>OX451741.1:1248414601-1249766957 GCA_948472305.1 Vicia faba
ATATATATATATATATATATATATATATATATATATATATTTATTAATATACTTGGAATAAAATACTAAAAATATACATATTTTATTTTATTAATATTAAACACTAAAAAATCATTTTTTGACAAATACTTCACTTTATTTTATTTTGTATATAATAAATAAATACTTGTATTAAATTAAATAATAATACATTTCATTTAATAAAAATTAGGGTTTTGCCCTAAATTCAAAAATACTCCAAAAAATAATATCCTTTTATTTTCTTTTTATTTCACATAAATAATACTTTTTTCATACATATAAAAAAAACCTTTTTGCATTCTTGCATATTTGTTTTATTTCTATTTTATTTATGCAAATTTTAAATTATCTTGTAAATAATTCAAATCTTGATGTAATAGTTTTAGGTTTAAATTCCTTGTCAAAATCCCCATTTGAAACATTGTACCCCCCTCCCCATATTATTGTGTTGTAATAGCGTAGGAGTTTAAATTTCGCACTTTATCGCTTTCTAAATATACAATGCTAGAATTAGGGTTTATATGCGAATAAAATGAACAAAATAGTTACGATCTAATCTCAAGACAAACAAGCATGAAAATGGAACACACAAATCACACTTGCATCCCCTAGGGTATTCCACTTTGTTGCCTTCAAATAAATGGGCCATATTGCATGCTAGGTCTCTTTGGGCAAAACAAACAAATTGAATGATCATAGTACCTCGATAACACTTTTCAAAATATTGCCAAACAAATGATCAAGTCCCTTAAAGAAAATGCCCAAAGATACTTGGCACCATTGCAATTATGGTCCAAACGATGACCCGCGCCCGTCCCTTTCACATCCTAACATGAGATTGTCCACCAAATACAATGGTGGAACAAACTTATGAAAAGGGTTAAAACATAGCAATAGTCTTTGAGAAATTTAGGAGTAGATAAACTCTTAGTTACTTGAATCAAACTTGCAAAAACAAAACACTTGCCTATTTTCTAAAAAACACACCTCACAACACTTTCAAAACAACTTTCAAAAACAAATGAAAACCTTTTCAAAAGACATACACCTTTGTATACATCCCAACATGGATCATTACAAAGGTGGCCACCACATTGGCTTCTTTTCAAAACATTTTCAAACCCACACACACAAGCACCATTTCAAACAATTGAAAAATAAGGCAAGTTGATCTAAGCAAGTAACTAAGAGCCCATGGATAACCATGGATAGAAAGGGTGCTAATACCTTCCCTTTCTATAATCTACTCCCCGAACCCAAGAAAAATCTCAAAGGTTTTTGCTGTGCTTTTTAAACCTTTCCTTAGGATAAAATAAAAAGTCGGTGGCGACTCTTGCTCAACCGAAACATTTGCGAAAACAAACGCAAACTCATAGTCAGTTCTCCCACCGTATCACAGAACTGGCGACTCTGCTGGGGAAACTTTTAAAAGTGGAGTAACCTTAGGGCTTAGATCACCCTCTTGCATGACTAATTGTTTGAATTGTTTGCTTTATACTTTGGCTCTATTTGTTTGGGTTTGCAATCCTACACCCGGATTTTAGGAAACATTCATAGATAGCAATACGTTGTGGAAACTGTGCGGGGTATACCGACACGGTCGAAGCAATAGCTATATTAGTGCGGCATATTTGTGAGTACCGGTAACCCTTGAGTTCAATCAAGGAGAGTACGGGGCCGCTGAGTGATGTCACTAAGCACTAATGACCTAGAACCTTACTTGACCATCTTGGCCTTTTATTAGGGGTAGTGAGATGACCGGCTTTGGTGCAGTCCGAAGTTGGTAGATACTCGATACTACACTCATTGAGGGTTGTGTTCTTGGAATATTTTGGTCGCTAGTTAAGTGGCTAAACCAAAACAATGAACAATGAAAACAATCCAGTGATATTGAGCTCCTTAGAACCCGGTTACTATTTATAGGACAGGTTTTTAAGCCAACTACACTCAAGAGGGTACTTACCTATGAAACCCCATGCAAGCCTGAAACTAGGGTTTGGTGTGATTTGCTTGTACATATGTTTTGTGCATACATCATAAACATCATGAAGCATCATATGCATTCTCTAACCATTTCAAGGGTTTTGGATCTTCATCTTTGTTCTTGTTTTGTAGGACATGGAAATTCCTCGCAGAAATACCATTCAAGACAACCTTGTGAGAATCTCTCCTCAACTCAAGGAGCTCACCTCAAGAATTCCAGAAAACTCATCCTTCAGTGAAAGACATGGTAGACTGCTCAGCCTAGTCAACACCAACATTGAAGAAGACATGATGAAAGTGCTATTCCAGTTCTTTGACCCTCTTCACCACTGTTTCACTTTCCCTGATTATCAGTTGGTACCCACTTTGGAGGAGTTTTCTCAACTCCTGAGAATTCCTATCCTTAATCAACTACCCTTCAACGGTACGGAAAAGGAACCAAAGCCGGGAGATGTTGCTCGAGCATTACATCTACAACCATCCGACATCAAGGGGCATTGGGAAACCAGAAGCGGCGTCAAAGGATTCTTGGAAAAATTCTTGTTTGAGAAGGCACAAGAATGTTGGAACTCATTGGACCTACAAGCCTTTGAAGAGATTGTGGCACTCCTTATCTATGGGTTGGTCTTGTTCCCAAATCCTGACCAATTGGTAGATGTCAACGCTGTCAAAATCTTCTTGTCCAGAAATCCAATACCAACATTGCTTGGGGACATCCTTCACTCATTTTACACACAAACAATGAGAAAGAGGGGTGTTCTCATGTGCTGTACTCCTATCCTTGCAAGGTGGTTTATTTCGCACCTTCCACAATCTGTCTTGAAGAATGACCAAGGTACGAGGTGGTCCCAACGGTTGATGACTCTTACTCATTCTGATGTGCATTGGTGTTCTCGGTCCAGAGAAAATGTCATCATTGTCGATCGTTGCGGAGAATTCCCTAATGTTCCTTTACTTGGAATTAGAGGGGGTATCACCTACAACCCTTGCCTAGCATTGAGGCAATTTGGATATGCACGGAGGGATGGCCCTCATGATATGTTGATTCCTGACCTAGTTTTTGACTTCGACAATGATGCGCAAGGACTTCGCCAAAGATTCATCAGAGCTTGGGGAAAACTCAACAAGGTTGATAGCAAGACTCTGGGACACAAGAACTCCATCCCTCTTGAGCCCTATCTCAAGTGGGTACGAGCCCGAGCCCAAAGTCTAAAGATGCCTTATCCTCATGTACTCCCAGTGATTAAAGAGCCCGTCAATGAAGGAGAGGTTCCCTACACCATCCTACATCCAGACATGCCTACATCGTGGGAGGAAATGCAGAAAAGTTGGATTCAGCTCAAGGAGGAACGGAATACTTTTGAAGCTAGCTTCTACGCCAGTGAGAAGAAGGTTCTAGAGCTTACCCGCCGACTCCACGAGCAAGAGGCCCTCAATACCTACATCTCACCAAAAAGGATGCGCAATGTCTTTTTGCCTTAAGAAGTTTATTTTGTAATATTTGGCCCATGGGGCATTTATGTACTGACAAATTTCTTCTTATTAATATGACGTGCGTTCTTCTTTGTCTAAAACAATTTTGAATGTCCTAAATCCTTGAATGCGTTGCATACATAAGCATACCATTCATCATGTGCATAAGCAGGTCTCACTCCAGGTTTCCTTATCTGTCTGTTGTTTATTTCAGTAGGATGGATCTCGAGCAAACAGTCAAAGACCTACAAGCTCAGAATGCACAGTTCCAGCAACTCCTGACAACCTTGGCTAAAGGTCAGGAGGATCTCAAGACCTTGTTGGGGAATAAGGACCCAGTGAAGAAGAAGAAAAAGAGACTCGGAGTGGCTACTTTGGGGAGAAGATTTGACGGAGAAGCTCGGAGAGTGCTTGAATTTCCTCCTACTTCTGATGAAGGAACCAGTAAAGGAGGTGGACCGGCGGTACCTTCCGAGTCTGATGCGGAAGAAGAAGAGGTCGGAGAGGATGAAGATTATACTGATCAGCAATACCCTCCAGCTGATGATAAATACAAGGGTTTAGAAGACAGATTGGCCGCCATGGAATTGCAAAGAGTACCGGGTTTGGATTTTGAAGACTTGGGTTTGGTTGCCGGGATTGTGATTCCCCCAAAATTCAAAGTGCGAGTGTTTGTAAGGTATGATGGGCTGTCCTACCCCAAAATGCATCTCAGGTCCTACGTGAGAAAGATTCAACCCTATACGGCAGATAAAAACCTTTGGATTCATTTCTTTCAAGACAGCCTTTCTGGAGCTCAGTTGGAATGGTTTTATCAGCTAGAAGGAGCCAGTGTCCGGAATTGGGAAGATTTGGCCACCGCTTTCTACAAACAATACCAATACAATTCTGACCTTGCCCCTACTCGTACCCAACTTCAGGGTATGTCGATAGGAACAGGCGAAGGATTCAAAGAATACGCACAAAAATGGAGGGATTTGGCTGGCAGGGTGCAGCCTCCTTTAACCGATCGTGAGCTTGTTGATATGTTTTTAGGGACCCTATCTGGGCCATTTTTCAATCATCTGATTGGTAACTCTTCCGCAGGGTTTACCGATTTGATCTTAACGGGCGAAAGAATAGAAGCTGGCATCAAGTCAGGAAAGATTCAGAAGGGTGTTGCTACAAGTACTGAGAAGAGGCCTTTTAAGAAAGAAGCAAGTGCCGTCTATGGTCCTAGAAGACAAGTCAAGCCCGAAAGTCGCCAAGCCGTCAATGCTTTGGTCATTTCAAAACCTGCTGCTGCTCCTCAGCAGTACAATCAACAAAGAAGTGAAAGGCCCAAGAGGCAGTATACTCGGCTGAGTATGACCTTATCCCAAATTTTACCCCAACTGCTATCAACCAATTTGGTTATCACCAAAGAAGCTCCTAAAGTCGTGAATACTGCGTCTCCTAAGTATAACCCAAATGCCTGGTGTGCTTATCATTCTGATAGTCCCGGGCACACTACTGATGATTGCTGGGCCTTGAGAAACAAAGTGCAAGATCTTATCGACGCAAAGGAAATTCAGTTTGAAGCACCTGAAAGACCAAATGTTGTAACTGCTCCTATGCCCCACCATAGAGTAAATGCCATTGAGGAAGAATTGTATGCTGTTTCGGTGAATGAAGTTGTTACCCCTCTTTTGACTGTTAAGAGGAACTTACTACTAGCCAGTTTATTTCCGGGTTGTAGTAAGGGTTGCCTCCTGTGTGCTGTTATCCCTACCGGTTGTCCACTGCTGAAATCAGGCATCCAAAGCCTGATGGATAGCAAGGAAATTCTGTTCAAGAAAACTGTTGTTCCGTTTGTTCCCATTGAAGAAATATCTGTTGTCACAATCTACAATCCTGCCAAAGCTCCCGTAAAGAAACCAGTCCAAATTATGTTTGTTGCACCCATCACTATTACTGTCCCGGGGCCTCTCCCGTATGAGTCTGATAAAGCTGTTCCATGGCATTATGGAGCCGACGTGCATGTGCTTGGGGTGAAGCAGGAGTTCAACACCGGCACCAGTATCAGTAACATCACTGGTCCCGCCAAGATTACCCGCAGTGGCAGGCTCTTCTCGCCTGACATTGCACCGCCAGTTATCCGAAAACCTCTCACCATCACACCCGCAAGTGTGCATATCCCAATTCAAGTTCCTGTGTCTACTACTGCCGCCGAGTCTTCTGATACTCTGGGCAAAGAAGTTGCTACCGATTCGCCTGTCAGGACGGAGGCACCAAAAAAGAAGACTGTTGTGGAAGCCTCCCAACAAGAGATGGAGGAAATCCTTAAAATTATCAAAAAGAGTGACTTTAATGTTGTTGAACAGTTGGGGCATACTCCCTCCAAAATCTCTATGCTATCACTACTGCTATGCTCAGAGGCCCATGCAAAAGCCCTGATTTCATTTCTGAAAACGGCCCATGTGCCGCAAGAGACCTCCGCGGATCAATTCACTGACTGTGTGGCTAATTTGACGGCTGACAATGGCTTGGGGTTCTCAGATGCTGACCTTACCGCCAAAGGAAAAAATCACAATGATGCCCTGCATGTTTCCATAGAATGCAGGGGCACTACTCTCGCACACGTGTTAGTGGATACCGGCTCTTCCCTGAATGTGTTGCCCAAGAAAGCATTGGATCGGTTGGATTGTGAGGGCCTGGATTTGAAACCTAGTAACATCATTGTTAGAGCCTTCGACGGTTCTAAGAGGATGGTGCACGGTGAAGTGGACATCCCTATTCGTGTGGGTTCCCAAGTTTTCAACTCAACATTCTATGTAATGGATATTCGTCCATCTTATTCCTGCTTGTTGGGTCGACCCTGGATTCACAAAGCTGGGGCAGTAACCTCCACTTTACACCAAAAGCTCAAATACCCTGTCAAAGGGAAGATTGTTACTGTGCAAGGTGAGGAGGAATACATGGTGAGTCACTTGAATTCATTCCGGTATATCGAGATGGACGGGGAGTTTATTGAAACCCCTTTTCAGCATTTTGAGGAAGTACCTCCAGTGTTGGCATCAGCTGAAGCAATAGTTGAAGAAGACTCTCCGTTGAAGATGGCGTCCTTGAAGGATGCCCGGGCTGTAATCGAGAAAGGCAATTGTACAAACTGGGGTCAGCTTCCTGACTTCACTCAAAAGAACGACAAGTATGGGCTGGGCTTTACTGCAGAGGCTCAGAGGGCTGTGCGCAAGGAAAAAATCAGAAAGGCCCCGATGTTTATCTCCAACCCAGGGGTGAATGCTATTGAGGAGGATGTGGAGGAAGCAAAATTTGACAGTTGGATCTACCCGACTACCAGCAACGGACCGAGCAACTGGACGGCAAAGGATTTTACGCCTATCACATTTGTCACGCAGTAATTAATTTCTTTTGATTTCCAATTTGTAACAAACAATGTGTTAAAACTTTTATTGGCTCGGTGTCCTACCCGGGGCATCGTAGCTCCATTTGTGAGGGCTTTTTGTATGACATTTCCATATATCATCAATCAAAACATTGGACGTTTGTTGCATTTCAAATCTTATGCTCTTTTTTCTTTCTGTGTTATATATATTGCAAAACAGCTATATTTACACACACTCACTTATACAGGTTTCAATCCACTCTGGATCTCACTGGTAACAGCTCTGCTACCGCCAGTTATGACTTCGAGAATCCGATCAACTTGGCCGAAGACGAAGGTGAAGATGATTGTGAAGTGCCTGGTGAGCTCGCAAGACTGCTACTCCAGGAAGAGAGGGCTATTCAACCACATGAAGAGTCGGTGGAAACAATTAACCTGGGTACTGAGACATATAGGAAAGAGGTCAAGATTGGTGCCAATCTAGAGCTCGGCGTGAAGCAACGATTGATCCAGATGCTACAGGATTACATGGAGATATTTGCTTGGTCCTATGAAGACATGCCTGGTTTGGATGCCGACATTGTAGTTCACCACCTACCAACCAAGGAAGATTGCCCTCCGGTAAAGCAAAAGGTCCGCCGTATGCGCCCAGAGATGTCTGAAAAGATCAAGGCTGAGGTTATGAAGCAGTTCGACGCCGGGTTTCTAGCAGTAACTTCTTACCCTCAGTGGGTTGCCAATGTGGTGCCAGTGCCGAAGAAAGACGGTAAAGTCAGAATGTGTGTCGACTATAGGGACTTGAAAAGGGCAAGCCCCAAGGATGACTTCCCCTTACCTCACATCGATGTTCTTGTTGACAATACTGCACAACACAAGGTGTTCTCCTTCATGGATGGTTTTTCAGGGTATAATCAGATCAAGATGGCTCCGGAAGATATGGAAAAGACCACCTTTGTGACTCAGTGGGGCACCTTCTGTTATAAGGTCATGCCATTCGGATTGAAAAATGCTGGGGCAACCTATCAACGTGCCATGGTTGCTTTATTTCATGATATGATCCATCACGAGATTGAGGTATATGTTGATGACATGATTGCGAGATCTCAAACTGAGGAAGAGCACCTTGATCATCTGAGGAAATTGTTTGACCGACTCAAGTTATACAAGCTGAGGTTGAATCCCAACAAATGCACCTTTGGGGTAAGATCCGGAAAGTTGCTAGGTTTCATTGTAAGTGATAAAGGTATTCAGGTGGACCCTGCCAAGGTAAAAGCCATACAAGAGATGCCGACTCCAAAGACAGAGAAAGAAGTCAGAGGCTTCCTGGGACGACTGAATTACATTGCCCGATTCATCTCACATCTGACTGCTACTTGTGAGCCAATCTTCAAATTACTGAAGAAGGATCAAGTAGTACGCTGGAACGATGAATGTCAGGCTGCCTTTGAAAAGATAAAGGAATATCTCCAAGAGCCACCCATTCTTATGCCACCAGTGGAAGGAAGACCTCTAATATTATACTTGACAGTACTTGACAATTCAATGGGGTGTGTGTTGGGGCAGCATGACGAGTCCGGCCGAAAAGAGCACGCTATTTATTACTTGAGCAAAAAGTTTACCGACTGTGAGTCTCGTTACTCACTGCTTGAGAAAACTTGATGCGCTCTAGTATGGGCTGCTCGTCGGCTGAGACAGTATATGCTGACTCACACTACTCTATTGATTTCAAAGATGGATCCCATCAAGTATATATTTGAAAAGCCTGCTCTGTCTGGAAGAATAGCGAGATGGCAAATGATCTTGACAGAATACGACATCCAGTATACAACTCAGAAAGCGATTAAAGGAAGTGTACTGGCAGATCATTTGGCACACCAACCTGTAGACGATTACCAATCATTGAACTTTGATTTTCCGGACGAAGACATCATGGTGGTAACTGACTGTGAAGTACCTGGACCGGATGAAGGACCTGAGGAAGGATCCCGATGGTCTATGCATTTTGACGGAGCCTCCAATGCTTTGGATAACAGCGTTGGCGCTGTAATCATATCTCCCAAAGGAACTCATACTCCACTCACCGCCCGATTATGTTTCAACCGCACCAACAACATGGCAGAATATGAGGCATGTATCATGGGTTTACAAGCTGCAATCGACTTAAGGATCAAGCTTCTGAGTGTCTTCGGAGATTCCGCTCTCGTGATCAATCAGATCAAAGGCGAGTGGGATACGAAACACCCAAACCTTATTCCTTACAAGGAGTATGTGTCAACGTTGCTTCCCCACTTTGAAGAAATAACTTTTGAGCACTTCCCAAGAGAGGAGAACCAGCTAGCGGACGCACTAGCTACGATGTCTTCAATGTTCAAAGTTAAGTGGGACAATGAGGCTCCCCGGATCATTATCTGGAAGTTGGACGAACCGGCATACTGCTGCGAACTTGAGGCTGAGAAGGTGACTGAGAAACCCTGGTATCATGAGGTGAAGAGGTATTTGGAAGCTCAGGAATACCCTGAAGGCGCATCTGTCAATGACAAGAAGTTCATGAGGAGGTTTGCTGCAAAATTCTTCCTCAGCAACGGTATTCTCTACAAACGGAATCATGATTCAACCCTGCTACGTTGTGTGGATAAGGCTGAAGCAGAGAAGATCATGATAGAACTGCATGAAGGTACATTCGGAACACATTCCAGTGGACACACCATGGCAAAGAAGATCCTTCGGGCAGGATATTTCTGGTCCACAATGGAAGCCGATTGTTACCAACACTCTCGAACTTGTCATAAATGCCAGATCTATGCTGACAAGGTACATATTCCTCCAGTTCCTCTGAACGTCCTGACGGCACCTTGGCCTTTTGCAATGTGGGGAATTGACATGATCGGTGAGATCCGACCAACGGCATCTAAAGGGCATCGCTTCATCTTAGTAGCGATCGATTACTTCACGAAGTGGGTTGAGGCAGCTTCCTACGCAACGGTAACCAAGAGTGTTGTGGCACGTTTCATCCGGCATAATCTGATCTGTCGATACGGCGTCCCGGAGAGAATCATTACGGACAATGGTACCAATCTCAACAACAAGATGATCACTGAGCTCTACGACCAATTCAAGATACAGCACCACAATTCTTCTCCCTACCGGCCAAAGATGAATGGGGCTGTAGAGGCAGCTAATAAAAATATCAAGAAAATTGTGCAGAAGATGACAGTGACCTATAAAGATTGGCACGAGATGTTACCGTTCGCTCTTCATGGGTACCGTACCTCAGCAAGGACGTCAACCAGGGCAACTCCTTTCTCCTTGGTCTATGGCATGGAGGCAGTCTTGCCAATTGAAGTCCAGATACCCTCTCTCCGAATAATGAAGGATGCAGACTTGAGTGAAGATGACTGGATCCAGACTCGACTTGATCAATTAAACCTGATTGACGAAAAGAGACTCACCGCTATCTGTCATGGTCAGACGTATCAAAAACGAATGATCAGGGCATTTAACAAGAAAGTCAGACCACAAGAGTATCAAGTTAGGGACCTGGTAATCAAACGCATCATCCTTCCTCAAAGTGATCTCCGGGGCAAATGGACCCCTACATACGAAGGGCCATTTATGGTTAAACATGTGTTCTCAGGAGGAGCCATGATCCTAACCACCATGGATGGTGACGACCTTCCTCACCCCTCCAATGCAGACATAGTGAAAAGATACTACGCATAAATAAAAGACCCGCTAGGTTGACATACCTAGGCAAAATAAGGGCTTCCCGGCGAACCAAAAGGGTTCGGGCAAAAATAAGGGATGAAATGAATAAAAATCTGTACACCCGGCAAGTCGAAAACCTGAAAAGGCGGCTTGGGCAAAAATAGGTATCGCGGTGGACTGAAAACCCGAAAGGGCGGTCCAGGCAAAAGTTAGGGATAAAGCATAACACTATGTCTCATTGGATCACTTCGCATCCGGAATTCGGCATCAACTATCTGGCTCAGATTTCGGCATCGACCAATCAGCTTCATCTTCAACTAGGCAGCAAAGCGATGGGACGCTTGGAGACATAAAGGCGATAGCAGAATTGGAACCCAGTGGGATTGTTCACATAGCTGTTTTGTTTTCTTTTCAAAATTGTAAATTCTGTGTTATTTGGCGGCACCCTCTTACTAGGATGTCGGCCTCTTGTACAAAAAACGCCTATTCACAGGCAAAATTCAAATCAATACGAATTCACTTGTCCATACAAATTGCCATTGTTTTTCCTTTTTCTGTTTTGTCTTGCGAAGAACGTCCAATGTTCATTTTTGATATATGCATTTGACATTAAATTGTTGATTCATAAATATTTGCATATGAAACGAAAGATTAATTACAGGTGACATCAGAAACAGGGGCAATGTGAAGTTGCCTGATGCAGTCTGTTTGCTTTGTCTGTCAAGGTACCAAGGTAGATTCGACTGAAGAATGTGACCAAATGATCTCAGTTCCCCGCAGAGTAAGGCAAGATTCAGCAATACTTCCCCCAGTGAAGTCGCCAACTTTCCCCGGCAGGTCTAAAAGCTTATCCCTAGTAGATTCTGGAAGCTTGTTCCCTGCAGAATACGGACGTCTCTCCCGAGCTTTATTCAGAGTTATTCCTCACAAGGGCTTATAACTGGGTTATCCTCAGCTAATTTCCATGGAAGATCGTCCTCGGCAAGGTTCTTTCAGTCCCCGGCAGGAGTTTTGTCTTTGGTGTTCCCCAGCGGAGTTTATCATCATTATCCCCAGCGGAATCCATCATTGAAGTCCTCAGCAGGCCTCTCGTCAAACTTCAGCAAAGTATCTCTGTCACAGAGCAACTCCCCGGCCAGTCATCAAGGATTTACTTTCCTAAGACGAAGTTACACTCATAAACATTTCACATTTCATACATCTTGCTTACATACATGATAAAGTGCATACAACACTATCTCATGTTGAACATCATGACATGATGCATATCATACATCATGACATTGCATACAACTTATGTTTTTGCCTTTTCAGGGAAAAAGACAATCCCAAAGACAACTACCTTCAACTGTCACTATTTCCAGATTCGACTCCTGTATCCAGCCAGGGCATATCTGTTGACCACATTTCCAGACTCGATTCCTGTATCAAGCCAGGGCACGTCTGAAGGGTTCAAAGATTCTATTCCTGTATCCAGCCAGGGCACATCTATCAACTACAACATATCCAGATTCGACTCCTGTATCCAGCCAGGGCATATCTGTTGACAACTATTTCCAGATTCGATTCCTGTATCCAGCCAGGGCACATCTGTGAGCAACCATTTGTAGACTCGACACCTGTATCTAGCCAGGGCATATCTTCATAAAGAGATTGAAGATCAAACACCTGTAACAAGCCAGGAAAACATCTGTCTTTCTCAAATACACAAGTTCTCGCTAAGGAATCTCTTATGCGATCAACGCTTCCAAATGGCATCTATAAGCCCATTCCCGACAAGGTTCTGTCACATCTTCAGATGGCATCTATAAGCCCATCTCCCTACCCACCATCTCTCTAAATGGCATCTGTAAGCCCATTCCCGACATCACATTTGCTGATAATCCAACATGCGAGTGCAAATTTCCGGGCACTCTAGTGTCTAATCTCCTTTTACCCTCGAGCCACGAAAGGCAAACTTGCCAATCTAACTCTTCAGGTTCAAGAAGATTGAACAGGGGCAACTGTTGTACCCCAAAATTTTCCCTCCCATTTTCTCAACATTTTCTCACCACAAGGCCCTTGAAGATCAAGGTCCAGTTAGGGTTTCCTCTGCTCAAGACTTCTCCTTGCACTGTTGACCCAAATTAGGGTTTGTGTTTGCACAAAGATGTTTTGACCTAAAAAGCCTAAGATGACTTTCATGCTTCATGTTGGACTCCCAAGTTCACCCATACCAAGTTTCAAGTCCTGATTCCAAGTTTTACCCAGTCAATTGGACAGTTGACCTATAAATCAGCTGTATTGGGGAAAAAGTCAACTGTGGCCAATTGACAGTCAAATCTCATGAAAATTGACCCACATCAACATTATGAACTCACATGGACCATTTGATCAAGTTTGGATCATAAATCCACAAGAAATTTGATCAGATCATCAAAAGGGCAAAATGGTCATTTTTAGGGTTTTGACTGCACAAAGGCAATTTTTGACTGTTTGACCTAGCCAATGGCAAACCAAGCTCACATATGGACTCAAGGACCCCATGGAATTATCTTGACATGCTCAACAAACTCAAAAGATCCCAAGTACACAAGATTGACAGTTGAATTTCCCAGTCAATTGATCAATTTTGACTGTATACTGAAAAGTCAAACTTTGACTTTCTGGTCAAAATCAAGAGTCAAGATTCATTTTTCATCAAAACATGCCAAATCATGAAACTTGTTCACCAAGAAACCAAGAAATGCAAATTAGGGTTTGAAATGGAATTTTTCATAACTTAGAATTTTTTCTAAGTTATGGAAAACCCTAATTTTTTCCCAACTTTGCCCCACTTTTTCATCAAGATCCATTTGGATTCAAACAAAAGTCAAAACATTAAAGTTGTAGCTTGTTGCATAATCTACAACTTTGATTCACAAAGTTTTCTCATTTGAAGCTTGTATCTCAAGTTACAAATTTTTGAATAAGGGCACTAAACCATTCTTAACTTAGTGAATTTTTGACCTATTTTGACAAGGTTTTCTACCCCACTTCAAGGCCATTTTCCATACACTTCCACTTGTAATTTCAAATTGCACTTCAAATATGGATTGTAGTACACATTCCAAGCTTTCCAAAATGTCCAAGAACTTCTCAAACAACCTCATGGTTAGGGAGAATCGAATTTCACAATATGGCAAAAACTCACTTTGTTCATAACCAAGTTACATGTCCATAACCTTGCAATTTGAACTCAGCATGCCTTAAGCTAGATTACAGGTCCTTAAACCATCCAAAACTCATAAATTTAATGCATATTCTTTGTGCCAAGACCATGTTCTTTGAGTTCAAGCATTGTCTAAAGGTTTAATCCCAAAGTAGATAAAGCAAATTAGCCATTTTTGTAAAAGGTAGCTTTATGTCAAATTGAAAATCCAACAAGTACATTGCAAATCTGATTGGCACAAGATTATGAGCATAACACACTGATCAAGGAGGGATTATGCAGGATATTAGGGGGTCCTCTACATGCCTAGAAACACAAGTTGGCTGTTGTTGCTTAAGAAAGAAGAAAAGTGTCATAACATCACACAACTCTCATCTCAGCAAAAACCAGCTTAGGCAAACTTGTCAAACACATTCCAAACAATCACCTTGCCCTAAAACACGAGCTAAACACCTTCCAATCCTCATCAAACCAAAAAACACCATCAAACTGCAAAAATAGAGTTGCCTTTGCAGATTAAGTTCCAACTCTCAATCCTCTCAAGCATTCTTGCCAAAACCAGTTCACACACCTTCCCTACCATCTATGCAAGCTATCCAAAAGCTAAAACACGATCTGTAACATCTCCAAGCCACTTCACCATTTTTATTTTTCTGTTTTGCAGTTGAAGTTCTCTAGCACGATTCATGGAGTTTCAAGACAAAGTAGAACTTGGAATAGCATCCTTACACTTCAAGGAAGCTATACAAATCATCATCTTGCTCTGAAAACTCCTCCATTGCAAAGCACGATTCCAACTGAACAGGTATCTTCATGAAGTTCTATCTCTCTTATTAGGCATTGTTAGCTTTAGGTTTGTGAAGAAAATATGTCACAATCATAGCCCTGAACATGCCCATATAGTTAGATTTCATTTATATTATGTGTGCTGCAAGAATTTTGAGTCTGAACATGGCATAAAAGTTAGGTCAGAAATTGGGGGAGAAGAAATTCTCCCTCATCTTAGAGAGTCAAGTCAAGTTCTTTACATGGTTGAATTCGTCTTCTCATGCTCTACACTTTTCATGTTATGAGTTTTGCTTGAAAGTCCAGGAATCAAGAGATAGAAAACGCGTGCTTGCTTGAGTGATGTTGTTCAGAGGTTGAAGACAAAGTCTTCTTGGGCTGGGCCTGAGTTGACTTTCCTATTTGCACCCTTTTACTACTTTTACACCCCCAAGGCCCATTTGCTTATTTCTTTGATTTTTTTGACATTTTCTTTTTTGGATTGACTTGTTTATTTTTTTCTCATGACATTAAAAATATAAAAATATTTTTTCTCACCATTTTTTATTTTATTAGGCATTTATTTAATTTTCTTTTAGTTTATACATAAATAGATATATATATATTTTGTTTAAAATACCAAAAAATAGTACAAATGCATTTCTATACATTTTTATTTTTGTTTTACTTTCTGAAAATATTTTATAGAAAAAAATTACTTTTTTTTAAATATTAAATATTGTTATCTTTTATATATAATACATATTTAGGACTTAATACATAAATATATATATATATATTTATTAATATACTTGGAATAAAATACTAAAAATATACATATTTTATTTTATTAATATTAAACACTAAAAAATCATTTTTTGACAAATACTTCACTTTATTTTATTTTGTATATAATAAATAAATACTTGTATTAAATTAAATAATAATACATTTCATTTAATAAAAATTAGGGTTTTGCCCTAAATTCAAAAATACTCCAAAAAATAATATCCTTTTATTTTCTTTTTATTTCACATAAATAATACTTTTTTCATACATATAAAAAAAACCTTTTTGCATTCTTGCATATTTGTTTTATTTCTATTTTATTTATGCAAATTTTAAATTATCTTGTAAATAATTCAAATCTTGATGTAATAGTTTTAGGTTTAAATTCCTTGTCAAAATCCCCATTTGAAACATTGTACCCTCCTCCCCATATTATTGTGTTGTAATAGCGTAGGAGTTTAAATTTCGCACTTTATCACTTTCTAAATATACAATGCTAGAATTAGGGTTTATATGCGAATAAAATGAACAAAATAGTTACGACCTAATCTCAAGACAAACAAGCATGAAAATGGAACACACAAATCACACTTGCACCCCCTAGGGTATTCCACTTTGTTGCCTTCAAATAAATGGGCCATATTGCATGCTAGGTCTCTTTGGGCAAAACAAACAAATTGAATGATCATAGTCCCTCGATAACACTTTTCAAAATATTGCCAAACAAATGATCAAGTCCCTTAAAGAAAATGCCCAAAGATACTTGGCACCATTGCAATTATGGTCCAAACGATGACCCGCGCCCGTCCCTTTCACATCCTAACATGAGATTGTCCACCAAATACAATGGTGGAACAAACTTATGAAAAGGGTTAAAACATAGCAATAGTCTTTGAGAAATTTAGGAGTAGATAAACTCTTAGTTACTTGAATCAAACTTGCAAAAACAAAACACTTGCCTATTTTCTAAAAAACACACCTCACAACACTTTCAAAACAACTTTCAAAAACAAATGAAAACCTTTTCAAAATACATACACCTTTGTATACATCCCAACATGGTTCATTACAAAGGTGGCCACCACATTGGCTTCTTTTCAAAACATTTTCAAATCCACACACACAAGCACCATTTCAAACAATTGAAAAATAAGGCAAGTTGATCTAAGCAAGTAACTAAGAGCCCATGGATAACCATGGATAGAAAGGGTGCTAATACCTTCCCTTTCTATAATCTACTCCCCGAACCCAAGAAAAATCTCAAAGGTTTTTGCTGTGCTTTTTAAACCTTTCCTTAGGATAAAATAAAAAGTCGGTGGCGACTCTTACTCAACCGAAACATTTGCGAAAACAAACGCAAACTCATAGTCAGTTCTCCCACCGTATCACAGGATGGGACTAGGAATAATGATTATTAACGGAGCAATTCTTGGAATAGGTGTAACCCTAACAGGTTTTCTCGAGGAAACCTTGTAAGGATTGGCGGAAATGGTGATAATGGCAACGTCTTCATCTGGAACAAACGGAAACATAGTCTTCTCAAACAAAATCTCTTTATTATCCATCAGGCGCTGAACACCTGACTTCAACAAACAACAACCATAAGGCAGAATTGAACACATGTGGCGACCTTCACCACAGCCCGGAAATAAATCGGCTAACAGCAAATTCCTCTTAACCGTCACAAGATGGGTAGAAACTTCGTCGACAGAGGTTATAAACAAATTGGTGTCAACAGCATTAACTCCACGACCATGTTTGGGCATAGGAGCAGTTATGACGTTGGGCTTTTCCGAAGCATCAAACTCAATCTCTTTGGCTTCGAGCAAATCTTGCACTTTGTTTCTCAGAGCCCGGCAAACGTTTGTATCATGGCCCGGACTCTTGGAATGGTAGGCGCACCGCGTGTGGGATTGTATCTGGGAGAAGCAGTGTTTGGATTCTTGGGAGCCTCTCTCAAGGTTACCAAGTTGGACTTCAGCAGATGAGGTAGGAATTTAGCCAAAGTCATGTTGATGCGGGTAAACTACCATTGCGGTCTTTCTACCCTTTGTTGATTGTTTCATTATGGAGCAATTGTGGGTCTTGGTATCACTACAGCATTCACCGTTTGACGGTGTTCAGATCTGTTTTGGCCCCTCGGGCTATAGACTACACTAGCTTCCTTCTTACTGATGAAAGGCTTCTTTGTTGCACTTGACGAAGCATCCTTTTGTATTTTACCACTTCGAATGCCAACCTCTACTCTTTCTCCAGTCAAAATCAACTCAGTAAACCCAGATGACGAGCTGCCAATAAAGTGATTGAAAAATGGACCAGATAGCATCCTTAGAAACATGTCAACCAACTCCCTATCAGACAAAGGGGGTTGGACTCTTCCAGTCAAGTCTCTCCACTTTTGAGCATAGTCCTTAAAACCTTCACCTGCACCCATGGACATACCCTGGAGCTGAGTATGAGTGGGAGCAAGGTCGGCGTTATACTGATACTGCTTTTAAAAAGCAGCAGCAAGCTGAGTCCCTGACAGACTATCTTGAAAGAAGTGCACCCACAAATTTCTATCAGCAGTGTGGGGTTGGATATTTCTGACATACGAGCGGAGATGGAGTTTTGGACAGGATACTCCATCGTACTTGGCGAAAACCAGAGCTTTAAACTTATGAGGGATGACCACTCCCGATACCAGTCCCAATTCTCCGTAATCCAAACCAGATATTTTCTGAATCTCCATAGCACTCAGACGGTCTTCTAGCTGCTTGTACATATCCTCAGCAGAAGGATATTGCTCATCGTCGTAATCTGTATCGTTATCAAAAACTGCAGGACTATGGTCCTTTGCTCTTTCTTGGTTCTCCCCGTCCTTGGATGAGGAGGTCAAATCAGCTGGTTGCCTCAACCTTTCTCCGAATCTTCTACCCATGTTCAGAATTCTTACCTTCTTCTTTTTCTTCTTCTCTTTCAGAATAAGGGTCTTCAGATCCCCCAGCCTTTTAGCCAGACTTATGAACATCTGTTGGAATTGGGCGTTCTATGCTTGAAGATCTTTGATGGCTTGCTCAGAAGACTTTTCTGCTGAAATAAACAGCGAAGAAGATTAGAAACCTATAAGGGTACCTTTAATAATGTGCATGATAGTGGGATGCGCATGTAATGATTTTAAAGACTTTGGGAGATTTAAATTTGTAAACCAAAAAAATAAACAAAACTTTATTACCTTAAACTTTGAAAGGTTCAAAATGCCTTTAAGGCGTTACAAAGAAGTAAATAAAACAAAATCTAAAACTAGAAAAAGCAAAATCAAAAGTCCCATGGTCGCTTCCTCTTTGTGCTGATGTAGTCGTTGATCACTCTTTCTTCCTCGAGCTGCCTGGTGAGCTTCAAAATCTTCCTTTCTTGCTCATGGTACTGTTCCCGGTAAGTATCCTGCTCATTCTTCATCTGAATCCAAGACCTCTGCAACTCCTCAGGATCAGTGGGTGTGTAAGGATAGAGAACCGTGTAAGGAATGCCCTCTTCATTAGTGGGCTCCACAATTACTGGTAATACGGCCTCATAGGGCATCCCAAGCTTCTGGGCACGAGCTCGGACCCATTAGAGGTAAGGCTGCATAGGAAGAGAAGTCTTTGGTCCCAACTCTTGGGGGTCATATCTGTTCACCATGCCCCAAGCTCGTATAAACCTCTGGCGGTGCTCCTTAACGTCCTCCTTGTAGTCAAATACAATGTCCTCAAGAAGTAGCTCATGGGGACCATCTCTCCGAGCACGGCCAAATTGTCGCAAAGCTAGACAAAGATAGTAAGTTATACCCCCTCTGATTCCAAGCAACGGGACATTAGGGTATCCCCCACAACAGTCAATAACAGCAGTGTCTTCCATAGCCCGGGAACACCAAAGAATATTTGTATGAGCAAGTGACATTATTCTGTAGGACCAACCCAAACCTTCTTCATTCTTTAGCACGGACTTGGGGAGTTGAGAAATAAATCACCTCGACAGCAATGGAATGCAACACATAAGAGTCTCTCTTCTCCTCACGATACGAGTATAGAGGGAATGCAAGATATCTCCAAGCAAGGTAGGCACAGGGTTGCAAGAAAGGAAAATCTTGACAGCATTCACATCTACAAAGGAATCCGGATTCGGGAAGAGAACCAAACCATAGATAAGGAGAGCCAAGATATCTTCAAAAGCCTGAAAATTCAAATTATCCCAGAATAGCTGAGCTTGGTCTATCAGAAATTTGGATAGAAAACCTTCGACACTGCTTCATGTTTCCCAAATCGATACTACATCAGCCCATTTCAAATGCAGAGCTGAGGCAATGTCTTCTGGTCTAGGAACTTCTTCCATACCTGTGAAGGGTACCTGTTCAAGGATGGATATGCCCAATAGGTGAGAGAACTCTTCTAAGGTGGGAACCAGCTGGTAATCTGGAAAGGTGAAGCAATGATGCACGGGATCAAAGAACTGCAAAAGTACGCTCATCATCTACTCATCAAGATTTGAAGTGACCAGGCTGAGAAGTTGACCATTTCTCTTAATGAACATAAAAGTCTCAGAAACTCTTGAGGCTAGCTCTTTAAGTTGGGCAGGTATTTGCACAAAGTTGACTCAGATGGTATTTCTATGCACGGAAGCCATAATCTGCAAAACAGAACAAAGATAAATTCCCTTGGTCTTTGAAATGGTTAGTGTAATGAAGTATGAATGCCATGTTATGATGCATGCTGTCATGGTAAACCACAGGTATATCAAACACAAATATTGCAAACATAGTCAAATCACACAAAGCCCTTAGGTTTAAGGCTTGCATGAGGTTAAAGGTGGTACCCTCTTGAAGTTAAGTTGGTTTCAACCTGTCCTAGAAAAAGTAATCGGGTTCTAGAGGATCTCAATATCACTGACCATCCTCCATCGGTCATGGTTTCAGCTCACGCAATCTTTTCTTGCGGCCGGAACTATCTCGAGAGTATGGTCTCAATGAGTGTAGCATCGAGTATCAACCAGTTCCCAGCTTTACACCGAGGTCGGCTATCTCACTACTTTCTAATGGCCAAGTTGGTCGATTAAAGGTTCTAAGGTCAGTTGATGAACAATGCCATGCAGCGGCCCCGTATTCTCCTCGTTTCTCCATAAGGGATATCGGTACCAACCAATGTGCCACATCAATGTAGCTATTGCTTCAACTGTATCAGTCTACGCCATACAGTTCCCTCGCAGTCCATTGCTACTTACCTAAAAGGTGCCCCCGGATCCGGGTTAGGATCCATAGTAACTCCCAAACAAAACCCTTAAAAGTAAAGCAGTCAAAGCAATCAAGATAAGAAATTATGATGAACTAGATCCTAAGGAATACCTCACTTATTAATCCCCAACAGAGTCGCCAGTTCTGTGATACGGTGGCAGAACCGACTGTTTTGAAATGCTGGTTTACATTTTGCGTTTTTTGTTCGCAAAATGTCGCGGTAAGCAAGAGTCGCCACCGACTTTTATTTTATCCAATCAGGAAAGGAAAAAAGTACAGAAAAAATCCTTTTTCGAGATATTCTGAGTACGGGGGGTAGATTATAGATAGGGAAGGTATTAACACCCTTTCTATCCATGGTTTTCCATGGGCTCTTAGGTACTTGCTCATCTTTTTAAAATTTCTTGTGTATGTGCTTTGTTTTTGAAAATGTTTGACTTCGTGATAACCCTTGTATCAGTCCTAAAGGTGTGACGAAGTTGTTTTGAAAATTGTTTTGAAAATGTGTAAGTGTGAAGAGTTTTGATTTGAGCAAGTACCTATTAGCATCTACCTACTCGAAAAAAGATCGTTTCTATTCTTATTCCTTTAGACAGCGCTATCCTACTATTGAGGAATAGGTAGCACCGTTGTTGGAGTTGTAAGGTCAATTCGAAAGGGACGTACGATCACTAAAGCAATGTTAGGACACATTAGTAATAACCCTAGAGTCTTAAGATCATATTCGAGGCAACATTTCCGAGGCAGCATTTCCGAGGCGACATTTGAATGGGACATTTGATCTTTTTTAGACAGGAGGGTAACCACTAAGACACCCTATGCTTAATGACCGTTTACCGAAGGCAACCGAAGTGAGAGTATACCCTAAGAGTGATATGTGCGAGTGATTTGTTTTCAGTTATTTATCTTTGCACATTAGGATTTTCTAACCGTATTAATTTGTCATGCATTCTTGACATACAATCATATTAACATACATCTAGACAGTTAAATATTTGCGGGAATTAAAAATGAGAGAAAATAAATCTACGCTATTACAAGGCTTAGGGGAGGGGGATTAATTACATAGCCAAAAACCCGGGGAAAAGCGATAAGTAAAAGCCCTAAATTAAACTATTACAAACCATGAACAGTTACAAAAATATTTTCAAAATAAATAATAGGCACGCGGCGAATTAAATGCGAGACGATTAGGGTTTTGACCCTTGACTAATCCTATTTGGTAAAAAAAAAGTTCCTGTCATGTTTTGTTATTTGAGAAAATAATGAAAGGATTGAGTTAAAAAGAAAATCATAAGTTCTAATTAATTTTAAATTAAGAAAAAAAATTAATTCATTCTAAAAACCTTATTTTGTATTTTTATTTTATTTGAGAAAGGAAGAAAAATTAAATCAATAATTAACCTAATTTTCTAATTGAATTTTAATTGTGAAAGAAATTAAAGTTGCCCTAAATTAATTAAACTAATTAATAAAAAAACATTTATTAAGAAAATAAATCTTTTTTGTGATTTTTGATTGGTTGATTTAAAATAAAATAATTTTTGTGTTGATTAAAAAAACAGAATAATTAAAGAAAAGTAATTAAAGGAAAATAATATAAATAACCGAGAGGGCCTGCTGTCAGCAGATCTGGTTCTGGCTGATGGGGTCCAAAAGATGAGGTGCACTGGATTTAAATCTGGCTGATAGATCCAGAAGATGAGGCGCTGGATCTGGTCCCTGCTGGTGGATCCAGAAGATGAGGCGCTGGATCTGGTCCTTGCTGGTAGATCCAGAAGATGTTGAACCTCAGAAAGTGTATGTGCTGGATCTGGTGAAAACAATGAATAAAATGCCAAAAGCTCACGCCTGGGATCGAACCCAGGACAATGAGCTTATGACTTCCTTCTTCTGACCAACTGCATTGGATGTTAACTTGTTAATACAATAAAAACAAACAGTATATCAGGAAAAAAAAAGTTTTTGGCCAGAATAACGTGCCAGAATTTAAATCAGCCAATCAGGTTGTGACACGCTGTTGTCTTCTTCCTTGGAACCGTCGTTTTAAGTTCTGATCCTTTACCTACAGTCACAGGTCTGTTGCTGCAACCTGTGACATTCAAGAATCAGGCATATGCAATACAAATTCAATTAGGGACCATGGATCAGCTGGGTTTGAAATTCGGATCGTCATGGTATCCATTATCAGGCCTAATTCTGCTGGAAACCCAAAACCCCATATTGGAACATGAAAACCTAACAATGGCAGAAGCTTGTTCCTGCACTATGAATTAAATCAAACTATCCAGAAACATTGCAAACATGATAATGAACACAAATATGTAATTTAAACATGCTGAATATGCAAGAATTTCAGTAATTGAATTTGAATAATTGTGCAAACCGTGTGAATGATAGGAGGAGATTCTGGATGTTCTGACGCCTGTAAACGATTGGGAATGCTTCCTGAAACACCAAGGAAATGATTTCTGGCCTTGAATTTCTCTCAAAGGTCCTCTATTCCAGAATTTGGATCTCACTTTTTTATCAAAAATTTTGAGTTTTGTTCTGGTTCTTAGAGGCAGGTTGTGCACGAAAATTTTCTTTTTTTTTAGGGTTCCACAAACTTTAGTATGTGTATTGAATCCAATTAGGTTAACAATTTTGGATCCAATCTTGAGAATTCATGAGTAGAATATTTGATTTTTAAGCCATATGATGTCTTTCCATAATCATGCCAATCATGCATTTCTTTTGCCAATTTCCATTGATATGATTTGATTCTGATCTTCCAGCATAATGAGCTTGTGATTCTGTCCAAAACTCCAATCAAAACAAATCTTTGCTATTATTTACCAATTATTTGATTTAATTCAATTTTTAATAAATAAAAAATCAAAATAAAATAAATAATGAAGCAAATAATATGTGAGTGCACATTTGGGTCGTGGACCACATTATAAGTGAAGTACAAGCATAAAAAGTTGGGCCCATTTAGCAAAAAATGCAAATTTGAGCATATTTGACTTTTTGGCAATTTTGCAAAAATGGTCAACTTGGCCAGTGCATAACTCTCTCAATTTTGACCCTAGAGGGGTGTTCTTGGACTTTTTATAAATCTTAGGATGTCCTCTAAGAAACCCTTTTGGTCTCATCTCAATTGAGTCTTCCATGTTCATGTATGAAGCTTTGACCCAAAATGTGTTTTTGATGACTTTTCAAAATGACCTATAATGTCAAAATTCACATCTTTTTGTGAGTGCATATTCTGAACTTGGGAGCTTAAGATTAATTGTAGGTGTTGTACCCCAAAATTTGCCCTCCCATATTCTTCAAAATTTGCAAAGAACATGCTTCAAAATCTCCCCAAGGGTTGCACAGTTCAAGGGCCTCCTAACAGTCAAAAACTAGGGTTTTGGTTCTGACAAAGAAATTGAAGTTTCCAAGGGTCCAATCAAGTCCCATGTGCCTACAAATATGGTCAAGCATTCATATTCCAAGTTGCAAGACTTACAGCACAAAATTGCACAGTCAAAAACCCTAATTGCTCAACAGTCAACTGCAGGGGCAAAATGGTCATTTGACAGTCAAAAGTCCAAATTTTTGGTCAACATCTTATTTTGAAGCCACAAACATAATTTGATCAATTCTTGATCATGATTTTCAAAGGCATGGCTCAAAAAGTCTCAAGATGCAAAAGTTTTCATATTAGGACAGTTGAAAAAGTCAACTGTAACTTGACCAAGGCATAACTTCCACATGGTTTATCAGAAAAATTCCATCCAAAGCTCATTTTGAAGAGAATGACATTTCCTACAAATCCTCTTCACACTTCAAGTCCAAGAAATGCTCTCACAAAAAGTTATCAATTTCAACATTATAGGTCATTTTCAAAAGTCAACAAAAAGGCACTTTAAGTCAAAGACCATAACTTGAGATTGGTAAATCAAAATGACATGGGACCAAAGGCATTGGTTAGAGGACTTCAAGACCTTTCCAAAATGTCCAAGAACATGATCAAAGCTTAAAAATTGAGCAAGATATTCCTTGTGGAAGTTGGGAAATTTTTGGGAATTTTGAAAAGTCAACTTTACTTCAAATGCCTCAAAATTGCTAATGGGCCACATTTTCTTCCAAGATTCATCATCCAAAGGCTATGCACGACCATTTGGCCCAAAGGGGATTTATTTCATCATTTTATTTATTTATTTGAATTTTTAATCACCATTAATTCATTTAATAAAATAAAATATGGAAAAAAAATACTAAACAAATGCATTTGAATCTTTTTATGCAGCCTATGCCCTCATTGGTTACTCAAGATTTCGTGCACTTCAAAAAAGGGAAGATTTGGTGCAAATTGGCATGATATTCATGTGGAAAAGATTTGAAAATATTCATTGAAAATCAAATATTTCTTTCATCAATGCAAAGGGTTTTTGGACTTGATTCTTACCCTAATCCATTCCCATACATAAACAGATGCAAACCCTAAAGCTCACAACCTTGAAGCTGCGCCCAAACCTAAGAACAAAGTTTGCATTTTTGTCCAATTTTTCAAAACTGAAAACTGCATTCTAGCACGATTCAAAGAAAAGTATTGATTCCAATAGCTTGCCAAGGTCTCAAGGAACGTTTTTGGATCAAAACCACTGCTTCTAACGCAAGGAATTGGTAGAACGAACCCGTCATGTTCATAACTTTTCTCATATTCATGTCTCATGATTCATGCGTTATTTTCAATTTCTAATGCTTGATTTATATTAAGTTAATCATTCTAAAGCTAACCATACTATTTAATTGAGTTTTCATGCTTTATACATGAATCTACCATGGAAGCTTGCTAGGTTTTCAAGGTTGTGAAATTAGGGCTTCCTTATTCTGGAAAAATTGAGACACGAGACCAGGGCCATTAGAATCAGAAGCTTCATACGAACTCAATCCATAGGTCGCGCTCAATTTATGAGCAACCAGGGCTTATTCACTATTTTCATGTTTATCACTTAGTGGGGGTTTAAAACCCCCGCTATCCTTTTTCTTTTTTTCAGGCAAATGCAGAACAATTGGAGAAGAAGGTGAGGTGTAAGCCAGCGGTTGGTGCGTTTGAATTTCACGCGAAAAAACACCATTAATCGTTGTTTCACGTTATGTTGTTTATTGGTCATATTATATACAAAGCGCGTAAACGGTTCAGATGGCAAGGCGTTGATTTGGTAAACTCTGGGACCTGGGTTCGATTCCCAGGTCCCCTCCCTTTCTCATATTATTTTCTTTTCCATATTCCTATGCAGCGCATATTCTAGGGGTTCAACGTACACCCAATACCAAAGCTTGCCAAGTGTCCAAGAGACAAATCTGAAGGCCAGGGTGAGAGGTCCATCATACACCTCCATTGACCATGCCACATGCGCGCTGAAAAGTCAACCAAAGGCCTTAGATCATTGGGCCTGTTTGCTACAATAATGCCTCCAAATTGGGGTCAGCACCCCCCAAGTGTTTGTATTTCTTTTCTTTTTCCTATTTCTTTTTTATTATTTATTTTAATTTAATTATTTCCTTTTAATTCCTAAATTGATATTTTCATAACATAAAAAATAACAAAAAAAAAAATCAGAAAGACAAAATTAAAAATATATTTTATTTAAATGTTTTTTTTGTAAATAAACTTTATTAATTAATTTAGTTAATTCTAGGCTTAAATTTTAATATTTTTGTAATAAACTAAAAAAATGTAGAATTAGGGTTTTGAATATTTTTATCCTTTTTCTTTTCTTTTCACCATTATTAAAAATTAATTATTTATTTTATAAATAAATTTGACATTAAATAATTAGATTAATTCTAGGTTTAATTTTAACATTTTTTTTAATAAATTAAAAATAGTTTAGAATTAGGTTTTAATCCCATTAATTCTCATTAAAATCCATAAATACAAAAAACTCCAAAAAAATCTTTTCTTTTTATTTTAACTTAATTAATTTATTAACTGTAGCTTAATTTCTTTAAAAGGGTCCAACGCCCTCGCATTCGATCACAATTCTAATTCGCGCGTTTATTTTATTTCCTTTTTCATGTAATTCTCCCAAAGCCATGTAATAGACTAATTAGGATATTTATTTTTCGCACTTTATTTTATTTCAAATCGGGTCTTGGATTAATTTGGCGATGTAGACCCGCGCCTTTGTAATAGCGTAGGACTTTTAAATTCGCATCTTTTAAACTGTTAATTAACTTGCATGAAAGAATGAATGCCAAAATAAAAGCAACGCGTAGATCACCGATGTATGAACAAGATAAACATAAATGAACATGACACACAAATCACACACCACCCCTAGGGTACGCCTCATTGTTGCCTTGCCCTTCGAAAGGTGGTCGTCGAGTAGAGGACGTTTTAGTAAGTCCTCATGTCCATGAACATGGCATGAGGGTAGCTTCTAAGGTGTCTTCCTATTGCTCTGGTGATCACCACGTCCCGAACCCTCGAATTGACCCGAACACCTCCAACGGTGGTGCTACCTACCTCTCAATGGTGGGATGGCACTACCTTAAAGGACATTTACACAGACGAATTCCTTAGGGTAGGTAGACAACTCGTAGATACTTGCTCTAATTTCAAAACAAATCAAAAACTCTTTTCACACCGACACTTTCAAAAAGCTTTCGAAAGCAACTTTTCAAACACTCTTGAGGACTGATACAAGAGTCGAACTGAAATTTTCAAAGAAACTTTTTAAACTCACAGTTGAAAAGCAAATAAACAATTTTGAAAACACAAACGAGCAAGTATCTAAGAGCCCATGGATAACCATGGATAGAAAGGGTGCTAACACCTTCCCTTTCTATAAATCTACCTCCCGAACCGAGAGCAATCTCTATAAGGAATTTTTCTGTGCTTTTGTCCTTTCCAATTGGAGAAAATAAAAGACGGTGGCGACTCTTGCTTCCACGACATTTCGCGAACCAGCGTTAAACAGTCAGTTCCAGATCCACCGATCACAGAACTGGCGACTCTGCTGGGGATATCTTTTTAAAGTGAGGTGTACCTTAGGATAGTTCATAATTGTGTTTTCAATTGTATTGATTTGCTTGCTTTAAATTGTGGGCTGCATCGGAGTTACATAGATCCTAACCCGGATCTGGGGATACCCTGTTAGGTAGCATAAGCTGTGAGGGACCTGTCCGGCGTAGACCGACATGGATGAAGCAGTGGCTACGTTGGTGTGGCACCTTGGTCTGTACCGATATCCCTTGTGTCGCAACGAGGAGAATATGGGTCTTCTGAGGAGTCATTAAGCACCAACAGACCTTAGAACCTTAAATGACATAACTTGGCCATTAGAACAGTAGCAGTATGCTACGCCCATTGAGGCTAAACTCTCGTGATGGTTCTGGCTGCAAGAAAAGATTGTGATGCTGGAGTTATGACCGATTGAGGGTAGTCAATGATATTGGGATCCTCTAAGAACCCGGTTACTTTGATAGGACAGGTATGAACCCACAAACTGAAAGAGGGTAATACCTAGACCTCATGCTGGCCTAAACTTTAAGGGCTTGCCTTGTGTGACTTGTGTGCCTTACCATGTTTGCCTTTGTAAATATTTGTGGTGTGCTTTATCATAACATCATAACATCATGAGCATTACATGCATCCTGCATAAGGACTGACCATTTCAAAGACACGAGGGTTTCACCTTTGCTCTGTTTTGTAGGACGTCATGATGCCTATGTGAAGGAATACTATCCGGTTCAACTTTGTTCACCCACCTGAGTTGCTTGAAGAGTTGGTTAGCAGGATTCCAAATACCATTTCCTTCATCCAGAGGCATGGTTCTCTTCTCAGTTTAGTCACTGCAAAGCGGGATCAACAGTTGATGAGTGTCCTGACCCAGTTCTATGACCCTCTGTACCAGTGCTTCACCTTTCAAGACTTCCAGCTGGTCCCTACCCTGGAAGAGTTCTCTGATTTGCTTGGTATCCCTATCTTGGATCAGACCCCCTTCAATGGTTGGGAAAAGACCCTCAGGCTTGAGGAGGTTACTGCAGCTCTTCCCTTGACACATCAAGAAGTAATGGACAACTGGGTGACTAGAAGCGGAGTTAAGGGTTTATTGGCCAAATTTCTGATTGGTAAAGCTAACAGTTTCTGGAATGACCTGGACTTTAGGGCATATGAAGACATCCTAGCTCTCTTGATCTATGGGCTAGTCTTGTTTCCTAATCCTGACAACTTCATCAATGTCACTGCCATAAGGATCTTTATGTCTCAGAACCCTGTGCCCACTCTCTTGGGTGACATTCTGCAACAACTTTATGCTCGTACTACCCGAAGATGAGGAACTCTATGGTGTTGTATCCCTTTGTTGGTGAGGTGGTTTATTTCGCACCTCCCTAAGTTCGTGCTGAAGAACCAAGAAGGAAGAGGTTGGGCTCATAGGTTAATGTCCCTCACTGATAAGGACATCATTTGGACTTTCAGAGGATTGGATGAGATAGCTGTTATTGATCGTTGCGGAGAATACCCTAATGTTCCTTTGATTGGTACTCAAGGAGGAATCTCTTATAATCCATGTCTAGCTCTCCGTCAGTTTGGAAGAGCTAGAAGAGTAGGGCCTCATGAGATGTTGGTGCCTCACATCAGTTTTGAGTTTCAGGTGGATAGTGACGAGCTGCGTCGTAGGTTCATCAAGGCTTGGGACAAGGTTCATAAAGCTGACCCATAAGAGTTGGGGTCAAAGACTTCTCTACCTATGGAAGCCTACTACAAATGGGTTCGCATCCGTGCTCAGAAGTTAGGTATGCCATACGAAGCTGTCAGACCCATCATTCTTGAATATCCCGACAAAGATGGAGTTCCTCCAACTGTCCTCCCTCCTCAGATACCTACTGATTATGAGACGTTAAAGAGGTCTTAGTCATAACTGCGAGAAGAACGGGATTCGTATCGGGAAAAGTTCAACGAGCAGGAGTTGAAGATCCAGAAGCTGACAAAGCAGTTGGAGAATGAGCGAGCTCTGAATGACTACATCCGTACTGAGAAGAGGAGACCATGGGATCAATGAGGAGCTCTGGATGTTCTTTTACAGTTTTATTTCCCTTTTCAGTATTTCCTTCTTATGTAACGCCTAAGGGCAACCTGTTGAACAATTTAAGTTTCAAAGTTGAATCTAATGAAGTGTGTTCCTTTTGTTTACAAAGTTGATTCCCGATTGTCTTTGAAAACATAAATCATACGCACTCCATTCATCATGTGCATAGCAGGTTTTCTTCTTTTCAGGTTGCTTACTGTTCTTCGCTGTTTATTTCAGCATCATGAATCCTGACTCATCATCAACCGAGATGTCTATCAAGGATCTTCAGGAACAGAACACGCAATTTCAGGAGCTAATCATGGGTTTGGCTCAAGGCCAAGAAGAGCTGAAGGCCTTGCTCCTAAAGAAGGAGAAGAAGAAGAAGAAGAGAATTGTTCTTTTCAACTCGGGCCGAAGGTTTGGCAACACTCTGCAGAATGAAGAGGCTGGTTCTTCTATAGGCAAGAGTAGTCCCCAAGGGGGAAAAGGTCCTAGTCCAGTAGTCTCTGACAACGAGACTGACTTTAATGAGGAACAGTATCCTCCGGCTGAAGACCGATATAAGCAGTTGGAAGACAGACTGAATGCCATGGAGATCCAACAAGTGCCTGGGCTGGATTTCGGAGATTTGGGTTTGTCTACTGGTGTGATCATTCCTCATAAGTTTAAGGCACCATCTTTCACCAAGTATGACGGGGCGTCTTGTCCCAAGCTACACCTCAGGTCTTATGTGCGGAAGATTCAGCCGTACTCAGTGGACAAGAATTTGTGGATCCACTTCTTCCAGGAGAGTCTTTCAGGGACTCATCTCGAATGGTTCTATCAGCTGGATGGGACCAAGGTTCATAACTGGGAGGAGTTGGCTACTGCTTTTTACAAGCAGTATCAATATAATGCCGACCTTGCCCCTACACGTACCCAACTCCAGGGTATGTCGCTAGGTTCAAGCGAAGGTTTTAAAGAGTATGCACAGAAGTGGAGGGATCTGGCTGGCAGGGTGCAGCCTCCGTTAACTGACCGGGAGTTGGTAGACATGTTCTTGGGGACCCTATCTGGGCCATTTTTCAACCATCTTATCGATAACTCATCTGCAGGGTTCACTGATCTTATTCTGACCGGAGAGAGAATAGAGGCTGGAATGAAGTCCGGCAAAATTCAGAAGGGTGCATCGTCAAGTTCTGAGAAGAAACCCTTTAAGAAGGAGGCCAGTGTTGTATATGGGTCTAGAAGACAAGAGAAACCTGAGCGCTGCCAATCTGTCAACGCGGTGATGATTGCTAAGCCTGCTTCCGCTCCTCGGCAAACCAATCCTCAAAGGGCTGAAAGACCTAGAAGAGAGTTCACCCGTTTGAGTATGACCCTATCGCAGATCTTGCCGCAGTTGCTATCCACCAATTTGGTGACTGTTAGAGAGGCCCCGAAGGTTGTGAACACCACCTCTCCCAAGTACAATCCAAATGCCCGTTGTGCTTATCATTCCGATAGCCCGGGGCATTCTACTGATGATTGCTGGGCCTTAAGGAATAAAGTGCAGGATCTTATCGACGCCAAGGAGGTACAGTTTGAGGCACCTGAGAAGCCCAATGTGGTGACTGCTCCCATGCCTAACCATGGAGTGAATGCTATCAGGGAGGATGATGAAGTGGATGAAGCTGAGTTCGACAGTTGGATTTACCCAACAACCGACAGTGAACCTAGCAATTGGATTGCAAAGGACAACCTACTTGTTTCTCTTGTTACTGAGTAATGAACTACTTTGTTTTCGTTATTTGTAATAAACAATAAATTAAAACTCTATGGCCCGGTGTCTTACCCGGGGCACCGTGGTTTCATTTGTGAGGGTATATTAAATTGTCATTTCATATATCATGAATAAAGACCTTGGACGTTTTCTCGCATTTCAAATCTTATGCTCTCTTTCTTTCTTTCCTTTCTTTATATATTGCAAAACAGTTGTATTTACACACACTCACTCATACAGGTTTCAATCCACTCTGGATCTCACTGGTAACGACTCTGCTACTGCCAGTTATGACTTCGAAAATCCGATCAACTTAGCCGAAGACGAAGGTGAAGATGATTGCGAAGTGCCTGGCGAGCTTGCAAGACTGTTACTCCAGGAAGAGAGGGCAATTCAACCACATGAAGAGCCGATGGAAACAATAAATCTGGGTACTGATACGGACAGAAAGGAGGTTAAGATTGGTGCCAACCTAGAGCTCAGTGTGAAGCAACGGTTGACCCAGATGCTACATGATTATGTGGAGATATTTGCCTGGTCCTACGAAGACATGCCCGGGTTGGATACTGACATTGTGGTCCATCATTTGCCTACCAAGGAAGACTGCCCTCCGGTTAAGCAAAAGGTCCGCCGTATGCGTCCAGAGATGTCTGAGAAGATCAAAGCTGAGGTTATGAAACAGTTTGACGCCGGGTTTCTTGCAGTAACTTCTTATCCTCAGTGGGTTGCTAATGTGGTGCCGGTACCAAAGAAAGATGGAAAGGTCAGAATGTGTGTCGACTACAGGGATCTGAACAGGGCCAGCCCCAAGGATGACTTCCCTCTACCTCACATTGATGTCCTGGTTGACAATACGGCTCAGCACAAAGTGTTCTCTTTCATGGATGGTTTCTCAGGTTATAATCAGATCAAGATGGCTCCTGAAGACATGGAAAAGACTACATTTGTTACTCAGTGGGGCACCTTCTGCTACAAGGTCATGCCTTTTGGACTGAAAAATGTTGGGGCAACCTACCAACGTGCCATGGTTGCTTTATTTCATGACATGATCCATCATGAGATAGAAGTGTATGTTGACGACATGATCGCAAGGTCCCAGACTGAGGAAGAACACCTAGATCATCTGCAGAAATTGTTTGACCGACTGAAATTGTACAAGCTGAGGTTGAACCCGAACAAGTGCACCTTCGGGGTAAGGTCTGGAAAATTGCTAGGCTTCGTTGTAAGTGATAAGGGTATTCAAGTGGACCCTGCTAAAGTTAAAGCTATTCAAGAGATGCTAGTTCCTAAGACAGAGAAAGAGGTCAGAGGCTTTTTAGGACGCCTGAATTACATTGCTCGGTTCATCTCACACCTAACTGCTACCTGTGAGCCAATCTTCAAGCTGCTGAAGAAAGATCAGGTAGTACGTTGGAATGATGAGTGTCAGGCTGCTTTTGACAGAATCAAGGAGTATCTCCAAGAACCACCCATCCTTATGCCGCCGATTAAAGGGAGACCTCTGATACTATACCTGACAGTACTTGACAACTCAATGGGGTGTGTGCTGGGGCAGCATGACGAGTCTGGCCGAAAAGAGCATGCCATTTATTACCTTAGCAAAAAGTTTACCGACTGTGAGACCCGATACTCACTGCTTGAGAAAACTTGATGCGCTTTGGTATGGGCTGCTCGCCGGCTGAGACAGTATATGCTAACTCACACTACCTTGTTGATCTCAAAGATGGATCCTATAAAGTACATATTCGAAAAGCCTGCTCTGTCTGGGAGAATAGCAAGATGGCAAATGATCTTGACAGAATACGACATCCAGTACACGACCCAGAAAGCCATCAAAGGAAGTGTATTGGCAGACCACTTGGCACATCAGGCAGTAGACGACTGTCAGACAATGAACTTTGAATTTCCTGACGAGAGCATCATGATAGTGACTGATTGTGAAGTACCTGGACCGGATGAAGGACTTGAGGAAGGATCCCGATGGTCTATGCACTTTGATGGAGCCTCCAATGCTTTGGGTAACGGTATCGGTGCTGTGATCATATCCCCTCAAGGCACTCATACTCCACTTACTGCCCGGCTATGTTTCAACGGTACCAACAACATGGCGGAGTATGAGGCATGCATCATGGGTCTCCAAGTTGCGATTGACTTAAGGATCAAGTTTCTGAGTGTCTTCGGAGATTCCGCTCTCGTGATCAACCAGATCAAAGGAGAGTGGGATACGAAACATCCGAATCTTATTCCTTACAGAGAATGTGTGTTGACTTTGATCCCCCACTTCACAAAGATAACCTTTGAACATTTCCTAAGAGAGGAGAATCAGTTGGCGGACGCGTTAGCTACGATGTCTTCTATGTTCAAGGTCAAATGGGACAATGAGGCTCCCCGGATCATCATCTGGAAACTGGACGAACCGGCATACTGTTGTGATCTTGAGACTGAATTGAAGCCTTGGTACCATGAGGTGAAGAGATATTTGGAAGCTCAGGAATACCCTGAAGGTGCGTCTATCAACGATAAGAAGTTTCTGAGAAGGTTCGCAGCGAAATTCTTCCTTAGCAACGACATCCTGTATAAGCGAAACCATGATTCGACCTTACTGCATTGTGTGGACAAGACAGAAGCAGAAAGGATCATGGAAGAGCTACATGAAGGGACATTCGGAACATATTCCAGTGGACACACTATGGCAAAGAAAATCCTTCGGGCAGGGTATTTCTGGTCCACGATGGAAGCTGACTGTTATCAACACTCTCGGACATGCCATAAATGCCAGATTTATGTAGACAAGGTGCATGTTCCTCCAATTCCTCTAAATGTTCTGACTGCGCCTTGGCCGTTTGCAATGTGGGGCATAGATATGATCGGCGAGATTAAACCTACGGCATCCAATGGGCATCGCTTCATCCTGGTAGCGATTGATTACTTCACGAAATGGGTTGAAGCAGCTTCCTACGCTACGGTAACCAAGACTGTTGTGGCACGGTTCATTCGGCATAACCTGATCTGTCGATACGGTGTCCCTGAAAGAATCATTACGGACAACGGTACCAATCTCAATAACAAGATGATCACAGAGCTCTGCGAGCAGTTTAAGATACAGCACCACAACTCTTCTCCTTACAGACCGAAGATGAACGGGGCTGTAGAAGCAGCAAATAAGAACATTAAGAAAATCGTGCAGAAGATGATAGTGACTTATAAAGATTGGCACGATATGTTACCGTTCGCTCTACATGGGTACCGTACCTCAGCCAGGACGTCAACCGGGGCAACTCCTTTCTCCTTGGTTTACGGTATGGAGGCAGTCTTACCGATCGAAGTACAGATACCCTCTCTCCGGATAATGAAGGATGCAGATCTAAGCGAAGATGATTGGATCCAGACACGACTTGACCAGCTAAACCTTATTGATGAAAAGAGACTTGCTGCTATTTGTCATGGTCAGACGTACCAGAAACGGATGATCAGGGCATTTAACAAAAAGGTCAGACCACAAGAATATCAAGTTGGGGATCTGGTAATCAAGCGAATCATCCTTCCTCAGAGTGATCCAAGGGGCAAATGGACCCCTACATATGAAGGGCCATTTGTGGTTAAACATGTGTTCTCAGGAGGAGCCATGATTCTAACCAACATGGATGGTGACGACCTTCCTCACCCCGCCAATGCAGACATAGTAAAAAGATACTACGCATGAAAAAAGACCCGCTAGGCTGACATACCTAGGCAAAAATTAGGGCTTCCCGGCGAACCAAAAGGGTTCGGGCAAAATGAAGGGATGAAATGAAAAAAAATCTGTACACCCGGCAAGTCGAAAACCTGAAAAGGCGGCTTGGGCAAAAATGGGTATCCCGGTGGACTGAAAACCCGAAAGGGCGGTCCAGGAAAAAGTTAGGGATAAAGCGTAATACTATGTCTCATTGGATCACTTTGCATCCAGAATCCGGTATCTACATCAAGTTCAGACGGCATCGATCAATCAGCTTCATCTTTAACTAAGGTCATCAAGTGATGAGACGCTCGGAGATATAAAGGCAATAGCGGAGTTGAAACCCAGTGGATTAATCATTTCACACAGCTGTTTTATTTTCTCTTGTACAAATTTGTATAAACTCTTTTGTTCGGCAGCGTTCTCTTACTAGGACGTCAGCCTCTTGTACATAAACGCCTATTCACAGGCAAATTCAAAAAAATCAATATAAAATCACTTTTCAGTTAAAATTGCCATTTGTTTTTCTTTTCCTTTTCTGTTTTGTTTTGCGAAGAACGTCCAAGGTTCAATTTGTGATATATGCATTGACAATAATTTTCTAACTCATGAATAAATTGCATACGAAACAAAGGATTAATTACGGGTAACATTAGAAACAGGGGCAATAAAGAGTTGCCTAAGCAATCTAATTGTTCTGTCCCCCAAGGTATCAAGGTAGGTTCGGCTGAAGAACATAACCGGTATATCTTAATTCCCCAAGGAGTGAGTCAGCAAGTCAGTGCATTCACCCCAAGCAAAGCTATTATCAGCCTTAAGGAAGTTGGGTATCCTCCAGCAGATCTCAACATTCCCCAGGACAATATACGAACATTCCTAACAAGCATCCCCGGCAGTCTTGATCTAAGATTGTTCCTCGGCGGTCAACCAGACATTCAATGGAGTCACTTCCCCGGTACAATTCAAAACTTCCCCGGGAGAGTCCAATCCAGTTCCCTAGGAAAGTTGGAATCCATCTCCCCAAGCAGCAAGCTTATCCCCAGTAGATTCTGGAAGCTTATCCTCGCAGAGCACGAACGCGTCTCCCGGCTTTATTCAAAGAGTTATTTCCCTACCAGGATATAACTGGGTTATCCTCAGCCAAAAGCCACTGAAAGATCGTCCTCGGCGAAGTCTTCTTATCCCCAGCGAAGTCTATTAGCACTTCCAACACAACAATAGGTATCCCCAGCGAAGTTACCATCAACATTTCATCAAAGTACCTATCTCCCCACAGAGTATTGCTCCCCAGCAAGATCACTAGAGTACTTTTCTCCCCGCAGAGTAATTTATTCGCCAAGTTTATTCCCCAACGGAGTTATCTTCTCCTACCGGTATACTTGCAACTATCATCCCAAGCGGAAGCAAAGATCTATTCTTCAACATCAGCCCAGGAGTGACTTCCCGGCACCCGTCAAGGATTTACTTTCCTAGGCGAAAAGACACATTCATAAACATCGCACTTCCATACATTATAGCATGCACATACGCATCATATCTTACAAATCTCATTTATGTTGAGAACATCATCGCTTGATTCATATCATGCCTTGCATATAACTGACCTTTACCTTCAGGAAAGATCGAGTTAAGTTCTCAGCTACATTTCAAGACCTAGCCTGGTTCAGTTAAATTGACCCTAAGATTTTCCTGATGCTTATCCTGTCAAAGGCCTTCTCTGGTTCAGTCAGATTGACCCTAAGATCTCCCTGTTTCTTATCCAGTTGAAGATTCCAAGACCTTGTCCGGTTCAGTTAAATCGACCCTAAGATTTTCCTGATTCTTATCCAGTCAAAGGCCTTCTTTGGTTCAGTCAGATCGACCCTAAGATCTCCCTGTTTCTTATCCAGTTGAAGATTTCAAGACCTAGCCTGGTTCAGTTAAATCGACCCTAAGATTTTATTGTTTCTTATCCAGTCAAAGGCCTTCTCTGGTTCAGTCAGATCGACCCTAAGATCTCCCTGTTTCTTATCCAGTAGAAGATGTCCAAGATTCTCTCAGCGTTACTGTTGAGGTTGAAGTCGCCTATGATTCTCTCAGCGTTCCCGTTGAGGTAGCAATCGTCCAAGATTCTCTCAGCGTTACTGTTGAGGTTGAAGTCGCCCAAGATTCTCTCAGCGTTCCTGTTGAGATAGTAATCGTCCAAGATTCTCTCAGCGTTACTGTTGAGGTTGAAGTCGCCCAAGGTTCTCTTAGCGTTATTGTGGAGGTAGTAATCGCCCCAAGGTTCTCTCAGCGTTCTTGTTGAGATAGTAATCACCTAAAGGTTCTCTCACCGTCCCGTTGAGGTAGTAACCATCCCTGGTTCATTCATCACCTTTTGAAGCTCCAGATCCAGCTCCTGTAACCAGTCAGGACACCTCTATACAAAGAGTTTGAAGACCAGCTCCTGCAACAGGCCAGGTGCTCATTTTCTTTTTCAGGTATGCAAGTTCTCGCTAAGAAATCTCTTATGCGATCGACACCCAGATGGCATCTATAAGCCCATCATCCTATCCATCAATCTCCAAATGGCATCTATAAGCCCATTCCCACCATCACACTACTATGTGAGCGCAAATTTCTGGGCACTCTAGTGTTCAATCATCTTCCACCTTCGGATTACGAAAGGCACGTCAGCCAATCTGCATCCTCAGATCTAAGAAGATTGAACAGGGGCAACTGTTGTACCCCAAAATTTGCCCTCCCATATTCTTCAAAATTTGCAAAGAACATGCTTCAAAATCTCCCCAAGGGTTGCACAGTTCAAGGGCCTCCTAACAGTCAAAAACTAGGGTTTTGGTTCTGACAAAGAAATTGAAGTTTCCAAGGGTCCAATCAAGTCCCATGTGCCTACAAATATGGTCAAGCATTCATATGCCAAGTTGCAAGACTTACAGCACAAAATTGCACAGTCAAAAACCCTAATTGCTCAACAATCAACTGCAGGGGCAAAATGGTCATTTGACAGTCAAAAGTCCAAATTTTTGGTCAACATCTTATTTTGAAGCCACAAACATCATTTGATCAATTCTTGATCATGATTTTCAAAGGCATGGCTCAAAAAGTCTCAAGTTGCAAAAGTTTCCATATTTGGACAGTTGAAAAAGTCAATTGTAACTTGACCAAGGCATAACTTCCACATGGTTTATCAGAAAAATTCCATCCAATGCTCATTTTGAAGAGAATGACATTTCCTACAAATCCTCTTCACACTTCAAGTCCAAGAAATGCTCTCACAAAAAGTTATCAATTTCAACATTATAGGTCATTTTCAAAAGTCAACAAAAAGGCACTTTAAGTCAAAGACCATAACTTGAGATTGGTAAATCAAAATGACATGGGACCAAAGGCATTGGTTAGAGGACTTCAAGACCTTTCCAAAATGTCCAAGAACATGATCAAAGCTTAAAAATTGAGCAAGATATGCCTTGTGGAAGTTGGGAAATTTTTGGGAATTTTGAAAAGTCAACTTTACTTCAAATGCCTCAAAATTGCTAATGGGCCACATTTTCTTCCAAGATTCATCATCCAAAGGCTATGCACGACCATTTGGCCCAAAGGGGATTTATTTCATCATTTTATTTATTTATTTGAATTTTTAATCACCATTAATTCATTTAATAAAATAAAATATGGAAAAAATACTAAACAAATGCATTTGAATCTTTTTATGCAGCCTATGCCCTCATTGGTTACTCAAGATTTCGTGCACTTCAAAAAAGGGAAGATTTGGTGCAAATTGGCATGATATTCATGTGGAAAAGATTTGAAAATATTCATTGAAAATCAAATATTTCTTTCATCAATGCAAAGGGTTTTTGGACTTGATTCTTACCCTAATCCATTCCCATACATAAACAGATGCAAACCCTAAAGCTCACAACCTTGAAGCTGCGCCCAAACCTAAGAACAAAGTTTGCATTTTTGTCCAATTTTTCAAAACTGAAAACTGCATTCTAGCACGATTCAAAGAAAAGTATTGATTCCAATAGCTTGCCAAGGTCTCAAGGAACGTTTTTGGATCAAAACCACTGCTTCTAACGCAAGGAATTGGTAGAACGAACCCGTCATGTTCATAACTTTTCTCATATTCATGTCTCATGATTCATGCGTTATTTTCAATTTCTAATGCTTGATTTATATTAAGTTAACCATTCTAAAGCTAACCATACTATTTAATTGAGTTTTCGTGCTTTATACATGAATCTACCATGGAAGCTTGCTAGGTTTTCAAGGTTGTGAAATTAGGGCTTCCTTATTCTGGAAAAATTGAGACACGAGACCAGGGCCATTAGAATCAGAAGCTTCATACGAACTCAATCCATAGGTCACGCTCAATTTATGAGCAAGCAGGGCCTATTCGCTATTTTCATGTTTATCACTTAGTGGGGGTTTAAAACCCCCGCTATCCTTTTTCTTTTTTTCAGGAAAATGCAGAACAATTGGAGAAGAAGGTGAGGTGTAAGCCAGCGGTTGGTGCGTTTGAATTTCGCGCGAAAAAACACCACTAATCGTTGTTTCACGTTATGTTGTTTATTGGTCATATTATATACAAAGCGCGTAAATGGTTCAGATGGCAAGGCATTGATTTGGTAAACTCTGGGACCTGGGTTCGATTCCCAGGTCCCCTCCCTTTCTCATATTATTTTCTTTTCCATATTCCTACGCAACGCACATTCCATGGGTTCAACGTACACCCAATACCAAAGCTTGCCAAGTGTCCAAGAGACAAATCTGAAGGTCAGGGTGAGAGGTCCATCATACACCTCCATTGACCATGCCACATGCGCGCTGAAAAGTCAACCAAAGGCCTTAGATCATTGGGCCTGTTTGCTACAATAATGCCTCCAAATTGGGGTCAGCACCCCCCAAGTGTTTGTATTTCTTTTCTTTTTCCTATTTCTTTTTTATTATTTGTTTTAATTTAATTATTTCCTTTTAATTCCTAAATTGATATTTTCATAACATAAAAAATAACAAAAAAAAAATCAGAAAGACAAAAATAAAAATATATTTTATTTAAATGTTTTTTTTGTAAATAAGCTTTATTAATTAATTTAGTTAATTCTAGGCTTAAATTTTAATATTTTTGTAATAAACTAAAACAATGTAGAATTAGGGTTTTGAATATTTTTATCCTTTTTCTTTTCTTTTCACCATTATTAAAAATTAATTATTTATTTTGTAAATAAATTTGACATTAAATAATTAGATTAATTCTAGGTTTAATTTTAACATTTTTTTTAATAAAGTAAAAATAGTTTAGAATTAGGTTTTAATCCCATTAATTCTCATTAAAATCCATAAATACAAAAAAATCTTTTCTTTTTATTTTAAGTTAATTAATTTATTAACTGTAGCTTAATTTCTTTAAAAGGGTCCAACGCCCTCGCATTCGATCACAATTCTAATTCGCGCGTTTATTTTATTTCCTTTTTCATGTAATTCTCCCAAAGCCATGTAATAGACTAATTAGGATATTTATTTTTCGCACTTTATTTTATTTCAAATCGGGTCTTGGATTAATTTGGCGATGTAGACCCGCGCCTTTGTAATAGCGTAGGACTTTTAAATTTCGCATCTTTTAAACTGTTAATTAACTTGCATGAAAGAATGAATGCCAAAATAAAAGCAACGCGTAGATCACCGATGTATGAACAAGATAAACATAAATGAACATGACACACAAATCACACACCACCCCTAGGGTACGCCTCATTGTTACCTTGCCCTTCGAAAGGTGGTCGTCGAGTAGAGGACGTTTTAGTAAGTCCTCATGTCCATGAACATGGCATGAGGGTAGCTTCTAAGGTGTCTTCCTATTTCTCTGGTGATCACCACGTCCCGAACCCTCGAATTGACCCGAACACCTCCAACGGTGGTGCTACCTACCTCTCAATGGTGGGATGGCACTACCTTAAAGGACATTTACACAGACGAAATCCTTAGGGTAGGTAGACAACTCGTAGATACTTGCTCTAATTTCAAAACAAATCAAAAACTCTTTTCACACCGACACTTTCAAAAAGCTTTCGAAAGCAACTTTTCAAACACTCTTGAGGACTGATACAAGAGTCGAACTGAAATTTTCAAAGAAAATTTTTAAACTCACAGTTGAAAAGCAAACAAACAATTTTGAAAACACAAACGAGCAAGTATCTAAGAGCCCATGGATAACCATGGATAGAAAGGGTGCTAACACCTTCCCTTTCTATAAATCTACCTCCCGAACCGAGAGCAATCTCTATAAGGAATTTTTCTATGCTTTTGTCCTTTCCAATTGGAGAAAATAAAAGACGGTGGCGACTCTTGCTTCCGCGACATTTCGCGAACCAGTGTTAAACAGTCAGTTCCAGATCCACCGATCACAGTAGGGAATTGCATACTCTTAAAAATGAGCTTTGGATGGGTCATTTCTGATAAAGTATGAGAAATTTATGCTTGGTCAAAGTTGAGTTGACTTTTCCTGTAAAACCCTAACTTAGCAACTTTTGGGTTTTGATGAATTGTGAGCAATCCTTGAGGTATCATGATCAACCCTTGATCAAATGATGAATAATACTTAAAAATGAGGATGTTGACCAAAAATCTTGAAGTTTTACTGTATGTGGGCCACAGTTTACTTTTGACTTAACACAATCGATTTTCAGGCCTTTGAGCAATTGACTGAGCAAACTTCCTCTGCAAGGCTTAAAACTTGACATGGATGATCTTGAGAACATATTAGGACAATGGTGAGAATTTGAGATCCTTTGGTCTCAAGCATCTTGATGAAAAATGAAACCCTAATTTGAAGTAGATTGTCTTATGAGAGAGTTTGTCTGGTCAACTTTTGAACTTCCTTGAGCAATTTGAGGACCTCATTTGACATGTATTGAGAAATATGGAAGGGAAAATTTTGGGGTACAATAGGACATCTCCTTCGACCACAGGTTCCATGATGAACGGTAAGATGGAAGGATAAGGCATCATAAGTTTCTGAGCACGAGCTCGTACCCACTTAAAGTAAGACTCGAGGGGAATGGAATTCTTATGTCCTAGCGTCTTACTATCCACCTTTCTTACCATCCTCCAAGCTCGGATAAACCTCTGACGGTAGCTTTGATCGTCACTCTCATAGTCGAATACCACTCCTTGGATAAGCATCTCATGTGGATCATCCCTTCGGGCGTAACCAAACAGTCGTAAGGCTAAGCAAGGGTTATAGGTGATACCTCCTCTAATTCCAAGTAAAGGTACATTAGGAAATTCACCACAACGGTCGATAATAGTAACATTATCCAAAGATCGGGAACACCAATGAATATCTGAATGTATGAGCGTCATCAACCTATGTGACCACCTTGAACCTTGCTCGTTCTTCAACACAGATCGGGGAAGATGCGAAATAAACCATCTTGCCAAGAGAGGAATGCAACACATGAGGATCCCTCTCTTTCTCATAGTACGAGAGTGAAAAGAATGTAGGATATCTCCCAACAAGGTAGGCACCGGGTTACGAGACATGAAGAGTTTGACAGCATTTACATTTATGAGTTAGTCAGGGTTTGGAAACAAAACCATCCCATAGATGAGAAAGGCCACAATTTCTTCAAAAGCTTGTAATTCCAAGGAGTTCCAACAATCTTGAGCTTTCTCAAACAAGAACTTGGCTAAGAAACCTTTTACACCACTCCTTGTTTCCCAATAAGTTATGATATCAGATTGTTTCAAGTGTAGTGCTTGGGTAATCTCCTCAGGTTTTGGATCTCTTTCTGTACCATTGAAGGGTAGTTGATTGATAATGGAAATCCTCAAGAGTTGTGAGAATTCTTCTAGAGTAGGCACAAGTTAATAATCGGGAAAAGTGAAGTAATGGTGTAGAGGATCAAAGAATTGGTAGAGCACCTTCACCATATCTTTGTTAGTGTTGGTGGTAACCAAGTTTAGGAGGCGACCATGTCTTTCGGTGAATGAAGAGTTCTCAGGGACCCTTGATGCTAACTCTTTGACTTGAGGAGAAATCCTTACGAGATTGACTTGAATGGTTTTCCTGTGAATAGAAGTCGTGTCCTACAAAACAGAACAAAGATAAAGCCCAAAAATCCTTGAAATGGTTAGTGAGTATGAGTATGATGTTATGATGTTTATGATGTCATGTACAAGTAAATATATACAAACAAGTAAAACAAGTCCTTAAGTTTAGGCTTGCATGGAGTCTCATAGGTAAGTACCCTCTTGAATTTTAGTTGGCTCAAACTTGTCCTAGAAATAGTAATCGGGTTCTAAAGGATCCTAATATCACTGGTTTGTCTTCTCAGGCATTGTTTCAGCGCAAGCCTCTTTCACGGCGACCCAAACATCCCAAAAACCAAAACCTCAATGAGTGTAGTATCGAGTATCTACTAACTTCGTACTGAACCAAAGTCGGTCATCTCACTACGTTCTAATGGCCAAGTTGGTAAAGTAAAGGTTCTAAAAGTTAGTTGGTGCTTCATGACATCACTCAGCGGCCTTGTATTCTCCTTGACTAATCAAGGGCTACCGGTACCCATAAATATGTCACACTAACGTAGCTATTTCTTAGACCATTTCGGTATACCCCGCACAGTTTCTACAATGTATTACTACTTACCTATAAGGTATCCCAAATTCGGGTAGAGGATTTAAGCCCAAACAAGGAACCAAAATGTAAAGCATACAATTCAAACAATGGAAGCAAGTAAAGGTGATCTAGCCCTAAGGTAACCCCACTTTTAAGTTTATTTCCCCAGCAGAGTCGCCAGTTCTGTGATACAGTGGGAGAACTGACTTGGTTGTTTTGTGTTTTATCGCAAATGTTGCGGTTAGTAAGAGTCGCCACCGAATTTTCTTTTATCCAAAAGGAAAGGCTGAAAATAACAGGAAATACCTTTGAGATTGTTTCTTGAGTTAGAGGGGTAGATTATGAAAAGGAAAGGTGTTAGCACCCTTTTCATCCATAGTTATCTATGGGCTCTTAGTTGCTTGCTAGATCACTTGCTTTTGTTTGAAAAAAATGTGCTTTGTATGGTTTTTTAAAGTATTTTGAAAAGGCTCCATCGTTTAGGCAAACTTTGTAATAGTTCTCATTCGTAATAACGTATACAAAGTGTTAAGCTTTTGAAATTGTTTCAAGTTTGGAAAATATTTTGAAAGTGTTGGTGTTTGTTTTGAAAATAAGCAAGAATGTTTGATTTGAAATTGAGCAAGCAACTAGGAACAATCTACCTACTCAAAAGTATTAGTTCATTTCTTCATTTCCCTTGATATTGTTATCTTACCATTGATTTAGTAAGAAACCCTATCTTTGGATGTAAAGGGACGGGCGTGGGTCATCGTATAGCCATGATAGCAATGTTGTGAAATATATTAGCAATTCTCTTTGAGGGACTAAGCTCATTTTGAAAGGCAACATTTGATAGCGTCATCGAGGGACTATGATCTTGTATTTTGATTGCTTTTTGTTAAGATATCCCACATGCATAACATGGCCATTTTGGTAAGGCAACAAAGTGGAATTACCCTAAGGATGCAAGGGTGCAAATGTGTTGATTTACATGCATTATTTTTGTCTTGAATTAGGGTTTTCTAACTTGTTGATTTTATCTTTCCATACAAACCCTAATTTACTAGCATTTATATAAAGCGGTAAATTGCGGAAAGTAAAAATACTAAGCTATTACATCATGAAGGGAGGGGGTGTACAAATTTAAAAATTGGAAATTTGTAAGAAAATTAAATCTAATTAACTATTACAACCATATTGAATAAATGTGCAAGAATTGAATAAATAAAAATGCAAAAATGCAAATGGGTAAAGAAATGATTTCGTTTGATTTTATGAAAGGGTTTAACCTAAACCTACTTAAGAAAATAATTAATGAAAAAATTAACTAAAATTAACTTAAACTAATTAAGAAAAGAAATTAACTAAAAAGAATTTTTAGGGTTTTTATGAAAAGGTTTTAAATTAAAAATAATATGAAAATTAATTAATTAAAGTAAACCTAAGTTCTAAATTAATTTTAATTTACAAAAGGATAGTATAATAATTAAACCTAATTATCTAAATATTAATTAATTAAGAAAAGAAATTAATTTGTTAGAAAAAAAATGTTTTTTTTAATCTTTTTATCTAAAAGAATTTAAATGGAAAATATCCTAAATATCTAAATAATAAATATAAAATATCTTTGGTATTTTTTATTTAATAAAATGATAATAATAATAATAATAATAATAGTAATAATAATAATAGAAGAAAAAAAGAAAATAAAATAAAATATAACAATTAAAGTCAGGGGGTTAAAAAATAGAAATTGTGGTTAACAGTAGTAAAAGGGGCGCTAGGCCCAAAAGTATTTTTGTTCAAGTCATAAAACAAAATAAAAACAATATAAATGGGCTTGTGTCTAAAAGCAAACAGAGGGTGAGAAGCCAAAAAAATGCTCCAGGCCCAAAATAAATCCAGCGCCCCCTGGTGATCCAGTATGGGCAGCCTTGAAGGGTGCATCATGGGGACATGCATGTGAGGAGTTGGATTTAATGGCTTGGTTGTTCTGGTGGTGATGGAGAAAGGCACATGGTACACACGCTGACTTGGCTTGCATTGAACCTGAAATAAGAAAAAGTGAAAAAACAAAAGGGTACCACTGGGGCTCGAACCCATGTCCCTAAAGTCACAGGCACGCGCTCTTACCACTAGGGTGGCTATACATCATTTTATTAATACAAAACCATAAATATATATTTGAAACACATTTCTAGGCCTGTATCATCTTCAACCTCGCTCTAGACCATTCAACATGATTTTTTGAAATTGCTATCTCTCTCATTTCTCAACCATTTTCAAAAGTACAAACATGAAAGTTGCTGGAAATTTCATCACGAATCTAACCATGTAAATAACTTAAGCTAACACTCAAAGATGAACATGAATTTTAAATGGTACCAAATTCTGACCTAATTTTTTCAGAGATTCAAACTTAAAATCCTCTAAGCTCAAGCAATATAAATGAAAACTATGGACATGGTTAGCTTCAGGGCAATGATATCTACATTTTTCATTCACAAATTAACCATTAATGATGCTGGTATGAGGAGCTAAAAGTTGAGAAAACTTACCTCAAAACTGGAAATCGTGTAGGGAGTTTGAGCAAATTTCAAGGAGTTGTAATGATCAAGTTAGCTTCCTCAAGTCTCCAGGAAGCTAATGCAATGCTTAGCTTAAGCTATGGATGGCTAGAATATTCTAGAGAAGTCAAGATGCAATGCCCTACTTTTGAAAATGGAGGTTGGTGAAGATGGTGTTATAGTTTGAAAACAGGGGTTGGGATAGCTTCTATATGTGTATTAGAAGCTTTGTGGATGGTTTGGCCAAGAAACGCACGAGGGGATTTGGATATTGGATTCAAAAATCAGAAATGACAAGTTTTTGTGCTTGTATGGCAATTTCTGGTTTTGTGGAGTTTGAGAGATTGTAAAATAGTGTCCTAAGTTGCATAAGAGTGTTTTAACATATAGGAAAAGGTTTGGAGACTTGTAGAAGTCAGAAGTATAAAATCACATGCTTGTGGATTTTGACTTGTTTTGAAGCAACATGTACAAACACGGTTTCAAGGTAAGGTAGGATGGTTGAGCACTTTAAACATAATTCTTATGAGCTTATAGACTTAGTGTGTGCAGAAGGAACAACTACAAAGCTCAAGGAGAGTGGACTTTGTGATTAAAGCCACTTTTCCAAAATGGAAGTATGAACTTTCTTCCATTAATGGCAATTTAGTTTGGATAATGCTTGAATCAATTGGATAATGTCTCAACCAGTTTTGTAAACCATTAATTATGGAGTAAAATACAAGTTTAAGTCCTGCAAATCAAATATTATGCAGCATGGGCTTGAGATTTGAATTCTTGTTCATCATGGAAATGACCTATAATTCAAGAATGAATGTCCAACTTCTTGTCTTCGATTCTCTTTTCTCAAACATGATCTCAATGAGTTCTTGGACATTTTGGAAAGCTTGTAACATCCTATTCAACCTCTATGTTGGACATTTTTTAAAATTCCTCTTAGAACTATGTGAAAATTGCCATGTAGTTAGGTCAAAATCCTGCCTAAACTAGGGCAAAATTTCACTAAGTTTCCAAGTTTCATGAACATGTATTCACAAAATCTTAACTTAAAATATATTCATTTACAGGAGAAGTTGTGTTCTACAATGTTTTAGATATCATTGAGATCTACAACTTTCATGTTGGAAGTTTCTTTTGAATCATCTTGCATCATGATGGAAAATTAGCTCAAAGTTGTGAAAAAATATGAAGTTTTCCACACATATAAATTTCTAAGTTTAGAAATTTTGACTTTTCAAAATGAAATCTTGAATTTTTGATTTCTTGATAAACAAGTTTCATATTTTGACATGATTTGATGAATTATGATCTTTGACACTTGATTTTGACCAAAAAGTCAAGGTTTGACTTTTTAGTGTACAATTGACTTTTGATCAGTTGACTGAAAATTCACCTGTCAATCAATTAATCTTGAGCAATGTTTTGGGTCATGCCATTAGGTCAAAATTAAGCATTTGAATCCTTGAGATCATAACTTAAACCAATAAATCATTTTCTAGGTCAAAAATCAGAAATTGCACCATCTCAGTCAAAACCCTAATTTTGACCATTTTGCCCTTTTGATGATCTGATCAAATTTCTTGAGGAATTATGATCCAAACTTGATAAAATGACATATATAGGTCTATGATGTTGATATGGATCAAAAATTATGAAGTTTGACTGTAAATTGACCACAGTTAACTTTTTCTTCAATACAGTTGATTTTAGGTCAACTGATCAATTGGCTGAGCAAAAATGTGATCCAAGACTTGAAACTTGACATGAGCAATCTTGAGAGTCAAAAATGATACATGAAAGTAATATGAGGCATTAAAAGTCCATTTGTCCTTGTGCAATCTCAAACCCTAATTTTCAGTCACCAGTGCTTGAGGAGGTGTCTTGAGCTGATCAACCCTTGTGCAGTCTTGAACCAAAGGAGATCTTGTGAGAGATTACTTGATAAATGAGAGGGAAAATTTTAGGGTACAACAATGTGTAAGAGCATAACTGTATATTTTTTATAAAGTAAAGAGGCAGAAAAGAAAAACAAAGAGCGTAAAATTTGTATGTGAAACGTCCAATGTTTTATTGATGACATATGAAAATGAAGTAATGACCCTCACAAATAGACCAATGTGCCTCGGGTAAGACACAGGGCTGTAATGTTTCAATTGTTCAAATATTACATTTCCTTAAAACAAAAAGACAAATTACTCTTGAATAAAAGTAATGGGCACAAAGTCTTTAGCCTCCCAATTGTTGAGTCCACCACTGATGGTTGGAAAGATCCACATGTCCAGGTCATAATCACTATCGCTGTCTTCCAGGGAATTGACTCCATGGTTGTTGATCCGTAAAGGTGGTCCCCCGGCACGAGCACGAAGAGCAACTCTCTAGGCTCCTGAAGCAAAACCCAAACCAAATTTGTCAGATTTATAGGGAATATCCAGAAGTTGGCCCCAAATTATACACCCACCTTCTTCAACTACTACTTTGGCATCCTTGAGAGAAGCCATTTTTCAGCGGAGGCCTGGTAATCTTTGGAACACTGGTAGTGGTCTTGGTTGCAACAACGGTCTGTGGAACGTCCTCAAAGTTTTGACAGGGAGTCTCAATGGACTCGCCATCCATTTCAACGTACCTGAAAGAGTTCAAGTGGCTCACCATGTACTCCTCCTCCCCATGGACTTTGATAATTTCCCCATTGACTAGGTACTTCAGCATCTGATGTAGGGTGGAAGTCACAGCACCAGCCCCATGGATCCAGGGTCGACCCAATAAACAGGAGTAAGATGGGCGGATGTCCATCACATAGAAAGTGGAATTAAAAGTCTGAGTACCCACTTTGATAGGGATGTCCACCTCCCCATGCACCATTCTTTTAGAACCGTTGAAGGCCCTCACCACAATGTTACTAGGCTTTAGTGTGAGCCCTTCACAATCCAACTTGTCTAAAGCGTTCTTGGGTAAGACATTCAGTGATGAACCTGTATCTACCAGAACATGGGCTAATGTAGTGCCCATGCACTCAACAAAGACATGTAGGGCATCATTGTGTTTCCTTCCCTTGGGAGTTAGGTCTACATTAGAGAATCCCATGCCATTGTCAGTTGTCAAACTAGCCACACAATTCTCAAATTGATCAGTGGAGGTCTCTTGAGGTACGTGGGCAGACTTCAGGAATTTTACTAAAGCCTTGGCATGGGCTTGAGAGCACAACAATAGGGACAGCATTGAGATTTTTGAAGGGGTATACCCCAATTGCTCTACGACATTGTAATCACTTTTCTTGATTATTTTCAATATCTCTTCCATTTCCTTTTTAGAAGCCTCGTGAATGGTTTCTGCATGTGCCCTCGTCCGGACAGGATCAAGCAATACCTCTTTGCCCCGAGTCTCGGCTGACCTGGTAACAGGGATAACAGTAGGACTAACAGCAGGAGTAGCCATGGGAATACTAATAGGAGCAGTAGCAAGAGTAATCACTGGAGTAGTAATAGGAGTACTAGTAGCAGCAGCAGCAAGAATGTTCACAGGAGTAGCAACAGTTTTTGGAGAGATCTCGGGAGAGAAAATCCTTCCGCTTCTGGTAATCTTGTTGGTCCCGACAATGTTACTAATGTCAGGATCAGAGTCTTCAACATCTTTGTCTTTAGCAGCCAGCAAATCTTGCTTGACGCCATGGTAGTAAATGTCAGCACCATAATTCCAAGGAACAACTTTGTCCAAGGAATATGGCATAGGTCCAGGAAAAGTAATTATCAATGGTGCAACTTTTGGAACAGGTGTAATCCTGGCAGGTCTTTAGGAGGAGACCTTGGGAGGATTGGCGGAAATGGTAATGATAGAAACATCTTCATACAGAACACTTGTAATTGGAGTCTTCTCAAACATAATTTATTTGTCATCCATCAGGCGCTGAACACCTTCCTTCAACAAATGGCAACCATTAGGTGGAGACAAACATAAGTGGTAACCTTCACTACAAACCACAAATAAACCAGATTGTAAGATATTCTTTTTAACAATTAGGAATGGAGTAGCTAGTTCATCAACAGAAGCAACAAATATGTCATCTTCAACAGCATTAACACCACGGTCGTGCTTGGGCATAGGGGAAGTTATAACATTAAGAGTATCATGAGCATCAAATTCAATCTCCTTTTCCTCAATCAAATCCTGCACCTTGTTCTTCAGAGCCCAATAGTCGTTTGTATCATGGCCTGGACTTTCAGAGTGGTAGGCACACCAAGCATTTGAATTGTAGCGAGGAGATGCAGTATTGGGATTTTTGGGAGCCTCTCTCAGGGTAACCAGATTGGATTTCAGTAAATGTGGCAAAACTTGAGACAAGGTCATATTAATCCGGGTAAACTGTCTCCTGGGCTTATTTGTTCTAGAATGATTGTTCTTTTGTTGAGTAGTTGCAGGTTTGGATATCATTATAGCTCCCACCGTTGGACGGTGTTCGGTTCTGCCCTGACTTCTCTAGTTGTAAGCAGCACTGACCTCTTTCTTTCCCATGATAGGCCTCTTTCATGCACTTAAAGAGGCATCTCTTTGAATCTTACCACTTTTAATACCAGCTTCCATTCTTTCTCCTATCAAGATCAGCTCAGTAAACCCAGTTGGCGAGCTTCCAATCAGATGGTTGAAAAACAGACCAGATAAAGTACCCAAGAACATTTCTACCAGCTCCCGATTAGATAGAGGAGGATAGACTCTTCTTGTAAGGTATCTCCATTTCTGGGCATAATCTTTAAAGCCCTCACTAGAACCCATAGACATGCTCTGAAGTTGTGTACGGGTTGGAGAGAGGTCAGCATTATATTGGTACTACTTGTAGAAAGCAGCAGCCAGGTCTTCCTAGTTACGGATGTTGGTTCCCTCCAGTTGATAGACTGCCTTGAAAGAAATGCACCCATAAGTTCCTGTCAGCAGTGTGCGGCTGGATCTTCCTGACATAAGATCTGAGATGCAGCTTAGGACATGAGACCATATCATATTTAGCAAATGCGAGCACTTTGAACTTTACGGGATAACCACTCCAAAAACCAACCCTAGCTCTTCGAAATCCAGGTCGGGTACCCTCTAAACTTCCATGGCATTGAGACGGTCCTCCAGCTGTCTGTACTTATCATCAGCATGAGGGTATTGTTCCTCAGTGTAATTAGCTTCATCCTATTCAGACTCCCTTGTACTGTGGTCTTCTTCTCTTGGCTCTCCTTCCTGATTGTCTCTCTCTTTTGACAGGGTTGCAAGCTCTGAAACTTGCTTCACTAGTCCTTTGAACCTTCTTCCCATATTCAGAACACCCGCTGGCCTCTTTTTCTTCTTCTTGTCCTTGAGAATCAGAGCTTTCAAATCTTCTTGTCCCTTAGCCAGATTCAGGAACATTTCTTGGAATTGGGCATTTTGTGCCTGAAGCTCTCTAACTGTTTGTTCAAGAGCCATTGCTGAAATAAACAGCAAAGAAGATAAGAAGCATGTCCTGAAACTTGTTTATGCAATGATATATGTATGTAATGTTTTCAAGGATTTCTAAGACTTAAATTTGCTTAGCCAAAGGGAAAACAAATGTTAATTTCTTTAAGAAGTTTAAGCGGTTATAATGATGCCTCTCGGGATTACAAAGGAAGTAACAAAGCAAAAATGAACTCTCAAAGTAAAAAGGACTCAAGCTTCCCACGGGTGCATCCTCTTTGGTGCAATGTAGGCATTTATACTCTTCTCTTCATGAAGTAGCCTGGTGAGCTCTAAAACTTTCTTCTCGCTGGCGTGGAATTGGGTTTCAAAGGTATCTCGTTCCTTTTTTAGTTGAATCCAGGATTTTTGTAACTCCTCGAAATTAGTCGGCATGTCAGGATGAAGAACAATGTAAGGAGTGTCTCCATCAGTAACTGGCTCCATGATGATGGGTAGAATGGCCTCATAAGGCATCCTGAGACTTTGAGCACGGGCTCGTACCCACTTAAGATAAGGCTCCAAAATAATGGAGTTCTTATGCCCCAGTGTTTTGCTATCAACTCTATTCACCATGCCCCAAGCTCTTATGAACCTCTGACGGTAAACCTGAACATCATTCTCATAGTCGAATACGATTCCTTGGACAAGTGTATTATGAGGATCATCCCTCCTAGCATAACCAAACTATCGTAATGCCAAACAAGGATTATAAGTGATTCCTCCCCTAATGCCTATGAGAGGGACATTAGGGAATTCTCCACAGCGCTCAATGATGGTAACATTCTCCAAGGGTCGATGACACCAATGAATGTCTGAATGTGTAAGGGACATCAACCTATTAGACCATCTCATGCCCTGCTCATTCTTCAACACAGATCGAGGAAGGTGTGAAATAAACCACCTAGCCAGCAGAGGAGTGCAACACAACTGGGTCCCTCTTCTCTTTACAGTGCGGGTATGCAGAGAGTGTAGGATATCTCCAAGTAAAGTAGGCACCGGATTATGAGACAGAAAAACCTTAACCATATTCACATCTATGAGTTGGTCCGGATTAGGAAATAGTAATATCCCATAGATGAGAAGGTCCAACACTTCTTCAAAAGCTTGTAAATCCAGGGTATCCTAAAAATGGTGACCCTTCTCAAATATAAACTTAGCTAGGAACCCTTTGACGCCTCTTCTTGTTTCCCAATTTGCCACTATATCGGACCATTGTAAAGATAAAGCATGAGCGATCTCTTCAGGTTTTGGGTCTCTTTCCATACCATTGAAGGGTAACTGATCAAGAATGGGCACCCCTAATAACTGAGAAAACTCCTTCATGGTAGGCACCAATTGGTAATCAGGAAAGGTGAAACAGTGATGTAAAGGGTCGAAGAACTGAAAGAGCACCTTCAACATTTCTTCATTAGGGCTTGAGGTGACCAGATTGAGAAATTGACCATGTCTTTCAGTGAACAGAGAGCTCTTGATGCTAATTCCTTGAGTTGAGGAGGTACCCTTATGAGGTTGACTTAAATAGTATTTCTGCGAGTGGATGTCATATCCTACAAAAAAACACAAAGATAAGTCTTAAAAATCCTTGAAATGGTTAGTATGATATGCCATGTTATGATATCATGATTATGCTAAGAAAACACAAATATAGCAAGCAGAAGCAAATCACACAAAGACCTTAGGTTTAAGGCTTGCATAGGTTTTAAGGTAAGTACCCTCTTGAAGTTTAGTTGGTTCAACATGTCCTATTAATAGTATCTGGGTTCCAGGGAATCTCAAAATCACTGATGTTTCCCACAAGTTTCGTTCTGATCGACAACTGACTTGCCACCAAACAAAACTCGGGAGTCAAATCTCAATGAGTGTGGTATCGAGTATCAACTAACTTAGGACTACACCAAAGACGACTATCTCAATACTTCCTAATGACCAAGTCGTTCAATTAAAGGTTCTAAGGTCAGTTGATGCTTCATGACACCATGCAGTGGCCCCATGTTCTCCTTGACTACTCAAGGGCTACCGGTACCAACCAAAGTGTCACATCAATGTAGCTATCACTTCAACCGTGTCATTATACCCTGAACAACCCCCAAGATCTATTGCTACTTACCTAAAAGATGCCCCAGATCTGATGTAGGATCTATAGTAACAACCCAAACAAGCCCTCAAAAGTAAAGCAGACAAAGCATACAAGGTAAAGCAGTTTAAAATAAACTAGACTCTAAGGTAACCCCACTTTTTATTAAGTCCCCGACAGAGTCTCTAATTTTGTGATACGGTGGCAGAACCAATTGTTTATACTAGTTTTGCGTTTGTGTTTACAAATGTTGCGGTAAGCAAGAGTCGCCATCGACTTCTCTTTTATCCAAATTAAGGAAAGGATGAAAAGAACAGAAAAAGACCTTTTTCGAGATTTTTCTGAGTAAGGGGTAGATTATGGAAAGGGAAGATGTTAGCACCCTTTCCATCCGTAGTTATCTACGGGCTCTTAGATGCTAGCTCATGTTTTGAAAATTGCTTGTGCTTTGCGTATTTTGAAAATTTGCTTTTGAAATGCCTTAGTGTGTCGATTCGCTTTGTGATAACTCTTGTATCAGTCCTCAAGAGTGTTGACAAAGCAAATGTTTTTCAAAGTTGTTTTTTTTTATAAAAAATGTCTAAGTGTGAAAGTTTGTTTTGAGCAAGCATCTAACAACTATCTACTTCTACTCGAAAAGGTAGTTCTTTTCCTCTTATCCTTTAGACAGTTCTATCCTACTATTAGTGAGTAGGTAGCCCTATCGTTAGATGTTTGAGGGACATCTGCAGGGACGTTACGGTCATAAAGGCAACTTGGCAAGGAATTTTAGTAACTGTCCTAAAGTTCTAAGACCACTTTTAACCGAGGCAACATCGAGAGGGTCATCGAGGGACTTGTGATCTTTCAAACTAGAGGACATCCACTAAAACTTCTCATGTTTCGAGAATTGTGACTGTTTTCCGAAGGCAACTGTGATACGGTGGGAGAACTGACTTGGGATTTGCGTTTGTATTCGCACTTGTTCGGTTTAGCAAGAGTCGCCACCGACTTTTTATTTTATCCTAAAGGAAAGGTTAAAAAGCACAGGAAAAACCTTTTGAGATGTTTCGTGGGTTCGGGGGGTAGATTATGAAAAGGGAAGGTATTAGCACCCTTTTCATCCATGGTTATCCATGGGCTCTTAGTTACTTGGTTTTAGATCACTTGCCTTTGATTTCCAATTGCTTGAAATTGTGGTGTGTGTGTGTGTGTGTTTTGAAAATGTTTTTGAAGAAGACGCCTTGTCTAGGCAACCATTGTAATGACTCGTGTTTGAGTGTTTTACAAAGGTGTGTATCTTTTCGAAAAGATGTTTCAAATGTTTTTTGAAAGTTTGTTTTGAAAGTGTTTGTGTGGTTTTGAAAAGTAGGCAAGTGTTTTTCGCAAGTTTGATCAAGTAACTAAGAGTTTGTCTACCCCTATTGTACTCAAAGGTTTTTCTTATGTTTTAACCCTTTTTAACAATTTCGTTCCACCATTGTATTTGGTGGACAATCTTGCGTTAGGATATTTAACGGGATAGGCGCGGGTCATCGTATGGACCATGAATGCAATGGTGCCAAGTGTCTTTGGCAATTTTGCTTGAAGGGACTATGATCATTCCGTTTAGGCAACTTTCGAAAGCGTCATCGAGGGACTTATGATCATTTGAATTGTTTTGCCAAAGATACTCAATGTGCAAGCATGGCCCATTTTGGAAGGCAACAAGCGGGATTACCCTAGGGGTGCAAGTGTGAATGTGTATTGATTTCATGTATTTGTTTTTTGTATTAGGTTATCTAGCGTTTGATTTTATGTACATACAAACCCTAGGTCTAACCATGGTATATTTGAAAGCGATAAATTGCGGGAATTTAAAGTCTACGCTATTACAAATAAGTATCCGGGAGTGGGGGTACAAATATTTACAAATGGGGATGAGACTTATTAGGAGAGTAGTGTCCAAATAATTTACAACCAAATCGAATTGCGCAAATGTAATATGTAGCAATGTACAAAGAATAAAGGCAATGTAAAATGTGTCAATGTATTTGTGTAAGTGTATGATTATTTACAAGTGTGGAATGTGAACTTAATGAAAAAATTAAGTATTTTATTTATGTATTATTGTCCTTTTTTGTTAATATGTACAAATAAGAAAATTTAATAAAAGAAAAGAAAATGTTTTAAGTATAATTTTTCATGTATTAAATAAACAAATGTTTAGTCAAAAAAGAAAATAAAAGAAAATCTATTTTTCTTATGTATTTATTAATATGTATTTTTAATTATACTAACAAAAGAAGAAAAAAAAAGTTTATATATATAAAAAAAAGAGTTTAGTGTATCTTTTTATTTTACAAAAATTTAATTGTGTTAAAAAAGAAAATAAAAGAGTTGATGAAATTTAGTGTAAAAAACTCATTGTGTTAGTTTATTAAAAAAAATGTTATGTGCTTAAAAAAGGAGTATTAATTAACATGGGCTTAAGGGACTTATGTTGGCCCAAACAAAAACTGGCTGAGAATCAAAAAAAGGAGGGTGCAGGGCGTGTAATGGGCTTAGGCGCTGATGGGGAAAGGCCCAAAATGTTTTAACAAATGTTTTGCAAGGGTTTCTTTGAGTTTGTTCATTTGGATTAGGGTTTCAGAGCTTAGCGCGGCGCCGTCCCTTCATCGCTTCTTTGTTCTCTTCTTCTTCTTCTCAAGCTAATGGATTCTGAGCAAAAATCCTTCGTGCAAGGCCACCAGGCGCCATCATCCCTCCTTCTCCCTCCGTGGACCACTCAGGAAGTGTTTACAAGGTCTGATCTCGTTTCTATGTCCTAAGGTTTTCATTAATTCCCTTTGTATGTTTTGATTTCGTATGCTGATTTTATATGTTATTGTTTGCTATTTGAAATGCATGAAAAGTGTATAAGAATACTACCTTTGACCTTGGAGACGGAGGAGGAGAGGATCGGAGGCGCTCTAGGACGGCTGAAGGCAGAGGCTTGGTGATGACAAGGCTTGCTCCAGTTTGTCTAGTATCTTGCTTTAGCTTTTTAGGTTTAATGATGAACAAACTGAAAACCTTTGTACAATCACTTCCTTTCCTCTTCTTGTCTGCTTAGATGTTTGCCTCTGTATGCTTGTATGCTTCATATGCTTCGTATGCTTGTATGAAATGCTTACTAACCCTGTGATGATTCCATTCTGAGGGTTTTGATTGCTGGTATCTGGGTTTCCTTCTTTGCTTCTGATGATATGGATTCTGAATATGTTGTTACTTTTTGGGTATGAGTATTGTTGTTGAAATGTTAGTTATGGACGATTTTTGGTTTGCCAACCCTGTGATGAGGTTAGCTCTGAGGGTGGCATGCGTGCTTGCTTGCTCTTTTGGTTTATGAGGCTTCAAGGTTTATCTGGCTTCAGGCCTTGGCTTGCTTCATGCTTTGGCTTGCTGTAACAGGTTTACTGGCTTTTGCTTTTAATTTGTGTGTTTAAGGCTATGGTGTTTTGGTTGAGGGTAGTTACAGGTTTGCGCAGGATGGTTACAGGCCTTTGAGGTTTTAGGCTTTAGCAGGTTTTGAAAAGGGGTGTTTGAAGCAGGTTGATGGCCTTTGGGATTTTTCAGGCTTCTGATGCTTGACCAGGTTTAGGCCTTTTGTTTGATGTTCTGGTTTGACAGGTTGGGTTTGAATCAGGTAAGGCTTTGGTGAGGTTTGGAGCTTTACTGGTTTATGCAGGTTGAGGGTTTACCAGCTTGTGGTTTGTTTTGATTGTTTGAAGTTGAGTTGAAACAGGTTTGGCCTCTTTGGCTTTTAGGCTTGCTTGGAGCAAGTTTAAGGCCTGGAAGTTTGGCTATTTGTTTCAGGTTTGTAACAGGTCTGGTGTTAGGTCTTTTGAGGTTTTAGGCTTTAGCAGGTTTGTAATCTTGTATGGAGGTTTGTGTTACAGTATGCAAGGCGTGGCGTGGAAGAGTTTGACATAGTTTGGTGCTTTTGAATGTTTGGAGCTTAGGCTTCAAGCTTGTGGAGGTCGTTTGCAATGTTTTTTCTCTTACACTTTTTGGTATCTCCTTTTGTGATATCTCTGCCCCCCTTTGTACTGTGTTGATAACAGTTTGTTTTATATCTCTTTCTTCAAACCTAAGCCTGCTGTAAGCCTTTCTTTTTATCTCCTCTCTCTCTCTCTCTTGACATATTAAAAGCATTTAATATTGTTTAAGAATCTGTACTTTACTGAAAAAGCACTGGCCTGAAAATGATGACTTTTGAAATGTTGCTTGCAATAGTTGCTTAGCTCTGCATAATTCCAGTTTTCCTACATCTTTGTTGACAGCAATTTGTACTTTGATATCTTTCCATATCCTTTTGGACAGCTTTTAACATCTTTGATGTTTTGATATCTTTGGATAGTTGCTTTGACAGCTTGCTGTCCAGTTTGGACTTTGTTTAGGCATGCTTTGCAATTCTGGACAGTTTAGTTTGCTATTCAGTTTGCCTTTTTGATTATGCAGCTTGTTGACAATGCAGTATGCTTGAAAATTTGAATTTGTGCATTTCATACTTTTTTTTGCAAGCATTTTTCATTCCTCTTTGTGAACCGAGAGAAATCTCGTGATTTGCAGAGAGGGCAAACTGATTCCGGCCAGTTGCTTTTAATGATGAGTCCCTTTTTTATTTGTCTGCTTTTAATTATTTTGACTGCATTTTACTTCTTTTTCTTTTCTTTTTGCAGGTAAAGATAATTGAGCAAAGGAGCAATGGATAGAAGATGAAGACTTAGGGATTTTTAGGATAGTTTTATTTCCATTTTAATTTATTTGTAATAGTATTAATGTAAATAATTGTAAATAAATTTACAGTATTTAAATAATATCTGTAACAAACAATTCAAAATAAATAAACATCCCCCTTTTTTTTATCAGTTACTTCTTCTTTCAATTCAATGTTCATTTAATTATTTGAATTCCTTAAATTAAAATAACTGGAAGTAAATCCAATTATTCTGACTTAGAAAAAAAATAATTAATAAACATCGTGGTCTTGCCGTCTAGCCTGAATCAATAACAAACCCGGCGTTTCAGATAGCCATAAACATTGCACAGTCGAATCAAACAAACACCCCTATTCTTTTGCCTTTACTGATCATACCAAGCACTGCAAGTCCTCAATTCAAATGCCTCAAACCAAATCTCAGAGTAAACTGAAAAGAACTGTAGAATTAAATCTTTCTGAGAATGTGCGCGCAAAACCCTGATATTTGACTTTTACACTGGAGAACGCCTGTCTGATCAAACTTTGAGCCAAACTCAACCAAAACCCTAGCAGTCTGCTTGAACTGTTTCAGAGCCATAAAAAAACCCTAATTTGGATAGACTGATAAGAAAAAGTCTTGTTTGACTGATTCTTATGCCAGTCTGAAAAAAATCAGGAAAAGCCCGAAGTTGTGATTTCTTGTGGAAAAGAGGAGGGCAAATTTTGGGGTACAACAGTTGCCCCTGTTCAATCTTCTTGAACCTGAAGAGTTAGATTGGCAAGTTTGCCTTTCGCGACTCGAAGGTAAAAGGAGATTGTACACTAGAGTGCCCAAAAATTTGCACTCGGTGATATGATAGTAGAAGGAATGGGCTTATAGATGCCATTTGGTGATGGGCTTAAAGATGCCATCTGAGATGTGACAGAATCTTGTCGGGGGATGGGCTTAGAGATGCCATCTGGAGTGTTGATCGCGTAAGAGATTCCTTAGCGAGAACTTGCGTACCTGAGAAAGAAAGATAATTTCCTGGCCTGTTACAGGGGTTAATCTTCAAACTCTTCATGCAGATATGCCCTGGCTAGATACAGGTATCGAATCTACAATCAAATGCTCGCAGATATGCCCTGGCTAGATTTAGGAATCGAATCTGGAATTGGTCATCTACAGATATGCCCTGGCTAGATATAGGAATCGAATCTCTAAACTCTTCATGCATACATGCCCTGGCTAGATACAGGTGTCGAATCCACAATCAGTTACTCACAGATATGCCCTGGCTAGATACAGGAATCGAATCTGGAATTGGTCGTCTACAGATATGCCCTGGTTGGATACAGGAATCGAATCTGGAAATTGGTCGTCTACAGATATGCCCTGGCTGGATACGGGAATCGAATCTGGAATTTGTCGTCTACAGATATGCCCTGGCTGGATACAGGAATCGAATCTCTAAACTCTTCATGCAGACATGCCCTGGCTAGATACAGGTGTCGAATCCATAATCAGTTACTCACAGATATGCCCTGGCTAGATACAAGAATCGAATCTGGAATTGGTCGTCTACAGATATGCCCTGGCTGGATACAAGAATCGAATCTCTAAACTCTTCATGCAGACATGCTCTGGCTAGATACAGGTGTCGAATCCACAATCAGTTACTCACAGATATGCCCTGGCTAGATACAGGAATCGAATCTGGAATTGGTCGTCTATAGATATGCCCTGGCTGGATACAGGAATCGAATCTGGAAATTGTCGTCTACAGATATGCCATGGCTGGATATAGGAATCGAATCTCTAAACTCTTCACGCAGACATGCCATGGCTAGATACAGGTGTCGAATCCATAATCAGTTACTCACAGATATGCCCTGGCTAGATACAGGAATCGAATCTGGAATTGGTCGTCTACAGATATGCCCTGGCTGGATACAGGTATCGAATCTGGAATTGTCGTCTACAGATATGCCCTGGCTGGATACAGGTGTCGAATCTGGAATTAGTCGTCTACAGATATGCCCTGGCTGGATACAGGTATCGAATCTGGAAATTATCGTCTACAGATATGCCCTGGCTGGATACAGGAATCAAATCTCTAAACTTTTCATGCGGACATGCCCTGGCTAGATACAGGTGTCGAATCCATAATCAGTTACTCACAGATATGCCCTGGCTAGATACAGGAATCGAATCTGGAATTGGTCGTCTACAGATATGCCCTGGCTGGATACAGGTATCAAATCTGGAATTGTCGTCTACAGATATGCCCTGGCTGGATACAGGTGTCGAATCTGGAATTGTCGTCTACAGATATGCCCTGGCTGGATACAGGTGTCGAATCTGGAATTGTCATCTACAGATATGCCCTGGCTGGATACAGGTGTCGAATCTGGAAACTGTTCATGCAGATATGCCCTGGCTAGATACAGGTATCGAATCTATAATCAATCACTCACATATATGCCCTGGCTAGATACAGGAATCGAATCTGGAATTGTGACAGTTGAGAGTAATCATCTTTGGATTGACCTTTTCCTGAAAAGGCAAGACATTAGTTGTATGCAATGTCATGATGTATGAAATGCGTGAGGTCATGATGTTTTCAAGAATAAATGAGATTGTGTGATATGATGCGTATATGCATGCGTCATGGTGTATGATAATGTGATGAATGTATATGAATGTGTTTTCGTCTAGGAAAATAAATCCTTGACGAACGCCGGGAGTTTGTTGAATCCTGGGCTGATGTTAAAGAGTAGAGTTCTTCGCTTCCGCTGGGGATGATAGTTGCAAGAATAAACCGGTAGGAGAAGATGACTCCGTTGGGGAATAAACTCGTTGGAGAGATTACTCTGCGGGGAATTACTCTGTGGGAAGAGATACTTTGCTGAGGTTTTGATGAGAACTCCGTTGGGGATTCCACTGATAAGTTATGTTGGGGAATTTGATGAACTCCGCTGGGGATAAAAGAATCTTGACTGCTGTCGGGGAAAGTGAATTCTTGACTGCTGCAGGGGAAGGCAAGAATCTTTTGATTGTTGAAAGTGAGAAATCCTGGGACCGCTGTTGGGGAAACCGGAGCTTGGGTTGTATGCCAATCTACTGGGGATTCTTGTCTTGAGGGGATCTTCACTGGAGAATATTCGAATATTCTGTAAGGACCTGAGAATGAGAGTCTTCATTCTGCTTGGGGATTGATAGTTGGAAGTTTTAGCTCCACTGGGGACTGACAGTTTTGGCTCCACTGGGGATTTTGAAACTGGACTCTGAGGGGAGTTAGCTTCTGGAAGGTTCTCTGGTTGGGGAAGTCGAGAATCTTTTGATCGTTGCAGGTATTGATCAGGTTGGTCAAGGAGATACTGTCCTGGCTTGTTTCAGGTGTTGATCTCTGACTTGAGAAAGAAAGATGGTTCCCTGGCTTGTTACAGGTGTTGATCTTCAATCTCTTCATGTAGATAATTTCCTGGCTTGTTACAGGTGTTAATCCACAATCAGTCGTCCACAGATATGCCCTGGCTAGATACAGGAATCGAATCCGGAACTTCAAAAGGTTGCTTACAGACGTGCCCTGGCTGGATACAGTTATCGAATCTTTAAACTCTTCACGCAGACATGCCCTGGCTGGATACAGGTATCGAATCTACAATCAGTTACTCACAGATATGCCCTGGATGGATACAGGAATCGAATCTGGAACTTCAAAAGGTTGCTTACAGACGTGCCCTGGCTGGATACAGGTATCGAATCTCTAAACTACTCATGCAGATATGCCCTGGCTAGATACAGGTGTCGAATCCGCAATCAAATACTCATAGATATGCCCTGGCTGGATACAGGAATCGAATCTGGAACTTCAAAAGGTTTCTTACAGACGTGCCCTGGCTGGATACAGGTATCGAATCTCTAAACTACTCATGCAGATATGCCCTGGCTAGATACAGGTGTCGAATCCGCAATCAAATACTCACAGATATGCCCTGGCTAGATACAGGTATCGAATCTGGAATTTGTCATCTACACATATGCCCTGGCTGGATACAGGTGTCAAATCTGGAATTTGTCGTTATTCTGTTGGTGGTTGTAATTTCCAGCAGGTGATGAAGGAATCTTTGGACACTTTTGACATTCGAATGCCCCAAGTGATGATGAAGGAGTCTTGAATCAGATTACTCTGCAAATTGAGAGATTTCTTGAAATCTTGACTGGACTGCCCCAGGTTAACTGAACTTTGAAAGGTCTGTTGAAACCTTGACTGGACTGCCCCAGGTGTGCTGGATGGTGACATGTCATGCCCCCTTGTTGATAGGAGACTTGTCGTTGGAGGTGTCATCCTTTTGAAGTGATTTTTGTTCACTGAGAGAGTTTTCGTTCCTCCGAACATTCGTTGTATGAATTTCTTCGCTGTCAAACAAATAGCCAAATGCAAACAGTGATATTCAAGCAATGCAAAGTTTATGTTTGTCTCGAAGTTTTGAAGAATGCATTTTTTAGCAGAAAACTTTTCATAAGACAAATTCAACAAAAGATTTTAGAGCAAAGCCTTACAGAAGTCAGGATACCTTTTGTAACAATATGCTTTCGAACTAACACATGCTTCAATTAGGACTTTTGAAGGGTTGTAACGTGGCTTGGTTCACGGTTTTAAGAAACAAAGGATAAAGGCTCAAAGTATATTTGTACCCACCCGCTCTTCGTGATGTTCTTCAATCCTAAGCTCAGTTAATTGTGCGTCGCATTCTGTTCGAGTTTGGAACGACTTTTTGGGTGATGGTTCACCAGTTGAATTTTGGGAGACAGTCATCATCTCCTTTTTTTTCTTTTTTCAACATTTTTCATGTTGTCGAGGATTCGTAATGACCTCTCTATTTTGATTTTGATTTGTTATCCCTAACTTTTGTCTGGCTGCTCCCGTTTTCGAGATTACAGTTAGCGGGATGCCCCAGCTTTCTTAAGCCTCCTTTACAGGTTTTGGCTTGGTGGGCTTATCTCTTTTGAGAGATTAACTGCCTAGGTGATAGGGAACCATCATTGTCTTTTGATTCCAAAGGAATGCTTTTCTCTTTTTGATGTCGTTCGTTGCGTTACGAACTGAGAGTTTTGCGACTTCAATGCGCATTTTCTTTTGAATTAACTGAGATACTGCCCTGCCCCATGTTTATATCAAAGGTTTTGATTTGTTTAGAACAGAAAACTCCTACTTCTTTGGCTCGAAGGGGTTGACTAGAGATTATCTTCCTTATAACTCCAGTGTTTGGGAATTGAAAGAAATGCATGTACATCATCAGCAAGGTCTGTTCAAAAGCATACTGTATGAGATTATGGTATTGTTTCGTCATCCTCCCTCTAAAGGCTTGCAGCTTTTTATCAAGAGTTAAATATCATAAAGAAAACATAAGAGTAGTGAAAACGAATGGATGAATTCAAGACAAACATATGCAATGCATTTAATGAAATAGAGTTTAACATCAACAGATAATTGTTTGAATAACAAAAGAAATTACAACTTTGAAAATTCAAATGAAGCAAAAGCCTCTCAGTTTGAGCCTTGTCACTTCAGGTGGAGAACTCCTTAACAGAAGATTTTCATCTCGCTGTCTGGCATGAACCTCAGCACTCCAATGTCAATCAGATCTTGAATCTTGTTCTTCAAGGCCCAACAGTCGTCAGTGTCATGCCCCGGGCTGTAGGAGTGGTATACACAAAACGCATCGGGATGATAGTTAGGAGCGGAGGTATTGGGCTTCCGAATAGGATCCCTCAAAGCAGTCAGATTGACCTCCAACAAGCGCTCCAGGATCAGAGATAACGGTATGTCAGTCTCAGTGAACTGTCTTCCCGACGTATTTTGACTACGCCGATTACCCCGTTGACGCTGGCGAGGTTGTTGATGGGCTTGTGACCCTGAAGTAAGCAGAGGAGCCTTCCCCTTGTCTTCTTGTCCGGAGGGGGGTTGAGTGGTGACTTGCTCTTCAACCTCATATGTTTGCCCCAGTTGGTTGTCCCGAAGCAGATTATTGACGAGAACCCCGAGCTTTTCTTGTTTTTGAGCCAAGTCTTGGATGAGAGCCCTCTGACTCGCCAGTTCTCCTTTCAATATGCCTATCTCAATGTGTAGCTCCCACTGGTCATCCCTGTCGTCCCCAGGATTTCCCACGATCATGCCCCTGGTGAGGAGCGTCTTGACCTCTTCTTGCCCCTTGGATAGGTTCAAGAACATCTCTTGAAGTTGAGGGTTTTAAGCTTGGAGATCTTTGAGGGTCTGTTCCAAGGCCATCTCTACTGAAATAAACAGTAGGAGAATAAGGAAACCTGAAAAGGAAAAAGGTTAAGATGCCATGCATGATATGCGGATGCATGCTTTCAAGGATCTCTTGGGGTAAACACAAGAGAATGTTAGAGGTTGAACTTTGATCTTTGATCAGAGAACTTTGCCCCGGTGGATGTCTTTCCACGAGAATCAAGCTCACCATGTCAAGTGGGTCATAGCCCCTGATTCAAGTTGTTGCACTTGATCTTTGATGGCATTTGTTTAGAGGAGAAACCTCTTGCCCTTTGGTAGACGTCTGGTTCAACGTAACCCTGCATCAAAAGAACCCTCGAGATCCTTGAAATGGTTATTGAAAATGCTGTGGTATGATGTTATGATGTTATGCACATGTATGCAAAAGCAAGTAAGTAAGTGTATATACAGACAATCATATTCACACAAAGCAAATAAGTCCTTAGGTTTAGGCTTGCGTTGGGTTTGTAGGTAAGTACCCTCTTGAAGTTAGTTGGCTCATCCTGTCCTAAAATAGAAACCGGGTTCTAAGGAGCTCAATATCACTGGATTATTTTCTGTGTTCATTGTTTTGGTTTAGCCACTTAACTGGCGACCAAAATATTCCAAGAAAACAACCCTCAATGAGTGTAGTATCGAGTATCTACCAACTTCGGACTGCACCAAAGTCGGTCATCTCACTACCCCTAAAAAGGCTAGGATGGTCAAGTAAGGTTCTAAGAGTTCGTTAGTGCTTCACGATATCACTCAGCGGCCCCGTACTCTCCTTGACTGAACTCAAGGGTTACCGGTACTCACAAATATGTCACACTAACATAACTTACTGCTTCAACCGTGTCGGTATACCCCGTACAGTTCCCTCACAGTTTTTTGCTATTTACCTAAAAAGGTGCCCCAAATCCGGGTGTAGGATTTACAACAAACCCAAACAAGGACCCAAAAAGTAAAGCAATCAAGGCAATCAAAACAAGAATGTAAAGGTGATCTAAACCCTAAGGTAACCCCACTTTTAGATTTATTCCCCAGCAGAGTCGCTAGTTCTGTGATACGGTGGGAGAACTGACTTGGGATTTACGTTTGTATTCGCACTTGTTCAGTTTAGCAAGAGTCGCCACCGACTTTTTATTTTATCCTAAAGGAAAGGTTAAAAAGCACAGGAAAAACCTTTTGAGATGTTTCGTGGGTTCGGGGGGTAGATTATGAAAAGGGAAGGTATTAGCACCCTTTTCATCCATGGTTATCCATGGGCTCTTAGTTACTTGGTTTTAGATCACTTGCCTTTGATTTTCAATTGCTTGAAATTGTGGTGTGTGTGTGTGTGTTTTGAAAATGTTTTTGAAGAAGACGCCTTGTCTAGGCAACCATTGTAATGACTCGTGTTTGAGTGTTTTACAAAGGTGTGTATGTTTTCGAAAAGATGTTTCAAATGTTTTTTGAAAGTTTGTTTTGAAAGTGTTTGTGTGGTTTTGAAAAGTAGGCATGTGTTTTTTGCAAGTTTGATCAAGTAACTAAGAGTTTGTCTAACCCAATTGTACTCAAAGGTTTTTCTTATGTTTTAACCCTTTTTAACAATTTCGTTCCACCGTTGTATTTGGTGGACAATCTTGCATTAGGATGTTTAACGGGACAGGCGCGGGTTATCGTATGGACCATGAATGCAATGGTGCCAAGTGTCTTTGGCAATTTTGCTTGAAGGGACTATGATCATTCCGTTTAGGCAACTTTCGAAAGCGTCATCGAGGGACTTATGGTCATTTGAATTGTTTTGCCAAAGATACTCAACGTGCAAGCATGGCCCATTTTGGAAGGCAACAAGCGGGATTACCCTAGGGGTGCAAGTGTGAATGTGTATTGATTTCATGTATTTGTTTTTTGTATTAGGTTATCTAACATTTGATTTTATGTACATACAAACCCTAGGTCTAACCATGGTATATTTGAAAGCGATAAATTGCGGGAATTTAAAGTCTACGCTATTACAAATAAGTATCCGGGAGTGGGGGTACAAATATTTACAAATGGGGATGAGACTTATTAGGAGAGTAGTGTCCAAATAATTTACAACCAAATCGAATTGCGCAAATGTAATATGTAGCAATGTACAAAGAATAAAGGCAATGTAAAATGTGTCAATGTATTTGTGTAAGTGTATGATTATTTACAAGTGTGGAATGTGAACTTAATGAAAAAATTAAGTATTTTATTTATGTATTATTGTCCTTTTTTGTTAATATGTACAAATAAGAAAATTTAATAAAAGAAAAGAAAATGTTTTAAGTATAATTTTTCATGTATTAAATAAACAAATGTTTAGTCAAAAAAGAAAATAAAAGAAAATCTATTTTTCTTATGTATTTATTAATATGTATTTTTAATTATACTAACAAAAGAAGAAAAAAAAAGTTTATATATATAAAAAAAAGAGTTTAGTGTATCTTTTTATTTTACAAAAATTTAATTGTGTTAAAAAAGAAAATAAAAGAGTTGATGAAATTTAGTGTAAAAAACTCATTGTGTTAGTTTATTAAAAAAAATGTTATGTGCTTAAAAAAGGAGTATTAATTAACATGGGCTTAAGGGACTTATGCTGGCCCAAACAAAAACTGGCTGAGAATCAAAAAAAGGAGGGTGCAGGGCGTGTAATGGGCTTAGGCGCTGATGGGGAAAGGCCCAAAATGTTTTAACAAATGTTTTGCAAGGGTTTCTTTGAGTTTGTTCATTTGGATTAGGGTTTCAGAGCTTAGCGCGGCGCCGTCCCTTCATCGCTTCTTTGTTCTCTTCTTCTTCTTCTCATGCTAATGGATTCTGAGCAAAAATCCTTCGTGCAAGGCCACCAGGCGCCATCATCCCTCCTTCTCCCTCCGTGGACCACTCAGGAAGTGTTTACAAGGTCTGATCTCGTTTCTATGTCCTAAGGTTTTCATTAATTCCCTTTGTATGTTTTGATTTCGTATGCTGATTTTATATGTTATTGTTTGCTATTTGAAATGCATGAAAAGTGTATAAGAATACTACCTTTGACCTTGGAGACGGAGGAGGAGAGGATCAGAGGCGCTCTAGGACGGCTGAAGGCGGAGGCTTGGTGATGACAAGGCTTGCTCCGGTTTGTCTAGTATCTTGCTTTAGCTTTTTAGGTTTAATGATGAACAAACTGAAAACCTTTGTACAATCACTTCCTTTCCTCTTCTTGTCTGCTTGGATGTTTGCCTCTGTATGCTTGTATGCTTCGTATGCTTCGTATGCTTGTATGAAATGCTTGCTAACCCTGTGATGATTCCATTCTGAGGGTTTTGATTGCTGGTATCTGGGTTGCCTTCTTTGCTTCTGATGATATGGATTCTGAATATGTTGTTGCTTTTTGGGTATGAGTATTGTTGTTGAAATGTTAGTTATGGATGATTTTTGGTTTGCCAACCCTATGATGAGGTTAGCTCTGAGGGTGGCCTGCGTGCTTGCTTGCTCTTTTGGTTTATGAGGCTTCAAGGTTTATCTGGCTTCAGGCCTTGGCTTGCTTCAGGCTTTGGCTTGCTGTAACAGGTTTACTGGCTTTTGCTTTTAATTTGTGTGTTTAAGGCTATGGTGTTTTGGTTGAGGGCAGTTACAGGTTTGCGCAGGATGGTTACAGGCCTTTGAGGTTTTAGGCTTTAGCAGGTTTTGAAAAGGGGTGTTTGAAGCAGGTTGATGGCCTTTTGGCTTTTTCAGGCTTCTGATGCTTGACCAGGTTTAAGCCTTTTGTTTGATGTTCTGGTTTGACAGGTTGGGTTTGAATCAGGTAAGGCTTTGGTGAGGTTTGGAGCTTTACTGGTTTATGCAGGTTGAGGGTTTACCAGCTTGTGGTTTATTTTGATTGTTTGAAGTTGAGTTGAAATAGGTTTGGCCTCTTTGGCTTTTAGGCTTGCTTGGAGCAAGTTTAAGGCCTGGAAGTTTGGCTATTAGTTTCAGGTTTGTAACAGGTCTGGTGTTAGGTCTTTTGAGGTTTTAGGCTTTAGCAGGTTTGTAATCTTGTATGGAGGTTTGTGTTACAGTATGCAAGGCTTGGCGTGGAAGAGTTTGACACAGTTTGGTGCTTTTGAATGTTTGGAGCTTAGGCTTCAAGCTTGTGGAGGCCGTTTGCAATGTTTTTTCTCTTACAGTTTTTGGTATCTCCTTTTGTGATATCTCTGCCCTGCTTTGTACTATGTTGATAACAGTTTGTTTTATATCTCTTTCTTCAAACCTAAGCCTGTTGTAAGCCTTTCTTTTTCTCTCCTCTCTCTCTCTCTCTCTTGACAAATTAAAAGCATTTAATATTGTTTAAAAATCCGTACTTTACTGAAAAAGCACTGGCCTTAAAATGATGACTTTTGAAATGTTGCTTGCAATAGTTGCTTAGCTCTGCATAATTCCAGTTTTCCTGCATCTTTGTTGACAGCAATTTGTACTTTGATATCTTTCCATATCCTTTTGGACAGCTTTTGACATCTTTGATGTTTTGATATCTTTGGATAGTTGCTTTGACAGCTTGCTGTCCAGTTTGGACTTTGGTTAGGCATGCTTTGCAATTCTGGACAGTTTAGTTTGCTATTCAGTTTGCCTTTTTGATTATGCAGCTTGTTGACAATGCAGTATGCTTGAAAATTTGAATTTGTGCATTTCATACTTTTTTTTGCAAGCATTTTTCATTCCTCTTTGTGAACCGAGAGAAATCTCGTGATTTGCAGAGAGGGCAAACTGATTCCGGCCAGTTGCTTTTAATGATGAGTCCCTTTTTTATCTGTCTGCTCTTAATTATTTTGACTGCATTTGACTTCTTTTTCTTTTCTTTTTGCAGGTAAAGATAATTGAGCAAAGGAGCAATGGATAGAAGATGAAGACTTAGGGATTTTTAGGATAGTTTTATTTCCATTTTAATTTATTTGTAATAGTATTAATGTAAATAATTGTAAATAAATTTACAGTATTTAAATAATATCTGTAACAAACAATTCAAAATAAATAAACATCCCCCTTTTTTTTATCAGTTACTTCTTCTTTCAATTCAATGTTCATTTAATTATTTGAATTCCTTAAATTAAAATAACTGGAAGTAAATCCAATTATTCTGACTTAGAAAAAAAATAATTAATAAACACTGTGGTCTTGCCGTCTAGCCTGAATCAATAACAAACCCGGCGTTTCAGATAGCCATAAACATTGCACAGTCAAATCAAACAAACACCCTTATTCTTTTGCCTTTACTGATCATACCAAGCACTGCAAGTCCTCAATTCAAATGCCTCAAACCAAATCTCAGAGTAAACTGAAAAGAACTGTAGAATTAAATCTTTCTGAGAATGCGCACGCAAAACCCTGATTTTTAAATTTTACACTGGAGAACGCCTGTCTGATCAAACTTTGAGCCAAACTCAACCAAAACCCTAGCAGTCTGCTTGAACTGTTTCAGAGCCATAAAAAAACCCTAATTTGGATAGACTGATAAGAAAAAGTCTTGTTTGATTGATTCTTAAGCCAGTTTGAAAAAAATCAGGAAAAGCCCGAAGCTGTGATTTCTTGTGGAAAAGAGGAGGTCAAATTTTGGGGTACAACAGCAACCGAAGTGGGGTACCCTATAGGTGCATATGTGCATGGTGTGTTATGTTCAGTTATTTTACTCTTGTGTTAAGTTTGCTAGCGTTTGATTTCAGACTTTTCATACAAGCCTAATTACTAACAGTTAATGTTTTGTAGAAATTTAAAGTGCCAAAATTTAAATCCTACGTTATTACAATATTTTGGGGAGGAGGTATTTACATATTCAAATGGGGGAAATAAAGAAAGCGATAAAGTCCTATTTAATTATCTATTACATACCATAAGCAGATACAAAAAATATGAAAAAGAATAATAGAAAATAAATATTGAATGCGCGCGAGTTGAGAAACATACGTCTAAAACCCTAAAAATTTCCAAGTAAATAAGAAAATCTGTTTGGTTGCTTTTTGTTTATTTTTTATTAAGAAAAATAATTAAACTAAGTCTAAATTTAATTAAGAAAATAAATATTAAATGAAATTAACATAATTCTAATATTTTTGTGTTTTTATTAAGAAAAATATTTGAATGAAATAAATCTAAGTCTAGTTGATTTTGAATTAATAAAATAATGTCCAAATAAATAATTAAATTAATTTACAAAATTGAAATTAATTCAAGAGAAACCTAAGTCTATTTAATATTTTTTTGATTTTATGATTTGTTAAAAAAATATTAAAAGAAATAGATGATAAAACAAATAAAAATAAAGAAAAAGAAAATTGGGCTTGGATGGTAAAAAAAAGGGGGGGGTGTTGTTTGAAATTCGTTAAGCCCATAAGTGAGGGAGCCCAGAAGTTGACTTGATTCAATGTTGTTGGTTCATGGGGAGTCCATTATGAAGGAGCATCCTAGGAGCATTGGATCTACCACCGTTGGTATCTGATGGTCCAAATGAAGACCATATCATGCACTGACTAACCCTTATATGCATTAGATCTGCAAGGAGATTGTTAGAAAAAATAAAATGCCAACCTGGGATTCAAACCCAGGTCCCCTCCTTCACACATACGCGTCTTTACCAGCTGAGCTAACCTGTTCATTCGTTATTATAACAAGTGCATTGTATTATATGTAAAACAAAGTCAGATACTATTAAACAAAAAAAACACGCGTTGATGAAATTCAAAGAGACCAATCAGGTAACATGAAAGTGCCACGTGTGATACGGTGGGAGAACTGACTTGGTGTTTTGCGTTTTGATCTCATCTGTGCGGATAGCAAGAGTCGCCACCGACTTTTATTTTATCCAAAAGGAAAGGTAAAAAAGCATAGGAAAGACCTTTCGAGATTATTTCTCGGGTTCGGGGGATAGATTATGAAAAGGGAAGGTATTAGCACCCTTTTCATCCATGGTTTTCCATGGGCTCTTAGTTACTCGTTTAGATCACTTGCTTTTATTTGACAATGTGCTTGTGGCGTGGGCTTTGAAATTATTTTGGAAAATCTCTTTGTAATGGTTCTCGTTTCTATAAGAACGCGTACAAAGTTTTTATTTCGAAAAGTGGTTCAAAGATGTGTTTGTGGATTGTGTTTCAGAAAATGTTTTGAAAAGATGTTTTGCAATGGTTCTCGTCTCTATAAGAACGTATACAGAACATTTTGTCTTTTGAAAGTGTTTTGAGATGAAAGTGTAGGTGCAAGAATGTTTTTGTCATGAGCAAGCGAGTAACTAGAAGCGAATCTACCCACTCGAAAGGTCTTAAATGTTCTTTTTTTCTCCTTTAGACGTTGCTATCTTACCATTGATTTGGTAAGAAGCCCCATAGTTGGATGTGAAGGGACAAGTGTGGGTCAATTTTACAGTCATCGAAAGCAACTTATGAAACGCTTTAGCAATTTTAGTAAGGGACGAGATCATTTTATTAAAGGCCACGTCGAGGGTCATCGAGGGACTATGATCTTTTATTGAAGGGTCATTGCTAAAGCGCCCCATATTCGAGGGACATGATTGTTTTCAAGACAACAAGTGATATTACCCTAGAGGTGCATGTGTGAATAATGTGTTTGATTTGCATATTTGTTGGTTTTATCTTACCATACATCCTAGTTACTAACATTTGTATAAAGCAATAAAAATGCAGGAAATAAATATCCTACACTATTACAACCATATTGAAAGGCAAGAAAATGTGAAGGCAAAAACAAAATAAAAGAAAGGAAAATGAGCTCTTCGACCCAGGAAGTAGCACCCTTCAACTCAAATCTTCATGGCCCCTTTCGAATCTGCCTTTTTTTTTGTTTCCTTTGACTGCAGGAGTGTTAGCCGGTAACCTTCGACTCACCCTTCTTGCTATTTCTTTTGACAGGCTTTAGGAGTCATCATGGAATACACACCTTTCGTTTCAAACTCTTTGATGTCTCCTTTGATTGCAAGAATGAAAAGCTCCCAAGTTTAGATTTCGAGAAGGCTCCAATGTTTAGCCAGTCAAAAGATACAGGAAACCTGTCTAAACTTGAAAATGAAACCAACAAGTGTAACTTTCGACAGCTACAAATCAGGTGTTAGCATAAGATTATTGGGAACCAGGATCCAAAGTCTAACTAGTCAGGGTTGAGATTCTCAGTATACAAGCAGTGAGGGTCGAAAGCATGATCAACTTCCTAGATAGGATATCTACATTTTCCTTTTATTTACATTCACAAATGATATTTAAGTGAGCAAAGTTTTTAGTTTAGAGGAAAACTTACCTCTTAAAGTGCTTAGTCGTAGGACTTGTAAGTGGCTTCTTCGATGATGGATGGAGCTTCGCTGGAACCTTCCCGAAGCTAGTTTCATTGTTGTTTTGTTTGGGCAGTTAGTTGTGGTTAACTATCTGGCAGTTGGGGATTGAGTCGAAAGGTTTGCTTATGTATGAAGGGATCTGAGTTGTTTAAAGTTTGAGTGTTTGGGAATGTTTAAGAATTTTTAATAGTGTTTGAGAGTTTTTGAGAATTTGGTAATTTCTTCACAAATAGAGTTTTTTTTCTACTATTAGGGGCCCCTAAAACGTGTGATGGAGGCTCTTATTTATAGATGGGTTTGGCTGAGGTTTGGGAGGGAAAACAAAAGAAATTTGAACAAATTGGGTATGTTGTTCTTGTAGCCTTCGAGGTACAGTTTTTATATACCAATTTGGTGAAAATATGGGGGTAGCATGGCAGGACTGGTTTGTAGCAGTTTCGGAACATTGTGGCCAGTGCAACAGATTTGTACCTGATACTACTAGCATCTGGACTACTTCTCCTTTGTTTTGACCAACTGGCTCTAGCTTTCGACTAGACTTCTTTTCAGATAAAAATGTTTCTTTCAAAATGTCCTTCGAATGGATCACATATGCATCTTGCAATTCTTCAGATGGGCCACCCAGGTATAACCTTCTATTGGAACATCCAGACATGTCATGGTATAGAGGTTATGCATGTGTCGAAGGGAAGCTGCAGGAGGCCAGTAGGAATCCACCAAGTTCTGAGTCGAAGGACATCAACAGGGGGCTTTTCTCTCTTTGAGTCGAAAAAGGCTACAAGAGACTCTTCCTCTTGGAGTCGAAAAAGGATACAAGAGGCCCTTCCTCTTTGAGTCGAAGGAGGCTACCAGAGACTCTTCCTCTTTGAGTCGAAGGAGAATGTTCCAAAGGGAAACCAAACTAAGTCGAAGCTAAATTGGAGGAGCAACTTTTGTTGAAGTTAAGCACCAGTCGGAGAAAACTTATTTTCTTTGATTTTGTCAAAAGCAGTCAAATTTATCTGCTTTTCTCTTTCAATAGCTTCCTCCTTGACCTAATGCTTGAAAATATAATATGATCCATGGCGACTTGAGCTGATCAAACCTTATGCAGTTTTGGCCCAGTAGAAATCTTGTGAGGAGATTCTTGAAAAAGTGAGAGGGCAAATTTTGGGGTACAACACCACGCATACTCCCAAATGGAGTCAGAGAGTCAACGGTGCCGGAGAAGACCTCCGGTCATCTTCTCCGGGCAACCAAAATTTGTACTTGAAAAAAAATGTAATTTAAAGCAAAACCAAGGGTCATATCTTATGTAAAACCCTGTCCTAGTTTTGAATCTAGCCTTAGATTAGCCTAAAAATGACTGTATCACCCAGATCGAAGCTTAACAATTTCAAGACCCTGTCAATGGAAACTTGGAATTAAAGCATCAAATCACACACAGTTTACACCAAACATGTCCTATTAACCATCCTGAGCACGGAGCAAACATCAAAAGGCATTATTATATCATAATATTAGAGTTACGAATTTGAAAATTTAACCAAAAGGGCGGTTCCAGTTTGGCACTTCTGGGCTTGTGATGGCTTGAATAAGGGCTGGGAATGAATCCTGGGGTCTTCGGGAGGAGGATGGAATACTTTATTTGGATGAATTATGGCTGGAAATTCATTTTTGAATTTCACAACTTTGAGAATTTTTGCAACTTTCGTGTGGTCTCTAGGCTGTCTGTCTTCATCTATGAGGCTTGCAAATGCCACCTGTATATAAGGAAGATGGAGGGGACAAGGTAGGAGGGAAATAAGCAGCTAAATAATGTTATTTAAGATCCATAAAAAAATATTTGAAACTTTGCCAAAGGTGTGGAATTCTTGTCTCTTTTTGAATTTGAATGAATGTGGACACAAATGACTTTCGAATGCCTTCAGTCCATGCCCTTCGAATGATTTTTTAGAGTTCCTTTCGAAAAGTACATATGTATGCCTTGTACCCTCTTCGAATGGGCCACCAAGGTGTGTCCTTCGGATGGCTCAAGTCTCATCATTAGGGCCTCTTCGATTGAGCCCCTACTCAGCTAGCTGCTTGATTCAAACAACTCAAACGAAAACTTCAATCTGGCCAAATGAAAACCTTCTTTGTCACCACCTTCGAGTGCCATTGCACAAGAGGCCTGGGCCTGGCCATATGTAGGACCAATACCCATCACAAAGCAAACTTGTTTTCAATAATCATGTGTCCTTTGAATGGACCAATGAATGCTTCTTCGAAGGGACCACATGAATGGGCCTTCGAAGGGACTATCATGCGTGTTGAAGTGTGTACAACTATTTCAAAGGGGACCATTGCCCAGTCGAAGCTGGCACAAAGGAAGCCCGTGCCTTGTGAATGCTAGCATGAGGCAGGTCAAAGCAAGCGTAAAAGAGGCCATTGCCTAGGCGAAGCTGGCACAAAGGTAGCCAATGTCTTGTGGGTCGAAGGAAGCTTTTTGCCTGGTGGATCGAAGGAAAATCTGAAAGAGTCTTGGCCTTGTGTGTTGAAGGCAAGCTGAAGAGGGGGCATTTTCCTTGTGAATCAAAGACCAGTGAGAGGGGATTTTTTCCTTGTAGATCAAAGGAAAGCTGATGGGTCTTTGCCTTGTGGAACCAAGGCAAGCATGAACAATCTTTTTGCCTAATAGACCAAAAACAAGCATGAAGAAGCATACGTATGCTGATGACAAGATGAAAGGGACTTTTGCCCAGTGGGAGCTTTATTAACTAGGCTTTATCGAAGGATACTCAGCGCCTAATCGAAGCTGGTATGCAGGAGTTCACTGTTGGTGAATCGAAACAAACTTGTAGGGGATTCTTGCTTTGTACGCTGAAGGCACGCACATAGGGGTTATTTTCCTAGTGCGCTGAAGGCAAGTTGAAGATGGGTATGTGCCTTATGCATTGAAGGCAAGCACATAGAAGGCCCTGCTGGAATGATACTTGTAGACCAAAGCTTGCTCAAATGGGTCTTTAGATGTCCAATCGAAGCTTGTCTGCAGGGGACTACTATTTTGTGAATCGAAGCAAGCATGGAGGAAATTCTTGCCTTATGAATCAAAGGCAAGCATGAAGCAACCAATACGCAGTCGAAGCCTTGTGATTTGAACTTGATAGAAGGGGGCCCAACACCCAATCAAAGCTTGTGAATTATGCTTGCATCAAAGGAAATTCAGCGCCCAATCGAAGCTTGCTCAGATGCCAATCGAAATACCCTGTTCAAATGTGAATCGAAGGACATTGCTGAATTGCCAATAGAAAGAAACTTTGCTAACATTTAAAATTTTCATTTTCTTTAACCAAGTGTTTGTGACCACCCATATAAGAGAAAACCTTGGAAAACATGAGAGAGAAAATTTTGGGGTACAACACAACTCTTGCTATCAGCAACATTTTGCGATAAAACGCAAAATACACCGAGTCAGTTATCCCGTCGTATGACAATTGATGTTTAAACTCAATCATTTTTGAAAGGTTTAATGTGGGTAGAATTAAAAAAATGAAATGTATAATGTATAATGCGTTTTAGCATGAATTTAAAAGGCTATGTAAAAAATTTGAGAATGGCCCACGGGCCCAACTAATGCAATGGTGGAACAATGAAGGGTGGTTATGCAAATATTATATTAACATTAAAGGTTGTAGATTGATAGGTATATATAAAAAAACCATTTACACAATTAGGGTTAGGTTGGAAAAGAAGTAGGCGGCATCGAGGCGAAAAAGTTTTATGCGATAAAAAAATGTCAACAAACAACATTTTTCCCGTCTAAAAGGTAAGTCAGACCCTTTCATTAACTGTTGTTGTAAGTTTTGATAATTAACATGTCCATTTTTAAGTTCATGTATGTTGTTTGTCATTTGTGCCCATATATCTTGAAGACTTGGAGGCAGAAACCGCGTGGAGAAGAATTATGATTGAGAAAACTATCCGTAGGGACATTGAAGACACATGTGTTGTCGTAGTAGCTAGAAAGGCCTTTACCAAACCAAATATGGCTAGCCCTAATGATGTCAGTGGGAAAGGGAAATAAAAAGCAAGTTGCAACCAGTCGTCTGTTTTGAAGGAGTCAATTCATAGGAAGAAAAACTAGACTCCATGTGATGTAGATGGTGACAAAGGGGAAGCTATACCTGGTGGTTCATCTGTAAGTGGTTGTGTAGAAGTTGAAAGACTCAGAGATCAGAAAGGGAAAGAGGTGGATTCAGACGGACCATTCTTGGGTCGTGGATATGCTAGTTGTAACGCCCGCAATTTAATTAATTATTAAATTAAATTATTTTTAGAATATTTGTGAAGAAGTGTTATTATAATTGGATTTATTTTATTAAATGGAGAAATAATAATATATTTGAGGTATTATATTATTGGGTGGTGAAATAATATTAGAAGTTAATATTATTTAATATGGGCCTATATGGTGTGAGTGGAAGTAATAAGGGGGTATAGGTTTTGAGCCCAATAAGGAATAATATAATAATATTAGGTTATTTTATCATTTGTGAGAAGAATAGAAGGAGGAAGCAGTAAGAAGAGAAAATAAGGATTTGAGGAGAACGTGAAGCTGCTGGAAATAGAAGGAAACAGCAAGAACAAAGATTCAACCCGGAAGATTGTAGAGCAACCTTCAATCCAAGGTAAGGGTGGGGTTCTGACTTTATAATTGGGTTCAAGATGTTTGATATGTGGGGTTAGAGGATTGTTGTTTTTGTTCTTGAATTGGATGAGGTATGATGAAGATTTGATGCATTTGAATGAATAATGACGTTATGACATCATTTGATCGATGTAGTATTATAGGTTAATGTTAGGTGAGGATTGATTATGTTTATAATAAGGTTTGTAGGGCTGTAATATGAATTCCCGTAGTGAAAATACAGAGGAAATCGCAGAATTATGCAGGAGGAACCAGGATGTGTCGACCTCAAGCTGGATGAGTCGATACATGGGCGAGGTTAGACTCAGGATGAGTCGATGCATGCAGGGCTTACGTCGATACATGTTAGTTGCAAGACTCAGGATGAGTCGATCGGTAAGGTGCATGTGCCGATACATGCTGTGATTTGAAGCAGGATGAGTCGATCCATGAGGAGGATGTGTCAACTCATGCTGTACAGGAGAAGCATTACGCGTCGATCCATAGAGTTTCGTGTCGACCCATACTGACTAATTTTGACAAAATCAGTTTTAAATTGCTGTAACTTGAGTTGTAGGATGTTGTTTGAGATGCCGTTCGAAGCGTTGATTAGCTAACGCGATGAACTTTATTCTAGATGATTTAAATGATGATGAAGAGGTGTAATCCTAGTAACCAATCTAAGATTTAGAATTAATTCCCGTGATTGATCGTTATTGCTGGATTTTGGACAGAATGATGAACATGAGATGTTTAGAGGTTGTTTTTAGGAATTATGACAGTAGGATTAGTGACAGCAACGATATAAATTAGCAGAATAACAGGATGGCTTACTGTATTATTAATATACAACTGAGTATTAGTGAGATGTTATTAATAAAGTGGTGTTTGATAACTTATGATGAACAAATGACGTTTGATAAATAAGTGATGTTTAATAAATTATTTTGAGATGTTATGAGATGTTGTAATTGAGATGTTTTGAGATGTTTATGAGATGTTGTTATTTTGAGATGTTTATGAGATGTTGTATTTTGAGATGATTGAGATGTTGATATTACATTCATGAAGAGTCGCATACATTGCATTTTTGAGATGGAGCTTATGCTCGTTGAGATGGCTTGGATTGGCAAATTTTGAGATGAAGGTTATGCCTTGTTGATGCCTCTATTAATTGGCAGATTTTTTAGATGGGAGTTCAGCTCTAATGGTACCACATGCATTTTCATAGTTTTGAGTCGCATTATATGATTTAATCATGAAATGTATTTGATGTTGATGAATGAATATATATGTTGTAATTATTGTTGATTATGAGATGAGAAGTGGTGATCTTATTGATCTAATTTAATATATTAATTATCATGTACTTTATTATATTGTTAGATATCTCACCCCTTATGTTTGAATGTTGCCCATATGCTGGTAACGTGCAGGTAATCGCGAGTGAAGGTTGTATACCTTCAATAGTTTGAGTCGGTGTCATTGCTCTGATATGTAACACTCGGGGGGATGAACGCTTGCTGATTATTGATTGCTAATTTTTAGTTGTTGAACCTTAAATTGTTTATTATTAGATAAGAGATGTTTCGAAGTTGCTAATTTTATTTAGAGATGTCATTGAAGAATTCCGCTGCGTAGTTGTTGAATTATTTTATTAAAGATGCTATGTTGATGGTTCATCCGATGTTTTATTAAAAGTGTTATATATCCATGATGAATGCAATGAATTTGTTAGAAGAATTTGTGACGTCCCGATTCGTTTGTATGAATGAAATTTTATAACTCTGATTTATTTTGCATAATTTGCTTGGGGTAGAATTGGGGTGTTACAAAGTTGGTATCAGAGCAAAAGGTTGGTTCGACCTTGTTGTTGAGTCTTAGTTGTCTAACAATCGAGTATTGTTATTTTGAGTTCTAACAGTTGTTTGTGTTGTAGTGAGAAGTTGCGATGGCTGGAAGGAATGACGCTGCTCTTGTTGCTGCTTTAGAAGCAATGGCTCATGCGATGGAAAATCAGCCGAATACTGACGGGAATGCTGGATCTCGTAGCTTGGCGACTTTCCAGAGAGAGAATCCACCTACATTCAAGGGAAAATATGATCCTGACGGAGCATTGGAATGGTTGAAAGATATTGAGAGGATCTTTCGTGTGATGGACTGCACTCCAGCGCATAAGGTTCGTTATGGGACTCATATGCTAGCAGTCGAGGCGGATGAATGGTGGCTAGAGACGTGCCAGAAGTTAGAAGCTGCATGTGAGAATGTCACTTGGGTTATGTTCCGTAGGGAATTCCTGGGAAATTATTTTCCTGAAGATGTCCGCGGAAAGAAGGAAATTGAGTTCCTTGAGCTGAAGCAAGGGAATCTGTCAGTTGTTGAGTATGCTGCCAAGTTTGCTGAGTTGGCCAAGTTTTATCCGCATTAGGTTGAGGAAAATGTTGAGTTTTCGAAGTGTATTAAGTTTGAGAACAGGTTGCGCCCGGAGATTAAGAAGGCAGTTGGATACCAGAAAATCTGTGTCTTTGCTGACCTGGTTGATAGCTGCCGGATTTATGAGGAAGATAATAATGCTCATTACAAGATTATTAGTGAGAAGGGGGGTAAGAAACCGCAGAGTCGTGGTAAGCCTTATGATGCCCCAGCTGGTCAGGGTAAGTAGAGAGTTGCTCATGGTCAGAGGACTAGTGGGGGAGATGCTCCTGCTGGTGTGTTTTGCTTTAAGTGTGGGAAACCTGGACACAAGAGTAATGTGTGCACTACTAAAGTGAAGAGGTGTTTCCGTTGTGGTAAGAACGGACATGTTGTATCTGAGTGTGAACACAATAATGTGGTTTGTTTCAACTGTAAAGAAGAAGGGCACATTGGTAGTCAGTGTCCGAAACTGAAGAAGGCTCAGTCATGTGGTAAAGTGTTTGCTTTGGTTGAGGATCAGACAGCTGCTGAGGACAGACTTATTAGAGGTACATGTTTCATTAATAGTACTCCTTTAATTACTATTATTGATACTGGTGCTACGCATTGTTTTATTGCTGCTGATTGTGTTGAAAGATTGGGTCTTGTGTTGTCTTCTCTGGAGGGAGAAATGGTCGTCGATACTCCAGCCAAGGGGTCGGTGATTACTTTTTTTGTGTGTGCTAAGTGTCCCTTGTCGATCTTCGACAGATACTTTGTTGTTGATTTGATTTGTTTTCCGTTAAGAGGTTTGGATGTGATTTTGGGTATGAACTAGTTAGAGCATAACTACGTTCATATTAATTGTTATGACAAGTCTGTGAAGTTTACTGCTCCTGAAGAAGAGAAAGATGGTTTGTTGTCTGCTAGACAGTTGAGGAAGTTGATGCAAGAGGAAGCACAAATGTTTTTGTTGATGGCGTCGCTATCTGTAGAGACTCAAGCTATAATTGAGGAATTACAGGTGGTGTGTGAATTTCCTGAAGTTTTCCCTGATGAGATTCCTGATGCACTGCCAGAGAGGGAAGTTAAATTTTCAATTGATCTTGTACCTGGTACCAGACCTGTGTCTATGGCACCATACAGGATGTCTGCATCTGAATTGTCAGAGTTGAAGAAGCAATTGGAAGAGTTACTTGAGAAGAGGTTTATAAGACCAAGTGTATCTCCGTGGGGAGCTCCAGTGTTGTTAGTGAAGAAGAAAGATGGAAGTATGAGGCTTTGTGTTGATTATAGACAGTTGAACAAGGTGACGATTAAGAACAAGTATCTGCTTCCAAGAATAGATGACTTGATGGACCAATTGGTGGATGCCCGTGTGTTTAGCAAGATTGATTTGAGGTCGGGTTACCATCAGATTAAAGTGAAGGATGAAGATATTCAGAAGACGGATTTCAGAATGTGTTATGGACGTTACGAGTATTCGGTGATGCCTTTCGGTGTTACTAATGCGCCGGGAGTATTCATGGAATATATGAATCGTATCTTTCATACTTATTTGGATCTGTTTGTAGTGGTGTTCATTGATGATATTTTGATTTACTCTAAGTTGGAAGAAGAGCATGCTGAACATTTAAGAGTAGTATTGCAAGTTTTGAGAGAGAAGAATTTGTATGCAAAGTTGTCCAAGTGTGAATTTTGGTTGAAAGAAGTTAGTTTTCTTGGTCATGTGATTTCAGGTAGTGGCATTGTTGTAGATCCATCGAAGGTTGATGTTGTGTTGCAATGGAAAACTCCAAAGTCATCTACTGATATTAGAAGCTTCTTGGGATTAGCTGGTTACTATAGAAGGTTTATTGAAGGGTTTTCTAAGTTGTCACTTCTGTTGACTAAGTTGACTTGTAAAGGTAGAGCTTTTGTTTGGGATGTTCAATGCGAAGAAAGTTTTACGGAATTAAAGAAGAGGTTGACGTCGGCTCCGATTTTAACGTTGCCTAATCTAGGAGAGCCTTTTGTGGTGTATTGTGATGCTTCTAAGATGGGTTTAGGAGGTGTGCTTATGCAGAATGGTAAGGTAGTTGCTTATGCGTTGAGGCAGTTGAGGACTCATGAGAAGAACTATCCTACGCATGATTTAGAGCTTGCTGCAGTTGTTTTTGTGTTGAATATTTGGAGGCATTATCTTTATAGTTCTAGATTTGAAGTGTTTAGTAACCATAAGAGCTTAAAGTATTTATTTGATCAGAAGGAGTTGAATATGAGGCAACGAAGATGGTTGGAATTGTTAAAGGATTATGATTTCAGTTTGAACTATCATCTAGGAAAAGCGAATGTGGTAGCTGATGCGTTGAGTCGAAAGACTTTACATATGTCAGCAATGTTGATCAAAGAGTTGGAATTGATTGAGAAGTTCAGAGATATGAGCTTAGTTTGTGAGGTTACTCCGCAGAGTGTTATGTTGGGTATGTTGAAGATTAATAATGAATTTTTAGACAGTATCAGAGAAGCTCAGAAGTTGGATGTGAAACTGGTATATTTGATGGTTGGTATCGATCAATCTGAGAATAGATATTTTAAGTTAGATGAGCAAGGTGTTTTGAGGTTTCGTAATCGGATTTGTATTCCTGATGATGCTGAGATGAAGAAAGTGATACTTGAAGAGAGTCATAGAAGTAAGTTGAGTATTCATCCAGGAGCTACGAAGATGTACCAAGATTTGAATGGTTTGTTTTGGTGGCCTGGGATGAAGAGTGATGTGGCTCGATTTGTGTATGCATGTTTGACTTGTCAAAAGTCGAAAGTTGAACATCAAAAGCCTGCAAGGTTGATGCAACCGTTGGAAGTTCCATAATGGAAATGGGAAAGCATTTCAATGGACTTTGTGACGGGGTTGCCTAGTACTTCAAGAGGACATGATTCAATTTGGGTGATTGTTGATAGGCTTACAAAGTCAGCTCATTTTATTCCTATTAACATCAGTTTTCCAGTGTCGAAGTTGGCTGAGATTTATGTTAGTGTGATTGTGAAACTGCATGGTGTTCCTTTATGCATTGTGTCAGATAGAGATCCAAGATTTACTTCTGATTTTTGGAAGAGTTTGCAAGAAGCGTTGGGTTCTAAGTTGAGGTTGAGTTCAGCGTATCATCCTCAGACATATGGTCAGACTGAACGGACGATTCAATCGTTAGAAGACTTGTTGAGGGCATGTGTTCTTGAGAAGGGAGGTTTGTGGGATACTTATCTTCCGTTGATAGAGTTTACATATAATAATAGTTACCATTCTAGTATTGGGATGGCACCTTTTGAAGCGTTGTATGGTCGAAGATGTAGAACTCTGTTATGTTGGCATGAATCTGGTGAGAGTGTAGTACTTGGACCTGAACTTGTTCGTGAGACTACCGAGAAGGTGAAGTTGATTCAGGAAAAGATGAAAGCTTCACAAAGTAGACAGAAGAGTTATCATGACAAGCAAAGGAAGGATTTAGAATTTCAAGTCGGTGATCATGTGTTTTTGAGAGTTACACCTGTGACTGGTGTTGGGCGAGCATTGAAGTCTAAGAAGCTCACTTCTCGTTTTATTGGACCGTATCAGATTTCAGAGAGAGTGGGGAATGTTGCTTACAGAGTGGCCTTACTGCCTAATCTTTCGAATTTGCATGATGTGTTTCATGTGTCGCAACTTCGGAAGTATATTTCAGATCCATCGCATGTGATTCATATGGATGATGTGCAAGTACGGGATAATCTTACGGTGGAGACGATGCCTGTACGGATCGTGGATCGTGAAATGAAGACTCTGAGGGGAAAGGAGATTGCCTTGGTTAAAGTGGTTTGGCTAGGAGCTGCTGGTGAAAGCATGACTTGGGAATTGGAGAGCAAGATGTGAGACTCCTATCTTGAATTGTTTGATTGAGGTAAATTTTCGAGGACGAAAATATTCTAAGTGGGGGAGAGTTGTAACGCCCGTAATTTAATTAATTATTTAATTAAATTTTTTTTAGAATATTTGTGAAGAAGTGTTATTATAATTGGATTTATTTTATTAAATGGAGAAATAATAATATATTTTAGGTATTATATTATTGGGTGGTGAAATAATATTAGAAGTTAATATTATTTAATGTGGGCCTATATGGTATGAGTGGAAGTAATAAGGGGGTGTAGGTTTTGAGCCCAATAAGGAATAATATAATAATATTAGGTTATTTTATCATTTGTGAGAAGAATAAAAGGAGGAAGCAGTAAGAAGAGAAAATAAGGATTTGAGGAGAACGTGAAGCTGCTGGAAATAGAAGGAAACGGAAAGAACAAAGATTCAACCCAGAAGATCGTAGAGCGACCTTCAATCCAAGGTAAGGGTGGGGTTCTGACTTTATAATTGGGTTCATGATGTTTGATATGTGGGGTTAGGGGATTGTTGTTTTTGTTCTTGAATTGGATGAGGTATGATGAAGATTTGATGCATTTGAATGAATAATGATGTTATGATATCGTTTGATCGATGTAGTATTATAGGTTAATGTTAGATGATGATTTATTATGTTTATAATAAGGTTTGTAGGGCTGTAATATGAATTCCCGTAGTGAAAATACAGAGGAAATCATAGAATTATCCAGGAGGAACCAGGATGTGTCGACCTCAAGCTGGATGAGTCGATACATGGGCGAGGTTAGACTCAGGACGAGTCGATGCATGCAGGGCTTGCGTCGATACATGTTAGTTACAAGACTCAGGATGAGTTGATCGGTAAGGTACATGTGTTGATACATGTTGTGATTTAAAGCAGGATGAGTCGGTCCATGAGGAGGATGTGTCGACTCATGCTGTGTAGGAGAAGTATTACGCGTTGATCCATAGAGTTTCGTGTCGACCCATACTGACTAATTTTGACAGAATCAGTTTTAAATTGTTGTAACTTGAGTTGTAGGATGTTGTTTGAGATGTCGTTCGAAGCGTTGATTAGCTAACACGGTGAACTTTATTCTAGATGATTTAAATGATGATGAAGAGGTGTAATCCTAGTAACCAATCTAAGATTTAGAATTAATTCCCGTGATTGATCGTTATTGCTGGATTTTGGACAGAATGATGAACATGAGATGTTTAGAGGTTGCTGTTAGGAATTATGACAGTAGGATTAGTGACAGCAACGATATAAATTAGCAGAATAATAGGATGGCTTACTGTATTATTAATATACAACTGAGTATTAGTGAGATGTTATTAATAAAGTGGTTTTTGATAACTTATGATGAACAAATGACGTTTGATAAATAAGTGATGTTTAATAAATTATTTTGAGATGTTATGAGATGCTGTAATTGAGATTTTTGAGATGTTTATGAGATGTTGTTGTTTTGAGATGTTAATGAGATGTTGTTGTTCTGAGATGTTTATGAGATGTTGTGTTTTGAGATGATTGAGATGTTGATATTACATTCATGAAGAGTCGCATACATTGCATTTTTGAGATGGAGCTTATGCTCGTTGAGATGGCCTGGATTGGAAAAAATTTAGATGAAGGCTATGCCTTGTTGATGCCTCTATTAATTGGCAGATTTTTGAGATGGGAGTTCTGCTCCAATGGTACCACATGTATTTGCATAGTTTTGAGTCGCATTATATGATTGAATCATGAAATGTATTTGATGTTGATGAATGAATATATATATATGTTGTAATTATTGTTGATTATGAGATGAGAAGTGGTGATATTATTGATCTAATTTAATATATTAATTATCATGCGCTTTATTGTATTGTTAGATATCTCACCCCGTCTGTTTGAATGTTGCCCTTATGCTGGTAATATGCAGGTAATCGCAAGTGAAGGTTGTATACCTTTAATAGTTCGAGTCGGTGTCATTGCTCTGATATGTAACACTCGGGGGGATGAACGCTTGCTGATTATTGATTGCTGATTTTTAGTTATTGAACCTTAAATTGTTTATTATTAGATAAGAGATGTTTTGAAGTTGCTGTTTTATTTAGAGATGTAATTGAAGAATTCCGTTGCGTAGTTGTTGAATTATTTTATTAAAGATGCTATGTTGATGGTTCATCCGATGTTTTATTAAAAGTGTTATATACCCATGATGAATGCAATGAATTTGTTAGAAGAATTTGTGACGTCCTGATTCGTTTGTATGAATGAAATTTTATAACTCTGATTTATTTTGCATAATTTGCTTGGGGTAGAATTGGGGTGTTACAAAGTTGGTATCAGAGCAAAAGGTTGGTCCGACCTTGTCGTTGAGTCTTAGTTGTCTAACAATCGAGTATTGTTATTTTGAGTTCTAACAGTTGTTTGTGTTGTAGTGAGAAGTTGAGATGGCTGGAAGGAATGATGCTGCTCTTGCTGCTGCTTTAGAAGAAATGGCTCATGCGATGGAAAATCAGCCGAATACTGACGGGAATGCTGGATCTCGTAGCATGGCGACTTTCCAGAGAGAGAATCCACCTACGTTCAAGGGAAAATATGATTCTGGCGGAGCATTGGAATCGTTGAAAGAGATTGAGAGGATCTTTCGCGTGATGGATTGCACTCCAGCGCAGAAGGTTCGTTATGGGACTCATATGCTAGCAGTCGAGGCAGATGACTGGTGGCTAGAGACTTACCAGAATTTAGAAGCTGCAGGTGAGAATGTCACTTGGGCTGTGTTCCGTAGGGAATTCCTGAGAAAGTATTTTCCTGAAGATGTTCGTGGAAAGAAGGAAATTAAGTTCCTTGAGCTGAAGCAAGGGAATTTGTCAATTATTGAGTATGCTGCCAAGTTTGCTGAGTTGGCCAAGTTTTATCTGCATTACGCTGAGGAAAATGCTGAGTTTTCAAAGTGTATTAAGTTTGAGAACGGGTTGCGCCCGGAGATTAAGAAGGAAGTTGGATACTAGAAAATTCGTGTCTTTGCTTACCTGGTTGATAGTTGCAGGATTTTTGAGGAAGATAATAATGCTCATTACAAGATTATTAGTGAGAAGAGGGGTAAGCAACCGCAGAGTCGTGGTAAGCCTTATGATGCCCCAGCTGGTAAGGGTAAGCAGAGAGTTGCTCATGGTCAGAGGACTAGTGGGGGAGATGCTCTTGCTGGTGTAATTTGCTTTAAGTGTGGGAAACCTGGACACAAGAGTAATGTGTGCACTACTGAAGTGAAAAGGTGTTTCCGTTGTAGTAAGAACGCACATGTTGTATCTGAGTGTGAACACAAGAATGTGGTTTGTTTCAACTGTAAAGAAGAAGGGCACATTGGTAGTCAGTGTCCGAAACTGAAGAAGGCTCAGTCAAGTGGTAAAGTTTTGCTTTGGTTGAGGATCAGACAGCTGCTGAGGACAGACTTATTAGAGGTACATGTTTCATTAATAGTACTCCTTTAATTACTATTACTAATACTGGTGCTACGCATTGTTTTATTGCTGTTGATTGTGTTGAAAGATTGGGTCTTGTGTTGTCTTCTCTAGAGGGAGAAATGGTCGTCGATACTCCAGCCAAGGGGTCGGTGATTACTTCTTTTGTGTGTGCTAAGTGTCCCTTGTCGATCTTCGACAGAGACTTTGTTGTTGATTTGATTTGTTTGCCGTTAAGAGGTTTGGATGTGATTTTGGGTATGAACTGGTTAGAGCATAACTACGTTCATATTAATTGTTATGACAAGTCTGTGAAGTTTACTGCTCCTGAAGAAGAGAAAGATGGTTTGTTGTCTGCTAGACAGTTGAGGAAGTTGATGCAAGAGGAAGAACAGATGTTTTCGTTGATGGCGTCGTTATTTGTAGAGACTCAAGCTATAATTGAGGAATTGCAGGTGGTGTGTGAATTTCCTGAAGTTTTCCCTGATGAGATTCCTGATGCACCGCCAGAGAGGGAAGTTGAATTTGCAATTGATCTTGTACCCGGTACCAGACCTGTGTCTATGGCACCATACAGGATGTCTGCATCTGAATTGTCAGAGTTGAAGAAGCAATTGGAAGAGTTACTTGTGAAGAGGTTTGTAAGACCAAGTGTATCGCCGTGGGGAGCTCCAGTGTTGTTAGTGAAGAAGAAAGATGGAAGTATGAGGCTTTGTGTTGATTATAGACAGTTGAACAAGGTGACTATTAAGAACAAGTATCCGCTTCCAAGAATAGATGACTTGACGGACCAATTGGTGGATGCCCGTGTGTTTAGCAAGATTGATTTGAGGTCGGGTTACCATCAGATTAAAGTGAAGGATGAAGATATTCAGAAGACAGCTTTCAAAACGTGTTATGGACATTACGAGTATTTTGTGATGCCTTTCGGTGTTACTAATGCGCCGGGAGTATTCATGGAATATATGAATCGTATCTTTCATACTTATTTGGATCGGTTTGTAGTGGTGTTCATTGATGATATTTTGATTTACTCTAATTCGGAAGAAGAGCATGCTGGACATTTAAGAGTAGTATTGCAAGTTTTGAGAGAGAAGAAGTTGTATGCAAAGCTTTCCAAGTGTGAATTTTGGTTAAAAGAAGTTAGTTTTCTTAGTCATGTGATTTCAGGTAGTGGCATTGTTGTAGATCCATCGAAGGTTGATGCTGTGTTGCAATGGAAAACTTCAAAGTCAGCTTCTGAGATTAGCAGCTTCTTGGGATTAGCTGGTTATTATAGAAGGTTTATTGAAGGGTTTTCTAAGTTGTCACTTCCGTTGACTAAGTTGACTTGTAAAGGTAGAGCTTTTGTTTGGGATGTTCAACGCGAAGAAAGTTTTACGGAATTAAAGAAGAGGTTAACGTCGGCTCCGATTTTAACATTGCCTAATCCAGGAGAGCCTTTTGTGGTGTATTGTGATGCTTCTAAGATGGGTTTAGGAGGTATGCTTATGCAGAATGGTAAGATAGTTGCTTATGCGTCGAGGCAGTTGAGGACTCATGAGAAGAACTATCCTACGCATGATTTAGAGCTTGCTGCAGTTGTTTTTGTGTTGAAGATTTGGAGGCATTATCTTTATGGTTCTAGATTTGAAGTGTTTAGTGACCATAAGAGCTTAAAGTATTTATTTGATCAGAAGGAGTTGAATATGAGGCAACGAAGATTGTTGGAATTGTTAAAGGATTATGATTTCAGTTTGAACTATCATCCAGGAAAAGCAAATGTGGTAGTTGATGCATTGAGTCGAAAGACCTTACATATGTCAGCAATGATGATCAAAGAGTTAGAATTGATTGAGAAGTTCAGAGATATGAGCTTAGTTTGTGAGGTTACTCCGCAGAGTGTTATGTTGGGTATGTTGAAGATTAATAATGAATTTTTAGACAGTATCATAGAAGCTCAGAAGTTGGATGTGAAACTGGTAGATTTGATGGTTGGGATCGATCAATCTGAGAATAGTGATTTTAAGTTAGATGAGCAAGGTGTGTTGAGGTTTCATAATCGGATTTGTATTCCTGATGATGCTGAGATGAAGAAAGTGATACTTGAAGAGAGTCATAGAAGTAAGTTGAGTATTCATCCAGGAGCTACGAAGATGTACCAAGATTTGAAAGGTTTGTTTTGGTGGCCTGGGATGAAGAGTGATGTGGCTCAATTTGTGTATGCATGTTTAACTTGTCAGAAGTCAAAAGTTGAACATCAAAAGCCTGCAGGGTTGATGCAACCGTTGGAAATTCCAAAATGGAAATGGGATAGCATTTCATTGGACTTTGTGACGGGTTTGCCTAGTACTTCAAGAGGACATGATTCAATTTGGGTGATTGTTGATAGGCTTACAAAGTCAACTCATTTTATTCCTATTAACATCAGTTTTCCAGTGTCGAAGTCGGTTGAGATTTATGTTAGTGTGATTGTGAAACTGCATGGTGTTCCTTTGTGCATTGTGTCAGATAGAGATCCAAGATTTACTTCTGATTTTTGGAAGAGTTTGCAAGAAGCGTTGGGTTCTAAGTTGAGGTTGAGTTCAGCGTATCATCCTCAGACAGATGGTCATAATGAATGGACGATTCAATCGTTAGAAGACTTGTTAAGGGCATGTGTTCTTGAGCAGGGAGGTTTGTGGGATACTTATCTTCCGTTGATAGAGTTCACATATAACAATAGTTACCATTCTAGTATTGGGATGGCACCTTTTGAAGCGTTGTATGGTCGAAGATGTAGAACTCTGTTATGTTGGCATGAATCTGGTGAGAGTGTAGTACTTGGACCTGAACTTGTTCGTGAGACTACCGAGAAGGTGAAGTTGATTCGGGAAAAGATGAAAGCTTCACAAAGTAGACAGAAGAGTTATCATGACAAGCGAAGGAAGGATTTAGAATTTCAAGTCGGTGATCATGTGTTTTTGAGAGTTACACCTGTGACTGGTGTTGGGCGAGCATTAAAGTCTAAGAAGCTCACTTTTCGTATCAGATTTCAGAGAGAGTGGGGAATGTTGCTTACAGAGTGGCCTTACCGCATAATCTTTCGAATTTGCATGATGTGTTTCATGTGTCGCAACTTCGGAAGTATATTTCAGATCCATCTCATGTGATTCATATGGACGATGTGCAAGTACGGGATAATCTTACAGTGGAGACGATGCCTGTACGGATCACGGATCCTTACAACCAGATTGGGGAAGATCTTGCATACAATTATCAATAAAAGTGAAGTTGCCTTCATCCCTGGCATGAACATACACAACCATACCCTGCTAGCTTATGAATTACTGAAAGGCTATGATAGAAAAGAGGGGGGGGGTCTCCTATGTGTATGCTACAAATTGATTTACAAAAAGTATATGTTATGGTTAATTGGAGAGCTTTTGAAAATATTATGAAGGAGACAAGGGTTCCTAAAAGATTTGTTAATTGGGTGATGACATTAGTGACTAATGTGTATTATACTTTTAACATCAATGGGGAATGTACATATAATTTGAAGGCTAAGATGGGCATTGGGCAGGGGGATCCTATATACCCCATGCTTTTTGTCGTTATGATGGAATACATGGATAAAAGCCTTGAGAATATGTAGCTTGACCCTAATTACAATCATCATGTTAAATGCGAAAGAATGACTTTGACTAATATTACAATTGCAGATGATATTTTGGTCTTTTGCATGGTGTTGTACCCCAAAATTTGCCCTCCCATATTTCTCAAAACATTGCAAGAAAAATCTCCAAGTTGCTCAAGGTTGCTCAAGTGTTGGTCAGACAAGCTCTCTCCTAAGGCAGTCTACCCCAAATTAGGGTTTTGTGTTGCATCAATATCTTTGAGTCCAAATGACCTCAAGTGCTCACCAATTTCCTAATATGTTCTCAAGATCATCCATGTCAAGTTTCAAGCCTTGAAGAGGAAGTTTGCCCAGTCAATTGCTCAAAGGTCCAAAAATCGACTGTGCTAGGGCAAAAGTCAACTGTGACCTACAAATAGTCAAACTTCAAGATCTTTTGTCAACATTCTAATTTTTAAGGATTTTTCATCATTTGATCAAGGTTTGATCATGATTCATCAAGGATTGCTCAAAATTCATCAAGATTCAAAAGTTGCTAAATTAGAGTTTTGTAGGAAAAGTCAACTCAACTTTGACCAAGCATAACATTCTCATACTTTATGACAAATGACCCATCCAAATCTCATTTTTAAGAATATGCAATTCCCTACAATCCATAGACATACCCCAAGTTCAAAAAATGCACTCACAAGAAGTTATTAATTTTGACATTATAGGTCATTTTTGAAAGTCAACAAAAACACCTTTTTTTTCAAAGCTTATAACTTGATCATGGAATATCAAAATGAGCTTAGACCAAAAGGGTTGGTTAGAGGACATCTCAAGATTTATAAAAAGTCCAAGAACACCTCCAAAAGTTCAAAATTGAAGAAGTTATGCAATGTTGAAGTTGGACTTTTTTGCAAAATTGTCAAAAGTCAACTATCCCCAAAACTTCAAATTTTACCAAATGGGCCCATTCTTTTTCACTTGATTTGAGTTTTCATTATTGCCCACGTGCCCTAGCTCCATCTATGTGTCCATATCACATTTTTATTATTTAATTTGATTTTTATTTGAATTAATTCATTTTAAATCAAATAAAATCACATAAAATCTAAAGTATTGATAACACATGATTTTTTGGCTATTTCAGGCTCCAAATACAGCTATCATGACAATTGAATTTGTATCAAGGTCTTTATGCACAAGAATATATGATTTGGATCAAGTTGGGAAAGGTTTTAAAAGCAAATCAAATCAAATATCCAAACATCAATGTAGAGAGATTTGAACAAAGCTTGTTAACCTAATGCAATGCACAATACATAAGCAAGGAAAGGACACGAAAATCAGGGTTAGAGAGCAATGGTAGAGGCAGAACCAAAGTTAAAAAAATCACAAAAAATCTTGAGATCGAAATCAAGGTTGGAGGCATTTTCAAAGCCTGAGACGTATTCCAATCGCTTCCTGGCCATTCTCACAAGCTAAATCAATCACAACCAGGTGTTTTCCAGCTTCCATACGCACTGTAAGTCTCACGCAAGTGCCTCCTGTTTTTGATTTTGTATCTCTGGAATTAGACATCGTTTTCATGAAATAATTACATATCCTTAACCCTCACCTCATTTGCAAACTGTTTGTAATAGCTAATTTCATTTATGTGCTCTGTATGAAGAACCACCATTGCTAGGGTTTGGCTCGTGGTTTTAGGGATTTTCGTTTCAGGTACAATTGGTCCACGTGAAGGGCATGGTTGCAATCAGAAGGAGATGACGAGTTCAACCATGCTCGTAGAATGCATTTTCATGGCTTATGCAAAGTTTTGGAACGGACCAAGCTTATAGCTATGGACCTCTGTCTGTTGGTATAAGTCTTTGCACTTTTAGCCATGGTTGGGAGGTCAGGGATGATGCGTGGCATCAATCCATTGGGCAGTTCAAATATTCGCGCACTTGTTTTATTTTCTGACCATTGAATTTGTTTTTTCTATATTATTATTTCTTCATATCTTATTAACAACAAAAACCACTTGGCCTAGTGGTTGCCACGTTTGTTTCCAGGCATATGGGGCTAGAGGTCAGGGGTTCGATCCCTGCCTCCAGCATTTACTATTTTTCTTGACAATTGCAGTTAATCTAGTATGCGCGTATGCCAAAGGGTCACCATACTCCCTCACTAATCCAAGCGCCGGATGGCCAATGGCCAGATTTGAGGGTCAGTAATTGGAGGTCCACCAAAAGCCAAGCAACGTGCCTACACTGGATCCAAAAAGTCCACACGGACCAGCTTCTAATGGGCCAAGAAATTACTTTCCACACCCTCCAAAAAGGCCCATTTCGCTCTTTCTCTTTATATTTTGTTTTATTAATTTAGTTATTTTATTTTATTTTTATTAATTACTAACCAATCATTTTTTTCCTTTTTATCAAAAATCATCAAAAAATATTTTATCCAATAAATTTCAGAATTCATTTTTTAATAAATACTACTTAATTAATTTAGGTTTTTATTTCTAGGAAACTTTAATTTATTTTTTTAAAATATCTAAAATCAATTAGAATTAATTAGGTTTTATTTCATTTAATTACTTTATTTTATTTCTTTAAATAATGAAAAAACCAAAATATATCATTAATTAACTTGTTAATTTAATTTAGTTATTTAATTTAGAAATTAATTTCTTTTCTTAAAATAAAAACAACCAAAAAATATTTTCTTTAAAAAAGGGTCAAAACCCTAAATTTCGCATTCGATTTAATTTCCCGCACGCTTTATTTATTTTTATCCAATTATGTATCTGCTTACGGATTGTAATAGTTAAATAGGACATTTAATTATTTTTACCGCTTTATTTTATTTTCCAAGGGTTGCTTTTGGCGATGTAAATACCTGACGCCTTGTAATTTAAATTCCACATTTTAATTCCGCAAATTATAATTGCTAGATGTTTGATAATAGGGTTTGCATGACAAGACTGAATGCCTAATCTTAAAACCAAATTAGATCACCCTTAACATGTGCAAAGATAAAAATAACTGAAAACGACACACTCGCACATGCGCACTCTTAGGGTACACCCCACTTGGTTGCCTTCGTACACGGTCATTGAGTATAGGTCGCTTTAGAGGTCGTCCTCTTGTCTAATAGATCATAGTCGCCTCGAAATGGTTGCCTTGGATATTGTTGCCTCAAATAATTGATCTAATACATTAGGGTAATTACTAATACGTCCTAACATTGCTTTAGTGATCGTACGTCCCTTTCTAATTGACCCTCAAACTACAACGACGGTGCTACCTACTTGTGATACGGTGGGAGAACTGACTTGGGATTTTGCATTTGTTTTCGCATTTGTTCGGTTTAGCAAGAGTCGCCACCGACTTTTTATTTTATCCAAAGGAAAGGTCAAAAAGCACAGGAAAGACCTTCGAGATGTTTTCTTGGGTTCGGGGGGTAGATTATGAAAAGGGAAGGTGCTAGCACCATTTTCATCCATGGTTATCCATGGGCTCTTAGTTACTTGTTTTAGATCACTTGCCTTTGCTTTTCACTTGTTTGAAATGGTGCTTTGTGTGTGTGGTTTTGAAAATGTTTTTAAAAAGATGCCTTGTCTAGGCAACCTTTGTAATGATTCTTGTTTGAATATATACAAAGGTGTGTGTCTTTTTGAAAAGATAATTCAATGTTTTGAAAGTGGTTTTTGAAGTTGTGTTGTGAAGTGTGTTTGAAAAATGGCAAGGATGTTTTACAAGATTTTGGATCAAGTAACTGAGAGTTTGTCTACCCTATTTTACTCAAAGATCTTTCTTATGTTTTTAACCCTTTTAACAGTGTTGTTTCATCATTGTATTTGATTAACAACCTTGTGTTAGGATGTTGAACGGGACAGGCGCGGGTCATCATATACAATCACTGAAGGCAACTTGTGAGACGCTATAGTAATTTTTGTAAGGGACGAGATCGTTTTATCGAAGGCAACATCGAGGGTCATCGAGGGACTACGATCTTTGTTTATCGAAGGGACATTTGCTAGAGTGTCTCGTACTCGAAGGGCATGATTGTATTTTCCGAGGCAACAAGCGAGGTTACCCTAGAAGTGCAAGTGTGAATTGTGTATTGATTTTCATGCATTTATCTTGTATTAGGTTATCTAGCGACTGATTTTGAATCTTCACATACAAACCCTAATTACTATACAGTGTATTGAAAGCGATAAATTGCGGGAATTTAAAGTCTAAGTTATTACAAGTAAGTATCCGGGGATGGGGGTACAAATGTTTACAAATGGGGATGAGTCTTATCAGAATAGTAATGTCCAAGTATATATTACAACCAAATCGAAGTGTCGCATTCTCAATGTAAAAATATAACAAGGTATAAGATAAAATCAAAGAGATATGAGATGTATGTGTTTATTTACAAATGATCAAATAAAATATTAACCTAATGAAAATTAAGTATAATTATTATTGTATTTTTTTATGAATTATGTAAATAAAGAGTTTTAAAGAAAAGAAAAATTATTTAACTTAATGTTTAAAAACAATTTTTTTTTGTATTTTATCAATTAATAACTAGGTTTAAGGAAAACCAAAAATATTTAGACTAAATATTCTTTTCTTTTTGCATATTTTTTATTATGAACAAGATTAACAATAACCTTAAAAGGAAATTAAAACCAAGTTAAATTAGCATGTGAATCAATTAGAAGAAAGAAAATACTCTTAAAAGAACAAATTAATTTTGATAAATAAAAGGATGGGCCCAAGCTTGGTATTTGGCCCATAATAGGAAATAAATGAAAACAAAGATCAGGAGGAGGGGTGTGTTAGTAAAATATTGGGCTTTAGGGGCTTTATTTGGGAGGAGGCCCAACTGAAAGGGTTTGAACAAATTGTTAGGGTTGCGTTTTAGGGTTTGCAGTTTGTAAATGGCGCCGCTCCTCTCATCTTCGTCCTCTTCGCCTCTCTCTAACCCCAAGAGCAACTGATGTCCTCTCCCCTCGCCTTAGGCTACCAGAATATTACCTCTATCTTCCTCTCTCCGCGACTATACAAGGCGGCGATTCGAAAGGGTACGCGTTTTCTTTACAGTTTAAGTTCGTGCATGTTTATCGTTTTGCAATGCTTAATCTTTGATGTTTTTGGTGTGTGAGGTACAGTGATAGTTTGAGAGAATAGACCATACCTTTGGCGATTTGTTCTGTAAGACAATGGAGGGAGAGGAACACGGGATTGGTGGTGCTCTCAGGTCGCCAAGGAGGAGGGTGGAGCGTGATGATAACAGTTTGCTAGCTTGCCTTTCCGGTATCTCTGTATCTTTCTCTTTGAATCGTTTGATAATGATGTATACTCTGAAAACTCTATACCAATCTGCTTATGAATCTTCTCTTCTTCTTCTTTTTTGCTATGTTAGTGATGATCAAATCTGAAACTTGCTTTTGATATGTTTTTCTTTGTTGGCTTGATGATTTGAATCTTAATGATGAACTCTGTTTGTTCTTTGTTTTGGTTATTGGCTACTGACTGTTGATGATGAAACTCATGTTCTGAGACTTCTTGGTTGTTTTGCTTTTGAATCTTCCCTTCCTCTTCTCTTTTGGGTTATGTTTATTTGATTATGAACATGTATTCTGAAAAGAGCTATTTGTGGTTGATGTGGCTTGTTGTTAGTTTGCTTTCTGAGTTTGAGTAAGCTTGCAAGTTTTTTTTGTAAGTTTTAGACAGGCTTGCTGTTGTGTTTGTTGGAAGCAGGCTTATGCCGTTTGTTTGTTGGAAGCAGGCTTATGCAGTTTGTTTGTTGGAAGCAAGCTTCAGTTGGAGGCAGGCTGATGAGCATTTGGTGTTTGTTTGTCTTTGTTGAGTTTGGATTGAAATTCAGTTTTTTTTACAGGTTTGTTGTGTAGTTGGATAGGTTTTAGTGTTTTGCAGATCTGAGTTTGCTTTGTCGAAGGCAGACTTGAATGGTTTGTGAGGCAGGTTGTTTTGCTTCTGGTGTTTGGAGGCAGGTTTTAGCCTTTTGGTGTTTTGGTAAGGCAGGTTGTCTTGCTTCTGCAGGTTTGCTATTTTTTGAGGCCTATTTGAACAGGTTTAGAAGTTTGAAGGTTTTGAAAGCTTTTGGCTTACAGTTTAAACAGGTTAGAGGTTTGGAGGCCTTTGCTTCTGGTGTTTTAGGCAGGCTTGTGTTTGTAACACAAGTTTTGTGATTTTTAAACTTGCAGTTCTTGTTGTATTGAGAAGGCAGGTTTTTGGTAAGTTTAGGCAGACTTGGATGTTTTTTATTTTGAAACAGGTTTTCAAGTTTGTAACTTATGTTTGTGATTTTGGAGGTTTACTTTGAGTTGCAGTTTGTGGCTCCTCCCCCTAGACTGTTTACAGTCTGTTATATTTATCTTCTTTCTTACTGCTTTGTATAGCCTGCCAAACTGCAAAACCTTCTTCTGGTTTTCTCTTTCTCTCTCCATAAAGCATTTTTAAATTGCTTAATGTATTTTTTTATTCTGAAAAGCTTGTTTTGGCCAGAATATGATGAGATGTTTTTGACAAGCCTGCTTGCTTGTATCTTGGTTTATCTTTGCATTATACTTGCTTTCCATATTTTCTGCATTTAGGCTTTCTTTGACAGCTTGTGCTTTGACAGCTTTGTGTACTTGGTTTGACATTTTTGCAACTTTGTTTGCTTTTTGAAACTCAGTTTGGCATTTCAGTTTGACATTGTGTGCAGCCTTGTGCCTTCTTTGTGTGCAGCCTTGTGCTTTGTATCTTTGCATTTAATTGATTGTATGCTTGCAAAATCTTTTACTTTCCTCTTTGTGAACCAAGAAGAGAAATCTTCTTGTGATTTGCAAAGAGGACAAGTAAAACATGATGAAACCAAAAACAATCTGATTCTGGCCAACAAGCTTTAATGATGACTTTTTATTTATCTGCTTGAAAATGCTTTTCAATTTAACTGCACTGATTTTCTTTTTCTGTCTTCGCAGGTAAATACCAGTTGGGATAATGGAAGAAGCAATAGAAGATAGAAGATTTCAAGAAACTTAGGCTTTAGATTTATTTTCTTTTCATTTATTGTAATAAATATTATTGTAAACACTGTAAATAAATTTACAATATTCGAATAACATTTGTAACAATATTTGAAATAAATAAATAAAAAGTCTTTGTCAAATAAGAATTTTCTACTGTCAAATATTTCATTCTTTCTTTTGCACTGTCTATTTAATTATTTAAATCTCTTGAATTAAAATAACTGGGAATGTATCCCAATAACTTTAATCCAGATGAAATAAATAATCAACAAACTTTGTCGTCTCGCAATCTCGCATTAATCACAATACGCCTGGCACTCCAATTAATCATACGCTTTGTACAATTAAACAAGCAAGCATTCCATACACTTTTCACTTCACTGATCAAACCAATGCCTCAAAGTTTCAATCAAAAGCCTCAGCTCCTATCCCAGATGTTTAGGTTTTGAGAAACAAACAGCAATCTTGAACAAGCGTAAAAATAATGTAACAGTCAATTGAAATACTGTGGATTCAATTTCTTCTGAGAAATGCGTGCGCAAACCCTAATCCTGGATTATTGTCAAAGAAAAGTTTGCTTGATCAATTCCTGAGCCAATCTCAATAAAAATCAGTGGAAACCCTAATTCTGGATTTACTGTCAAAGAAAAGTCTGTTTGACCGATTCTTGAACAATGGAAACCCTAATTCTGGATTGACTGATAAAGAAAAGTCTGTTTGACCGATTCTTGAGCCAATTTGAAAAATCAGAGAAAACCCTGAAGTTGTGATTTCTTGTGAAAAGGGGAGGGCAAATTTTGGGGTACAACAGTTGCCCCTGTTCAATCTTCTTGAACCTGAAGAGTTAGATTGGCAATTTTTCCGTTCGCGACTCGAAGGTAAAAGAATGATTGGACACTAGAGTGCCCAAAAATTTTCACTCGTCAAAGCGTAGTTGAGGGAATGGGCTTAAAGATGCCATTTGGAGATGTGACAGAATCTTGTCGGAGATGGGCTTAAAGATGCCATCTGGAGATGTGACAGAATCTTGTCGGAGATGGGATTAAAGATGCCATCCAAGAATGTTTGTTGAATTGCAATGTGGTAGGTCAGAAGAATGAGCATCAAAATGGTATCCATGTCTGGAATGCATTTGAACTGTATCTGGAGACTGAGTTTGTATGAGCAAAAGAATGGCACCCGTGTCTGGTGCGTATCTGAGCTGTAACTGTACTTGAGTTTTGAATGGGCGACAGAGAAACATCTGTGTATGGAGCATCTATGGGATGGGGATAAATTCTGAATGAGTGACAGAATGGCCACCGTGTCTGGAGTGTATCTGGACTGTATCTGAAGTTGAGATCTGTATGATTAGCAGAATGACTTTTGTGTCTGGAGTGTATCTGAAGTTGAGATCTGTATGAGTAGCAGAATGACTTCCATGTCTGGAGTGTATCTGAGACTGTAATTGGGATCTGGACAAGTGACAGAATGACTTCTGTGGCGAATGCACTAGGGAGAATCAAACTGCTAGTGTAAAGGCCAGAATGGCATCCGTGTTTGGAGCGTATCTGAACTTAAAGTTGATAGTTGAATCTGAATAAGGGATAGAATGGTTGTCGTGTCTGGAGCGTATCTAGTTTGTATCGGATTACCGAAGTCTGAATGAGTAGTAGAATGACCGTCGTGTCTGGGGTGTATTTGTACTGTATTTTGACTTGAAATTGTGAATGAGTAATAGAATGGCCGCCGTGTCTGGGGTGTATCCATACTGTATCTGAATAATTGTTAACGATAGCCTTTTAATCTTATGCTGAAAAGGGTAAAATGTTAGCCAAAACATAAAGTCATGTTGCATGATATGTATGATGCAGTGAACTGTACTTCATCAATGTTTATGATATGGATGTAATGGATGCGCATGTAAGCTGAGTAGTTGTCTTGCTGAGGAAAATAAATCCTGGATAATGAAATCTTTGACTGTTGTCGGGGAAGGTAAATCCTTGACTGCTGCTGGGGATTGAAAATCCTTTGATCGTTGAAAATGAGAAGTCATGGGACCACTGTTGGGGAAATCAGGAGTTTGGGTTGTATGCCAATTTACTGGGGATTCCTGTTTTGAGGAGATCTTCACTGGGGAATATCTGAATACTCTGTGAGGAACTGAGAATGAGAGTCTTCATTCTGCTTGGGGAATAAGAATTTTGTGGGTGATAGCCACACTGATGAAAAGTAGTTATCCTGTTGGAGAGTAAAACTCAGGATTCTGGAAAAAGCTTATTCCTGTTCGGAAGAAGTTCAGGTTTAGGTTGTATGCCACTTTAAGAATGAGAATCTTCACTCTGTCGGGAATACCAGAAATTCAGATGTTATACCACTTTGAGAAATGAGAATCTTTATTCTGTCAGGAATATCAGGAGGTTGGGTGTATGCCAATCTACTGGGGAAGCCAAAATGAGAATCTTCATTCAGGTCTTGGGTCATAAGATTGGGTGTATGTCAATCTCTTGAGGTTTTAAGGATGAAAATCTTTATTCTGTTAAGGGTCAGGAGCTTGGGAGTATACTAATCTCTTGAGGTTTTAAGGATGAGAATCTTCATTCTTGAGGGAAACAGATTTTTAGGAGCTTCAGTTGTCCGTTATTCTGTTGGTGGGTATCAGGAGCTTAGGAGTATACCAATCTCTTGAGGTTTTAAGGATGAGAATCTTCATTATGTTAACGGTATCAGGAGATTGGGAGTATACCAATCTCTTGAGGTTTTAAGGATGAGAGTCTTCATTCTGTTAAGGGTCAGGAGGTTGGGAGTATACCAATCTTCTGAGGTTTCAAGGATGAGAATCTTCATACTGTTAAGGGTCAGGAGGTTGGGAGTATACCAATCTCTTGAGGTTTTAAGGATGAGAATCTTCATTCTTGAGGGAAACAGATTTTTAGGAGCTTCAGTTGTCCGTTATTCTGTTGGTGGGTATCAGGAGCTTAGGAGTATACCAATCTCTTGAGGTTTTAAGGATGAGAATCTTCATTCTGTTAAGGGTCAGGAGGTTGGGAGTATACCAATCTTCTGAGGTTTCAAGGATGAGAATCTTCATTCTGTTAAGGGTCAGGAGGTTGGGAGTATACCAATCTTCTGAGGTTTCAAGGATGAGAATCTTCATTCTGTTAAGGGTCAGGAGGTTGGGAGTATACCAATCTTCTGAGGTTTCAAGGATGAGAATCTTCATTCTTGAGAGAAACAGATTTTTAGGAGCTTCAGTTGTCCGTTATTCTGTTGGTGGCTATAACTTCCAACAGGTGATGAAGGAAATTTTGATCACGACCATAATTTCCAGCAGGTGATGAAGGAAATTTTTAACGACCGTGAATTCCAACAGGTGATGAAGGAATTTTTGACGACGACCGTAACTTCCAGCAGGTGATGAAGGAAATTTTGATGACGACCGTAACTTCCAGCAGGTGATGAAGGAAATTTTTAACGACTGATCAATTTGAAATGTAATTTGCTTTGGAGAATAAATCCTTGACAAATGTTGGGGAAATAAACCCATGACTGCTAGTCTGCTAGAGAGGTGATAACCTTCTCGAGGACGCTTGAATTTCTTTTCAGAAAGATTTCGGAGAGATTTCATCACTGCCCCTAGTATCAGATGCTTGCGGTATTGCCAGGAAACTTGGACTGCACGTAACCCTTTGTTGAGATTGGCGCTTAAATGCCCCAAGTTATGGTGAGGAAGACTTACCCCAGATTAATCTGCAATTGAGAGATTTCTTGAAATCTTGACTGGACTACCCTAGGTTTAATGGTCTTTGAAAGATTTGTTGAAATCTTGACTGGACTGCCCCAGATTTGCTGGACTTTGGAAGATTTGTTGAAATCTTGACTGGACTGCCCCAGGTTTACTAGACAATACCATACCAAGTCCTTTTTTTGTTGACGGGAGATTTTTGTAACGGGAGTATCATCCCACTTGAAGTGATTTTACTCACTGAGAGAGCTTTCGTTCCTGATAACACGAAATTGTATCGTTTATTTTCCATGAAATTTACCCGTTCTGTATTATTTTGACCCGATTAATTCCCGAATATTTCGAGTTTGTCATTACTTTTTGCAGGTATTCATAACTCAGCTCAAAACAGAAGAAAACATGAAACAATGCAAGAAAGCATCAAAAGAACAGAAGAAAAAGATTAATCTATCAAGAATTACATTTTTGTAGCTGTGACAGTCGTAATAGAGCTGCCACGACCGTAAGCCATCTTGAAGCGTGTTACGATCGTAACACATAGGCCACGACCGTAACACGGGGAAAGACCAAAGCTGCTCGTAACGCTCATGTAACGAACGTAATGCGTATATCAGTTTATTGAAAAGTGTAGAACGTGGCAAAGCAAAACAGAAGGAGTTTCCAAACTCCTTATTTCTCTCCAGTCAAACTCCACGTTCACCACTTCTTCCTCAACTACTCACGTTCCTACATTTTTGGAGACTTTCAAGGAAAGCTTAGTCACAAGTTTTCAAGCCAACTGCCAAATTTATTCTTCTATAAATACCTCAACATTCAACATTAGAAACAAAGAGTTTGATTAAAATTTACTTGTGCGGAAGCTCTGCCGAAATCAAAACCAGTATTACTTCAGTTGTTATTTTACTGCATTTGTTTATTTCAGTTCTTTTAATTCCACTGTCCAAATAATAATTTCCAACATCAGGGAATTATTATTATAGTTTAGGATTTATCATTCAAGCCTCAGAATTCGTCATATTACCGATACCAAGTCCGAGTTTCCGATCTGTGAAAGAGGGATTGAAGTATTGGCTTTATTTTCAGGTTTCTATTTTGCAATTGTATTACATACCTTTTAATTAATTAATGCATGTTTAATTTATTATTTATAATGTCCAATTTATATTTGTTTATTTTCATTTCCAGTACGTTCATTATAATTTGTATGGCTAGCTAAACCTTTAGTGTCGGTATGGGATAGTAAGAGACATTAGGCATCTGATCAAACTTAGGCTAAAACTTTAATCAACTTAACTCTGGTTATAACTTTTTATGCTTAATAATAAAACCTTTGTTACGAAAGTAAGAAGAGTAAATAGGTTAGATCGAGACCACGAAAGTATGAGGTTTTTAACCGGATAGCTAAAGTTAGGCATTTGATTTAAATACAGTGAAAGCGCTTTAAACCAAATTAGAATTAATTAAGTTTCCAAAAAATACTTCTAAACACTTATAGGCTAGCGAAAGCAGGTATAGGGCTTTAGACGTATAATCCGAGATAAGACCATGAAAGTGTGAGTTGAGGGTTTTTAAACTGATTAATTCTACAGATAAACCAAGTTGACCATCCTTATATGCCTAGGTCCGATTAGACCCTTTAGGTCGACTCTATTGCATACCGACCATTTCATTTTATAATTACTTTAAAATCAATTAATTTACCTTCCTTAATCTTCCCAAAACCAACGTGACAATTTCCACCTTAGCTAAACCAACCTGTTTAACAACACTAGAGTGATTACAAAGTCCCTGTGGATTCGACAATCTTTTATTACTACCGCGATAGGCTGTGCGCTTGCAGTTAAGATACCGTCAGACATTAGGTCGATCGCAGACACCATCAAGTTTTTAGCGCCGTTGCCGGGGACTTTAGTTTATTCACTAGTGTAATCTGAAAACAACGCTGTCTAGACTAAGGCAACTTTTTATATTTCCCTCTGTTGTATGCCAAACACTCGTTCTCAAAACGAGCCTTTGCATTTACAAATTAACGATATCGAGCGTTACTTAAGATTAAGACGCCGAATTCAAGAATACCGATCTCTCAATAATCTTCCTCCGACTAAAATTCCTGATATCCCGTTATCGGAATCTATCGAAGAATCGACAATGGCTGACGTACCAAATCCGCCTCGCGCTCTTAAGGACTACGTAGTTCCTTCGCAAGCGGAGCCTCACAACAGCATTGCCGCCCCTGCTATCGCTCGAAACGATTTCGAGCTGAAACCTTCGCTTTTATCCGCCATTCAGCAGAACCAATTTTCTGGAGCTCCTACTGACGACCCTAACCTACATCTGTCAGTGTTTGTGCAGTACGCAGACACTGTAAAAGCGAATGGTGTAAACCCCAAGGCGATACGATTGCGCCTATTTCCTTTTTCTTTAAGAGACAGAGCCCGAGCCTGGCTCCAATCCCTTCCTTCAAATTCAATCACCACATGGGATGAATTGAAAAAAGTCTTCTTGGCTAGATATTTCCCACCAAGCAAAATTGCTATGCTTAGAGCTAACATCAACGGTTTTAGACAAAAAGATAACGAATCACTTTTCGAAGCATGGGAACGTTACAAGGATATGATTAGACTCTATCCTCATCATGGTTTAGAAGAATGGCTAATCATTCATACGTTTTATAACGGTCTGTTGTATAACACAAGAATGACTATAGACGCCGCTGCTGGTGGCGCACTGATGGATAAACCATATGCCGAAGCAAATCAACTTATCGAAAGTATGGCCCAGAACCACTATCAATGGGGAAGCGAAAGAGCTAATGTGGAGAAATCCCAAACCAATGGTGGAATATCTGAAGTGAATATCCTGGACCAAGTCAATGCTAAAGTGGAAGCTCTTACCCAAAAGCTAGAAAACCTTACCACTGCTCCTGCAGCTACCTTGGCTGCAGTTGTCCAAACTTGCGATCTATGTGGTCTTCAATCACATCTTACTCCAGAATGCCCACTTCTAACAGGAGTTCCAGCTGAACAAGCAAACTATGTACAAGGGAACCCTTATAGCAATACCTATAACCCATGCTGGAAAAATCATCCGAACTTTTCATACAAAAGTAACAACGCGTTATACGCGCCTGTACAAGCTCCTGCCACACCACCCGGTTATCCCAAATCTATCCCAAATCATCCTGGAAATGGACCTAATGCTCCTAGGAAATCTAACCTAGAAATCATGATTGAACACTTCGTTGCTTCCCAAGCTCGGACTAATAAAGACGTTATGAATCAAAATTTACATACTAATGAGCAGATAAAACAATTAGCTAGCAAGGTTGATGCTTTAGCCACCCATAACAAGATGCTTGAGACGCAAATTTCACAAGCAGCTCAACAACAAGCACCTACTGCGGCACCAGCCGGAATTTTTCCTGGTCAAACACAACCCAACCCGAAAGGACATGCTAATGCTGTGATACTGAGAAGTGGAAAAGAACTCGACAGACCTGTTGATCCGAGACTAGAAAATCCAGCCATGTACCAAAAGCAGAACGAGCCGCCTGAACAAGCCAATGAACCTAGAGAAAAAGAAAAGGAAAGCGAAACACAAAATTTCTTACAGAAGCCATCACTCAGATGCCCTCGTACGCTAAATTTCTTAAGGAAATCCTATCCAACAAGAAGAAGATAGAGGATAACGAAACAGTTACACTCACTGCCGAGTGTAGCGCGATCATTCAAAACAATATGCCTCCTAAGCTAAAAGACCCAGGTAGTTTCTCTATACCTTGTAATATTGGAAAATTTGTCATAGACAAAGCTCTATGTGACTTAGGAGCAAGCATTAGTGTCATGCCCTTATCTATCTGCAAAAAGCTAGAGATGGGAGAACTCAGACCCACGAAAATGTCCGTCCAATTAGCCGACCGATCGGTTAAATACCCTGTAGGTATACTGGAAAACGTTCCAGTTAGAATAGGTCAATTCTATATCCCTACCGATTTCATCATCATGGACATAACCGAGGACTCAGTTACCCCTATCATACTAGGAAGACCATTCCTAGCCACAGCTGGAGCTATAATTGATGTAAAGAAGGGCAGATTAACATTCGAAGTCTGAGAGGAAAAAGTGGAATTCATCCTCACTCAATTTCTACAATCACCCGCCATGAATGACACATGTTATTTACTCGATATTATAGACAAGTACGTGAGAGAGATGGAAGTTGAACAAACCACATATTCCGAAATAATGAAAATTGAAACCCCTCTGATATTCGAAGACGACAATTGGCGAGAACCATATAAAGATGACAGTCTAAGCGAAAGTCTAGCACTTACACCCGATCATATGCCATGTTCCAAGAAACCAAAACTAGAATTGAAAGTTCTACCTAAAAATCTACGATACGAATTCCTTGATATTGAACAAACTCGACCTGTAATAGTAAATTCCAGTTTAGGAACGCTCGAAACTCAAACTTTTAGACGTTCTAAGGAAATACCCTACTGCATTAGGTTACAACATATCAGACTTAAAAGGAATTTGTCCTTCAATTTGTATGCACCGTATTCTATTAGAAGAGGATTGCAAAACCTCTCGAGAACCTCAAAGAAGAATCAATCCGATTCTAAGCACTGTAGTCAGAGATGAAATCAAAAAGCTAATGGAAGCTGGAATTATATACCCGATCTCCGACAGTAAATGGGTTAGCCCAGTGCATGCCGTACCTAAGAAAGGAGGTGTCACTGTCGTGAAAAACGCACAAGGCGAATCGATAACACAAAGAGTAGTTAGTGGACACAGAGTGTGCATTGATTATCGAAAACTGAACAAAGCTACTCGGAAAGACCATTTTCCTTTACCCTTTATTGATCAAATGTTAGAACGATTATCAAAACACTCTTATTTCTGCTATTTAGACGGTTATTCCGGATTTTTCCAAATTCCAATTCACCCTGATGATCAAGAGAAGACTACATTCACGTGTCCCTATGGAACGTTCGCGTACAGACGAATGCCATTTGGATTATGTAATGCTCCCACAACTTTCCAACGATGTATGATGGCCATCTTCGCAGATTTCATTGACGACATCATGGAAGTGTTTATGGACGACTTCTCTGTGTGTGGACAAAGCTTTGAAGGATGTCTATCTAATTTAGAAAGTATTTTAGAACGATGTGTGAAAGTAAACCTTGTGCTCAACTGGGAAAAATGCCATTTCATGGTCAGAGAAGGAATCGTACTTGGACATGTTATTTCTAATAAAGGAATTGAAGTTGATAAAGCTAAGATAGAAGTGATTAAAGAACTCCAACCACCAAAGACCATTCGAGAGATACGAAGTTTTCTAGGACACGTCGGTTTTTACCGACATTTTATTAAAGATTTCTCGAAAATTACAAAACCACTTACCGGTCTATTAATGAAGGATGTCGAGTTCATATTCGATGACAATTGTCTTAAAGCTTTTGAAACCCTTAAAGCCGAACTTATTTCTGCACCAATCATGCAACCGCCCGATTGGAGGTTACCTTTCGAAATCATGTGCGATGCAAGTGATTACGCTGTAGGCGCAGTTCTTGGACAAAGGAAAGATAAGAAACTTCACGCAATTTACTACGCCAGCAGAACGCTAGACTCAGCTCAGATGAACTACGCCACCACTGAAAAAGAACTCTTAGCCGTGGTCTTCGCGCTTGACAAATTCCGTTCTTACCTTATAGGAGCAAAAATCATCATTTACACGGACCACGCTGCTATCAGATATTTACTTGCCAAGAAAGATGCAAAACCTAGACTCCTCCGATGGATCTTACTTTTACAAGAATTCGACTTGGAAATTAAAGATAAGAAAGGAATCGAAAACGTCGTAGCGGATCATTTATCCCGTTTAGAAGGTATGCTGACATTGTTAATTATTTAGTTGTCGGAGCGTTTCCACCTGACTTAACTTACCAACAGAAAAAGAAATTCTTCCATGATCTCAAGAGTTACTATTGGGACGAACCACTTTTATTTAAACGAGGACCTGATGGAATTTTTCGCCGGTGTATACCCGACGAAGAAATAGAAAACGTCATTTCCCATTGTCATTCATCTCCTTATGGCGGACATACTAGCACCTCTAAAACGTGTGCCAAAATTCTCCAAGCCGGCCTTTTCTAGCCTAACCTGTGGAAGGACATCCACATCGCCGTTAAAAACTGTGACCGATGCCAACGCACCGGTAATATCTCAAGACGCGATGAAATGCCTCAGAAAGGAATACTTGAAGATGAAATCTTTGATGTTTGGGGAATAGATTTTATGGGACCTTTCCCATCTTCTTTTGGAAACAAGTTTATACTCGTCGCTGTCGATTACGTTTCAAAATGGATCGAGGCAATAGCTTCTCCTACAAATGACACACGAGTAGTGATAAAGCTTTTCAAGAATATAATTTTCCCATGTTTTGGTGTTCCCTGACTTGTTATCAGTGACGGTGGATCTCATTTTATTTCGAAGATATTTGATAAATTACTATCTAAATATGGAGTGAAACACCGCATAGCAACACCTTATCATCCGCAAACTAGCGGACAAGTCGAAGTTTCGAACAGAGAGATTAAACAAATATTAGAAAAAACCGTCGCGATATCTCGAAAAGATTGGTCATCCAAGCTTAACGAAGCTTTATGGGCTTATAGGACGGCTTACAAGACTCCTATCGGAACTACACCTTTCAAACTTGTTTACGGAAAATCATGTCACCTCCCGGTAGAATTAGAGCATAAAGCTTATTGGGCGATAAAGACACTCAATATTAATTACACTGCTGCTGGCGAGAAACGAATCCTCGATTTACATGAACTGGAAGAATTAAGACTAGACGCTTACGAAAACGCTAAAATATACAAAGAACGAACTAAAAAATGGCACGATCAGCGTTTATCTCGAAAAGAATTTAGTGTGGGAGATGTCGTACTTTTATTTAATTCTAGACTTAGACTCTTCCCTGGAAAACTTAAATCTAGATGGTCTGGTCCTTTCAAAATTACAAGAGTTTTTCCTAGCGGAGCGGTAGAAATCAAGGATAGAAATAGCGCCCCGTTTATTGTAAACGGGCAGCGGTTAAAACAATATCATCGTATAGATAATAGAGATTATACGAATAAGCTTAAACTCGTAGAACTGCTACCTATTTCTCCCGACTAATCTTTCACTAGGTATTTCGTCAGGCTTATGACGTTAAAAACAGCGCTTCATGGGAGGCAACCCATTTTATTTGTTTTTACCTGCTATTTTGTTTGCATTATTTGTTTTTGCTTGCTATATAAGTATTTTTCATTTTTTTAAAAAAAACTTTTATGAAACTGCTGCTGATTTCAAAACAATTTTACTTGCCACAGGATTTCTGAATAGTCTTTTTCTCTTTACTTTCTCCTCTACTCTGTTTCCCCGCTTTGTTTTTGCTATGGCTCCTCCACAGAAGTTTATGGAAACCACCTTTAGAGGTAGAAACCAACAAAGAAGATTTGAGGCTTTGTCTCAGCGAGAAATCAGTTTAACCATGTATCATGACGAACCCACTATGGACTCTTTAGGCATTACTGACAGTGTTTACTACATGTTTAACCAGTTGGGATGGGAGAAAGCCCACCTGAAAAATAGGTTTGTCACTTACCGAGAGCTTACCCTTGAGTTCTTGAGTTCTCTAGTTTACATCCCTGAACACGATGTTGGAGCCCGAAAAGGAATCATTACCTTCAGACTTTTTGGTATTGAGTTCACCTATAACCATAGGGACTTAGCTGCTTTATTAGGATTCCCCAGCGGACCCTTAGCTTTTACTACCCCTGAGGCCGATTTATTGGATTTTGAGCTGGATTACTTCTGGGGTACTTTAACCGGAAACTATCACCCTGACCCAGAAAGTATGGATAACAATAAGATACATAACCCAGCCATCTGTTATTTCCATAGGATTCTTGCCCAAACTCTGTTTGGAAAAGAACAAAATCAAAATGTTGTATCCAAGGATGAATTATCTCTGCTTTATTGTATGAACCTAGGACGCCCTGTCAATGTTGTCCCACTCCTGATGAAGACCTTTACCCGCATTAGTGAGGACCCTAATGTTCCTGTCAGTGTGGGAGGATTAGTTACAATGATTGCACATGCTCTTGGACCTCGTCACCAACTTAATAACTGTGCACCATTTGGATCAATTAGGCCTATGAATATCGATTTCTGTTTCAACAACCGGATAATAGGAAATTTAGGCCATGCACCTTATGATTACCTGATCAGAGACGAAGTTGTTACTCTTTTTACCCTCCCGAACCATGCCCTAATAAGTGTCCATAACCGGGAAAATTGGTTGTACGAATTGAATCCACCCGACCATCCTTCGACACCAGAAACACCACAATCATATTTTGTTGCTAATAATTTCATGTCTGAAAACGAAACAGATCCTGAAACTCCTCCTGGTTACCATGACTTTACAAATATGGCTGAAGCACAAGTAGCCCCTGATATAAACCAAGGAGAATATACTACATAATTAAACACCATTCTGACCACTTTGGATGCTTATAAAACTGACATTGATGGAATAAAGAATGAATTGAAGACTATGCGTTTGGATCTTATTGGTTTAACTGGCATCTCGGTGGAACAATTCTATAACATCACCCAAGCTTTGGAAATATTAAAAGAAAAGATTGGATGAAGCAGTTTTTAGTTTCTTAGTTTTTCAGTTTTCAGTTTTCCAATTCTTTGTTTTTAGATTTTTTCCATTCTGCTTTGTTCCTAGGTAGTTTCAATTTTTTGTTAAGTTACTGCATTTAAATTTACAAGTCATTTATTTTCTGTCAAAAAGAACAAGTTACTCAATTTGAATTAATGCAATTGTTTGTTTTCAATTTTAAACTTACAATCATTATGCTGTTTACAATGTTTTATGGTTTTCTACTCTATTGCGAATTATATATGTTGGATTATATGTTGAATAAATTAATGTTGTGTTTATGTTGGAATGCCTGAGATGTTTTGCTGCTATAAAAATATACTCTGTGTAATTGTGTTCTGTTCTGTTCTGTAAAAAAATTTGCAAAATTTGCAGCTGCCACGATCGTCATCCATCCCCCACGACCGTAACGCGCCCTTCAGAGCATTACGCTCGTCAGCCAGGTGTTACAACCGTAACACGGGCTACATCAGTAACCCTGTTAGCAGAACGTTCCCTTTTCCTGAACCTTTCTCTCTTCTTCTTCCATAACTCCCCATTAACCCCGTTCAACCCACCATTAATCCCTATCAATTTTCAAACTTCCACTACCTCCTTCCACCATATATACATCCATTACCTGTATCATCTTCTCATTCTCTCATTCACCAACAACAACCATTCTCACTCAAACACTCTTGCATGCAAATGGCGAACAATCTCCAACCCATTCCTGGCATTACCCTACGAAATGGCGAAGCAGGTGAAACTCAACGCACACGGTTCCTGAAATTCCAACGCCGAGGCATCCATCCTACGAGGTTCGTCGACACTGACTGCCTCCGAAACCTTGGGTTACTTGAAAGTGTCCAACGCCTACTACAGAATGTCAACCTGTGGACCCTATGTAGGCAGCCACAACCGACGTACGAGACTCTCACCCTTGAGTTTCTCAGTTCATTTTGCTACATCACTCCAAACGGCCTAAGAAATCAACTTACCGGTGTGGTAAGGTTCCGAATTTTCAGCACCGAATACGAATTCCCTCAGAATGCATTCGGTCTCCTACTAGATTTATGTACTGACGAAGGCGCTCACCTACGTGTGCCCGACACCTTTCATGAGGAATCATTCAACCTGTGGCATAGCTTGACCAATAATCGGGCCGATTCATACGATCACCTCAATGCCACCCAAATCCATAACCCCGCCATTCGCTACTTCCACCGCATCTTATCCAACACAATCTTTACAAGAGATAGTAACCACAAGCTCAACTCAAAGGAGCTATTTTTCATGCATTGTGCATTCTCGGGTCAGAAAATTAATGTCGCACCTTTCCTCCTGGCTCATATTCACTCCATCTGCACCAGAGGCGACAAACCTTTCTATTTCGGAGGGCCTGTCACTTCTCTTGCTTTAGCACTAAACTATGGTAACACCCTTGTTCATCTGCCATCCCGACCACCGGTTCTACTCACTTTGGATCATTGCAAATCGACCCACCTCATCCACGAGCGGGACGACGGAAGATTTCATCCAGTGATACAAAACCGAGTTTACACTAACATTGTTTTGCCTTGCAGGGACCGAATCAACCCTCAGAACCGAGCCAACTGGCTATTTAACCCTGAAGGCCCTGCTGCTGCTCAAGAAGAACCTCATGTCGGCCCCGCTGATGAGATGCAGGAAGAATTGGATCGAGTTGTTCCCGCGCCTGACATTCCTGAGTCGTCCTCTTCTGCACCACCTCCTTTTACTATGGAGGACGTCCTTAGAGCCCTCCATCAGCAAAATCAAATGGTTGTAGCTCTTGAAAGGAAGAATCAGGAGCGTTTCGACGCCTTATATCAGCAAAATGTCCAAATCTTGAGTGGTCAACGCTCGACGAATGAAAGGCTTGATGAAGTGCTATGTGAGCTTAATGCTTTAAGGATGGATGTTATGTCTCTTGGACCCCAGGACACTGACCCTGAAGCTACTCCTTCCAGAAGCTTTTCCTTTTCTTGTTGTTTTCCTTGTTTTTCCAATGTATTCTTCGTTTAACCTCGCCATTATATCATAACATTGAGACAATGTTTGATATAGTGTGGGAGAAGTACTGCATTCTTAATTTCAGAACGAGTAATTTCATTTCTATTTCAGTTATATTTCGTTATTTCGTTTTCTCCCCGTTTTATTTAGCCATACCAAAAATTTTCGCCTTTTATATTCGCATAACCGTTAGTTACCTACTTTAACTGAAATCTTAGTTAGAAGGCCGAGAGCGATCCAACGAGAACTATACGATTATGACACCTTCGACTCTTTACTTACGCGAATCGTCTCCATTTTCGTTATACCGATACTTTGAGTTTTAAGTCTTAAATTAGCCCCTAGTAGTTTATATTAGCTGTCAGCACCAGTCTTAACACAATCCACGTGGAAAGTCGATGAACATAAGTGGATGATCTTGCAAATTGATTTAAATAGAATGTTACATGCTTTAAGGAAATAGATATTGCACCAATTAAATTGGGCGATCCTCACCCGATCGTTTAATCCAACGGATGCAAAAGCTTCTACTAAGTAACATAAGAATCCATTGTCTAGGTGGTTCGGAAGCATCTGGTACTGAACTCGGTAGGGCAGACTACGGTTTGATCCCCCGCATCTTACAATTGGATAAAAGAGGTTGCCACATAATTGTGCCAGAAACCGTCGTGTTTTGATCAGAATCACTAACCAGCTATTCCACTACGTGCGTGCAAGGATAATGGGCTTAATGTGATTGCGCAAGAACGAAACCGGGTGAAATATGGACGAGAAACCTTGAGTTGAATTATAACGGTATAATTGGACGTTTCGTTTAAAACGGATAGTCGTCGACTAGCTTGTTGCTTGTGTCATTTACGTATCGTTGTGGTTTCATTCGATTTTCTCGGCCGAACTAACTTAGGATTTCTTGAAATTATTTGAAAACGAAAGGTATACTAGTTATGTGCGTTTATAAAAACTTGTCTGATATTTTTAATTGATTATTTTGCTTGAGGACAAGCAAAGGTTTAAGTATGGGGGAATTTGATAACACAAAATTGTATCATTTATTTTCCATGAAATTTACCCGTTCTGTATTATTTTGACCCGATTAATTCCCGAATATTTCGAGTTTGTCATTACTTTTTGCAGGTATTCATAACTCAGCTCAAAACAGAAGAAAACATGAAACAATGCAAGAAAGCATCAAAAGAACAGAAGAAAAAGATAAATCTGTCAAGAATTACATTTTTGTAGCTGTGACGGTCGTAATAGAGCTGCCACGACCGTAAGCCATCTTGAAGCGTGTTACGACCGTAACACATTGGCCACGACCGTAACACGGGGAAAGACCAAAGCTGCTCGTAACGCTCATGTAACGAACGTAATGCGTATATCAGTTTATTGAAAAGTGAAGAACGTGGCAAAGCAAAACAGAAGGAGTTTCCAAACTCCTTATTTCTCTCCAGTCAAACTCCACGTTCACCACTTCTTCCTCAACTACTCACGTTCCTACATTTTTGGAGACTTTCAAGGAAAGCTTAGTCACAAGTTTTCAAGCCAACTGCCAAATTTATTCTTCTATAAATACCTCAACATTCAATGTTAGAAACAGAGAGTTTGATTACAGTTTACTTGTGCGGAAGCTCTGCCGAAATCAAAACCAGTATTACTTCAGTTGTTATTTTACTGCATTTGTTTATTTCAGTTCTTTTAATTCCACTGTCCAAATAATAATTTCCAACATCAGGGAATTATTATTATAGTTTAGGATTTATCATTCAAGCCTCAGAATTCGTCATATTACTGATACCAAGTCCGAGTTTCCGATTTGTGGAAGAGGGATTGAAGTATTGGCTTTATTTTCAGGTTTCTATTTTGCAATTGTATTACATACCTTTTAATTAATTAATGCATGTTTAATTTATTATTTATAATGTCCAATTTATATTTGTTTGTTTTCATTTCCAGTACGTTCATTATAATTTGCATGGCTAGCTAAACCTTTAGTGTCGGTATGGGATAGTAAGAGACATTAGGCATCTGATCAAACTTAGGCTAAAACTTTAATCAACTTAACTCTGGTTATAACTTTTTATGCTTAATAATAAAACCTTTGTTACGAAAGTAAGAAGAGTAAATAGGTTAGATCGAGACCACGAAAGTGTGAGGTTTTTAACCGGATAGCTAAAGTTAGGCATTTAATTTAAATACAGTGAAAGCTCTTTAAACCAAATTAGAATTAATTAAGTTTCCAAAAAATACTTCTAAACACTTATAGGCTAGCGAAAGCAGGTATAGGGCTTTAGACGTATAATCCGAGATAAGACCATGAAAGTGTGAGTTGAGGGTTTTTAAACTGATTAGTTCTACAGATAAACCAAGTTGACCATCCTTATATGCCTAGGTCCGATTAGACCCTTTAGGTCGACTCTATTGCATACCGACCATTTCATTTTATAATTACTTTAAAATCAATTAATTTACCTTCCTTAATCTTCCCAAAACCAACGTGACAATTTCCGCCTTAGCTAAACCAACCTGTTTAACAACACTAGAGTGATTACAAAGTCCCTGTGGATTCGACAATCTTTTATTACTACCGCGATAGGCTGTGCGCTTGCAGTTAAGATACCGTCAGACATTAGGTCGATCGCAGACACCATCAGTTCCTCCGAACATTCACTGTATGAATTTCTTCGCTGTTTAAACAAGTAAACCATGTGCAAACAATGATATTCAAATAATGCAAAGTTTATGCTTGTCTCAAAGTTTTGAAAATGCGTTTTTTAGCAGAAAACTTTTTATAAGACAAATTCAACACAAGATTTTAGGGCAAAGCCTTACAGGAGTCAGGACACCTTTTGTAACAGTATTCTTTTGAACTAACCCATGCTTCAATTAGGACTTTTGAAGGGTTGTAACGTGGCTTGGTTCACGATTTAAGAAACAAAGGATAAAAGCTCAAAGTAAATTTGTACCCACCCGCTCTTCGTGACGTTCTTCAATCCTAAACTCTGTTAATTGTGCGTCGAACTCTATTCGAGTTTGGAACGACATTTTGGTGATGGTCCACACAAGTTGAGTTTTATGGAAGGCAGTCATCATTTTTTTTGCAACATTTTTCATGTTGTTGAGGATTTGTACTGACCTCTTTCTTTTGATTTGTTATCCCCAATTTTTGCCTGACTGCTATGGTTTTTGAGATTACAGTCAGCGGGATGCCCCAGCTTTCTTAAGCCTCCTTTGTAGGTTTTGGCTCAGTGGGATTTTCTCTTTTGAGAGGTAATGACTGCCTATGAGATAAGGAACCATCACTGTTTTTTGATTCCAAAGGAATATTTTTTATGCCATTCGTTGTATTACGAACTGAGAATTTGCGACTTCAATGCGCATCTTCTGAATTAACTGAGAGACTACCCTGCCCCAGGTTTAATCAAAGGTTTCAATTTGTGTTTAAAACAGAAAACTCCTACTTCTTTGGCTCGAAGGGGGTTGACTAGGGATCATCTTCCTTATAACTCCAGTGTTTAGGGTTTGAAAGAAACGCTTGTACATCGTCAGCAAGGTCTATTCAAAAGCATATTGTATGAGATTATGGTATTGTTTCGTCATCCTCCCTCTAAAGGCTTGTAGTTTTTTTGCAAGAGTTAAATGTCATAAAGAAAGTAGAAAGCATAGTTTTAATGAATAGTGAAAACGAATGGATGAATTCAAGACAAACATATGCAATGCATTAATGAAACAGAGTTTGACATCAACAGATAATTGTTTGAATAACAAAAGAAATTACAACTTGAAAATTCAAATGGAACAAAAGTCTCTTGGTTCGAACTTCGTCATTTCAGGTGGAGAACCCTTAGCGGAAGATTTTCATCTCGCCATCCGGCATGAATTCCAACACTCCTTCGTCAATCAAGTCTTGGATCTTGTTTTTCAAAGCCCAACAGTCATCGGTGTCATGTCCAGGACTATAGGAGTGGTATACACAAAATGCATCGGGGTGATAGCCAGGAGCAGAGGTATTGAGCTTCCTAATAGGATCCCTTAAAGCAAGCAGATTGACATCCAATAGGCGTTTCAGTATTAGAGATGATGGTATGTCAGTCTCAGAGAAATGTCTTCGAGACGTATCCTTCTTACGCCGACTACCCCGTTGACGCTGGCGAGGTTGTTGTTGGGCTTGTGACTCTGAAGCAAGTTGAGGAGCTTTTCCCTTGTCTTCTTGTCTCAAAGGAGGTTGAATGATGACTTGATCTTCAACCCTAGTTATTTGCCCCACTTGGTTATCTCGAAGCAGTTTGTTGACGAGAACCCTGAGCTCTTCTTGTCTTTGAGCCAAGTCTTGAATGAGAGCCATCTGGCCCACCAGTTGTCCCATCATCTGGATCTTCATTGTTGCCAGCTCAATCTGTAGCTCCTCCAACTGATCATTCCTGACACTGCCTGAATTCCCTAGGACCATGCCCCTTGTGAGGAGAGCTTTCACTTCTTCTTGCCCCTGGGATAGGTTCAAGAACATTTCTTGAAGTTGAGCATTTTGATCCTGGATATCTTTGACAGTCCTCTCTAGAGCCATCTCTACTGAAATAAGCAGTAGGAGAATAAGGAAACCTGAAAAGGAAAACCTGTTATGATACAATGCATGATATGTGGATGCATGTTTTCAAGAATCTCTCAGGGTAAACACAAGAAAATGTTAGAGGTAGAATTGTGATCAACATCTTTGATTGGGGAACTTTGTTTCGGTGGATGTCTTTCCACGAGAATCAAGCTCACCATGTCAAGTGGGTCATAGCCCCCGATTCAAGTTGTTGCACTTGATCTTTGACGGCGTTTGTTTAGAGGAAAATGAAACCTCTTTCCCTTTGGTAGACGTCTGGTTCAATGTGACCCTGCATCAAAAGACCCTCGAGATCCTTGAAATGGTTATTGAAAATGTTATGGTATGATGTTATGATGTTATGTACATGTATGCAAAAGTAAGCAAGTGTATATACAGGTAATCATATCCATACAAAGCAAACAAGTCCTTAGGTTTAGGCTTGCACGGGGTTGGTAGGTAAGTACCCTCTTGAAGTTAGTTGGGTCAAAGTTGTCCTAAAATAGAAACTGGGTTCTAAGGAGCTCAATATCACTGAATTATTTTCTGTGTTCATTGTTTTGGTTTAGCCACTTAACTGGCGACCAAAATATTCCAAGAAAAATAACCCTCAATGAGTGTAGTATCGAGTATCTACCAACTTCGAACTGCACCAAAGTCGGTCACCTCACTACCCCTAAAAAGGCCAAGATGGTCAAGTAAGGTTCTAAAGTCAATTGATGCTTCACGATACCACGCGGCGGCCCCGTACTCTCCTTAATTCAACTCAAGGTTTACCGGTACCAACCAAAGTGCCACATCAACGTAGCTATTGTTTCAACCATGTCGGTATACCCCGCACAATTCCCTCACAGTTTATTGCTACTTACCTAAAAGGTGTCCCCAAATCCGGGTGTAGGATTTAAAACAAACCCAAACAAGGAACCCAAAAAGTAAAGTAATCAAAGCAATCAAGGTAAGCATGTAAAGGTGATCTAAAACCCTAAGGTAACCCCACTTTTAGAAATCTCCCCAGCAGAGTCGCCAATTTTGTGATACGGTGGGAGAACTGACTTGGGATTTTGCGTTTGTTTTCGCATTTGTTCGGTTTAGCAAGAGTCACCACCGACTTTTTATTTTATCCAAAGGAAAGGTCAAAAAGCACAGGAAAGACCTTCGAGATGTTTTCTTGGGTTCGGTGGTTAGATTATGAAAAGGGAAAGTGCTAGCACCATTTTCATTCATGGTTATCCATGGGCTCTTAGTTACTTGTTTTAGATCACTTGCCTTTGCTTTTCACTTGTTTGAAATGGTGCTTTGTGTGTGTGGTTTTGAAAATGTTTTGAAAAAGATGCCTTGTCTAGGCAACCTTTGTAATGATTCTTGTTTGAATATATACAAAGGTGTGTGTCTTTTTGAAAAGATAATTCAATGTTTTGTAAGTGGTTTTTGAAGTTGTGTTGTGAAGTGTGTTTGAAAAATGGCAAGGATGTTTTACAAGATTTTGGATCAAGTAACTGAGAGTTTGTCTACCCTATTTTACTCAAAGATCTTTCTTATGTTTTTAACCCTTTTAACAGTGTTGTTTCATCATTGTATTTGATGAACAACCTTGTGTTAGGATGTTGAACGGGACAGGCGCGGGTCATTATATACAATCACTGAAGGCAACTTGTGAGACGCTCTAGTAATTTTTGTAAGGGACGAGATCGTTTTATCGAAGGCAACATCGAGGGTCATCGAGGGACTACGATCTTTGTTTATCGAAGGGACATTTGCTAGAGTGTCTCGTACTCGAAGGACATGATTGTATTTTCCGAGGCAACAAGCGAGGTTACCCTAGAAGTGCAAGTGTGAATTGTGTATTGATTTTCATGCATTTATCTTGTATTAGGTTATCTAGCGACTGATTTTGAATCTTCACATACAAACCCTAATTACTATACAGTGTATTGAAAGCGATAAATTGCGGGAATTTAAAGTCTAAGTTATTACAAGTAAGTATCCGGGGATGGGGGTACAAATGTTTATAAATGGGGATGAGTCTTATCAGAATAGTAATGTCCAAGTATATATTACAACTAAATCAAAGTGTCGCATTCTCAATGTAAAAATATAACAAAGTATAAGATAAAATCAAAGAGATATGAGATGTATGTGTTTATTTACAAATGATCAAATAAAATATTAACCTAATGAAAATTAAATATAATTATTATTGTATTTTTTTATGAATTATGTAAATAAAGAGTTTTAAAGAAAAGAAAAATTATTTAACTTAATGTATAAAAACAATTTTTTTTGTATTTTATCAATTAATAACTAGGTTTAAGGAAAACCAAAAATATTTAGACTAAATATTCTTTTCTTTTTGCATATTTTTTATTATGAACAAGATTAACAATAACCTTAAAAGGAAATTAAAACCAAGTTAAATTAGCATGTGAATCAATTAGAAGAAAGAAAATACTCTTAAAAGAACAAATTAATTTTGATAAATAAAAGGATTGGCCCAAGCTTGGTATTTGGCCCATAATAGGAAATAAATGAAAACAAAGATCAGGAGGAGGGGTGCGTTAGTAAAATACTGGGCTTTAGGGGCTTTATTTGGGAGGAGGCCCAACTGAAAGGGTTTGAACAAATTGTTAGGGTTGCGTTTTAGGGTTTGCAGTTTGTAAATGGCGCCGCTCCTCTCATCTTCGTCCTCTTCGCCTCTCTCTAACCCCAAGAGCAACTGATGTCCTCTCCCCTCGCCTTAGGCTACCATAATATTACCTCCATCTTCCTCTCTCCGCGACTATACAAGGCGGCAATTCGAAAGGGTACGCGTTTTCTTTACAGTTTAAATTCGTGCATGTTTATCGTTTTGCAATGCTTAATCTTTGATGTTTTTGGTGTGTGAGGTACAGTGATAGTTTGAGAGAATAGACCATACCTTTGGCGATTTGTTCTGTAAGACAATGGAGGGAGAGGAACACGGGATTGGTGGTGCTCTCAGGTGGCCAAGGCGGAGGGAGGAGCGTGATGATAACAGTTTGCTAGCTCGCCTTTCCGGTATCTCTGTATCTTTCTCTTTGAATCGTTTGATGATGATGTATACTCTGAAAACTCTATACCAATCTGCTTCTGAATCTTCTCTTCTTCTTCTCTTTTGCTATGTTAGTGATGATCAAATCTGAAACTTGCTTTTGATATGTTTTTCTTTGTTGGCTTGATGATTTGAATCTTAATGATGAACTCTGTTTGTTCTTTGTTTTCGTTATTGGCTACTGACTGTTGAGGATGAAACTCATGTTCTGAGACTTCTTGGTTGTTTTGCTTTTGAATCCTCCCTTCCTCTTCTCTTTTGGGTTATGTTTATTTGATGATGAACATGTATTCTGAAAAGAGCTATTTGTGGTTGATTTGGCTTGTTGTTAGTTTGCTTTCTGAGTTTGAGTAAGCTTGCAAGTTTTTTTTGTAAGTTTTAGACAGGCTTGATGTTGTGTTTGTTGGAAGCAAGCTTATGCAGTTTGTTTGTTGGAAGCAGGCTTATGCAGTTTGTTTGTTGGAAGTAGGCTTATGCAGTTTGTTTGTTGGAAGCAAGCTTCAGTTTGAGGCAGGCTGATGAGCATTTGGTGTTTGTTTGTCTTTGTTGAGTTTTGATTGAACTGCAGTTTTTTTTACAGGTTTGTTGTGTAGTTGGATAGGTTTTAGTGTTTTGCAGATCTGAGTTTGCTTTGTCGAAGGTAGACTTGAATGGTTTGTGAGGCAGGTTGTTTTGCTTCTGGTGTTTGGAGGCAGGTTTTAGCCTTTTGGTGTTTTGGTAAGGCAGGTTGTCTTGCTTCTGTAGGTTTGCTATTTTTTGAGGCCTATTTAAATAGGTTTAGCAGTTTGAAGGTTTTGAAAGCTTTTGGCTTATAGTTTAAACAGGTTGGAGGTTTGGAGGCCTTTGCTTCTGGTGTTTTAGGCAGGCTTGTGTTTGTAACACAGGTTTTGTGATTTTTAGACTTGCAGTTCTTGTTGTATTGAGAAGGCAGGTTTTTGGTAAGTTTAGGCAGACTTGGATGTTTTTTTTTTAACAGGTTTTCAAGTTTGTAACTTATGTTTGTGATTTTAGAGGTTTACTTTGAGTTGCAGTTTGTGGCTCCTCCCCCCCTAGACTATTTACAGTCTGTTATATTTATCTTCTTTCTTACTGCTTTGTATAGCCTGCCAAACTGCAAAACCTTCTTCTGGTTTTCTCTTTCTCTCTCCATAAAGCATTTTTAAATTGCTTAATGTATTTTTTTATTCTAAAAAGCTTGTTTTGGCCAGAATATGATGAGATGTTTTTGACAAGCCTGCTTGCTTGTATCTTGGTTTATCTCTGCATTGTACTTGCTTTCCATATTTTCTGCATTTAGGCTTTCTTTGACAGCTTGTGCTTTGACAGCTTTGTGTACTTGGTTTGACATTTTTGCAACTTAGTTTGCTTTTTGAAACTCAGTTTGGCATTTCAGTTTGACATTGTGTGCAGCCTTGTGCCTTCTTTGTATGCAGCCTTGTGCCTTGTATCTTTGCATTTAATTGATTGTATGCTTGCAAAATCTTTTACTTTCCTCTTTGTGAACCAAGAAGAGAAATCTTCTTGTGATTTGCAAAGAGGACAAATAAAACATGATGAAACCAAAAACAATTTGATTCCGACCAACAAGCTTTAATGACTACTTTTTATTTATCTGCTTGAAAATGCTTTTCAATTTAAGTACACTGATTTTCTTTTTGTCTTCACAGGTAAATACCAGTTAGGATAATGGAAGAAGCAATAGAAGATAGAAGATTTCAAGAAACTTAGGCTTTAGATTTATTTTCTTTTCATTTATTGTAATAAATATTATTGTAAACACTGTAAATAAATTTACAATATTCGAATAACATTTGTAACAATATTTGAAATCAATAAATAAAAAGTCTTTGTCAAATAAGAATTTTCTACTGTTAAATATTTCATTCTTTCTTTTGCAGTGTCTATTTAATTATTTAAATCTCTTGAATTAAAATAACTGGGAATGTATCCCAATAACTTTAATCCAGATGAAATAAATAATCAACAAACTTTGTCGTCTCACAATCTCGCATTAATCACAATACGCCTGGCACTCCAATTAATCATACGCTTTGTACAGTTAAACAAACAAGCATTCCATACACTTTTCACTTCACTGATCAAACCAATGCCTCAAAGTTTCAATCAAAAGCCTCAGCTCCTATCCCAGATGTTTAGGTTTTGAGAAATAAACAGCAATCTTGAACAAGCGTAAAAATAATGTAACAGTCAATTGAAATACTGTGGATTCAATTTCTTCTGAGAAATGCGTGCGCAAACCCTAATCCTGGATTATTGTCAAAGAAAAGTTTGCTTGATCAATTCCTGAGCCAATCTCAACAAAAATCAGTGGAAACCCTAATTCTGGATTTACTGTCAAAGAAAAGTTTGTTTGACCGATTCTTGAACAATGTAAACCCTAATTCTGGATTGACTGATAAAGAAAAGTCTGTTTGACCGATTCTTGAGCCAACTTGAAAAATCAGAGAAAACCCTGAAGTTGTGATTTCTTTTGAAAAAGGGAGGGCAAATTTTGGGGTACAACACTACTCACTAATAGTGGGATAGTGTTGTCTAAAGGAAACAAATACATAACGATTCTTTTTTTGAGTAGGTAGATTAGTTCTTAAGTACTTGCTCATTCCAAACAAATTTTTCACACTTACACTCCTTTATAAACAAAGTTTTCAAAAACACTTCATTACACTCTTGAAGAAGCGAGAGTTAAATCGAAGTCAAAACAAAAACTTTTCAAAGCGCACAAACACAAAGAAAATAATTTTGAAAATGATGAGCAAGTACCTAAGAGCCCGTAGATAACTGCGGATAGAAAGGGTGCTAATACCTTCCCTTTCTATAAATCTACCCCCGTACTCAGAAATATCTCGAAAAAGGAATTTTTCTATGCTTCTTTCCTTTCCTTGTTGGATAAAATAAAAGACGGTGGCGACTCTTGCTTACCGCGACATTTTGCAAACACAAACGCAAAACGCAAACCATCATTCCAAAAAAACAGTTGGTTCTGGCCACCGTATCACAGAAATGGCGACTCTGTTGGGGATACTTATAAGTGGGGTGTACCTTAGGAATAGTTCATTATATTGTTTTCAATTTCTTGATCTGTTTTCTTTATCCTTGTGGGCTTGTATCGGAGTTACTGTAGATCCTAACTCGGATCTGGGGATACCCTTTAGGTAAGTAGCAATAAACTGTGAGGGAATTGTACGGTGTAGGCCGATACGGTTGAAGCAGTAGCTGCATTGGTGTGGCACTTTAGTTTGTACCGATATCCCTTGTGGCGCAACGAGGAGAATATGGGTCTTCTAAGGGGTCATTAAGCACCAACTGACCTTAGCACCTATAATTGACCAACTTGGCCATAGAACAGTAGCAGTATGCTACACTCATTGAGACCAAACTCTCGCGATGATTCCGGCTGCAAGAAAAGGTTGCTAAACTGGAATTATGACCGATCGAGGGTGGTTAGTGATATTGAGATCCTCTAGAACCCGGTTACTATTTATAGGACATGTTTGAACCAACTAAATTGAAAGAGGGTAATACCTAAACTCCTTGCCAGCCTGAAATCTAAGGGCTACCTGTGTGACTTGTGTGCCCTTACCATGTTTGCTATTTGTGAATACTTGTGGTGTGTTTTCTATCATGACATCATGCATCATGACATTGCATGCATCTTGCATTGGAATAACCCATTTCAAAGACAGAGGGGATTCATCTTTGTTCTGTTTTGTAGGTCTTGGCACCCATGCGTAGAAACACTATTCGGATCGACTTTGTCCAGATTCCCACTCAGCTTAAGGAATTGGTTGCAAAGGTTCCAGATACTACCTCCTTCCTCAGAAGACATGGGCACCTCCTCAGTCTAGTCACCTCCAAGCTGGATGAACAGACGATGAGTGTTCTGTGCCAGTTCTTTGATCCACTGTACCACTGCTTTACTTTTCCAGACTACCAGTTGGTCCCTACCTTGGAAGAGTTCTCTTATCTACTTGGTATCACCATTCTAAAGCAGACCCCGTTTACAGGTTGGGAGAAAGTTCTTAGGCCGGAAGAGATTGCTTCAGCACTCCATCTGACAAAGGTTAAGGTAATGTCCAACTGGGAGACTAGGAGTGGGGCAAAAGGCTTCTTGGCTAAATTCTTGGTTGATCGGGCTAATCAGTTCTGGGACAGTCTAGACTTTCAGGCATTTGAAGACATTCTGGCTCTTCTCGTATATGGTTTGGTGTTGTTTCCTAACTCAGATTCTTTCGTCGACGTGAATGTAGTGAATATTTTCATGTTCGGTAATCCTGTGCCCACTCTCTTAGGAGACATTTTGCACTCTCTTTATGCCCGTACTGCTCGGAAACGAGGAACCCTTATGTGTTGTGCACCATTGTTGGCGAGGTGGTTTATTTCTCACCTCCCAAATCAGTTTTGGAGAACAAGGAAGGCATGGGTTGGGCCTACAGGATTATGTCTCTATCTCATAACGACATCATTTGGAGTACTAGGGACATGGAAGAAGTGGCTATTATTGATCTATGTGGGGAATACCGCAATGTTCCACTACTTGGAGTTCGAGGAGGGATTACCTATAACCCTTGTTTGGCCTTACGTCAGTTTAGGCGAGCTAGGAGGGAAGGACCTCATGAGTTACTGGTGCCAAGTATTATCTTTGACTTCCAAGGGGATAGTGACGAGCATCGCCGCAGGTTCATACAAGCTTGGGATATGGTACACATGTCTGATCTGCACGAGTTAGGGATGAAGACCTCTCTTCCGATGGAACCATATCTCCGATGGGTTCGAATCCGTGCCCAAAAGCTGGGAATGATGTACGAAGCTATCTTGCCTGTGATTGTTGAGGTTGCTGATGAAGAAGGGGTTCCACCTACCATCCTCCACCCATACATGCCTACTGACATTGGGGAATTAAAGAGGTCTTGGATGCAGCTAAGAGAAGAGCGGGATACTTACAGAGAAAAGTATCACGAGCAAGAGCGAAAGATACTGAAGTTGACAAGACAATTGGAGAACGAGCAGATCCTCAATGACTATGTCAGCACCAAAGGGAAAAGACCATGGGAGCGCTGATGTCTTTTGATTATTTCTAGTTTTGATTTACTTTTCAGTTTTTCTTTCTTGTAACGTCGTAAGGGCATTTATCAAACATTGTTTCAAGTTTATCTAATAAAAGTGTGTTTCATTTTGGTTTACGAATTTGAATCTCTCGGCGTCTTTGAAATCATATCATACGTATATCACTCCCATGCACCTCATAACAGGTACCCGTACAGGTTTTCTCATCTTCTTCGCTGTTTATTTCAGCACATCATGTATTCTGAAACATCAACTGATCAAGCTATCAAGGCTCTACAAGCTCAAAACGCCCAGTTCCAAGAATTGTTCATGAGTTTGGCCAAGGGTCAGCAAGATCTGAAGACCCTTATCCTGAAAGATAAGAAGAAGAAGAAGAAGAAGAAGACGGTCCTACTGAATATGGGTCACAGATTTGGAAACAATTTGCGAGAAGAGGTTGATTTGACTCACTCATCTGGAGGGGGAGATAATCAGGAAGAAAGGAGGGCTCCTAGCCTATGGTATCTGACAACGAGACTGACTTTGACGAAGACCAGTATCCTCCGGCTGAGGATAGGTATAAACAGCTTGAAGACCAGTTGAGTGCAATGGAGGTTCAGAAGGTCCCTGGTCTGGACTTTGGAGATTTGGGTTTGTCATCTGGGGTGGTGATTCCCCACAAGTTTAAAGCACCTATCTTTTCTAAGTACGACGGGGTCTCCTGCCCAAAGCTTCACCTCCGTTCGTATGTTAGAAATATTCAGCCATACACCGCTGACAAGAACCTCTGTATCCACTTCTTTCAAGACAGCCTTTCAGGGACTCAGCTTGAATGGTTTTACCAGCTGGAAGGAGCTAGTATCTGTAATTGGGAAGACCTTGTTGCTGCTTTTTACAAGCAGTACCAATACAATGCCGACCTCACTCCCACGCGTACCCAACTTCAGGGTATGTCTATGGGTGCGAGCGAAGGTTTCAAAGACTACGCTCAGAAGTGGAGGGATCTTGCTGGAAGAGTACAACCCCCGCTAGCTGACAGGGAGTCAGTAGATATGTTTCTGGGGACTTTGTCTGGTCCGTATTTCAACCATCTGATTGGAAGTTCATCGTCCGGGTTTACTGAGCTGATTATGACCGGGGAAAGAGTTGAGGCCGGTATCAAGAGCGGTAAAATACATAAGGGTGCTCCGTCTAGTGCCGAAAAGAAGCCTTTTAAGAAGGAATCAAGTGTTGTTTATAGTTCAAAAGGCTAGGATCGACCTGAACGCCGCCAAGCGGTTAATGCGGTTGTTACATCAAGACCTGTTGTTGCTCCTCAGTGCAACAATCAGCCAAGGGCCGAGAGGCTGCGAAGACAATTCACTCAGCTCAACATGACTTTGTCTCAGATTCTGTCGCAGTTATTGAAGACCAACTTTGTGATTCCGAAGGAGGCCCCGAAGAATCCCAACACAACATCACTGATGTACAATCCAAACGCCTGCTGTGCTTTTCACTCCGATAGCCCGGGGCATGATACGAATGATTGTTGGGTTTTAAAGAATAAGGTCCAGGACTTGATTGATGCTAAGGAGATTGAGTTCGAAGCGCCTGAAAGTCCTAATGTTGTGACTGCTCCTATGCCCAAGCATGGAGTGAATGTTATAGATGAAGACTCGTTTATGGTTTCTGTGAAAGACATTGTTACTCCATTGATGACTGTGAAGAAGAACCTTCTGTTAGCCGGTTTATTTCCGGGCTGTGTCGAAGGTTGCCATCTGTGTGTTGTCCTACCTACCGGTTGCCATCTTTTGAAGTCAGGTGTCCAACGCCTGATGGATAATAAAGAAATTTTGTTTGAGAAGACTTTTGTTCCTTTGGTTCCTACTGAAGAAGTTGCTATAATCACCATTTTCGACAATTCTTCCAAGGCTTCCTCGAGAAAGCCTGTTAGAATTACATCTGTTCCGAGAATCGCTCCCTTGATCATCATTGTTCCTGGGGCTATCCCATATACATCAGATAAAGTTGTCCCATGGCACTATGGGGCTGACGTGTATTATCACGGAGTTAAGCAAGACTTGAGTGCTGAAGAGGCCGATACTGACGTCAGCAATATTGTTGGACCTGCCAAAGTCACCCGTAGCGGAAGACTTTTCTCCCCTGAGATCTATCTACCAGTTGTTCGGAAGCCTGTTGTTATTACACATACTGGTACACCTGCTACTGTCCCTGTTCATGTTCCAATTCTTACCCCTGTTGCCGATTCATCTGACACTCGGGGCAAGGGGACCACCGGTGAGCCTGCCCCGACGGAGGCACCGAAGATGATTACTGTTGAAGCCTCTAGACAAGAGATGGAGGAATTTTGAAGATCATCAAAAAGAGTGACTACAATATAGTCGAGCAGCTGGGGTAAACCCCGTCCAAAAACTCTATGTTGTCTCTGTTGCTATGCTGAGAAACCCATGCCAAGGCTCTGATTGCTTTCCTGAAAACTGCACACGTACCCCAGGAAACATCTGCTGACCAGTTCAAAGATTGTGTGGCAAGTTTAACTGCTGATAACGGGTTGGGTTTCTCCGGCGCCGACTTGACTGCTAAGTGGAAGAATCACAATGACGGCCTGCATGTCTCCATTGAGTGCAGGGGCACTACCCTAGCTCACATGTTAGTGGATACTGGATCTTCGTTAAACGTATTACCCAAGAAAGCTCTAGACCGGTTAGACTGTGAAGGGTTGGAGCTGAAACCAAGCAACATTGTAGTCAGGGCCTTTGATGGGTCCAAGAGGATGGTACACGGAAAAGTGGATATTCTAGTGAAGGTTGGTTCTCATATTTTCGCATCTACATTCTATGTGATGGACATTCGGCCATCTTATTCTTGTTCGCTCGGTCGCCCATGGATCCACAAGGTTGGGGCAGTGACTTCTACGCTCCACCAGATGTGGAAATACCCAGTCAAGGGGAAAATTGTTACGGTACGAGGAGAAGAGGAGTACATGGTGAGCCACCTCAACTCTTTCCGATATGTAGAGATGGACGGGGAGTTCATTGAGACCCCATTTCAACATTTTGAAGAAGTACCCCAGACATTGGCATCAGCTGAAACTGTTACTGAAGATCCTCCAATGAAGATGGCTTCCTTCAAGGATGCCCTGGCTGTTGTTGAGAAAGGTGGGTGTGCAAATTGGGGCCAACTCTCTGATTTTGCACATAAGACTAACAAGTTTGGTTTGGGTTTCACTGTAGAAGCTCAAAGGGATGTTCGGAGTGTACGGACTGGAAGACCTCCCCTATTTATCAGCAATTCATGAGTAAATTCCATTGAAGACGATGTTGAAGAATCTGAGTTCGACAGTTGGATCCACCCGACTGTTGATGGCGGACTGAGCAATTGGACGGCAAATGACTCCGTCCTAATTTCTTTTATTACCCAGTAATGAGACTTTTTGTTTTGAATTTGTAACAGACAATTTTTAAGCTTTACGGCCCGGTGCCTTACCCGAGACACTGTGGTTTTGTTTGTGAGGGCTTTATGTGTGTCATTTCCATATATCATTAATAAAAGCATTGGACATTTCTTGCATTTCAAATTTTGCGCTCTTTGTTTTTCTTTTTTATCTTGCAAAACAGCTATTTTATACACACTCACATATACAGGTCTACATCCACTCTGGATCCCACTGATAACGACTCTGCTACTACCGGTTATGACTTCGAAAGTCCTATCAACTTAGCCGAAGACGAAGGTGAAGATGATTGCGAAGTGCCTGGTGAACTTGCTATACTGTTACTTCAGGAAGAGAGGGTTATTCAGCCGCATGAAGAGCTAGTGGAAACAGTGAATCTGGGTACAGAGATAGACAAGAAAGAGGTCAAGATCAGTGCAAATCTGAAACCTAGTGTTAAACAACGGTTGATTCAGATGCTGCGAGACTACATTGAGATATTTGCCTGGTCTTATAAAGATATGCCTAGGTTGGATACTGATATCGTGGTTCACCGCTTGCCTACCAAGGAAGACCGTCCTCAAGTGAAACAGAAAGTCCGTCGAATGCGCTTGGAGATGTCTGAGAAAATCAAGGTTGAAGTTATGAAACAGTTTGATGCCGGTTTTCTAGCAGTTACTTCTTACCCGCAGTGGGTTGCCAACGTGGTTCCTGTGCCGAAGAAGGATGGTAAAGTTCGAATGTGTGTTGATTATAGGGATCTGAACAGGGCAAGCCCCAAGGATGATTTCCCTCTACCTCATATCGACGTTCTGGTTAACAACACCGCTCAACACAAGGTTTTCTCCTTTATGGATGGTTTCTCCGGTTATAATTAGATTAAGATGGCTCCCGAAGACATGGAGAAGACAACCTTTGTTACTCAATGGGGCACCTTTTGCTACAAGGTCATGCCTTTTGGATTGAAAAATGTTGGGGCAAGGTATCAGCGCGCCATGGTCGCTTTGTTCCATGACATGATCCATCATGAGATTGAGGTATACGTTGACGACATGATTTCCAAGTCCCAGACTGAAGAAGAACATCTTGACCACCTTCAGAAATTATTCGACGGGTTGAAGTTATGCAAGATGAGGTTAAACCCGAACAAGTGCACCTTTGGGGTGAGATCTGGTAAGCTGTTGGGTTTCGTTGTAAGTGACAAAGGTATTCAAGTGGATCCTGCAAAGATGAAGGCTATACAGAAAATGCCAGCTCCCCGAACAGAAAAAGAAGTCAGAGGCTTTCTGGGACGTCTGAACTACATTGCCCGATTCATCTCACACCTGACTGCTACTTGTGAGCCAATCTTCAAGTTACTGAAGAAAGATCAAGTGGTAAGATGGAACGATGAATGTCAGGACGCTTTCGAAAGGATCAAAGAGTATCTCCAAGAGCCACCTATTCTGATGCCTACAGTTGAAGGGAGACCTTTGATCTTATACTTGACAGTACTCGACAACTCAATGGGGTGTGTGCTGGGGCAGCATGACGAGTCTGGCCAAAAAGAGCATGCTATTTATTACCTTAGCAAAAAGTTTACCGACTGTGAGACCCGATACTCGTTGCTTGAGAAAACTTGTTGCGCTTTGGCATGGGCTGCTCGCCGGCTGAGATAGTATATGCTGACTCACACTACTCTATTGATATCAAAGATGGATCCAATCAAGTATATCTTCGAGAAGCCTGCCTTATCCGGAAGAATAGCAAGATGGCAGATGATCTTGACTGAGTATGACATCCAATATACGATCCAAAAGGCAATTAAGGGCAGTGTGTTGGCAGATCATTTGGCACATTAGGCAGTGGATGATTACCAGTCTATGAACTTTGAATTTCCGGACGAGAATACCATGTTGGTAACCGACTGTGAAGAACCTGGACCGGATGAAGGACCTGAGGAAGGATCTCGATGGTCTATGTACTTTGATGGAGCTTCAAACAATTTGGGCAATGGCATTGGCACCGTGATCATATCTCCTAAAGGCTCTCATACTCCGTTCACTGCCCGACTATTTTTCAACTGCACCAACAATATGGCGGAGTATGAAGCGTGCATCATGGGTCTTCGAGCCGCAATTGACCTAAGGATTAAGTTCTTAAGTGTTTTCGGAGATTCCGCTCTCGTGATCAGTCAGATCAAAGGCGAGTGGGATACGAAACACCCTAATCTTATTCCTTACAAGGAGTATGTTTTGACATTGTTGCCGCACTTCGAAGAGATAACCTTCGAACACTTCCCTAGAGAGGAGAATCAGTTGGCAGACGCGCTAGCTACGATGTCTTATATGTTCAAAGTCAATTGGGACAACGAAGCTCCCCAGATTACCATTGAAAGGTTGGACGAACCTGCACATTGTTGTGACATTGAGACTGAAGAGGTAGCAGATAAACCCTGGTTTCATGAGGTAAAGAGGTATCTTGAAGCTCAGGAGTACCCCGAGGGTGCATCTGTTAATGATAAGAAGATTCTGAGGAGGTTCGCAGTGAAGTTCTTCATCAGCAATGGTATCCTTTACAAGTGTAACCATGATTCAACCTTACTGCGATGTGTGGATAAGAACGAAGCAGAAAGAATCATGGCAGAGTTACATGAAGGTACTTTTGAAACTCATTCCAGTGGACACACCATGGCAAAGAAAATCCTACGGGCAAGATATTTTTGGTCCACCATGGAAGCCGACTGTTATCAGCATTCTCGGACCTGTCATAAGTGCCAAGTCTATGCTGATAAGGTGCATATACCTCCAGTACCTCTGAACGTCTTAACAGCTCCGTGGCCTTTTGCAATGTGGGGCATTGACATGATTGGCGAGATCAGACCTACGGCATCCAACGGGCATCGTTTCATCCTGGTAGTTATTGATTACTTTAGGAAGTGGGTTGAAGCAGCTTCCTTTGCTACTGTAACCAAGAACGCCATAGCACGGTTTATTCGGCATAATCTGATTTGTCGATATGGTGTACCAGAGAGGATCATTACGGACAATGGTACAAATCTCAATAACAAGATGATCACTGAGCTCTGCAAGCAGTTCAAGATACAGCATCACAACTTTTCTCCCTACCGGCTGAAGATGAATGGGGCTGTTGAAGCGGCTAATAAGAACATTAAGAAGATTGTGCAGAAGATGACGGTGACATACAAAGACTGGCACGAGATGTTACCTTTTGCTCTTCATGGGTACTGTACCTCAACACGGACGTCAACAGGGGCAACACCCTATTCCTTGGTTTATGGCATGGAGGCAGTATTTCCCATTGAAGTTCAGATACCCTCTCTTCGGATTATGAAGGATGCAGGTTTGAGCGAAGATGACTGGATTCAAACCCAGCTTGATCAGCTGAACTCAATCGACGAAAAAAGACTTACCGCTATTTGTCATGGTCAGACATACCAAAAACGGATGATCAAGGCATTTAACAAGAAAGTCAGACGACAAGAGTATCAAGTTGGGGACCTGGTTATCAAGCGCATTATCCTGCCACAAGGTGATCCCACGGGCAAATGAACCCCTACTTATGAAGGGCCATTTGTGGTTAAGAACATTTTCTCATGAGGAGTTATGATTCTAACCACCATGGATGGTGACGACCTTCCTCACCCCGTCAATGCAGACATAGTGAAAAAATACTACGCATGACCAAAGACCCGCTAGGTCGACTGGCCTAGGCAAAAATAAGGGTTTCCCGGTGAACCAAAAGGGTTCGGGCAAAAATAAGGGATGAAAATGAAAAAAGTTGTACACCCGACAAGTCAAAAACCTGAAAAGGCGGCTTGGGCAAAAAAGGGTATCCCGGTGGACTGAAAACCCGAAAGGGCGGTCCAGTCAAAAATTAGGGATCAAAGCATAACATTATGTCTCATTGGATCACCTTACAACCAGACTTCGGTATCGACTATCAAGCTCGGACGACACTAATCAATCTGATCTACCTTCAACCAAGTAGCAAAGTGATGAGATGCTCAAGGACATAAAGGCAATAGCAGAGTTGGAACCCAGTGGGATTATTCACATAGCTGTTTTGTTTTTCTTTTTCACAAATTGTGTAAATTCCATTGTTCGGCGGCGTTCTCTTACTAGGGCGTCAGCCTCTTGTACAAAAACGCCTATTTACAGGCCAAACTTCAAAATCAATACTATTCATTTTCAAAGAAATTTCAAACTGTTTTTCTTTTTTCTGTTTTGTTGTGCAAAGAACGTCCAATGTTCATTTTTGATATATGCATTTGACATTAATTGCTGCTCACAAATATTTACATGCAAAACAAAAGACGATTACTCGTAATATCAGAAACAGGGGAAAATAAGAATTGTCCAAATTGTACAGTTGCTCTGTCCACCAGGTACAAGGTAGATTCAACTGAAGAATATGGCTAAGGTGCATTCACTCCCTGCAGAGCAAGAAAAGACAGTAATGTTGGCTCTCCCCGGTTGAGACTTGCAACCGCGAATGAATCGGTAATATTCTCCCCAAGCAGAGTTTATTTACCATCAGCACTGAAAGGTCTTAATATTCCCCAGCGGAGTATAAGAATATTCCTCGGCAGAGTACAAGATATCCCCAGTGGAGCATGCAAATTTTTCCCAGTGCAGTCTGAAAAAGCTTCCCCAGTGGAGTTTGGAGAACCATCCCCAGTAGACTTTGGAAGGTTATCCCCAGTAGAGCTCAAAGGATTATCCCCATTAGAGTCTAAAAGGTTATTCCCAGTAAAGTCGCAACTGAAAGATCATCCCCAGCGCAGTCTGAAAAAGCTTCCCCAGTGGAGTTTGGAGAACCATCCCCAGTAGACTTTGGAAGGTTATCCCCAGCAGAGCTCAAAGGATTATCCCCATTAGAGTCTAAAAGGTTATTCTCAGTAAAGTCGCAACTGAAAGATCATCCCCAGCGAAGTTCTTTCCTTTCACAAACAGGAATTCAATCCCCATCAGGATTCAGTATCACCAGTAACGGTAATTCATCCCCAGCTGAATTTATCGGTGGAATCCTCAATAGAACATCTCTTCCCCACAAAGTAATCTCCTCATCAGTTTATTCCCCAGCGGAGTTATCCTCTCCTGCAGGTTTATTCTAACAATCATCTTCGCTCGCCATCCTCAGCGGAAATGAAGAATTCAAACTCTTTTCTCCAACAGCTATCCGGGATTTATTTTCCCCAGCTAAAAACATTACATACATCATGACACATGCATATACGCATCGTACAACATAATCTCATTTATTTTGAGAATATCATTGCTTGATACATATCATGCATTGCATACAGCTAACCTTTACCTTTCAGGAAGGGTGCGGTTAAATTCTCATAAAATTCAAAGCTATGAAACTTTTACCTCAGTCGAATTACTGACAAGTTCTTAAATCTCAACAGAGATATCCTCAGTTGAATTACAGGCAAGGTCCTAAATCTCGACAAAGTTCCTCCGTCGAATTACAGACGAGTTCCTAAATCTCAACAGAGTTTTCTCAGTTGAATTACGGGAAAAGTTCTTAAATCTCGATGAAGATGTTTCCCTCAGTCGAATTACTGATAAGTTCTTAAATCTCAACAGAGTTTTCTCAGTTGAATTACAGGCAAGGTCCTAAATCTCGACAAGTTCCTCCGTCGAATTACAGACGAGTTCCTAAATCTCAGCAGAGTTTTCTCAGTTGAATTACGGGCAAGTTCTTAAATCTCGATGAAGATGTTTCCCTAAGCCGAATTACTAACAAGTTCTTGAATCTCAATAGAATTATCCTTAGTTGAATTACAGACAAGGTCCTAAATCTCGACAAGTTCCTCCGTCAAATTACAGACAGGTTCCTAAATCTCAGCAGAGTTTTCTCAGTTGAATTACGGGCGAGTTCTTAAATCTCGATAAAGATGTTTCCCTCCAGTCGAATTACTGACAAGTTCTTAAATCTCAACTGAATTATCCTCAGTTGAATTACAGATAATGTCCTAAATCTCGACAAAGTTCCTCCAGTCGAATTACTGACAAGTTCTTAAATCTCAACCGAATTATCCTCAATTGAATTACAGACAATGTCCTAAATCTCGACAAAGTTCCTCCGTCGAATTACAGACAAGTTCCTAAATATCAGCAAATTTTTCTCAATTGAATTACGGGCGAGTTCTTAAATCTCGATGAAGATGTTTCCCTACAGTCGAATTACTCACCAGTTCTTAAATCTCAACGGAATTATCCTTAGTTGAATTACAGACAAGGTCCTAAATCTCGACAAAGTTCTGACTTCCCCAGCGGAATCGTCCATAACAACAAGTATACAAGCTCTCGCTAAGGAATCTCTTATGCGATCGACGCTCCTCCAAATGGCACATGTAAGCCCATTCCCGACATCACAAGGCAGATACCACTTCATGCGAGTGCAAATTTCTGGGCACTCTAGTGTTCAATCATCTTCCACCTTCGGATCACGAAAGGCTTAAAAGCCAATCTACATCCTCAGGTTTAAGAAGACTGAAGAGGGGCAGCTGTTGTACCCCAAAATTTTCCCTCCCATATTTCTCAAAACATTGCAAGAAAAATCTCCAAGTTGCTCAAGGTTGCTCAAGAGTTGGTCAGACAAGCTCTCTTCTAAGGCAGTCTACCCCAAATTAGGATTTTGTATTGCATCAATATCTTTGAGTCCAAATGACCTCAAGTGCTCACGAATGTCCTAATATGTTCTCAAGATCATCCATGTCAAGTTTCAAGCCTTGCAGAGGAAGTTTTCCCAGTCAATTGCTCAAAGGTCCAAAAATCGACTGTGCTAGGGCAAAAGTCAACTGCGACCTACAAACAGTCAAACTTCAAGATTTTTTGTCAACATTCTCATTTTGAAGGATATTTCATCATTTTATCAAGGGTTGATCATGATTCATCAAGGATTGCTCAAAATTCATCAAGATTCAAAAGTTGCTAAATTAGGGTTTTGTAAGAAAAGTCAACTCAACTTTGACCAAGCATAACTTTCTCATACTTTATGAGAAATGACCCATCCAAAGCTCATTTTGAAGAATATGCAATTACCTATAATCCATCTTCATACCCCCAAGTTCAAAAAATTCACTCACAAGAAGTTATGAATTTTGACATTATAGGTCATTTTTGAAAGTCAACAAAAACACCTTTTTGTCAAAGCTTATAACTTGAGCATGGAATATCAAAATGAGATGAGACCAAAAGGGTTGGTTAGAGGACGTCTCAAGATTTCTAAAAAGTCAAATAACACCTCCAAAAGTTCAAAATTGAAGAAGTTATGCATTGTTGAAGTTGGACTTTTTTGCAAAATTGTCAAAAGTCAACTATCCCCAAAACTTCAAATTTTACCAAATGGGCCCATTCTTTTTCACTTGATTTGAGTTTGCATTATTTCCCATGTGCCCTAGCTCCAGCCATGTGTCCATATCACATTTTTATTATTTAATTTAATTTTTATTTGAATTAATTCATTTTAAATCAAATAAAATCACATAAAATCTAAAGTATTGATAACACGTGATTTTTTTGGCTATTTCAGGCTCCAAATACAGCTATCATGACAATTGAATTCGTATCAAGGTCTTTATGCACAAGAATATATGATTTGGATCAAGTTTGGAAAGGTTTTAAAAGCAAATCAAATCAAATATCTAAACATCAATGTAGAAAGATTTGAACAAAGCTTGTTAACCTAATGCAATGCACAATACATAAGCAAGGAAAGGACATGAAAATCAGGGTTAGAGAGCATTGGTAGAGGCAGAACCAAAGTTGAAAAAATCACAAAAAAGCTTGAGATCGAAATCAAGGTTGGAGGCATTTTCAAAGCCTGAGACGTATCCCAATCGCTTCCTGGCCATTCTCACAAGCTAAATCAATCATAACCAGGTGTTTTCCAGCTTCCATACACACTGTAAGTCTCACGCGAGCTCCTCCTGTTTTTGATTTCGTATCTTTGGAATTAGACATCATTTTCATGAAATAATTGCATATCCTTAACCCTCACCTCATTTGCAAACTGTTTGTAGTATCCAATTTCATTTATGTGCTATGTATGAAGAACCACCATTGCTAGGGTTTGGCTCGTGGTTTTAGGGATTTTCGTTTCAGGTACAATTGGTCCACGTGAAGGGCATGGTTGCAATCAGGAGGAGATGACGATTTCAACCATGCTCGTAGAATGCATTTTCATGGCTTATGCAAAGTTTTGGAACGGACCAAGCTTATAGCTACGGACCTATGTCCGTTGGTATAAGTCTTTGCACTTTTAGCCACAGTTGGGAGGTCAGGGATGATGCGTGGCATCAATCCATTGGGTAGTTCAAATATTTGCGCGCTTGTTTTATTTTCTGACCATTGAATTTGTTTTTTCTATATTATTATTTCTTCATATCTTATTAACAACAAAAACCACTTGGCCTAGTGGTTGCCACGTTTGTTTCCAGGCATATGGGGTTGGAGGTCAGGGGTTCGATCCCTGCCTCCAGCATTTGCTATTTTTCTTGACAATTGCAGTTAATCCAGTATGCGCGCATGCCAAAGGGTCACCATACTCCCTCACTAATCCAAGCGCCAGATGGCCAATGGCCAGATCTGAGGGTCAGTAATTGGAGGTCCACCAAAAGCCAAGTCAACGTGCCTGCACTGGATCCAAAAAGTCCACACGGACCAGCTTCTAATGGGCCAAGAAATTGCTTTCCACACCCTCCAAAAAGGCCCATTTCTCTCTTTCTCTTTATATTTTGTTTTATTAATTTAGTTATTTTATTTTATTTTTATTAATTACTAACCAATCATTTTTTTCCTTTTTATCAAAAATCATTAAAAAATATTTTATCCAATAAATTTCAGAATTCTTTTTTTAATAAATACTAATTAATTAATTTAGGTTTTTAATTCTAGGAAACTTTAATTTATTTTTTTAAATATCTAAAATTAATTAGACTTAATTAGGTTTTATTTCATTTAATTACTTTATTTTCTTTCTTTAAATAATAAAAAAACCAAAATATATCATTAATTAACCTGTTAATTTAATTTAGTTATTTAATTTAGAAATTAATTTCTTTTCTTAAAATAAAAACAACCAAAAAATATTTTCTTTAAAAAAGGGTCAAAACCCTAAATTTCGCATTCAATTTAATTTCCCGCGCGCTTTATTTATTTTTATCCAATTATGTATTTGCTTACGTATTGTAATAGTTAAATAGGATATTTAATTATTTTTACCGCTTTATTTTATTTTCCAAGGGTTGCTTTTGGCGATGTAAATACCCGACGCCTTGTAATTTTAATTCCACATTTTAATTCCACAAGTTATAATTGCTAGATGTTTGATAATAGGGTTTGCATGACAAGACTGAAAGCCTAATCTTAAAACCAAATTAGATCACCATTAACATGTGCAAAGATAAAAATAACTGAAAATGACACACTCGCGCATGCGCACTCTTAGGGTACACCCTACTTGGTTGCCTTCGTACACGGTCATTGAGTATAGGTCGCTTTAGAGGTCGTCCTCTTGTCTAATAGATCATAGTCGCCTCGAAATGGTTGCCTCGGATATTGTTGCCTCAAATAATTGATCTAAGACATTAGGGTAATTACTAAGACGTCCTAACATTGCTTTAGTGACCGTACGTCCCTTTCGAATTGACCCTTAAACTCCAACGACGGTGCTACCTACTCACTAATAGTGGGATAGCGTTGTCTAAAGGAAACGAATACAGAATGATTCTTTTTTTGAGTAGGTAGATTAGTTCTTAAGTACTTGCTCATTCCAAACAAATTTTTCACACTTACACTCCTTTATAAACAAAGTTTTCAAAAACACTTCATTACACTCTTGAAGAAGCAAGAGTTAAATCAAAATCAAAACAAAAACTTTTCAAAGCGCACAAACAAAAAGAAAACAATTTTGAAAATGATGAGCAAGTACCTAAGAGCCCGTAGATAACTACGGATAGAAAGGGTGCTAATACCTTCCCTTTCTATAAATCTACCCCCCGTACTCATAAATATCTCAAAAAAGGAATTTTTCTGTGCTTTTTTCCTTTCCTTGTTGGATAAAATAAAAGACGGTGGCGAGTCTTACTTACCGCGACATTTTGCGAACACAGACGCAAAACACAAACCAGCAAATTCCTTAATGAAATAGGGAACCACGTCTCGGTTCTGGCCACCGTATCACACATGGGTGATCAAGGGTCTGTGGACTTAATGATGGATGCTTTTAACAAATTCTCTGCCTCTACAAGTCTCATAGTCAATCCCAATAAATGCATAGTGTTTTTTGAAAGTGTGGATCATGATATAAGAAATAAAATAATTAAGTTAATTGGGTTTGTTGAGGGCCAGCTTCCTATTAAGTATTTGGGAGTGTGTGATGCGGTGGGAGAACTGACTTAAGGGTTTTGTGTTTTATCGCAAATGTTGCGGTTAGCAAGAGTCACCACCGACTTTTCTTTTATCCAAAAGGAAAGGTGAAAAAGCACAGGAAAGACCTTTGAGATTGTTTCTTGAGTTCGGGGGGTAGATTATGAAAAGGGAAGGTATTAGCACCCTTTTTATCCATGGTTTTCCATGGGCTCTTAGTTACTTGCTAAATCACTTGCTTTTTGTTTTGAAATTGTGCTTTGCGTGGTTTTTGAAAGTATTTTGTAAAAGAGGCCATTGTTTAGGCAACCTTTGTAATGATTCTTATTCGTAAGAATGTATACAAAGAAAGATGTTTGTCTTTTTGAAAATGTTTTCAATGTTTGTAAAATGTTTGGAAATGTGTGTGTTTATTTTGAAAATAGCAAGGATAGTTGTTTCGAAATAGAGCAAGTAACTAGAAGTAATCTACCTACTCAAATGTCTTTCTTGTTTATTTTCTATTCCTTTGACATTGTTGTCTTACCATTTATTTGGTAAGCAACCCTATCTTTGGATGTAAACGGGACGGCCGTGGGTCATCGTATAACCATGATTAGCAATATTGCAAAGTATCTTAGCATTTTTAAGGGACCAAGATCATTTTGTAAGGCAATCTTGAGTAGCGTCATCGAGGGACTATGATCTTATACTTGTTTGTTTTGCTAAGATACTTCGCATGCATAATATGACTATTTTTGTATAAGGCAACCAAGTGGAGAAACCCTAAGGGTGCTTGTGTACAAGTGTGTTATTTTCATGCTTTGATTTTGTCTTGGATTTAGGGTTTTCTATTTGATTTGTTTTTATCTTGCCATACAAACCCTAATTACTAGCATGGTATATAAAAGCGGTAAATTGCGTAATTTAAAGATTACTACGCTATTACAACATTTTTATGGGAGGGGGGAATACAAATTATGAATGTGGATTTGCAATAATATAAATCTAATTAAGCTATTACAACCAAATCGAATTTGTACAAATATTTAAATAAACAATATACAATATAATTTAAATATGCAATGTGTGTATATGAAAAAAAGATTTTGTTTTGTTTTTATGTGAAAAGAAGTTTTAATCTAAGCCTAATAAATAAACACAAATTTAAATTAATTAAGAAAGAAAAGTTAGTTTTTTAGAAAAGATTTTGACTAACCCTAATTTTAATTTGTTAAAAGAAAATGAAGATACTTTAACTATTATTTTTGTGTATTTTTTGTATTAAAAATAATAAATAATATTTGGTGAAAATATTTAGTCTCTTTACATATCAAAAATAAATATTTGCAAGTATGAATAAAAAAGGAATAAAATAGCTAACCTAATTCTTTTATATTTACAAGTTTATTTAAGAAAGAAATAATTAATATATAGTTTAATAAAAATATTTTTTCATGTGAAAATAAAAGAAAATAAACAAAAATGCAAAATTTATCATGTTTTATATTTTTCATGATTTTTATGTATTTAAGAAAATATTTAATAAAACAAAAAAGAAAATAAAACAAATAAATAAAATGATTGGGCCAGGGGTGCTGCAAGCAAACAGAGAGTAGTGTGTTAGAAAAAAAATAGAAGGTCCAAGAACCAAGCCCATACTGCCAAAAATGCCAAAACTGAAACTAAAAAAATGTAAAAGGTAGCGCCAAGATTCGAACTCATGACCTGGGCATTGCCAGCGCGCTACCTTTCCACTGGGGTTGCTGTACATCCGTTAGTTTATATGAAACAATAAAAACATAACACAAACAACTTCCTTTACCCTGTACTTCGTCTTCTTCCTCAAGCTGGCCAGAACTCCTGTATCTTCCTCATTTCTCCATGAAAATGAAAACTTCCAATATGAAAATGATAGTACTCAATCCCACGATTTCAACCATATAATTTATGGAAACTAACAATCAAAGATTAAAATGAATTTTGAAAGCCCTAATTTTAAACCTAATTTTTACAGAAATTTGAACTTCAAAATTCTCTACACATAATGAACAGAAATGAAATCTATGCACATGGTTGGCTTCAACACTATAATATCTACATTTTTCTTTCACAAATCATGGCCAATGGATGCCTATATGAAGAGATAAAAGTTGGAATTCTTACCTCTTTCAGCTGAGATCGTGAATGGAGTTTGAGTGAGATTTAGGAAGGCCTGAAGGTTCCTTTAGCTTGCTTGGACCTCCCTGAATGTGTTCCAATCCTTGCCTTGCTTTGGAAGTGCCTGGAACTCTCTATCTAAGTCAACCTGCAAGCTTGGAAAACAAAAATGGCAGATGAAGAAGGAGGAGTTAAAGTGCAGAGATGATGGTCTGGATCACTTAGATATGAGGTAGGTAAAGTGTTTGGATGATTAAAACTTGAAACGCACGAGCAAATTTGTGGATTGCTATGCTTATGCTCAAACTACAAGTTTTTGACAGGTTTTTGGTGAGAGGGTATTTTGGAGTGTTTTAGGCCTTTTGCAATCGTGTTCTAAACTGTAATATGTTTGTGTATTAGTATAGAAAAGGTTTCAAGTCAGCTCTTCAACAGATTTTTGAGTTGTAGGCTTTTTGCACACTTTCTTGCTTTTGAAGCAAAGTGAAGAGACAAGTCTCCTCATGCTTGTACTGGCCTGCTTGGAGTTGGTACAAGCTCTATACAAATTGCTTTAGGTTTGTTGGACTTATGTGTGTAGAGAAGACATGTCCAATGCTCAAGAATTGAAAAGTTGCAAAAGTTAAGCTTTTCCAAAATGGCAATGGCAACTTTGTGCCATTTATGGAATTAAAGCTTGGACAAAGACCCTTGGGCTTAGATTAAGGCTTTGTCAACTGATTAAGCATTAAATTATGAATTGAGAAACAAGTTTGAGACCTGTAAAGCAAGAATTAGGCAGCATAGGTTCAGATTTGAATTTTGTTCTTCATGAAATGGCTTGAATTCAAAGTGAGAAATTGCCAACTTCATCTCTTCGATTCTCCCTACTCAAAAATGTTCTTAAGGAGTTCTTGGACATTTTGGAAATTTTGCATTGTGCTCTATAACTCGTCTTTGAAATTCATTTAAAGATTCCCCTTGGAACTAGGTGAAAAATTGCCATGAAGTTGGGTCAAAAACCTGCCTAAATTAGGGCAAAATTTCACTAAGTTATTTTAGTTCACGGGCATGTATTCACAAAATTATATCTTGAGATCCAAGCATCTTTAAGGGAAAATGTGTGAAGAAAAGTTGTATATTTCATGGAGATATACAACTTTTATGTTGGGAATTTCCTTTGAATCATCTTGTATCATGGTGAAAAATGGCTTAAAGTTGAGAAAAAATAAGAAATTTTCTATATGCAAACTTCTAATGTCCATGTGACAGTTGATTTTTAGGTCAACTGTCCAATTGACTGATCAAAAATGTGGTTCAAGGCCTGAAACTTGTACATTCTAAAAATGGCTTAAAGTTGAGAAAAAATAAGAAATTTTCTATATGGCTTAAAGTTGGGAATTTCCTTTGAATCATCTTGTATCATGATGATCCATGAAAGTCACATGGTACATTAGAAGTTCAAAAATACTTATGCAAACTTAAACCCTGATTTTGGTCATCAGTAGTTGAAGAGGTGTCTTGAGCTGATCAAACCCTAGTGTAGTCTTGAGCCCAAAGAGATCTTGTGAGTAAATTCTTGATAAGTGAGAGGGAAAATTTTGGGGTACAACAGCTGCCCCTGTTCAATCTTCTTAATCCTGAAGAGTTAGATTGCCATGTTTTGCCATTCGTTACTCGAAGGTGGAAGATGATTGGACACTAGAGTGCCCAGAAATTTGCACTCGGTGATGCGATGGTAGATGGAATGGGCTTAAAGATGCCATTTGGAGAAGTGATAGAATATTGTTGGAGATGGGCTTGTATATGACATCCAAAAATGTTTGTTGAATTATAAGTTGTAAGCTGAAAGAATGAGTATCAGAATGACATCTGTGTCTAAAGCATGTCTGAACTGTATTTGAAAGTTTAATCTGAATGAGTATCAGGATGGCATCCGTGTCTAGAGCGTATCTGCACTGTATCATGATTTTGAAATCTGAATGAGTATCAGAATGACGTATGTGTCTGGAGCGTATCCGTACTGTATCTGAAGGTTGAATCTGAATGAGTAACAGAATGGCATCCGCGTCTGGAGCGTATTTGTACTGTATCTGAAAGTTGAATTTGAATGAGTATCAGAATGGCGTCCGTGTCTGGAGCGTATTCGTGTTGTATCTGAAGGTTGAATCTGAATGAGTAACAAAATGGCATCTGTGTCTGGAGCGTATCCGTACTGTATCTGAAGGTTGAATCTGAATGAGTAACAGAATGGCATCCGTGTCTGGAGCATATTCGTACTGTATCTGAAAGTTGAATCTGAATGAGTATCAGAATGGCATCCGTGTCTGAAGCGTATCTGTATTGTATCTGAAAGTTGAATCTGAATGAGTATCAGAATGGCATCTGTGTCTGGAGCGTATCTGCACTGTATCATGATTGCATATTGTTAATGGTAGTTGTTTAATCTTATCCTGAAAAGGGTAAAATGTTAGCCGAAACAAAGTTATATTTCATGAAATGTATGATGCAATGTAGTTGTTTTATCAATGTTTATGATATATGGATGCAATATATGCGCATGTGAGCTGATTTGCTGTATTGCTGTCTGTTTGAGGAAAATAAATCCTTGAACGCTGATGAGGATATGTGAATTTCATGTCTTAAAGTTGAGGTACTGGCGAACTCTTGTTGAGAGAAGTAAATTCTATTGCAAGGGCAATTCCATGTACCGCCTGTAAGATCTGTTTGGGGAATCCTGAGAAATTTGATGATTTCTACAGGGGATTAATAAGTTGAGATTTGTACCATTGGGGATTTAAATAACGTACTGTGGGGATTACTTATGGGATAGCCTAGAGACGTTTTCTTGTCCTTTCAATCTATCAGTAATTGTCTTTCTTATTTTGTTTATTTGTAAATAGTAATTATATTCAAATGCATATGTTCATTAATGAATCATTGGACGCTTTTGCAAACAAAACACAATCGTAAATAAAAGACAGATAATTTTTTTTTGCACTTTCAAAGGGGTATCTTTGTATTGACTTTGAATAAGTATTTTGTACAAATGAGGCAATCATTCTAGTAAGAGAATGGTGCCATAAAACAAGAAAAATTTATACAAATAAAGATAGTTGTGTGTAATAATTCCATGGGGTTCCCATTCAGCTATAGCCTTTATATCTCTGAATATCTTGTCTATTTGTTGCTTCGTCTGAAGATGATTGAATTGATCAAAAACTCCGAGTTTGTCAGTGGAAGTCAAATATTGTCCGTTAAGTGATTCGATGGGACATATTCATACGCTTTAATTCCCTAACTTTTTCCTGGACCGCCCTTTCGGGTTTTCAGTCCACCGAGAAACCCTTTTTTGCCCAAGTCGCCCTTTCGGGTTTTCAACTTGCCGGGTGTACAGATTTTTTTATTTTATCCCTAATTTTTGCCCGAACCTTTTTGGTTCGTCGGGATGCCCTTTTTTGCCTAGGTGTGTCAACCTAGCGGGTCTCTTATACGTAGTATCTTTTGACTATATCCGCGTTCGTAGAGTGTGGCAGGTTGTCGCCATCCATGGTGGTCAAAATCATTGCCCCACCGGAGAATATATTTTTGATTACAAATGGTCCTTCATAGGTAGGAGTCCATTTGCCCCTGGGATCACTTTGTGGCAAAATGATACGTTTGATCACTAGATCCCCAACTTGATATACTTGGCGTCTGACTTTCTTGTTGAAAGCCTTGATCATCCGTTTTTGATACATCTGACCATGGCAAACAACAGTAAGTCTTTTTTCATCAACTAAGTTCAGTTGATCAAGTCGAGTCTGGATCCAATCGTTTTCATTAAATCCTGCATCCTTCATAATTCTCAGAGAGGGGATCTGAACCTCAATAGGTAGAACAACCTTCATGCCGTAAACCAAAGAATAGGGTGTTGCCCTGATTGATGTGTGAGCCGCGGTACGATACCCGTGGAGAGAGAATGGTAGCATCTCATGCCAGTCTTTGTATGTGACTGTCATCTTTTGTATGATCTTTTTAATGTTTTTATTTGCAGCTTCGACAGCACCGTTCATCTTTGGCCGATAGGGAGAAGAATTGTGATGCTGAATTTTGAATTGCTCGCACAAGGTGGTGATCATAGTGTTGTTGAGATTTGTACCATTGTCAGTGATGATCCTTTATGGGATACCATACCGACAAATGAGATTTTGCTTGATGAAGCGGGCAACGACATTCTTGGTAACGGAAGCGAAGGAAGCTGCTTCAACCCACTTGGTAAAATAGTCAATGGCCACCAGGATGAAGCGGTCTCCATTGGAGGTTGTAGGCTTGATCTCTCAAATCATATCATTCCCCACATAGCAAAGGGCCAAGGAGCCGTCAAGACATTCAGAGGAACCGGAGGTACGTGCACCTTGTCAGCATAAATTTGACACTTATGACAGGTCTGAGAGTGTTGATAGCAATTTGCTTCCATGGTAGACCAATAATAGCATGCCCATAGGATTTTCTTCACCATTGTATGTCCACTGGAGTGAGTGCCAAAAGTACCTTCATGTAATTCAGCCATGATCCTTTCCACTTCAACCTTATCCATACACCGAAGCAGAATGGAGTCATGTTATGTTTGTACATGATGTTATTACTCAAGAAGAACTTAACAGAGAATCTCCTTAAGAACTTCTTATCATTGATTGAAGCTCCTTCTGGATATTCTTGAGCCTCGAGATACCTCTTGACTTCATGAAACCAAGGCCGGTCCACTACCTCTTCAGTATTAATCTCGTGACAGTGTGTCGGTTCGTCCATTTGTTCGATGGTGATTTGGGGAGCTTCGTTATCCCAATTAAGATAGATGACATTGTGGCTAGAGCGTCTGCTAACTGATTTTCTTCTCGTGGGAAATGCTCGAAGGTAATCTTCTTAAAATGTGGTAACAATGTCAAAACATGTTCTTTGTAAGGGATGAGGTTTGGGTGCTTAGTGTCCCATTCCCCTTTGATCTGACTGATGACCAAAGCTGAATCTCCAAACACGTCTAAGGATTTGATTCCCAAGTCTATGGCAGCTCTGAGACTAAAGATGCATGCTTCGTATTCCGCCATGTTGTTTGTACAATTGAAGCAGAGTCTAGTAGTAAATGGAGTATGACACCCTTTTGGAGATATGAGTACAACGTCGATACCATTACCAAGTGCATTGGATGCCCCATCAAAGAACAGGGTCCATCGGGATCCTTGTTCAGGTTTGTCATACGGTCTGATTTCTTCACAGTTGTTTAATGTCATGATGTTTTCATCTGGGAATTCAAACTTTATGGACTGATAATCTTCTACAGCTTGGTGAGCGAGATGGTTAGCTAGCACACTGCCCTTTATAGTTTTCTGGGTAGTGTACTATATGTCGTATTCTGTCAGGATCATCTGCCATCTAGTTATCCTCCCAGACAGAGCAGGCTTTTCGAAGATGTATTATATCGGATCCATCTTAGATATCAACAAGGTAGTATGAGTCAGCATATACTGTCTTAGCCGGCGAGCCGCCCATGCTAGAGCGCAACAAGTTTTCTCGAGCAGTGAATATCTGGTTTCACACTCGGTAAACTTTTTGCTCAGGTAATAAATGGCGTGCTCTTTTCGGCCAGACTCGTCATGCTGCCCCAATACACACCCCATTGAGTTCTCTAAAACGGTCAGATACATGATTAGTGGTCTTCCCTCGACTGGTGGCATCAAAACAGGAGGCTCTTGTAAGTACTCTTTGATTTTGTCAAAAGCAACCTGGCATTCATCATTCCATCTGACTACTTGATCTTTCTTCAATAGTTTGAAGATTTGCTCACAAGTAGCTGTTAGGTGAGAAATGAATCTGGCAATATAGTTCATGCGCCCCAAGAATCCTCTGACTTCCTTCTCAGTACGAGGAGCAGGCATTTCTTGTATTGCTTTAACCTTGGCAGGGTCGACCTCAATACCTTTGTTACTGATGACAAAACCTAAGAGTTTACCGGATCGTACTCTGAATGTGCACTTGTCCGGGTTCAACCTTAGTTTATACTTCTTCAACCTCTCAAACAACTTTTGCAAGTGATCAAGGTGCTCTTCTTCTGTTTGTGATCGGGCTATCATATCGTCTACGTAGACCTCTATTTCATGATGTATCATGTCATGAAACAAAGCTACCATGGCGCGCTGATAGGTTTCCCCAGCATTCTTCAGTCCGAATGGCATCACTTTGTAGCATAATGTGCCTCACTGTGTGACAAATGTTGTTTTCTCCATGTCCTCAGGTGCCATTTTGATTTGATTGTAACATGAGAATCCGTCCATGAAGGAAAACACTTTATGTTGAGCCGTATTGTCAACCAGGATATCTATGTGAGGGAGTGGAAAATCATCTTTAGGGTTGGCCCTATTCAAATCTCTATAGTCCATGCACATTCGTACTTTGTCGTCCTTTTTAGGCACGGGAACAATGTTGGAAACCCATTGGGGATAGGAAGTGACAACCAAGAATCCAACATTGAATTGTTTCATGACTTCCACTTTGATCTTCTCTGATATGTCAGGTCTCAGGCGGTGGACTTTTTGTTTTATTGGTGGGAAGTCTTCTCTTGTTGGCAGACGATGTACCACAACGTCTGTATCAAGTCCTGGCATGTCTTCATATGATCAGGCAAAGATCTCAACATAATCATGCAATAGTTGAATCAGACGCTCCTTGACACTGGGCTCCAAATTGGCACCCACCTTGACCTCTTTTCTATCCTCCTCGATACCCAGATTTATTGTATCCACATGTTCCTCATGAGGCTGAATATCTCTTTCCTCTTGTTGTAGTAGTCTGGCCAGTTCCCCTGGTACTTCACAATCTTCCTCACCTTCATCTTCGGCTTGGTAGATTAGATCCTTAGAGTCATAAAAGGACATAGCAGTATCGTTACCCATGGGATCCGGAATGGAGGGGTACCTGCATTTGTGAGTGTGGGTGTGTGTAAGTGTATAGCCATCCTTAAAAATAAAACGTAAAAGAAAAAAAATGAGCACAAAAGTTTGTATGTGAAAAACGTCCATGATTCATTGAATGTCACATGAAGATGAAATAAAAACCCTTACAAATGGACCATTGTGCCTCGGGCAAGACATAAGGTTTTAGATGTGCGAATTGTTTGTGAATATTACAAGTCCAACAGAAATGTAAAGATAAATTACTGAGGGATGAAAGTTATTGGGATAAAGTCTCTGGCCTCCCAATTGCGAAGTCCTCCGTTGACAGTAGGAAAGATCCAATCCTCCAAGCTACAATCCTCTTCACCATCTTCCACCGTATTGACCTTTCGGTTGCTAATCTTCAAGGGTAGCCCTCCAGCATGGGCACGACGCACAACCTTCTGAGCACTTGAAGTGAACCCTAAGCCAAACTTGTCAGATTTATACGGAATATCCAGAAGTTGCCCCCAGATGGTGCATCTATCCTCCTCTACTACTGCCTTGGCGTCCTTCAGAGATGACATCCGGAGTGGAGGTCTTGTAATCTTGGGAATCTGAGACACAATCTTGGTTACTGCTACCTCTTGGGGGACTTCTTCGAAATGTTGAAAAGGAGTTTCAATGAACTCGCCGTCCAATTCCATATACCTGAAGGAATTGAGGTGGCTAATCATATATTCTTCCTCTCCATGGACAATGATAATCTTTCCCTGGACCGGATATTTCAACATCTGGTGCAGTGTAGAGGTGACATCGCCGATATTATGGATCCACTATCGTCCTAGCAGACAGGAGTAAGAGGGGCGAATGTCCATTACATAGAAGGTTGAGATGAAAGTTTGAGTCCCAACCTTTATGGGGATATCCACTTCCCCATGCACCATCCTCTTTGAGCCATCAAATGCTCTCACGACTATGTTACTGGGTTTCAACTTCAGTCCTTCGCAGTCTAGTCTGTCGAGAGCTTTCTTCGGTAAAACATTCAAAGATGAACCAGTGTCCACCAAGACATGGGCCAGAGTTGTTCCTCTACATTCCAGAGACATGCAATGCCTCGTTGTGCTTTCTTCCCCTTGGTGTCAGATCAGCATCCGAGAAGCCTAGGTCGTTATCCACCGTCAAACTGGCCACGCAATCTTGAAATTGGTCAGCCGATGTCTCTTGAGGCACATGGGCTATCTTTAGGAACTTTACTAGAGCTTTCGCATGTGCCTCGGAACACAGCAACAATTCCAGCATGGAGATTTTGGAGGGAGTTTTCCCCGACTGTTCAACTATGTCGTAGTCGCTCTTCTTTATTATTCTCAGGATCTCCTCCATTTCCTTCTTGGAGGTTTCAGGGATAGTCAGCGGTTGAGCCTTCGCCTGGACAGGCTCTTCTTGAATACTTTTTCCTCGAGTTTCAGCAGTAGGAGTGTTGGTAGGGATAACAGTAGGGGTTGTGTCGTCTTTGTCAATAGGAGCACTTGTAGATATGATTATTGGTACAGAGGCAACCTTTGGAGCAGCCAGGGGTCTAAAAACTGCCTTTGGGGGGGGGGGATTTCTGGAGAGAATATTCTACCGCTTCGGGTAATCTTACTGGTTCCAGAAATATTACTAATGTCAGAGTCTTCTTCTTCGGAGCTCATCTCTTCGACGGCCAGCCCATCTTGTTTGATGCCATGGTAGTAGATGTCCCCACCGTAATTCCACGACACAATTTTGTCTGATTCATACAGGAGTGGCCCAAGCATTGTGATTATAAGAGGAATAGTTTTTGGAACCGATGTAATTATAACGGGTCTTTTGGGGACCCTGGAAGAATTGGCAGAGATGGTTATGATTGAAATTTCTTCAACAGGAACAGGTGAAACAGGAGTACTTTCAAACAAAATATCTTTGTTGTCTATCAAGCGTTGAATGCCTGTTTTCAACAAAGGGCAAACAATTGGCGAGGATAAGAAAATATGACAGTCTTCATTACAACCCGGGAATACATCGGCTTTTAACAAATTTATCTTAATGATTAGGAGTGGAGTCAAGAGTTCATCAACTGTGGTAACAAAAAAATCTTCTTCAATTGCATTAGTGTTGTGACCGTGTCTAGGCATAGGAGCAAAAATGACGTTTGGCTTCTCGGGTGCATCAAACTCAATCTCTTTTGCGTCTATAAGGTCTTAAATTTTGTTTTTCAAGGCCTAACAATTGTTAGTGTCATGACTCGGACTTTCAGAATGATATGCACATCTGACATTTGGGTGATAATGAGGGGACGCTGTGTTGGGGTTCTTTGAAGCTTCTTTTAAAATTACCAAATTGGATTTCAGAAGGTGCGGTAAAACCTGGGATAGAGTCATATTGATTCTGGTGAATTGCCGAACTGGTCTTTCCACCCTCGGTTGATTACTTCTTGGTGGATTAGATGTAGGCTTTGGGATCATAACAGCTCATACCATTGGTCGACGTTCAGCTCTCCCTTGGTTCCTTTATGGATAAATAGTATATACCTCCTTCTTCCCGGTGAAAGGCTTTCTCACAACTGTAGAGGCAGATGAATCCTTCTGAATCTTTCCACTTTTTATGCCAGCTTCCACCCTCTCTCCGGTTAGTATTAACTTAGTAAATCCTGCAGATGAGCTTCCAATCAGATGGTTGAAGAAAGGGCCTGATAGAGTGCCTAAGAACATATCCACCAACTTCCTTTCAGACAGAGGGGGTTGAACTCTCCCAGCTAGATCTCTCCACTTCTGCGCGTAATCCTTGAAACCCTCATTGGAAGCCATGGTCATACTCTGAAGTTGAGTACGGGTAGGCGCCAGATCTGCATTATATTGGTATTGCTTATAGAAATCTGCAACAAGATCTTCCCAGTTGTGGACATTGGCCCTTTCTAATTGGTAAAACCAATCGAGTTGTGTTCTAGATAGGCTATCTTGAAAAAAATGCACCCACAGGTCTTTATCAGCGGAGTGTGGCTGGATCTTTCTCACATATAATCGGAGGTGCATTTTAGGACATGACACCCCATCATATTTTGCAAATAACGGCACTTTGAACTTTGGTGGGATCACAATTCCTGACACTAGTCCCAATTCTTCAAAGTCTAGACCTGACACCTTTTGTATTTCCATAGCGCTCAAACGCTCTTCAAGATGTCTGTACTTATCATCTGCTGGAGGATATTGTTCCTCGGAGTAGTCTTCCTCTTCTTCCTCCTCTTCAGATTCTGACGGAACCGCTGTTTCTTTTCCTTTCCCTTCTCCTTCCCCGGAAGTGGTTGCAAAATTCAAGGTTCTTCTAATCTGTCCCTGAAACCTTCTCCCCATGTTCAAAACCCCAGTGAGCTTCTTTGTTTTATTTTTTCTTTCCTCAGCTAGCAGAGTCTTCAACTCCTCTTGCCCCTTGGCTAGGGTCATGAGTAACTATTGAAATTGCGAGTTTTGAACTTGAAGATCTTTGATTGTCTGTTCGATATCCATCTTACTGAAATAAACAGTAGAGAGATGAGGAAACTTGTTACAAAAGACATGTTTATGTTATGATGAATGATATGTGCATATGTAATGTTTTCAAGGATTTTTAAAGATTCAAGTTCGTTTTAGACAAAAAGAAACACACGTTATATTAATAAGATAGAGTTTGAGTACATCAATGACCCTTGGGCAAAATAATACAACACTCTAAGATAAAAAAGTAGTGCGTATCCTCTTTGGTGCTATGTAGGCATTTAGAGTCTGCTCCTCATGAAGTAGCCTAGTGAGTTCCAAAACCTTCATCTCGCTTGCGTAGAATTGGGCTTCGAAAGTATCTCGGTCTCCTTTGATCTGTATCCAATCCCTTTGTAGGTCTTCAAGAGATGTGGGCATGTCAGGATGTACGATAGTGTATGGAACTTCTCCCTCCTTAACAGGCTCAATAATTATCGGAAGAATGGAAAGATAAGGCATCATAAGACTTTGAGCGAGGGTTCATACCCACTTGAGGTAAGGTGTGATACGGTGGGAGAACTGACTTGAGGTTTTGAGTTTGTTTTCGCAAATGTTTCGGTTGAGCAAGAGTCGCCACCAACTTTTTATTTTATCCTAAGGAAAGGTTAAAAAGCACAGGAAAAACCTTTGAGATGTTTTCGTGGGTTCGGGGAGTAGATTATAGAAAGGGAAGGTATTAGCACCCTTTCTATCCATGGTTATCCATGGGCTCTTAGTTACTTGCTTAGATCACTTGCCTTTGCTTTTCAATTGTTTGAAATTGTGCTTTGTGTGTGATTTTGAAAATGTTTTGAAAAAGATGCCTTGTCTAGGCAACCGTTGTAACAATTCTTGTTTGAATGTTTTACAAAGGTGTTTGTCTTTTTGAAAATATGTTTCAATGTTTTTTGAAAGTTTGTTTTGGAAGTTGTGTTTGTGAAGTGTGTTTGAAAGTAGGCAAGTGTGTTTTGCAAGTTTGATCAAGTAACTAAGAGTTTGTCTACCCTAATTTACTCAAAGATTTTTCTCATGTTTTAACCCTTTTAACAGTGTTGTTTCACCATTGTATTTGATGAACAACCTTGCATTAGGATGTTAATGGGACGGGCGCGGGTCATTGTTTAGACCATGAATGCAATAGTGTCAAGTGTCTTTGGCAATTTTCTTGAAGGGACTTGATCATTTTTGTTTAGGCAACTTCGAAAGCGTCATCGAGGGACTATGATCATTTTGTTTGTTTTTGTTTTGCCAAAGTACTTGACATGCAAACATGGCCCATTTTTGAAGGCAACAAGCGGGATTACCCTAGAGGTGCAAGTGTGAATGGTGTATTGATTTTCATGCATTTATCTTTGTATTAGGTTATCTAGCGGTTGATTTTGAATCTTCGCATACAAACCCTAATTACTATACAGTATATAGAAAGCGATAAATTGCGGGAATTTAAAGTCTAAGCTATTACAAATAAGTATCCGGGGATGGGGGTACAAATATTTACAAATGGGGATGAGTCTTATCCGGATAGTAGTGTCCAAATAATATTTATAACCAAATCGAATCGCATTCTCAATGTAAAATATAGCAATGTATAAGAATAAAAGAGAATCAAAAGTATGTAAGATGCACATGATTATTTACAAGTGATATAAATGTTAACCTAATGTAATATTAAGTATTAATATTATTTTTTGTATTTTTTTGTTAATTATATAAACAAATGTTTTAAAAAAGAAAAGAAAATTGTTTAAATTTAAGTATTCTATTATCTATGTATTTAGTTAATGTTTTTATGTACAAGAAGTTCTTAAAAGAAAAATATTTTAACTTAATAAAAGAAATCTATTATTTACATATATTGTTAATGTTATTTAGGAATTTTTTATAAAAAAGTGATTTTCTAAACAAAAAGTTTTAAAGCCCAAAATATATTATTTTTATTTAAAAGGAAATAGGAAATAGTTTAAAAAAGAAATAAAAAGAAGAGTATTAGTTTGTATATACATAAAAAAGGTTAAATGGGCCTTAAGAAAATGCTTGGCCCAAACAACAAAACTAGTAGATTCAAAAAGGGGGGGGTGTATGCGCCAGGATTCAGTTGGGCTTAGTAGTTTAATGGGGCAGAGGCCCAAAACGCGTTTCACAAGTTTTTAGGGTTTGTTTGTTTTGTTCATAACTTAGGGTTACAACGTCTTGAACGACGCCGCTTCTCTATCTTCTTCTTTGTTCTCTTCCTTGCTCAAACCATGGCTTCTGACTTACCCTTCAACGCCTGGCTACTGGACGCCACCTCCATTTCCCCTCTCTCCATGATTGTACCAAGTGGTGACAAGAAAAGGTATGGTTTCTGTCTTCAAATACGTTTTAGGTTTTGAATATCCGCGCATGTTTTTAGCTTTTTCATATCCTGATCTTTTGTATTATTATTTGTGTTCGTGTGAGGTGTTAAAAAGAAAAGGGAGGAGTTACTACCTTTGTTGGCTTTTGGAGAAGAGGCGGAGAAGTGGACAGGAGGCGTCTCCGGTGGCCAAGGTGAGGGAGTATATGATGCTGAGAACTTGCTAGCTTGTCTGGTACTTGTATCTTTTAGCTTTTGTTTGGTTTAATGATGAATATCTGAAAACCCTAAGATAGCTGAGTTCCTCTCCTCTTTTGCTTATCTGAACGCTTTGCTTATTTGATGATGTTCTTTGACTCTGAAATGCTTTTTGCTTCTTTTGGTTGTTGATGATGACTTAAACCTGAAACATTGCTTTTGTTTGTTGTCCTAATGTTGATGATTTCTGAGAGTTGCTTCTGAGATACTTTCACAATCTTCCTCTCTTTGAGCTTTGTTTCTTTTCAATGATGATAATATCTGAGAACGCTTGCTTCAGTATTGCTCTCTTATGAGTTTCTTTTCCTCTCTTGATGCTGTGTTACTCAATGATAAACTTTAGTTCTGAGAGTTTGGATTTGTTTAGCCTATAATGATTTTGATTCTGAGACATTTTGGCTTTGAATACTATGCAGTTTGACAGTTTTTTTTAGGCTATACAGGGCTTTGGCTTGAAGACAGGCTTGTTGGGGTTTAGGCTTTTCTGTTTGTGGTACAGATTTTGTTTGGATGTTCTTGATGCAGGATGATATAGTTTGAAGCTTAGCAGGTTTGGATACTGAATTTTATTCAGGTTTATTGTGCTTGGCTTAGGCTTGAAGCATGCTTGCTTTTGTTTAGAGGTTTTAAGCAGGCTGTATGTTTGAGTTGTGTTTGACAGGCTTGAGGCAGGTTAAGGCTGTGCTTGCTTCAAGGCTTCGTTGTTTTGGGGTTTTGAGGCAGGTTGATACAGTTTGAAGCTTAGCAGGTTTGAGAGCTTGTTTTTGAAGTTACCGGCTTGAGAGCTTGTGTTATATTTTTCTTTATGTTTTTCTGCCTCCTTTGTTCTGAACTGAAACTCTTTGTTATATCTTTTTCCTAAGCCTGCAAAACTGTAAGCCTCTCTACTTCTCTCTCTCTTTCTCTCTCCACAGAAAAAAGCATTTTTTATTGCTTAAACTGTACTTATTTTCTGAAAAAGTGCTTGGTTGGGAAATGATGAAAAAGGTTTTATAAGTTTGCTTGCATTTTGTCTTTCCTCTGCATATTGTACTTTCTTCTTTTCTTTGATGACAACTTGGTATCTTTTGATATCTTTTTGACAGTTTCTTTGTGATTTAGTTTGCTTAGTTTGAAACTTGTTCAGCTTAGTTTGTCACTTGTGACTTGGCTTGGCATTTTGAACTGTGCAGCTTGCTTGGCTTTTTGACAATGCAATTTATGCAGCTTTATGCATTTTGTTTAATATGCTGCCTTTTAATTAATCCATGTGCTTGCAAACATATTTTCTTTCCCTCTTTGTGAACCAAGAAGAGAGTCTTCTTGCAATTTGCAGAGAGGACGAACAAACTGATTCTGGCCAACACTTTTTATGACGAGTCTTAATTAACTGTCTGAGAATGCTCTTAATTTATCTGTACTGACTTCTTCCTTTTTTGTCTTTGCAGATAAATATCAGTCGAGCAATGGGGAGCAGCAGTAGAAGATGAAGACTTAGGATAGATTTAATTTATTTTTAATCATTGTAATAAATGTCATTGTAACACTGTAAATAAGTTTACTGTATCAAATAAACATTTGTAACAACAATTGAAAATGAATAAAAAATCCTTTGTCAGTTAATTCTTTAATTCTTCTGCATTTATTTATTTAATTACTTAAATTTCTTGAATTATAATAATTGGAAATTATCCAATAATTTTAACTTAGAAATTATAAATAATCAATAAACGTCTGGCGTTCCGAAATAACCAAAAGCATTGCACAGTTAAACAAACAGACGTCCACACGCCTTTTACCTCACTGATCAAACTAAAACTTCAACTTTCAATCAGAAGCCTCAACTGCTATCCCATATGTTTAGACCTTGAGAAACAAACAGAAATCTTGAGCAAACGTCAAAGCAGTGTAACAGCCAATTAAGACACTGTGGATTTAAATTCTTTTGAAAATGCACGTGCAAACCCTAATTCTTGATTTATTGACAAAGAAACGTCCGCCTGATCAAACCCTGAGCCAAACTCAACCAAACCCTAACAATCTGCTTGAACTGATTCAAAATCAATGGAAACCCTAATTTTGCCTGACTGATGAGAAAAGTCTGTTTGACCGATTCTTAAGCCAATCTGAAAAATCAGGAAAAGCCCGAAGCTGTGATTTCTTGTGGAAAAGATAGGGCAAATTTTGGGGTACAACAGTTGCCCCTGTTCAATCTTCTTGAACCTGAAGAGTTAGATTGGCAGGTTTGCCTTTCGCGACTCGAAGGTAAAAGGAGATTGGACACTAGAGTGCCCAAAAAATTTGCACTCGTCAAAGCGTAGCTTGAGGGAATTGGCTTAAAGATACCATTTGGAGATGTGAAAAAATCTTGTCGGGGGATGGGCTTAGAGATGCCATCTGGAAATTGTTGGTAGGAGGATGGGCTTATAGATGCCATCCAAGAATGTTTGTTGAACTGTATGTCGTTGGTGAGTGGGTGAGTATCAGAAAGGTATCCATGTTTGAAACGTCTCTGAACTGGGGGTCTGAATAAGCAATAGATTGACATCCATGTTTGGAGAATCCGTAAACTGTTTTCAGTAGTTGAATCCGAACAAGCGATAGATTAACATCCGTGTTTGGAGAATCCGTAAACTGTTTTCAGTAGTTGAATCTGAACAAGCGATAGATTAACATCCGTGTTTGGAGAATCCGTAAACTGTTTTCAGAAGTCTTGAAGTTGAATAAGCAATAGATTAGCATCCATGTTGGGAAGCGTCCGTGAACTATTTTCAAAAGTTGAGTCTGAACAAGTGATAGATTAACATCCGTATTTGGAGAATCCGTAAACTATTTTCAGAAGTCTTGGAATCTGGACAAGCGATAGGTTAACATCCGTGTCTGGAGAACCTGTAAACTGTTTTCAGAAGTCTGAGCTTGTCAATCTTATCCTGAAACGGGTAAAATATTAGCTGAAACACAAAGTTATGTTGCATGAAATGTATGATGCAATGTATGTTATATCAATGTTTATGATATGAATGTAATGGATGTGCATGTAAGCTGATGAGCTGTCTTGCTGGGGATAGATGAATCCTGGATAGCTGGAGATAATAGAATCTTGACTGCTGTCGGGGATTGAAAATCCTTTGATTGTTGAAAATGAGAAGTCCCGGGACCACTGTTGGGGAATCAGGAGCTTGGGTTGTATACCAATCTAACTGGGGACTCTTGTCTTGAGGAGATCTTCACTGGGGAATATCTAAATACTCTGTGAGGAACTGAGAATGAGAGTCTTCATTCTGCTTGGGGATTGGTAGTTGGAAGTTTTAGCTCCACTGGGGGTTGCAAGAATCTTTTGATTGCTGCAGGTATTGATCCGGGATCTTGAAAAGGTTGGTCGGTGAGATAGTTGTCCTGGCTGGTTTCAGGTATTAATCTCTGACCTGAGAAAGAAAGATAGTTTTCCTGGCTTGTTACAGGTATTAATCTTCAATCTCTTCATGTAGATAGTTTTCCTGGCTAGTTTCAGGTATTAATCTACAATCAGTCATCCACAAATAGTTTTCCTGGCTTGTTACAGGTATTAATCTGGAACTTGGGTTATACGCCACTTTGATAATGAGAATCTTCATTCTGTTGGGGGTCAGAAACTGGGAGTATACCAATCTTCTGAGGTTTCAAGGATGAGAGTCTTCATTCTTTGAGAGAAACAGATTTTTTAGGAGCTTCAATTGTCCGTTATCTGTCGGTGGTTGTAACTTCCAGCAGGTGATGAAGGGATTTTGATGATGACCGCAATTTCCAGCAGGTGATGAAGGAAATTTTGAACGTTATTGAATTCCAGCAGGTGATGTAGGAATTTTTGATGATTACTACTCCAAAAGATGAAGGAATCTTTGACGATTACTACTCCAAAAGATGAAGGAACCTTTGACGATTACTACTCCAAAAGATGAAGGAACATTTGACGATTACTACTCCAAAAGATGAAGGAACCTTTGATTACTACTCCAAAAGATGAAGGAATCTTTGACGATTACTACTCCAAAAGATGAAGGAATCTTTGATTACTACTCCAAAAGATGAAGGAATCTTATATGTCGATCAATCTGCATATGTTAAGAATGTTGTTGAAATGTAATTTGTTTTGGAGAATAAATCCTTGACAAATGTTGGGGAAATAAACCCATGACTGCTGGTCTGCTAGAGGGGTGATCACTTCCCCTGGTATTAGATGCGTGTGATATTGCTAGGAAACTTGGACTGTTCGTAACCCTTAAGATTGACATTCGAATGCCCCAAGTGATGGTGAGGGAGACTTGCCCCAGGTTAATCTATAATTGAGAGATTTGTTGAAATCCTGACTGGACTGCCCCAGGTTAACTGAACTTTGAAAGATCTGTTGAAACCTTGACTGGACTGCCCCAGGTTAACTGAACTTTGAAAGATCTGTTGAAATCTTGACTGGACTGCCCCAGGTTAACTGAACTTTGAAAGATTTGTTGAAATCTTGACTAGACTGCCCCAGGTGTGCTGGATAGTGACATGTCATGCCCCCTTGTTGATAGGAGATTTGTCAATGGAAGTGTCATCCTTTTTGAATTGATTTTATTCATTGAGAGAGCTTTCGTTCATCGGATATTCATTGTGCGAACTTCTCCGCTGTCAAACAAATAGCCAAATGCAAACAGTGATATTCAAGTAATGCAACGTTTATGTTTGTCTCGAAGTTTTGAAAAATGCGTTTTTTAGCAGAAAACTTTTTATAAGACAAATTCAACACAAGATTTAGAGCAAAGCTTTACAGGAGTCAGGATACCTTTTGTAACAGTATGCTTTCGAACTAACCCATGCTTCAATTAGGACTTTTGAAGGGTTGTAACGTGGCTTGGTTCACGGTTTTAAGAAGCAAATGATAAAGGCTCAAAGTATATTGGTACCCACCCGCGCTTCGTGATGTTCTTCAATCCTAAACTCAGTTAATTGTGCGTCGAACTCTATTCGAATTTGGAACGACCTTTTGGTGATGGTTCACACCAGTTGGATTTTGGAAGGCAGTCACCATCTCCCCTTTTTTTGCAACATTTTTCATGTTGTTGAGGATTTGTAATGACCTCTTTCTTTTGATTCGTTATCCCTAACTTTTGAAGAAGTGAAAAACACAAGAAGGGGGGTTGAATTGTAAAAACTGGAAATCAATTGCAATCAACACGATATTTTTATCCTGGTTCGTTTGATCTCAAACTACTCCAGTCCACCCGTCAAGGTGATTTCGCCTCTCTCCAACGAGGTCTTAATCCACTATATTCAACTGAATATTACAATCTGCTTTAACAACTGCTAAAGCCTTCTTGAGTCAAACCACAAACCGGTTTCTCAAGGAAATACTTTCTTACAAAGAATTGAAATCTAGGTGTGTGAATGTTTTCTACAAAACTGTTTATCACAACTGTGATACTACACAACTTAAGCTTATGAGAACTAGATTGCTAAAATAATTGAGTAAGGAATTGAGAGCTTTTAGCAAACTGAGAGTAAGGAAGATGATGATTAGCTTTTAGGCGTGTAGAGTGTTGTAGAGCATTAGCCAATTCAATCTTCATTGACTTGTTTATATAGCATTGGAAATAGTGTACGTTGGAGTAATAATTTTGTTTCAATGCCAATAACATTCTTTCCTTATTAAGCAGATCTTGTCTGGAATGATGTCGTTGGTAATAAATCATCTTGAATGCACAGTACCGTTGCCACTTGAGCGTGTTCTGGCTTTGGCTCATTCTGACGCTGCTTAGGTGTTGATGAACTGTTGTTGTCTTTATCATAGTTTAGAGTGTTGAGCGCAGATCTGTTCATCAAGCTTCAGCATAAACACAAGTTGATCTTCTGATTCTGGTATCTGATATAACATCTTCTGATGCTGATGTTGATATCCAATTTTCTGATGCTGATGAGGATGTTCTCATGCTGATACCCATCAGAGTTTCTGTAAAACAGAGTGTAATTTTTAGGTAGCAAATAGTTCTTACATGAATCATACAATTAATATATCTTTGCATTTTGTTATCATCAAAACTTAAACTTAGGGTAGTAGATTCAAACTTTGTTCTAACAATCTCCCCCTTTTTGATGATGACAAAAACTAGATATTTTTTAATTGAAAAATAGCATGAAAAGTATCAGAGATAACTAAATAATAAGTTGTATCAGAATTAATTAGGAAGTTATCAAAGATGAGGGATAAAGAGATATCAGAGTTTAGATCAGAGATACTCCCCCTGAATTTATTACTTCCCCTTTTTAATTCCAAGAGTTCTTCAGGATCAGATCTTTATTGACTTTCTTTGAACATCAGAATATCAGAGCTTCAGATCAGAATATCAGAGCTTCGAGCTTCAGTGTGTCAGAGGTGATTAACTTCTTGTACCTGTAGACTTATGCAAAAACAGAAAACATTCAAGTATATCAGGGTGTTAGAATGTTTGAGACTTTTTGTCTCAGTAATCCGTTATTGAAAAATATCATTCTTGTTATCCCCCTTTTTGTCAGCAATCAAAAAGTGTAAGTGATATGCTAAAACAATCAGAGCAGAAAAACTTGTTATATTAAATTCAGAGCCAGACAAATAGTACAGATGATATGCAAAGAAAACAGTGAAAATATCAAGAATGAAAAACTAAGGTTAGGGTGGAAAGCGTGTGAACAGAGTCTCCAGCATTGACTTAATCTGATCAGCAGTTTCATTCTGCTTGTGCACCATGCTGACTACTGTATCTATCTCGTTGTCTTGCACATCCATCCTTTCCTTCATCTTCTGATCATTTTCATCCATTCTTTGCTGCAGACGAATATCATTCAGCCTCAGCTCTTCCAGAGTCTGCCTGTCCAAGGCAGCTTGAGAGACGTCAGAAGCAGGAAGCTTCTGAGAGCTTTCTTCAACATCTTCAGCTTGACTAACCTCTTCAGCTTGAGTTGTCTGATCTTCTTCTGGCTGCACTTTTGAAGCTGGACGCTTCTCAGACCATGGCTCACTATCCAGAAGGAGCACTTCTTCCTTCAGCAGCTGACTTCCAACTTCCTTCAGCAGCTTGCTAAAGTTCTGTTGTGCCTGCTCATAATTAATGTCTTGCAATTTGAGGGCTTCAGCGTGTACCCATATTCTGAATCGTGTCCAGAGTTGGTCTGAGGCAGCAGGATCAATCATTCCAAGACAAACTTGCTTTAGAGAAGCAATCCATTGCTGCAAGCCTGTTTCAAAATTCACAATGCCAGAGCCAACATCTAGCTGTTTTAGTTTGGGAATGGCTATTTTATGTTTGAGATCAGCAAGACGGTCAAGGATTGTTAAATCGATGAAGGTCCTGCTGTGGTCTTCTGTAGTTTGTTTGGGAGATGGAGTGGGAGAGTCAGAGATGATTATTGGACTGTTTGGAGTATTTGGAGGGGTAGTTTCTGGTGAGGATGGCAGCTGGGGTATGTTTATGGTTGTACCACATGGCAGATGAATTGCCAAGGGTTGTGGCTCAGAGGATTGAGGAGAATGAGGTTCAAGAGATGGAGTTTCAGAGTGATGAAACTCAGGTTGTGGAGGTGATGGTTGAGGTGAAAGTGGATGAGGTTCTGGTTATGGAGAGGGAGGAGGAATTGCTGGTTATGGAGAGGGAGGTGGAATTTCTGGTTGTTGTGGAATTTGTGGTTCTTCTGGTATGGGTGAGAGAGTATGTTCTGGTTGAGGAGAGTGTGCAATTTCTGGTTGAGTGTTTAGATTATTTGAGAGGTGAGCAGAAACACGTTGATCAATTTCAGACAGAACTTTGTCAAGTTCTGATTCAGTTGATGGTGTGAGTTTTGGATTTTTGGTGCGGGATCTCCTGAGAGTCAGTGACTCAGAAGGGTCATCTTCTGGTTCTGTTTCATCAATATTTGGTATGGGGATTGGAAGTTCATGTGAAGCTGGGGTTGGGATTGATGTTAGAATAGCAGAAGAATTTAAAACATTAGAAGCAGATAGATTACCCCTCTTCTTAGGGGTCTGCTGGGATGGTCCTTCTGAAGTGGCCTTTCTTTTCTTCATCTTCTTCATAGTAACTTCTGGTTGTTGTTGGTGCAGATCTTTAATATTCAGTTTGGGATCTGTACCATCAGCCTTGCAAGCGTCCAAGTATCTGAGAACCACAACTGGTTTAGATTCAATCTCAGAAAATAGTGGAAAGTCGTCCAGAGGGACTCTTATGCTGGTGATGTCAGCAAGAGGAGTAACGTTGGGCTCCTTTCTGATATTCTCTATCAGTTTCATTTTCTTCAGATTCTTGGCGTTCAGAGGCTTGCCAACAGTAGGTTCAATAGAAATTAATTCCTGAGCTTCTGTAAGGTGTTCTATCAGCCTATTCTCAGTCAGAATATCTGATATTAACATGCCAAAGGGTATCCAATCCCTTTTTGTCCTTTCTTCTTCCCTTGTCTCCTTGACGCTGGTCCTGAGGTGATTAAACAGAAGATGAGCCAAGTTAATCTTTACCTTCTGATTAATAAAATAGATCAGAAACTGCTAATCTATATTTATATAATCAGGAGAGCTTGTTGGCTTCCTATGATTAAAGCACCCCAGAATAATCTTCGCCCATATTCTGTCCTGATCCTTTAAGCCTCTGATTTTGCTGCTGGGAACCCCATGGGTGAAAATCTGCCTTGCAATGACAGCAACGTCAGAGCATCTTTCAGCCATGTCGATACAGCGGATACCACCACCATTGTATCCAATCAATCTTGCAATGTGATCCTCAGTGATCACAATCTTCTTTCCCATTATGTAGGAGGTAACTTGATGTGTTGATGAGTACGCATGAATCCAGAACTCCTTGACCAAGACTGGGAATGTTGGTCCCACTAACCTATCAAAATATCTCTCCCATCCCTGTGCCCTAACTTCTATCAAATCGAATCCATTTTCTTTCAGACTGGAGAAATCAACAATTAGTTCAGACAGCACTTCCAAATTCTTCACTGGTGTAAGGAGTGTTCTGAAGGGAACTTGGTATTGTTCAGATGAAGCCTCCTTCTGAGAACCTGCAGAAACATTGTTGGAGGTTGCCATGTTCACACTTAGGGTTTTCTGAGAAAAACTTGAAAAATGGGTTTCTTTTGAGAGAGATGAACACACAAGGAAAATGCAGAAAATATTTGTAAGATTGTAAGAAACGGTAAAATATTAATGAAAGATGTTAATGTGCTTAAATAGATTTCAAAATATGTTTTGAAAGCGTAAACAGTTTCAAGAAAGAGAAATAATTCATGATTACATTTTAAAACATGATTACGTGCATTTAATGCTTGCTGATTTTGGGGGATTTGAGAAAGATACTTGAAACGGTTACCAGACATGTGCCTCAATGCACCCAATCAGCGTTTTCCCTTCTCAGAAGCGTGCAGCGTTCTACTTCAGAGATTTGCTGATGATTGGATGACACTTGTTTGATTTATTGAGCAGCACGTCTATCCTTGAGCTGAAACGCTCAGATCTTTAAGAATAGCATCTGATACAATCTGCATGTCTATCTTTCTGAAAAGAGATTGATCAGAAGTTCACAGTAAACAGAAAACACATTTTGAAGGATAATATATAGAATTAAAGCATTTTCACTCTGGGCAGATTTTCATGCTGAGATGTTTCAGAATGAAATTGAATCTATCTTCAGAAAGAGGTTTAGTGAAGATATCAGCCCATTGATGGTCTGTATCAATAAATTTTAAGTTCAAAATTCCTTTCTGAATATAGTCCCTAATGAAGTGATGTTTAATTTCTATATGCTTAGCCCTAGAATGCAAAATAGGATTCTTACTTAAGCAAATAGCAGAAGTATTGTCACAGAGTATAGGGATGTTACTCTCAAAAATCTGGAAGTCTTCAAGTTGACTTTTCATCCAGAGCATTTGTGTGCTACATCCTGCTGCTGCTATGTACTCAGCTTCTGCTGTTGATAGCGCAATTGTGGATTGCCTTTTGCTGGACCAACAGATTAGATTTTCTCCCAGAAACTGGCAGCTTCCAGAAGTACTTTTACGCTTTACTCTGTCTCCAGCAAAGTCAGCATCGCAGTAGCCTACTAAGCTGTAATCACTAGATTTTCTATAAAATAAACCCAGATTAGTAGTACCTTTCAGATACTTGAAAATTCGCTTAACAGCTGTTAAGTGAGATTCTCTAGGATCTGATTGGAATCTAGCACAAATACATACGCTGAATAAGATATCAGGCCTTGAAGCTGTCAGATAAAGGAGAGAACCAATCATACCTTTGTAGACCTTCTGTTCTACCTTTTTGCTTACCTCTTCTCTTTCCAGAATGCACGTGGGATGCATTGGAATCTTTGATGGCTTACATTCTGAGATGTCAAATTTCTTCAGAAGATCTTTGACATATTTGCTCTGATGAATGTAAGTTCCCTCTGGAGTTTGATTGATCTGAATTCCTAGAAAGAATTTCAGTTCCCCCATGAGGCTCATCTCAAATTCTGCCTGCATACACTTAGCAAATTTTCTTCCAAAAGAAGGATTAGTAGATCCAAAAATGATATCATCAACATAAATTTGACGGACTAAGATGTCATTCTTAACTGTCTTACAGAATAAGGTAGTGTCCACCTTCCCTCTGGTGAATTCATTTTCTAACAAAAAGTTACTTAGTCTTTCATACCAAGCTCTGGGAGCTTGTTTCAGACCATATAGTGACTTCTTTAGTTTGAAAACATGTTCTGGATGTTTTGTACTTTCAAAACCAGGGGGTTGGTGCACATAAACCTCTTCTTCTATATAACCATTTAAGAATGCACTCTTGACATCCATCTGATACTGAGTGATGCCTCTATTAACAACAAATGAAATTAAAAGTCTGATAGATTCTAACCTGGCGACTGGAGCAAAGGTTTCTGTATAGTCTATTCCCTCTTGCTGACTATAACCTTGTGCTACCAGTCGTGCTTTGTTTCTGATGACTTCACCTTGTTCATTTAGCTTGTTTCTGAACACCCATCTTGTTCCAATGACGTTGAATCCTTTTGGTCTGGGAACAAGATCCCATACGTCATTTCTGGTGAATTGATTCAGCTCTTCTTGCATTGCTAGAATCCAGTCGTTGTCCAGAAGTGCTTCATCAATAGAAGAAGGTTCAATCAGAGACACAAGTCCCATGAGGGTTTCTTCAGAGTTTTTGAAGCTTGCTCTTGTTCTGATTGGATCTTCCTTTCTTCCTAAGATAGTTTCTTCTGGGTGATCCAAGCTGCTTCTGGGTAGTCTCTTCTGAGGTTGATCAGCAGCTGTTGTAGGATTGCTAGCAGTGCTCCTTTCAGATGTTGAAGGAGTGTCTTTGTTGAGAGCTTCTGATGACTTGTCTTCAGAACCTGTAAATTCAATTTCCATACTGCAAAAACTTCATTCTGCTTTGACTTTTCAGAGTCAAGCTTATCATCAAAACGAACACTGATTGATTCTTCCACAATCTGTGTTTCTGTATTGTATACTCTGTACCCTCTTGAGCGTTCAGAGTATCCTAACATAATACACTTCTGTGCTTTAGAGTCAAACTTGTTCAAATAATTTTTTGTATTTAACATAAAACAAGTACATCCAAATGGATGAAAATATGAAATGTTGGGCTTTCTGTTCTTCCACAATTCATATGGAGTCTTTTCCAGAATAGGTCTTATTGAGATTCTATTCTGAATGTAGCACGCTGTGTTTATTGCCTCTGCCCAGAAGATCTTAGCAACGTTTGTCTCATTGATCATGGTTCTGGCCATTTCTTGCAATGTTCTGTTCTTTCGTTCTACAACTCCATTTTGTTGGGGAGTTTTAGGACAAGAGAAATCATGCAGAATGCCTTTGTCATTAAAGAATGACTCAAAATCTTTGTTTCCAAACTCTCCACCATGATCACTTCTGACTTTAACGATTCTAATATCCTTTTCATTCTGAACTTGGTTACAGAAGGTAACAAACACAGAGTGTGACTCGTCCTTGTGTCTTAAGAACTTTACCCATGTCCATCTGCTATAGTCATCTACGATTACTAACCCATACTTCTTGCCACTGACTGAAGCAGTTTTAACTGGTCCAAATAAGTCAATGTGCAGAAGTTCTAATGGCTTAGAGGTAGAAACAACATTTTTAGATTTGAAAGAAGGTTTTGCAAACTTGCCTTTCTGACATGCTTCACACAGAGCATCTGAATTGAACTTCAAATTAGAAAGTCCTCTGACCAGATTGAGTTTGTTAATCTGAGATATTCTTCTCATACTAACATGCCCCAATCTTCTGTGCCAGATCCACTGCTCGTTGTTAACAGACAGAAGACACTTTACATTCTGACTTTTCAGTTCATAAAGTTTGATTCTATAGATGTTGTTTTTCCTCTTTCCATTAAATAGGATAGTCCCATCTTTCTGACTAACAGCTTTACATGATTTTTGATTAAAGATTATATCATAACCGTTATCACTTAATTGACTTATGGATAACAGATTATGCATTAATCCATCTACTAGCAGAACATTATTTATAGAGGGAAGATTTCCATTACCTACAGTTCCAGAGCCAATGATCTTTCCCCTTTGATTGCCTCTAAAGCCAACGTGGCCTCCAGGCTTAAGTTCCAGGCTTTGGAACATATGCCTTCTTCCCGTCATGTGTCGCAAGCAGCCAGAGTCTAGGTACCATGACTGGTGTTTCTGATTTGCTGCTAAAGATATCTGCAACATGTATTATTTTATCCTTAGGTACCCAGATTTTCTTGGGTCCTGATTTGTTAGATTTACCAAAACTCTGGTTGAATTTTGGTTTTACATAATACTTACTGCTAGTGTATTTAATATCATGTGTGTGACCATACACAAAATGTGAGTTCAGAGGAGTGTGTTTAATGGTTAAATCCATGACATTCTTTGGTGTAGGAACCTTACCTTGGTATCCTATTCCCTTCCTGCCGTTTCTGCTAACTCCATAGATCATTGAAGCCATTTTGCTTCTATCTATGCTTTTAGCAAGGAACTTCTGGAAATTGTGATCATACTCCTTGATGATCTCATCAGCGCTGCTGGGAGTTTCAGAAATTGGTTCCTTCTGAGAGTTTTGTAAAACATTTTCTAATTTTGAAATTTTATTTCTCAGCTCAGAATTTTCCAATTTAAGACTCTCAGTCTTATCAGAGTCAGATTCAAGATTCCTTTTCAGGTTTCTAAATTTAACTCTAATCTGCTGGTACCTTTCCAGAATTTCGTTAAGGCTTTCAACAAGTTTAGCCTTAGTAAAATTAATTGCAAAGTCAGGAAATACCTCTTCAGTATCTGATTCTGAGTCTGATTCAGAAGCTTCATTGTCTTCTGAAATGTTGGCCATGAGAGCTATGTTTGCTCTCTCATCATCTGATTCTGAGTCAGCTTCAGACGAGTCAGAGTCATCCCATGTAGCCATGAGACTTTTCTTCTTTTCTCTTCCAAACTTCTTTTTGGGCTTTTCCCTCTGAAGCTTTGGGCAGTCACTCTTGTAGTGTCCTTGCTCATTGCACTCATAGCAGATGATGTCCTTGGTGTTTGGCTTTCTGCTTCCTGAGGAGCCTTCAGATCTTCTGTATCCAGAGGAAGAATCTGTCCTTCTGTATCTGGAAGAAGACTCATTCTGATCAGATCTTCTGGGATTCCTGAACTTCCTTTGCCTCTGCTTCCACAGTTGGTTCACTCTTTTGGAGAGGAGAGAAAGTTCGTCTTCTTCTGATGAGGATCCATTAGATGTTTCTTCAACTTCCTGCAAAACTTTAGACTCAGATTTTTTGTTAGATTTTAATGCTAAAGGCTTACCTTGCTTCTGAGGTTCATCAGCTTCTAGCTCTATCTCATGACTTCTGAGGGAGCTGATAAGTTCCTCCAGAGAAATTTTGTTGAGATCTTTTGCTAGCTTCAGAGCTGTAACCATTGGCCTCCACTGCTTTGGTAAGCTTCTGATGATCTTCTTGACGTGATCAGCAGTAGAGTATCCTTTGTCCAGAACCTTGAGACCAGCCACCAGAATTTGGAATCTTGAGAACATTGTTTCAATGGATTCACTTTCTTCCATTTTGAATGCCTCATACTTCTGAATGAGCGCAAGAGCTTTAGTTTCTTTGACCTGAATGTTGCCTTCATGCGTCATTCTGAGTGAGTCAAACATGTTCTTTGATGTGTCTCTGTTAGAGATCTTTTCATATTCAGCATAGGAGATGGCGCTGAGAAGGATGGTTCTGGCCTTGTGGTGATTTTTGAAGTCACGCTTTTGTTGGTCAGACATTACTTTCCTGTCAATCTTCTGACCGCTTGCATTCATAGGGTGCGTGTATCCATCTGTCACCATGTCCCATAGATCAGCATCATGTTCCAGAAAGAAGCTTTCAATTCTGTCTTTCCAGTAATCAAAATTTTCTCCATCAAAGACTGGAGGTTTGCCGCTGAATCTGTCTCTGTCTTCATTGTTGTCATTGCTGGTGTGTTGATAAGTTCCTGCCATTGTGTTTTTCTGACGCTGGATCTTGTACTGACACGGTTAAGTGTTTTAGCTCATAACCAGGCGCTCTGATGCCAATTGAAGAAGTGAAAAACACAAGAAGGGGGGTTGAATTGTAAAAACTGGAAATCAATTGCAATCAACACGATATTTTTATCCTGGTTCGTTTGATCTCAAACTACTCCAGTCCACCCGTCAAGGTGATTTCGCCTCTCTCCAACGAGGTCTTAATCCACTATATTCAACTGAATATTACAATCTGCTTTAACAACTGCTAAAGCCTTCTTGAGTCAAACCACAAACCGGTTTCTCAAGGAAATACTTTCTTACAAAGAATTGAAATCTAGGTGTGTGAATGTTTTCTACAAAACTGTTTATCACAACTGTGATACTACACAACTTAAGCTTATGAGAACTAGATTGCTAAAATAATTGAGTAAGGAATTGAGAGCTTTTAGCAAACTGAGAGTAAGGAAGATGATGATTAGCTTTTAGGCGTGTAGAGTGTTGTAGAGCATTAGCCAATTCAATCTTCATTGACTTGTTTATATAGCATTGGAAATAGTGTACGTTGGAGTAATAATTTTGTTTCAATGCCAATAACATTCTTTCCTTATTAAGCAGATCTTGTCTGGAATGATGTCGTTGGTAATAAATCATCTTGAATGCACAGTACCGTTGCCACTTGAGCGTGTTCTGGCTTTGGCTCATTCTGACGCTGCTTAGGTGTTGATGAACTGTTGTTGTCTTTATCATAGTTTAGAGTGTTGAGCGCAGATCTGTTCATCAAGCTTCAGCATAAACACAAGTTGATCTTCTGATTCTGGTATCTGATATAACATCTTCTGATGCTGATGTTGATATCCAATTTTCTGATGCTGATGAGGATGTTCTCATGCTGATACCCATCAGAGTTTCTGTAAAACAGAGTGTAATTTTTAGGTAGCAAATAGTTCTTACATGAATCATACAATTAATATATCTTTGCATTTTGTTATCATCAAAACTTAAACTTAGGGTAGTAGATTCAAACTTTGTTCTAACAACTTTTGCCTGACTGTTCCTGTTTTCGAGATTATAGTCAGCGGGATGCCCTAACTTTCTTAAGCCTCATTTGTAGGTTTTTGCTTAGTGGGCTTTTTCTTTTTTGAGAGGTAATGACTGCCTATGAGATAAGGAACCATCACTGTCTTTTGATTCCAAAGGAGTGCTTTTGATGTTGTTCGTTGTATTACGAACTGAGAGTTTGCGACTTTAATGCGCATCTTTTTTTTTGAATCAACTGAGAGACTACCCTGCCCCAGGTTTAAATCAAAGGTTTTAATTTGTTTAGAACAGAAAACTCCTACTTCTTTGGCTCAAAGGGGTTGACTAGGGATTATCTTCCTTATAACTCCAGTGTTTGGGATTTGAAAGAAATGCCTGTACATCATCAACGAGGTCTGTTCAAAAGCATACTGTATGAGATTATGGCATTGTTTCGTCATCCTCCCTCTAAAGGCTTGTAGCTTTTGCAAGAGTTAAATGGCATAGAGAAAGTAGAAAGCATAGTTCAAGTGTAATGAAAATGAGTGGATCAAATCAAGACAAACACATGCAATGCATTAATGAAACAAAGTTTAACATTAATAGATAATTGTTTGAATAACAAAGAAATTACAACTTGAAAATTCAAATGAAACAAAGATGCTCTCAATGATTCGTCAAAGGAGCAGTGATTATGCTAGAGTCTCCGAAGGGTCGAACTCGATCTCTTTGGCATCAATCAAGTCTTGAATCTTGTTCTTCAAAGTCCAACAGCTGTCAGTGTCGTGTCCAGGACTGTTAGAATGGTAGTCACATCTCACCCTCGAGTTATACTTGGAAGAGGAAGTATCAGGATTTTGAGGAGGATCCTTTAGCGTGATTAACTTCAACTTCAGCAAATGTTGTAACGCTTGAGACAAAGGCATGTTGATGTCAGTATACTGCCTTTCTTGATATCTCACCCTACGCCTCTTGTCCCGTCTTTGTTGAATAGTCGTGGGATCAGAGATCAGGATTGCCCCTACATGTTGATCATGACGACTCTTTTGACCAGTCACTGCATTGGACTCTTTCTTCCCATTATGGGGAAATTTCTGAGCATCAGAGGGAGTAGCTCCTTGGATCTTCCCACTTTTGATGCCAGCTTCGACCCTTTCGCCGGTCAGTACTAGCTCAGTGAACCCGACTGAGGAGCTTCTAATTAAGTGATTGAAGAAAGGCCCTGTCAAGGTTCCCATGAAGATGTCAATCATTTCTCTGTCAGTTAAAGGGGGTTGCACCCTACCAGCCAGATCTCTCCACTTTTGAGCGTATCCTTTGAAGCTCTCGTCGGAACCCATAGTCATGTTCTGCAATTGCACGCGAGTTGGTGCAAGATCAGCATTGTACTGATACTGCTTATAAAAAGCAACAGCTAAGTCCTCCCAGGTGTGGATGCGAGAACTCTCCAATTGATAGAACCACTCGAGTTGAGCCCCTACCAGGCTTTCTTGGAATAAATGGATCCAAAGCTTTGGATCAGTTGTGTATAGTTGAATCTTGCGAACATAAGACTTTAGATGCATCTTAGGGTAAGAGACTCCATCATACAGGGCCAAGGTAGGGACTTTGAACTTTGGAGGGATGACCAATCCAGAAACTAAACCCATGTCTCCTAAATCCAAGCCAGGTATTTGTTGAACCTCCTAGCATTGAGGCGATCCTCCAACTGTTTGTACTTGTCATCAGCGGGAGGATATTGTTCCTCGGAGTAGTCAGCTTCAACATCATTGATCTCCAAATTGTGGTCTTCTTCAAGACTGACCCCTATGCTGGGTGGAGTTGAAAGATCTAGAGTTTCAGGTCTTCTGCTCAAGTTCAGGATACCCGCTGCTTTCTTGGACTTCTTCTTCTTGTCTTTGAGAAGGAGAGCTTTCAGGTCTTCTTGCCCTTTACCCATATCCAGAAGCATTTGTTGGAATTGAGCGTTTTGAGCTTGGAGATCTTTCACTGTTTGTTCCATATCCATCTTACTGAAATAAACAGTAGGAAGATAAAGAGACCTGTAGGAGAAACCTGTTATGCAATGATATGTATGATATATGTATGCAATGTTTTCAAGGATCTCTTGGGGTAAACACAAGAGAATGTTAGAGGTTGAACTTCGATCTTTGATTGGAGAACTTTGCACCGGTGGATGTCTTTCCACGAGAATCAAGCTCACCATGTCAAGTGGGTCATAGCCCCTGATTCAAGTTGTTGCACTTGATCTTTGACGGCGTTTGATTAGAGGAGAAACCTCTTGCCCCTTGGTAGACGTCGGGTTCAACGTGACTCTGCATCAAAAGACTCTCGAGATCCTTGAAATGGTTATTGTAAATGCTATGGTATGATGTTATGATGTTATGTACATGTATGCAAAAGCAAATAAGTGTATATACAGGTAATCATATTCACACAGAGCAAACAAGTCCTTAGGTTCTTGCATGGGGTTTGTAGGTAAGTACCCTCTTGAAGTTAGTTGGCTCATCCTGTCCTAAAATAGAAACCGGGTTCTAAGGAGCTCAATATCATTGGATTTATTTTCTGTGTTCATTGTTTTGGTTTAGCCACTTAACCGGCGACCAAAATATTCCAAGAAAACAACCCTCAATGAGTGTAGTATCGAGTATCTACCAACTTCGAACTGCACCAAAGTCGGTCATCTCACTACCTCTAAAAAGGCCAAGATGGTCAATTAAGGTTCTAAGAGTTCGTTAGTGCTTCATGACATCGCTCAGCGGCCCCGTATTCTCCTTGATTACTCAAGGGCTACCGGTACTCACAAATATGTCACACTAACATAGCTACTGCTTCAACCATGTCGGTATACCCCGCACAGTTCCCTCACAGTTTATTGCTATTTACCTAAAAAGGTGCCCCAAAATCCGGGTGTAGGATTTACAACAAACCCAAACAAGGACCCAAAAAGTAAAGCAATCAAAGCAATCAAAGCAAGTATGTAAAGGTGATCTACAACCCTAAGGTAACCCCACTTTTAGATTATTCCCCAGCAGAGTCGCCAGTTCTGTGATACGGTGGGAGAACTGACTTGAGGATTTGCGTTTGTTTTCGCAAATGTTTCGGTTGAGCAAGAGTCGCCACCGACTTTTTATTTTATCCTAAGGAAAGGTTAAAAAGCACAGGAAAAACCTTTGAGATGTTTTCGTGGGTTCGGGGAGTAGATTATAGAAAGGGAAGGTATTAGCACCCTTTCTATCCATGGTTATCCATGGGCTCTTAGTTACTTGCTTAGATCACTTGCCTTTGCTTTTCAATTGTTTGAAATGGTGCTTTGTGTGTGATTTTGAAAATGTTTTGAAAAAGATGTCTTGTCTAGGCAACCGTTGTAACAATTCTTGTTTGAATGTTTTACAAAGGTGTTTGTCTTTTTGAAAAGATGTTACAATGTTTTTTGAAAGTTTGTTTTAGAAGTTGTGTTTGTGAAGTGTGTTTGAAAGTAGGCAAGTGTGTTTTACAAGTTTGATCAAGTAACTAAGAGTTTGTCTACCCTAATTTACTCAAAGATTTTTCTCATGTTTTAACCCTTTTAACAGTGTTGTTTCACCATTGTATTTGATGAACAACCTTGCGTTAGGATGTTAACGGGACGGGCACGGGTCATCGTTTAGACCATGAATGCAATAGTGTCAAGTGTCTTTGGCAATTTTCTTGAAGGGACTTGATCATTTTTGTTTAGGCAACTTCGAAAGCGTCATCGAGGGACTATGATCATTTTGTTTGTTTTTGTTTTGCCAAAGTACTTGACATGCAAACATGGCCCATTTTTGAAGGCAACAAGCGGGATTACGCTAGAGGTGCAAGTGTGAATGGTGTATTGATTTTCATGCATTTATCTTTATATTAGGTTATCTAGCAATTGATTTTGAATCTTCGCATACAAACCCTAATTACTATACAGTATATAGAAAAGCGATAAATTGCGGGAATTTAAAGTCTAAGCTATTACAAATAAGTATCCGGGGATGGGGGTACAAATATTTACAAATGGGGATGAGTCTTATCCGGATAGTAGTGTCCAAATAATATTTATAACCAAATCGAATCGCATTCTCAATGTAAAATATAGCAATGTATAAGAATAAAAGAGAATCAAAAGTATGTAAGATGCACATGATTATTTACAAGTGATATAAATGTTAACCTAATGTAATATTAAGTATTAATATTATTTTTTGTATTTTTTTGTTAATTATATAAACAAATGTTTTAAAAAAGAAAAGAAAATTGTTTAAATTTAAGTATTCTATTATCTATGTATTTAGTTAATGTTTTTATGTACAAGAAGTTCTTAAAAGAAAAATATTTTAACTTAATAAAAGAAATCTATTATTTACATATATTGTTAATGTTATTTAGGAATTTTTTATAAAAAAGTGATTTTCTAAACAAAAAGTTTTAAAGCCCAAAATATATTATTTTTATTTAAAAGGAAATAGGAAATAGTTTAAAAAAGAAATAAAAAGAAGAGTATTAGTTTGTATATACATAAAAAAGGTTAAATGGGCCTTAAGAAAATGCTTGGCCCAAACAACAAAACTAGCAGATTCAAAAAGGGGGGGGGGGTGTATGCGCCAGGATTCAGTTGGGCTTAGTAGTTTAATGGGGCAGAGGCCCAAAACGCGTTTCACAAGTTTTTAGGGTTCGTTTGTTTTGTTCAGAACTTAGGGTTACAACGTCTTGAACGGCGCCGCTTCTCTATCTTCTTCTTCGTTCTCTTCCTCGCTCAAACCATGGCTTCTGACTTCCCCTTCCACGTCTGGCTACTGGACGCCACCTCCATTTCCCCTCTTTCCATGATTGTACCAAGTGGTGACAAGAAAAGGTATGGTTTCTGTCTTCAAATACGTTTTAGGTTTTGAATATCCGCGCATGTTTTTAGCTTTTTCATATCCTGATCTTTTGTATTATTATTTGTGTTCGTGTGAGGTGTTAAAAAGAAAAGGGAGGAGTTACTACCTTTCTTGGCTTTTGGAGAAGAGGCGGAGAAGTGGACAGGAGGCGTCTCCGGTGGCCAAGGCGAGGGAGTATGTGATGCTGAGAACTTGCTAGCTTGTCTGGTACTTGTATCTTTTAGCTTTTGTTTGGTTTAATGATGAGTATCTGAAAACCCTAAGATAGCTGAGTTCCTCTCCTCTTTTGCTTATCTGAACGCTTTGCTTATTTAATGATGTTCTTTGACTCTGAAATGCTTTTTGCTTCTTTTGGTTGTTGATGATGACTTAAACCTGAAACATTGCTTTTGTTTGTTGTCCTGATGTTGATGATTTCTGAGAGTTGCTTCTGAGATACTTTCACAATCTTCCTCTCTTTGGGCTTTGTTTCTTTTCAATGATGATAATATCTGAGAACGCTTGCTTCAGTATTGTTCTCTTCTGAGTTTCTTTTCCTCTCTTGATGCTGTGTTACTCAATGATAAACTTTAGTTCTGAGAGTTTGGATTTGTTTAGCCTATGATGATTTTGATTCTGAGGCATTTTGGCTTTGAATACTATGCAGTTTGACAGGTTTTTTTAGGCTATACAGGGCTTTGGCTTGAAGACAGGCTTGTTGGGGTTTAGGCTTTTCTGTTTGTGGTACAGATTTTGTTTGGATGTTCTTGATACAGGATGATACAGTTTGAAGCTTAGCAGGTTTGGATACTGAATTTTATTCAGGTTTATTGTGCTTGGCTTAGGCTTGAAGCAGGCTTGCTTTTGTTTAGAGGTTTTAAGCAGGCTGTATGTTTGAGTTGTGTTTGATAGGCTTGAGGCAGGTTAAGACTGTGCTTGCTTCAAGGCTTCGTTGTTTTGGGGTTTTGAGGCAAGTTGATACAGTTTGAAGCTTAGCAGGTTTGAGAGCTTGTTTTTGAAGTTACCGGCTTGAGAGCTTGTGTTATATTTTTCTTTATGTTTTTCTGCCTCCTTTGTTCTGAACTGAAACTCTTTGTTATATCTTTTTCCTAAGCCTGCAAAACTGTAAGCCTCTCTACTTCTCTCTCTCTTTCTCTCTCCACAGAAAAAAGCATTTTTTATTGCTTAAACTGTACTTATTTTCTGAAAAAGTGCTTGGTTGGGAAATGATGAAAAAGGTTTTATAAGTTTGCTTGCATTTTGTCTTTCCTCTGCATATTGTACTTTCTTCTCTTCTTTGATGACAGCTTGATATCTTTTGATATCTTTTTGACAGTTTCTTTGTGATTTAGTTTGCTTAGTTTGAAACTTGTTCAACTTAGTTTGTCACTTGTGACTTGGTTTGGCATTTTGAACTGTGCAGCTTGCTTGGATTTTTGACAATGCAATTTATGCAGCTTTATGCATTTTGTTTAATATGCTGCCTTTTAATTAATCCATGTGCTTGCAAACATATTTTCTTTCCCTCTTTGTGAACCAAGAAGAGAGTCTTCTTGCGATTTGCAGAGAGGACGAACATACTGATTCCGGCCAACACTTTTTATGATGAGTCTTAATTAACTGTCTGAGAATGCTCTTAATTTATCTGTACTGACTTCTTCCTTTTTTGTCTTTGCAGATAAATATCAGTCGAGCAATGGGGAGCAGCAGTAGAAGATGAAGACTTAGGATATATTTCATTTATTTTTAATCATTGTAATAAATGTCATTGTAACACTGTAAATAAGTTTACTGTATCAAATAAACATTTGTAACAACAATTGAAAATGAATAAAAAATCCTTTGTCAGTTAATTCTTTAATTCTTCTGCATTTATTTATTTAATTACTTAAATTTCTTGAATTATAATAATTGGAAATTATCCAATAATTTTAACTTAGAAATTATAAATAATCAATAAACGTCCGGCGTTCCGAAATAACCAAAAGCATTGCACAGTTAAACAAACAGACGTCCACACGCCTTTTACCTTACTGATCAAACTAAAACTTCAACTTTCAATCAGAAGCCTCAACTGCTATCCCATATGTTTAGACCTTGAGAAACAAACAGAAATCTTGAGCAAACGTCAAAGCAGTGTAACAACCAATTAAGACACTGTGGATTCAAATTCTTTTGAAAATGCGCGTGCAAACCCTAATTCTTGATTTATTGACAAAGAAACGTCTGCCTGATCAAACCCTGAGCCAAACTTAACCAAACCCTAACAATCTGCTTGAACTGATTCAAAATCAATGGAAACCCTAATTTTGCCTGACTGGTGAGAAAAGTCTGTTTGACCGATTCTTAAGCCAATCTGAAAAATCAGGAAAAGCCCGAAGCTGTGATTTCTTGTGGAAAAGAGAGGGCAAATTTTGGGGTACAACATAAGGCTCAAGAGGGATGGACTTCTTGTGTCCCAAAGTCTTGCTATCCACCTTGCTTAGTATCCTCCATGCTCGGATGAATCTTTGGCGAAGACTATGATCGTCATGGTTATAGTCGAATACTAAGCTTTGAATTAACATCTCATGCGGGCCATCCCTTCGGGCATAACCAAACTGTCTTAGAGCTAAGCATGGGTTGTAGGTGATGCCTCCCCTAATGCCAAGTAGAGGTACATTAGGGAATTCCCCACAACAATCAACAATGATAACATTCTCTTTGGATCGATAGCACCAATGAATATCTGAATGTTTGAGCATCATTAACCTTTGTGACCACCTTAATCCTTGCTCATTCTTTAAGACTGATTGGGGAAGATGAGAAATAAACCATCTTGCCAGGAGAGGAGTGCAACACATAAGGACACCTCTTTTCCTTATTGTGCGAGTGTGAAAAGAGTGTAGGATATCCCCTAGCAATGTAGGCACCAGATTGCGTGACATGAAAATTTTGATGGCACCCACATCTATGAGTTGGTTAGGATTGGGAAACAAAACGATCCCATAGATGAGGAGAGCCACAATTTCCTCAAAAGCTTGCAAGTCTAAGGAATTCCAACAACTTTGGGCTTTCTCAAACAGGAACTTTACTAAGAAGCCTTTGACACCACTTCTAGTTTCCCAATGAGTTGTGACATCAGATGAGTGCAAGTGCAGAGCTTGAGCAATCTCTTCTGGCTTTGGGTCTCTTTCCGTACCGTTGAAAGGTAGTTGATTGAGAATAGGAATCCTTAAGAGTTGAGAGAATTATTCCAAAGTGGGCACAAGCTGATAGTCGGGAAATATGAAGCAATGGTGCAAAGGATCAAAGAATTGGAAGAGCACCTTCATCATATCCTCATCTGTGTTGGAGGTGACCAAGTTGTCTTTTTGAAAATGTTTTCAATATTTGTAAAATTTTTGGAAATGTGTGGGTTTGTTTTGAAAATATCAAGGATAGTTGTTTGGAAATAGAGCAAGTAACTAGAAGTAATCTATCTACTCAAATGTCTTTCTTGTTTATTTTCTATTCCTTTGACATTGTTGTCTTACCATTGATTTGGTAAGCAACCCTATCTTTGGATGTAGACGGGACGGGCGTGGGTCATCGTATAACCATGATTAGCAATATTGCAAAGTATCTTAGCATTTTTGAGGGACCAAGATTATTTTGTAAGGCAACCTTGAATAACGTCATCGAAGGACTATGATCTTATACTTGTTTGTTTTGCCAAGATACTTCACATGCATAATATGGCCATTTTTGTATAAGGCAACCGAGTAGAGAAACCCTAAGGGTGCTTGTGTACAAGTGTGTTATTTTCATGCTTTGATTTTGTCTTAGATTTAGGATTTTCTATTTGATTTGTTTTTATCTTGCCATACAAACCCTAATTACTAGCATGGTATATAAAAGCGGTAAATTGCGTAATTTAAAGATAACTACGCTATTACAACATTTTTATGGGAGGGGGGAATACAAATTATGAATGGGGATTTGCAATAATATAAATCTAATTAAGCTATTACAACCAAATCGAATTTGTACAAATATTTAAATAAACAGTATACAATATAATTTAAATATACAACGTGTGTATATGAAAAAAAAGATTTTGTTTTGTTTTTATGTGAAAAGAAGTTTTAATCTAAGCCTAATAAATAAACCAAAATTTAAATTAATTAAGAAAGAAAAGTTATTTTTTTAGAAAAGATTTTGACTAACCCTAATTTTAATTTGTTAAAAGAAAATGAAGATTCTTTAACTATTATTTTTGTGTATTTTTTGTACTAAAAATAATAAATAATATTTGGTGAAAATATTTAGTCTCTTTACATATCAAAAATAAATATTTACAAGTATGAATAAAAAAAGAATAAAATAGTTAACCTAATTCTTTTATATTTACAAGTTTATTTAAGAAAGAAATAATTAATATATAGTTTAATAAAAATATTTTTTCATGTGAAAATAAAAGAAAATAAACAAAAATGTAAAATTTATCATGTTTTATATTTTTCATGATTTTTATGTATTTAAGAAAATATTTAATAAAACAAAAAATAAAATAAAACAAATAAATAAAATGATTGGGCCAGGGGTGCTGCAAGCAAACAGGGAGTAGTGTGTTAGAAAAAAAAAGGAAGGTCCAAGAACCAAGCCAAAATGCCAAAACTGAAACTGAAAAAATGAGAAAAAATATAAAAGGTAGCGCCAAGGTTCGAACCCATGACCTGGGCATTGCCAGCGCGCTACCTTGCCACTAGGGTGGCTGTACATCCGTTAGTTTATATGAAACAATAAAAACATAACACAAACAGCTTCCTTTGCCCTGTACTTCGTCTTCTTCCTCAAGCTGGCCAGAACTCCTGTATCTTTCTCATTTCTCCATGAAAATGAAAACTTCAAATATGAAAATGATAGTACTCATTCCCACGATTTCAACCATGTAATTTATGGAAACTAACAATCAAAGATTAAAACGAATTTTGAAAGCCCTAATTTTAAACCTAATTTTTACAGAAATTTGAACTTCAAAATTCTCTACACATAATGAATAGAAATGAAATCTATGCACATGGTTGGCTTCAACACTATAATATCTACATTTTTCTTTCACAAATCGTGGCCAATGGATGCCTGTATGAAGAGATAAAAGTTGGAATTCTTACCTCTTTCAGCTGAGATCGTGAATGGAGTTTGAGTGATTTAGGAAGGCCTGAAGGTTCCTTTAGCTTGCTTGGACCACCCTGAGTGTGTTCCAATCCTTGCCTTGCTTTGGAAGTGTCTGAAACTCTCTATCCAAGTCAACCTGCAAGCTTGGAAAACAAAAATGGCAGATGAAGAAGGAGGAGTTACAGTGCATGGATGATGGTCTGGATCACTTAGATATGAGGTAGGTAAAGTGTTTGGATGATTAAAACTTGAAACGCACGAGCAAATTTGTGGATTGTTATGCTTATGCTCAAATTGTAAGTTTTTAACAGGTTTTAGGTGAGAAGGTGTTTTGGAGTATTTTAGGCCTTTTGTAATCGCGTTCTAAACTGTAATATGTTTGTGTATTAGTATGGAAAAGGTTTCAAGTCAGCTCTTCAACATATTTTTGAGTTGTAAACTTTTTGTACACTTTCTTGCTTTTGAAGCAAAGTGAAGAGACAAGTCTCCTCATGCTTGTACTGGCCTTCTTGGAGTTGGTACAAGATCTATACAAATTGCTTTAGGTTTGTAGGACTTGTGCGTGCAGAGAAGACATGTCCAATGCTCAAGAATTAAAAAGTTGCAAAAGTTAAGCTTTTCCAAAATGGCAATGGCAACTTTGTGCCATTTGTGGAATTAAAGCTTGGACAAAGACCCTTGGGCTTGGATTAATGCTTTGTCAACTGAGTAAGCATTAAATTATGAAGTGAGAAACAAGTTTGAGACCTGTAAAGCAAGAATTAGGCAACATAGGTTCAGATTTGAATTTTGTTCTTCATGAAATGACTTGAATTCAAAGTGAGAAATTGCCAACTTCATCTCTTCGATTCTCCCTACTAAAAAATGATCTTAAGGAGTTCTTGGACATTTTAGAAAGCTTGTAATGTGCTATATAACTCATCTTTGAAATGCATTTCAAGATTCCCCTTGGAACTAGGTGAAAAATTGCCATGAAGTTGGGTAAAAATCCTGCCTAAATTAGGGCAAAATTTCACTAAGTTATTTTAGTTCATGGGCATGTATTCACAAAATTATATCTTGAGATCCAAATATCTTTAAAGAAAAATGTGTGAAGCAAAATTGTAGATTTCATGGAGATCTACAACTTTCATGTTGGGAATTTCCTTTGAATCATCTTGTATCATGGTGAAAAAATGGCATAAAATTGAGAAAAAATAAGAAATTTTCTATACTTAGAAAAATTTCTAAGTTAAGAAAATTTCAAATTTTAAAACCAAATCTTCAATTTTTGATTCCTTGATGAACAAGTTTCATATTTTGACACGTTTTAATTAATTATGATCCTTGGCACTTGATTTTGACCAAAAAGTCAAAGTTTGACTTTTCAGTATACAATTGACTTTGGATCAGTTGACTGCAAATTTCATCTGTCAACCTAATGAAATTGCAATGTTTTGAATCATGCTATTAGGTCAAGATGATACAAATGAACCCTTGAAACCATGCTTCAAATCAATTGGTCATTTGCTAGGTCAAAAATCAGAAATTACCCTTCCTCAATCAAAACCCTAATTTTGACCATTTTGCCCTTTTGATGATTTGATCAAATTTCTTGAGGAATTGTGATCCAAACTTGATCAAATGATACACATGAGTCTAAAATGTTGACGTGGATCAAAAAATATGAAGTTTGACTGTAAATTGGCCATGGTTGACCTTTTCCCCAATACAACTGATTTTTAGGCCAACTGTCCAATTGACTGATAAAAAATGTGGTTCAAGGCCTGGAACTTGTCATGAGTAATCTTAGGGGTCCATGATGATCTATGAAAGTCACATGGGACATTGGAAGTTCAAAAATCCTTGTGCAAACTCAAATCCTAATTTTGGTCATCAGTAGTTGAGGAGGTGTCTTGAGCTGATCAAACCCTAGTGCAGTCTTGAGCCTAAAGAGATCTTGTGAGTAAATTCTTGATAAGTGAGAGGGAAAATTTTGGGGTACAACAGAGTGCCTCTAACCAGCAAATAGTTGAGCATTCAACAATATTTTCCTCTTATAGATCGTATAGTTGGTAGAATTAGGCATTGATCCACCAAGCTCTTAAGCTATGCTGGCAGGATTCAGCTAGTAAAAAACATCTCCTTCATCAAGAAAATAAATGCTCATTGCAGGTCATTTATCTGGTTAGATAAATCTAAGATTTACAGGAAAAGCCCAGTGGCTTGGACTAAAGTCTATAGTTCTATCAAGCAGGGTGGCCTGGATGTCATTAACCTTTCTGTCTAGAACCAGGTTACACTGATGAAATGTCTGTGGAACATTTGTAGCAAAAGTGACAATCTTTGGGTCAAGTGGGTCCATGTGAACTATCTGAAAGATAAAGATATCCTAGAGATTGAGCTTGGGAATGACTGGTCTTGGATCATGAAGAGTATAAATAATCAAAGAGAATGTGTGGCAGCTGTGCAAACTTATTGGAATCAAATGCTTTCATGTAATAAGTTTTATATGAAAACTATGCACAAGGAGCTTAATGATGATCACTGTAGAGTTAACTGGAGTAGAATCATTAGATATAACCTTGCTAGACCTAAAGCCAAGACTGTCACGTGGCTTCCATGCCATGGTAATCTTCCCACCAAAGAGAAGTTTAAAAGATTTGAAATGATTCAAGATAGTATCTATAGTATTTGTGGTTTAACTGAGGAAACTATCGAGTATTTGTTTTTCAACTACATGTTTTCTTGTGTTATATGGAAAGGAATGCTGAATTGGATGAAAGTTAATCATGGTCTTAAAAGCTGGCAGGAAGAGTTCAATTGGATTATAGCTAGCACCAAGGATAAAGATTGACGAGCATCTACTATGAGGATTGCAGTCACTGAAGCAATTTATGACATCTGAATGTATAAAAACGAGTTCATCTTTAGAGATAATAAACATATCAACACAAATTGGCAAAATAGAAAACTTAAATTACGTCTTACAAATCTAATGCTATAGGTCCTTTTGTTTGTTTGACCGAGTCAGTAGACCACCGTATTTGTACAGTTTTTTTGAATTAATATATATCTTTGATTTGATTAAAAAAATAAAATAAAAATAAAAAATAGTAATAAAATAGTTTGTTTTTTCCATAGCGAAGGAGGGAGAGAAAAGCGAAAACGTGAGAAACTTCTTCGCTTCAAATACAAAAACCTACTCACGCATTTTCTCTTCACCACGCATTCAACAACTTCTTCACTGTAAGATCCTCTCTCTCTCACTCTCTCTCTTTCACACACACACACACGCACACTCTCTCTCTCTACAACGAACACACACTCTTTCCCGCTGCAACTTTCCATTCATTTTTCAACTTTCACATGCCATTTTCGTTATGGCGGGAACCCTCGTTTTTACATTCTCGCCGATTTCTTATTTTTTTTACCATTTTCTCCGTTTCGATTTTTCTCATGAATGTAGTGCGGCGAATTCCTCCCCTTCGCCGCCTGTTTATTTGGCGCCGGCGGCGGTGTTAGCATATTTCGCCGCTAAGTTGTTTACCGTTCCGAGATCTCCATAAGAGGCACATTTTAGGGTTTCGTTTTGGTCTATTGTATTGGGGCTTAATCTCCTTACACTGCGATGTTGGAGGGTTTTGTTTTCAATGTAGGGCTTTACTCTGTGCATTTATTGGAGTATTAAATATTTGTAACTGTCTTTTTTCCGTTTTTTTTTTTTTTTGTTTTTTTTGTTTTTGGTGTTGGAACTTTGCTTTTGAGTCTTTTTGTATGAAAATTGGGTTGCATTTTTAGGTCATTGCATTGGTTTTAAGCTGAATTTTCATGATGGTGTTTTTCGATGCTTTTCGCAATTGATCTTTGTGTCTCACAGTTACTTTTCAATGTTTGTTTCTGAGAAATGAGTTAGGGTTCCTGCTTCAGAGACACTTAGCTCAATGAGTTAAGTTAAATTGTAGTTTACTGATGTTATGTTTTTCTTAGAATAGGCTATTGACTCGGTTGAAGTTAGTTTCAGTGCCGAGGTAGAAAGTGATTCACATTCAAGTAGCTTCTGTGTTCTGGTTACTTAAAACTTGTTGTTTAGGGACTGTTTAAATTTTTTAATTGGGTATATTGTATGGAACTCTTTAAATTATAGTATCTTACAATTCAGAGGTTTATGTTCTGTTGAATTTTGGATGCAGGGTGCATGTTTATGTCTAAAAGGAACTGAGATTCTTTCTCAATGCCTCTTTTAAAGAAGAAGTCCTTTGCCTTGACTGAGCCTCCTCAGGATTTGAAGCCAGAGGAGCATGTTTACCAAGTTCGATTTACGAAAGAAATATTTCGAGATTATCCGTATCCTTCATAGCCCATCTATATTTATTTATTTGTTTTTGGCATTAATGCTTTACTGTCAATAACTTGAATGTGGTTAGAAATTGGATTGCTTTGGGTAATTTAGCAAATTTGGTCACGGTCACTTATTGCAAAGTTCGTGGATGATATATGATTTTTGCATTTCATACATTGTCGTAGAAAGTGAATGGATTAGATATGGCTGGTCTACCTTAACACAAAATAGTGGTTATTTGAGCCGTTTGAATTTGTACCGCCAGAGGGTTTGGGCATGTAAAGTCACTGGAAAAACTGGCTTGACTTATGAAGAGGCTTTGGTGTCAGAACAAAGAGCTACTGAAAAATTCCTACAGTTTCCCAAAGAATTTATGACTCCTGCTCTAAAGATCATTCAATTCAGTAAGAGCTATTCGCTTCTGAGCTGGATAAATTTATTTTGATGTTATGTTATATATCATTTCCTTTTGTTCTGCTTGAGTAATTATATAGTTGGCTGCAACCAATGAAGCATGAATACGCCAATATCTCAGCCGAATTGTAACCAATACGGATCGAAAGAATATCCATATTTATTTTATTATTTTTTTAAAAATATATATATTTTTGATACAATGTCAATATGGCTCGGATACGTTGCGGATACGTGACTGTTCATTTTTATCATATTTTTTCCTTTTTAGTGATCATTCACTCATCTTTTAATGGACATTCTCTTTACTACCCCATTTAACTTTTTTTTGTCGTCGTTTTTTCAAGATTGGTTTTATTCCCCATAATTTTTTATCAATTAGCGATCTAATCTCAGATACGCGTCGGTCCCTCAAAATCTTATAGCGGCATAGTGGAATGACTGCTATTGTGAGCTTTAAAAACCGAGGTAAAATACTTAACATGAATACATAAGTACTTGAAATAAGTTGCAACGCGCATAAATTCTAACATCACCATCAATATAAGTCCCATCAAAATCAAATTATAAATGTACTCGAAATGACTAAACCAAATTCTAAACGTAAACAAATGTAAACAAAATGACTAAATCACTTCTACATCTGCCTCATCTTCACTTCTAAATTCTACCACATTAATATCATCTTGCTCATCACTTGATTCAAACTCCTCTTCCACCTCCAATACCTTATCTACATTAGACACTAATGTAGCAAGTTTAGAAGAGTGATGTCTAGTAACTCTTGGTGTTGGAAGTTTGTGTCACACTTGCAGAAGATGATGCCACAGTTGCTAGCTGTGAATAGACGAGAAAGGTGAAGAAATAGACGTAGATTAAGAAAGGTGATGATTTTGAAAGAACAATGGATGGCTTGCTGATTTGCAAAGAAGAATATCAAAGAAGTTGTGCAAGGAAGTTTTGCGACGAAGTTGATGGCTTTTCGAAACGCAGACGTGCAAGTGAAGAGGGAAACAGATTAAAACGCGTGAAATGATCTAAAGCAAACTCTTGTGCTTTTATATTAGGTCAAATAAAAGGGCCAAAATACCAATGTGACCTTAACAAATTTCAAATTTACAAATTTACCCTAATCTTCACAATAGCGGTCTGCAAATTGCTATAGAACTGCGTTTGCGTGGCAAAAGCGCCGCCTCAACGCCCCAAATAGCGGTCACCATTCCTGCTATCGTAGACATGGCTTAGCAGTTCTAAAGCGTCACAGTGAGGTCTGGTTCTGCTAAGCTATGTCGCTATAGTGTGCGTCGCACTGACATATTGCTGTAACATATTGCATCGTATATGATTCTCATATCGTGTTCGTGCTTCATTGGATACAAGTGTTGAATTCTTATACTCAACAAATCCAGACATTATGTGTGGTAGTTAATGTAGATGGTGAATATACTATATATAAATGCCTGATAGTTAATGTAGAGGGTGAATATGCAGGATATAAATACCCGTTTCAGAACACATGGATGAATATGAAGTTGCATCTATTAATGAATAACTTATTATTTTAGTATATGTTTGGTTCTAGGTAAAGACTATATGAAAAGTGATTTAGAATGATCTTAGGATTAACGATTTGGATCGAAACATGAACTTGAATAGAACATAATGACAAAAGTTGATCCATGTAACTGATCCCACTTAGTGGGATAAAGCTTGGTTGTTGTTGTTGTTGTTGTTTAGTCCTAGGTTGTTAATTTCGGATAGTGGTGCGTCCCCCAAAATGCTATAGCTGCATACGAGATGATTGCCCTTGTGGAGACTAAAAAATAAAAATTAATGTACATACTAGGTTAGAAACACTTATTCTTTTGTTGAAATTACATTCCATATATTCCGTCTTACTTCTCTTTAGGCGAAAACCATGCGTTTCTAAAGCTTGTCTCCAATCTCATTTAAGTCCTCCTTCAACTATACAAAAATACTTAAATATAGAAAAATACACCGATTTAAAGGAACACTTATACTTAATAATTAGCCTTTGCCCTTATCCTCAACCGATGCTTCAATGCTTCTTAACTTGCTATTGAAGGGTGCTCACAAATATAAAAACGCAGTTGTTTTATTGGTCGTATTTATAAGTGTTCCACTACCAACCAATATCAAGTTTGTTGCCTATAGGTTTAAAATAACCTTTGTTATTGAAAGTTAGCATATTACACTTGCAAAGACCAAATTTACCCTTAAAAAATATTAGGTCACTAAAAGGGTTGGAAAGACCAAATGTACCCTTAAAAACTTTATAATTACATTTCAAAATATTAGGGTTTACGAATTTCCCCTAAAATGAAAATAGCCACCATCAAGATACTATTGCTCCGCCACCAAACCGCTATTCGCGGCAGCTATGACCACTACCTTCACAGGCCAATAGCGTAGTTGTTACGGGCCTCGCCGCTATAGCGGCACTATGGCAGTATGGTGCATTATTGAGAACCTAGGTTTGGTTTAGCTTTTGCAAGCATGAAATCGCCCCCTAATGTAGATTTTGACTTGTTTTAAAGAAGCTACAAATAGTAGCTTTCTCTTAGATGTGCGTATGAGGCGAGGTTCCACCGTGAAAACAAACATAGCATTAGTCACATAGAACTATAAAGTGATTTTATGTTGATCCAACAATGGTAACCTAAAGGGAGATGACAGTAGCTTTTAGACTGATGCGCGGCACTGGTGTTTTGGGTTCTTGTTTTGTTTGGATGGGTGATTGTCTAGGGTCTACCATAGGGTTTAAACTAAGGGTCTGTCTAGTTTGGGAAAATGTTTTCTATTTTCACTTTTAATTACAAAGTTGCCTCCTTGTTTCCATTTGTTTCACATTTTCAAAAGATTTGTGCAGAAAACAATGAATCCGACTTCTTTTTTTCATTGTTTCTTATAAAGATATTTTGAAACAGGAAACAAAGTGAAAATAAGGCGACTAAGTAGATGTTATTTGTCTTTTTGGCTGCATTAGACATTAGTAGAAGAATACTGTGAAGCTGGTTGAATGTACAATTACTTTGCTTTTCATCAGAATGCCCATGTTATCTTTTGCCTGGCATGGATTGATTAGTTATAATTTGTTATTGCAGGTATGCTCCCTTTGAAGGAACTTGCCGATTCTATTGCTGAAAAACTGCAGGAACGTTTGTTCATTGGTGCGGAACTTTATGGGAAAAAAGATGATGGTCTATGTCCATGCAGAATACTAAAAGTCATCCAGGAAGGAGTCAACAAATATCGATATGAGGTAGCCTGGCTTGACAAAAACAAGAATATTAGTGAAAAAACTGAAATATCTGCAGAGGATTTGGTGCAAAAGAAGCCTCTTTTTAGTAGAAATATTCTGAAGTCTTTTATCCGAGAATCTACATACCGAAGTGCCCCTTGGGTGTTACATAACAAACTGGCACAAAATCAAGGTATCTCAACTGAAGTTCCTGAGGAGTTAAGAGGAAAGGTTTTTCTCAAAGACGGACTTATAGTTTGCTCCAAGAAAAGAAATAATGAGGTAAATCAAAGGGACGTATTCTGTTTCTTTTTACGCTGTCATATGAAATAATAATTTACTTATGGGATATAATCAATGCTATCTAGGTTTCGATTTAATTGCAAGAACGTACAAGTTTATGATGTTAAACCCCACCCACCCCCACCCACCCACACACCACACACACACACAATCTGAATCATTAACAAGATTGCGTTTTGAGCAAAATTGTACGATTCTGTGTGATCTTCACTTTTTTGCGCCATATTTTCTATGCACCCTTACTGTGCCCCTTTTCCTGCACAAGCATTTCTGGTTGTTTTGCACTGCCATTTTTTTGCTTTCTCCGAACGTCATAATTTTTGTTTTCATAAACAACTAGGAGAAACAAAAATTAGGGTTAGTTTATTTGTTTCTGTCCTAGGGTAATGGTTTGGGCCGGGTCATGTGAGATAGGTTTTTATCTCCATTTTCTTTCTAATCTTTTTTACTGCTGCCTTTTATTCATATTGGTTTCGGCCGAGTTCTGTATATGAAGGCCCAGTTATTGATTAAAAAAGAATGAAGAATTAACTTTAATGTCTCTTAAATATAGTTAATTTATTATGTTATCAATCTTTCTTAATAAAATAAAGTTGAATCATATATGTTCATGCGCACGTGCGACTCGTGTATACGTGCGTGTATGTATATAAATACACACATTACACACACACATGCAAATGTATGTAACTTTTTCATCTTCATCGGATCTTACAAACTTGCTACCTGCTCTCGATCCAACATAATTAATTGGGTAAGATCTCTCAATCCTGGTTGCAGTATGACATTTTGCGATCTTGCTACCCCTCTTCTGGTCTTAAGCCAGATCTCAATATGACAACATTTAATTTAGTAATAAATGAGATTCAATAAATTGGGGTTTCATTATTGATTTTTTTATTGTGAATGAATTTCTCTGTCATGGTCAGGAATCAATGGAGGAAGCTGATAAACTTAAAAAGAAGAAGTTGGACAGGACACTAGTCAATGGTTCTGCACGAGAGAAAGGTATAGTTCATAGATTGAAGCAATTTTTGGCTTCTTTGATTTAATGATTTTATAAGTTGTTTTCTGATTAAATTTTAATTTGAAAATTGAAATTTATTTTCCTACTATCGTTTCTTTCTCTTTTGTTGGAATTGTGTGGCATGGAACTCTCGAAGTGCATCTGTTGTTTTGTATCTAATAAAAAACATTTTCTCTTGTGGCTTAAATATTACAACTGCCCCGAAAAATCTTTATTTTTTTAATGAAAGCCTGGTAAAATCTTTTGCAACTGCAACCCAGAGCTTTCATGCCACATAATATTTAAAAAAAAAAAACTTGAACTCCATTGATGAAAATTTGTGATTAAGTTTTATCTAAAAAAAAGCTGCTCTCAAATTTCTAGAAAATGTAGAATGCAAGGAGATACCAATCAAATACCCCATTGATGATCTATTGGTGAAGCCTAGTCCAGATGACCCTGTTTTCACTGTCCGTCCTCCTCCGTCAAGAGACTTCAATGTTCCAATTCATTGTGTAGGGGATCTCTTAATGGTTTGGGATTTTTGTACTTCTTTTGGTAAACAGTTACACTTGTGGCCCTACTCTTTGGAAGATTTTGAAAATGCAATCTGCCATAAGGATAGCAATGTGGTTCTCCTTGTGGAATCTCATGCTGCACTTTTTCGAGTTCTTATCAAAGATGATGGTGAATACACTTCAGTGGTTGAGAAACGGAATGTGAAGAAGGTTACCATCTAACTTATACATAATTCTTTTTGTTAGACTTAGTCTCATCACTTAATAGCTGTCCAGATTTCATGAGATGGCTTTCCAGTTGACTCTTGTTGCTATCTGGTATCCGTCCATTCTGTGTTGCTTAATTTAAGTTACTCCTATTACTGATTTTGACATGACTATCTCATTTATTTTTATTTTCAGATAACAATGGTTAACTGGGGAGAATACCTGTGTGATTTTCTAGAAATGATCAATATTCCTCGATTACGGAACTATGAAGCAACCATAAAACGGGGACATTATGGCCTTGTAGATGCCAATGCTAAATTAGAGCTCTTATCCGAGTTGGTCAATCGAGTCCTTGAAACTGCAGTTTTCAGGGAGAAGTTGGATAAGTTAATTGAACAACGCCACGAACTTGGGGCCTCTAAAAGGGAAGAAGCACTAGAACTTGGTAGAAAGAAAAGAGAAAAGAAGGAGAGGTTGAAAGCTGACTCAGAAAGCAACGGGCATCATTTAATAGACAGTGCAGATATCCTAACAAACAATAATCACATTATGCAAAATGGACACATGGAAAAGAAAACAAATGGAGAGATAGAATCATCCATTCAAGACAATTCACTGGGTAGTAGGTAAGTTTTTTTCAAGGGTACTGTTTATGTGTGCTTATACTCACATTATTGTGTTTATTGCATTTCACCATTTTTTCCCTCTTGGAATTCAATTTACAGTGGGATTAAGCATTCAAGTCCTGCTTCAGAAAAGACTCCTAAAAATCTGGATTCAGAGCTGAAAGAACCACCAGAAAATGGAAAAGTATCCAAAAAGAAATCATCAAATCCTGCTTCAGAAAAGACTCCTAAAAATCTGGATTCAGAGCTGAAAGAACCACCAGAAAATGGAAAAGTATCCAAAAAGAAATCATCAAAACAGTTGAAGGTGGTTAAGGATTCATCAGACAAGAATAGTGTAGAGCGGAGGGTAATAATGCAACTATCTACTTGCGTATCTTGTAGTCTGTTCTAGAAATGAATCTTTAATTGCCTGTCTATTTATTATTATGCAGAGAGAATACTTTGAACGGGAGATGGAGAAACGAACTATTCGTAGAAGCCCATTAGGTAAAGACCGAGATTACAATAGGTATTGGTGGTTCCGCCGCGATGGAAGGATATTTGTTGAAAGCTGCGACTCCAAGGAGTGGGGATACTACAGCAGCAAGGAAGAGGTACATAATGAAGTTAGCAGGCTATGTTTGCATTTTGTATTTATATATATTTTTTCTAATTTTCTGTTGGATGTGTGGATAGCTTGATGCATTGATGGGTTCACTGAATTGCAAGGGTGAGCGTGAAAGGGAACTGCAAAAACAACTGGAAAAAAGTTATACTAGTATATGGTGAGTTTGGTTAGCCTTTCATGCACAAGTTTTATTTGGATACATATGCATTAGTAAAAGTCTTCATTTTAACTTTGGTAACCCAACATTAAACATAGCTACTTACACATGCTTCTCGGGTCATTTATACTTTAAGCAGATAAAAATAAATGAAATGAATGAATAAATCTAAGAAATGATATGTGGTAATAGATATAAATTTTGTCAATATGCAACATAATCTAGATGTTTCAAGTTCAATTTGTGCTAATCAATTTGCTGTTTTTTTTGGCTGTTGATTAATTGAGTGAAATATATAGTACTCCCTCTGCGATGGGTTTATATAACCACATTTCTATGAATTATATAGAAACTTGTTGCTAATAATAATCAGGAAATATTTAGGGACAAAGAAATGTTCCAAAAGTTCTTATAGTTAGGGACAAAGGGAATATAATTCAATAGCAATGTGGTTATATCAATAACCATGAATCTGCGATGGGTTAAGCAACAAGTTTGCTGTCAATATTATTTCCTCTTTGGATGCTTATAATATAAGCACTTGTGTAAGTTAAAAAGTCTAATGCATCCACCAATTATACAGTTATGAGTTTACACTAGACCTTTGGTTGACTAGAACCAGCTTAGAAATTCTCACATATGATAAAAACCTTGTAGCCGCGTATTACTGACACTATGCAATGTATTATTTAGATTTTATAAAAAAAGTTGGATTTTAAGTTACATTAAGAGTGCTAATTAGTTGTAGTTTATTTAACAAACATTCAAATTAGACAAGCATTTTTGAAACTTTTGGTAGAATTACCTCCATATTCACTTTACTAGTTGATATATATATATATATATATATATATATATATATATATATATATATATATATATATATATATATATATATATATATATATATATATATATATATATATATATATATATATATATATATATATATATATATATATATATATATATATATATATATATATATATATATATATATATATATATATATATATATATATATATATATATATATATATATATATATATATATATATATATATATATATATATTGTAAATATTCCCCTTTGACTTGTGGAGATTTTTTCTTTTCTGTTGCATGTTTACAGTTCAGAACTGCAAAAAAGATCGAATTTGGTGCAGAATAGTGCCATTGACGAGTCTATACTTCGAAGGTCTACTCGTGTTCGAGCTCCACCCAGGGAAAACCCTGCCCATGCTTTCCTCAAATATGTTAACAAGTGGAAAGATGAGTAAGCAATGTGTGCTTGGAATTTTTAAGGGACCGAGTTGGTTCATAGCGAAGAGAGTAATGTAGGTTTTGGATCCATTTTGGATGATAGACAAGCTTGGTTATGCTTGTATCTGAAATTTTGCATGTCTTGCACCATTCTTCAATAATACTAGTAGAAATTATTATTTTCTAGGATTGATAAACCATGTTTGTTTCACTCCAATCATTTGTAAGCCATGCTTTTCATTAGGGTTAAAATGGCAAATAGCGGTTTTACTCATTTTGTTCCAGTGACTAGGTAAGCTACAATATGAATATAGAGCTTAATCCCTCTGATTGGAAACAGTAAATATAATGGTCTTTTTATGAGCATGGATTAATTGTGTTTTTGGTCTTAAAACAACAATTTCGACCGAGTGTTGTGATTCTGAATCTGTTTTTATGTGATGGTTCTGTTAGGCTATACGAAATCATGCAGATTTTTTAGTGAACCTAGAAGGTAAAACAATCTTAATTTTTTAATTAGTTTAATGACGAGTTCGTTAGTCTATTTTTAAAAAAGATTTTTATAGTGCAACATGAAAATTTGGTTGAAATATTTATTTTAAAATGTTATTTTAGATATTTATCATTTTGTTAAATTTTTTTGGATACTAAATTTTAAAAAATTACTCAATTTTAAAGCTATTTTAAATAGTTTTTTATAATTTTTTTTGAGATTTAATTTTTTATAAAATTTGTGGTTTCGATTATGTTTTGATTTTCAATAATATATATATATATATATATATATATATATATATATATATATATATATATATATATATATATATATATATATATATATATATATATATATATATATATATATATATATATTTATAATTCATAATATTTTTAAAAACATTCTATAAAACTTATTTTTAAAAATATAAAGAAAAACGTTTATTTTTTTAAAGCTAAAAAAGAAAGGCCCTAATAAACAAATTTTACAATGGATATATATATATATATATATATATATATATATATATATATATATATATATATATATATAAGAAAAACGTTTATTTTTTTAAAGCTAAAAAAGAAAGGCCCTAATAAACAAATTTTACAATGGATACATTTTTGTCTAATTTTTAGGTACAAAATTTTATTTATTTTAGTATTAAGTTAAATGCAAAATTTTATTTATTTTAGTATTAAGTTAAATGATTTGTGGCAAATATCTATAATATAAGAAAATTAAATATTTTAGAAAAGACAATTATGCCTATGTGCTTCCACAACTTGCCATGTCATTTGTTTTTGTCCATTCCTCTACTCCCTTCTCTTTTCAACAATTCTTTCGACTATTATTTTATTATTTCTAATCTCAATTCCAACAGTTCTCCATATTCAAACTGTTCTGGATTAGGTCTGTGTTTGGCTCAAACAACATACGAGACTTAATTCAACTATGCTGCAGGTTAAGGCCAACAAGAATGAGGCTGTCATTGACTATGTCGGACAACGATTCTACCCTTGCACCGAGGACATGTTCACTGGACCTTCCTTGTCATAGGGTTGTCGAGGAGTGTTAACGGCTCTCAGGAGGTCTTGACGAGCACCCTCCTCGTAGGGCAGACGTCCACGTCTCAGAGTATTCCAGAGTTATCTTGACCCTGAAAGTACCGTAACCGCGTCCTCATAGTAATTCAGAGCAGTCCACTTAAGAGGGAGACCACATGATGGTCTTCACTACTCACGTAGATTCTAACAATCTTCATTTTGGGCCTGCTCTGTCAGCTCAATATGGAGACCTTGGCTCAGCGTTGAGGGCTATAAATACTCTCTCACTTGAGAGGATAAGGTATTCATTCAATCATACTCTCACATTCTACTTGCACTTACTCTGAACCTTACTTTGGCATCAGAGTGTCTTGCAGGTACCCCCATTTCACATTTAACCACAACTCGACTTGAAGCTCGTGGACCTTGACAATCTCTATTGATCAGGTACGATTAGTGGTCATGTCTATGGGAATTTGGCTTCCCCGTCTTTCATTCACATAAGACCAAAGCAACATCTTTAACCTTCAGGTTGTCATGGCCGACTCAACTGTCAACGATAACCAAAACATTCATTTCACTGACATCGATAACAACAACGCCGACTACAATAACACTGACAACAACAACAACGACGTGGCCGCTCCCGAGCAAGACCCCAGGGACAGACTGACCGCCTCTTCATCCACCCACTCGTAACCACTCGACGATGAATACCATCCCCCGCATATGAGCCCAATGTGTATCAGGAGATCCCCGTTCTTGAAGGTGCTGACGCCACGACCAGAGCCCTATTCGCGATAATTAACCAGACTAATTACACGATCTTCTCACAGGGCGAGCTATTGATGATGCTGGAGTAGACTCGTCGGGCCCCCAAAAAGCACAGAAGACCGGATTCACGAACTCCTCATCCCCGACATGACCGTTCCTGCTCTCCCCCGCGAAGACACAGACGAGACGAGTCTCAAAGCCCTGCTCCCCGCCGCACTAGGCGAGGTCCTGCTTTGGAGAGGACCTAACCCGAAGCTGTCAAGAAACACATTCACACTCCCCGCGCAAACAACGACGATCCCCTGAGCGTAAAAGGAACAGGGGCAATGAAGAAAAGAAATCTCGACCAAGGGACCCTCCCCGTGGCCAAGACCAACACAAAGGCCGCCACTACAACCGGTCCCCCTCTCGCTCCCCAGAAAGAAGTGACAAAGAAAACCCCCGCGGTCCACTATCCCAAGTCATCATGGAGGCCCCAATTTCTAAATGGATGGAGAAACCTCCCGTGCTGAAGGAGTACGATGACATTGCTGATCATGTCGACCACATCGACGGTTTTGAGGAGATGCTTCACTACCACAACGTCGGAGGCCCAATTAAATACAGGCTGTTCCCCACGATGCTGAGGAAAACAACCATGGATTGGTATAAGAACCTCTTCCCCGGGTCAATCACCTCCTGGAAGAGCCTCAAAAACCAATTAATCAGTAGCTTCACTGCATCTCGTAGACTTCTGAAGACTGAGGCCTCCTTTGAGGCAATCGTCCAGAGGAGATATGATACCCTCAGAATACATTGACCAGTTCAACTGCGAGGCTGTTCAGGTCCCATACGCTGATCACATGAAGAGATACCTGCTCGAGAGGGGACTCCTCCCAGACATTGAGTTTAGAAAGGCCGTCGGTATTGAACCCCCAGGTCTTTTGACGCCCTCCTCGAGAAAGCCCAGGCGTACATGGACTACGAGCAAAAAGAGGCAACCAACAACGCCTGCAATTCGAGGAACCGCGGATCAACTAGCATCCCACGACACTATGACGTGGACCTTTCTCGACGTACTAGGGAGAAGAGAAGGGAGGAGAATCCTCGCGACCCCCGCGAGCACAAAGGATCAGTCAGGCGGTTCACCGGATACACCCCACTAGTCGCTTCCCGCGAGCGTATCCTTGTAGAGTGCTCCAACGCTGAGTTCAAGGACGGAAGGATCAGACGTCCTCGACCCACATCTACAAAACCCGGGGCCGACAAAACAAAATACTATCAATACCACCGGAGCCACGGTCACCTAGCCGAAGACTGCGTCCACCTGAAGGATGCCATCGAGACTCTCATTAAGGAAGGGAGACCCAGGCAGTACAAGCGAAATGACTCCCCTCGCCGAGATACCCGTGAGGTTAATGAAATTAAGGAGGATACCCGACCATCCGATGAATCTGGTCCCCTCCAGGTAGCCTTCTACATCTCAAGGCCCGAGGACTTCCACACCCCCGACAATCTTGAAGATGAAGAGCCTTTGTTCACCCGCAGCAGATGGTAGAAGTTCCCCTCTGCCATGGTCATATCTAGCGGGGGATTCACTGACATCTCGGTGAATTCAACAAAGAGGAAACTCAATGAGCTGGTGGATATAGCCCCGATCCAGGCTATAACCCTTGAAATATTCAATGGAAAATATGAGCTGATTACCTTATATCTTGAGGAGCTTCCTGACGGATCCCCCAACTCCAGTATTCCTCTGCTGGTGAGGGAAAAAATGGCCAACTTCGATGTACATCGTATCCTGGTCGTCGAGGGGAGTTCCGCCGATGTTATGTACACCCACATGTTCCGCACCCTGCAGCTCGACGATACCCACCTGTCACCATACATGGGTTCCAACCTGCAAGGATATAACGGCTCGACCTCCAAGCCATGGGGCTACGTAGAGCTGTTCATCACATTCAGGGAAGAAACTGCATCCCGACGGGTCAAAGTGCGGTTTTTAGTGATTGATTACCCATCTCTCTACAACTGTATCCTGGGGAGACCAACACTGGCCGAGCTGACCGCCGTACCATCCACGATGCATTTAAATATGAAGTTCTACACCAAGAGGGCCCGCGTCGCCACTATCCATAGAGACATCTCATTTTCCAGGAGATATTTCAACGCGGCTTCCAAAGGGCAAAAAATGGTCGACACTGAGGCACGACCTACTAAAAGAGCATCTACCTCGACAACAACGGCTACCTCGACGGACAAACCTGTTCGAGTTGAAGAACTATAGGCTTCACCAAAGGTCGACAACATTGACCTCGACACCCGCTTCGACAAAGATGAAGTCGAGGCCCATGTAATACGGTGGGAGAAATGACTTTTTTGGTTTTATCTAAATATGCAGATAGCAAGAGTCGCCACCGACTTTTCTTTTATCCAATATTTAGGAAAGGTGAAAAGAACAAGAAAGACCTTTGATATATTTTTAGTTCTGGGGGTAAGTTATGAAAAGGGAAGGTGTTAACACCCTTTTCATCCTTAGTTATCCATGGGCCCTTAATTGCTAGCTAACTTTTGAAAACTTGCTTTATGTGTGTGTGTTTTGAAAATATTTCGAAATTGCCAATGTAAGGATGACTTTGTAATAATTCTTGTATCAGTCCTCAAGAATGTGTTGTACCTCAAAATTTTCCCTTTTATTTCTCAAGTAATCTCTCATAAGATCTCATTTAGTTCAAGACTGCACAAGGGTTGATCAACTCAAGACTACTCCTCAAGCACTGATGACTGAAAATTAGGGTTTGAGTTTGCACAAGGACAAATGGACTTTTAATGCTCCAAATGACTTTCATGGATCATTTTGGACCCTCAAGATTTCTCATGTCAAGTTTCAAGCTTTGGATCACATTTTTGCTCAGCCAATTGATCAATTGACCTAAAAATCAGCTGTATTAGGGAAAAAGTCAACTGTGGTCAATTCACAGTCAAATTTCATAATTTTTTATCCATATCAACATCATGAAATCATATATGTCATTTGATTAGATCATTAAAAGGGCAAAATAGTCAAAATTAGAGTTTTGATTGAGAAGGTACAATTGCTTATTTTTGACCTAGAAAACGATTGATTGGTTTAAGTTATGATCTCAAGGATTCAAATGCATAATTTTGACCTTATGACATGGATCAAAACCTTCCTCAAGATCAATTGATTGATAGTTGATTTTCAGTCAATTGTACACTGAAAAGTCAAACCTTGACTTTTTGGTCAAAATCAAGTCCCAAAGATCACAATTCATCAAAACATGTCAAAATATGAAACTTGTTCATCAATAAATCAAAAAGTCAAGATTTCATTTTGAAAAGTCAAAATTTCTAAACTTAGAAATTTTTCTAAGTGTTGGAAAATTCATATTTTTTCTTAAGTTTGAGCAAAATTTTCACTATGATGCAAGATGGTTCAAAGGAAACTTTCAACATGAAAGTTGTAGATCTCAATGAGATCTAAAACATTGTAACGCACAACTTCTTCTAGAAATGCATGGATTTCAAGTTATGATTTTAAGAATATATGTTCATGAAACTTGGAAACTTAGTGAAATTTTGCCTTAGTTTAGGCAGTATTTTGACCTAACTTCATGGTAATTTTTCACATAGTTCTAAGATGAATTTTCAAAAGTGTCCAACATAGAGGTTGTAGAGGATTTTACAAGATTTACAAAATATCCAATAACTCATTGAGATCATGTTTGAGCAAGGATAATCGAAGACAAGAAGTTAGGGTTTTCAAACTTGAATTACAAGCCATTTTCTAAAGAACACATGAACCAAATCCATGCTAGGCTGCATAATCTTTGCTTTGCAGGCCTCAAACTTGTTTGTCACTCCATAATTAATGTTTTGCACAACTGATAGGGTCTTTGTACAAGCATTTGAGCCATTATCCAAGTTGCATTTTCATTAATGGCACAAAGTAACATTGCCATTCTAGTAAAGAGGCTTTAATCACAAAGTCAACTTGTCTTGAGCTTTGCATTTGTTCTTTATGCACAAGCATCCTCCACATAATCAGATAAGCATGTTTAAACTTCCTAACCACTTTAGATATCCTTGTACCTTGCCTTGGAATAATGCTTGTCAAGCTTGTTTCAAAAACAAGCAAAAAGCCATAACATGTGAACTTGTACTTCTGATCAGCCCAAGCTCTCAAAAACTTTTCCTATACATTAAGACACTATTATGCAACCTAAGACACGAGCTTGAACACCTTGAAACACTCCCAAACTCCCTCTAGCCATAAATTGCTTTAAAACACCATTATTGTGCAAGTTCTGACTTTACAGATCAAACTTCCATTTCCCTCGTGCATTTCTTGGCCTTTTAGTTTCAAAAGCTTCCTCATATCAAATATAACTTATCCCTATCCTATTTCCAGAACTGTAACACCATTTACCATAACCTCTATAACCAAAAATAGAGCATTGCGGTTGGACTTCTCCAGGCTATTTCAGCCACTCTCGACTCAAGCTAAGCATTGCATTAGCTTCCCAGAGACTCAAGGAAGCTAACCTGATCAGTGCAGCACCTTGAATCAAGCTCAAACTCATTTCACGGTTTCCAGTTTTGAGGTATTTTTCTTGAACTTCTATCTTCTCATTTGTTAAGCTTGCATTTGTGAAGATAAAATGTAGACATCATTGCCCTGAAACTATACATGTCCATAGATTTCATTTATGTTGTTTGAGTAGGGAGAATTTTGAGTTTGAACCTCTAAAAATATTTAGGTCAGAATTTGGTACTGTTAGAAATACATGCTCATCTTTGAGAATTAGCTTAAGTTATTTACATATTCAGAATCGTGAGGAAATTTGTAACAAGTTTGATGTTGGAAGTTTTGTGAATGGATGAGAAATGAATGAGTTACAGTTTCTCTGGCTGGAGGTTGAAGATGAACTTCATTTAGGACTTGATTTATGTTACATATTTATTGTTTTGTTTATATCAACGGATGTATAGCCACCCCAGTGGTAAAACGCGCGCCTATTAACCTTTGAGACTTGGGTTCGAGTCCCAGTGATACCCTTTTGCTCTTTTTCACAATTTCTGTTTCTTTTTTGTTTATAGTAGCGCTGGGCCTCCCCCCTTTGGACTTTGTTGTTTTTATTAGCTTCTGACCTCCTGCCTATTTTTGCACCCTGGCCCAATTTTTATTTATTTCATTTTCATTTATTTATTTTATTATTTTATTTTATTTTCATTTCATATTTTCTTTATCATTTTTTGTTATTATCATTATTATTATTATTATCATTATTATTATTAAAAAATATAAAAATATTTTTATTTTATTATGTACACTTATATATTTTATTTTCTTCATAAAACAAAAGAACACAAACATTTTCTTTTAATAAATTAACTTCTTTTTTTTATTAATTTTTAGATAATTAGGTTTAATTATTATATTATTCTCTTGTAAATTAAAATTAATTTAGAGCTTAGGTTTTCTTTTAATTAATTAATTTTCATTATTATTATTAATTAAAAACCTTTCCATAAAAAACCCTAAAAATACTTTTTAACCTAATTTCTTTCTTAATTAATTTAGGTTTAAGTTTGTTTTGTTAATAATTTTCTTTAATTAGGTTAAACCCCTTTCAAAAAATCCAAACAAAAATCATTTCTTTTTTCCATTTGCATTTGTACATTATTATTTATTCAATTCTTGTACATTTATTCAATATGGTTGTAATAGTTAATTAGGTTTAATTTTATTGCTAAATCCCCATTTGTAAATTTGTATACCCCCTCCCCTAATGATGTAATAGCTTAGTATATTTACTTTCCGCAATTTATCGCTTTATATAAATGCTAGTAAATTAGGGTTTGTATGGAAAGAGTAAAATCAACAAATAGCAAACCCTAATCCAAGTCAAAAACAATGCATGTAAATCAACACACTTGCACACTTACACCCTTAGGGTAATTCCAATTTGTTGCCTTACCAAAATGGCCATGTTATAAATGTGGGATATCTTAGCAAAAAGCAATCAAAATACAAGATCATAGTCCCTCGATGATGCTATCAAATGTTGCCTTTCAAAATGATCTTAGTCCCTCAAAGAGAAATGCTAAGATATCTTACAACATTGCTATCATGGGTATACGATGACCCATGCCCGTCCCTTTACATCCAAAGATAAGGCTTCTTACCAAATCAATGGTAATATAGCAATATCAAAGGAAAGGAAGAAATGAACTAAGACTTTTGAGTAGGTAGATTGTTCCTAGTTGCTTGCTCATTTTCAAATCAAACACTCGTTGCTTATTTTCAAAACAAAAACCAAGAACTTTCAAAACATTTTCAAAACATTTTCCAAACATGAAACATTTTTAAAAGATCAACACTTTGTATACGTTCTTACGAACGAGAATTATTATAAAGTTTGCCTAAACGATGGCGCTTTTTCAAAATACTTTCAAAAACCACACAAAGCACATTTTCAAACAAAAGCAAGTGATCTAGCAAGCAACTAAGAGCCCATAGATAACTATGGATGAAAAGGGTGTTAACACCTTCCCTTTTCATAATCTACCCCCAAACTCAAGAAATAATCTCAAAGGTCTTTCCTCTTCTTTTCAGCCTTTCCTTTTGGATAAAAGAAAAGTCGGTGGTGAATCTTGCTAACCACAACATTTGCGATAAAACACAAAACAACCAAGTCAGTTCTCCCACCGTATCACAGAACTAGCGACTCTGCTGGGGAAAATTTTAAAGTGGGGTTACCTTAGGGCTAGATCACCTTTACTTGCTTTCATTGTTTGACTTGTATGCTTTATATTTTAGTCCCTTGTTTGGGCTTGTTCTAATCCTCTACCCGGATTTGGGATACCTTATAGGTAAGTAGCAATACATTGTGGAAACTGTGCGGAGTATACCGACATGGTCTAAGCAATAGCTACGTTAGTGTGACACATTTATGGGTACCGGTAGCCTTTGAATAGTGAAGGAGAATACGGGGCCGCTGTGTGGTGTCATGAAGCACTAACTGACTTTAAAACCCTTACTTGACCAACTTTGGCCATTAGGACCGTAGTAAGATAATCGGATTTGGTGCAGTCCGAAGTTGGTTGATACTTGATACTAAACTCATTAAGATCAGACTTCTTGAGATATTTCAGTCGCCATTGAAGAGGCTCACGCTGAAACCATGCCCAACAAGAAAGATCAGTGATATTGAGGTCCCTTAGAACCCAGTTACTATTTCTAAGATAGGTTTTAAGCCAACTAAACTTCAAGAGGGTACTTACCTATAAGACTCCATGCAAGACTAAACCTAAGGACTTGTTTTCCTTGTCTGTATATGCTTACTTGTACATGACATCATAAACATCATAACATCATACTCATTCTCACTAACCATTTCAAGGATTTTTGGGATTTATCTTTGTTCTGTTTTGTAGAACATGGCATCTATTCGCAGGAAAACCATTCAAGTCAATCTCGTACGAATTCCTTCTCAACTCAAAGAGTTAGCATCAAGGGTCCCTGAGAATTCTTCATTCATCGAAAGATATGGTTGCCTCCTAAACTTGGTTACCTTTAGCACAAATGAAGATATGATGAAGGTGTTGTTCCAGTTCTTTGATCCTCTACATCATTGCTTCACCTTTCCTGATTATCAGCTTGTACCTACTCTGGAAGAATTATCTCAACTCTTGAGGATTCCTATTCTCAATCAACTACCGTTCAACGGTACGAAAAGAGATCCAAGACCTGAAGAGATTGCCTGAGCACTGCACTTGCAACAATCTGATATCACGACTAATTGGGAAACAAGGAGTGGTGTCAAAGGTTTCTTAGCCAAGTTCTTGTTTGAGAAACTCAAGATTGTTTGAACTCTTTGGACTTACAAGATTTTGAAGAAATCTTGGCCCTTCTCATCTATGGGATGGTTTTGTTCCCAAACCCTGACCAACTCATAGATGTCAATGCTGTCAAAATCTTCATGTCTCACAATCCGGTGCCTACTTTGTTTGGAGATATCCTACATTCTCTCCACACTCACACTATGAGGAAGAGAGGAGCCCTCATGTGTTGCACACCTCTCTTGGATATATGGTTTATTTCACATCTTCCCCGTTTCGTGTTTAAGAACGACCAAGGTTTGAGGTAGTCCCATAGGTTGATGATGCTCAAACATTCAGACATTCATTGGTGTTCTCGATCCTTGGAGAACATTACTATCATCGACCATTGATGGGAATTCCCTAATGTCCCTTTGCTTGGCGTTAGAGGAGGTATCACTTATAACCCTTGCTTAGCCTTATGCCAGTTTGGATATGCCCGAAGGGATGATCCACATGATTTTCTCATCCAAGGAGTGGTATTCGACTACGAGAGAAACAATCAAGGTTACCGCTAGAGGTTTATACGACTTTAGAGGATGGTAAACAAGGTGGATAGCAAGACGCTAGGACACAAGAATTCCATTCCACTTGAGCCTTATCTTAGGTGGGTACGTGCTCGTGCTCAGAAGCTTGAGATGCCTTATCCCTCCATCTTACCAGTTATCATGTAGCCTGTGGTCGAAGGAGATGTAGCATACACTGTCCTCCATCCCGAAATGCCTACCTCTCTTGAAGACTTGCAAAAGGGTTAGATTCAGCTAAAGGAGGAACGAGATACATTCGAAGCTCAATTCTAAGATAGTGAGAAGAGAGTCTTGGAGCTTATAAAACAGCTACATGAGGAGCAAAGTGTGAACGCCTACATTGCGCCAAAGAGGATGCATTTAGTATTTTTATATTAGAGATGTGCTTTGTAAGCCCAAGAGGCATGTTGTAGTCATTTTGAACTAATTAATGAAATTTGACGTTTGTTCACGCTTTGTCTATACAAATTTAAATTTTATAAATCCTTGAAATCATTTGCATATACATCTCTCATACATCATAACATAGCAGGTTTTCATACAACAAGTTTCCTTATATTTATGCTGTTTATTTCAGCAAGATGGATCTAGAGAAAACTGTGAAGGATCTTCAGGCACAAAACTCTCAATTCCAAGAGACTCTACTGGCCATAGCCAAGGGGAAACAAGATATAATGGCATTGCTCGCAGCCAAGAAGAAATCCAAGAAGAGAGACCTGGTCAAATGTGGAAGAAGGTTCAAAGAGTCGGTTCGTCAGATCTCGGTAGTGGAAGACTCATATGAAGAAGACGAGAATCAGATTGGTGAGGTTAAGAGTACTCAGGCTGACTGTGTTAATGATCAAGCGTCAGATGATGATTATTTTGACAAGCAGTATCCACCCGCCGGTGTCAAATACAAGCAGTTAGAAGACATATTGAAGGCCGTCGAGATCCAAGCCGTCCCCGGTTTAGATTTTGATGATTTGGGTTTGATCTCTGGGGTTGTTATTCCCCACAAATTCAAAATACCAGTGTTTGCAAAGTACGATGGAGTTTCTTGTTCAAAACTTCACCTGGAATCTTATGTGCGCAAGATACAGCCGCACATCATTGATAAGAAGCTCTGGGTTCACTTTTTTCTAGAGAGCTTATCCGAAACGCAACTAGAATGGTTTTATCAGTTAGATGGTTCCCATATCAATACATGGGAAGACTTAGCTACCACATTCTACCATCAGTACCAGTATAACACTGACTTGGCGCCAACAAGAGTTCAATTGCAAGATATGACAATGGGGAATAATGAAGGATTTAAAGAATATGCACAAAAGTGGAGAGACCTCGCCAGTAGGGTTCAACGACCTTTGACTGATAGAGAGCACATTGACATGTTTATGGGCACTTTATCGGGTCCATTCTTTAATCTATTGGTTGGTTGCTCTTCTTCTGGTCTCACCGAGCTAATCTTGACTGATGAAAGAGTTGAAAGCGACATCAAAAGTGGAAAGATCTCCATGGCAGCTGCCTCCACTTCAAATCTTGTCAAGAAACCTTTTGCTGCAAAGAAGGAAATCAATGTTGTGTACAGGGCAAGGGCCCGTACCAAGAAGAATGATCATCCATCTGTTAACACTGTCTGAATCTCCAATCCAGCTCCTACTCAAAGACCATATGCTAATCATCAATGTTTTGAAACTCCGAGAAGACAATTCACGAGGATAGGTATGACACCATCTCAAGCCTTACAACACTTATTAAAGGCTAATTTGGTGAAATTGCGCGATCCTCTTACCAACCCTGATACCTCTTCATCAAAGTATAATCTGAACGCTAAATGTGCTTACCACTCAAGTAGCCCCAGGCATGAGACTGACCAATGCTGGGCCTTGAAGAACAAATTTCAGGATTTGATCAATAACAAGACTGTTGAGTTTGATCCTCCTCCGACTCCGAATGTAATCATCGCACCTATGCCGAAGCATGACAAGGGTGTTAATGTTGTTGAAGATACAATTTTTGTTGCCTTTATTGAAGACTTGACTATTCCACTGAATATTATAAAAAAGAATCTGTTGAAAGCGGGATTTTCCATGGTTGTGTGAAAGACCGTGTTTGCTATACCAGACAACTCAATGGATGCGAAGGGCTGAAGGAAGGCATTCAACGCTTGGTGGATAGCCACGAGATCCTATTTGATAAGAATCCGCTTGCCAAAAGTTTGACTGATAAATCTGAAGATCTCTCCATTATAACCATCTCAAATAAACCTCTTAGGATCTCCTCCAAAGGTCCTATCAGGATTTCAAACGAACCAGTTGTTGCTCCCTTAATAATTACCAATCCCGGACCAATTCCCTACTCTTCAAACAAGGCGGTGCCATGGAACTATGGTGTTGGGGTGTTTTACCATGGGATAAAACAAGAGGCTTGGAACGAAGAAGAAAAAGCTGATGATGTTGATAACATAAATGGCTCAAGCAAGGTAACCCGAACTGGGAGAATCTTTTCACCCAACATCTCACCACCAATTGTTACAAAGTCACCTGTCCCCATCACTGCCGCTAAGCCAAGTACCGATACAAGAGGGAAAGAGAAGGTTGTTGAGCCTGTCATAATAAAAATACACGCAAAGGACGTTGCTGATGGAGAACCTTCCACTCGTGAGATGGACGAGATCTTGAAGATAATAAAAAGAAGCGACTTCAAGATTGTGGAACAGTTGGGGCAAACCCCTTCTAATATTTCTATGTTGTCATTGCTACTCTGTTCCGATGCCCATGCTTGGAAATTAATCAAATTCTTGAAAAAGGATCATGTCCCCCATGAGACCACAATAGACCAGTTTGAGAATTGCGTGGCTAGCTTGACGGTTGATAATGGCTTGGGATTTTCAGATGCTGACCTAACACTGCTTGGGAAGAACCACAATAAAGCTCTACATGTTTCTATCGAGTGCAAGGGGACCACCCTAGCACATGTTCTAGTCGACACTGGTTCTTCTCTAAACGTGTTACCCAAGGGGGCGTTAGACTGTCTAGGCTGTGAAGGTTTAGTCTTGAAGCCAAGTGATATCATCGTGAGGGCCTTTGATGGATAAAAAAGGACTGTTGATGGAGAAGTAGATCTTTCAATCAAGGTGGGGTCACAAATATTCAACTCCACTTTCTACATCATGGATATCCGTCCTGCCTATTCTTGTCTATTTGGTCGCCCGTGGATCCATAAAGCTGGGGCAGTAACCTTAACTCTCCATCAAAAACTCAAATATCTGGTCAAGGGAAGAATTGTCACCATATGTGGAGAGGAAGAGTTTATGGTAAGCCACCTTAACTCTTTCAAGTACGTAGAAATGGATGGAGAATTCATTGAGACCCCGTGTTAAGCCTTTGAAGTTGTACCACCAATGGTTGCTGCTACTAAATGTTCCTCTGATGAGTCTAAAGCTATTATGGTCGTGCCGGAGATGGTTTCAGTCAAAGATGCTCGTGCGGAAATTGAAGAAGGAAGCTGTGATACTTGGGGGAAACTCATCGATATCCAATTTAAAGCAGATAAATTTGGTTTGGGTTTCACAATCAAGGATCAGAAGGAAGTGAGGCACGCTCGTGCAGGAAATCCACCTCTCTGCATTGGAAGCCATGAGGTCAATGTTGTAGGTGATTCTGACGATGAAGCTGCATTTGAAGATTGGGCGTATCCTACTACAATAGAGATAAAGAATTGGCATGCAAAAGACTTCGTGCCCATCTCCTTCATTGAGGAGTAATCATTTGTTTATTGCTTTTCTTTTCGATTCAAGAACATTTTATCTGTAATATTTAAACAATGACTTTTAAGCCATGTGCCTAGCCCGAGGCACTTTGGTCCATTTGTCAAGGGTTTTATTTATGTTCATCTTATCATATGATCATTCAATATAAATCATTTGACTTTTGCATTCAAATCTTTGTGCTCATTGTCTTTCTTTTCTTCAAATACATTTTTCAAAAATAGCCATGTATCTTACATGTACGCACACACTCTTGCAGGTCCTCATCCACTATGGATATCATTGCCAATGACTCTACTATTACCGAATATGACTTCGAATGTCTAATTAACCAAGTTGAAGACGAAGGCGAGGAAGATTGTGATATACCGGGAGAACTAGCTAGACTTCTACTACAAGAGGAAAAACCTATTCAGTTGCACGAAGAGTCAGTTGAAGTCATTAATCTGGGTACTGAGACAAATAAGAGAGAGGCTAAGATCAGGGCTAACTTAGAAGACAGTGTCAAGAGCAAGTTGATTCAAATATTGCATGACTACATGAAATTAGTTGCTTGGTCGTATGAAGATATGTCAGGGTTGGATACCGACATCATAGTTCATCGTCTGCCGACAAAGAAAGATTGTCCTCCGGTCAAACAAAAAGTTCGCCGCATGAGGCCTGATATGTCTGAGAAGATCAAAGCTGAAGTGATGAATAAATTTGATGCAAGGTTTCTAGCTGTGACATCTTACCCCCAATGGGTTGCCAATGTGGTTCAAGTACCAAAGAAAGACGAAAAGGTTCGCATGTGTGTAGACTATATGGATCTGAATAGGGAAAGCCCCAAGGATGACTTCCCTCTACCTCACATTGACGTCTTGGTCGATAATACTGCTCAACATAAAGTCTTCTCTTTCATGGACGGTTTCTCTGGCTATAATCAGATAAGGATGGCTCCCGAAGACATGGAGAAGACTACTTTCATTACGCAATGGGGTACCTTCTGCTACAAGGTCATGCCGTTCGGATTGAAGAATGCAGGGGAAACATATAAAAGGGCTATGGTAGCTTTGTTTCATGATATTATTCACCATGAAATAGAGGTATATGTGGATGATATGATTGCCAGATCACAAACTGAAGAGGAACATCTCGATCACTTGTACAAACCATTCGAGATGCTGAAAAAGTATAAGTTGAGGTTGAACCCTAACAAATGCACATTTGGAGTACGATCTGGAAAGCTTTTAGGTTTTGTTGTCAGCAATAAAGGCATTGAAGTTGATCCTGTCAAGGTAAAGGCCATCCAAGAAATGCCAGTCCCTCATTCTGAAATGGAAGTTAGAGGATTCTTGGGTCGGCTCAATTACATCGCCCGCTTCATATCTCACTTGACTGCTACTTGTGAGCCAATCTTCAAACTCTTGAAGAAAGATCAGGTAGTCAGATGGAATGATTAATGCCAAGCTGCCTTCGACAAAATCAAAGAATATCTGCAAGAACCACATATTCTCATGCCTCTAGTTGAAGGAAGACCCTTGATCATGTACTTGACAGTACTAGAGAACTCTATGGGGTGTGTTTTGGGCCAACATGACGAGTCTGGCCAAAAAGAGCATGCTATTTATTACTTGAACAAAAAGTTTACCGATTGTGAAACCAGATATTCACTGCTCCAGAAAACTTGCTGCGCTCTGGCATGGGCTGCTCGCCGGCTAAGATAGTATATGTTGACTCATACCACTCTGTTGATTTCTAAGATGGATCCAATCATGTACATCTTCGAGAAACCTGCTCTTTATGGACGGATAACCAGATGGCAAATGATCTTGACTGAGTACGACATTTAATACACTATGCAAAAAGTCCATTAAAGGAAGTGTATTAGCAGATCATTTGGCCCATCAAGCTGTGGATGATTATCAGTCCATGAATTTCGACTTCCCTGATGAGAATATCATGCTAGTGACCGACTGTGCGAAACCTAGACCGTATGACGAACCTAAACAAGGATCCCGATGGACTATGGTCTTCGATGGGGCTTCCAACGCCTTAGGTAACGGAATTGGTGCTGTGATCATTTCCCCTGAAGGTTGCCACACTCCTTTCACTGCCAGATTATGCTTCGATTTCAAGAACAACATGGCCGAGTACGAAGCATGCATTTTGGGTCTGAGGGCTGCCATTGAGTTGAGGATAAAGCATTTTAATGTGTTTGGGGATTCCGCTATAGTGATTAGCCAAGTAAAAGAATATTGGGACACTAAACACCCTAATCTCATCCCTTACAAGGAGCTTGTGCTATCCCTGATTCCTTACTTCGAAGATATCACCTTTAAGCATTTCCCTAGGGAAGAAAATCAGTTGGCTGACGCCTTGGAAACCATGTCTTCAATGTTCAAGGTCAGATGGGATAATGAAGCCCCTATGATTACAATTGAGATATTTGAAGAGCCTGCGCACTGTTGCGAACTTGACATTGATGCCGAGAAGCCTTGGTACCATGAGGTGAAGAGATACCTTGAGGCACAAGAGTATCCCGAGGGAGCATCCATCAATGACAGAAAGTTCTTACGAGGATTTGCAGCCAAATTCTTCTTAAGCAACAAAATATTGTAAATGCGAAACCATGATTCTACTCTACTCCGATTTATGGATAAGAAGGAGGCAGACGAAATTATGGAAGACATGCACAATGGTCTCTTTGGCACTCATTCAAGCGGACATACGATGGCCAAGAAAATTCTGAGAGCTGGCTACTACTGATCAACAAGGGAGACTAATTGCCATCAACACTCTATAACTTGTCACAAATGTCAAATCTATGCTGACAAGGTCCATGTGCCTCCTATCCCTCTGAACGTCATGACCGCTCAGTGGCCATTTGTAATGTGGGGCATTGTCATGATTGGAGAGATCAAGCCCACCGCTTTCAATGGACATCGTTTCATTCTGGTCGCTATTGATTATTTCACCAAATGGGTCGAAGCCGCCTCATTTGCCTCAATCACCAAGAATATGGTAGCCAGATTCATCAAACATAACCTCATCTGCCGCTATGGTATCCCCGAAAGGATCATCATAGAAAATGGGACTAACCTCAACAATGCTATGATTACTGAGCTTTGCACCCAGTTTAAGATCAAGCATCATAATTCTTCTCCATATAAACCTAAAATGAATGGCGCAGTCGAAGCGGCCAACAAAAACATTAAGAAGATTGTGCAGAAAATAGTAGTAACCTATAAGGACTGGCACAAGATGTTATCGTTTGCTCTACGTGGCTACCACACTTCAGCTAGAACATCAACTCGGGCAACTCCCTTTTCTCTAGTCTATGGCATGGAAGCTATTTTGCTAGTGGAAGTTCATATTCCCTCACTAAGGATTATGAATGAAGCAGGCTTAGGCGAAGACGAGTGGATTCATACGAGATTGGATCAGCTGAACTTGATCGATGAAAAGTGACTGGCTGCTGTTTGTCATGGTCAGACGTACCAAAAACGTATGATCAAGGCTTTCAACAAAAAGATTAAGCCTCGAGTATATCAAGCTGGTGACTTGGTGATAAATCACATCATTTTGCCACAAAGCGACCCCAGGGGAAAATGGACTCCCACCTACGAAGGAACATTTGTTATCAAGAGAGTTTTCTCTGGCGGTGCCACGATGCTGACTACCATGGATGGTGAAGACTTCCCACATCCTATAAACACAGACATAATTAAAAAATACCACACATAAGAGACCCGCTAGGTTGACACACCTAGGAAAAATAAGGGAATCCTAGTAAACCAAAAGGTTTAGGCAAAAATTAAGGATATATGCAAAAGATTGTACACCCGACAAGTTGAAAACCCGAAAGGGTGACTTGGGAAAAAATGGGTATCCTGGTGGGCTGAAAACACGAAAGGGTGGTCCAGTCAAAAATTAAGGATTGAAAGCATATGACTATGTTCCGTGGAATCACCACAGTCAACTTTATCACCAAGGTCCGAGTTCAAACGGTCCAAGATCAATCCAATCAACTTCTGTCAACGGCAAGGGGCATTCGAAGGAATTGGGGCAATAGTAGAGTTGAAGTGAAATGATATCACTTTCACATGGATAATTGTTCTTGATTTCAAAATTTTGTTTTCCTTTCGACGATTTCCTCTTACTAGGATCTCCGTCTCCTTGTACAAAAAACGCCTATTCATGGGCAAAATATCAATACAAATATACTTCAAAGTGCAAACTTTTTGTTTTTGTTTTGAATGCAAAGTTGTCCAATGACTAAAATTGAACGAACATATGCATATGAACATAATTAAAGCTGCTTGGCACATGTGTCCTGCTAAGCAGCAGTAAGCATCTCTTTAATGTATATGTAATATCCCCATAGAGTTATTTCATAAACATTATCCCTCCAAGGACGGCTACAATAAACCAATCCTCAACAGAGTTACCCACAAAGTTTCTTTGCCCAGATTGATCTCCAGCCAAAGTCCCAATCTCTTGGCAGCTTTCTCTCCCAACTAAGTTGATCTTACAAGAAGAAGAACTCACCTCTTCAGCAATTCACCAACAAGGTTTATTTCCCCAACAAACAATGAGATAGCATAACTTCCCAACCGAGTTCAAATTTCCACGGTATAGTCTATTTTCCCAAGCTGAGTATATCCTCCCCAACTGAGGCTGTTATCCCCAAATGGAGTCTATCCTCCCTAGCTAATCCTATCATCCCTATCTGAGTTTATCCTTTCCAGCTTGAGTTTGCCTTTCAGACTATTGCAAATCATAGGGCCACAACCCCTAATCCCCAGTAAAGTCATCAACAAAACCTTTACTATCTCTAAAAGATACTATGAAGCCTGGACCCGACCAGACATTACTATAATTTTTCAAGTTACTATGAAGCCTGGACCCGACCAGATAATAGTCAACTTCTCAAGTCACAATGAAGCCTGGACCCGACCAAATAATAGTGAAAATCTTCTAGATACCATGAAGCCTGGCCCCGAACAAATAATGATACAACTTTCCAACACTATGAAACCTGGACCTGACCAGATAATATTTTAACTCCCCAAAGATGTAGAAGAACTTGGACTTAACCATACCAAGGTTTAACTTCTTTTCCCCAGTAGAGTTTGCCTCTACCCCCAACAAGTTACTGTGAAGCCTGGATCCGACCAGATATCAGTTTTCAACTTCATCTTTCCAAGTAAGTTATTGTGAAGCATGGGTTCGACCAGATAGAAATTCCCCTCAGAAATTTATTGTGAAGCCTAGAGTCCGACCAGATAACAACTAAGTTCCACAAGCAAGTTACTATGAAGCCTAGACCCGACCAGATATCAGTTCAACCCTATCTCTTCAGACAAGTTACTATAAATCCTAGACCCGACCAGATATCAGTTCAATTTCATCCTTTCTAGCAAGTTACTGCGAAGCCGGGAATCCAACCAAATAACAATTAACTTCTTTATCCCCAATAAATTATTGTAAAGCCTAGACCTGACCAGATAATAATTAGCTAAAATCCCCAGCAAGACACTATGAAGCTTGGACTTGACCAAATGATAGTATAACCTTTTAAAATCCATGAAGCTTGGACCCGACCAGATAGTAGTTACCACTTCAAGTTTATTGAGAAGCCTGGATCCGACCAGATAACAGTTCAATTTCAAGAAATTTTCTACAAAGCCTGGATCCGACCAGATAATAGTTAATTTATTCTTCCCTAGTAAGTTACCGTGAAGCCTGAACCCGACCAGATAGCAGTTGACTTCCTCATCCTCAGCAAATTGTTGTGAAGCCTGGATCTAACTAGATAGCAGCTAACATGCAAAAGGTTATTCCCCAGCAGAAGCATCCTTTCAACAAGTTTGAAGATATGTATACTCTTAATCCCCAACAACAACCCAGGATTTAGAACTCATCAGCAGCAGTCATGGATTTATTTTCTCGGACAAATATACATCTCACATTCATACATCATAACATATACATACAAAATGCATTTAACATCATCTCCTTCACCTTATGAACATCATGCATACATCTGCATTTTACTAACCCTTTTTTTCCACAGGTAAAACATAAAGTTTTAGTATAAATCGACCCAAAGATTTGTGCTGATACTTCTACCAATGTTTACCATCATTCCTCCAAATGGAATCTATAAGCCCATTCCAATCCATCTCCGAGTGCAAATTTCTGGGCACTCTAGTGTTCAATCATCTTCCACCTTCAAGTCACGAATGGAGGATTCGCCAATCTAACTCTTCAGGTTTAAGAAGATTGAACAGGGGCAGCTGTTGTACCCCAAAATTTTCCCTCTCATTTCTCAAGTAATCTCTCACAAGATCTCCTTTAGTTAAAGACTGCACAAGGGTTGATCAGCTCAAGACACCTCCTTAAGCATTGATGACTGAAAATTAGGGTTTGAGTTTTCACAAGGACAAATGGACTTTTAATGCCCCAAATTAATTTCATGGATCATTTTGGACCCTCAAAATTTCTCATGTCAAGTTTCAAGCTTTAGATCACATTTTTCCCCAGTCAATTGATCAGTTGACCTAAAAATCAGCTGTATTGGGGAAAAAGTCAACTGTGGTCAATTCACAGTCAAATTTCATAATTTTTGATCCATATCAATATTATGAACTCATATATGTCATTTTATCAAGTTTGGATCACAATTCCTCAAGAAATTTGATCACATCATCAAAAGGGCAAAATGGTCAAAATTAGGGTTTTAAATGAGAAGGTGCAATTGCTGATTTTTGACCTAGAAAATGATTGATTGGTTTAATTTATGATATAAAGGATTCAAATGAATCATTTTTACCTAATGGAATGGCTCAAAACCTTCCTCAAGATCAATTGATTGATAGTTGATTTCCAGTTAACTGATCAAAAGTCAACTGTACACTAAAAAGTCAAACTTTGACTTTTTGGTCAAAATCAAGTCCCAAAGATCACAACTCATCAAAGCATGTCAAAATATGAAAATTTTTCATCAAGAAATAAAAAATTCAAGATTTCATTTTGAAAAGTCAAAATTTCTAAACTTAGAAAGTTTTCTAAGTGTTGGAAAATTCATATTTTTTCCTAACTTTGAGCCAAATTTTCACCAAGATGCAAGATGATTCAAAGGAAACTTCCAACATGAAAGTTGTAGATCTCAATAAAAAATTGTAGAGAACAACTTCTTCTATAAATACATGGATTTCAATTTATGGTTTTAAGAATACATGTTCATGAAACTTGGAAACTTAGTGAAATTTTGCCCTAGTTTAGGCAGGATTTTGACCTAACTTCATGGAAATTTTTCACATAGTTCCAAGATGAATTTTCAAAAATGTTCAACATAGAGGTTGTATAGGATGTTACAAGCTTTCCAAAGTATCCAAGAAATCACTGAGATCATGTTTGAGCAAGGATAATCGAAGGCAAGAAGTTAGGGTTTTCAAACTTGAATTACAAGCCATTTTGTGAAGAACACACGAACCAAATCCATGCTAGGCTGCATAATCTTTGCTTTGCAGGACTAAAACTTGTTTTTCACTCCATAATTAATGTTTTTCACAACTGATAGGGTCTTTGTCCAAGCATTCGAGCCTTTATCCAAGTTGCATTTCCATTAATGGCACAAAGTAACATTGCCATTCTAGTAAAGAGGCTTTAATCACAAAGTCAACTTGTCTTGAGATTTGAATTTGTTCTTTCTGAACAAGAATCCTCTACCTAATCATATAAGCATGTTTAAAGTGCCTAACCACTTTAGATATCCTTGTACCTTGCCTTGGAACAATTCTTGTCAAGCTTGCTTCAAAAACAAGCAAAAAACCATAACATGTGAACTTGTACTTCTGATCATCCCAAGCTCTCAAAACATTTTCCTATACATTGAGACACTATTATGCAACCTAAGACATGAACTTGAACACCTTGAAATACTACCAAACTCCCTCTAGCCAGAAATTGCTTCAAAACACCATTGTTGTGCAAGTTTTGACTTTATAGATCAAACTTCCATTCCCCTCATGCATTTCTTGGCCTTTTAGTTTCAAAAGCTTCCTCATATCAAATATAACTTATCCCCATCTGTTGTACCCCAAAATTTTCCCTCCCATAATCTTCAAAGTTTTGACAAGCATCACCTCAAAGGGTTTAAAGTCTACTCAAGGGCTACACAGTCAACCACTCTCCTAAGCCAGTCAAACTAGGGTTTTGGTTCTCACAAGGAAGCTGAGGTTTTCAAGGGCTCAATCAAGTCACATATGCCTATACACATTGTCAAGCACCTACATGTCAAGTTTCAAGGCTCACAAGGTCAAGTTGCACAGTCAAAAACCCTAATTGCTCAACAGTCAACTGTAGGGGCAAAATGGTCATTTGGTAGTCAAAAGTCAAAATTTTTGGTCAACATCTTATTTTGAAGCCACAATCATCATTTGATCAATTCTTGATCATGATTTCACAAGAATGGCTCAAAAATCATCAAAGATGCAAAAGTTTCTATTTTTGGACAGTTGAAAAGTCAACTGTAACTTGACCAAGACATAACTTTTTCATGGTTCATCAGAAAAATCCCATCCAATGCTCATCTTGAAGGGGAGGACATTTCCTACAACTCATCTTCACATTCCAAGTCCAAGAAATGCTCTCACAAAAAGTTATCAGTTTCAACATTATAGGTCATTTTCAAAAGTCAACAAAAAGGGACTTTAAGTCAAAGACCATAACTTGAGATTGGTAAATCAAAATGACATGGGACCAAATACATTGGTTAGAGGACTTAAAGACCTTTCCAAAATGTCCAAGAACATGTTCATAACTTCAAAATTGAGCAAGATATGCATTGGAGAAGTTGGGAAATTTTTGTGAAATGGCCAAAATCAATTATCCTTGAAACTTCATTTTTGACAAAAGGGCCCCACTTTTTCCACTTGTTTCAGCTTGGCCATGCTTCCCACGTGTCCCACAAATTATTTCAAGATTTAAAATTAATTTTTCCATTTTTATTTAATTTTATTTGATTTAATTCATTTTAAATCTTTTAAAATCAAATAAAAATCAAGAAAATTAATTAAAGGGTATATTTTGTATTGAAATGCTTTGATACACCATCATGACCATTCCAAATTCGTGCAAAGGCCTAAATCAAGCAAGAATTCAAATTTTGACACAAAGATGGAAAGTGTTTCAATGGAGGTTATGGCAAATCCCAAACATGAATGCATAAGGTTAATGGCCTTAATTCTGATCAAAACTCATTACATAACCTAGATGCAAGCTATCACAAAAGGATACACGACCTAAAAAGCTCAAAAACGGCCATACACTTTTCAAAATTGGAAAGAAAAAAAGAGAAACTGAAAACCTAGTTGTAGCGCCTCTCAAGCCTCCATTCCAATCCAAACACATTCCTGGTATCCCAAAAAAGCTTTTGCAATCAAAATCAAGCCCAAACGCGCAAAGAATCATCCCCACGACACCCCACGATTTGTCCAATATTTGAAAATCAAAACTCCATTTCCATGCGCTTTTAACATTCTTTTTGAATTGATTTATACTCATAAGGATATTCTGAAACTATTGGTAGCATTTGATTGAACTAACGATGCGTGTATCAGGATCCACCATTGTCAAAAGCTAGGTTTTTCAGAGCTCCAAATTGGGGCTTTCCCCATATGGAAAAGTTGGACAACCAAACGTATACCATTGGAATCGTGACATCCAAACGAACATAACCATGACCTCGCGCTCAATTTATGTTCAAGCATGAGCTATTCGCTATTTTTGTAGGTTGTGTTTAGTGGGGGTTTAAAACCCCCGCTATTTGATTATGTTACAGGTACACAAATGAAGAAGAAGGATGGCGTGGTAAGACCTGACTGGGGGGTTTGAATTCCAGCGCGTTTTTTATTTTATTTTATATCATTGACTTTGGATTTTCCTTATAATAATTATGTTCCATAATATTAACAATTAAGTCACACAGCTCAGTTGGTTAAGGTGTACAGGCATTGACCCTTGGGACCTGGGTTCGAATCCCAGGTCCCCCCAAATAATTGCTATTATTTTGTTCAAAATGTTTCCATGCAGCATATGCCCAGAACTCCACATGCGTCCTCACACATCAGTGTGCCATGTGTCCCCAGCTCTCATCCAGTGGCCACAGAATGGAGTCCATGGTGCACCCTAGTCAGCAAGCAAGCGCATGATCAGGAAAAGTCAACGAGGCCTTGCCTCAATGGGCCTGAATTCCAGCATTTCACCCCCATTTCTGGCCCAGCACCCCCTCCATTTGGTTCATTATTTTCTTTTCATTTTATTTGTCAATTTAATTTCTTGCCTTTTTTTTAAATTATTTTTATTTATTATTAGTAATTAATCAATTAACCATTTTCATAAAAAAACCAAAAATTGAACTAGTATTATTTTTATTATTATTATTATTTTTATTTTGTAAATAAACCATAATTGAATTAGTTTTTAATTAGGCCATTTTAACATTCTTTTTAATAATTAAAATAGATTTAGATTTAGGTTAACCTATAATTTTATTTCTTTTTCTATTTTATTTCATAAAAAACATAAAAACCAAAAAATATTTTCTTTTAATTAGTTATTAATTAGTTTCCATTTCATTTTAATTATAAAAAAGACCAAAAAAATTAATTTCCTTTTCTTAAAAGGGTCAACACCCTTGGACATTCCCGATTAATTTATTCGCGCGTATTTAATTTGTTCGATTATTATGTAATTGCTCCGGACATGTAATAGTAATTAGGACCTTTACTGTTTTTATTTACTTTCCGTATTCATTTACTAAAACGGGTCTTTGTAATTTTTGGCGATGTATAGACCCGCGCCTTGTAATAGCGTAGGATTTACATTTCCGCAATTTACTTTCCGCACCCCCTTTTAACTGTTAACTTGTATGAAAGAATGCATGCTAATAAAAAACAAGCGTAGCTCACCATGCCATGGTCAAAGATAAACTTAACATGGAAATAACACACAAATACACACACCACTTCTAGGGTACGCCTCACTGTTGCCTTACCTTCAAAACGTGGTCGTCGAGTATAGGATGTTTTAGTAAGTCCTTATGTCCATGACATGATCCAGTTGCCTCGAAACGGTTGCCTCGGAAATTAAAAAGGATCAATGGCATAAGGGTAGCTTCTAAGGTGTCCTACTGTTGCTCTGGTGACCACACTGCCCCTAACAAACGAATTGACCCGAACACCTCCAACGGTGGTGCTACCTACCTCTCAATGGTGGGATGGAACTACCTTAAGGACATTTACACAGCCTAATCCCTTAGGGTAGGTAGATGACTCATAGATACTTGCTCTAAAAAACAAACAAAACTCTTTTCATACCGACACTTTTCAAAAAGCTTTCAAAACAATTTTTCAAACACTCTTGAGGACCGATACAAGAGTCGATCTGAAATCTTTAAACGAAACTTTTGTCAAACCCACTCACACTTTGAAAAGCAAACACTTTTGAAAACACAATGAGCAAGTATCTAAGAGCCCATGGATAACCATGGATAGAAAGGGTGCTAACACCTTCCCTTTCTATAAATCTACCTCCCGAACCGAGAAAATATCTCATAAGGAATTTTGCTGTGCTTTTGTCCTGTCCATGTTGGAGAAAATAAAAGACGGTGGCGACTCTTGCTTACCGCGACATTTCGCGAACCAGCTAAAAACAGTCAGTTCCAGATCCACCGATCACCAGAACTGGCGACTCTGTTGGGGAAACTTATAAAAGTGAGGTGTACAGTAGGATTAGACCACTCTTATGTTTTCAATTGCTTGGTTTGTTTGCTTTATTATTATGGGTTGCATCAGAGTTACATAGATCCTAACCCGGATCTGGGGATACCCTGTTAGGTAGCATAAGCTGTGAGGGACCTGTCCGGCATAGACCGACACGGGTGAAGCAGTGGCTACGTTGGTGTGGCACCTTGGTCTGTACCGATATCCCTTGTGTTGCAACAGGGAGAATATGGGTCTTCTGAGGAGTCATTAAGCACCAACCGACCTTAGAACCCTAATTGACCCAACTTGGCCAATAGAACAGTAGCAGTATGCTACACCCATTGAGGCTAAACTCTCGCGATGGTTCTGGCCGCAAGAAAAGATTGCGATGCTGGAGTTATGACCGATTGAGGGTAGTCAGTGATATTGGGATCCTCTAGAACCCGGTTACTTTTGATTAGGACAGGTCTTAACCAACAAACTGAAAGAGGGTAGTACCTGAACTCCGTGCTGGCCTAAACTCTAAGGGCTGTGGTGTGACTTGTGAGCCTTATCATGTTTGCCTTTGTGAATACTCGTGGTGTGCTTTATCATAACATCATGCCATCATAACATTGTATGCATCCTGCATAAGGACTGACCATTTCAAAGACAAGAGGGTTTCACCTTTGATCTATTTTATAGGACATCATGATGCCTATGCGAAGGAACACTATCCGGTTCAACTTTGTTCACCCACCTGAGCTGCTTGAAAAATTGGTTAGCAGAATTCCAAATACCACTTCCTTCATCCAGAGGCATGGTTCTCTTCTCGGCTTAGTCACTGCAAAATGGGACCAACAACTGATGAGTGTCCTGACACAGTTTTATGACCCTCTGTACCAGTGCTTCACCTTTCAAGACTTCCAGCTGGTCCCTACCCTGGAAGAGTTCTCTGACTTGCTTGGCATCCCTATCTTGGATCAGACTCCCTTCACTGGTTGGGAAAAGACTCTTAGGCTCGAGGAGATTGCTGCAGCCCTTCCCTTGACCAACCAAGAGGTAATGGACAACTGGGTGACTAGAAGCAGAGTTAAGGGCTTCTTGGCTAAGTTTCTGATTGGTAAAATTAACAGTTTCTGGAATGATTTAGACTTCAGGGCATACAAGGACATTCTGGCTCTCTTAATTTATGGGCTAGTATTGTTTCCAAACCCTGATAACTTTGTCAATATCAATGCCATAAGGATCTTCATGTCTCGGAACCCTGTACCCACTCTCTTGGGTGATGTCCTGCAACAACTCTACACTCGTACTGCCCGAAGACGAGGAACTCTGTGGTGTTGTACTCCTTTGTTGGTGAGGTGGTTTATTTCGCACCTCCTCAAATTCGTGCTAAAGAACTAAGAAGGAAGAGGCTGGGCTCATAGGTTAATGTCTCTCACTGATAAAGACATCATTTGGACTCTCAGAGATTTAGATGAGATGGCTGTTATTGATCGCTGCGGAGAATATCCTAATGTTCCATTGATTGGCACTCAGGGCGGAATCTCTTATAATCCATGTTTAGCTCTCCGTCAGTTTGGAAGAGCCAGAAGAACAGGGCCTCATGAGATGCTGGTGCCTCACATCAGTTTTGAGTTTCAGAAAGATAGTGACGAGCTACGCCGTAGATTCATCAAAGCTTGGGACAGAATTCACAAAGCTGACCCACAAGAGTTGGGACCGAAGACTTCTCTACCTATGGAGGCCTACTACAAATGGGTCCGCATCCGTGCTCAGAATTTAGGTATGCCATATGAAGCTGTTAGACCCATCATTCTTGAGTATCCTGATAGAGATGGGGCTCCTCCAACTGTTCTCCCTCCTCAGATACCCACTGATGTTGATACACTAAAGAGGTCTTGGGCGCAACTACAGGAAGAGCGGGATTACTATCGGGAAAAGTTCAACGAACAGGAACAGAAGATCCGGAAGCTGACCAAGCAATTGGAGAATGAGCGAACCCTGAATGGCTATATCCGTACTGAGAAGAGGAGGCCATGGGAGCACTAATGGGCTTTGGATGTTTCTTTTACAGCTTTATTTCCTTTTCAGTATTTTCATTCTTGTAACGCCTAAGGGCAGATTGTTGAACAATTTAAAGTTTGAATCAAATAAAGTGTGTTCCTTTTGTTTACAAAGTTGATTCCCGTTTGTCTTTGAAAACATAATTCATACGCATTTCATTCATCATATGCATCACAGGTACCCTTTTCCTACAAGTTGCTTAATCTTCTTCGCTGTTTATTTCAGCACTCAAGCATCATGAATCCTGAACTCACTACCGAGCAAGCTATCAAGGCCCTCCAGGCCCAGAATGCCCAATTTCAGGAGATGGTCATGAACTTGGCCCAGGGACAACAAGAGCTGAAGGCTTTGCTCCTGAAGAAGAATAAGAAGAAGAAGAGGACTGTGCTATTCAACACTGGGCACAGACTCGGGAACACATTGCAGAATGAAGCTGAGAGGACTACTCCATCTGTGGGGGAAGGTAGTCACCAAGGGAGAGAGGTCCCTAGTCCTGTGGTCTCTGACACTGAGACAGACTTCAATGACGAATAGTACCCTCCTGCCGAGGACCGGTACAAACAACTGGAGGATAGGTTAAATGCTATGGAGATTCAACGCGTGCCTGGGTTGGATTTCGGAGATTTGGGGTTATCTTCTGGGGTGGTGATCTCGCACAAGTTCAAGGCGCCTGCCTTTGTGAAGTATGACGGGGCTTCCTGCCCTAAGATGCACCTCCGTTCTTATGTAAGGAAGATCCAGCCTTACACATCAGACAAGAACTTATGGATCCACTTCTTCCAGGAGAGTCTTTCAGGGACTCACCTCGAATGGTTCTATCAGCTGGATGGAACCAACATTCGTAACTGGGAGGATTTGGCCACTGATTTTTACAAGCAGTATCAATATAATTCCGACCTAGCTCCTACGCGTACCCAACTCCAGGGTATGTCTCTAGGATCGGGAGAAGGTTTTAAAGAGTACGCACAGAAATGGAGAGACCTGGCTGGCAGGGTGCAGCCACCATTGACAGATCGTGAGCTAGTAGACATGTTCTTGGGGACCCTATCTGGTCCATTCTTCAACCATCTCATTGGTAATTCCTCTGCTGGGTTTACTGATCTGATCCTGACTGGCGAGAGGATCGAGGCTGGTATAAAGTCGGGAAAGATACAGAAGGGTGCCTCCTCAAATGCTGAAAAGAAACCCTTCAAGAAGGAGGCCAGTGCTGTGTATGGTCCAAGAAAGCAGAACAAACCTGAACGCCGCCAAGCTGTCAACGCGGTGGTTATTTCTAAGCCTGCTACTGCTCCTCAGCAATACAACCAGCCCAGAGCTGAGAGGCCCAAACGGCAGTATACTCAGCTCAGCATGACTCTCTCTCAGATCCTGCCACAACTGCTGTCAACTAGCCTGGTAATTGTCAAGGAAGCTCCGAAGATGGTAAACACAGTATCTTCGAAATACAACCCCAACGCCCGTTGCGCTTATCACTCTGATAGCCCGGGACATAACACTGATGATTGTTGGGCTCTGAGGAATAAGGTTCAGGACCTTATTGACGCTAAAGAGGTACAGTTTGAGGCGCCCGAGAAGCCTAATGTGGTGACTGCTCCCATGCCTAACCACGGAGTAAATGCTATTGGGGATGAAAATGAAGTGGAAGAATCTGAGTTCAACAGCTGGATATACCCAACAACCGAAGATGGACCTAGCAACTGGACTTCCAAAGACTGCATGCCTGTTAATTTTGTCACGTAGTAATGAACTTCTTTGTTTTAGATTTTTAATAAACAATAATTTGAAACTTTATGGCCCGATGTCTTACCCGGGGCACCGTGGTTTTATTTGTGAGGGCTTTTGTTTGTCACTTTCATATATCATGAATAAAAGCATTGGACGTTTTTCACATTTCAAATCTTGCGCTCCCTTTCTTTCTTTCTTTATATATTGCAAGACAGCTGTATTTACACACACTCACTCGTACAAGTTTCAATCCACTATGGATCTCACTGGTAACGACTCTGCTACTGCCAGTTATGACTTCGAAAATCCGATCAACTTAGCCGAAGACGAAGGTGAAGATGATTGCGAAGTTCCTGGTGAGCTTACAAGACTGCTACTCCAGGAAGAGAGGGCCATTCAACCACATGAAGAGCCAGTGGAAACGGTAAATCTGGGTACTGAGACAGACAGAAAGGAAGTCAATATTGGTGCTAACCTAGAGCTCAGTGTGAAACAACGGCTGATCCAGATGCTGCATGACTACATGGAAATCTTTTCCTGGTCTTACGAAGACATGCCTGGGTTGGATACCGACATTGTAGTTCATCATTTGCCTACCAAGGAAGACTGCCCTCCGGTTAAGCAAAAGGTCCGCCGTATGCGTCCAGAGATGTCCGAGAAGATCAAAGCTGAGGTTATGAAGCAATTTGACGCCAGTTTCCTTGCAGTGACTTCTTACCCTCAGTGGGTTGCCAACGTGGTTCCAGTGCCAAAGAAAGATGGTAAGGTCAGAATGTGCGTCGATTACAGGGATCTGAATAGGGCCAGCCCCAAGGATGACTTCCCCTACCTCACATTGACGTTCTGGTTGACAATACTGCTCAGCACAAGGTGTTCTCCTTCATGGATGGTTTTTCAGGTTATAATCAAATCAAGATGGCTCCTGAAGACATGGAAAAGACTACCTTTGTTACTCAGTGGGGCACCTTCTGCTACAAGGTCATGCCATTCGGGTTGAAAAATGCTGGGGCAACCTACCAACGTGCCATGGTTGCTTTATTTCATGACATGATCCATCATGAGATTGAAGTGTATGTCGACGATATGATTGCAAGGTCCCAAACTGAGGAGGAACACCTTGACCATCTGCAGAAATTGTTTGACCGTCTGAAGTTGTACAAGCTGAGGTTGAACCCGAACAAGTGCACCTTTGGGGTGAGATCTGGAAAGTTGCTAGGCTTCGTCGTAAGTGACAAAGGTATTCAAGTGGACCCTGCCAAGGTTAAAGCCATTCAAGAGATGCCAGTTCCTAAGACAGAGAAAGAAGTCAGAGGCTTTCTAGGACGTCTGAATTACATTGCCCGATTCATCTCGCACCTAACTGCTACCTGTGAGCCGATCTTCAAGCTGCTGAAGAAAGATCAGGTAGTACGCTGGAATGATGAATGTCAGGCCACTTTTGACAGAATCAAAGAGTATCTCCAAGAACCACCCATTCTTATGCCACCGGTTGAAGGGAGACCTCTAATACTATACCTGACAGTACTTGACAGCTCAATGGGGTGTGTGCTGGGGCAGCATGACGAGTCTGGCCGAAAAGAGCATGCCATTTATTACCTTAGCAAAAAGTTTACCGACTGTGAGACCCGATACTCACTGCTCGAGAAAACTTGCTGCGCTTTGGTATGGGCTGCTCGCCGGCTGAGACAGTATATGCTGACTCACACTACCTTGTTGATTTCAAAGATGGATCCAATAAAGTACATATTCGAAAAGCCTGCTCTGTCTGGAAGAATAGCGAGATGGAAAATGATCTTGACAGAATACGACATCCAGTACACGACTCAGAAAGCCATCAAAGGAAGTGTATTGGCAGACCACTTGGCACACCAGGCAGTAGACGACTACCAATCAATGAACTTTGAGTTTCCTGACGAAAGCATCATGATAGTGACTGATTGTGAAGTACCTGGACCGGATGAAGGACCTGAGGAAGGATCCCGATGGTATATGCACTTTGATGGAGCCTCCAACGCTTTGGGTAACGGTATCGGCGCTGTGATCATATCCCCGAAAGGCACTCATACTCCACTTACTGCCCGGCTATGTTTCAACTGCACCAACAACATGGCGGAGTATGAGGCATGCATCATGGGTCTTCAAGCTGCGATTGACTTAAGGATCAAGTTTCTGAGTGTCTTCGGAGATTCCGCTCTCGTGATCAATCAGATCAAAGGCGAGTGGGATACGAAACACCCAAACCTTATTCCTTACAGAGAATGTGTGTTGACATTGATCCCCCATTTCACAGAGATAACTTTTGAACACTTCCCAAGGGAGGAGAATCAGTTGGCGGACGCGTTGGCTACGATGTCTTCTATGTTCAAAGTCAAATGGGACAATGAGGCTCCCCGGATCATTATCTGGAAACTGGACGAACCGGCCTACTGTTGTGATCTTGAGGCTGAGGTAGTAACTGAAAAACCCTGGTACCATGAGGTGAAGAGGTATCTGGAAGCTCAAGAATACCCTGAAGGTGCATCGGTCAACGACAAAAGGTTTCTGAGAAGGTTCACTGCAAAGTTCTTCCTCATCAACGGCTTTCTGTACAAGCGAAACCATGATTCGACCTTACTGCGTTGTGTGGATAAGACTGAAGCAGAAAGGATCATGGCAGAGCTACATGAAGGTACCTTCGGAACACATTCCAGTGGACACACCATGGCAAAGAAAATCCTTCGGGCAGGATATTTCTGGTCCACAATGGAAGCTGATTGTTACCAACATTCCCGGACATGCCATAAGTGCCAGATATACGCAGATAAGGTGCACGTTCCTCCAGTTCCTCTGAATGTCTTAACAGCGCCTTGGCCTTTTGCAATGTGGGGCATTGATATGATCGGCGAGATCAAACCCACGGATTCCAATGGGCATCGCTTCATCCTGGTGGCGATCAATTACTTTACGAAGTGGGTTGAAGCAGCTTCCTATGCCACTATAACCAAGAATGTCGTGGCACGGTTCATTCGGCATAACCTGATCTGTCGATACAGCGTCCCGGAAAGGATTATTACGGACAACGGTACCAATCTCAATAACAAGATGATCACTGAGCTCTGCGAGCAATTCAAGATACAACACCACAATTCTTCTCCTTACCGACCGAAGATGAATGGGGCTGTAGAAGCAGCGAATAAGAATATCAAAAAGATTGTGCAGAAGATGACAGTGACTTACAAAGATTGGCACGAGATGTTACCGTTCGCTCTTCACGGGTACCGTACCTCAGCAAGGACGTCAACCGGGGCAACTCCCTTTTCCTTGGTCTACGACATGGAGGCAGTCTTACCGATTGAAGTGCAGATACCCTCTCTCCGGATAATGAAGGATGCAGATCTGAGCGAAGATGACTGGATCCAGACTCGACTTGATCAATTAAATCTAATTGACGAAAAGAGACTCACTGCTATTTGTGATGGTCAAACGTACCAAAAACGGATGATCAGGGCATTTAACAAGAAAGTCAGACCACAAGAGTATCAAGTTGGGGATCTGGTAATCAAGCGCATCATTCTTCCTCAGAGTGATCCCAGGGGCAAATGGACCCCTACGTACGAAGGGCCATTTATGGTTAAACATGTGTTCTCAGGAGGAGCCATGATTCTAACTACCATGGATAGTGACGACCTTCCTCACCCCGCTAATGCAGACATAGTAAAAAGATACTACGCATGATAAAAGACCCGCTAGGTTGACATACCTAGGCAAAAATTAGGGCTTCCCGGCGAACCAAAAGGGTTCGGGAAAAATGAGGGATGAAATGAAAAAATCTGTACACCCGGCAAGTCGAAAACCTGAAAAGGCGGCTTGGGCAAAAATGGGTATCCCGGTGGACTGAAAACCCGAAAGGGCGGTCCAGGCAAAAGTTAGGGATTAAAGCGTAATACTATGTCTCATTGGATCACCTTGCATCCAGAATCCGGTATCAACCATCAAGTTCAAATGGCATCGATCAATCAGCTTCATCTTCAACCGAGCAGCCAAGTGATGAGACACTCGAAGATATAAAGGCGATAGCAGAGTTGGAACCCAGTGGGATTATTCTTTTCACATAGCTGTTTTGTTTTCTTTGTACAAATTGTATAAACTCTGTTGTTCGGCGGTGTTCTCTTACTAGGACGTCAGCCTCTTGTACATAAACGCCTATTTACAGGCAATTCAAAAATCAATATAAATTCACTTTTCAGACCAATTGCCAATTGTTTTTCCCTTTTTCTGTTTTGTTTTGCGAAGAACGTCCAAGGTTCAAATTGTGATATATGCATTTGACACTAATTGCTAACTCATGAATATTTGCATGCAAAATAAAGGATTAATTACAGGTAACATTAGAAACAGGGGCAATAATGAGTTGTCTAAGCGATCTAATTGCTCTGTCCATCAAGGTACCAAGGTAAGTTCGGCTGAAGAATGTGACCAAGATACCTTAATTCCCCAGAGAGTGAGCCAAGATTCAATAATTCTCCCCGAGCAGTTGGTCTCCAATCAGCCCTGAACAAGGCATCGTATCTCCAGCAAGTCAGCGATACTCTCCCCAAGCAGAGTTAGCCTACTCAGTCAGCCTTATGGAAGTTGGGTATCCCTAGCAGATCTCAACATTCCTCAGCGCATTATACCAACATTCTTCCCGGCAGTCTTGATCTAAGATTGTTCCCCGGCGGTATACAAACATTCAGTGGAGCCACTTCCCCAGTATATCTCAAAAAATTTCCCCAGGAGAGTCCAGTCCAATCTGAAAAGATTCCCCCAGGAGAGTTCAATCAATCTCCCCAGTAGTAAGCTTATCCCCAGTAGATTCTGGAAGCTTATCCCCTGCAGAGCGAACGCGTCTCCCCGGTTTTATTCAAAGGTTATTTCCCCACCAGGATATAACTGGTTTATCCTCAGCTAAAAAACCACGGAAAGATCGTCCCCGACAAAATCTTCCTATCCCCAGTGGAGTTCATCAATTCCTTCAACAAACTCAACAACGGTATCCCCAGCGGAGTTATCATCAACCTCAGCAAAGTACCTCTCTTTCCCCACAGAGTATTCCCCGCAGAGTATTCTATTCGCCAAGTTTATTCCCCAACGGAGTCATCTTCTCCTACCGGTATTCTTACAACCATCATCCCCAGCGGAAACAACAAAGCTCTACTCTTCAATAGCAGCCCAGGAGTTAACTTCCCGGCACCTGTCAAGGATTTACTTTCCTAGACGAAACATACATTCATGAACATCACATCTTCATACATTATAGCATGCATATACGCATCATGAACATACAATCTCATTTATTCTGAGAACATCACGCATGTCATACATCATGACATCGCATACAACTAACGTTTTGTCTTGTCAGGACAAAAGTTAAGATAATTGCTATCAACGGTCGCAACTAAAGATCAGATTCCTGTATCTCGCCAGGGTGTATCTGTTGATGACTAATTCCAGACTCGATTCCTGTATCTTTCCAGGGCACGTCTGAAGAGTTCGAAGATCCGATTCCTGTATCTTGCCAGGGTGTATCTGTTGATGACTACATTACCAGACTCGATTCCTGTATCTTTCCAGGGCACGTCTGAAGAGTTCGAAGATCCGATTCCTGTATCTTGCCAGGGTGTATCTGTTGACGACTACATTACCAGACTCGATTCCTGTATCCTGCCAGGGCACGTCTGAAGAGTTCGAAGATCCGATTCCTGTATCTTGCCAGGGTGTATCTGTTGACGACTACATTACCAGACTCGATTCCTGTATCCTGCCAGGGCACGTCTGAAGAGTTTGAGGATCCGATTCCTGTATCTTGCCAGGGTGTATCTGTTGACGACTAACATTACCAGACTCGATTCCTGTATCTTGCCAGGGCACGTCTGAAGAGTTCGAAGATCCGATTCCTGTATCTCGCCAGGGTGTATCTGTTGACGACTATATTCTCCGGACTTGATTCCTGTATCTTGCCAGGGCACGTCTGAAGAGTTTAAAGATTCGATACCTGTATCCAGCCAGGGCACATCTACATAAAGAGTTTGAAGATCAACTCCTGTAACAGGCCAGGTAATTATTTTCTTTCTCAGGTACGCAAGTTCTCGCTAAGGAATCTCTTACGCGATCGACACCCAGATGGCATCTATAAGCCCATCCCCCTATCCATCATCTTTCCAAATGGAATCTGTAAGCCCATTCCCGCCATCACACTGCTGACATGCTACTATGTGAGTGCAAATTTCTGGGCACTCTAGTGTTCAATCCTCTTCCACCCTCGGATCACGAAAGGCACACAAGCCAATCTACATCCTCAGGTCTAAGAAGATTGAACAGGGGCAACTGTTGTACCCCAAAATTTTCCCTCCCATAATCTTTAAAGTTTTGACAAGCATCACCTCAAAGGGTTCAAAGTCTACTCAAGGGCTACACAATCAACCACTCTCCTAAGCCAGTCAAACTAGGGTTTTGGTTCTCACAAGGAAGCTGAGGTTTTCAAGGGCTAAATCAAGTCACATATGCCTATACACATTGTCAAGCACCTACATGTCATGTTTCAAGGCTCACAAGGTCAAGTTGCACAGTCAAAAACCCTAATTGCTCAACAGACAACTGTAGGGGCAAAATGGTCATTTGGCAGTCAAAAGTCAAAAATTTTGGTCAACATCTTATTTTGAAGCCACAATCATCATTTGATCAATTCCTGATCATGATTTCACAAGAATGGCTCAAAAATCATCAAAGATGCAAAAGTTTCTATTTTTGGACAGCTGAAAAGTCAACTGTAACTTGACCAAGGCATAACTTTTTCATGGTTCATCAGAAAAATCCCATACAATACTCATCTTGAAGGGGAGGACATTTCCTACAAATCATCTTCACATTCCAAGTCCAATAAATGCTCTCACAAAAAGTTATCAGTTTCAACATTATAGGTCATTTTCAAAAGTCAACAAAAAGGGACTTTAAGTCAAAGACCATAACTTGAGATTGGTAAATCAAAATGACATGGGACCAAATACATTGGTTAGAGGACTTAAAGACCTTTCCAAAATGTCCAAGAACATGTTCATAACTTCAAAATTGAGCAAGATATGCATTGGAGAAGTTGGGAAATTTTTGTGAAATGGCCAAAATCAATTATCCTTGAAACTTCATTTTTGACAAAAGGGCCCCACTTTTTCCACTTGTTTCAGCTTGGCCATGCTTCCCACGTGTCCCACAAATTATTTCAAGATTTAAAATTAATTTTTCCATTTTTATTTAATTTTATTTGATTTAATTCATTTTAAATCTTTTAAAATCAAATAAAAATCAAGAAAATTAATTAAAGGGTATATTTTGTATTGAAATGCTTTGATACACCATCATGACCATTCCAAATTCGTGCAAAGGCCTAAATCAAGCAAGAATTCAAATTTTGACACAAAGATGGAAAGTGTTTCAATGGAGGTTATGGCAAATCCCAAACATGAATGCATAAGGTTAATGGCCTTAATTCTGATCAAAACTCATTACATAACCTAGATGCAAGCTATCACAAAAGGATACACGACCTAAAAATCTCAAAAACGGCCATACACTTTTCAAAATTGGAAAGAAAAAAAGAGAAATTGAAAACCTAGTTGCAGCGCCTCTCAAGCCTCCATTCCAATCCAAACACATTCCTGGTATCCCAAGGAAGCTTTTGCAATCAAAATCAAGCTCAAACGCGCAAAGAATCATCCCCACGACACCCCACGGTTTGTCCAATATTTGAAAATCAAAACTCCATTTCCATGCGCTTTTAACATTCTTTTTGAATTGATTTATACTCATAAGGATATTCTGAAACTATTGGTAGCATTTGATTGAACTAACGATGCGTGTATCAGGATCCACCATTGTCAAAAGCTAGGTTTTTCAGAGCTCCAAATTGGGGCTTTCCCCATATGGAAAAATTGGACAACCAAACGTATACCATTGGAATCGTGACATCCAAACGAACATAACCATGACCTCGCGCTCAATTTATGTTCAAGCATGAGCTATTCGCTATTTTTGCAGGTTGTGTTTAGTGGGGGTTTAAAACCCCCGCTATTTGATTATGTTACAGGTACACAAATGAAGAAGAAGGCTGGCGTGGCAAGACCTGACTGGGGGGTTTGAATTCCAGCGCGTTTTTTTTATTTTATATCATTGACTTTGGATTTTCCTTATAATAATTATATTCCATAATATTAACAATTAAGTCACACAGCTCAGTTGGTTAAGGTGTACAGGCATTGACCCTTGGGACCTGGGTTCGAATCCCAGGTCCCCCCAAATAATTGCTATTATTTTGTTCAAAATGTTTCCATGCAGCATATGCCCAGAACTCCACATGCGTCCTCACACATCAGTGTGCCATGTGTCCCCAGCTCTCATCCAGTGGCCACAGAATGGAGTCCATGGTGCACCCTAGTAAGTAAGCAAGCGTATGATCAGGAAAAGTCAACGAGGCCTTGCCTCAATGGGCCTGAATTCCAGCATTTCACCCCCATTTCTGGCCCAGCACCCCCTCCATTTGGTTCATTATTTTCTTTTCATTTTATTTGTCAATTTAATTTCTTGCCTTTTTTTTAAATTATTTTTATTTATTATTAGTAATTAATCAATTAACCATTTTCATAAAAAAACCAAAAATTGTACTAGTATTATTTTTATTATTATTATTATTTTTATTTTGTAAATAAACCATAATTGAATTAGTTTTTAATTAGGCCATTTTAACATTCTTTTTAATAATTAAAATAGATTTAGATTTAGGTTAACCTATAATTTTATTTCTTTTTCTATTTTATTTCATAAAAAACATAAAAACCAAAAAATATTTTCTTTTAATTAGTTATTAATTAGTTTCCATTTCATTTTAATTATAAAAAAGACCAAAAAAATTAATTTCCTTTTCTTAAAAGGGTCAACACCCTTGGACATTCCCGATTAATTTATTCGTGCGTATTTAATTTGTTCGATTATTATGTAATTGCTCCGGACATGTAATAGTAATTAGGACCTTTACTGTTTTTATTTACTTTCCGTATTCATTTACTAAAACGGGTCTTTGTAATTTTTGGCGATGTATAGACCCGCGCCTTGTAATAGCATAGGATTTACATTTCCGCGATTTACTTTCCGCACCCCCTTTTAACTGTTAACTTGTATGAAAGAATGCATGCTAATAAAAAACAAGCGTAGCTCACCATGCCATGGTCAAAGATAAACTTAATATGAAAATAACACACAAATACACACACCACTTCTAGGGTACGCCTCACTGTTGCCTTACCTTCGAAACGTGGTCGTCGAGTATAGGACGTTTTAGTAAGTCCTTATGTCCATGACATGATCCAGTTGCCTCGAAACGGTTGCCTCAGAAATTAAAAAGGATCAATGGCATAAGGGTAGCTTCTAAGGTGTCCTACTGTTGCTCTGGTGACCACACTGTCCCTAACAAACGAATTGACCCGAACACCTCCAACGGTGGTGCTACCTACCTCTCAATGGTGGGATGGCACTACCTTAAGGACATTTACACAGCCTAATCCCTTAGGGTATGTAGATGACTCATAGATACTTGCTCTAAAAAACAAACAAAACTCTTTTCATACCGACACTTTTCAAAAAGCTTTCAAAACAATTTTTCAAACACTCTTGAGGACCGATACAAGAGTCGACCTGAAATCTTTAAATGAAACTTTTGTCAAACCCACTCACACTTTGAAAAGCAAACACTTTTGAAAATACAATGAGCAAGTATCTAAGAGCCCATGGATAACCATGGATAGAAAGGGTGCTAACACCTTCCCTTTCTATAAATCTACCTCCCGAACCGAGAAAATATCTCATAAGGAATTTTGCTGTGCTTTTGTCCTGTCCATGTTGGAGAAAATAAAAGACGGTGGCGACTCTTGCTTACCGCGACATTTCGCGAACCAGCTAAAAACAGTCAGTTCCAGATCCACCGATCACACCATCCTATTTCCATAAGTGTAATACCATTTACCATAACCTCCATAATAAAAAACAGAGCATTACTGTTGGACTTATCTAGGCCATATCAACCACTCTCAACTCAAGCTAAGCATTGCATTAGCTTCCCAGAGACTCAAGGAAGCTAACTTGATCAGTGCAACACCTTGAATCAAGCTCAAATTCATTTCACGATTTCCAGTTTTGAGGTATTTTCTTGAACTTCTATCTTCTCATTTAGGCATTGTTAGGCTTGTATTTGTGAAGATAAAATGTAGACATCATTGCCCTGAAACTATACATGTCCATAGATTTCATTTATGTTGCTTGAGTAGGGAGAATTTTGAGTTTGAACCTCTTAAAATATTTAGGTCAAAATTTTGTACTATTATAAATTCATGCTCATCTTTGAGAATTAGCTTAAGTTATTTACATATTCATAATCGTGAGGAAATTTCTAACAAGTTTGATGTTGGAAGTTTTGTGAATGGATGATAAATGAATGAGTTACAGTTTCTCTGGCTGGAGGTTGAAGATGAAGTTCATTCAGGACTTGATTTATGTTACATATTTATTGTTTTGTTTATATCAACGGATGTATAGCCACCCTAGTGGTAAAGCACGCGTCTGTTAACCTTTGGGACCTGGGTTTGAGCCCCAGTGGTACCCTTTTGCTCTTTTTCACAATTCCTGTTTCTTTTTTGTTTACAGTAGCGTTGGGCCTCCCCCCCTTTGGGCTTTGTTGTTTTTACTAGCTTCTGACCCCTGCCTATTTTTGCACCCCTGGCCCAATTTTTATTTATTTCATTTTCATTTATTTATTTTCTTATTTTATTTTCTTTTCATTTCATATTTTCTTTATCATTTTTTATTATTATCATTATTATTGTTATCATTATTATTTTTAAAAAATATAAAAATATTTTTATTTTATTATGTACACTTATATATTTTATTTTCTTCATAAAACAAAACAACAAAAACATTTTCTTTTAATAAATTAACTTCTTTTTTTTTTTAAATTAATTTTTAGATAATTAGGTTTAATTATTATATTATTCTCTTGTAAATTAAAATTAATTTAGAGCTTAGGTTTTCATTTAATTAATTAATTTTCATTATTATTATTATTAATTTAAAATCTTTCCATAAAAAACCCTAAAAATACTTTTAAACCTAATTTATTTTTTAATTAATTTAGGTTTAAGTTTGTTTTGTTAATCATTTTCTTTAATTAGGTTAAACCCCTTTCAAAAAACCAAACAAAAATCATTTCTTTTTCCATTTGCATTTGTACATTATTATTTATTCAATTCTAGTACATTTATTCAATATGGTTGTAATAGTTAATTAGGTTTAATTTTCTTGCTATCTAGTTGGTAGGTATCCCTATCTATTGGATGTGAAGGGACATGCGTAGGGTCATCGTGGTCATCGAAGGCAACAAATAGAGATTCTTTAGCAATTCATCGGAGGGACTAGATCATTTTCGTAGGCAATGTTGAAGGGTCATCGAGGGACTATGATCTTTATTCAAAGAGACTTTGCTAAAGCATCCATACTTTTGAGGGACATGACCATTTATTCCGAAGGCAACGAAGAGAGGTTACTCTAGAGGTGTGAGTGTGAAAAGTGTGTTCAGTTCAGTTATATTTATCTTGAATTAGGGTTTTCTATCGATTGATTTTAGTCTTGACCTACAAACCCTAGTTACTAGCAATTGAATAAAAATATCAGAGCAGAAAGTAAAGTGCGGAATGTAAACCTAAGCTATTACATGGCTTCAGGGCAGTTGCATAAGTATAAAAATGCGGGAAATAAAACCTATGTTATTACATCCTGAGAGCAGACACATAATAGAGAAAAAGTGCGAGAAAATAAATCTAAGCTATTACAATTAAAGAGTGTAACCTAAACACTTTTCTAAGAAAATAAATAGCAAAAAGAAATTAGAAAATGTTTAGAAAAATGTTTGAATGTTATAAAACCTTTGTATTTTTTATATTTTTATAGAAAATAATTTAAATGAAATAGTAATTAAAACCTAAATTCTAATTGACTTTAATATTTAAGAAAATATTAATTATCCTAATTAATTAATAAATAAAAAAATGTCAAAAATTGATTATTGATTAAAAGAACCCTAATTCTATTTAATTTTAATATTAAGAAAAATGTTAATTAATTTAATATATCATAAAAATTAAATATTAGCTAAAAAAACTAATCCTAATTTATTAGTAAACAATTTAGGTTAATTTAATAATTGGTTAATTAAAAAAATAGAGTTAGAAAAGAGAAAAAGGAAATAAATTAGGTTAAGACAAAAATAGAAAAAAAAACTGCATGGGGTGGGTGTTGAACCCACGCCCTTCTGGCTTTTTACTGCATCGCTTGCCACTAAGCCCAACACTCATTGGTGTTTGAGAATAGGCGCTGCATAATATATGTGGAACATACATTAATTCATCTCTGGAACACATTAGAATTGTTAGTTTCAATCAAAGCATCATGAATATTAAAATATGAATTTCACAAAAAAACATGAAATCGGCGATGCATGTAAGTAGTTGTTTTGGACGTGGAATTGCTTAGAAAATGACTTGGATCAACTCTTTTGATACTCAAGAAGCAATTGCTGGCTTTGGTTTGGACTGAAACAACTTAGAATTTGGAATTTGATTGCTCACTTTTTCTTTAATTTTTGTGATTTCTTGAGACTTTCTTTGGAGGAAATTTCGTGATCTTGATTGTCTAAATGTGTTCTATATTTATAGGCCATGAATTAGGTCAACAAACATGAATCAAATCTTTGTATTTCATGACAAAATATTTGATTTAATTTTTTTCATAGAAACATATCTATTTGAGCTCAATCTTGTGCCAAATTCAATCTTCATGACCCCTCACGATTTTTAGCATGATTATGTGATATTGGACTCATGATTTTATTAAAAATAGATCCCCACACCTTGTATCATTTATTTGATATTTTATTTGATTTATTTTGTTTTTAAATGAATAAAAATCAAAATAAAAAGAAATAAAAACCATAAAAATAAATGAATGGATTTAGGAGTCTATTATGAGGTCAGGAACATGTCTGGACCTTGAAAGATAAGTCCATTACCCAAAAATTCAAGTTTGCTTAATTTGGGTTTAATGCATTTTCTTAAAATTGCCCAACTTGTGCAACTCACAACTCTCATAATTTTTATCATATGAAGATGACCTTGGACTTTTTGGAAAGCTCAAGATGTCCGCTACAACTTTCATGTTGATTATTTTTTCATTTGAAGCCTCTATCTTGATGTAAATATCTTTGACAAAAATTGTCTTTTTGTTGACTTTTAAAGACCTATAATGTTTTAGCCCATATCTCTCAAATGAAGCATTTTTTGGCCTTGAGCTTAGAGTGAGAAAGTTGTAAAGAATTGAATTTAATTTAAAATGATCTTTGGTTGAGAATTTTCTTATGAAGCATGTGAAAATTATGCTTGGTAAAAGTTCAGTTGAATTCTCCTAAAGAAAACCCTAATTTAGCAACTTTTGACTTTTGATGATTCCTGAGTCTTCTTGATGAATCCTGGTCAACCTTTGATCAAATGATGAATGTGAATTAAAAATGTTAATGTTGACAAAAAATCTCACGAGGAAGCAACTCAAAGCCTGCTCGAGGGAGAACGTTGACCTGTTCGCGTGGAGCCCCACAGAGATGCCCGGACTCGACCCTGAGGTCGCCTGTCACCAATTTTATGTGGATCCAGCCGCTAGGGTAGTAGTACAATATAGGTGTAGGCAGTGTCTTGAAAAAGTGGAGGCTGCTGAAAAAGCTGTAAAAGACCTCGTAGAGGCAAATTTTTATTTTTGAGGCCTAGTATTCAACCTGGCTCTCAAATGTTGTACTTGTTAAGTAAAATAATGGAAAATGGAGTATGTGTGTTGACTATAATGATATCAACCGGGCATGTCCCAAAGATGCTTTTCCTTTACCTAACATTGACATGCTGGTCGACAACTCAGTCGGCTACAAAATTTTATCATTTATGGACGCCTACTCGGGCTATAATCAAATTCCCATGGCGATGAGCGACAAACATTGCACCGCCTTCATGATCGGTTAGGGTAATTACTACTACAACGTAATGCCCTTTGGCCTAAAAAACACAGTGGCAACATACTAGCGGATGATGAAAAAAGTCTTCTGCAGTGAGATTGGGGACATGCTCGAAGTATACCTGGACGACATGATCATCAAATATTGAGTGGAAACCGACCATGTTGCCCACCTCAAAAGAGTTTTCGCCCAAGCAAGGCAATGCAAAATGAGATTCAACCCAGAGAAATGCACCTTTGGGGTCAAGGCAGGCAAATTCATCGATTTCTATCTTACTGAATGAGGAATTGAAGCCAACCCCGACGAGTGCTGATCATTCTCCAAGCTCCCCACACCAAGCTCTAAAAAATCCATATAAGTCCTGAACGACATGCTCACCTTGCTCTCCCGCTTTGTTGCGAAGTCTGCACAATACACACTCCAAATTTTCAAACTCTTGCATAAAGAGGCAACTTTCAAGTGGACATAGGAGTGCGAGCAAGCCTTCCTTCACTTCAAGTGATCCCTTTCTCAACAACCAATGTTATCACGGCCAGTGAGTGGGGAAAATTTTTTGCTTTATCTGGTCGTCTCCTCTGAGGTCGTGAGTCCGGCCCTCATCTGCGAAACACTAGATGGGCAGAAACTAGTGTACTTTACTAGTAAAGAGCTGTAGGGCTCCGAGGGCAGATATCAACAAAATGAAAGGTTAGCCTTGGCACTTGTTATCATGGCGAGGAGACTCAGATATTACTTCCTGTCTCACACAATCTCCGTACGAACAAATCAGCCCATAAGATAACTTTTAGGTCGACCAGACATGGTCGGTCGAATGTTGAAATGGTCCCTAGAACTTTTGGAGTTCGACGTTCAGTATGAAAGTAGGACAACCCTTAAAGCCCAAGTGTTGACTGACTTTGTTGTGGAGATGACCACCTACGAACTCCCAACGGGCGGGAAACACAAGTGGACCATCTTCGTGGATAGAGCATTCAGCTCGACCAGAAGCGGAGCAAGAATCCTTCTTGAAAACGAAGAGGGCATTATGATCGAACATTCACTCGCATAGTGGTTTCCCATGTTGAACAATAAGGCTGAGTACGAGGCCACGCTCGCAGGATTGAGGCTGGTCGAAAACCTAGGTGCCCAAGAAGACAAGTATTTACGGACTCTCAGCTCGTCGCATCTCAAGTTCGAGGAGAATATTAATCCAAGAACGATAGCCTCATCGAATATCTGAACCTATTCAAAGAAAGGATGAAGAAATTCGATCGGGAGGAAATCAAACACGTAACTCCTGAACATAACACATGAGCTGACATACTTTCAAAACTCGCGAGCACAAAGAAAAAAGGCGGGAACAAATCTGTTATCCAAGAATCCCTTTCTCGTATGAGTTTTGAAAAACCCATTGCGTCGCCCGAGGTGATCTCCATTGGGGACAATTCTTGTTGGATGACCCCTGTATTTAATTATCTCACAAAGGGAGAGTTACCCGCTGACCAAAAAGAGGCCAATGCAACCAAACGACGAGCCTGTTCTTAAGTTGTAGTCGAGCATAAGCTCTATCGACGAGCATTCTCCATCCCACTCCTAAAATGCGTCAAGGAATAGAAAATCCCCACGATCTTAAGGGAAATCCACGAGGGAAATAACACCTAACACTTGGGCGGAAGATCTCTGGCACGAAAGGCGCTACGAGCAGGGTATTACTGGCCCATCATGCAATAAAACACGAAGGAGCACGTCAAAAAATGTGACAAATGTCAAAGATACACGGACATGCACGTCACACCCCCACACAAACTCAAAACATTTTCGTCCCCATGGCCGTTTTCCTGGTGGGGGATGGACATCCTCGGACCGTTCATACAAGGATCATATCAAAATAAATTCATCATCGTGACCGTTGACTATTTTACAAAGTGGATAGAGGTCGAAGCTCTGACGAGAATCACATTACACAACATCCTTCGTTTCTACAAAAGAAACGTGCTTGCCCGATTGGCATACCACAAACGCTCGTCACTGATAATGGGATGCAGTTCACTGACCAAACCTTCCAGGACTTTGCTGCCAAGCTATGCACCAAACAACACTTCATGTCTGTCGAAAACCCTTAAACCAACAGGAAAGTCGAGGCCGCGAATAGAGTCATCTTGTGAGAACTCAAGCACAGGTTGGGAAAATCCAAAAAAAGGGTGGGTCAAAGTGTTGCACAACGTCCCGTGGGCTTACCAAACGACACCACACTCAACGACCTGTGAAACCCCATTTCGACTAACCAATGGAATCAAAGACGTAAACCCCGTGGAAATCTTGGAGCCATCCAGATGAACTGGAGTCCCTTTAGACGAGGAACTAAATGACGAGGCCCTAAGGGAAGAGCTAGATCTGGTCGAATAAATCCGATCAGGAGCAGCTCTTCGTAAAGCCACACTGAAACAGTAGATAGCCCTGTGTCATGACACCAAAGTCATAAAACGCGAATTCTAGGTCGGCAGCCTAGTCTTGCAGAGAAATCAAAAAGATTCCCGTGAAGGAAAGTTGGCCACCAACTGGGGAGGACCTTACCGCGTCCGCAGGGCAACGAGAACTGAAGCCTACCCCCTCAAACTCCTAAGTGGGGAACCACTACCTCGACCATGGAACGCTACAAAGCTGAAACAATACTACAACTAGGTCCCTGATAAACGTCGGGGCCCAGCAGTCGATGTACCCTCTCCGACAAACGACAGGGCTCACTCGACCACGGAAGCATGTTTAGGTACTAACGTAGTCTCCAACTAATAACTAAAGGCAAGATTTTTGCTCATTGGTCGAGCATAACCTTAGCCCGAAGAAGACACCTCGACCGAGCTCCACCTTTGAATTACCCAATACAAAGAACACCCAACTCGTGATGGGCAATTCATGCCACAAATTCAAGACCCTGACCGTAATATTGACCTCGTCCATACGGACTCCTACTCCGCTTCTTAGACACATCCCAACATGTGTCGATCACAACTAAGGTCGAGCATAAACCTCCACTTATCAAAATTCCACATTCGCGAAATAAATAAATCAAGCATAAACGACAAGTGAACATCTAACGACAAGTAAAGGCATTCAGAATCAAAGACATGCAGACCCAAACAAAAGATAATCGGGTGAATCTCTTGTCAAAAAGTTTACAAAAATATGGGCACGCATGCCCCTAATCCAAGTGATTATATAACTATGGGCATGCAGGCCCAAACAAAACAACCAAATTATCAAGAAAACATCAATAACTACTCGAAGTACCCTCTGCGGTCTCTAGGTAAAAAGATTCAGGAGGAGGGACTAATCTATCATCAACCACCTGGGACAAAACTCCAGCACCTTTAGTATTGAGCCCCGAATTCAGCAATGCCAGCTGAACCATCACGGTCTCAAAGTCGTCGGAAAATGGGTCCATGCAGTCCGACTTAAGAAAGTGGATTTGAGCAGCCAGTTTTACACGAGTCTTGAAGCTGGCGGTTCACTCAGGCTCATCATTCGTGGGAAGCATCACAAACTTCAAATCAATGACCTCGTTCTCCAGTTTTTTCTTCTCGAGCAGTAATAAGTCCCTATCCTCAAAAGCTTTGGCCATATTCTCCTTTTCTTTCGCTAGATCATCATCCTACGCTCAGAACTTTTCCTCACCTCGCTTGAGAGCGGTCTTTAACTTCTGTGCTTTTTACATGAGAGCCACTTTCTCCAACTCTAGCTTGCTCACCATGGCAGAAGAATTGGCCCCCTCACATGCGAGGACCACAACCATCTCTACGACCTTCATTAAACCATCGATGCCAAATGTTTTCTTCTACCTTCCTCATCGAGCCTCCTGATGATGGCAAACTTATCATCAGACACAATTAGGGGAAATCCTTAGCTCGAAAAAGCAAAGAGGAAGGTTAAAGGCCTGAGCACCTGATCCGTATTCAGTCAAATCCATAGACTCACTTTCAGGGAGACCCCCCTTCTTCCCTAACACGGCCGCATACTGAACAACATCACGAGACCCTGACAAAGCTTTAGACACATCCTTGACCTAATCGAGAGTATGGCCAAGGCATGCAAGCTGGTTAGGCTTCACTATCCTCTTCATGTTCTTTTTATCCTGGGTCAACTTTAGCAAATGTTCATGATGCTTGGCCATCTTACCTACAAAAACAAAAACAACATGCTTGAGTTAGTACCGCTAGAAGGACATGCCTGGAATTAACTAAAAATAAAAGGTACTAGAGTCATGCGGACAGAGACCCAAAAGAGCCACGACATCCACGTAGGTATGACATTCAACAATCTCTATGGTGTTGATCGGGCGGACCTTGAACATAGGTTCACCGTCTTCACCAAGGACGTCGTCTCCCTCCCTGTCACCCACCTAGAGGGGAAAAAACCATCGATGAATTTTTTGAGAATACCGAAGGCCCCCTCATCCGCGGAACCCATGATACCAGCAGAAGTATGATAGTGGCCAGGCCCGTGGTCATAATGAACCTGACACTAATGAATATGAAACTTGGAGAGCCTCTCGATCTCTTCGTTCGCATCTTCATCAAGAAGAACTTCCCCGTCCTCGTCATTGATAGAAACTGGGCCGAACACCACATTTATGCCTCTTGAGATGATGGTTGAACGACATACCATTTGTCCTTGAAGTCACGGACACAGTCCATGACACCAAACTCGACGGCCAACAAAACTCCGTTTTGACTAACCTATGGCACCGAAGCTGTAATCCCCGTGGAAATCATTGAGCCATCCAAATAAACCGAAGTCCCTTTAAATGGGGAAATAAATGACGAGGCCCTAAGGGAAGAGCTTGACCTATTCGAAGAAATCCGATCAGAAGCAGCTCTTTGTGAAGCCAAACTGAAACAGTAGATAACCCTGCGTCATGATACCAAAGTCATAAAACGCGAATTCCAGGTCAGAAACCTAGTCTTGCAGAGAAATAAGAAATATTCCCGTGAAGGAAAGATGGACGCTAACTGGGAAGGATCTTACCATGTCTGCGGGGCAACGAGCACTAGAGCCTACCACCTCAAACGCCTAAGTGGAGAACAACTACCTCGACCATATAAAGCTATAAAGTTGAAACAATATTACAACTAGGTCCTTGATAAACGCTGGGGCCCATCACTCAACGTACCTTCTCCAACAATGGCTCGCTCAACCATGGAATCATGTTGAGGTACAAACGTAGTCTCTAACCAATAACAAAAGGCAAGTTTTTTGTTCAATGGGCCAGTGGAACCTTAGCCCGACAGGGACACCTCGATCGAGCTCCACCGTCAAAGTACCCGATAGGCAGAACACCCAACTCGTGATGGGCAGTTCATGCTTCAAAGTCAAGACCCCGACCGTGATATTAACCTCATTGATACAGACTCCTACTCCGCTTCCTCGACACATCCCAACATGTGTCGACCAAAACTAAAGTCGAGCATAAACCTATACTTATCAAAACTCCATATTCCTGAAATAAATAAATCAAGCAAAAACAACAAGTAAACATCTAACGACATGTAAATGCATTAAGAATCAAAGGCACACAGGCCCGAACAAAAGATAATCGGGCAAAGCCCTTGTAAAAAAGTTTACAAAAATATGGGTATGCAGGCCTCCAATCCAAGTGATCACAAAATTACAGGCACACATGCCAAAACAAAACAACTAAATTATCAAGAAAACATTAATCACTCCTCGGAGTACCCTCTTCGATCTCTGGCTCGGAAGATTCAGGAGGAGGAACTACTCTACCATCAACCACCTAGGACAAAACTCCAGCACCTTCAGTATTGATCCCCAGATTCAACAAGGCCAACTGAACCATCACGGTCTTAAAGTAGTCGGATAATGCATTCACGCAGTCCGACTTAAGAACCTGGATTCGAGCAACCAGTTCTACTTGAGTCTTCAAGCTGGCAGTTCCCTTGGGCTCATCGTCTGTGGGCAGCATGGCAACCTTAAAATCAGCGACCTCCTTTTCCAGATTTTTCTTCTCGAGAAGCAATGAGTCCCTCTCCTCAGAAGCTTTGGCTACCTTCTCCTTTTCTTTCACTATCTTATCAGCATGCGCTCGGAACTTTTCCCTGCCTCACTCGAGAGCGGTATTCAACTTCTGCGCTTTTTCCAAGAGAGTCACATTCTCTGACTCCATCTTGCTCACCATGGTAGAAGAACTGACACCATCACTTGCGAGGACCATAACCATATCCGCGACCTTCATTAGATCAACCATGCTCGATGCCAGATGTTTTCTTCTACCTTCCTCGTTGATCCTCCTGATAATGGTAGACTCATCATCAAACACGTCCATGGGAAATCCTTTGAAAAAATCCTTCTCGACAAAGCAAGGAGGAAGGTTAAAGGCCCGAGCACCTGATTCATCTTCAGTCAAATCCACAAACTCACTTTCAGGGCGACCCCTCTTCTTCCCCACAGCCGCATGCTGAACAACATCACGAGACTCTGATGAAGCTTTGGACCTATCCTTGACCTGCTCTAGAATAGGGCCAAGGGGCGTAGGCTGGTTAGGCTTCACTATCCTGTTGCTGTTCTTTTTATCCTGGGTCAGCTTCAGCAAACGTTCACTACGCTCGACCATCTTACCTTCAAAAACAAAAACAACATGCTCAATTTAGTACCACTAGAAGGAATGCCAAAAACAAATTAAAAACAAAAGGCAGTAGAGTCACACAAATAGAGACTCAGAAGAGCCACAACCTCCCTGTATGTACAACACTTAATAAGCGCTTTGGTGTTGATCGATTAGGCCTCAAATGTAGGTTCACCGTCTTCACTAAGGATGTTATCTCCCTCCCTCGTCACCCATCTAGAGGGGAAGAAATCATCGACAAATTTTTTGAGAATAACGAAGGCCCCCTCATCCTCGGCACCCATACTATCAGCAGAAGTATGATAGTGGCCAGGCCCGTGGTCATAATGAGCCCGACGCCAATGGATAGTAAACTTTGAGAGCCTCCCGATCTATTAGTTCTCATCTTCGTCGAGAATAACTTCCCCATCCTCATTAATGATAGAAACTGGGTCAAACACCACATCCACTGCCTCTTGGGATGAGGGTTGCATGATATACCATTTGTCCTTGAAGTAACGGAAAAAGTCCATATACATCCTGAACAATCTCTTGGATTTCTTGAAAGAAACTCAACCATGCTTTCCTCCCTTAGACTGTCGTTGAAGGTGGAAAACCCTGAAGAACAAAGGAATCGTCGCCCCAATCTTTAGATATCAGCAAATGATCTTGGTAGCCCCTATAAAAGTGATCGCGTTGGGGTGTAGTTGGGAGGGAGCTAAGGACAAATGATTAAAGATGCCCATTTGAAAGTCACTAAAGGGCAGACGAATCCCCAAATATCTGAAGACAATCTCATACATAGGGAAGCGATCTTCCTGGAAAGTCGAGCATATTCTGGCCGTAGGGGTCAGGCGAAAGATCATGAAATTTCGTCTGAAACCTTCCTGGTCGCTGCCATATTTGACGACCGTGTATGCCTCCCTCTAAGTATTGCTAAAGACCAAGGCTATTCCTTGAGGCTCTACCCTGACCCAGGACAATGATGGATCCATGATAGTGTCGACCAAATGGAGACCCTCGTCGGCTCCACTCGTTTCCTCTATCTCGACCTACTCGACAGTCTCAACTGGTTCAACAATTTCACCTGTAAAGTAGAAGAAACTAGTGAATTGAAAGCTAAATCAAATCCACCCTTCCACCGCAACACAAGTGAAAGGGGGTTGCTACGACCAAACCATGTCGACGAACCCTCGTTCAACAAAAATAAAACAAACTCATGAACGCCACGGGAAGAATATGAATCTCTCGAGCAACCTTGTGAATTCCATGAGGATAATATGAATCTCTCAAGAAACCTCATTCATATGACTAGAGAGATATGAATTTCCCGAGAAAACCCATAAGTGTCGCAAGGAGGGGATAAATCCCCCGAGCCATTTCGTGAGTTTTGCAGGGATCAGACGATTTTTACGAGCAAATTCGTGAGTTTCCCAAGGAGAGGTATAAATATCCCAAGGAAAATTCCCTCAGAAGTTGAATTTTATTAGGAAATCCTTGAATCCTATAGGGAAACCCCTCTAGAAATTTCACAAAATACAAAAATGAACTATCGTAAAAAAACACTTACTTGGTTGACGTTGATATGGGTGCTGAGGCGAAAAGCGTAGTGGTGCTCACGACAGAGAGGAAGAATGACGACAACATGGATCAAAGAGAGAATGAGAACTTGGAAAAGTTGCAAATGAGCCTTAGGATGTTATTTATAAAAGTTGTGCAGAAGACAAAGCGTCGCGTTGAGTAACGTGTCAGCTATTCTATTCTCCGCCGCCCACGCGTCCATAGCCATAATGACCCCTAATCCATAAGTCATATTCTACCCTAGAAGCTACTCTATAAGGCCCATTACATGATTCTACAAAGGTTTTGCTCCCCGCGAGTCAAGGAATATGTCGACTGTCCATGCTAACATATTCCGACCTCTATCCGAACAACTACCGTACATGGATGACTTCATCTCTTGAAGGAATAAAGATCCCCGACAAAGATATTCCCGGAGGGATGACGAGTTGGTATTAAGTCATAGCTCCTCCCCTTAGGAGCAACGACTTGGGGGGCTCCTGTTCTGGACCGGGCCTACTTGCACTTACTCTGGGGGCTATAAATACCCTCTCACTTGAGAGGGCCAGGTATTCATTCATTCATTCATCCATACTCTCACGTTCTACTTGCACTTACTCTGAACCTTACTTTGGCATTAGAGTGTCTTGCAGGTATCCCCCACTTCACATTTAACCAATGCTCGACTTGAGGCTCGTGGGCCTTGACAACCTCTTATGATCAGATATGATCAAATACATTCTAACATGCACCCAAAAATAGTTTACCTTTTTTCAATGTTTTCTATGTTTCCTGTGTATGGACTTTTATCATTTTTGAAATCTCACACGTCTACTCACAAATATTTTCTTCAATCTTCATTTTGAATTTAACCTATAACAATAATACAACTGTCTCAAACATATTTTTCTTCTCTCTCTCTCTCTCTCTAATCCTCTCTTTCTCAATAGACTTTTTGTCATCTCTCTATCTCTCTCTCTCAAACATATTTTTCTTCTCTCTCTCTCTCTCTCTCTCTCTCTCTCTCTCTCTCTCTCTCTCCCCCCTCTCTCTCTCTCTCTCTCTCTCTCTCTCTCTCTCTCTCTCTCTCTCTCTCTCTCTCTCTCTCTCTCCCCTCTCTCTCTCTCTCTATCTCTCTCTCTCTCTTCTTATTCCTTCTTCTCACTCTTTATCTTCTTCCTTCTTCCTATTTTTATTCTTCTTCCTTCTTGTCACTCTAATCCATTGATGCTTCTATGGAGCGTTTAGGGTTGATTATATGATTTTTGATTTTATGGGTTCATTTTGTGCATTTTGATTTTAATGGTTCAATTTATATGTTTTGATTTAATGGATTTCGATGCATAATCATGCTTTTTGAATCTTCAAGATATGAACTTTTATTAGGGTTCTCTTTAATAAAAAAGTGTTATTTTATAGGTTTCATTTATGGTGTTTATGGTTCTTAATTTTTTTATAGCCCGAGTACACTTTATGCAGATTTTTCCATTTACCTTAAGTTAAGAAAGCTTTATGATGTAACTTAGAGGTATATGTTGAAAGAACAAGAAGTGTTTCTACATCTGGCCTTGAGATTTTGATGATAACTTTACATGTTATCTTAGAGAACAATTTTATACACTAATGGTTTTGTTCTAGTGTGTAGCTACTGCTATAATGTTCTGACTTTGGTACAAGGTGTTGTACCCCAATTTCCCCCCCTAAGATTCCTCTATCATCTCATGTCAACTCAATCATATCAAGATCACACTAGGTTTGGTTCTTCTCCCTATCTTTAGGTCTGCTCATGAGGGATCACCAAGAACTTTGATTTGTATATTATGGTCATATTTGTCTTGTGTTGGTTAACTTTTAACTAACAAATATAATGAATGTTTGCACTAAATGATGATACTATAGGTGAGGGCACAACACACTTCATCAGTTTGATCCATAGGTTCATGAGTTTATTTCCATGCCTTCTTCAACAAAGCTTCATTGAAATCTAAGCTTCATCATTGAGAGTGCTTTAAAGAAATGTCATGACAAGGTTTACTATCATTCATCATGCTTCAATTGCCAAAGGAAGTCAAAAGATGCAAGATTTGATTAAAGAAGTTTGACCTAATTGGACAAGTTCTTGATTCTTTGATCACAAGTGCATAACTCCCTCAATTATCAACATTTGGAAGTGGTTATTGTTACTAAGGTTCTTATTATCATCCATAACAACATCTCTTCACATAGCAAAAGTCTTTATACAAGAAAAATTGTCAAAGTTGAAAGGGGTTCCCAAGCCATTTTGATGCTCTAGGAGTTAGGGTTTTGGACTTCTATGGTCTATATCTTGTACATATTTTGAGATTGTTAAGTGGTTCCAAAGATATGATTCTCGTTAAAGGGTTATAAACACATCACTTCAAAAGTTTCAAGCAAATTTTGTGTGAAAGATCACTAATGATTGAGAAAGATTACAAGTCCTCTAGACATGCCATCAAATTCCCTTATATGATTTCAAAAAGTCATAACTTGATAAATTTTTATCTCCTTGAGCCCATTCTTTTTCCATAATGATCTTAAGAGTGTGAACTTCAACTCTTCTTTTATGTGCAAAACTTGAAAATGGTTAGAATATGCCTTAAAAGCTCAAAAGATTATAGGTCACCTTATGGATTTTCATTAAATTCAAAGGATTATAACTTGTCCAATATTTGGAATTTTTGAGTGATAAAAGTTTCAAAATACTCTTTATGGAGTCCACTTTAAGCTAGCATCATTGATCAAAGCAAAATTTTGGAATAAGACCTTGTTTGGAGTCAAAACATTTTGGGTCATTTTTGAAGAAAAACATAGAATTTTTTCTAAGTATAAAAGTCGACACCTTTTTTCTGGTTTTGACCAAGCACAACTTCTAGCTCAAGCATCCAAATGATCTCTTTATTGGCACATTATAAAGAATATTACCCCATCTTTACAATGCATCAAGAATCAAGTCCTAAGGTTCCCTAAATCATGCATACCATGAGTTCAAAGTCATCTACTTGAAATTGAATTTTCCTCCCCAGTCAGAATTTAAAATCCATATTTTGCCTTCTAATCACTAGTTTTACCCGCGTTTTTAATCTAAACATGATTAACCAACTTACTCAAACTTGTTTAACCATCACAATGTAAGAATGAGATGAGTTTTAGAGAGTCACATTTTTCTCACCATCAGGATCCACTCGTTTTCCCTCCAAACCTCACCATTCCTTCCAATTTTAGATCCTATTCAATTACCTATAAATAGAGGACCTCACTCCTCTCATTTGGACAAGCTTTAACAGCCAAAATTACCCTGTTCAGATCCCACATGAACCCTGAATTTGAATTTCTGATTTCTTTCATTCTCACCTCAAAATACTAAAAGCTCCATTCAGTTAGCTCCATTGAACTTATCTGAAGCTAACCATACTCTTACCTTCAAGAATCGTGACCTATTTTGAGCTATAGAAGTCCAGTTTCAGAGCAACTTTCTGCTACTTTGTTCAGGTAGATTTCTTAGTTAAATCAATCCAAATAAAAGACTAATCTACTCTCCTCATCCTTCTGATTCTCATGCTTATAATTTGTGATTTCATTGAGATTTGAGTTAAGTATTCCAGAACTTCGTGCTCCTATTATTTATGCTTTTTTCAAATCAAGCCTTGCTCAGTTTATATAAATTTGGCGTGAGGGTACCATTAGAATCGTCTTGAAGAGACAAATCTAATGGTACCGGTCTGGTTGGCTAATTTTACAGTTTGAGAAACTCCAATCTAGGGCGTCCAGAGGTTGAAGATGACCTACGTGTCGTGCTTAAACCAATGATGGCGTGACATGTAATTTTTTTGAATCCTATCCAGTGTGTTTACTTTATCATACGCGCATTTTGAGAGCCATTGGATCTGATTACTTCCATTAGTCTGATTACTTTCATTAGTCAGACTCCATCCAAAGGTAAGATTTTTTCATGATTTTATTTTTAGATTTGATATTTTTGTATGATTTTTTCTTTGTTTTGACTTGTTTTTAATTGTTTAAAAATACTTTTTGGTATTTTTAAATTCCGAAAAAATTTATCAAGATCATTTTCTTTATTTATGATTTTCTGAGATTTTTTCTAGAATTTTATTTTTATTTTTACTATTTTGGATCTTTTTCACTTACTTGAATGATTTTGAAAATACTTGAGATCACTCCTAACTTTTCTAAAAATTGCTAAAAAATTTGTAAAAATATTTGAGATCACTCCTGACTTTTCTATGGTCTCTTTTAATGTTTCTTTGATGTTTTGAATATAGTTTGCGATTTTGCCTTTTATTTCTTTTTTTAAAAACAATTTAAAAATAATTTTTCTCATTGTATTTTGTTTATTAAATGCAATATTATTTTTATATATATTCTATTTGATCTTGCACTATGTGATTTTAATCATGAGCTTCATCAACATCATTGGATCTTGGGTGTTGAGTTTAACTCCACCAAAATAGATGAATGATTTTAATGATAGCTTGATTAATTTCTTTGGTTCAAATGTGGAATTCAATTCTTATCCCCTCCCTCTTCATATTATCTCCTTCTCATTTGTGCTACATGTTGTTAGAAGATGATCTACATATCATTTATCCAAATATATGATACATAGATTGCTATTTACCAACCTCAAAATAGGTGCGACTTCTATATAAGTTCAGTTACGATTGCTTAACATAGTGCTAAATTTTGTCCCGATTCTAGAAATGATCATTCATGGCCCAAAATCATGTTTGCAAGCCTAAGTATGTTTAATTTGAAACCTTTGATCCAATAACCTTGAGGTTCATTGTTAGGAGGCTTTGGTCTTATCAATCCTATAATGAAACTTCATAAAATTTGGGCTAAGTGAATAATTTAAACATCATTAATCATTTGTTATTGCCTCGAGAATTTGAAATGAATGATATACTTGACAAAAAGAAAATGAAATTTGTTGTTGAGAAGCTTTGATTTTATCAATCTTCTAATGAGTTTTCAAATTCAAGTTTCAAGACGGTCATTCAACTAACCTCTAATTTCTAACTCACTAACAATTGAATTTATTTTGTGCTTTTACTTTATGCCTTTAATTTTACGCACCATTTATTTTAGCATTTACATTTCATGCTATTTTGATCTTTGCTCACTTGAGCATTTATCTTTATGTCACTTTTATTTTGCTCACTTGAGCTTTCATTTCCTTTTGAAGATACTTAATAACCAACTTGAACAATAAATAAACTTTAAGGTTACTTGGACTATTTGGTTACTATCCTTGGCATTATGGAGTTATAGACCCCATTGACTTAGGATTAGTAGACTTGATACCCTTGAGACCTCGTGACTTCTGTTGTTATTTTGTCTGGAGTTTTTGGGGTTTACCCCAAGACATTGGGTTGATTTTCTTTGTGTGCAGGTTATTCTGATTATATACTTTGTCCGTGATTGGGAATTCCTCTGTATACAACCGTTACTCTGTCCAATTTTTGTGAAGACCTAATGCATCAGAAGTTTGGTATTCTTAAGAGGTTTAGTATCATTTCTTGCTTAATTTCAATCCAGAGGATGGTAATTCTACACTGACTCTTTGTGTCAAGTGTTAGCTTCTCGTTGGTTAGACGGTTCTTTTCCCTAGCTTTTACCTTATGCTTTAGGATATTCCTTTCATCTCCTCCCATCTTCTTTAATTTCAAAAATCTTTTCCCTCCTTTTCAAAACTCTTCTTGTTTTCTAAATCGCTTTCATAATAAACTTGGACTTAGGTCCATGCATTTTCAAAAACATTTTCTTAATCAAACTTTAACCAACTTAATCATACTCTGACATTTTTGTGAGAAGACTAAAAGTCAATCAATCTCATTCAAACCATTTTTCCACTTTGGCTTTTTGTTTTAAAATTTTCTCAAAAAGATTTGACTCTTGTCAATATTTGAAGTGATATGAGCTACTATACTTCTATGATATGTAGTGAAGTGAGATATTTTCCACTTGGGTGTCGAGTGAGGCTTTGTTGATTTTAAAATCCAAGCTATATCCTCCACTTTGAGATCATGCAAATTCTCCTTTCTCATAATAGTAGGTAGTAAGTATGTTCTTCCATTCAGATATGACGATGATGTCTCGTCTCTTAAAATTAACCAACACATATGTGTTTTAAAATTTTTAAAGGTGAACTACGAGTACCATGATCCCCTATTGAAAGGAAGGTGGTACGTAGGCCCTAAAGGTTCGCAACCGCGGAAGATGAAATAATTGTAAAAACTATTTCTTTTCTCATCTCCACCATCTATTTTTTATACAACACTTATATCCAAAATACACAAAGTTTCAAAGAGGTTCCTGTGGAGTACCATAGATGTTTAGGGTGCTAGTACCTTCCCTTTGCATAACCAACCCCTGTACCCTTTACATAACCAACCCCCGTACCTAGATTCTCTCCCCCTCTTTTTGGGTTATTCGCTCTTTTCCAATTCCTTTGGAAACAATAAAGCACAGTGGAGATTTTTATTTGATCTGTGCCAGTTAAGACAATCCAATGACTTAGTCTCAACATTCCTACTGCTACACAAGGCGTGTGACATCATCAGGTTCCAAACACACACTACTGGAAGAAAACCTGTGGTTACGTATTACAGTTGAATTCAAGGTTTTGAATCTATCTTCTACAACGTGTCTAAGGAACGTTAGTACAAGAGGTTCTGATCGTGACTTTGTGGTTAAGATTTGGAGGCCTTCTAAAGCTTTGCTTCTATGTGTTACAAGTTCTGAAGATTATGAAGACGAGGTTCTGCTGAGTAAATTCTGATGATCTGAAGAAAATGAAGTTCTTACAATCAAGTGCTGAAGACTCTGAAGACAAGGTTCTGTATGACCAGTTTTGAAGACTCCAAGACTTAGGTTCTAAGACTTAAGACTGAATCTTCTACAACAAGCTTTAATGTTAAACATTCAAATATATGAAGCCTATGATGATAAGAAGAAAGTTCAAATGGTTAATGTGTGATGTGGTACAAAAGGTACATAAAGTGTCTGTGACCTCTACCCTCTAGGGTGGCGTAAGGACAATCCTTTATACTATATTTTCAACCACTCTCATTGTGACCTTCGGAACAAATGACTGGATTTACAACTATCTTTGTTTACTTAACAAATCTTTGTTTACAAGCTTAATAGAAAAACATTATTAAGAGAAAAGGTGGAAAGCTATCATTGAAAAGTGACAGGATATAGAAATATTATTTTATACTATCTAAACTCTTACACCTTACTCTATCAGTTGGGAACTAACCATTGGTGCAGGAAAAATACTTTCTATCCTTACAATGCCTCTCTCTGTCAAAGGCTATAAAAGAAGATTGAAGATTCAAAGAAAGTTTCTGAAAGCGGCTAACTGTTAGCCGTTATTCGTTGGCCATCAAGCTTCATCCCGTGAAAGGAAACAATGGATGTTGAAGATGTTAAAGCTGCAATGCTACACATTATGAAGACCACTAAAAAGATAGAAAAGAAAGAAAGAAGATTTCATCAATATGTCATACAACTATGATCATATACATCTTGCTTGAAACAAAAGAAGAAAGGAGCTGTTTCTCGTAGCTTGCACAAGAAGAAGAAGACTACAAGATTCTATTCAACTTCCAATCATATACATCTTGGTAAATCTTAGAAGAAGCAAGGAGTTGTTGCTCGGAACTTGCTCAACAATAAGATGAAGAAGAACACTACAAGATGCTATTCAACTTCTCATCATATACATCTTTATATAACATTGTAATGAACGCTAGAGTTATTTCTCGTATAGTGTTTATGTTCTAATTCCTTCATGTAAATTGTTTTAACACTTTAGTTGTTGCTCGAAGAAGTGTTAAACAATATATGCTTAAAACACTTGTGTAATCTGCTTAGAAGAAGCATTCATGTAAACACCAGATACCATCAACTATTGTTTATTGATTCCTTGGGAGACTTGTTAAAAGTCGGATCTCAAGAAGATAATGGTTGCAGTCATTATAGGAAATCCTGATTGGAGATCTTGCAGGATCGGATTATGTTAGGTCAATGGTAGTCATATCTCAAAGGGGACTGAGTGAAGGTAAAACTCTTTTGAGATCACTGATGGATATCATTGTAAGGAAATCCAGGTAGAAGATCTTAAGGGACTAGATTCTATTGGGTCAATGAACGTTATATCCAATTGGATCACTGAATGCATCATTGTGTGTTAGTCACCAGTGGTTGCCCGTGCACTTGTAATCAGTTTGGTTATAGTGGATTAAGTCCTTGGATAAGGCAAAGTCATCCTTGTTGGGGTGGACAGAAGTAGCCTAGTTAATAGCGAACCTAGATAAAATACTTTTGTCCTTTTCTCTTCATTGTATTTATAGCTATTATCATTTGAGTGCTTAGAATTTATAATGTTTTCTATGAACATAATTCAAACCCCTATTTCTTGTGTTTTCTCTACCTTCAATTGGTATCAGAGTCCGACTCTGTTATTGATTCAAGAATCAAACACTTAACCGTGTAGAGAGATCCAGTAAAGTGAAAATTTTGTAGCTGCCTGCTACTCAAGTGATAGAAAGATTTTCTAATTCAAAACTCATTATGTAGAGGATTCAAAACTCTGGTCAAGAATCAAAAATATGAAGACGGAATCCCTGTGATAAGTTCTCATCATTCTGAAGGCTCAAGTACCTGATGGAAAGGGAATTCATCTTCTTATTCAACAGAAGCTCTCCATCAGAAGCAAAGGTCAACATTCAACACTTCTCTCCAATGAAAGCTGTCATCTAAATGACAAACCATTGCAAGCCTAAATGGATCCAATCAATGCCACCTTTGGAAGATCCATCAAATAAATCTAAGAAGAACAAAGCATTACAAAATTATGCTCTCCAAAAATCAGAAGGAGGAGTCGTCTGAAAAACTTTGAAGAAGTGTTACGTAGAAGAACTGGGAGTCAAAAGGAGAAAATGCCATCCACCAGAAGTCAAAATAATTTGGAAATTTATGGAAACTCTTTCAGAATCTGAAGAATATATAACGGCTACTAAATAACAAGAAGTGAAGAAATCAGAAGATTATCATCCATAAGGAAGTCAGTAAGACAAGAAGACAACAACTGTAAGGAACCGTCTAACTTTAGTAAAGCTGTTGCTAAAAGCTCAAAAATAAAGAAGATCAGAAGGAGAATATCAGGATAAGGGATCGAATGCTAGAAGTGTTCAAAAGACTGGAGAATCAGAAACAAGCTTAAATGAAGGTAAATTTGTCACAAGAAAATATACCAAGTCAAAATTTACATGTTTCCTAATGAAGTATATTTTCTTTTTATTGACTGTTCTTCTTTTAGATATTAGCAATAAATAAAAAAAATCTATTTATGTGTGGTATAATAATTGTTGATATTCCCAAACAATTAGAAGTGATATAAGGATAAAATATTTTAGTTTTAAGATCTAGTCCAACCCTTAATATTTGAAAAGGCAAATGCTTTGAATGAGTTGTCTTTCAAATCCTCCCGATGATTGATGTGATTTTTTGGAAAAGTAGAATGGTCTTAAGAGTAGGTAAAAATCCTTTCGCCTTACCCCTTTTTAGTTTTTCATGTTTCTAGAAGGAGTAATAATATTTTCAATTCAAAAATCTTTCTCTCTCTCTCTCTCTCTCTCTCTCTCTCTCTCTCTCTCTCTCTCTCTCTCTCTCTCTCTCCTCTCACTCTAGTCGCACTCTACCTCCCAAATCTCTCGCTAGTCATTAACCCCAAATCCTCAAAGATCCTAAAATCTCCCTGTCTATGTTCCAAATCCATCCATAATCATCATTGACCTCTCAACAATTAACTCCCAATCACCAAAAATTAATTCTGCCTGAGGAAAACCTAAATCTCCCACTTCACTCTTGACCTCTTTCCATTTTTGATTCCACAGGAACTTCCTCTATTGTGCCAATAGAACAGATGACAGTTCTTGCTGAACTAATAATAGATTTTGAAAACCTATCAAATAATGGATTTAATCTATCCAAAGATGTTAAGAGCCAAGGATGGGAAACCTATTTTGATCTTCTCAGAGGACCAACTTATCCTGAGTTAGTAAAAGAGTTTTGGAATAACGCTTTCGCTCTTGATATGATAACCATTTGCTCAAGTGTCAAAGGTCATGAAATTATCATTAAGGAAAATGATATTGCAAAACTCATTCAACATGATGGATCTAGTACTAGATGTAACAACGTTAAGGTAAACATATTATCCTCATCAAAATAAGTATTGTCAGACACCACTCTCATAGATGATCGAATCATCTTCAAGAATGGAAAGAACTCTCACAAGATAGATGATCTCAATGATGATCTTAAGATATGGTCCTGAATCCTCTCTGGAAGTATTCTTCGCAAATTGTAACCTAACAAAAACGTATATTTAGACATTGACTCTAAATACTTGTTATACAAATTTGTCAAGAAAGAAAAACTTAACCTACCTACAAGCATTTTCTTCAACCTTCTCTACTCAATTCTAATCTCTAAAAGGGTATCCAAAAATCAAAGGAAATGGATTCCCCATGGAAGATTGATCTCTTCCATCTTGGTTGAAAACAAACTTTTAAACTCTCCTTTATCTCAAGATGGACTTGAAGTGGTATTTGGAAAACCATTCAATGGAGAAGATCTGATAGAAATGAACACTGTTTCTAACATAACCAAGAAACCTCATATTCTTGAGATTCCCTAGAAAGAGACATATACTTCTTCTCTCAGTTATTCGGATAAGAACATAAACAAAGACAAGTCACTATCTCTCAATAACCCTCAGAATCCAGATCCTTCACCTCAAACATCTAAACCTTTACCTATCTCAGAATCCCTTACCAACCTCCATCATAACTGTGATCGGTGGAAATAGAACTGACTGTTTTGGAATGCTGGTTCGCGAAATGTCGCGGTAAGCAAGAGTTGCCACCGTCTTTTATGTTCTCCAACAAGGAAAGGACAAAAGCACAACAAAATTCCTTTTCGAGATATTTCTCGGTTCGGGAGGTAGATTATAGAAAGGGAAGGTGTTAGCACCCTTTCTATCCATGGTTATCCATGGGCTCTTAGGTACTTGCTCACTATGTTTTCAAAAATTGTTTGCTTTTCTTGTGTATGTGGGTTTTGAAAAAGTTTCGTTTTGAAAACTTCTAGGTAACTCTTGTATCAGTCCTCAAGAGTGTATGAAGTGTTTGTTTGAAAACTTTTTGAAAGTGTAGGTGCGAAAAGTTGTTTTTGTTTTTTGAAAGAGCAAGTACCCAGGAGAAATCTACCTACTCTAAGGAATTAAGCTGTGTAAGAGTCCTTTAGACAGTACTATCCCACTATTGAGAAGTAGGTAGCACCGTCGTTGGAGTTATTCGGGTGAATTTGATTATAGGGACATGTGTGGTCACCAAAGAAATAGTAGGACGCCTTAGCGGTAACCCTAATGTCCTAGATCCTTTTATCCGAGGCAACCGTTTCGAGGCAAATGGATCTTTAGAAAGGAGGGAGACCTCTAAAACACCCTATACTTAATGACCACGTCGAGGCAACCAAGTGAGGCGTACCCTAGGAGTGGCATGTGCATGTGTGTCAGGTTTCAATGTATATTATCTTTTCACATGTATCATTGTGAGCTACGGATTGATTTTATTTTTCAGACAAGTCTTGCATGCATAATTAACAGTTAATAATTTGCGGAAGGTAAATTGTGGAAAGTGAATCTACGCTATTACAAGGCGTCGGGTATTTACATCGCCAAAAACATAACCCTTGAAAATAAATGCGAGAAAATAAAGAAAGCGATAAAAGTCCTAATTATCTATTACATTCTCGGAGCAGATACATAAATATAATCAAAATAGGAATTAAAAATAAATATGCGCGCGAAGGAATTAAATCGGGGACGTCCTTAGGGTTTTGACCCTTTTTGAGGAAAGAATGGAATTTTAGCCCCTTTTTGCATTTAATTAAATATTAAACCTAATTTACTAATTAATTAATTAATTACAAGGAAAAAAAGTATTTTTGTGTTTTTTATGTTTTAATGAAAATAAAAATAAAAAAAGGAAATTAAAAGTTATCAAAAGAAAAACCCTAATTCTAATTTATTTTATTTATTGTAAAAAAGGTCAAAATTAACTAATTAAAACAACTAAACTAATTAATCAGAATTTACAAAAATAATTAAAAAGTGAGATTAATAATAATAATAATAATAATTATATTTCTGATTTTATTATGAAAAAATAATTTATGAATTAATTAAATAGTGATAGTAATAATTATAATCAAATAATTAAAAGAAAACAAAAATATAAAAGAAGAAAAGAAATAATTAAACCAGGGAGGTGATGGGCCCTCTTTGACTTTGGTAGTTGTCCAGGTACGCGTTGACTAAGGAATATGGTGTCCAACATCTTTTGGCTACTGGACTGGAAGGTGAAGACACATGGCAGGCTGAGGCGTGAGGTTCATGGTAAACTACTTTGTGAAGCCTGCATGAAATCATGTTATAAAAAATAATATAGAGCTTTTGGGGGACCTGGGAATCGAACCCAGGTCCCAATGATCAACGTCCAGCGCACCAACCACCAGACCACTTGCTTGCTTTTGTTATATTGATAAGAGGTGAATATAATATATCAAGAATAATAATTATGCTGGACCCAACAAAAATACGCGCGCCATTTGAATGGACTAATCACACGCTAACACATATTGTCTTCTTCCTTATGCCTGCAACAAAACAAATTAGATAGCGGGGGTTTTTAACCCCCACAACCTACAAGCACGAATAATAGCGATTAGGTCCCTGATGCTCATAAATGTTTCGTGAGCATGGTGTTTGATTCGTCTGGCCTTGACGAATTCAACCATAGGTTTCATGAAGCTTAATTTTTCCTGGGCTGTAAAGCCCCAATTTGAGACCTCAAGAACCCTAAAATTCTTCAATGGTGATTCACGATTCTGTACACTATAACACAATTAACCAATACCATTAGCTTTGTAAAGGTTCAAGCAATGCAAAACAATGATTAGAACATGTTAATGATGCATAAAATGTGAGTTTCGATTCTGAAAAAGCTAAGCAAACCGTGGGTATATGAATGGTGATTTCTTGAGTGTTAGCACTTGATTTTGATTGCAATGTGTCTCTGAGAGTTCCTGCAATCTATTAGAAACAAGAAAAAGCTTTGAATCACGTTAAATTATGGAAAATAGTTTTCAAGTTTTTCTTGATTTTTTCAATGTTGGCTATGGCTTTATGCAGCAATTCTCACGTGTAATGCATTAGGGTTAGGTTCTGTATATATAATGGAATGGAACTAGGTTAAATCTTTGACCAAAAATCCATGGAATTATGGTTTGTATATTTGATTGAAAATAAAATATTTTTCAATCTTTTTGATTGAAAAACCTTGCCAAATTGAGAGATTCTTGTCCCCTTGACGTGTATACGAAATCTCCAGCACATGTAGGTCATATTTGCTTCATGAAAAGATTGCAAAACCATATCTTGATATTTTCCTACAATTAAATGAATTAAATGAATTAATATTTATTAAAAATTCAATTAATTAATAAAAATAAGAAAATAATTCCATTTAATCTCAATGGGTCGTGCATAAGCCTTGGACAAAGTTTCAAGAAGGAATTTGAGGCCCATTAGCAAAAACAAGGTGTTTCGGGCAAAGTTGACTTTTGCAAATTCACAAAAATTTCCCAACTTCTCCAATGCATATCTTGCTCAATTTTGATCATATGAACATGTTCTTGGACATTTTGGAAAGGTCTTGAAGTCCTCTAACCAATTCCTTTGGTACCATGTCATTTGGATTTACCAATCTCAAGTTATGGTCTTTGACTTAAAGTGCATTTTTGTTGACTTTTGAAATTGACCTATAATGTAGAAATTGATAACTTTTTATGAGAGCATTTCTTGGACTTGGAATGTGAAGATGAGTTGTAGGAAATGTCATCCCCTTCAAAATGAGCATTGGATGGGATTTTTATGATGAACCATGAAAAAGTTATGCCCTAGTCAAGTTACAGTTGACTTTTCAACTGTCCAAAAATAGTAACTTTTGCATCTTGATGATTTTTGAGCCATGCTTGAGGAATCATGATCAAGACTTGATCAAATGATGATTGTGTGCTCAAAATAAGATGTTGACCAAAAATTCTGACTTTTGACTGTAAAATGACCTTTTTACCCCTGTAGTTGATTGTGAAGCAAATGAAGCTTTTGACTGTGGAATTTGATGCTGTGAGTCTTGAGACTTGGCATGTAGGTGCTTGAGAATATGTATAGGCCTATGGGACTTGATTGAGAAATTGAAAACCTCAAATTCCTTGAGAGAACCAAAACCCTAATTTTGACTGGCTTAGGAGGCATTTGGACTGTGCAATCCTTGAGTAGTCTTGAACCATTTAAAGATGATTCTTGATCAATCTTGCAGAATATGGGAGGGAAAATTTTGGGGTACAACAGTTGCCCCTGTTCAATCTTCTTAGACCTGAGGATGTAGATTGGCTTGCGTGCCTTTCGTGATCCGAAGGTGGAAGATGATTGAACACTAAAGTGCCCAGAAATTTGCACTCGCATAGTGGAGTATCAACATTGTGATGTCGGGAATGGGCTTACAGATGCCATTTGGAGAGGTGGTGGATAGGAGGATGGGCTTATAGATGCCATCTGGAGGTGTGACAAAATATTTTCGGGAATGGGCTTATAGATATCATTTGGAAGTGTAATGGATAGTTGTGGAGATGGGCTTAAAGATGCCATCCGGAGGTGTCGATCGCGTAAGAGATTCCTTAGCGAGAAGTTGCGTACCTGAGAAAGAAAGATAATTTCCTGTCCAGTTACAGGTGTTGATCTTCAAACTCTTCATGCAGATATGCCCTGGCTAGATACAGGTATCGAATCTACAATCAATCACTCACAGATATGCCCTGGCTAGATACAGGTATCGAATCTGGAATTAGTCGCCCACAGATATGCCCTGGCTAGATACAGGTATCGAATCTGGAACTTCAAAAGGTTGGTGAAGATAGCTTTCCTGGCTGGATACAGGCGTAGACCTCTAACCTGAGAATGAAAGATAATTTCCTGGCCTGTTACAGGGGTTGATCTTCAAACTCTTCATGCAGATATGCCCTGGCTAGATACATGTATCGAATCTACAATCAATCGCTCACAGATATGCCCTGGCTAGATACAGGTATCGAATCTGGAATTAATCGTCTACAGATATGCCATGGCTAGATACAGGTATCGAATCTGGAATTAGTCGCCCACAGATATGCCCTGGCTAGATACAGGTATCGAATCTGGAATTAGTCGCCCACAGATATGCCCTGGCAAGATACAGGTATCAAATCTGGAACTTTAAACTTGTAGGTGTTTAGTTATTGGCATGTATTTTTGGTAAAACCAGGTGTGTGAATGTCATGACTGATGTCATAACATTCTGGTTTATTAGGTACCTTTGCAGAAAAATAATGGCATACAGGTGCTGCTGTGTATGAGTGTGTATCTGAGCATTTTGCAAAAGATCACATTTATTGCCTTCTACCAAAATCAGTAAACAGGAATTCTGATGTCATAACAAATGTTAAGACATCCTGTACTGATCTAACAGTAGTGCAGTTTGGTTAATTCTGAGTTTTTTCAGGAAGTTGGCTAATTCCTTCCAGAACAGAATCTCCCGTTGTCTTTGGGTTAACCTAGCTCAACCCTAAACTGGTTGATAAAGTCTTGTGACCAAGTCTTATGGTTAAACCTAATTAACCCTAGCTTTTTGTGGAAACCCTAACTGAAGAAACAGCTGCTATATATTCAACAGGACTGCTGTTTTGGAAAATATCTCTTTGGACTGAAGATCAATCAGAAACTGTATAGTTTTAACTGCTGTAATCCAAGCAATTATCATTGTGATAAGTGACTTGGAATAGGTTTTGTTTGTAAGAGTTTTTGTACCACTCAAAGCTTTGAAGCAAGAGTGTTTTGTGTCTCTTGACTAAAGCTTTAAAGCAAAGTCAAGTTAGGTTTATGTACCACTCAAAGCTGTGAAGCAAGAGTGTTTGTGTTACTTGATTAAAAAGCTGTGAAGCATAATCAAGTGTATGTTCTGAAGAGTGTCTTCATTAATTCATTAGTCAATTGTTTTAAGTATCACTGCTGTGATTGAGGGGGAGTGAGTAGGAACTCAGGTTTAAGTAGAACTTAGATTGAAGTTGCATTGGGTAGGTCTTAAGTGAAGGAGATAAACTAGTTGGTTTATTCCTGAATTAATATCTCTTATAGTGGATTTCCTCCCTGGCTTGGTAGCCCCCAGAGTAGGTGTTGTTTCACACTGAACTGGGTAAACAATTGACTGTGTTCTTTACTACTTTTGTATTTACTGTCTTATAGAAAGTCAGATACATTGTCATAACATTGACTGTGACATTGAGTATCTGCAGCCAGAATTTCAAAACTCTTCATGCAGATATGCCCTGGCTAGATACAGGTATCGAATCCACAATCAATCGCTCACAGATATGCCCTGGCTAGATACAGGTATCGAATCTGGAACTTCAAACTCTTCATGCAGATATGCCCTGGCTAGATACAAGTATCGAATCTACAATCAATTGCTCACAGATATGCCCTGGCTAGATACAAGTATCGAATCTGGAACTTCAAACTCTTCATGCAGATATGCCCTAGCTAGATACAGGTATCGAATCCATAATCAATCGCTCACATATATGCCCTGGCTAGATACAGGTATCGAATCTGGAATTAGTCGTCCATAGATATGCCCTGGCTAGATACAAGTATCGAATCTGGAATTAGTCGCCCACAGATATGCCCTGGCTAGATATAGGTATCGAATCTGGAACTTCAAACTCTTCATGCAAATATGCCCTGGCTAGATACAGGTATCGAATCCAAAATCAATTGCTCACAGATATGCCCTGGCTAGATACAGGTATCGAATCTGGAACTTCAAACTCTTCATGCAGATATGCCCTGGCTAGATACAGGTATCGAATCTACAATCAATTGCTCACAGATATGCCCTGGCTAGATACAGGTATCGAATCTGGAACTTCAAACTCTTCATGCAGATATGCCCTGGCTAGATACAAGTATCAAATCCATAATCAATCGCTCACAGATATGCCCTGGCTAGATACAGGTATCGAATCTGGAATTAGTCGTCCACAGATATGCCCTGGCTAGATACAGGTATCAAATCTGGAACTTCAAAAGTTGATGGTAATATCCTTTGATTGACCTTTTCCTGAAAAGGCAAAAAATTAGTTGTATGCAATGTCATGATTTGTGAAATGCATGATGTCATGATGTTCTCAAAACGAGATCGTGTCGTATGCACTTTATCATGTATGTAAGCAGGATGTATGAAATATGAAATGTCTATGAATGTATTTTCGTCTGGGAAAATAAATCCTTGACGAATGCCGGGAATTTGTTGAATCCTGGGCTGATGTTTGAAGAGTAGAATTCTTCGCTTCCGCTGGGGATGATGATTGCAAGAATAAAACGGTAGGAGAAGATGACTCCGTTGGGGAATAAACTTGTTGAAGAGATTACTCTGCGGGGAATTACTCTGTGGGAAGAGATACTTCGCTGAGTTTTTGATGATAACTCCGTTGGGGATTCCTGTTGATAAATTTTGTTGAGGGATTTGATGAACTCCGCTGGGGATAGGAAGAACTTCGCCGAGGACGATCTTTCCGTTGCAATTTGCTGAGGATAACCCAATTATAGGCTCTGGTGGGGGATAACCTTTGAATATGGTCGAGGAGAGATGCATGTACTCTGCAGGTGATAAGCTTCCAGAATCTACTGGGGATAAGCTTCCAGAATCTACTGGGGATAAGCTTCCAGAATCTATTGGGGATAAGCTTCCAGGATCTACTGGGGATAAGCTTCAACTCTCCTGGGGAAACTTTTGGACTGTACTGGGGAGATTGACTCCACTGGGGTGTCTGGTATTCCGCCGGGGAACAATCTTATATTTCCGTCGAGGAATATTAAGACCGTCGAGGATGCTTGCTGAGGGATATCTGTATACTCTGCTGGGGAATATTAAGATCTTCTGGGGATACCCAACTTTTCCAGGACTGATGGTAGACCAACTCTGCTCGGGGGAGAGTACTGCTGACTTGCTGGAGATACTGTGCCTTTTTAGGGCTAATGGGAGACCAACTCTGCTTGGGGAGAGTATTGCTGAATCTTGCTTGACTCTGCGGGGAGTGAAGGTATCTTGGTCATCTTCTTCAGCTAAACTTCCCTTGGTACCTTGGTGGACAGAGCATCTTGTACAGTTCGGACAATTCTTATTGCCCCGGTTTCTGCTGGAGAAGATCTATGAGGAGCTGCCGATTGACAAATCTTCTTCTGGTAGGCAATTGACGAGATGACGGGACATAATCGTACACTGTTGATCCCTAACTTTTGCCTGGACTGCCCTTTCGGGTTTTCAGTCCAACGGGATACCCTTTTTTGCCCAAGCCGCCTTTTCAGGTTTTCGACTTGCCGGGTGTACAGATTTTTTATTTTTCGTCCCTTATTTTTGCCCGAATCCTTTTGGTTCGTCGGGAAGCCCTTATTTTTGCCTAGGCGTGTCAACCTAGCGGGTCTTTGATTGTGCGTAGTATTTTTTCGACTATGTCCATGCCCTCAGGATGTAGGGAGTTGTCACTGTCAGTAAAGTTGTATTGCCATACTACCAAAAGATCTTCGTTCGATCATGCAAGATTTGTTGCTGGAATTCCTGTTCAATGCCCCAAGTGACTCAGACGGAGATTTGCCCCTGGCTATTTGGCATTTTGAGAGATTCCCTGAATCTTGACTTAACTGCCTCAGATGATGGACAATGATCACGTCTGCCCCTTGGTTGGAAGTGCTTTTGTTTATTAGACATTCGTCGTGCGACTTTCTCTGCTGTTTGAACAAAATAGTCATATGCAAGCAATGTTATTTTAAAAATGCAAAGTTTATGTCTGTCTTGAAGTTTTTTGAAAATGTATTTTTCAGTGAAGCAAGCAAATTTTGTAAAATGTGATGTCAACTCAAGATTTTACAGCAAGCCTTAAGGAGTCAGGATACTTTCGGTACCAGTATGCTTTCGAACTAACCCATGCTTCAACTAGGACTTTTAAGGGTTATAACGTGGCCTGGTTCACGGTTTAAGAAACAAAGGATAAAGGCTCAAATTTTATTTGTACCCACCCGCTCTTCGTGATGTTCTTCAAACCTAAACTCATCTAATCGTGCATTAGACCTTGTTTGAGTCTTTGCTCTGATATTCTGGTGATGGTTCGAATATTGACAGTTTATTTTGAATAGGCAGTCATTTCTTTTTTGTTGAGGGTTTGTAGGACCTCTTCCTTTTTGATTTCGTTATCCCTGTTTTTTGCCTGAACTGTTTCAGTCAGCGGGATGCCCCAGTTTTGTAAGTCTCCTTCATAGGTTTTGACTTAATGGGCTTTTATTTTGAGAAATAATGACTGCCTGTCCTTATGATTATTCTGAACCATCACTGTCTTTTGTTTTGGAATGACTTCTTTGATGCCATCCATTGTGCACCTGGATCAACTGAGAGAACTACCCTGCCCCAGGTTATGATTAAGGGTTTTAATTTGTGCGAAAAGAAAAACTCCTACTTCTTTGGCTCAAAGGGGTTGACGAGGGATTATCATCCTTATAACTCCACTGTTTAGGATTTGAAACAATGCCTCTACTTCATCAGCGGGGTCTGTTCAAAAGCATACTGTAAAGATCGTGGTATCGTTTTCGTCATCCTCCCTCAAAAGGCTTAGAATTTTCAATCGAGAGTTGAACATCAAAAAATGAAAGCAATTTTAAGCATAGTGAACACGAATGAATTAATTCAAAACAGACATATGCGATGCATTAATGAAGTAACAAAGTTTGCCATGACAACAGTTGTTTGAACGATAAAAAGAAAATTACAAATTGAAAATTCTAATGAACAAAAAGTCTTCTCGTCTTAGGATTTGTTACTTCAAATGGTGAACCTTGAAGGGGTGGTAGAAGAACTCAGCCTGACCACCTTGGGTGAATTCCACTGCTCCTTCATCAATCAGATCCTGGATCTTGTTCTTCAGAGTCCAACAGTCGTCGGTGTCATGTCCAGGACTGTCAGAATGGTAGGCACATCTCACACTCGGGTTATACCTGGAAGAGGAAGTGTTGGGATTCTTAGGAGGGCCCCTTAACATTACCAGATTCAGGCTCAACAGGCGTTGTAAAGCTTGAGACGACGACACGTTGAGCTTGGTGAATTGCCTCTTAGGATTGTTTGGCTTGCTCTGATCAACTCGTTGTTCTTGGCGAGGTCGTTGTTGGACCTATGAAGTAGTAGCAGCTTTGACTACTTGGAGGCTGATTACCGGTTTGGTCCCTAGCCTTGACTACTTGCTTCACATCGTCTTGCTGAAGCTGGTTGATCACAATTCTCAACTCTTCTTGCTCCCGAGCTAAGCCTTGGATAAGGGCCATCTACCCCAGCATCTGAGTCCTCATTGCATCTATCTCAGCTTGCAGATGTTTCAGCCGTTCAATCTTACTGTCTTCTGGACTGTTCTTGACCAAATTCCCCATGAGGAGTGTTCTCAACTCTTCCTGCCCCTTGGATAGGCTTAGGAAGATTTCCCTGAACTGGGTCTCTTGAGCATGAAGATCCTGGTTGTTTTGTTGGCAAGCCATTGCTGAAATAAACAGCGAGAACGTGAGAGATTTGTATCGGATAACCTGTTATGCAATGATATGTATGATATATGTATGCAATGTTTTCAAGGATCTCGCAGGGTAAACAAAAAAGTTGTTAGAACTTGAATTTGGTAGCTTGATTGAAGGAACTTCCTGTTGTTGAGAGTCCTTCTTCAAGAGTCAAGGCTCACCATATCGAGTGGGTCATAGCCCCTGACTCAAGTTATCATGCTTGGATTTCTGGACAACCTTGGTTAGAGGAAAATAAATCCCCTTTGCCCCTTGCTAGACGTTTGGTTCATCATGACCTGCATCATAAACCCTTGAGATCCTTGAAATGGTTAAGGAAATGCTATGGTATGATGTTATGATGCGTATGATGTTATGTACGTGGATGCAAAGGTGTGAGGTGTAAGTAAGCCCTGTAATAAGTCCAGATTAAGGACTGTAAACAAAACCTACAAGGAACTCATGTTGTCAGATAACAAGAATGTGCAAGTAGTCCAAGTTTGAAGATACACAAGTCACACAAAAGAGCCCTTAGATTTCAGGCCAGCATGAAGTTTAGGTACTACCCTCTTTCCGTTTCAGTTGGTTAAGACCTGTCCTAGAAAATAGTAACCGGGTTCTAGAGGATCTCAATATCACTGACTACCCTCAATCGGTCATAACTCCAGCGTCGCAATCTTTTCTTGCAGACAGAACCATCGCGAGAGTTTAGCCTCAATGAGTGTAGCATACTGCTACTGTTCTATGGCCAAGTTGGGTCAATTTAGGGTTCTAAGGTCGGTTGGTGCTTAATGACTCCTCAGAAGACCCATATTCTCCTCGTTCCAACACAAGGGATATCGGTACAGACCAAGGTGTCACACCAACGTAGCTACTGCTTCACCCGTGTCGGTCTACGCCGGAAGGTCCCTCACAGCTTATGCTACCTAAAGGGTATTCCCCAGATCCGGGTTAGGATCTATGAAACTCCGAGGCAAGCCCACAAATATAAAAGCAATCAATACATACAATTGAAAACATAAGAGTGGTCTAATCCTAAGGTACACCTCACTTATTTAGATATCCCCAGCAGAGTCGCCAATTCTGTGATCGGTGGAAATAGAACTGACTGTTTTGGAATGCTGGTTCGCGAAATGTCGCGGTAAGCAAGAGTCGCCACCGTCTTTTATGTTCTCCAACAAGGAAAGGACAAAAGCACAACAAAATTCCTTTTCGAGATGTTTCTCGGTTCGGGAGTGTGATCGGTGGATCTGGAACTGACTGTTTAACGCTGGTTCGCGAAATGTCACGGAAGCAAGAGTCGCCACCGTCTTTTATTTTCTCCAACATGGACAGGACAAAAGCACAGAAAAATTCCTTAAAGAGATTGCTCTCGGTTCGGGAGGTAGATTATAGAAAGGAAAGGTGTTAGCACCCTTTCTATCCATGGTTATCCATGGGCTCTTAGATACTTGCTCACTTGTGTTTTCAAAAATGGTTTGTTTGCTTTTCAACTGTGGGTTTTAAAAAGTTTCTTTGAAAATTTCAGTTCGACTCTTGTATCGGTCCTCAAGAGTGTTTGAAAAATTGCTTTCGAAAGCTTTTGAAAAGGTGTCGGTGTGAAAAGTATTTTTGAATTTGTTTTTGAAATTAGAGCAAGTATCTAGAGTCGTCTACCTACCCTAGGGAATTCGTCTGTGTAGATATCCTTTAAAGTAGTGTCATCCCACCATTGAGAGGTAGGTAGCACCACCATTGGAGGTGTTCGGGTCAATTCGAGGTTCGGGACATGGTGATCACCAGAGCAATGGGAAGATACCTTAGAAGCTACCCTCATGCCAGGTTCCCGGATCATGAGGACTTACTAAGACATCCTCTACTCGACGATCACCTTTCGAGGGGGCAAGGCAACAGTGAGGCGTACCCTAGGGGTGGTGTGTGATTTGTGTGTCAGATTCATTTATTTTTGTCTTGTCCATGTCAAAGTGATCTATGCGTTTGTTTTTATTTTTATTCATTCATTCTTGCATGCCTTGATTTAGCAGTTAAAAATTGTGAGAAAGATAAAATTCTAAACTATTACAAAAGGCGCGGGTCCACATCGCCAAAATTTCCAGAACCCGATTTGACAGAAAAAATAAAGACTTAAAGAAAAGTAAAGTGCGAGAAATTAAAATGTTACATGGCCTTGGGAGAGGTACATAGAAATTATACGGAAAAGAAATAAACATGCGAATTAAATAAGAATTAAAAACGAGGGCGTTGGACCCTTTTTTGCAAAATTGAATTAAATGATTAAATTAATTAATAAAAAAAGGAAAAGAAATTATTTTTTTAGTTTTTTTGTATTTATATGATTTTAATGAAAAAAGAATTAATTAAAATAAAATGCTAACCCTAATTCTAGTTGTTTTTAGTTTATTAAGACAAGATTAAATTTTAACCTAATATTTAACCTAATTATTTACATGCAATTTTAATTTATAAAAGTAAATAATATTAAATATTTAATTATTATGAAAGAAAAGAAAAAGGGATAAAAATTATTATAAACCCTAATTCTACCAATTTTAGGTTTTTATAAAAAAAAATGTTAAGATTAAACCCTAAATTAAAACTAAGTGAATTAATGCAATTTATTTACAAAAAATACTAAAATAAAAATATTTATTATTTTTTATCTTTTCTGATTTTTTGGTGTTTTTTATATATTATGAAAATATTAAATTAATTAAAAAAAACAATAATTAAAAGAAAGTAAAAAAAAAATAATGAAAGAATAAAGAATGTAAAAATTTGCAAACCTAAGGGGGGTGTTGTCCCCAGTTGAGAGGTGAATGTCTAGTAATTTAAGCCCAATAACTCTGGCCTCTTTGACTTTTCCAAGACGCGTGTGGTATCTTTGACTAGGATCCACCATGTTCTTTAGATCTGAGCCCTTGGATGAATGAGATTGACCAAGTGGCGCGTTAGATGGAAGCGTATATGGTAGGCGTCTTGTACTGAATCTGCATGGGATAATGATTAGAGGAAAAATAATATGAATGGTAAGAGGACCTGGGGCTCGAACCCAGGTCCCAGGGGTTATCATTGAGCGTGCTTGCCATTCGTGCTGCGTTGTTCATCTGTATATGAAATAATTAATAAACATAATAAAACAAACACACGTTAATGCTTCTCTTTTCGCGCGAAAGTTTAAACCACCCAATTGTTCCTTGCCACCTAGTCATCTTCCTCGTGGCCTTATCTTTTTCCTGAAACAAAACACAATCAGCAACGGTTTTTAAACGTCCCCATAGCCACCCTATTGAAAAATAGCGATTAGCTCAGGGTGGCTCATAAATTGAGCGCGACCCTATCACTGAGTTTGTATGAAAGTCCTGATTTTGATGGTCTGGGTCTTGTGCTCCAATTTTTCTGGATAAGAGAATCCCTAATTTTGCACGTCTGAAAAACCTAGGATGCTTTAATGGCGATTTCGCATATGAGTGATAATAATACAATTAGATTACACAGTTAGCATCAGAATCATATAAGGAACACAAATCAAGCATCAAAAATTATGAAAAATGTATGAATCGAGATGCAAGAGTATCAAATATTTTCTGTACAGGGTGAGATCGTTCTCACGTTTCTTGAGGTTAGGATGGATGGTTTTTATTTGGAAATCTTCCTTGAAGCCTCAGCAAGCTATTGGAACAACTCTTTTGCCTTGAATCAACCTCTAACCTTGTTTTCAGTTTTGAAATTTTTAGGCTAAAAGTGTGAGTTTGATAATGGAGTTTATGCGCAGCTTCCAGTCTAAAGGCATGAGGGTTTGCATCCTTATATGTGTATGAATGATTAGGTCAAAGAAAATTGATCCAAAATCCATGAATTAATGAAAAATATATTTGATTTTCAAGCCATTATTTTCAAATCTTTTTCATGTAAAACTTCTACCAAATCATGACCAATTCAATTTATTCTTTCTATATTTGGTTAGGCACGAAATCTTGGAGATATTATGTGCATAAAAAGATTGAAAAACCTAGGTTTAGTATTTTTCATGTATTTTAATTAATTAAATGAATTATTAATAATAAAAATCCAAATAAATAAATAAAAAATGAAGAAAAACTTCCCTTTGGGCCAAATGGTCGTGCACATGCCTTGGATAATGAATTGTGGAAGAAAAAGAGGCCCATTAGCAATTTTAGGTCATTTGAAGCAATGTTGACTTTTCAAAATATCCAAAAATTTCCCAACTTCCACAAGGCATAACTTGCTCAATTTTTAAGCTTTGCTCATGTTCGTGGACATTTTGGAAAGGTCTTTGAATTCTCTAACCAATGTCTTTGGTCCCAAGTCATTTTGATTTACCAATATCAAGTTATGGCCTTTGACTTAAAGTCCCTTTTTGTTGACTTTTGAAAATGACCTATAATGTTGAAATTGATAACTTTTTGTGAGAGCATTTCTTGGACTTGGAATATGAAGAGGAGTTGTAGGAAATGTCTTTCTCTTCAAAATGAACTTTGGATGGAATTTTTATGATAGTCCATGTGAAAGTTATGCCTTGGTCAATTTACAGTTGACTTTTTCGACTGTCCAAATAAGGAAACTTTTGCATCTTGATGATTTTTAAGCCAAGCTTTGAGAATCATGATCAAGCATTGATCAAATGATGTTTGTGGCTTCAAAATGAGATGTTGACAAAAAATTTGAACTTTTGACTGTCAAATGAGCATTTTGCCCCTACAGTTGACTGTAGTGCAATTAGGGTTTTGACTGTGCAATTTTGTACTGAAAGTCTTGAAACTTGGTATGAGGATGCTTGACCGTATTTATAGGCATGTGGGACTTGATTGGACCCTTGGAAACTTCATTTTCTTGATCAGAACCAAAACCCTAATTTTGACTGTTTAGGAGGCTCTTACACTGTGCAACCCTTGGGGAATTTTGAAGCTTTGACTTGGCAAATTTTGAAGAATATGGGAGGGCAAATTTTGGGGTACAACAGTTGCCCCTGTTCAATCTTCTTAGACCTGAGGATGCAGATTGGCTGACGTGCCTTTCGTAATCCAAGGGTGGAAGATGATTGAACACTAGAGTGCCCAGAAATTTGCGCTCACATAGTAGCAGTGTGATGGTGGAATGGGCTTATAGATGCCATTTAGAGATTGATGAATAGGATGATGGGCTTATAGATGCCATCTGGATGTTGATCGCGTAAGAGATTCCTTAGCGAGAACTTGCGTACCTGCAAAAGAAAAATGAGTACCTGACATGTCGCAGGAGCTGGTCTTCAGATGCCTTGTGTAGATATGTCCTGACTGGTTACAGGAATCGGATCTTCAAATTCTTCAGACGTGCCCTGGCGAGATACAGGAATCGAGTCTGGTAATGTTAGTCTTCAACGGATACACCCCGGCAAGATTCAGGTATCGGATCCTCGAACTCTTCAGACACACCCTGGCAAGATACAAGAATCGGATCTGGTAATGTTAGTCTTCAACGGATACACCCTGGCAAGATTCAGGCCTCGGATCCTCGAACTCTTCAGACACACCTTGGCAAGCTACAGGAATCGGATCTGGTAATGCTAGTCTTCAACGGATACACCCTGGCAAGATTCAGGCATCGGACCCTCGAACTCTTCAGACACACCCTGGCAAGATACAGGAATCGGATCTGGTAATGCTAGTCTTCAACGGATACACCCTGGCAAGATTCAGGCATCGGATCCTCGAACTCTTCAGACACACCCTGGCAAGATACAGGAATCGGATCTGGTAATGTTAGTCTTCAACGGATACACCCTAGCAAGATTCAGGCATCGGATCCTCGAACTCTTCAGACACACCCTGGCAAGATACAGGAATCGGATCTGGTAATGTTAGTCTTCAACGGATACACCCTGGCAAGATTCAGGCATCGGATCCTCGAACTCTTCAGACACACCCTGGCAAGATACAGGAATCGGATCTGGTAATGCTAGTCTTCAACGGATACACCCTGGCAAGATTCAGGCATCGGATCCTCGAACTCTTCAGACACACCCTGGCAAGATACAGGAATCGGATCTGGTATTGTTAGTCTTCAACGGATACACCCTGGCAAGATTCAGGTATCGGATCCTCGAACTCTTCAGACACACCCTGGCAGGATACAGGAATCGGATCTGGTAATGTTAGTCTTCAACGGATACACCCTGGCAAGATTCAGGCATCGGATCCTCGAACTCTTCAGACACACCCTGGCAAGATACAGGAATCGGATCTGGTAATGTTAGTCTTCAACGGGTACACCCTGGTAAGATTCAGGCATCGGATCCTCGAACTCTTCAGACACACCCTGGCAAGATACAGGAATCGGATCTGGTAATTGGTCATCAACAGATACACCCTGGCAAGATTCAGGAATCGGATCTTTAGTTGCGACCATTGATGGTAATCAATTTTGTACTTTTGTCCTGAAAAGACAAGCGTTAGTTGTATGCGATGTCATGTGGTATGACGTGCGAGATGCTCTCTGAATACGTGAGGTTGTATGTTCATGATGCGTATATGCATGCTATAATGTATGAAGATGTTTATGAATGTATTTTTCGTCTAGGAAAGTAAATCCTTGACGGGTGCCGGGAAGTCACTCCTGGGCTGATGTTGAAGAACAGATTTTGCTTCCGCCGGGGATGATAGTTGCAAGAATACCGGTAGGAGAAGATAACTCCGTTGGGGAATAAACTTGGCGAATAGAATAACTCTGCGGGGAGGAAAGTACTCTAACGATCTTGCTGGGAAGCAATACTCTGTGGGGAGAAAGATACCTTGTTGAGTTGTCGATAATAACTTGCTGGTGATACCATTGTTGTATCGGAAGTGTTAATAGACTTCGCTGGGGATAAGAAGACTGTGTCGACGATGATCTCTCCGTGGCTCTTGGCTGAGGATAACCCAGTTATATCCTGGTAAGGAAATAACTCTTTGAATAAAGCCGGGCGACGCGTTCGCGCTCTGCGAGGATAAGCTTCCAGGATCTACTGGGGATAAGCTTACTGCTTGGGGAGATGGATTCCAACTTTCCTGGGGGAGCTGGATTAGATTCTCTTGGGGAAGTTTTGAACTGCGGGGGAAGTGATTCCTTTGAATGTTGGTATGCCGCCGGGGAACAATCTTTAGACCAAGACTGCCGGGGACGCTTGTTAAGAATGCATGTACTGCGCTGGGGAATGTTGAGATCTGCTGGAGGATACCCAACTTCTTTAAGGTTTGATAATATAGCTTTGCTTGAGGAGAGTATACTGTCTTGCTGACTTACTCTCTGGGGAATTGGGATATCTGGTTATGTTTTTTAGCTGAACCTACCTTGGTACCTTGGAGGACAGAACAATTAGATTGCTCAGACAACTCTTTATTGCCCCTGTTTCTAATGTTACCTGTAATTAATCCTTTGTTTCGTATGCAAATATTCATGAGTTAGCAAATTATTGTCAATGCATATATCACAAATTGAACCTTGGACGTTCTTCGCAAAACAAAACAGAAAAAGAAAAACAATTGGCACTTTTAACTGAAAAGTATATTTGTATTGATTTTTGAATGGCCTGAAAATAGGCGTTTTGTGTACAAGAGGCTGACGTCCTAGTAAGAGAACGCCGCCGAACAAAAGAGTTTATACAAATTTTGTACAAAAGAAAATAAAACAGCTGTGTGAAATGAATGATCCCACTGGGTTTCAACTCTGCTACTGCCTTTATAACTCTGAGCGTCTCATCACTTGATGACCTAAACGAAGATGAAGCTGACTGATCGATGCCGTCTGAACTTGATGTAGATATCGGATTCTGGATGCAAGGTGATCCAATGAGACATAGTATTACGCTTTTATCCCTAACTTTTGCCTGGGCTGCCCTTTCGGGTTTTCAGTCCACCGGGATACCCATTTTTGCCCAAGCCGCCTTTTTGAGGTTTTCGACTTGCCGGGTGTACAGATTTTTTTCATTTCATCCCTTCATTTTGCCCGAACCCTTTTGGTTCGCCGGGAAGCCCTAATTTTTGCCTAGGCATGTCAGCCTAGCGGGTATTTTTTCATGCGTAGTATCTTTTTACTATGTCTGCATTGGCGGGGTGAGGAAGGTCGTCACCATCCATATTGGTTAGAATCATGGCTCCTCCGGAGAACACATGCTTAACCACAAATGGCCCTTCGTACGTAGGGGTCCATTTGCCCCTTGGATCACTCTGAGGAAGGATGATTCTCCTGATTACCAGATCCCCAACTTGATATTCCTGTGGTCTGACCTTTTTGTTAAATGCCCTGATCATCCGTTTCTGATACGTCTGACCATGACAGATAGCGGCAAGTCTCTTTTCATCAATGAGGTTGAGCTGATCAAGTCGTGTCTGGATCCAATCATCCTCGTTCAGATTTGCATCCTTCATTATCCGGAGAGAGGGTATTTGCACTTCGATCGGTAAGACTGCCTCCATACCATAAACCAGAGAGAAAGGAGTTGCCCCGGTCGACGTCCTGGCTGAGGTACGATACCCATGTAGAGCGAACGGTAACATCTCGTGCCAATCTTTATAAGCCACTGTCATCTTCTGCACGATTTTCTTGATGTTCTTATTTGCTGCTTCTACAGCCCCATTCATCTTCGGTATGTAAGGAGAAGAATTGTGGTGCTGTATCTTGAACTGCTCGCAGAGCTCAGTGATCATCTTGTTATTCAGATTGGTACCGTTGTCTGTAATGATCCTCTCTGGGACGCCGTACCGACAGATCAGGTTATGCCGAATGAACCGTGCCACAACAGTCTTGGTTACCGTAGCATAGGAAGCTGCTTCAACCCACTTTGTAAAATAATCAACCGCCACTAGGATGAAGCAATGCCCATTAGATGCCGTAGGTTTAATCTCACCGATCATGTCTATGCCCCACATTGCAAACGGCCAAGGCGCAGTCATAACATTAAGAGGAACTGGAGGAACATGCACCTTGTCTGCATAAATCTGGCACTTATGGCATGTCCTGGAATGTTGGTAGCAGTCAGCTTCCATTGTGGACCAGTAATACCCTGCCCGAAGGATCTTTTTAGACATAGTGTGTCCACTGGAATGTGTACCAAAGGTCCCTTTATGTAGCTCTTCCATGATCCTTTCTGCTTCCGTCTTATCCACACAACGCAGTAAGGTTGAATCATGGTTTCGCTTGTACAAGATGCCGTTGCTAAGGAAGAACTTTGCCGCGAACCTTCTCAGGAACTTCTTATCATTGACAGATGCACCTTCAGGGTATTCCTGAGCTTCCAAATATCTCTTCACCTCATGGTACCAAGGCTTCTCAGTCACCAATTCAGTCTCGAGATCACAACAGTATGCCGGTTCGTCCAGTTTCCAGATGATGATCCGGGGAGCCTCATTATCCCATTTAACTTTGAACATAGAAGACATTGTAGCTAACGCATCCGCCAACTGATTCTCTTCTCTCGGGAAGTGTTCAAAGGTTATCTTCGTGAAGTGGGGGATCAAGGTCAACACACATTCTCTGTAAGGAATCAGGTTTGGATGTTTCGTATCCCACTCTCCTTTGATCTGATTGATCACAAGAGCGGAATCTCCGAAGACACTCAGAAACTTAATCCTTAGGTCGATCGCAGCTTGAAGACCCATGATGCACGCCTCATACTCCGCCATGTTGTTGGTACAGTTAAAACATAGTCGGGCAGTGAGCGGAGTATGAGTACCTTGTGGAGATATGATTATGGCGCCGATACCGTTTCCCAAAGCGTTGGAGGCTCCGTCAAAGTGCATAGACCATCGGGATCCTTCCTCGGGTCCTTCATCCGGTCCAGGTACTTCACAATCAGTTACTATCATGATGCTTTCATCCGTAAACTCGAAGTTCATTGACTGATAGTCGTCTACTGCCGGATGTGCTAAGTGGTCTGCCAATACACTTCCCTTGATGGCTTTCTGGGTCGTGTACTGAATGTCGTATTCCGTCAAGATCATTTGCCATCTTGCAATTCTCCCAGACAGAGCAGGCTTTTCGAATATGTACTTTATAGGATCCATCTTTGAGATCAACAAGGTGGTATGAGTCAGCATATACTGTCTCAGCCGGCGAGCAGCCCATACCAAAGCGCAGCAAGTTTTCTCAAGCAGTGAGTATCGGGTCTCACAGTCGGTAAAATTTTTGCTAAGGTAATAAATGGCATGCTCTTTTCGGCCAGACTCGTCATGCTGCCCCAGCACACACCCCATTGAGTTGTCAAGTACTGTCAGGTATAATATCAGAGGTCTCCCTTCAACCGGTGGCATAAGGATGGGTGGTTCTTGGAGATACTCTTTGATTCTGTCAAAAGCAGCCTGACATTCATCGTTCCAACGTACTACCTGATCTTTCTTCAGCAGCTTGAAGGTTGGCTCACAGGTAGCAGTTAGGTGTGAGATGAAGCGAGCAATGTAATTCAGGCGTCCTAAAAAGCCTCTGTCCTCCTTCTCTGTCCTAGGAACTGGCATCTCTTGAATAGCTTTAACCTTAGCAGGGTCCACTTGAATGCCCTTATCACTTACCACGAAGCCTAGCAACTTTCCCGATCTTACCCCGAAGGTGCACTTGTTCGGGTTCAACCTCAGTTTGTACAGTTTCAACCGGTCAAACAACTTCTGCAGATGATCTAGGTGCTCTTCCTCAGTCTGGGACCTTGTGATCATGTCGTCCACATATATTTCTATCTCATGATGGATCATGTCATGAAATAAAGCAACCATGGCACGTTGGTAGGTTGCCCCAGCGTTCTTCAACCCGAATGGCATGACCTTGTAACAGAAGGTGCCCCACTGAGTAACAAATGTAGTCTTTTCCATGTCTTCAGGTGCCATCTTGATCTGATTGTAACCTGAAAAGCCATCCATGAAAGAGAACACCTTATGCTGAGCTGTATTGTCAACAAGGACATCAATATGAGGTAGGGGGAAGTCATCCTTGGGGCTGGCCTTGTTCAGATCCCTGTAGTCGACACACATTCTGACCTTACCGTCCTTCTTCGGCACTGGCACCACATTGGCCACCCACTGAGGGTAAGAAGTCACTGCTAGAAACCCGACATCGAATTGCTTCATAACTTCAGCTTTGATCTTTTCGGACATCTCTGGACGTATACGGCGGACCTTTTGCTTTACCGGAGGGCAGTCTTCCTTGGTAGGAAGGTGATGAACCACAATGTCGGCATCCAAACCAGGCATGTCTTCGTATGACCAAGCAAAGATCTCCATGTAATCATGCAGCATTTGGATCAATCGTTGCTTCACGCTGAGCTCTATATTGGCACCAATCTTGACTTCTTTTCTATCTGTCTCAGTACCCAGGTTCACTATTTCCACGGGCTCTTCATGCGGCTGAATGGCCCTCTCTTCCTGGAGTAGCAGTCTTGCGAGTTCACCAGGCACTTCGCAATCATCTTCACCATCGTCTTCGGCCAAGTTGATCGGATTCTCGAAGTCATAACTGGTGGTAGCAGAGCCGTTACCAGTGAGATCCAGAGTGGATTGAAACCAGAGGGGTGAGTGTGTGTGTAAATACATCTGTTTTGAAATATATGTAAAGGAAGAAAAGACAGGAAAGGAGCATAAGATTTGCAATGCGAGAAAACGTCCAAGATTTTCATTTATGATATATGAAATGACAATTTATATGCCCTCACAAATGAAACCACAGTGCCTCGGGTAAGACACTGGGCCATAGAGTTTATTTATTGTTTATTACAAATAACGAAACAAGAGAATTCATTACTCAGTAACAAGAGAAACAGATAGATTGTCCTTTGCACTCCAATTGTTAGGTCCACTGTCGGTTGCCGGGTAAATCCAGCTATCAAACTCAGCTTCATCCACTTCATCCTCGTCCCCAATAGCATTCACTCCATGAGCAGGCAGGGGAGCTGTCACTACATTAGGCTTCTCAGATGCCTCAAACTGTACCTCCTTGGCGTCAATAAGGTCCTGCAGCTTGTTCCTTAATGCCCAACAGTCATCAGTGGCATGCCCCGGGCTATCGGAGTGATAAGCACAACGAGCATTTGGGTTGTATTTAGGAGATGTAGTATTTGCAAACTTCGGAGCCTCTCTGACGGTCACCAAGTTGGTTGAGAGCAACTGTGGTAAGATCTGCGACAAGGTCATACTCAACCGGGTGAATTCCCTTCTGGGTCTTTCAGCCCTTGGTTGGTTAGCTTGTCGAGGAGCGGCTGCAGGCTTCGCAATTACCAATGCGTTGACAGATTGGCGGCGCTCTGGTTTGTCTTGCCTTCTAGGCCCATACACCACACTGGCCTCTTTTTTGAAGGGTTTTTTCTCTGAACCTGTAGATGCACCCTTTGGAATCTTACCAGACTTCAACCCAGCCTCAATTCTCTCTCCAGTCAGAATAAGATCAGTGAATCCAGCAGAAGAATTCCCAATAAGATGGTTGAAAAATGGCCCAGATAGGGTCCCCAAGAACATGTCTACCAACTCCCGATCAGTCAACGGAGGCTGCACCCTGCCAGCCAGATCCCTCCACTTCTGAGCGTACTCTTTAAAACCTTCACTTGATCCTAACGACATACCCTAGAGTTGGGTACGTGTAGGGGCAAGGTCGGCATTATATTGATACTGCTTATAGAAAGCAGTAGCCAACTCCTCCCAGTTACGAACCTTGGTCCCATCCAGCTGATAGAACCATTCGAGATGAGTCCCTGAAAGACTCTCCTGGAAGAAGTGGATCCACAAATTCTTATCCGCTGAGTACGGTTGAATCTTCCGAACATAGGACCTGAGATGTAGCTTGGGACAAGACGCCCCGTCGTACTTAGTGAAAGATGGTGCTTTGAACTTCCGAGGAATAATCACACCAGTAGACAAACCCAAGTCTCCGAAATCCAGCCCAGGTACCTGTTGTATCTCCATAGCATTCAACCTGTCCTCCAACTGCTTGTATCTGTCTTCTGCAGGAGGATACTGCTCTTCATCAAAATCAGTCTCGTTGTCGGAGACTACCGGACTAGGACCTTTTTCCGCTTGAGGAGTACTCTTGCCTATGGAAGAACCAGCCTCTTCATTTTGCAGAGTATTGCCAAACCTTCGGCCCGAGCTGAACAGAACAGTCCTTCTCTTCTTCTTCTTTTCCTTCTTCAGAAGCAGAGCCTTCAGCTCTTCTTGGCCTTGAGCCAAACCCATGATTAATTCCTGGAATTGCGCGTTCTGCGCCTGAAGAGCCTTGATGGACATTTCAGTTGATGATGAGTCAGGATTCATGATGCTGAAATAAACAGCGAAGAACGGTGAGCAACCTGAAAAGAGGAAAAACCTGCTATGCACATGATGAATGGGATGCGTATGATTTATGTTTTCAAAGACAATCGGGAATCAACTTTGTAAACAAAAGGGAACACACTTCATTAGATTCAACTTTGAAACTGAAATTATTCAACAGGTTGCCCTTAGGCATTACATGAAAGGAAATACTGAAAAGGGAAATAAAACTGTAAAAGAACATCCGAAGCTCCTTATTGATCCCATGGTCTCCTCTTCTCAGTACGGATGTAGGCATTCAGAGCTCTCTCATTCTCCAACTGCTTTGTCAGCTTCTGGATCTTTAATTCCTGCTCGTTGAACTTTTCCCGGTAAGAATCCCGCTCTTCTCGCAGTTGCGACCAAGATCTCTTCAATGTCTCATAATCAGTAGGTATCTGAGGAGGAAGGACAGTTGGAGGAACACCATCCTTGTCAGGACACTCAAGAATGATAGGTCTGACAGCTTCATACGGCATACCTAACTTCTGAGCACGGATGCGAACCCATTTGTAGTAGGCTTCCATAGGTAAAGAAGTCTTTGGCCCTAACTCCTGTGGGTCAGCTTTATGAACTTTGTCCCAAGCCTTGATGAACCTACGACGCAGCTCGTCACTATCCACCTGAAACTCAAAACTGATGTGAGGCACCAACATCTCATGGGGGCCTGCTCTTCTTGCTCTTCCAAACTGACGGAGCGCTAGACATGGATTGTAAGAGATCCCTCCTTGGGTACCGATCAGAGAAACATTAGGGTATTCCCTGCATCGATCAATAACAGCTATCTCATCCAAACCTCTGCAAGTCCAAATGATGTCTTTGTCGGTGAGAGACATTAACCTGTGAGCCCAACCTCTTCCTTCTTGATTCTTCAGTACGAACTTAGGGAGGTGCAAAATAAACCACCTCACCAACAAAGGGATACAACACCATAGGGTTCCTCGTCTTCGGGTAGTACGGGCATGAAGTTGTTGCAGGATGTCACCCAAGAGAGTGGGCACAGGATTCTGAGACATAAAGATCCTTATGGCAGAGACATTGATGAAGTTGTCAGGATTAGGAAACAAGACTAACCCATAGATTAAGAGAGCCAAGATGTCTTCATATGCCCTAAAGTCAAGGTCATTCCAGAAACTGTTAGCTTTACCGATCAGAAACTTGGCCAAGAAACCCTTAACTCCGCTTCTAGTCACCCAGTTGTCCATTACCTCTTGATGTGTCAGGGGAAGAGCTGCAGCAACATCCTCAAGCCTGAGGGTCTTTTCCCAACCAGTAAAGGGAGTCTGATCCAAGATAGGGACACTAAGCAAATCGGAAAACTCTTCCAGGGTAGGGACCAGCTGGAAGTCTTGAAAGGTGAAGCACTGTTATAGAGGGTCATAGAACTGGGTCAGAACACTCATCAACTGTTGATCCCGCTTTGCAGTGACTAAACTTAGAAGAGAACCATGTCTCTGAATGAAGGAAGTGGTATTTGGAATTCTGCTAACCAACTCCTCAAGCAACTCAGGTGAATGAACAAAGTTGAACCGGATAGTATTCCTTCGCACAGGCATCATAATGTCCTACAAAACAGAGCAAAGGTGAAACCCTCTCGTCTTTGAAATGGTCAGTCCTTATGTAGGATGCATGCAATGCTCATGATGTTATGATGTTATGATAAAGCACACCACAAACAGATACAAAGGCAAACATGGTAAGGCACACAAGTCACACAAGGCAAGCCCCTAAAGTTTAGGCCAGCATGAGGTCTAGGTACTACCCTCTTTCAGTTTGTTGGTTCATATCTGTCCTATCAAAGTAACCGGGTTCTTAGAGGATCCCAATATCATTAACTACCCTCAATCGGTCATAACTCCAGCATCACAATCTTTTCTTGCGGCCAGAACCATCACGAGAGTTTAGCCTCAATGGGCGTAGCATACTGCTACTGTTCTAATGGCCAAGTTGTGTCATTTAAGGTTCTAAGGTTGTTGGTGCTTAATGACTCCTTAGAAGACCCATATTCTCCTCGTTGCAACACAAGGGATATCGGTACAGACCAAGGTGCCACACCAACGTAGCCACTGTTTCACCCGTGTCGGTCTACGCCGGACAGGTCCCTCACAGCTTATGCTACCTAAACAGGGTATCCCCAGATCCGGGTTAGGATCTATGTAACTCCCATGCAACCCACAAATTTAAAGCAGACAAATCAATACAATTGAAAACACAGTTATGAACTAACCCTAAGGTACACCTCACTTTAAGTTTTTCCCCAGCAGAGTCGCCAGTTCTGTGATCGGTGGATCTGGAACTGACTGTTTAACGCTGGTTCGCGAAATGTCGCGGAAGCAAGAGTCGCCACCGTCTTTTATTTTCTCCAACATGGACAGGACAAAAGCACAGAAAAATTCCTTAAAGAGATTGCTCTCGGTTCGGGAGGTAGATTATAGAAAGGGAAGGTGTTAGCACCCTTTCTATCCATGGTTATCCATGGGCTCTTAGATACTTGCTCACTTGTGTTTTCAAAAATGGTTTGTTTGCTTTTCAACTGTGGGTTTTAAAAAGTTTCTTTGAAAATTTCAGTTCGACTCTTGTATCGGTCCTCAAGAGTGTTTGAAAAATTGCTTTCGAAAGCTTTTGAAAAGGTGTCGGGTGTGAAAAGTATTTTTGAATTTGTTTTTGAAATTAGAGCAAGTATCTAGAGTCGTCTACCTACCCTAGGGAATTCGTCTGTGTAGATATCCTTTAAAGTAGTGTCATCCCACCATTGAGAGGTAGGTAGCACCACCATTGGAGGTGTTCGGGTCAATTCGAGGTTCGGGACATGGTGATCACCAGAGCAATGGGAAGATACCTTAGAAGCTACCCTCATGCCAGGTTCCCGAATCATGAGGACTTACTAAGACATCCTCTACTCGACGATCACCTTTCGAGGGGGCAAGGCAACAGTGAGGCGTACCCTAGGGGTGGTGTGTGATTTGTGTGTCAGATTCATTTATTTTTGTCTTGTCCATGTCAAAGTGATCTATGCGTTTGTTTTTATTTTTATTCATTCATTCTTGCATGCCTTGATTTAGCAGTTAAAAATTGTGAGAAAGATAAAATTCTAAACTATTACAAAAGGCGCGGGTCCACATCGCCAAAATTTCCAGAACCCGATTTGACAGAAAAAATAAAGACTTAAAGAAAAGTAAAGTGCGAGAAATTAAAATGTTACATGGCCTTGGGAGAGGTACATAGAAATTATACGGAAAAGAAATAAACATGCGAATTAAATAAGAATTAAAAACGAGGGCGTTGGACCCTTTTTTGCAAAATTGAATTAAATGATTAAATTAATTAATAAAAAAAGGAAAAGAAATTATTTTTTTAGTTTTTTTGTATTTATATGATTTTAATGAAAAAAGAATTAATTAAAATAAACTGCTAACCCTAATTCTAGTTGTTTTTAGTTTATTAAGAAAAGATTAAATTTTAACCTAATATTTAACCTAATTATTTACATGCAATTTTAATTTATAAAAGTAAATAATATTAAATATTTAATTATTATGAAAGAAAAGAAAAAGGGATAAAAATTATTATAAACCCTAATTCTACCAATTTTAGGTTTTTATAAAAAAAAATGTTAAGATTAAACCCTAAATTAAAACTAAGTGAATTAATGCAATTTATTTACAAAAAATACTAAAATAAAAATATTTATTATTTTTTATCTTTTCTGATTTTTTGGTGTTTTTTATATATTATGAAAATATTAAATTAATTAAAAAAAACAATAATTAAAAGAAAGTAAAAAAAAATAATGAAAGAATAAAGAATGTAAAAATTTGCAAACCTAAGGGGGGTGTTGTCCCCAGTTGTGAGGTGAATGGCTAGTAATTTAAGCCCAATAACTCTGGCCTCTTTGACTTTTCCAAGACGCGTGTGGTATCTTTGACTAGGATCCACCATGTTCTTTAGATCTGAGCCCTTGGATGAATGAGATTGACCAAGTGGCGCGTTAGATGGAAGCGTATATGGTAGGCGTCTTGTACTGAATCTGCATGGGATAATGATTAGAGGAAAAATAATATGAATGGTAAGAGGACCTGGGGCTCGAACCCAGGTCCCAGGGGTTATCATTGAGCGTGCTTGCCATTCGTGATGCGTTGTTCATCTGTATATGAAATAATTAATAAACATAATAAAACAAACACGCGTTAATGCTTCTCTTTTCGCGCGAAAGTTTAAACCACCCAATTGTTCCTTGCCACCTAGTCATCTTCCTCGTGGCCTTATCTTTTTCCTGAAACAAAACACAATCAGCAACGGTTTTTAAACGTCCCCATAGCCACCCTATTGAAAAATAGCGATTAGCTCAGGGTGGCTCATAAATTGAGCGCGACCCTATCACTGAGTTTGTATGAAGGTCCTGATTTTGATGGTCTGGGTCTTGTGCTCCAATTTTTCTGGATAAGAGAATCCCTAATTTTGCACGTCTGAAAAACCTAGGATGCTTTAATGGCGATTTCGCATATGAGTGATAATAATACAATTAGATTACACAGTTAGCATCAGAATCATATAAGGAACACAAATCAAGCATCAAAAATTATGAAAAATGTATGAATCGAGATGCAAGAGTATCAAATATTTTCTGTACAGGGTGAGATCGTTCTCACGTTTCTTGAGGTTAGGATGGATGGTTTTTATTTGGAAATCTTCCTTGAAGCCTCAGCAAGCTATTGGAACAACTCTTTTGCCTTGAATCAACCTCTAACCTTGTTTTCAGTTTTGAAATTTTTAGGCTAAAAGTGTGAGTTTGATAATGGAGTTTATGCGCAGCTTCCAATCTAAAGGCATGAGGGTTTGCATCCTTATATGTGTATGAATGATTAGGTCAAAGAAAATTGATCCAAAATCCATGAATTAATGAAAAATATATTTGATTTTCAAGCCATTATTTTCAAATCTTTTTCATGTAAAACTTCTACCAAATCATGACCAATTCAATTTATTCTTTCTATATTTGGTTAGGCACGAAATCTTGGAGATATTATGTGCATAAAAAGATTGAAAAACCTAGGTTTAGTATTTTTCATGTATTTTAATTAATTAAATGAATTATTAATAATAAAAATCCAAATAAATAAATAAAAAATGAAGAACAACTTCCCTTTGGGCCAAATTGTCGTGCACATGCCTTGGATAATGAATTGTGGAAGAAAAAGAGGCCCATTAGCAATTTTAGGTCATTTGAAGCAATGTTGACTTTTCAAAATATCCAAAAATTTCCCAACTTCCACAAGGCATAACTTGCTCAATTTTTAGGCTTTGCTCATGTTGTTGGACATTTTGGAAAGGTCTTTGAGTTCTCTAACCAATGTCTTTGGTCCCATGTCATTTTGATTTACCAATCTCAAGTTATGGCCTTTGACTTAAAGTCCCTTTTTGTTGACTTTTGAAAATGACCTATAATGTTGAAATTGATAACTTTTTGTGATAGCATTTATTGGACTTGGAATATGAAGAGGAGTTGTAGGAAATGTCTTTCTCTTCAAAATGAGCTTTGGATGGAATTTTTCTGATAGTCCATGTGAAAGTTATGCCTTGGTCAATTTACAGTTGACTTTTTCGACTGTCCAAATAAGGAAACTTTTGCATCTTGATGATTTTTAAGCCAAGCTTTGAGAATCATGATCAAGCATTGATCAAATGATGTTTGTGGCTTCAAAATGAGATGTTGACCAAAAATTTGAACTTTTGACTGTCAAATGACCATTTTGCCCCTACAGTTGACTGTAGTGCAATTAGGGTTTTGACTGTGCAATTTTGTACTGAAAGTCTTGAAACTTGGTATGAGGATGCTTGACCGTATTTATAGGCATGTGGGACTTGATTGGACCCTTGGAAACTTCATTTTCTTGATCAGAACCAAAACCCTAATTTTGACTGTTTAGGAGGCTCTTACACTGTGCAACCCTTGGGGAATTTTGAAGCTTTGACTTGGCAAATTTTGAAGAATATGGGAGGGCAAATTTTGGGGTACAACAGGGAGGTAGATTATAGAAAGGGAAGGTGTTAGCACCCTTTCTATCCATGGTTATCCATGGGCTCTTAGGTACTTGCTCACTATGTTTTCAAAAATTGTTTTCTTTTCTTGTGTATGTGGGTTTTGAAAAAGTTTCGTTTTGAAAACTTCTAGGTAACTCTTGTATCAGTCCTCAAGAGTGTATGAAGTGTTTGTTTGAAAACTTTTTGAAAGTGTAGGTGCGAAAAGTTGTTTTTGTTTTTTGAAAGAGCAAGTGCCCAGGAGAAATCTACCTACTCTAAGGAATTAAGCTGTGTAAGAGTCCTTTAGACAGTACTATCCCCCTATTGAGAAGTAGGTAGCACCGTCGTTGGAGTTATTCAGGTCAATTCGATTATAGGTACATGTGTGGTCACCAAAGCAATAGTAGGACGCCTTAGCGGTAACCCTAATGTCCTATATCCTTTTATCCGAGGCAACCGTTTCGAGGCAACTGGATCTTTAGACAGGAGGGCGACCTCTAAAACACCCTATACTTAATGACCACGTCGAGGCAACCAAGTGAGGCGTACCCTAGGAGTGGCATGTGCATGTGTGTCAGGTTTCAATGTATATTATCTTTTCACATGTATCATTGTGAGCTACGAATTGATTTTATTTTTCAGACAAGTCTTGCATGCATAATTAACAGTTAATAATTTGCGGAAGGTAAATTGCGGAAAGTGAATCTACGCTATTACAAGGCGTCGGGTATTTACATCGCCAAAAACATAACCCTTGAAAATAAATGCGAGAAAATAAAGAAAGCGATAAAAGTCCTAATTATCTATTACATTCTCGGAGCAGATACATAAATATAATCAAAATAGGAATTAAAAATAAATATGCGCGCGAAGGAATTAAATCGGGGACGTCCTTAGGGTTTTGACCCTTTTTGAGGAAAGAATGGAATTTTAGCCCCTTTTTGCATTTAATTAAATATTAAACCTAATTTACTAATTAATTAATTAATTACAAGGAAAAAAAAGTATTTTTGTGTTTTTTATGTTTTAATGAAAATAAAAATAAAAAAAGGAAATTAAAAGTTATCAAAAGAAAAACCCTAATTCTAATTTATTTTATTTATTGTAAAAAAGGTCAAAATTACCTAATTAAAACAACTAAACTAATTAATCAGAATTTACAAAAATAATTAAAAAGTGAGATTAATAATAATAATAATTATTATATTTCTGATTTTATTATGAAAAAATAATTTATGAATTAATTAAATAGTGATAGTAATAATTATAATCAAATAATTAAAATAAAACAAAAATATAAAAGAAGAAAATAAATAATTAAACCAGGGGGGTGATGGGCCCTTTTGGAGGTGTTCTAACAATTCTGGCCCACTAAGCTCAAGCTTCTTTGACTTTGGTAGTTGTCCAGGTACGCGTTGACTAAGGAATATGGTGTCCAGCATCTTTTGGCCACTGGATTGGAAGGTGAAGACACATGGCAGGCTGAGGCGTGAGGTTCATGGTAAACTACTTTGTGAAGCCTGCATGAAATCATGTTAGAAAAAATAACATAGAGCTTTTGGGGGACCTGGGAATCGAACCCAGGTCCCAATGATCAACGTCCAGCGCACCAACCACCAGACCACTTGCTTGCTTTTGTTATATTAATAAGAGGTGAATATAATATATCAAGAATAATAATTATGCTGGACCCAACAAAAATACGCGCGCCATTTGAATGGACTAATCACACGCTAACACGTATTGTCTTCTTCCTCATGCCTGCAACAAAACAAATTAGATAGTGGGGGTTTTTAACCCCCACAACCTGCAAGCACGAATAATAGAGATTAGGTCCCTGATGCTCATAAATGTTTCGCGAGCATGGTGTTTGATTCGTCTGGCCTTGACGAATTCAACCATAGGTTTCATGAAGCTTAATTTTTCCTGGGCTGTAAAGCCCCAATTTGAGACCTCAAGAACCCTAAAATTCTTCAATGGTGATTCACGATTCTATACACTATAACGCAATTAACCAATACCATTAGCTTTGTAAAGGTTCAAGCAATGCAAAACAATGATTAGAACATGTTAATGATGCATAAAATGTGAGTTTCGATTCTGAAAAAGCTAAGTAAACCGTGGGTCTGTGAATGGTGATTTCTTGAGTGTTAGCACTTGATTTTGATTGCAATGTGTCTCTGAGAGTTCCTGCAATCTATTAGAAACAAGAAAAAGCTTTGAATCACGTTAAATTATGGAAAACAGTTTTCAAGTTTTTCTTGATTTTTTCAATGTTGGCTATGGCTTTCTGCAACAATTCTCACGTGTAATGCATTAGGGTTAGGTTCTGTATATATAATGGAATGGAACTAGGTTAAATCTTTGACCAAAAATCCATGGAATTATGGTTTGTATATTTGATTGAAAATCAAATATTTTCAATCTTTTTGATTGAAAAACCTTGCCAAATTGAGAGATTCTTGTCCCCTTGATGTGTACACGAAATCTCCAGCACATGTAGGTCATATTTGCTTCATGAAAAGATTGCAAAACCATATCTTGATATTTTCCTACAATTAAATGAATTAAATGAATTAATATTGATTAAAAATTCAATTAATTAATAAAAAATAAGAAAATAATTCCATTTAATCTCAATGGGTCGTGCATAAGCCTTGGACAAAGTTTCAAGAAGGAATTTGAGGCCCATTAGCAAAAACAAGGTGTTTCGGGCAAAGTTGACTTTTGCAAATTCACAAAAATTTCCCAACTTCTCCAGTGCATATATTGCTCAATTTTGATCATATGAACATGTTCTTGGACATTTTGGAAAGTTATTGAAGTCCTATAACCAATGCCTTTGGTCCCATGTCATTTGGATTTACCAATCTCAAGTTATGGTCTTTGACTTAAAGTGCATTTTTGTTGACTTTTGAAATTGACCTATAATGTAGAAATTGACAACATTTTATGAAAGCATTTCTTGGACTTGGAATGTGAAGATAAGTTGTAGGAAATGTCATCCCCTTCAAAATGAGCATTGGATGGGATTTTTCTGATGAACCATGAAAAAGTTATGCCCTGGTCAAGTTACAGTTGACTTTTCAACTGTCCAAAAATAGTAACTTTTGCATCTTGATGATTTTTGAGCCATGCTTGAGGAATCATGATTAATACTTGATCAAATTATGATTGTGTGCTCAAAATAATATGTTGACCAAAAATTCTGACTTTTGACTGTAAAATGACCATTTTACCCCTGCAGTTGATTGTGAAGCAAATGAAGCTTTTGACTGTGGAATTTGATGCTGTGAGTCTTGAGACTTGGCATGTAGGTGCTTGAGAATATGTATAGGCCTATGGGACTTGATTGAGCCATTGAAAACCTCAAATTCCTTGAGATAACCAAAACCCTAATTTTGACTGGCTTAGGAGGCATTTGGACTGTGCAATCCTTGAGTAGTCTTGAACCATTTGAAGATGATTCTTGATCAATCTTGAAGAATATGGGAGGACAAATTTTGGGGTACAACAATAACCTATACCACTCATTCACTCCTTATGATCCTCAAACAAAAACAAGTAAAGTATATCTTCCATCTATCACATCCTATAACTTGCCTTTAACACCCTTTCATCCCGCCTTTTATCAAACCTCAATCAGGCCACTAACCTCATCAAAACTCTTCCAAAAGTTCAAACAAATTTATTTAATCTCTCTTGAAAATATCTTGAGAATCTCTTCCTCCAACATGGATCCCTTCAAAACTGAAGCCTCCTAGATTAACTTCAGACATATAATGGATGTCAACTATGACATCATGCAATCTGTATGTTGTCCATAGGCTAAAAGGAAATATGAAGACCTGCTTGAATCATTAACCTCTCCTCCCTTATGTTTACCTGCTCTAGAACCTACAAGACAAATGGTTCTTGGCTTAGAAGTTGTGCGCCCCTCCAATAACCTTGATACTGTTTTAGTAACAGTTTAAAATTAACCCTCTTGCTATGGTATAAAACCTGCTATAGATGTAGAAAAGGAAATTTAAGGGATAAATTAAACCTTGGAGAAGATGCAAGAATCTAATCGAATTATTCAAGAGCGTCTAGAATGTCAGGAGAAGACGGGTCTAGATCGAGCAACTTCCTTCATTCAGATGGCTGAGATGTTGAAGAAGTTCATGGAGAATTTTAACAAAGAGTCTTAGGATTAGACTGTATCTTAGAACTTAGGATTTATTCCCTTATGTTTCTAAAAATTTTATAGTTCTAAAATCTTGTGTTTAATTTAGTTTATCTGAATGTTGGTTATCTTTAATGTTTATCCTTCTATCTCAATCTCCAGTTAATCTTAAGATAAAACTTAAAACGTATTATAAATAAACCTTCATGAAAAACTCAAAGAATTAAGAAACCTTAAATCGTCTTCCCTCTCTATTTATCTTTACTTCTTTTCTTTCAATCAATGAATTCTGTTTCTTGTGTTGATTATCCTCTTAGATTAATTTTTCTCTTTCTCTGTATCACCTATTTCTTTCAACTGCTATTTCAGTAATTTTCCTATATCTTTATCACCTTTTTGATTTCTGACAAAGGGGGAGAAAGCATAATGATTTTGATAATGTTTATTCTCAGAACAATAAACTCAAACATGTAAAATGTTGTTGCTACTAACTGTTTATTTGATGTTATCAATTCAGGAACTCTAAACAAGTTCACTGAGTTTATTCTAAGACAACTTGAAGATGAAGATCCTGATGCAAAGGTTGAAAACCTTATGGATGAAATCAACTTTAATTTTATACACAAGATGTTGTACACTTTGTGAATATATGAATATTCAAACAGATGTACCAAACATAATTCAAAAGTTATAAGTTTACTGAAAGTAAGGTAATCTTGCTTGATATCATAGTGTTCAAAAGTTGTTAACTTTTTAAAAGTATGAAATTCAGACTTAAAGCTTCAGAAGCTGTGCTCTCCTGAAAGGAAGATAAGTCAACATTCTGATGCATGCTCTCATACAGAGATACCACTCAGAAGCTATGCTCTGATACGTGTGCTTCTGCAACATATACTCTATTCAGAAGTTGTGAACTGTCTAAATATCTGATACATTGGAATATATCAGATCAAATACTGATGCTTGAGAAATATAGTGTTTTGGTTGTGATATTATAATCATGGAACAAAAGTGCTGATACATGACGCGTGGCATTATTTAATCAGGCTCAAAATCAAGATTTTGATTCTTCATCAAGTGTTAATAGAAACCAGGTTCTGAGATGAAGACCAGGTGTTCTAGTCAGACGCTGATGAGTTGCTATTGGGAAGTGCTAATTCTCTATTCTATGTTCTGAATACTCAAAATTTTTTTTGTGAGTCCTGGGCTCAAAAGGAGAATCTGAACAAGCTTAAATAAAATTTTGGGTTTAACAGATTCAGGGGGAGCTGTGAGCTTAACTTCGAATTTATCGACTATGGTGATTACCCAGTATAAATTGTTCTATCAAAATACATGGTTTTGTCATCATCAAAAAGGGGGAGATTATAAGAACAAGAAGTGTTTCTACATCTGGCTTTGAGATTTTGATGATAACCTTACATGTTATCTTAGAGAAGAATTATATACACTAATGGTTTCATTTTAGTGTGTAGTTGCTGCTATAATATTCTGACTCTGGTACAAGGCATGTGCATCATCAGGTTCTGAACATACACTATTGAAATAAAACATGTGGTTACATGTTACAGTTGAATTCAAGGTTCTAAATCTATATTCTATAACGTGTATAAGGAATGTTAGTACAAGAGGTTCTGATTGTGACTTTGTGGTTAAGATTTGGAGGCCTTCTAAAGCTTTGCTTATATGTGTTACAAGTTCTGAATATTATGAAGACAAGGTTCTGCTGAACAAGTTCTGATGATCTGAAGAAAAACAAGTTCTTACAACCTAGTACTGAAGACTCTGAAGACAAGGTTCTGTGTGACAAGTTCTGAAGACTCCAAGACTTAGCTTCTAAGACTTAAGAGTGAATCTTCTACAACAAGCTTCAATGTTCAACATTCAAATATCTGAAGCCTCTGATGATAAGAAAAAAGTTCAAATGGTTAATGTGTGATATTGTACAAAAGTTACATAAAGTGTCTGTGACCTCTATCCTATAGGTGGCGTAAGGACAATCCCTTATACTGTATTGTCAACCATTCTCATTGTGACCTTTGGGAACAAACAGCTGGATTTACAAATCTCTTTCTTTACTTAACGAATCTATGTTTACAAGCTAAATAGAAAAACATAATTCATAGGAAAAGTGGAAAGCTATCATTGAACAGTGACAAGATACAAAAATATTATTTTATACTGTCTAAACTCTTATGCCTTATTCTATCAGCTGGGAGCTAACCGTTGGTACAGGAAAAGTCCTTTCTATCCTCACAACCTTTCTCTCTGTCAAAGGATATGAAAGAAGATTGAAGATTCAAAGAAAGTTTCCGAAAGCCGCTAACCGCCAGTTGTTAACCATTGGCCATCAAGCTTCATCCTGTGAAAGGAAAGTAGTGGATGCTAAAGATGTTAAAGCTGTAATGTTACATATTCTGAAGACCACTAAAGAGGAGAGAAAAGAAAGAAAGAAGATTTCACCAAGATGTCATACAACTATGATCATATACATCTTGAATGAAATAGAAGAAGCAAGGAGCTATTGCTCGTAGCTTACTCAATAAGAAGAAGACTACAAGATGCTATTCAAGTTCCAATTACATGCATCTCGGTAGATCACAGAAGAAGAAAGGAGTTACTTCTCAGAACATCCTCAACATGAATATGAAGAAGAACACTACAAGATACTACTTAACTTATGATCATATACATCTTTGTAGAATATTGCAAGGAACACTAGAGTTGTTGCTCATATAGTGTCTCTGTTCGAATCTCTTCATGTAAATTGTTTTAACATTTGACTTGTTGCTCGAAGAAGTGTTAAAAAATATGTGTTTAAAACACTTGTGTAATCTGTTTAGAAGAAGCATTCATGTAAACACAAGATCACCATCAACTGTTGTTGATTGATTCCTTAGGAGACTTGGTGAAAGTCGGATCTCAAGAAGATAATGGCTGCGGTCATTATAGGGAATCCTGATAGGAGATCTTGCGGGATCAGATTCTGTTAGGTCAATGGTAGTCATATCTCATAGGGGACTGGGTGAAGGTGTTGTAACTGGTTTTAAATTTGAGAGTCCCCACCATTAATTTTTATCTTAAGGAAGGGAATATAAAGGATAACCCTAAAAAGTTAGATATTATAGGTTTTTTGGACTCGATCTTAGATGAAGAGAAGGTGTTAGACACCCCTTATCTACCTTTTTCACAAGGATACTAGGGTTAAAAGTGCGATTTTTAGGAAATAGGGTTTTAATTTTTATTAGAGGAACTCACCACGATTTTAAGTCTTATGCCTATGTATCCTCTTATGAGTAATCAGAGTCCCAATTTGTAGTTCGCAGTTTAGTTTATGTTTTTTTATAAGATTGCATAGAATTGCTTTCGAATTAACCTTGAGCCTTATCTAGGTTGAAAATTATGGGAGCATAGACGCAGTTCGCAGTTATTTTAAAAGTAATTCTCCTTAATCCTTTTTCAAAAATAATCTTAAGTTTTTTATTATGTTAGTTGAAAAATGTTTTGATGTTGGTTATCTATTTTAAATTTTGATTTGATTAAAATATGTGGTATGACACAAAGCGGAGGAAGTCTAATATAGTCTCCTCATCATGTGGCCAGATATTAGCCACGTGTCGCTCACGGATGGTGAATTGCATAACTTTTAATTGTTTGACCGATTTAATTACTCGAATATGGACATCCTATTATTATAAAATGTTTGAATTAATTATTTTAAGAAGTTTGATTTATGTTATGTATACACTAATTAACCATAGATTTAAAGGTATTTACAAATTAACAAGTTTAATTAACCTATTTAAAAAACCTAATAAAATATGTTTATTTATTTATTTTTAATGAAACAAAATTAACTATTCTTCATAATTAATTAATTAACTAAAATTATTACCTAAACTAATAGTAACCAAATAAAACAAAAAAACTAAGGGGTGTTAAGTTAGAATTATGGAGCGTAGAGTTAACAAAAAAGGAAAAAATACAGAAGCCCAAATCCCAAAGCCCAATTCTAACTAGAAAATAAAAAATATTAATAACAATGTAAACATTGAAAACCTGAGTCACATTTCGTTTCTGTCTCATACATATTCTCTTCCATTTTTCTCCTAAGAGGCAAACGATTTTGACATTGGCCTCATATTTTAATCATTGTCCAAGAATAGTTGTTGTCTGATATAGACAACAACCCTGGAATAAACAAAAAAAAGAAAAAGAATTGTAAGAGGTTGGAAAGATAACAAGTTTGGTGTTGTGTATCTTGGCGATGAACTTGTGGATGAATTCTGTGTGTTGTGGATGAAAATGTGAATGAATTTTCAGGAAAAATAAGAGTCCTATTTATAGACTTGAATTATGTTAGAAAAAAATTAGTGACTAAGTTATCCAAAATTTATGAAAAGCGCAAGCCCGATTTTCAAAAAAGGAAATAAAATTAGTAAAAAAAAGAATTACAAAAAATGTTAAAAAGTGCACCATAAGAGATTCGAACCCACGACCACATATTTACAGCTTAATTCCTTACCAACTATGTGAAGCTACGGGCAAAAAACACAGAGCCGCCACCAAGCTTTATTTATCCCGAAGAAAGGGGAAATATCGAGAAAACCACAAGAGAAAGGATAAGATGGTCTTGCGACCAAGAGAAAGGGTAACGGAGTCGGTTATGCGAGGGGAAGGTATTAGCACCCCTCACATCCGTTATAAGTGGAAAGGAATTATTTTTTATTAGTGCGTTCGTGAGGGTCTCGCAACCCTTTGCCTACGTATCCAGTGAAGGAATCAGAACACCATAGTTCCTCTAGAAAATGTTGGTTTGTTGGTGTTTTTTAGTGGGCGACTTTAACATACACATTCTAGCAATAGGCACGGCCTGTATCACGGTAGAACGAAGATAACATGCCCTTTGGGGTAAGTTTTTGATTGGTTGAGTGTTTTGCAAGTTTTAGAATGAATTCGAGTAATGATTAAATGTTTTTGGATTTTTGATTTGTGGATAATAAATTTTAATCTTAATTACAAAAGAAGAAAAAGGTCAAAGGGTAAAGTCTACCCTAATGTTGTCATGCATGGGTTCCAACCTAAGGTCTAATTAGTTCGCATCTTGAAGAAGAGGAAACTATCATCCTAAAGGAGCATGTTATAAACATAAAGTAAAAGGAGACGGTGTTTGTGAAGAGTGATCGTGGATTTTGATCATAGCAAAAAGTTACGACAAAATGAGTAGTATTATGAAAGACGTGAATGGAATGCTTGGTGTATGGGAATTGAATCGGGTTATGATTAACCAAGGGGTGTACTTGATTATCCTCGTGAGAATAGGTGCTTCTACCTGTAGCGGTAGAAATAATTAAGACTAAGCCATTAGATTGACTAGACTCACACATATCAAAATAAAAATCGCTACCGCGCTTTATTGTTTCCAAAGGAATGAGAAGAGAGCGAATAACCCAAAAGATGGGGGAGAGATTCAAGGTAAGGGGGTTGGTTATGCAAAGGGAAGGTATTAGCACCCTAAACATCTACGGTACTCCGCTGGAACCTCTTTGTAAAATCTGTATATTTTTGCTATAAAATTTTGTATGTAAAATAGATGGTGGAGGTGAGAAAAGAAATGTATTTTTTATGATTTTTGCACTCGCCGCGGTTGTGAACCTTTAGTGCCTACGTACCACCTTTCGTAAAATAAGAGATCAGAGTACACATAGCTCCTCTTTTAAAAAAATAATTTAAAACACAAGTGTGTTGGTTAATTTTATAAGATAAGACATCATTGTCATTGTCCGTGTGGAAAAACATACTTACTACCCACAATTATGAGAAAGGAGAATTTTCATCATCTCAAAGTGGAGGATATGACTTGGATTTTAAAATCAACAATGCCTCACTCAACACCCAAGTGGAAAATATCTCACTTCACTACATGTTGTAGAAGTATAGTTGTTTGCATCACTACAAGGATTGACAAGAGTCCAATCTTTTGAGAAAAGTTTTAAAATAAATGCCAAAGTGGCAAAAATGGTTTGAAATGAGATTGATTGTATTTTAGTCTTCTCACAAAAAATGTCAAGGTATTATTAAGTTGATTGAAGTTTATTCATGAAAAATGTTTTGAAAATGCATGGACCTAAGTCCAAGTTTATTATGAAAGTGGTTCAAGTTTCAAAACAAGAAGAGTTTTCAAAAGGAGGGATAATATTTTTGAAATTAAAGAAGATGGGAGGAGAAGAAGAGACTATCCTAAAGCATAAGGTAAAAGCTAGGGATAAGAAGCATCTAACCAACAAGAAGCCAATACTTGAAATTATGAGTCAAGATAGAATTCCTATTCCTTGGATTTAAACCAAGCAAGCAAAGGTACTAGACCTCTTGAGAGAACCAAACTTCAAGTGTATTAAGTCTTTACAAAAATTGGACAGAGTAACAGCTGTATACGGGTGAATTCCAGATTACAAATAAAGAATGTAATCACAATAACCTGCATACAAAACAAACAAACAACCCAATGTATTGAGGTAAACCTCAAGAACTCCAAACAACATATCAATTAAAGTCACAAGATCTCCACAAAGGCAAAGGTTTCTAATCCTAAGTCCAAGAAGTCCAATACTCCATAATGCCAAGGATAGTAACCAAATAGTCCAAGTATCATTAAAGCTTTTTATGGTTCATGTTGATTATTAGGTATCTTCAAAAAGGAAAGAAAAGCTCAAGTGAGCAAAAATAAAAATGATAAGAAAGTAAATGCTCAAATGAGAAAAGATGAAAATAGCATGAAATGTAAATGCTAAAAGTAAATGGTGCATAAAATAAAAGGGCATATAATAAAAACACAAGATAAATTCAATTATTAGTAATTAGTGGTTAGTTGGATGACCATCTTGAAACTTGCATTTGGAACTCATTAGAGGATTGGTAGAACCAAAGCCTCCACACTGCAAGTTGCATTTGCTTTTTGTCAAGTATATCATCCATTTGGAATCCTCACAAGTACCATTTAATGATCAATGATGTTTAAGTGATCCACGTTGACCAAAAGTGATGTAGATCCATTAGAGGATTGGTAGAACCAAAGCCTCCACACAATGAATCTCAAGGTTATTAGATCAAAGAGATCAAATTAACATACTTGGGTTTGCAAACATAGGTTTGGGCCACAAATGGTCATTTATTTGAATCGGGATAAAATTTAGCGATATGTTAAGCAATCGTAAGTGGACTTATATAGAAGTCGCACCTATTTTGAGACCGGTCAATAGTAATCTATGCATCATTTATTTTGAGACTTGATATAGAGATCATACTCCAATAACACTTAGTGCAATAAGAAAGGGATGAGATGAAGAAGGGTGGGGAAGAATATACAAACCACATTTGAATTAAATTTTAATCAAACTATTATTAAAATCATTCATCCATTTTTATGGAGTTCGACTCAACACCATGGATTCAATGATGTTAATAAAGTTCATGATAAAAAATTTAACCCAAGATCATCTAGAAAATAATCACAAAATAATATTACATTTAATATATACATTTAATATATACATTAAAAAATATTTTAAAATAGAAATAGGAGAGAAAAATATTAAATATGTTCAAATTAATCAAGAAATAATAAGTAAGACCATAAAAAAAATCTGAAATGAACTCAAATATTTTTATAAAATTTTTGGTAATTTTTTAAAACCAGAAAATATTTTTAAAATTAAAAGAAATGAGTAAAATGAACCAAAAATGATAAAAAATAACAAAGTCATAAATAAAAAATAAATGAGGTCACCAGTATTTGTCACAATGTCATTGGATCATTCTCTATTTTTTTCAGAATTTAAAAATGCATAAAAGTATTTTTAAACATTTAAACAATTCAAATGAAGTGAAAATTTATAAAAAATATCAAAACATAAAATAAAATTGTGAAAACATAAAAATCAGAAAGAGAAAAAATCAATAATATTTTTCATAATTTTTCCAGATTTTTTGGACTAAAAATGAATTTTCTATGATTTTTTGAAGTTTAAAACAATTAAATATAAAAATCAGAAAATAAAATAAAAACCAAAAAGATGTGGACCAATGGATGAGAGTAAAAATGCGTTAGTAATCAAATCCAAGGGATCTGGCACGCTGTATATATCATGGTCATTAGTGAATAAAACACTGAATCACTTATTAAATCAGAAATTCAAAAAAAAAAAACAAGTGGCGCGCCATCATTGGTTGGAAAATGACACGTTGGTCATCTTCAACCTCCAGCCAGTCCCAAAACCAGGTTGCTCAAACTGTAAAATTAGAGCACGAGACCTATGCCATTCGCTTCGTCTCTTCAAGACGAAGACAACCACACCTCCGCGACAAATTTATATAAACTGTAGCTCAAGCAATTTGGAAGGAAAGTTTTGAAAAGGGATTTGAAATTTCATGGTCAAAACGTGTTTCCAGATAAAAACAAGTGTTGTGACTAGAACCAGGGCAATGAGAGCTTCATAATGATATCAAAGTTTGGAAGAATTGATGGGGAAATCTACCTATTGAAGTTGAGTTGCAGAGCTCTGAAACTAGAATTCTATGGATCAATATAGGTCACGATTCTTGAAGGTAATTGTATGGTTAGCTTCAGGGAAGATCAAGGAAGGTGAATTGATAGAAAAATTGGATTGAAAAAGGCTTGAACACTGATTTTTAAGTTGCAGAAAAATGAGTTATGGAGCAGGTTTGGCAGAGTGATTCTGGATGTTAAAGCTTGAGGAAATGAATGGGGGATGACCCCTATTTATAGGGAATCAAATGGAATGTTCAAGCGTGTGAAATGATGAAGTTTGGAGGGAAATCGTGTGAAGTTCCAAACAAGAAAAGTGTGACTTCTATTTTGATCAAAACCCATCAAAAATGCGTGTTTTTCTATTCTAATCACTTCTGGAAGTTCACTAAACATGTTTAGAAGCAAAAACACGCAGAAAAAATGTGTTTAGTAGCTAAATCAAGGATTTCAAATTCAGACTTTTGAAGAAACTTCAGTTTCAAGTTACCAAGTTCAAATCAATGGCATTCTCAGCTCAAGGGGTCTTAGGGCATGATTCTTGTAGCTTTAGAAAGAGGATATTACAAGCTTTGAAATATGTTATACCCCAAAATTTTCCCTCCCATTTTACTCAACATATGCTCATAGAGATCCTCAACTTGCTCAAGGATACCCAAGAGTTGACTAGACAAACTCTCTCCTAAAGCAAGGAAACTCCAACTAGGGTTTCTATTTTCATCAAGATGGGTAAGCTCCAAAGACTTCAAATCTTTTCCATGGTCCTAATATGTTCTCAAGAACATCCATGTCAAGTCTCATGCCCTGCATAAGAAGTTTGCTCAGTCAAACTGCTCAGATGCTTGAAAATCAACTATATTAGGTCAAAAGTCAATTGTGACCCACATACAGTCAAACTTCAATATTTTTGGTCAACATCAACATTTTGAAGTGATATCCATAATTTGATGAAGTGTTGATCATGATTCCTCAAGGAATGCTCCTAATTCATCAAAACTCAAAAGTTGTTAAATTAGGGTTTCTTAGGAAAAGTCAACCAAACTTTGACCAAGCATAACTTTCTCATACTTTATCAGAAATTTTTCATCCAAGGCTCATTTTGAAAATAATCCAATTTCCTACGACTCATCTTCATCCCTCAAGTTCAAAAAGTGCACTCATAAAAAGATATGAATTTCTACATTATAGGTCCTTTTGAAAAGTCAACAAAAACACCTTTTGGGTTAAAGCTTCTTACATGAACATGGAAGACCCAATAGATATGAAACCAAAAGGTTTATTTAGGGGACATCCTAAACTTTCTAAAAAGTCCAAGAACACCTTCCCAGGGTCAAAATTGGAGGAGATATACATTGTCAAAGTTGGTCATTTTTAGAAAATTGTCAAAAGTCAAATGTGCTCAAAAGTGCATTTGTTTGTCAAATGGGCCTAGCTTTTCATGATTGCATCTTGTTGAAGACATGGTCCACGACCCAAATCAGCACCCATATATTATTTGCTCTATTTATTTATTTTATTTTGATTTTTATTATTTAAAAGTCACATTAAATCAAATAAATGACAAAAAATATAAAAGATTGATTTTTTGATCTGATTTTTGTTAGAATCAAATCTAATTAAGCTGGCCTAATCAGATCAAATCAAGTAAAGGCAAATTGAGGAAAAAATAGCATGATTAGGATGGTTTTGGAAAGATATTATATAGCAAATAAATCACATTCAATTTCCATGATTGGAAAAGATTCAAGTTGTTTTTGTTGCCCTAATTCATCACACTGCATATATAGAACATAGACAAGCCAAAAGAACAGGGGTTACAGTCGTGAGAGCTGAAGGACAAAACCCAAATTTTAGCAAAAAAATGGTGGATCGTTTTCTCACATAGGTGGTGATTCAAGACATTCCAAAGCTTCTAAATGGTTCCTAGATATCTCCTAAAGCTAACAGGATCAATTGCAAGCATTCCCAAGTCCAAAATCGCTCCTGGTAAACCCACGGTTTGCACATACCAGTTTGATTTTGATATTACAACTTAAGCATGATTAACCACTTTTAAGCATAGCATTGTATTTGTATCATCATTTGGAATGTTTTAGTTCAATTAATTTTAAGTTTTGATGACTGTTTCGCTAATTGCCATTGCTAGGGTTTAGGGGGCCTTTTTAGGGTTTCTTTGTAAAGCTTAAATTGGACCAAGAAAATGGTGCCATGGTACTCGTGAGATCAAGACGAGTTGATTGGTATAGCTAGAATTAATTTATCATTCATTTTATGAATTTTTGAAGCTTGCAGGTTTATAGATATGAAAAATGTCCGTAGGTATAAGTCTGATACCCAAAACGACACTTCGGGGAAGAAGGTGAAGGCGTGGCAATCAACCACTGGTCCATTTGAAATTCACGCATTTTTGGAGGAAACTATGTGGCTAGTCATTATAATATTGTTTTCTTATTATATTAACAATTAACAGCGCAACGCAGATGACAAGGGGTATAGGCGTGTGAAGCAAAGGACTTGGGTTCGATCCCAGGTCCAAACATTTTCTTATTTTCTAAACAATTCCTTGCAGAACCAGCGTGCCTCATAGTCTGACATCCACCATACACCTCAGCGCTTCATCACTGGATCCATCTCCAGCCAGATCCAATGCTCAGCATGCGTAAGCTCATGGTAGACCCTCAGGAGACAATCCCACTGGATCAGGCGCAGGACCTTTGGGCCAAAGAATTTAGGCCCAGCCAATTCAGGAACGCCCCCCTAATTGCTCATCCAACAGGCCCAATTCTATTATCTTTTTGTTTTAATTCTTTTTATTATTTATTAATTATTTCTTTTCCCAAATAACACCAAAAATCAGTTTTTTTTATTTAATCAAAAATCATAAAAACATCAAAAATCATTTTTTTTATAAAAAATATTTTTATTAATTAATTAGTTTAATTAAATTAAGGCAATTTAATTCTTTTTGTATAATTAAAATAAATAGAATTAGGGTTAAATTTGTATATAGCCTAATTTCTTCTTAAAAAATAACCTAAATATTTTTTCAATTAGATTTTTAGGTTTTCCAATTATTTCCCGCGTTTAATTCGCCGCGCGCGCCTTTAATTTTCTTTTTTCTATTATTGTAACTGTTTCGGGTTTGTAATAGATTTAAGTAGGGTTTTAATTCCGCATCTTTATTTACAGTCAAAATAATTATGTATCTGCGGAAGCCTTGTAATAGCTAGGACTTTAATTTCTCGCATTTTTATTTCCGCAAACTATAAACTGCTTAGATGTATGTATAGGATTGCATGGAAAGACAAATTGAAATTAAAATAGTAGAAAACCCTAAATCTGCAAAGATAATTAACTGAAAAAATACACTTGCACATGCTCACTCCTAGGGTTTACTCCACTCCGGTTGCCTTCGGTAAACGGTCATGAAGTATATGGAATGTTAGTGGTCGTCTTGTAGTCCCAAAAGATCTAAAATGACCCATTCAGATGTTGCCTCGGAAAAAGATCTTTAAGACTTTAGGATGATTACTAAAATTTCCTAACATTGCTTTTGTGATCGTACTTGTCCCTTCGAACGTCCCTTAAAATTCCAACGAAGGTGCTACCTATTCCTTAATAATAGGATAGTGCTGTCTAAAGGAAAATGAACATACTTTTTTCGAGTAGGTATATTAGTTCCTAGGTACTTGCTCAAACAAAAATTTTCACACAAACACTTTTCAAAACAATTTTCAAAACAACTTCGTCACAATCTTGAGGACCGATAAAAGGGTTATCACAAAGTAAAATTTTTCAAAACAAGCACACACAAGCAATTTTAAAAATGAGTAAAATACCTAAGAGCCAATGGAAAACCATGGATAGAAAGGGTGCTAACACCTCCCCTTTCTATAATCTACCCCCGTACTCAGAAACTCTCGAAAAAATGTTTTTTCTGTTCTTTTTCCTTTCCTTTGTTGGATGAAATAAAAGTCGGTGGCGACTCTTGCTTACCGCAACATTTGTGAACAAAAAACGCAAACCAGTATAACAGTCGGTTCTGCCACCGTATTACAAAACTGGCGAATCTGCTAGGGAATTATCTAATAAAGTGGGGTATACCTTAGGATATAGGTCATTTTAATTACTTCTCTTGCTTGTGTTGATTGATTTATTTTAAGGGCATCTGTTGGGGTTATATAAATCCTACACCTGGATTTGGGGACATCTTTTAGGTAAGTAGCAATAAACTGTGAGGGAACTGTGCGGAGTATACTGATACGGTTGAAGTAGCAGCTACGTTGATGTGGCACTTTGGTTGGTATCGATAACCCTTGAGTCAATCAGGGAGAGTACGGGGCCGCCGCGTGGTGTCGTGAAGCATCAACTGACCTTAGAACCTTTAATTGCACAACTTAGCCAGTAGGACATAGCGAGATGGCCAACTTTGGTGTATTCCTAAGGTCGAAAGATACTCGATGCTACACTCGTTGAGGTTTTACTCTTGATTTTTGTTTGGTTGCGAGTCAATCGCCTATTGAACAAGCTGGGGGAAAGATCAGTGATATTGAGATCCCTTAGAACCCGATTACTATTTATAGGACATGTTGAACCAATCTAGCTTCAAGAGGGTATGGCCTTAAAACTCATGCAGGCCTTAAACCTAAGTACTTGGTGTGACTTGCTTGTTGTTTGCTATACATGTGATTTTCTAGAATAATCATGACATCATAAGCATGGCATATCATAACTAACCATTTCAAGGATTTCCTAGGGCTCATTTTTGCTTTCTTTTGTAGGATATGGCATCCGCCCGTAGGAACACTATCCAGATTAACCTTGTGAAAATGTCTCTCCAACTAAAGGACCTGACATTAAGGGTTCCTGAAAGTTCTCATTTCACTAAAAATCATGGTCAGTTGCTCAACTTGGTCACTACAAAACCTGATGAAGAACTGTTAAAAGTGCTGTTTCAGTTCTTCGATCCTGTGCACTATTGTTTCACCTTCTCGGATTACCAGCTAGTACCTACTATGGAGGAGTTTTCTCAGTTATTTGGGGTACCCGTTCTTTATTAGTTACCTTTTAACGATACAGAAGAACATCCAAAGCCTGAAGAGATTGCTAGAGCTCTATCCTTACAACGGTCTGACGTAGTGATAAGTTGGGAGACTAGAGGAAGTGTCCAAGGAATCCCGGTTAAGGTTCTATTCGAGAAGGCTTACCATTTTTGGGATACCCTGGATTTACAAGATTTCTAAGAAGTGCTGGCACTTCTCGTTTACAGAATGGTACTTTTCCCTAATGCGGATCAACTCGTAGATGTGAACACTATTAAGGTTTTTCTGTCTCATAATCCGGTGCGTACATTACTCGGGGATATTCTACACTCTCTGCACGCTTGCACTCTAAAGAGAAGGGGGACCCTCTCGTGTTGCACTCCTTTATTGGCTAGGTGGTTTATTTCGCACCTACCCATGTCTGTTTTAAAGAATGAACATGGTTTGAAATGGTCTCGTAGGCTGATGTCTCTTACACACTCAGACATTCATTGGTGTTCACGGTTCTCAGAAGATGTTACCATCATTGATCACTGTGGTGAATTCCCTAATGTCCCTCTCTTAGGCATTAGGGGAGGAATCACATACAAACCTTGTTTGGCACTGCATCAGTTTGGTTATGCGAGAAGAGATGGTCCTCATGATACGCTTATCCAAGGAATCGCCTTTAACTATGAGAATGATGCTCAGGGATACCGTAAAAGGTTCATAAAAGCTTGGGGCATGGTGCATAAAATTGATAGCAAGATGCTAGGGCACAAGAGTTCCATTCCTATTGAGCCTTATCTCCGATGGGTACGAGCTCGCGCCCAAAGTCTTATGATGCCTTACCCTGCTGTCCTACCAATAACTGTGGAACCAGTTATTGAAGGAGAGACCACTTCACTTGGTTATCATCCTGACATGCCAAGTGATCATGAAGAGTTACAGAAGTCTTGGGTTCACCTCAAAGAGGAGCGAGACACGTTTGAAGCTCAGTTCTATGCCATTAAGAAGAAAGTCCTGGAGCTCACTAGGCTACTTCATGAAGAAAGGAACATAAACGCCTACATTGCACCAAAAAGGATGCATTCCTGGGAGACCTAGTTTCTTTTTTGCTTTAAGTTTTGTTTTGTTTTATTGTAAGCCTAAAAGGCATTCCTTGTAACAATTCGAACTTATTAATGCAATTAACGTGTGTTTCTTTTGGTTAAACAAATCTGAGCCTTTAAGAATTCTTGAAATAATTGCATACACATCCCATCCATAGCATTGCATAAACATGTATCATTACAGATTTCTCATCTTCTTCGCTGTTTATTTCAACAGTAATGTCTTTCGAACAAAGCATCAAGAATCTTCAGGCACAAAATTCCCAATTCCAATAGATGTTCATAAATCTGGCGAAAGGGCAGGAGGACCTGAAAGCCCTCATCCTGAAGGAGAAAAAGAAAAAGGTCGCTGGTATTCTGAATATGGGCAGAAGGTTCAGGGGCCGTTAAAGCAACAAGTCGGTCTGACCTCTTCACCCAAGGAAGGGGAGAACCAAGAAAGAGAGTCAAGGGAAAAGGACCCCAGTCCTGAAGTTTCTAAAAATGATACAGATTACAATGATGAGCAGAATCCTCCCACTGAGGATAGGTACAAGCAGTTGGAAGATCGTCTGAGTGCTATGGAAGTCCATAGGATACCTGGGCTGGATTCGAAGAATTGGGATTGGTGTCGGGAGTGGTCATCCCGCAGAAGTTCAAGGCTCCAATTTTTGCAAAGTACGATGGGCTGTCTTGCCCAAAGCTCCATCTCCGTTCCTACGTCAGAAAGATCCAGCCCAACACCGCTGATAGAAATTTGTGGGTTCACTTCTTTCAAGACAGTCTGTCAGGGACTCAACTTGAATGGTTCTACCAGCTGGAGGGAACCAATGTCCGAAACTGGGAAGATCTGGCTGATGCCTTTTATAAGCAGTATCAATATAACACCGACATTGCTCCCACTCATACTCAACTCTAGAGTATGTCCATGGGTGCAAGTGAAGGCTTTAAGGACTATGCACAGAAGTGGAGAGACTTGGCTGGAAGAGTCCAACCCCCTTTGTCTGATAGGGAGTTGGTCGATATGTTTCTTGGGACGCTATTTGGTCCATTCTTTAATCGTTTGATCGGCAGCTCATAAGTTGGTTTCATCGAGCTAATTCTAACTGGGGAGAGGGTAGAAGCTGGGATCTAGAGTGGTAAGATACATAAAGATGCCTCTTCAAGCTCGGTAAAGAAGCCTTTCACCAGTAAGAAGGAAGCCAGTGCCATCTATAGCCCGAGAGGCCAAAGTAGAGCTGAGCACCGTCAAACAGTAGGTGCTATAATGATACCTAGACCTGCGGCTGCTCCACAACGTAACAATCAATAAAGTGTGGAAAGACCACAACGACAGTTTACCTAGATTAACATGACATTGGATGAAGTGTTACCCCATCTACTAAGATCCAACTTGGCAACCTTGAAAGAGGATCCCAAGAATCCAAACACCACATCTCCTCTGTATAATCCCAATGCTCGATGTGCCTATCATTCTGAGAGTCCTGGCCACGATACCAATGACAATTGGGCTATGAGAAATAAGGTACAAGATCTGATCGAGGCCAAGGAGATTGAGTTTGATGCTCCAGAAAATCGCAATGTCATAACTGCTCCCATGCCTAAGCACAATCTTGGAGTTAATGCTGTTAATACCGATCTGTTTGTGACCTCAGTTGATGAAGTTTCTACTCCTCTTATGACGGTTAAGAAGAATTTGTTGTCGGTCGGTTCATTTCTGGGTTGTGGTGAAGGTTTCCACATGTGTTTATCTCTGCCTTCTGGTTGCCATTTGCTGAAGTCAGGTGTTCAGCGCCTGATGGAACACAAAGAAATCTTGTTCGAGAAAACTTTGATTCCCGTTGTTCTGTTTGAAGATGTTGCTATTATAACCATTTCCGCCAATCATTCCAAGGCCTCCTCGAGAAGACCTGTTAGGATTACATCTGCTCCAAGAGTCGCTCCGTTAATAATCACCTTTCCTGGTCCTGTCCCGTATGCCTCGGACAAAGCTGTCCCCTGGAATTATGGTGTCGATGTGTACTATCATGGCATCAAACAAGATATGAAAAATGAAGAGGATGATCCTGATGTCAGTAACATTGTCGGGACCATCAAGGTTACCAGAAGTGGAAGGGTTTTCTCTCCCGAGATTTCCCTAAAGACTGTCAATAGGCCCATTGTTATTCCATCTGCTATTCCTACTGATACTTCAACTACTACTCCTGTGCTTACTCCAATTATCACTCCCGTCGTCGAGTCATCTGGGACTCGAGGCAAAGAAGTTATAGGTGAGCCTGCCCAGATGGAGGCACATAGAAAAATTATCGTGGAAGCCTCTAAGCAAGAGATAGAGGAAATATTGAAAATAATAAAAAAGAGTGACTATAATATGGTCGAGCAACTGGGGAAGACCCCCTCAAATATATCTATGTTGTCTCTGCTGTTGTGTTCTGAGGCCCATGCGATGGCTTTGATCGCATTCCTCAAGACTGCGAACGTGCCACAGGAGACCTCAGCTGACCAATTTAAAGACTGTGTGGCCAGCCTAACTGCTGACAATGGGCTGGGTTTTTCAGATGCAGACTTGACACCGAAAGGGGGGAAGCATAATGATGCTCTGCATGTCTCGATTGAATGCAGGGGAACCACTATGGCTCATGTGCTGGTAGATACTGGGTCTTCGCTGAATGTTCTACCCAAGAAGGCGCTGGATCAGTTGGATTGTGATGGCTTGACCTTAAAGCCTAGTAACATTATGGTGAGTGATTTTGATGGGTCAAAGAGAATGGCGCATGGGGAGGTGGACATCCCTGTCAAGATAGGTTCCCATACTTTTGAGTCCACTTTCTATGTAACGGACATCCGACCGTCATACTCTTGTTTGTTGGGTCATCCTTGGATCCATGAAGCTGGGGCTGTTACTTCTACACTGCACCAAATGCTGAAATATCTAGTAAAAGGGAAGATTGTCACTGTGCATGGTGAAGAGGAGTATATGGTGAGCCATCTTAACTCCTTCAGATACATAGAGATGGACGGGGAATTCATAGAGACTCCTTTCCAGAATTTTGAAAAAGTTCCCCAGATCTTGGCATCGACTGAAACTACTACCAGCAACAAACCTCCTCTGAAGATGGCTTCCCTCAAAGACGCCAAAGTAGTGGTTGAAGAAGGTGGGTATACCAATTTGGGACATCTCCCCGATTTTACTCACAAAACTGACAAGTCTGGTTTGGGCTTTACTTCAGGAGCGCAAAGGGCTGTTCGATGCGCTTGGGGTGAAGGACCTCCCATACGCATCAGTAATCAGGGAATTAATGCCATTGAAGATAGTGAGGAAGACTCGGACATTGACAACTGGATCTACCCAACTACCAACAGTGGACCGAGTAACTGGACGGCTAGGTAATTTATACCAGTTTCTTTTATTCCGCAGTAATTGTCTTACTTGTTTTGAGATTTGTAATAAACAATTTAAACTCTTCAGCCTTGTGCCTTGCCCGAGGAAGATTGGCTTTGTTTGTGAGGGCTATTATTTGTCATTTCATATATCATCAATAAAACATTGGACGTTCCTTGCATACAAATTTTGTGCTCTCTGTTTTTTTCTTTTCTGTTTCCACTTTATCAAAACAGCTATGCTCTTACACACACTCACGTATCATACAGCAGATCCATATCCACTATGGATCCCATTGATAACAGCTCTACTACTGCTAGTTATGACTTTAAAAATCCAATCAACCAAGCTGAAGACGAAGGTGAGGATGATTGTGAGGTGCCTGGAGAAATTGCTAGACTATTACAACAGGAAGAAAGGGTTATACAGCCTCATGAAGATCTAGTTGAGACGATAAACCTGGGCACAGAGATAGACGGAAAAGAAGTTAAGGTCGACGCAAATCTGGAAGTTATGATCAAACAACGGTTGATACAAATGTTGCATGACTATGTTGAGATTTTCGCCTGGTCATATAAAGACATGCCTAGTTTAGACACTGATATTATGGTTCATCGTCTGCCGACCAAAGAAGACTGTCCCCCGGTTAAACAGAAGGTCCATCATATGCACCCTGAGATGTCAGCAAAGATCAAGGTAGAGGTCATGAAGCAGTTTGATGCAGGGTTCTTAGATGTCACTTCCTATCGACAATGGGTTGCTAATGTCGTTTCGGTACCTAAGAAGGACGGTAAGGTACAAATGTGTGTGGATTACAGAGATCTGAACAGGGAAAGCCCCAAGGATGACTTCCCACTTCCTCACATTGACGTTCTGGTTGACAACTCCGCGCAACACAAAATCTTCTCCTTCATGGATGGTTTCTCTGGCTACAACCAGATCAAGATGGCTCCTGAAGACATGGAGAAGACAACCTTCATCACACAATGGGGCACCTTCTGTTACAAGGTGATGCCTTTTGGGTTGAAGAATGCTGGGGCAACTTATCAGTGAGCCATGGTCGCTTTGTTCCACGATATGATTCACCATGAGATCGAAGTTTATGTTGATGACTTGATAGCCAGGTTTCAAATCGAGGAAGAGCACCTTGACCATTTACAAAAGTTGTTTGACAGGTTAAAGACATACAAGCTGAGGTTGAATCCGAACAAATGCACCTTCGGAGTAAGGTCTGGTAAGCTCCTGGGTTTCATTGTCAGCGACAAAGGCATCCAAGTAGACCCTGCGAAGGTAAAGTCCATACAAGAAATGCCAACTCCCCGTATAGAGAAGGAAGTTATAGGTTTCTTGGGACGCTTGAATTATATCGCCATGTTCATTTCACATATAACTGCTACTTGTGAGCCCATCTTCAAGCTTCTGAAGAAAGATTAAGTGGTAAAGTGGAATGACGAATGCCAGACAACTTTCAAAAGAATCAAGGAATACCTTCAAGAACCACCAATTCTGATGCCTCCGGTTGAAGGAAGACCTTTGATATTATACTTAACAGTGCTAGACAATTCAATGGGGTGTGTGCTGGGGCAGCATGACGAGTCCGATCAAAAAGAGAACGCAATATACTACCTTAGCAAAAATTTTACCGACTGTGAGACACGATACTCACTGCTCGAGAAAACTTGCTGCGCTTTGGCATGGGCTGCTCGCCGACTAAGACAGTATATGCTGACCCACACTACTTTGTTGATATCTAAGATGGATCCAATCAAATACATCTTCAAGAAACCCGCTCTCTCCGGAAGAATAGCAAGATGGCAGATGATTTTAACTGAGTACGATATACAATATACAACCCATAAAGCAATCAAGGGGAGTGTATTGGATGATCATTTGACTCATCAGGCCATGGATGACTACCAGTCCATGAACTTTGAGTTCCCGGATGAGAATATTATGCTGGTGACTGACTACGAAGAACCTAGACTAAATGAAGGACCCGAAGAGGGATCCCGATGGACTATGGTTTTTGAAGGAGCTTCGAACACGCTTGGTAACGGAATCATCACTGTAATCATATCTCCTGAGGGCTGTCATACTCCTTTCACCGCCCAACTATGTTTCAACTACACTAACAACATGGCGGAGTATGAAGCTTGTATCATGGGTCTCAAGGCCGCTATTGACCTCAGGATCAAGTTCTTGGACGTTTTCGGGGATTCAGCCTTGGTAATAAGTCAGATCAAAGGCAAATGGGATACGAAGCATCTGAATCTCATCCCATATAAAGAGTACGTGATGACATTGCTCCCACACTTTGAGGAGGTAACTTTTGAACATTTCCCGCAAGATGAAAATCAGTTAGCGGACGCGCTAGCTACCATGTCTTCTATGTTTAAAGTCAGGTGGGACTACAAAGCTCCCCAAATCACCATTGAGAGGTTGGATGAAATAGCACACTGCTATGAAATCGATACTGAAGAGGTGGCAGACAAACCCTGGTTTCACGAAGTTAGGAGGTATCTCGAGAGTCAAGAGTATCCCGAAGGGGCTTCTGTCAATGATAAGAAGTTTCTGAGAAGGTTTGTTACGAAATTCTTCCTCAGTAATGGAATCCTCTACAAGCGCAATCATGAATCTACCTTACTATGGTGTGTAGACAAGAGCGAAGCAGAGAGGATTATGACAAATCTACATGAAGGTACCTTCGGCACCCATTCCAGTGGACATACCATGGCTAAGAAGATCCTACGAGCAGGATATTATTGGTCCACTATGGAAGCAGATTGTTATCAGCACTCCCGAACTTGTCATAAGTGCCAAATCTACGCTGATAAGATACATGTGCCTCCGGTTCCCTTGAACGTCTTGACAGCTCCGTGGCCTTTTGCAATGTGGGGCATTGACATGATCGGAGAGATCAGGCCCACTGCTTCCAATGGATATCACTTCATCTTAATAGCCATTGATTACTTCACGAAATGGGTTGAGGCGGCCTCTTTTGCTACTGTGACCAAGAACGTTTGTGGCGCAATTTATCTGACATAACCTAATCTGTCGGTATGGTGTGCCAGAGAGAATTATTACTGACAATAGTATGAATCTCAACAACACAATGATCACCGAGCTCTGTACCAGTTCAAGATACATCATTATAACTCTTCTCCCTACCGGCCGAAGATGAATGGCGCTGTTGAAGCGGCTAACAAGAACATCAAGAAAATTGTACAGAAGATGACAGTGACATACAAAGACTGGCATGAGATGTTACCATTTGCTCTTCATGGATACCGTACCTCAGCACGGACTTCGACAAGGGCAACACCCTATTCTCTGGTATATGGCATGGGGGCAGTCCTACCTATCAAAGTCTAGATACCTTCTCTCAGGATTATGAAGGATGCGGGTTTGAACAAAGACGACTGGATCCAAACTCGACTTGATCAGCTACATCTAATCGACGAGAAGAGACTTACCGCTATCTGTCATGGTCAGACGTATCAAAAGTGAATGATCAAGGCTTTTAACAAGAAATTCAAATGTCAAGAATATCAAGTAGGGGATCTAGTGATCAAGCGCATTATACTGCCGCAAGGTGATCCCAGGGGAAAATGGACCCCCACATACGAAGGGTCATTTGTGGTTAAAAACATTTTCTCAGGTGGAGCTATGATTCTAACCACCATGGATGGTGACTACCTTCCTCACCCTATCAATGCAGACATAGGTAAAAGATACTACGCATGATTAAAAGACCCGCTAGGTTGACTGGCCTAGGCAAAAATAAGGGCTTCCCGGCGAACCAAAAGGGTTCGGGCAAAAATAAGGGATGAAAATGGAAAAAATCTGTACACCCGGCAAATCGAAAACCTGAAAGGGCGGCTTGGGAAAAAAGGGTATCCCGGTGGACTGAAAACCCGAAAGGGCAGTCCAGGAGAAAGTTAGGGATGTAAAGCATATCACTATGTCCCATTGGATCATCTTGCAACCAGACTTCACTATCAACTATCAAGCTCGGACGACACCAATCAATCTAATCAACTTTCGGCCAAGTAGCAAAGTGATGAGACGCTCGAAGACATAAGGGCAATAGTAGAGTTGGAACTCAATGGGATTGTTGCACATAGCTGTTTTCTTTTGCACAAAATTGTATAGCTTCTATTTCTACGGCGGCGTTCTCTTACTAGCTCGCCAGCCTCCTTGTACGAAAATGCCTATTATAGGCCAACTTCAAAAATCAATACAAAATCATTTTCACAAGAAACTTTGAGTTTTTTTCTTTTTCTGTTTTGTTTTGCAAGAACGTCTAATGATTTATTCTTGACATATGCATTTGAATATGATTTCTGCTCATAAATATTTACATAAGAAACAAAAAGAAAATTACTCGTAGTTCCAGAAACAGGGGCAAAAACAAGAAGTATTAAACCCGACAGTTACTCTGCCCAACAGGTACCGGGACAGAGAAAGATTTGGAGCATAATCATCAGTACATACACTCCCCACAGAGTAAAAGTATTCAAAAGCATTGATTTCGGCTTTCCCGAAATAGGAAGTAATCTCCCCAGCCAGAGTCATTCAAAAACCTGACAACTATATCCCCCGACCGAATTTCATAATCGCGATCGGGTCAGTAAATTTTATCTCCCAAGAAGAGTTTATTTCTCTGGATACAGAAGCTCAATCCCCGACAGAGCTCATTACTTCAGCTACGTAAATTCACCTTCCAAGTTGTTCCCTGCAGAGTTATTCTCAAACAGAATCTCTCCCTGACAGAATATTCATAAATAACAAAGAGTAAATCTCCAGCATAGTCATTTCAGTTCACCATCCCCGGCGGAAGTAGAAGAACTACAATTCTCTACAATAGTCAAGAATGCTATATTCTCCAGCAACAGTTAGGGATTTATTTTCCCAGACTCGGACATACCCCAATAGCATTTCATGTACATACATCATGACATGCACATACATATCATATACCGCATAATCTCATTTATTTTGAGGACATCATCTCACAAGGCATTTCATGCATTGCATACAATTAACCCTGATATCTTTTCAGGAAAGAAAATTATCTTCAACAAATCCAACAACTATACAGGTCACGTCTGCAGACGACTAATGGAAACTCAGTTCCCAAAGCCAAACGGGTCAACTAATCTATCACTTCGAAGTAACCCTACGACCCAGGTTCCTTCTCATAAGCCCTACTATCTAGGATTTCATCCCGAAGTAACCCTACGACCCAGGTTCCTTCTCATAAGCCCTACTATACAGGCTTTCATCTTGAAGTAACCCTACGACCCAGGTTCCTTCTCATAAGCCCTACTATCCAGGCTTTCATCCCGAAGTAACCCTACGACCCAGGTTCCTTCTCATAAGCCATACTATCCAGGCTTTCATCCCGAAGTAACTCTACAACCCATGTTCCTTCTCATAAGCCCTACTATCCATTCTTTCATCCCGAAGTAACCCTACGACCCAGGTTCCTTCTCATAAGCCCTACTATCCAAGATTTCATCCCGAAGTAACCCTGCTATCCAGGTTCCTTCTCTTAGCCCTACTATCCAGGCTTTCATCCCGAAGTAACCCTACTATCCAGGTTCCTTCTCGTAGCCCTACTATCCAGGATTTCACCTCGAAGCAACCCTACTATCCAGGTTGCTTCTCTGTTATCTCCAGATAATAGTTTACAGCACTGTAAGACTTGGACTCGACCAGTTACGGCCGAGTTCACTGTTCCCCTGTAAGTCACTGTAAAGCCTGGACCCTGACCAGATATGCAGTTCACTTCCACCTCCCCAATCAAGAATTAGTTCCCCAGTATAGTAATGGACAACCGATGCTCCTAGACTATATTTCCCAAGACATAAATCAACTTTCCTCGGTGAAGTCCTCCTCAACGGCAGGTACATGAATTATCGCAAAGGAATCTCTTATGTAATCAATATCTTCTCTAGATGGCATATTTAAGCCCATATCCGACAATTCTCTGTCACCTTCCAAATGGCATCTGAAAGCCCATTCCTGATATTATCAATCGATTACCATGCACTTCATGCGAGTGCAAATTTCTGGGCACTCTAGTGGCTAATCATCTTCCACCCCCAGATCACGAAAGGCAGACAAGCCAATCTACATCCTCAAGTGTAAGGATATTGAACAGGGATAGCTGTTATACCCCACAATTTTCCCTCCCATTTTACTCAACATATGCTCATGGAGATCCTCAACTTGCTCAAGGATACCCAAGAGTTGACCAGACAAACTCTCTCCTAAAGCAAGGAACCTCCAACTAGGGTTTCTCTTTTCATCAAGATGGGTAAGCTCCAAAGACTTCAAATCTTTTCCATGGTCCTAATATGTTCTCAAGAACATCCATGTCAAGTCTCATGCCCTGCACAAGAAGTTTGCTCAGTCAAACTGCTCAGATGCTTGAAAATCAACTATATTAGGTCAAAAGTTAACTGTGACCCACATACAGTCAAACTTCAAGATTTTTGGTAAACATCAACATTTTTGAAGTTATATCCATCATTTTATCAAGGTTTTATCACTATTCCTCAAGGAATGCTCCTAATTCATCAAAACTCAAAAGTTGCTAAATTAGGATTCCTTAGGAAAAGTCAACCAAACTTTGACCAAGCATAACTTTCTCATACTTTATCAGAAATTTTTCATCCAAGGATCATTTTGAAGAGAATCCAATTTCCTATGACTCATCTTCATCCCTCAAGTTCAAAAATTGCACTCATAAAAAGATATGAATTTCTACATTATAGGTCCTTTTGAAAAGTCAACAAAAACACCTTTTGGGTCAAAGCTTCTTACATGAACATGGAAGACCCAATTGAGATGAAACAAAAGGTTTGTTTTGGGGACATCCTAAGCTTTCCAAAAAGTCCAAGAACATCTTCCTAGGGTCAAAATTGGAGGAGATATGCATTGTCAAATTTGGCCATTTTTGGAAAATTGTCAAAAGTCAAATGTGCTAAAAATAGCATTTTTTTTTGTGAAATGGGCCTAGCTTTTCATGATTGCATCTTGTTGAAGACATGGTCCACGACCCAAATCAGGATCCATATATTATTTTCTCTATTTATTTATTTATTTAATTTTGATTTTTATTATTTAAAAGTCACATTAAATCAAATAAATGACAAAAAATATAAAAGATTGATTTTTTGATCTGATTTTGTTAGAATCAAATCTAATTAAGCTGGCCTAATCAGATCAAATCAAATCAAGGCAAATTGAGGCCAAAATAACATGATTAGGATGGTTTTGGAAAGATATCCTATAGCAAATAAATCACATTCAATTTCCATGATTGGAAAAGATTCAAGTTGTTTTTGTTGCCCTAATTCATCACACTGCATATATAAAACATAGACAAGCCAAAAGAACATGGGTTGCAGTCGTGAGAGCTGAAGGACAAAACCCAAATTTTGGCAAAAAGTGGTGGATCGTTTTCTCACATAGAGGGTGATTCAAGACATTCCAAAGCTTCTAAACGATTCCTGGATATCTCCTGAAGCTAACACGATCAATTGCAAGCATTGTATTTGTATCATCATTTGGAATGTTTTGGTTTAATTAATTTTGAGTTTTGATGATTGTTTCGCTAATTGCCATTGCTAGGGTTTAGGGGGCCGTTTTAAGGTTTCTTTGTACAGGTTAAATTGGACCAAGAAAATGGTGCCATGGTACTCGTGAGATCAAGACGAGTTGATTGGTATAGCTAGAATTAATTTATCATGCGTTTTATGAATTTTTGAAGCTTGAAGGTTTATAGCTATGGAAGATGTCCGTAGGTATAAGTCTGATACCTAAAACGACACTTCTGGGAAGAAGATGAAGGCGTGGAAATCAACCACTGGTCCATTTGAAATTCGCTCATTTTTGGAGGAAACTATGTGGCTTGTCATTATAACATTGTTTTCTTATTATATTAACAATTAACAGCGCAACACAGATGGCAAGGGGTATAGGCGTGTGAAGCAAAGGACCTGGGTTCGATCCCAAGTCCAAACATTTTCTTATTTTCTAAACAATTCCTTGCAGATCCAGCGTGCCTTATAGCCTGGTGTCCACCATACACCTCAGCGCTTCATCACTGGATCCATCTCCAGCCAGATCCAACGCTCAGCATGCGTAAGCTCATGGTAGACCCTCAGAAGACGATCCCACTGGATCACGCGCAGGACCTTTCGGCCAAAGAATTTGGGCCCAGCCAATTCAAGAACGCTCCCCCTAATTGCTCATCCAACAAGCCTAATTCTATTATCTTTTTATTTTAATTCTTTTTTATTATTTATTAATTATTTCTTTTTCCAAATAACACCAAAAATCAGGTTTTTTTTATTTAATCAAAAATCATAAAAACATCAAAAATCATTTTTTTATAAAACATATTTTTATTAATTAATTAGTTTAATTAAATTAATGCAATTTAATTCTTTTTGTATAATTAAAATAAATAGAATTAGGGTTAAATTTGTATATAGCCTAATTTCTTCTTAAAAAATAACCTAAATATTTTTTCAATTAGATTTTTAGGTTTTCCAATTATTTCTCGCGTTTAATTCGCCGCGCGCGCCTTTAGTTTTCTTTTTTCTATTATTGTAACTGTTTCGGGTTTGTAATAGATTTAAGTAGGGTTTTAATTCCACATCTTTATTTACAATCAAAATAATTATGTATCTGCGAAAGCCTTGTAATGCTAGGACTTTAATTTCTCGCATTTTTATTTCCGCAAACTATAAACTGCTTAGATGTATGTATAGGATTGCATGGAAAGACAAATTGAAATTAAAATAGTAGAAAACCGTAAATGTGCAAAGATAATTAACTGAAAAAAATACACTTGCACATGCTCACTCCTAGGGTTTACTTCACTCCGGTTGCCTACAGTAAACAGTCATGAAGTATAGGGAATGTTAGTGGTCGTCTTGTAGTCCCAAAAGATCTAAAATGACCCATTCAGATGTTGACTCAGAAAAAGATCTTTAAGGCTTTAGGATGATTACTAAAATTTCCTAACATTGCTTTTGTGATCGTACTTGTCCCTTCGAATGTCACTTAAAACTCCAACGAAGGTGCTACCTATTCCTTAATAATAGGATAGCGCTGTCTAAAGGAAAACGAATAGACTTTTTTAGAGTAGGTAGATTAGTTCCTAAGTACTTGCTCAAACAAATTTTTTCACACAAACACTTTTCAAAACAATTTTCAAAACAACTTCGTCACACTCTTGAGGACCGATACAAGGGTTATCACAAAGTAAAACTTTTCAAAACAAGCACACACAAGCAATTTTAAAAATTATCAAAGTACCTAAGAGCCCATGGAAAACCATGGATAAAAAGGGTGCTAACACCTTCCCTTTCTATAATCTACCCCCCGTACTCAGAAACTCTCGAAAAAATGTTTTTTCTGTTCTTTTTCCTTTCTTTTGTTGGATGAAATAAAAGTCGGTGGCTACTCTTGCTTACCGCGATATTTGCAAACAAAAAACGCAAACCAGTATAACAGTCGGTTCTGCCACCGTATCACACAATGGAAAAATAATGGAATCAAATGGATGTTTGAGCTGAAAGTTGCAATGAGTCAAAGTTGGGAAAAACAAGTTGACTTTCCACACTTAGAAATATTTCAATTTTTCCTTCAAAAGTGACCTATAATGTTTTGCATCCAAACATGGCCTTCCACTTGGATTTTTTTCTTGACCAATAAAGATGGTATGAAATAGACCTCTTGAATGAAATTTTGAGACTTGAACCATTAAAAATATCCAAAAATTGAGAGAGTTATGACTTGTTGAAGTTGGAAAAAAAATCATGAAATGACCTATAATCTTTTATATCCTTAGGGAATCTTCCATCCATTTTCTAACTTTGCACATAAAAGAAGGAATAAATTTCACATCCTCAATATCATTGTGAAAAAAGAGTGGGCTCAAGGTGATAAAAACTTACCATGTTATGATCATTTGAAGTCACACATGGGAAATTGGGGGTTCATCTGGAGAACTTGTAATCTTTCTTCATCATCAAGTTTCTTCCACATGAAAAATCCTTGAAACTTTTGAAGTGATTTGTTAATAACCCTTTAAAGAGAAGGATGTTTTTTGAATCACTCAAAAATTCCAAAAGACAAGCAAGATATACTTCTTTGAAGTTCAAAACCCTAGCTCCTAGATCAAGAAAATGCTTTGAGGAACTTTGATAGTTTTGAACAACCTTCTTGTACAAAAACTCTTGCTTTGTAGATAGAAGTTATTGAGGATGATAAGGAGAACTCATAGCAACCAAAACCAATTCCATATCTTGAGAATTGAGAGAAATATGCACTTGTGACCATTGGGAACAAGGCCTAGTCCAATCATGACAACTTCTTCAATCAACCCCTTGTAATTTTGAATTAATCTTGACAACTTTGAAATATGGTGAACCAAAATGAACCTTTCCATGACATTTCTTCCAAAATAACTTTAATGGTGAGGTTTGAATTTCTCTAGCTTTAGTGACTAGGGCATGGAAATAAACTCATGAACCCATGGATCAACTTGCTAAGCCACATTGCCTTTACCTACATTATTAATAAGTAAGAAAAACCAAAATTTAATTTTATTAATTAAAAGGAAAGTCAAAACAAAACATGCATGATCACAAAAGAAAAACAAATCGAGGTGCTTGGTGATTCCTCAAAGAGCAAAGCTAAAGATAGGGAGGAGAACCAAAAGCCCTAATGTGATCTTGTTGTGATTAAATCAACATGGTATGATGAAGGGATCTTAGGGGAAAAAATTGGGGTACAACAACTGCCCTTATTTAAGTTTCTTCTATCCGGAGATACGAAGGTTAAAAATCTTCGTGTCGACGCGATCGAAGATACTTAAATATAAAACAAACCCTATTTTTGGCCCTAAGATGCCATGCAATGCTTAAGAACATGAATGCATATGAACAACTTCAAAGGGATGCAAAACACAACTGGGGATGTAGCAAAGGAAATAAGGATCAAAAGAGAAACCCAACCAGGAAAATAAATCACTGGTGAATTAAAAAGACCCGACTCATAGAGGATGGTAAAAGGTCAAAGGATACACCAACTTTTATTGAAGGCGAAACTATCAACATTCACTGAAGGTAGAAAGAGAAAAGAAAAACAACATCGACATTCACTGATGATGAACTACCAAATTTCACTGAAGGTAGAGAGAAAAGAAACACCATAGCACTGTCGTTCACTAACAGTGAACTACCAACGTTCACTGAAGGTAGCTAAAAGATAACAATCACCAACTTTCACTGAAGGTGACCTACAACCTTTCACTGAAGGTAGAAGGAAAGAAATATCATAGCACTGCCGTTCACTGATAGTGAACTACCAACATTCACTGAGGGTAGAAAAAAGATAACAATCACCAACTTTCACTGATGGTGATCTACCAACTTTCACTGAAGGTAGAGATAAAAGAAATATCATAGCACTACCGTTCATTGACAGTGAACTACCAACATTCTATGAAGGTAGCAAAAAGATAATAATCACCAACTTTCACTGAAGGTGACCTACCAACTTTCACTGAAGGTAGAAGGAAAGAAATATCATAGCACTTCCGTTCACTGACAGTGAACTACCAACATTCACTGAGGGTAGCAAAAAGATAACAATCACCAACTTTCACTGATGGTGATCTACCAACTTTCACTGAAGGTAGAGAGAAAAGAAATATCATAGCACTGCCGTTCACTGACAGTGAACTACCAACGTTCACTAAAGATAGCAAAAAGATAACAATCACCAACTTTCACTGATGGTGATCTACCAACTTTCACTGAAGGTAGAGAGAAAAGAAATATCATAGCACTGCCGTTCACTGACAGTGAACTACCAACGTTCACTGAGGGTAGCAAAAAGATAACAATCACCAACTTTCACCGAAGGTAGAGAGAAAAGAAATATCATAGCACTGCCATTCACTGACAGTGAACTACCAAGGTTCACTGAAGGTAGCAAAAAGATAACAATTTTTCCCCAAAATTCTTGCGTTTCACCTAGAACGGGTCTCAACTTCTTCTTTAACCAAGGCATTCTGCCTGGATAGGGTAATATATAAGTTGTCTCAAATAAAGAGACTACCACTTGCAAAGATTTCAAAATGAATTGTCTCTGCGATATTGAAAAGACTTGCCATCCACTGGAGTAATTTGACAACGAACTGCAAACTATCCACTCATAGAGAAGATAGAAAAAAAGTGACGTCGACTTTTACGGGGAAGTAAAAGTTTCTCAAATAAAGAGACCTACTACTTGCTGTTATGGGAAGGATTGTAAAAAATGACCTTCTGGGGGAAGCAATATGACTTTCTGGGGAATGAATCATGACTTCCTGGGGGAATGAATCATGACTTCTTGGGGAGATTCCAACATATTCCTGCTGAGGAGATAAAGCCTTCTTGTGTAAAATAAATACACATTTTCAAACCAAAGCTCGAAGCTTGCCGAGATCCAAAGTAATAATATTGCTGGGAAACAAAGATTGAAACCAGAAATAAACTGGAGTAAAACAGTCAGCCAAAATACATTCTTTGAGAAATAAACTCAAGAGGGAAACCCAAATCATCCGTACAAAGAGCTGTACAGGAAGGCTAAAGCAGGAAATCTTCCACTAGGGATAACTCAGTGGGGAAATTGAAAGAATATACACTTTCTGATTAAAGCCGACACTCTATTGGAGAGAGGACAACACAACTCTGCAAAACAGGGTAATATGTCAACAAGATATTAACAAATGTTAATGAGCAATGATTTGCTAAATTTAAATATGCATGATGTATGTATGAGTGTATGAGTGTTATCATGTATATGCTGACAAAATAGACATATAACACTGGGGATAAACAAACAAAACCAACTCGAACACAAACAACACTCGGCTAAATCACATCCAAGATGAACATTCCATAAGAAAATAAGCACCAACTGAGGAAACAAAATCCTACTGCATGGCTTAACTTCATTGGGGAGGAACATAATCTGGAAGTAAACAAATAATAACGACAAAACAGTACAGATACAGAGATATGACGTCCTTCTCCAGGATTCACCGGGGAATAACATTCAGACTTTAATGGGAAAACAAATGCTTTCACGGTCCGCACTTCTACTGGGGATTACAATACTGATTTCAAATAAGGCGGATGGAAACCATATCATTAGAAAATAAACTGAGGATCTCGTGATGACTTCATTGGGGAAATATCATACAGACCTTACTAGGGGAGATAATGCCTCATCATCAAGACATAAGCTGGGGACCTCGTGCTGACTCCATTGGAGAGGTCAACACCATATCAAAGAGAGGAAACCAAAATACGTTCTTCACTGGGGAAACCAGATACGTTCTTCAATATTGAGAGTAAGTATTGCACAAATTTCTCTGGGGAGAAAGTATGAAACCTCATGGGAACAACAACTTGGAGAGTTAAGAAGTCACACATTACAAAAAGAAATCAATCTTATGGGGATTTTAAATCAAACCCAACACTTGGCGAGTGAAAACCCAAAAAGTTGATAACCAATTCAACACTTCTTAGATAAAACATTTCCCTTGCCTGATTATCGGGTAATCAAACTAAATGCAAGTACTGCCAAAAGGGAGATGCCTCATAAATGAGTCAAATCTCAGCATGCATGGGAAGAAAAGACTTCTATCAAATAGCGAAGCCTTCACTGGGGAATCTCGGATTGAGTCTTCATATCATACAAACCTATTCAAACAAAAGATGCCCTGGGATAGCCTTCCTGGGGAATTGAGAAGTCAACATTATAGAAAGGGGGTAAACTCATGGGGATTTTAAATCAAACCCAACACTGGGCAGGTGAAAACCTAAAAGTTGACCACTGTCTTAACACTTCTTAGAAAATATACTTCCCTGGTCTAGTTACCTGGGAAATAATACCAACAATAATGCCAATACTGCAGAAAGAGCGACATTTTGCAAATAGTTCCAATCTTAGCATACCAGGGGAACAAGACCTTTCATCATATAAGGGAAAAATTCGCTGGGGAATCTGGGATAGATGCCTCAGACCATGCAAACCCAAAAACTCATAAAAATGAACCAAGACTTGACTGGGAACACTGGGGTCACAAACCTGATACCGCACCTTACACCAATTGGTATCGTCTTCAATATACAAAAAATCACATGCATACCAGTGAAAACGACATGAGAAAACCTTCCTGGGGGGAAACAAAACTTCCCAAAATTACTGGAGTTCGTCCATTCTTGGGATCACCACTTTTGTTTTCCTCTTGAATCACAAAATCTAAAGTAAAAGTAAGTTGTAAATTATTTTTGAAAAATAATTTTGTTATTTAATCTTTTTGCTTTGAAAATTATTATCAATAATAAATGAAGTCTTTGTAAGCTGAATAAAAACAAGAAATAGAAATAATTGGGTAAAGGCTCAAATTTTATTGATAGAATGGTAGTCTGTGAATGGCGAGACTCCACGGATGATTACAGAGTTCAGAAAATGGTAATATATAATGAAAAAGATACATTGAGATACAATGACCACTATTCCCTCTAACAACTTTGAAATCCTTAGCAGCAACTTTTGTTAAAGTATGGTGAGGATCCAAGAAGATTGTTGCTTCAACGATCAAGTCTTGTCTGATGCAGTTACTTGCCAAGAAAGTCCCTAACTTTTGCCTAAGCTTCCCTTGCGGGTTTTCAACTTAGCAGGAAATTTTATTCTGTTTATGTCTCTAATTTTTTCCTAGACCGCCCTTTCGGGCTTTTAGCCTACCGAGATGCGCTTTTTTGCCTAAGCCGCCCTTTCAGGTTTTCAACTTAGCGAGCTGTTCTCTATTTCTTTAGGTGATGTATTTCTTGACTGCATCAACATTCATGGGACGTGGGAGCTCCTCTCCATCCATAGTTTCAAGAATTAATGCACCTCCAGAGAAGACTTTCTTGACAACATACGGGCCTTCAAAATTGGGAGTCCACTTCCCCCTAGAATCAACGTTAAAAGACATGATCTTCCCGAGCACGAGGTCGCCTTCTCTAAATTCACGAGGTTTGACCTTCTTATCAAAAGCTTTCTTTATTCTCTTCTGGTATAACTGCGCATGACACAAAGCCGTCATTCTCTTCTCTTCGATAAAACTCAATTGTTCAAACCTGTTCTGGACCCATTTAGCCTCTGACAACTTGGTTTCTATTATCACACGCAAAGAGGGAATCTCAACCTTGATTGGGAGCACAACTTGCATTCCATACACAAGGGAGAATGGGGTTGCTCCTGTTGAAGTGCGGACAAATGTCCGATATCCATGTAAAGCAAAAGGGAGCATTTCATTCCAATCTTTATAAGTAACAACCATCTTCTGGATGATCTTCTTGATATTCTTATTAGTAGCTTCAACAACCCCATTCATCTTTGGCATGTACGGAGATGAATTGTGATGGCCAATCTTGAATTCTTCACAAGTTCTGTCATCATCTTTTTGTTTAGATTCAAGCCATTTTCGATGATAATTCTGCTTGGCACACCATACCGAAATATGATATTATTCTTAATGAAGCGCACTACCACCTGCTTAGTAACATTAGCATATGAAGCAGCTTCCACCCATTTGGTGAAGTAATCAATTGCTACCAAGATAAAATGGTGTCCATTCGAAGCTTTGGATTCTATCATTCCAATCATGTCAATACCCCACACAGAGAAGGGCCACGGTGAAGAAATAAGATTGAGAAGCGTTGAAGGCACATGAATCTTGTCCGCATAAATCTGGCATTTATGGCACTTCTTTGCAAACTTGTAACAGTCAGATTCCATCGTCAGCCAATAGTAACCTGTCCTTAGCATCTTTTTAGCCATCGAATGTCCATTGGAATGAGTGCCAAGGGAACCTTCATGAATCTCGTGCATCAACAAGTCTGCTTCGTGTCTATCCACGCATGAGCAAGACCATGTCATAATTTCTCTTGTACAACACATTTTCACTGAGGAAGAAGCTGCTGACCAATCTTCTCAATGTCTTTCTATCTTTATTCGATGTACCAATCGAGTATTCCTGAGTCTAAAGGAAATGCTTGATATCATAATACCAAGGTTTCTCATCTGCTACCTCCTCTGTTGTAAACACATGAGCGGGCCTATCCAATCGCCGAACTATAATTCAAGGTATATCATTCCAAGTATTCACTTGATACATAGAAGCCAGAGTTGCCAGAGCATCCGCCATTTGATTTTCATCTCTAGGAATGTGATGGAATTCAACCTTATTAAAGAAGGGTAACAATCTTCTAGCATAATCTTTGTAATGGATCTAGCCGGGGTGACGAGTATCCCACTCTCCTTTAATCTGATTTATTACCAAATTTGAATCGCCATACACATCTAGAATTTTAATTCTGAGATCAATAGCTTCCTCGAGACCCATGATGCAAGCCCCATATTCTGCTATATTATCAGTACAATCAAATGTCAACCTTGCAGTAAAAGGAATGTGTGATCCATGTGGAGTGACAATTACAACACCAATTTCTTTACCATAAGCATCCACAGCTCCATCAAATATCATACTCCAGCGGGATTCCGGATCAGGACCTTCCTCAGGCAATGGTTCATCACAATCTTTCACTTTTAGAAAAATCACATTCTCATCGAGGAAATCATACATCTCAGACTGATGATCATCAACTGGTTGGTGAGCAAGATAACCTGCCAACATGTTGCTTTTAATAGCTTTTTGAGTACGTTATTCGATGTCATATTCAGATAACAACATCTACCAGCGAGCAATTCTCCCAGTAAGAGCAGGCTTTTCAAAAATGTACTTGATCGAATCCATTTTGGAGATCAACCAAGTAGTGTGATTCAACATATACTGCCGCAAACATTTTTCTGCCCAGGCCAGAGCACAACATGTCTTTTCCAGCATGGAATATCGCAATTCATAATTAATAATTTTTTACTGAGATAATAGATGGCGTACTCTTTCTTCCCTGTTTCATCTTGTTGTCCCAGAATACAACCCATGGAATTATCTAACACTGTCAGATACATAATCAATGGTCTTCCTTCAACAGGAGGGAGCAAGATAGGAGGTTCAAGCAGATATTCTTTAATGCTTTCAAATGTCCTTTGGCATTCGTCTGTCCACACACAACCTTGATCTTTCTTTAACAACTTAAAGAACAGTTCACACGTTGCAATCATGTGGGAAATGAATCGATAAATATAATTCAAACGCCCGAGGAACCCTCTGACTTTCTTTTCAGTTCTTGGCACTGGCATTTCTTGAACTGCTTTGACTTTATCAGGGTCAACTTTAATCCCTCTCTGGATAACAATGAAACCCAACAATTTCCATGACCGAACACCGAAGGTACATTTATTTGGATTCAAGCGGAGACGATACTTCCTCAAACACTGAAACAACTTCAATAAATCTTCTACATGCCCTTCTTCAGTCTGAGATTTAGCAATCATGTCATAAACATATACCTCAATTTACTTGTGCATCAGATCAAGGAATATGGTTGTCATAGCCCTCTGGTACGTTGCACCAGTATTCTTTAACCTGAAGGGCATCACTCTGTAACAGAATGTTCCCCAGGGTGTGATAAACGTTGTTTTTCCATGTCCTCAGGAGCCATCCTTATTTGATTATACTCGGAAAATCCGTCCATGAACGAGAAAAGTTTGAATTTTGTTGTGCTATCCACTAACATATCAATGTGTGGCAATGGAAAATCATCTTTTGGACTAGCTTTATTTAAATCTCTGTAATCTACGCACATGCGAACGTTTATGTCTTTCTTCGGTATTGGGACAATATTGGAAATCCACTGAGGGTACAGTGATGTCACAAGAAAATCGACATTAATCTCCTTTAGAACTTATTCTTTGATCTTCACTGCCATGTCTGAGTGAGTTCTTTGCAACTTCTGTTTGATTGGCAGGCACTCTGGCTTTAGAGGCAAACATTGCTCTACAACATATGTATCTAGACCAGGCATATCTTAGTAAGATCAACCAAAAATATCCACATACTCTTTCAACATCTCAATCAAACTGCTCTTCACATCAAGATGCAACAATGCTCCGATCTTGACTTCCTTCGGATCTTCTTTTGAACCAAAATTGATTACTTCCAATGGCTCTTTATATGGCTGAATGGCATTCTCCTTACGCTCAAGCAACCGTGAGACCTATTCTGGAATCTCATCATAGTCTTCTTCTTCGGCCCCATACACAGGACATTAAAAGTTGGGAGAGGGTGCAGGGTCATTGTATTCAACGTGTTTTTTAATTAATCTGCACATCTGATTTATGATTGCTTTTAGAAACTACCACATATAACAAGTGATCATGCAGATTGAATTTCAATTATTATTTATTTTGAAAGGTTTTTTCTGATTACCATTTTCCAAGAAAAAGCAAAAAATAAAGACACAAATTGGGAAACAAAGACAACTTTTATTATTGATTTTAAAAAATCAAAGCAAACGACAAGCCCATACAATATCAATACTTTCACCTTGGGCATAGTGAAAGCTTTTCAAAAATATTAACAAAAACAAATTACTTTGAAACATGTATGCAAGAGGGAACATCAATGGTGATCCAGTTCTGAACCCTAACTCCGTGCATCACATAATTTGGCATTTCTGGCTCTGCTTCATCTTCCATAATGGCATTAATCCCGAAAATAGTTGGATGAATATAACCCCTGCTATGAAAGATGTATTGATACTTTCCTGCAACAGACTTTGGCTTCATGCTCTCACCTTTATCATTCTTTACAGAGAACCCCAAGCCAGCTCTATTCTTGTTTACAGGTGGATCAACAATCTGTCCCCATACTTCACTATGGCCATTACGCACAACCTACTGAGCATCCTTAAACGAAGCCATAGAATTCTCATTTCCTCTTATATTATCAATGGATAAAGCTTGAGACTGGGTTTGAACAACAACTTCACCCGCCTCCACAATGCTGAAAGAGGGAAAATGAGATATCAATAATGTCTATTCTCCATTTATAATTACCACTTTTCCTTCACGTACAAACTTCAACTTCTGGTTTAAAGTCGAAGTGACAGCCCCTGCCTCATGTATCCACGGCCGTCCCAGCAAGCAGCTATAAGCGGGTACAATATCCATGACCTGGAAAGTAATTTGAAACAAATGTGGGCCCATATGAATAGGCAAGTCCACTTCACCAATAACAGATTTCCTTGATCCATCAAATGCTTTCACAATAATGCCACTTGGGCGCATGGGCGTTCCTTGATATTTCAACTTCATAAGCGTTCTCCTCGGTATAACGTTCAGTGCAAATCCATTATCAATCAACACACTGGATAATGAACCATTCTTGCAGTTCGTAGAGATATGGAGGGCCAGATTGTAATTCCTTCCTTAATCAGGAAGTTCATTGTCGCAGAAACTCAGGTTATTACATGATGTAATATTCCCTACCACACTGCTGAATTGGTCTACTGGCATATCACTTTCCATGAAAGCTTGGTCCAATACCCTCATCAAAGATTCTCTGTGAGCAGAGGAGTTCATCAATAAAGCCAAGATAGATATTTTTGAAGGAGTCTGCAGTAGCTGATCTACAATTCTATAGTCGCTCATCTTGATTATCTTCAAAATGTCATCCACCTCTTTTTCTAGCGTAGCTCCACTAGATTCACCTACAACCTTCTTGGGTTCAACATCTTCCACAACTTTCTTTCCAGTACTAACATCTCCATAAACAACTAGTGCAAATACACGACCACTGCGGGTCACTCTGCTAGTCTCAGCAATATTTCCAACATTAGGCATTGGCTGGATGGGAACTTCCACACCATCCTCTAAAATTGTAGCATTATATTTGTAGGGTACAACCTTATCTGACTTGTAGGGGATAGGACCCGACAAACTAATCACCAATGGAGTAATAGCTGGCTTGCCATGATATTCAACTTCAAAAGGGTAGGTGCACAAAAACAAGGCACAATAACATTTACTCCCTGTTGTACCCTAAAATTTTCCCTCTCATTTATCATGTATTTTCTCACAAGATCTCCTTTGGTTCAAGACTACACATGGGTTGATCAGCTCAAGACATCTCCTTAAGCACTGATGCTTGAAATTAGGGTTTGAGATTGCACAAAGATAATTGAACTTTTAATGCCTCATATGAATTTCATGTATCATTATGGACCCACAAGATTGCTCATGTCAAGTTTCAAGTCTTGGATCACATTTTTGCTCAGTCAATTGAGCAGTTGACCTAAAAATCAGTTGTATTGGGGAAAAAGTCAACCATGGTCAATTTACAGTCAAACTTCATAATTTTTGATCCATATAAACATTGTGAACTCATATATGTCATTTGATCAAGTTTGGACCACAATTCCTTAAAAAATTTGATCAGATCATCAAAAGGGCAAAATGGTCAAAATTAGGATTTTGACTGAGAAAGGGCAATTTCTGATTTTTGACATAGCAAATGGTTAATTGGTTTGAGACATGATCTCAAGAGTTAAATTGCATCATTTTTACCTAATGGCATGACTCAAAACATCCCTCAAGATCAATTGATTGATAGTTCATTTTTAGTCAACTGATCAAAAGTCAATTGTACACTAAAAAGTCAAACATTGACTTTTTGGTAAAAATCAAGTGTCAAAGATCACAATTCATCAAAACATATCAAAATATGAAACTTGTTCATCAAGAAATCGAAAAGTCAAGATTTCATTTTGAAAAGTCAAAGTTTCCAAACTTAGAAATTTTTCTAAGTGTTGAAAACTTCATGTTTTTTCACAACTTTGAGCCATTTTTTCAACATGATGCAAGATGATTCAAAGGAAACTTTCAACATGAAAGTTGTAGATCTCAATGAGATATAAAACATTGATTTACATAACTCCTCCTAAAAATTCTTGGATCTCAAGTTATTAATCCATGAAATCATGGTCATGAAACTAAAACACTTAGTGAAATTTTGAGCATTTTGGTCAGGATTTTGACCTAACTTCTGAGCCAAGTTTCACATAGTTCCATTTGTATTTTGAAAAAGTGATTCAAAGAGGGTATGTAGATCACATTACAATATTTCTAAAGAGTCTAAGAAATCCCTGAGATCATTTGTGATCAAGGAGAGTCGAAGGTCAGAAGTTAGGGTTTCAAGTTATTTTACAAGGCAAAATTTTGTGATGAACAAGAATTCAAATCCATGCTAGGCTGCACAATATTTGATTTGCAGGACTCAAACTTGTTTGGAACTGCATAATTAAATGTTTTCACAACTGTTAGACGCTTCAACTCAAGCATTCAATGCATTGCCCATGCTTATTTCCATTTTGGGAAGAAAGTGCACATTGCCATTTTGGAAAAGTAGCTTTTTGCATAAAATCTGTTCTTGAGCTTTGCACTTGTTCTCTTATTATCATACATGACCTATAACCCAAAAGAAATTTGTCTCAAGCCTCTAACAAGTCAACCCATGCTTGTACTTTACCTTGAAACCATGTATTCACTTTTCTTCAAAATCAAGTAACATAGCCATAACTTGTACTTGTGTGATTCTGACCCTCTCAAGCCTCAAATCCTTTTCCTTACTTATGCACAAGTCATTTGCATCAAAAAACACGCATACACAAGCCCTCAAACTCCATAGAACTTAGAACTATATCACTAATCACCATTGTTGCACATTCTGACCAAAAACTTGAAACTCACATCTCCCTCGTGCGTTTCCAAGCCTTTTGGTTCCTAAAGCTTCTAAACATCAAATACAACTCATCAATGACTCTGTTTCATAACTGTAACTCCATTTTCATCAACCTCCATAACCAAAAATAGAGCTCTGCAAGTTGACTTCTCCAGAACTCCTCAACCACTTTCAGCTCAAGCCAAGCATCACATTAGCTTCCTGGGAACTTGAGGAAGCTAACCCAATCACTAGAACTCATCAAAAGCTGCTCAAACTCAAAACATGATACCCTCTTGCAAGGTGAGTTTTCTGACTTTTGAACTCTTCAAATAGACTTCATTAATGTTTAATTTGTGAATGAAAAATGTAGATATCATTGCCCTAAAGCTAACCATGTCCATAGTTTTCATTTATTTTGCTTGAGTTGAGAGGATTTTAAGTTTGAATCTCTGAAAAAATTAGGTCAGAATTTGGTACCATTTAAAATTCATGTTCATCTTTGAGTGTTAGCTCAATTTGTTTACATGGTTGGATCCATGATGAAATTTCCAGCAACTTTCATGTTTTTGAAAATGGTTGAGAAATAGAAGAGATATCAATTTCAAAAAATCATGTTGAATGGTCTGGCGCGAGGTTGAAGATGATACAGGCCTAGAAAGGTATTTCAAATATATACTTTTGGTTTTGTATTAATAAACGGATGTATAGCCACCCCAGTGGTAGAAGCGCGCGCCTGTGACTATTGGGACCTGGGTTCGAGCCCCAGTGGTACCCTTTTGCTTTTTCATGTTTTATTTTTACAGATCCTGTAGAGGCAGCTTCTACACGCGCATGGTATACCCTCAATCAACACCATTTGATCATCATCAAGCCATATCCAGTGCACTATATGCTTCCACCTTACCGCGACATTTTGCAAAAACAAACGCAAAACACAAACCAGCATTCCAAAAAATAGTCAGTTCTTTCCCACCGTATCACAAATACCATACCCCACCGAGATTCAGGATCATAGCCTTCCCCAGGAAAAGGTTCATCATAATCTTTCGCTTTCAGAAACATAACATCTTCATCAGGGAAATCATAATTAACATACTGATAATCATCTATCGGTTGGTGAGCAAGATAATCCGTCAGCATACTACTTTTTATAGCCTTCTGAGTACAGTATTCAATATCATATTCAGAAAACAACATCTGCCAGCGGGAAATTCTTCCAGTAAGAGAAGGATTTTCAAAAATATACTTGATTGGATCCATTTTGGAAATCAACCAAGTAGTGTGATGCAACATATATTGCCGCAACCGCTTTTCCGCCCAGGCCAGAGCACAACATGTCTTTTCCAGCATAGAATATCATGACTCACAGTCAGTAAAGTTCTTACTGAGATGATAAATGGCATATTTCTTGTTCCCTGTTTCATCTTCTTGTCCCAGAATACAACCCATAGAATTATCTAATATTGTTAGGTACATGATCAATGGCCTTCCTTCAATGAGAGGGATCAAGATGGGAGGTTCAAGAAGATAGTCTATAATACTTTCAAATGCCCTTTGGCAATCATTTGTCCACACGCAACCCTAATCTTTCTTTAATAACTTAAAGATCAGTTCACACATTGCAGTCATGTGGGAAATGAATCTGGAAATGTAATTCAACTGCCCAAGGAAGCCTCTAACTTGCTTTTCAATTCTTGGCGCAGGCATTTCTTGAATTGCTTTGAATTTATCAGGGTCAACTTCAATTCCTTTTTGGATGACAATGAAACCTAGAAATTTCCCTGATCAGGCACCGAAGGTGCATTTGTTTGGATTCAAGCGGAGATGATACTTCCTCAAACGCTGAAACAATTTCAACAAATCTTTTACATGCCCTTCTTCGGTATGTGATTTGGCAATCATGTCATTAACATATACCTTAATTTCTTTGTGCATCAGTTCATGGAATAGGGTTGTCATAGCCCTCTGGTACGTTGCACCAGCGTTCTTCAACCCGAAGGAAATCACTCTGTAACAGAATGTTCCCTAGGGTGTGATAAACATTGTTTTTTCCATGTCCCTAGGAGCCATTATTATTTGATTATATTCAAAAAATCCGTCCATGAATGAGAATACTTTTAATTTTGTTGTACTATCAACCAACATATCAATATGCGGCAATGGAAAATCATATTTTGGACTAGATTTATATAAATCTCTATAATCAACGCACATGCAAAATTTTTAATATTTCTTTGGTACTGGGACAATATTGGAAATCCACTGAGGGTACACTAATTTCACAAGAAAACCGACATTAATCTATTTTAAAACTTCTTCTTTAATTTTCACTACCATATCAGGGTGAGTTCTTTGCAATTTCTACTTGACTGGTGGGCACTCTGGCTTCAACGGTAAATGATGCTCCACAATATTGGTATATAGACCAGGAATGTCTTGGTAAGACCAAGAAAATATGTCCACATACTCTTTCAACAATTCAGTCAACCTGCTCTTCACGTCGGGGCGCAGTAATGCTCCAATCTTGACCTCCTTTGGCTCTTCCTCTAAACCCAAATTGATGGTCTCCAATGGCTCTTTATATGGCCGAATGGCACTTTCCTCGCACTCGAGAAACCGTGAAACATCTTATGGAATGTCATCATACTATTCTTCTTTGGCCCCATACACAGGATATTCAAAGTTGGGAGAAGGTGCAGGGTCATTGTATTCAACAGGTTTATTAATTAATCTGCACATATGATTTATGATTGCTTTTAGAAACTGACACATATATCAAGTGATTATGAAGATTTATTTATAGTTATTATTTATTCAAAAAGAAAGGGTTTTTATGATCACCATTTTCCAAGAAAAAGCAGAAAATAAAAACACGATTTAAGAGTCAAAGACAACTTTTATTTATGATTTTAATGATCAAAGCAAAAAGATAATCCCATACAATATTAACTTTCACCTTGGGTAGAGTGAAAGCTTTTTGAAAAAATAAACAAAAAAAAAATACTTTGAGACATGGATGCAAGAGGGAATATCAACAGTGACCTAGTTCTGGACTCTGACTCCAGGCATCACATAATTCGGCATTTCCTACTCTTTTTCATCCTCCACAATAGCACTGATTTCAGAAACAGTTGGATAGAGGTAACCTCCGCTATGGAAAATATCCTGATAGCTTCTCACAGTAGACTTTGATTCCAGGGTCTTAACTTTTCCATTCTTCACTAAGTATCCTAAACCAGCCATGTTCTTGTTCACCAGCGGATCAACAATTTTCCCCTATACTTTACTAGGTTCATTACGCACAACCAGCTGAGCATCTTTGAATATAGCCATAAAATTCTCATTCTCTCTCACGTTATCAATGGACAAAGCTTGGAACTGCGTTCCAACAGCAGCTTCACCTGCTTCTACAACACTGAAAGATGATAGATGAGAAATCATCAATGCTTGCTCTCCATTTATAATAACCACTATGCCTTTCTACACGAACTTCAGCTTTTGGTGTAGAGTTGAAGTGACAACCCCTTCGTCATGTATCTACGACGGTACTAGTAAACAATTGTATGCGAACACAATATCCATGACTTGGAAAGTGATCTGGAAAAGGTGTGGGCCTATGTGGATATGCAGATCCACTTCTCCAATAATTGCCTTCCTTGATCCATCGAAAGATTTTAAAATAATACCACTTGGGCGCACGGGAGCCCCTTGATATTTAAACTTCATCAGCGTGCTCTTTGGTATAACATTTAAGGCGGACCCATTATCAATTAGCACATTATTGATCGGTGGATCTGGAACTGTCTGTTTAATGCTTGTTCGCGAAATGTCGCGGAAGAAAGAGTCGCCACCGTCTTTTATTTTCTCCAACATGGACAGGACAAAAGCATAACAAAATTCCTTATGAGATAGTTTCTCGGTTCGGGAGGTAGATTTATAGAAAGGGAAGGTATTAGCACCCTTTCTATCCATGGTTATCCATGGGCTCTTAGATACTTGCTCATTTGTGTTTTCAAAAGTGTTTGCTTTTCAAGTGTAAGTGGGTTTGAAAAAGTTTCGTTTAAAGATTTCAGATCGACTCTTGTATCAGTCCTCAAGAGTGTTTGAAAAATTGTTTTGAAAGCCTTTTGAAAGTGTCGGTGTGAAAAGAGTTTTGATTGTTTTTGAATAGAGCAAGTATCTATGAGTCATCTACCTACCCTAAGGAATTAGGCTGTGTAAATGTCCTTAAGGTAGTGCCATCCCACCATTGAGAGATAGGTAGCACCACCATTGGAGGTGTTCGGGTCAATTCGTTTGTAGGGACAGTGTGGTCACCAGAGCAACAATAGGACACCTTAGAAGCTACCCTTATGCCATTGATCCTTTTTTTATTCCGAGGCAACCATTTCGAGGCAACTGGATCATGTCATGGACATAAGGACTTACTAAAACGTCCTATACTCGACGACCACGTTTCGAAGGTAAGGCAACAGTGAGGCGTACCCTAAGAGTGGTGTGTGAATTTGTGTGTTATTTTCATGTTAATATTTGTCTTTGATCATTGTATCGTGAGCTACGCATTGTTTTTAATTTAGGCCATACATTCTTCCATGCAAAGTTTAGCAGTTTAAAAGTGCGGAAATTAAAGTGCGGAAAGTAAAATCCTACGCTATTACAAGGCGCGGGTCTATACATCGCCAAATTAACAAAGACCCGTTTTTAATAAAATGCGGAAAGTAAATAAATTCCTAATTACTATTACATGGCTTGAGCAATTACATAATATTTATAAGAAAAATAAGAATAAATGCGCGAAAGAATTAAAGATAGAACGTTCGAGGGCGTTGGACCCTTTTGAAATTAAATTGAAATTAAAAGTTAATTAATTATTAAATTAAGAAAAGGAATGTTTTTTATGTTTTTGATGGTTTTTGTATTTATGAAATAAAGAAATTAAAATTGAAGAGAAACCCTAATTCTAAGTTGTTTTTAATTATTAATGAAAAAATATTCAAGTTTAACCTAATTTACTAAATATTTAATGTACATGTTTATTTACAAAAATAGATTAGTAATTAATAATAATGATAATAAGGAAAAAATTATTTATTAAGAAAAAAGAAAGATAAAAAGGTTAGAAACCCTAATTTCTACATGTTTTAATTTGTTAAGAAAAAGATTTAAGTTTTAAAACCTAATTTAACTAAATAATTAATGTACATTTATTTACAAAAAAATATTTAATAAGTAATTAATTAATATATTTTAGTTTCTGATTTTTATATTATGAAAATTAATTTATGAAATTAAAGAAAACAATTAAAATAATTAATAGAATTAAGAAAGAAAAACAAATTAAAAATTAAAAATTGATGCAAACCATGGGGGGTATCAGGCCCATTTAGGAGGTTTTTTGGAAGTAATTTGGCCCATTAGACAAAAAGCCTTGTTTGACTTTCTGGCATCACGTGCGTGTTCATTGACTCCTGAGTACCGTGGTCTGCATTCTTTGGTCATTGGATTGGGTTTCATGCATAAGTTGTTCTACTTTGGCCATTTGGCTTTTGGCTTTTGGCTTTTGGCCATTTGTGTTCTGGCCTCAACGTTCCTTAATCTTCTCAGGATGTCTGTCTCGCCATGTATTGGTGTCATGCATAAGTTGTTCTTTTTTGGCCATTTGGCTTTTGGCTTTTGGCCATTTGGCTTTTTGTGTTCCTTAACGAACCTGCATGGGATCCTGTCTAAATCTGCAGTGTTGAATCTCATGAACACATTAAATAAAATCATAAAATGCAAATAAAGCCAATATATGAAGAAATTTAATGTTTAGGCACAATATGGCATGTATGAATGATTATACCCTTTTGATCATGGAGATCAAATCAATCTTACCCTTACTGGAAAATTAGTGACCTGAATGCGTTTATGCCCTTTGGATCATGGAGATCAAGCCAGCCTTATCCTTACTGAAGAAGTAGTGAGGTGTTGGTTTGTAACTGTGATGGCTTGTTTGTAGTGAGAGAGCAATTTGTAATAAGGATTTCAAGGTTTTAGGGTTCTTGAAAGAATTTGATATTCTAACAGTGTTGTGGCAAGGTTTTTTCTCTCTTTTCCTTTTTCTCCTCCATGGTTTGTGTGAAAAGAAGGTGATTATATAATGGAAATTAGGGTAAAGAAAATGGGCTTTGAATGTGCAATTGGGCCTCCAATGTTCACTTGAGTTCGTCACTTTCCAGGCTAAATTGTAGGGACTTAAGTGCAATTTTTGAAGTTGAAATGTGAAAACAAAATGTAGCTGGCATCGAGAAATAACTCCTGTCTGAAAATCGGCTTAATCGGATAAACGGTGAATTAGTTATGAATTTTTGAAGTTTCAGCTCAGACAAACTTATTTTGGGCTCCAGTGTCGACTCTGACACGTTCTTCAATAAAAAACTGGTATTGATTGGAGTATAATCCGGTCTCGACTTTTGAAGCAAAGTTGTAGATCTATGAGTCAGGGACCTTGTGTAAAAATATGAGCCCAATCCGATAAAAATTGACCGAGTTATGAATTTTCGAAGTTTCGGCCCAGATGAAATAATATTCAGCATTCAGGATTTTCAGCGTGTCACGCACTCTGAGCAAAAAACGAAGGCCTTTTGAATACCGTTTGAACTCAATACCTTCTGTAAAAATGTAGCCAACTCAATTTGTGAAATTTTGGCGCCGGAACCAGCTCGATACGATGAAAATCGACCAAGTTATGATTTTCTGAACATGACGCAAATAAACTTCTGTCACAAATTTTCTGTATGAAAATACTTGATAAATCCACATTTTTGAAGACCTTCTGATCGAAATTGGCTTCCAGCCGTGAGAGATGAAAACGTAGATAATGTCAAGACGGAATTTTGGCCACCGGAACGGGTTCAAAACGAGTCACGATCTTCAAGTTATGAATTTTTTAGCGCGTAAAAACTGCACTTTCAACACACTTTTTCACCATATTTCTTCGAGAAAACTCACACATTCGGATACCTTCTTTAAAGAATTGACTCTTGAGCCGAACCTGAATTTGAGAATACGTTATCAGAGATATCTTGGTGAAAAAACACCTGAATATGACGCGCCGGATTGGACTTGTGAATTTTTCTTGAAATGTTTTGAGAAATATGGGAGGGCAAATTTTGGGGTACAACAGTTGCCCCTGTTCAATCTTCTTAAACCTGAGGATGTAGATTGGCTTGCGTGCCTTTCGTGATCCGATGGTGGAAGATGATTGAACACTAGAGTGCCCAGAAATTTGCACTCGCATAGTAGAGTATCAGCAACGTGATGGCGGGAATGGGCTTACAGATGCCATTTGGAGAGACGACGGATAGGAGGATGGGCTTATAGATGCCATTTGGAGTTGTGACAGAGCCTTGTCGAGAATGGGCTTATAGATGCCATTTGGAGACTGTTGGTATGTGGATGGGCTTATAGATGCCATCTAGGTGTCGATCACGTAAGAGATTCCTTAGCGAGAACTTGCGTACCTGAGAAAGAAAGATAATTACCTGGCCTGTTACTGGGGTTGATCTTCAAACTCTTTATGCAGATGTGCCCTGGCTGGATACAAGAATCGAATCTTTAAACTCTTCAGACGTGCCCTGGCAAGATACAAGAATCGAGTACGGAGAATACAATCGTCAACAGATACACCCTGGCAAGATACAGGAATCGTATCTTCGAACTCTTCAGACGTGCCCTGGCAAGATACAGGAATCGAGTCTGGTAATGTTAGTCGTCAACAGATACACCCTGGCGAGATACAGGAATCAGATCTTCAAACTCTTCAGACGTGCCCTGGCAGGATACAGGAATCGAGTCTGGTAATGTTAGGTTGGTGAGTTGTCTCTACTGACAGGTTATCCTCATGGACGAGTGGTCTTTAACGACGGGTGTCTATAACGAAGAGCATCTATAACGACGAGTGTCTATAACAACGAGTGTCTATAACGACGAGTGTCTATAACTACGAGTGTCTATAACGACGAGTGTCTATAACGACGAGTGTCTATAACGACGAGTGTCTATAACGACGAGTGTCTATAACGACGGGTGTCTATAACGACGAGTGTCTATAACGACGAGTGTCTATAACGACGAGTGTCTATAACAAAGAGTGTCTATAACGACGAGTGTCTATAACGACGAGTGTCTATAACGACGAGTGTCTATGACGACGAGTGTCAATGACGACGGGTGTCTATGATGACGAGTGTCTATGACGACGGGTGTCTATAACGACGAGTGTCTATAACGACGAGTGTCTATAACGACGAGTGTCTATAACGACGAGTGTCTATAACGACGAGTGTCTATAACGACGAGTGTCTATAACGACGAGTGTCTATAACGACGAGTGTCTATAACGACGAGTGTCTATAGCGACGAGTGTCTATAACGACGAGTTGGATCAGAGAAATCTTTAGGCATTGATTTATCTGGATTTGTATTCTTTGACTGGGTTGGTCTCTTTTGACTGTATTCGTCTACATAGCTGATCTTTTAACTGTATCCTTCCTGAAAGGTAAAGGTCAGCCATATGCAATGCATGATATGGATCAAGCAATAATATTTTTCAACACATGAGATTGTATGATATGATGCGTATATGCATGTATCATGATGTATAACAATGTGATGTTTATGAATGTATCTTCGTCTAGGAAAATAGATCCTTGACGGATGCCGGGAAGTCAAATCCTGGGCTGATGTTAAAGAGTGAGATTCTTCGTTTCCGTTGGGGATGATGATTGCAAGAATACCGGTCGGAGAAGATAACTCCGTTAGGGAATAAACTTGGCGAAGAGATTACTCTGCGGGGAATTACTCTGTGGGAAGATATACTTCGCTGAGATTTGATGATAACTCCGCTGGGGATTTCGTTGTTGTGCTCTATTGGAAGTTTTGATGAACTCCACTGGGGAATAAGAAGAACTTTGCCGAGGACGATCTTTCCGTGGCTTTTAGCTGAGGATAACCCATTTATAAGCTCTGGTGGAGAAATAACCTTTGAATAAAACCGGGGAGACGTGTTCGCTCTGCAGGGAATGAAGGTATCTTGGTCGCATTCTTCAGCTGAACTTACCTTGGCACTTCGGTGGACAGAGCAACCGGATCATTTAGACAACTCATTATTGCCCCAGTTTCTGTTGGAGAAGAAGGTACCTGTGAAGGTGTTTGATGACTGCCGTTTGACAAATCTTCTTCTGGTAGGCAAGTGACGAGATACCGGGACATAGTCGTACGCTTTGATCCCTAACTTTTGCCTGGACCGCCCTTTCGGGTTTTCAGCCCACCGGGATACCCATTTTTGCCCAAGCCGCCTTTTCAGGTTTTCGACTTGCCGGGTGTACAGATTTTTTTTCATTTTTATCCCTTATTTTTTCCCGAACCCTTTTGGTTCGCCGGGAAGCCCTTATTTTTGCCTAGGTGTGTCAACCTAGCGGGTCTTTGATTATGCGTAGTATTTTTTCGACTATGTCCACGTTCTCAGAAAGTAGGGAGTTGCCCCTGTCAGAAGTGTTTTGTCGTGTGACGAGAAGATCTTCGTTTGATCGTCCAATGCCCTTGGTGGTCCAGATGGAGATTTGCCCCAAGTTGGTTGGCCTTTTGAGAGATTCTCTGAATCTTGACTTAACTGCCCCAGATGATAGACAATGATCATGCCGTGCCCCTTGATTGGAAGTGCTTTTGTTCACTAGATATTCATCGTGCGAACTTCTATGCTGTTCAAACAAATAGTCATATGCAAGCAATGTTATATTAAAAATGTAAAGCTTATGTCTGTCTTGAAGATTTTGAAAATGCATTCTTTTTCATAAAACAAGTGAATGTTTGTAAAACGTGATGTCAACTCCGTATTTACCGTAGGCCTTAAGGAGTCAGGATACCTTTCGTAACAGTATGCTTTCGAACTAACCCATGCTTCAGCTAGGACTTTTAAGGGTTATAGCATGGCCCGGTTCACGGTTTAAGAAACAAAGGATAAAGGCTCAAATTATTTGTACCCACCCGTTCTTCGTGATATTCTTCAAACCTAAACTCAGCTGATCGTGCGTTAGACCTTGTTTGAGTCTTTGCTTTGATATACAAGTGATGATTCGGATATTGACAGTTTTGTTGTGAATAGGCAGTCATTTCTTTTTTGTTGAGGGTTTGTTGGACCTCTTTCTTTTTAGACTTTGTTATCCCTGTTTTTTTTCCTGAACTATTTCTTTTGCGATTACAGTCAGCGGGATGCCCCAGTTTTGTAAGTCTCCTTCATAGGTTTTGACTTAATGGGTTTTCGTTTTGAGAAGTAATGACTGCCTGTCTTTATGATTGTTCGGAACCATCACTGTCTTTCTTTGTTTTGTAAGGACCTCTTTGGTGCCATTTGTTATGCACTTGGATCAACTGAGAGAACTACCCTGCCCCAGGTTATGATTAAGGGTTTTAAATTTCGAAAAGAAAAACTCCTACTTCTTTGGCTCAGAGGGGTTGACGAGGGATTATCTTCCTTATAACTCCAGTGTTTAGGAATTGAAACAATGCCTGTACCTCATCAGCGGGGTCTGTTCAAAAGCATACTGTAAAGATCGTGGTATCGTTTTCGTCATCCTCCCTCAAGAGGCTTAGAATTTTCAATCAAGAGTTTGATCATCACAAAAATATGAAAACAGTTTGCATATAGTGAATACGAAATAATTACTTCAAAACAGACATGTGTAATGCATTAATGAAATAACCAAGTTTGACATGAAATAAAATGTTTGAACAACCAAAGAAAATTACAATCAGAACATTCAAATGAACAAAAGTTTCCAATCCTAGCCATGTTTGGGCAGGGGAGCAGTGGTCACATTAGGAGCCTCTGGAGAGTCGAGCTGGACTTCCTTTGCGTCAATCAGATCCTGAACCTTGTTTCTCAAAGTCCAACAATCATCTGTAGCATGCCCTGGGCTGTCAGAATGATAAGCGCAGCGAACGTTGGGGTTATACCTTGAAGGCGTCCTGTTGGGATTCTTTGGAGGGTCCATGAGAGTTACCAACTTGGTTTCCAGCAACTGTGGCAATATCTGTGACAAGGTCATGCCGAGGGGAGTGAATTGCCTTTTGGGTCTCTCTTCCCTTTGCTGATTGTGACGCTGAGGGGCGTCGGCTGGTTTTGCAATAAGCACCACGTTGACATCTTGGAGGTGTTCGGACCTATTCTGCCCTCTTGAGCCATAGACAGCACTAGATTCTCTCTTGGATGGTTTCTTCTCAGTGTTCGAGGAGTCACCATTCTGTATTTTCCCTGACTTGATGCCAGCCTCTATTCTTTCCCCGGTCAAGACCAAATCTGTAAACCCAGCAGCAGAATTCCCAATCAGGTGGTTGAAGAATGGACGAGACAGGGTCCCCAAGAACATGTCGACGAGTTCGCGGTCAGTCAGAGGTGGTTGTACCCTTCCAGCAAGGTCCCTCCATTTTTGAGCATATTCTTTAAAACCTTCGCCTGCACCCATAGACATTCCCTGAAGCTGAGTGCGCGTGGGAGCAAGGTCGGCATTATACTGGTACTGTTTATAGAATGCAGTGGCCAAGTCCTCCCAGCTGCGGATGTTGGCTCCATTCAGTTGATAGAACCAGTCGAGTTGAGTCCCTGCCAGACTATCCTGAAAGAAGTGAATCCACAAATTCTTGTCAGCCGTGTAGGGCTGGATCCTCCTTATGTATGACCTGAGATGCAGCTTAGGACAGGAAGCCCCGTCATATTTTGCAAAAGCAGGTGCTTTGAATTTATGTGGGATTACCACCCTAGAAGACAGACCTAGATCTTCGAAGTCCAGGCCGGGCACTTTTTGTATCTCCATGGCACTTAGCCGGTCTTCCAACTATTTGTACCTGTCCTCAGCTGGAGGGTACTGTTCATCATTGAACTCTGTCTCGTTGTCGGAGACCATTGGACTAGGAACCTCTCTCTCATGGGGGCTGTCCTTTCCAACAAATGGGGTAGTCTGCTCAACTTCATTTTGTGATCCATTCCCAGATTTGCGTCTAGGGTTGAACAACACCGTCCTCTTCTTCTTCTTTTTCAAAAGCAGGGTCTTCAGATCTTGTTGCCCCTGGGCTAGACTCATGATCAACTCTTGGAACTAGGCGTTCTGAGCCTGGAGGGCCTTGATGGATTGCTCAGTAGATGATTCAGGATTCATGACGATCGGCTGAAATAAACAGCGAAGGAGGTAAGCAACCTGTAAAAGGGATACCTGTAATGCAATGATATGTATGTATGCATGCAATGTTTTCAAGGATCTCGCGGGGTAAACAAGAAAATTGTTAGAATCTGAATTTGTAGCTTGATGAAAGGAACTTCATGTTATTGAGAGTCCTTCTTCAAGGGTCAAGGCTCACCATATCGAGTGGGTCATAGCCCCTGACAACTTTGGCTAGAGGAAAATAAATCCCCTTTGCCCCTTGCTAGACATTTTGATTCGTCATGACCTGCATCACAGACCCTTGAGATCCTTGAAATGGATTAGTCCTTATGCAGGATGTATGCAATGTTATGATGGTATGATGTTATGCTATGCGTAAGTAAACCCTGTTATGAGTCCAGGTTAAGGACTATAAACACAACCTGCAAGAAACTCAAGTGTCAGATAACAAGCATGCAAGTAGTCAAGTTTGAAGGCACACAAGTCACACAAGAGAAGCCCTTAGAGTTTAGGCCAGCATGGGGTCTAGGTGTTACCCTCTTTTAGTTTATTGGTTAAGACCTGTCCTATCAGAAGTAATCGGGTTCTAGAGGATCCCAATATCACTGACTACCCTCAATCGGTCATAACTCCAGCATCGCAATCTTTTCTTGCGGCCAGAACCATCACGAGAGTTTAGCCTCAATGGGCGTAGCATACTGCTACTGTTCTATTGGCCAAGTTGGATCATTTAAGGTTCTAAGGTCGGTTGGTGCTTAATGACTCCTCAGAAGACCCATATTCTCCTTGTTGCGACACAAGGGATATCGGTACAGACCAAGGTGTCACACCAACGTAGCCACTGCTTCACCCGTGTCGGTCTATGCCGGACAGGTCCCTCACAGCTTATGCTACCTAACAGGGTATCCCCAGATCTGGGTTAGGATCTATGTAACTCCGAAACAGCCCACAATAATAAAGCAAGCAAACACAGCAATTGAAAACACAAGTGATCTTAGTCCTAAGGTACACCTCACTTTATAAGTCTCCCTAGCAGAGTCGCCAGTTCTGTGATCGGTGGATCTGGAACTGACTGTTTAACGCTGGTTCGTGAAATGTCGCGGAAGCAAGAGTCGTCACCGTCTTTTATTTTCTCCAACATGGACAGGACAAAAGCACAGCAAAATTCCTTATGAGATAGTTTCTCGGTTCGGGAGGTAGATTTATAGAAAGGGAAGGTATTAGCACCCTTTCTATCCATGGTTATCCATGGGCTCTTAGATACTTGCTCATTTGTGTTTTCAAAAGTGTTTGCTTTTCAAGTGTAAGTGGGTTTGAAAAAGTTTCGTTTAAAGATTTCAGATCGACTCTTGTATCAGTCCTCAAGAGTGTTTGAAAAATTGTTTTGAAAGCCTTTTGAAAGTGTCGGTGTGAAAAGAGTTTTGATTGTTTTTGAATAGAGCAAGTATCTATGAGTCATCTACCTACCCTAAGGAATTAGGCTGTGTAAATGTCCTTAAGGTAGTGCTATCCCACCATTGAGAGATAGGTAGCACCACCGTTGGAGGTGTTCGGATCAATTCGTTTGTAGGGATAGTGTGGTCACCAGAGCAATAGTAGGACACCTTAGAAGCTACCCTTATGCCATTGATCCTTTTTTTATTCCGAGGCAACCATTTCGAGGCAACTGGATCATGTCATGGACATAAGGACTTACTAAAACGTCCTATACTCGACGACCACGTTTCGAAGGTAAGGCAACAGTGAGGCGTACCCTAAGAGTGGTGTGTGAATTTGTGTGTTATTTTCATGTTAATATTTGTCTTTGATCATTGTATCGTGAGCTACGCATTATTTTTAATTTAGGCCATACATTCTTCCATGCAAAGTTTAGTAGTTTAAAAGTGCGGAAATTAAAGTGCGGAAAGTAAAATCCTACGCTATTACACGGCGCGGGTCTATACATCGCCAAATTAACAAAGACCCGTTTTTAATAAAATGCGGAAAGTAAATAAATTCCTAATTACTATTACATGGCTTGAGGAATTACATAATATTTACAAGAAAAATAAGAATAAATGCGCGGAAGAATTAAAGATAGAACGTTCGAGGGCGTTGGACCCTTTTGAAATTAAATTGAAATTAAAAGTTAATTAATTATTAAATTAAGAAAAGGAATGTTTTTTATGTTTTTGATGGTTTTTGTATTTATGAAATAAAGAAATTAAAATTGAAGAGAAATCCTAATTCTAAGTTGTTTTTAATTATTAATGAAAAAATATTCAAGTTTAACCTAATTTACTAAATATTTAATGTACATGTTTATTTACAAAAATAGATTAGTAATTAATAATAATGATAATAAGGAAAAAAATTATTTATTAAGAAAAAAGAAAGATAAAAAGGTTAGAAACCCTAATTTCTACATGTTTTAATTTGTTAAGAAAAAGATTTAAGTTTTAAAACCTAATTTAACTAAATAATTAATGTACATTTATTTACAAAAAAATATTTAATAAGTAAATTAATTAATATATTTTAGTTTCTGATTTTTATATTATGAAAATTAATTTATGAAATTAAAGAAAACAATTAAAATAATTAATAGAATTAAGAAAGAAAAACAAATTAAAAATTAAAAATTGATGCAAACCATGGGGGGTATCAGGTCCATTTAGGAGGTTTTTTGGAAGTAATTTGGCCCATTAGACAAAAAGCCTTGTTTGACTTTCTGGCATCACGTGCGTGTTCATTGACTCCTGAGTACCGTGGTCTACATTATTTGGTCATTGGATTGGGTTTCATGCATAAATTGTTCTACTTTGGCCATTTGGCTTTTGGCTTTTGGCTTTTGGCCATTTGTGTTCTGGCCTCAACGTTCCTTAATCTTCTCAGGATGTCTGTCTCGCCATGTATTAGTGTCATGCATAAGTTGTTCTTTTTTGGCCATTTGGCTTTTGGCTTTTGGCCATTTGGCTTTTTGTGTTCCTTAACGAACCTGCATGGGATCCTGTCTAAATCTGCAGTGTTGAATCTCATGAACACATTAAATAAAATCATAAAATGCAAATAAAGCCAATATATGAAGAAATTTAATGTTTAGGCACAATATGGCATGTATGAATGATTATACCCTATTGATCATGGAGATCAAATCAATCTTACACTTACTGGAAAATTAGTGACCTGAATGCTTTTATGCCCTTTGGATCATGGAGATCAAGCCAGCCTTATCCTTACTGAAGAAGTAGTGAGGTGTTGGTTTGTAACTGTGATGGCTTGTTTGTAGTGAGAGAGGGATTTGTAATAAGGATTTCAAGGTTTTAGGGTTCTTGAAAGAATTTGATATTCTAACAGTGTTGTGGCAAGGTTTTTTCTCTCTTTTCCTTTTTCTCCTCCATGGTTTGTGTGAAAAGAAGGTGATTATATAATGGAAATTAGGGTAAAGAAAATGGGCTTTGAATGTGCAATTGGGCCTCCAATGTTCACTTGAGTTCGTCACTTTCCAGGCTAAATCGCAGGGACTTAAGTGCAATTTTTGAAGTTGAAATGTGAAAACAAAATGTAGCCGGCATCGAGAATTAACTCCTGTCCGAAAATCGGCTCAATCGGATAAACGGTGAATTAGTTATGAATTTTTGAAGTTTCAGCTTAGACAAACTTATTTTGGGCTCCAGTGTCGACTCTGACACGTTCTTCAATAAAAAACTGGTATTGATCGGAGCATAATCCGGTCTCGAATTTTGAGGCAAAGTTGTAGATATATGAGTCATGGACCTTGTGTAAAAATATGAGCCCAATCCGATAAAAATTGACCGAGTTATGAATTTTCGATGTTTCGGCCCAGATGAAATAATATTCAGCATTCAGGATTTTCAGCATGTCACGCACTCTGAGCAAAAAACGTAGGCCTTTTGAATACCGTTTGAACTCAATACCTTCTGTGAAAATGTATCCAACTCAATTTGTGAAATTTTGGCGCCAGAACCAGCTCGATACGATGAAAATCGACCAAGTTATGATTTTCTGAACATGACGCAAATAAACTTCTGTCACAAATTTTCTGTATGAAAATACTTGATAAATCCACATTTTTGAAGACCTTCTGATCGAAATTGGCTTCTAGCCGTGAGAGATGAAAACGTATATAATGTCAAGACGGAATTTTGGCCACTGGAACGGGTTCAAAACGAGTCACGATCTTCAAGTTATGAATTTTTTAGCGCGTAAAAACTGCACTTTCAACACACTTTTTCACCATATTTCTTCGAGAAAACTCACACATTCGGATACCTTCTTTAAAGAATTGACTCTTGAGCCGAACCTGAATTTGAGAATACGTTATCAGAGATATCTTGGTGAAAGAACACCTGAATATGATGCGCCGGGTTGGACTTGTGAATTTTTCTTGAAATGTTTTGAGAAATATGGGAGGGCAAATTTTGGGGTACAACAACATTTGACAATGAATAATTTTTACAGTTCATGGATATATGGAGGGCTAGATTATGATTCCTCCCTTCTTCAGGAAATTCATCATCGCAAAAACTTAGGTTATTACAAGATGTAATATTACCTACCACACTATTGAATTGATCTAACGACATATCACACTCCACGAAGGCTTGGTCCAACACCCGCATTAAAGATTCTCTGTGGGCAGCAGAATTCATCAACAATGCTAGAATAGATATCTTTGAAGGATTTTACAATAGCTGATCTACAATTCTTTAGTCGCTCATTTTGATAATCTTCAAAATATCATCCACCTCTTTTTCCAGAGTAGCACCACTGGACTCCCCTATTGCTTTCTTATTTTCAACACTTTCCATAACTTACTTACCAGCATTGTCATCTCCCCCGAACAACCGATGCAAATACACGACCATTGAGGGTCACCCTACCATTCTCAACAATATTCTAGATGCTAGACAACGGATGGATGGGAACTTCCACAACATCCTCTAAAATAATAACATTGTAATTGTACGGTACAACTTTGTATGATTTGTAAGAAACAGGCCCTGGAAAGCAAATCACCACTGGGAAAACAACTGACTTTCTACAGTATTTGTTGTACCCCAAAATTTGCCCTCTCATATTTCTCAAAACATTGCAAGAAAAATCTCTAAGTTGCTCAAGGTAGTCCAAGGGTTGGTCAGACAAGCTCTCTCCTAAGGCAGTCTACCCCAAATTAGTCCAAGTATATTCTGGTAGCCGTTGACTATGTATCAAAATGGATTAAAGCCATCGCTGCACCCACAAACGATACACGAGTGGTACTTAAACTATTCAAGCATGTTATCTTCCCACGATTCGGTGTACCAAGACTAGTAATCAGTGATGGTAGTTCCCATTTTATCTCTAGAATTTTCGAAAAATTACTTTCAAAATATGGCGTTAAACATTGCATAGCCACACCATACCATCCTCAAACGAGTGGACAAGTGGAAGTGTCAAATAGGGAGATAAAACAAATCCTTGAGAAAACTGTAGCCACATCCAGGAAAGATTGGTCCTCCAAGCTAAATGATGCTCTTTGGGCATATCAGACAACTTTTAAAACCCCTATCGGAACAACACCGTTTAAATTAGTTTATGGAAAATCTTGTCATCTGCCAGTAGAATTAGAACATAAAGCTTATTGGTCCAGTAAAACCCTTAACTTAAATTACAAGATTACTGGCGAGAAACGAGTATTAGATATCCATGAATTAGAAGAATTGCGTTTAGACGCTTATGAAAATGCTAGAATCTATAAGGAAAGAACAAAAAAATGACAAGATTGGTCCTCCAAGCTAAATGATGCTCTTTGGGCATATCAGACAGCTTTTAAGACCCCTATCGGAACAACACCGTTTAAATTAGTTTATGGAAAATCTTGTCATCTGCCAGTAGAATTAGAACATAAAGCTTATTGGGCCAGTAAAACCCTTAACTTAAATTACAAGATTGCTGGCGAGAAACGAGTATTAGATATCCATGAATTAGAAGAATTGCGTTTAGACGCTTATGAAAATGCTAGAATCTATAAGGAAAGAACAAAAAAATGGCACGATAAGCGTATCTCGCGGAAAGAATTTAAGGAAGGAGACATCGTACTCCTATTCAACTCTAGACTGAAACTTTTCTCGGGAAAATTACGTTCCAGATGGTCAGGACCATTCGAAATTAACAAAGTTTTCCCAAGTGGTGCGATAGAAATTAAAGGAAATTCTATCAAACCATTCATAGTCAATGGCCAGCACTTAAAGCACTACTTTAACGTCGGAAATATCAACTATTCGGCTTATCTTCAGTTAAGTGAGCCACCTACCCCGATACCTAACTAAATAGGTATTATCTGTCGAGCCGTCGACATAAAACAAAGGCGCTTCGTGGGAGGCAACCCATGTTTTATTTTAATTATTTTTATTGTTTTAACATGTTTTTATTTTTCTTTTCTTTTTCTTAATCTTTAAAACTTTCATGTTGCATCTCTTACTCCTTTTTGTTTTATTTTTCTTCTATTTTTATTTTCCCTTTAAACTTTCTTTTTCTTTTTGATTTTACTTCGGCAATTTTTAACCTGAAAATACTAACTTAGTTTTTCCAAACATTTATTAAATATTTTCAGGGGGGTAATTCTTTTGCTTTCATATTTAGCTCCATGGCACGTGTAAACTTCATGAATATCACTTTGAGAAGCAGACACCAAAGAAGACGCTTTGAGGATCTGGCTGAGCGGGAAATGTGCCCTACAATCTACGTTGATGACCATGCTATGACTGCTCTTGGCATTCGTGAGAGTGTCATGTATTTGCTACACCAGATTGGCTGGGACACTGCTCTTATTCGAATACGGTATTGTACCTACAGGAAGCTGACCCTTGAGTTCCTGAGCACCCTGAGCTACATTCTAAATCACAGGTTAGGATTCAACCGTGGGTTGATCACTTTCAGGTTGTTTGACATGGACTACTGCTATAACGTTAGGGAGTTTGCCCACCTGCTAGGATTCCCTTTTGGCCCTGATGTTATCACTATGACCCAGGAGGACCTCTTGCTTGATTTTGACCTTTATTTTTTCTGGGGAAGCATTGCTGGCAATAACCATCCAGAGCCGTCTGACCTTTATTATGAGTGCATCCACAACCCGGCTATCAGGTACTTTCATAAGATCATCGCCCATACCCTTTTTGGTAAATAGCAGAATGTTACATCCGTGTCCCGCGATGAGCTCTTCATTATGTACCGTGCCTCCCAGAGCCGCCCGGTAAACGGTGCCGCTTATATGCTAGCTAACATGGAGCGTATTATCCAGACTCCGAATGCACCAATCCTGTTGGGTGGTTTAGTCACTATGATATCAAATGCAATTGGACTCCGAAGGCCTATGCTAGGATCAGCCCCGCATTATGGAATAAAGCCAATGAACATTGTATTTTGCTTCAACACTAGCTTTATTGGGAATCTTGGGCCAAATCAATTTGAGCTGTTAATTAATCATGAGACTGTCCACCAGTTTATGCTCCCGAACCCTATCACTAGTGTGCATAAAAGAGAAAACTGGCTATTTGACCTCCACCATCCTGCTACACCGCCTTCGTCTCCTTCTACCGTTGACATTTACGAAGTACCTAACACCTCTCACGATGCTGAAGACCCTGCCATACTATCGGGATACCATCAGTTCCCCGATCCATGGGAATAGTAGGTAGCTTCTACTGAGACAACCACCCAGGCTCCAGAGATCCCACCACCGCCTCCACCTACTGTTACCCTGCACTCTTTGCATGAAGAAATTACTGAAATGTAGGGCGAGCTTACATCTCTCCGAGTGGACTTCATCGTTTTCATGGATTTGGTGACCGACCAGCTGGATTTCATGCACCAACATATGTTCCCTACTCCCCGTGGCTAGAGTTGCCGTTGTTATCTTGATCTTTTCTCTCGCATTTGTACATACAATGAGGACACTGTTTAGTCTTAGTGTGGGGGAGGATTCTAGTTGTTCTAGCATTTTATAATTTTTTACTTTAGTTATTTCGAAACAATTTATATGGATTAATTCAATTATTTATCAAGTACCAAGTTTCTATTATTTTATTTTTTTCATTTTCATTTTCAGTATATATTTTTTATTTCTTTTAATTTACTGTTTATATTTCACGCAAATATTATTTCATTATGTGTTAGTAAACAATATTTCAGAACTTTAATTTTTAGAATATTTCAAAATATTTCAAAACTTTAATTATTAGAATATTTCAAACTTAGAATATTAAGAAAATAATAAAAAAATATATAAACATCTCTAACGGTCTTGTAACGGTCTTCTCATTAATGACATTGAACGTGTTACGATCGTCACACCCTCGTGACGAGCGTAACACGCATTTTTGCCGTGTTACGACCGTCACACCCACGTGACGACCGTCACGCGCACAGTATATCATAACGGCTATTACAGAACTGTTCCAACCATTGTCTTCTTAACCACATTTCCTCCATTGTTACAGAACCACACGAAAAATACCCATTCCACTCCATTTTTTCTCAAACTTCCAAATTTCCAACACTAAAATACTATCCACCCACTACTCCAATTTCATTCCAAACCTTTTGCAATCAGTTCTACAAACACCATGGCCAACAATCAACAAGCTCCCGCTCTCACTTTCAGATCCAGCGAACAAGGAGAAAACCAACGGATCAAATTTCAGAAGTTTCAACGCCGAGGTCTCCAACCTACACGGTATGTTGATCTTGACTGCTTGAGGAGTTTGGGAATACTTGATAGTGTCCGCCAATTGTTGCAGAGTGTGGATTTATGGAACTTGTGCCGCGAACCAAGACCGATTTATGAAACTCTAACTCTTGAGTTTTTGAGTTCCTTTGTTTACATCACTCCGCCAGGTTCCACGAACCAACTGTTAGGCCTGGCCAGATTTCGCATGTTCGGCATTGAGCACGAGTTTCCCCAATCTTACATCGCGCGGCTTTTAGGCTTCTGTTCTGGTGAGGGTGTCCATCTCCGGGTGCCGGATAATTTTGGTGAGGAAGCCTTCAACTTATGGCACAGTTTGACGAATATCCGTGCCGGATCCTACGACCACCTAAATGCCACCCACATTCATAATCCGTCCATCCGTTATTTCCACCGCATCCTCATCAACACAATCTTCGCCCATGACAGCAACCACAAGCTCAACTCCAAGGAGCTCTTCTTTATGCATTGCGCGTTCACAAGGCAAAAGATCAACGCCGCCCCGTTCTTACTAGCTCACATCCACTCTATTTGTGCTAGAGGCGGTAAACCCTTTTATTTCGGAGGGATGGTCACTTCACTTGCCATAGGTCTGAACTATGGTGCTGCTCTCGCGACTATGCCTTCTATGGCACCGACTTTGCTAACTTTGGATCACTGCAAAGCCGCACATCTCATTTATGAGCGGGAGGATGGCAGATTCCACCCTGTGATCAAGAACACTATTTATCAGAACATCATTTTGCCTTGTAGGGACCGAATCGATCCGCGAAACCAAGCAAACTGGTTGTTCGATCCTGCAACCCCCGCGGGGCGTGCACCTACTCATGAAGACCAACCTGCAGCCCCGCAGACGAAATGCAAGAAGAGTTGGATAGTGCTCCTCCCGTCCACGACATTCCAGGACCTTCATCTGCACCACCTCCTATTACTCTAGAAGAGGTCCTCCGCGCCATTCATATGCAAAATCAAATGAGCGCAGCGCTTGAAAGAAGACAACATGAGCAACATGAGTATCTATGCACTCAAAACGCTCAAATCTTGACTTGGCAGCGGAACATGAATGAAAGGTTGGATGAGGCCCTGTCAGAGCTCAACGCCTTAAGGCTGGACGTTAGAACCCTTGGTTTACAAGATACTGACACAGAAGCCACTCCTACCAGACGCTCTCGCACCAGGAGTAGAGGACGTGGTCACCAGTAGTTTTTCTTTATTTTTTATGTAGTTTATTATTTTTTTTCTGTTTCATTTCCTTTCCGTTTGTTTTTGTAATTGTACTTCCCCGCCTATATACCGCAACATTGAGGACAATGTCAGATTCAGTGTGGGAGAGGTACCTTTCGATCCTTTATAAACTAGTAATTTTTATGATATGTCTCGATTTAAATTCTTCACTTTATTTAGCCATACCAAAAATTTTTATCTTCGCATTAGCCCGACATACCTATTTTAACAAAATCCCCAGTTAGGAAAGCCGAAAACGACATAACAAGATCGATACGGTTATGCCACCATAGACTTCCTACTTACGCGATCCGTTTCAATAACCATTATACCAACATCTAGAGTTTTTAGTTCTACAGTAACCCCTAGTAGTTTATACTAGCAGTCAGCACCGTCTTGACACAAACCACGTGGAGAATCGATGAATATAAGTGTTTGATGCTTGATCATTAGAATATCCTTCCTATCTCGCTGCTAAAAGAAAATAAATTTCGTGCACCAAAATATACGGTCACATATAAGAGTTGAGAAAATAACGAAGGAATCCAGTGTTGGTCGGTTCAGAGGTATCTGGTTCTAAACTCGGTAGGGCGTGCTACGGCCCGATCCCCCACAACCTCCAACTTGGATAACATATGTAGGGTTGCCACATTCATGTACCAGACCCCGTGCTAAAAGGATCAAAGTCACTAACCGGTTACTCCACTACGTGCGTGCTAAGACAAAGGGCTTAATGTGATTGGCCAGAACGAAACCGGGTGAAATAGATACGAGGAACTCTGGGCAGAATTATAACGGAAATGTTGGATAGCTCGTTTGAAATGGAAGCCTACGACTAAGCTTATTGCTTGTGTCATTAGCGTATCTTTAGTGTTTCACTCAAGTATTGTGTGAACCGACGAGGATTTCCCGAAATTACCTTAAAAATCCAAGGTATGTCATGCATTTGCACTTGACAAAACTTGTCCGACCTTTTGAATGACTATTTTCTTGAGGACAAGCAAAGGTTTAAGTATGGGGGAATTTGATAACGAGAAATTGTATCATATAATTACTACGCTTTTTATTGATTTTATAATACATTGAGTCGTCTAACTCCCGATTATTCCGAGTTTTTATGTCTTTTCACAGGTACAACATTTGTCAACTCAAACCAATGAAAAAGGACTACATGAAGGAGGCTAGACAATAAAAAAAGAGAAAAGAACTAAATCTGCAAAGTTTGGAGATTTTGAAGCAGTGACGACCGTCACACCCTGTGACGACTGTGATCGGTGGAAATAGAACTGACTGTTTTTAGCTGGTTTCGTGAAATGTCGCGGTAAGCAAGAGTCGCCACCGTCTTTTATATTCTCCAACATGGAAAGGACAAAAGCACAACAAAATTCCTTATTCGAGAATGTTTCTCGGTTCGGGAGGTAGATTTATAGAAAGGGAAGGTGTTAGCACCCTTCATATCCGTGGTTATCCACGGGCTCTTAGGTACTTGCTCTTATGTTTTCAAAATGTTTGCTTTTCAAAATGTGAGTGGGTTTGAAAAAGTTTCTTTGAAAGATTTCTGAATGACTCTTGTATCAATCCTCAAGAGTGTTTGAAAAATTTGTTTTGAAAGCTTTTGAAAGTGTAAGGTGTGAAAAGTATTTTGTTTGTTTTTTGAAAAGAGCAAGTACCCATGAGTCATCTACCTACCCTAAGGAATTAAGCTGTGTAAGTATCCTTTAGGTAGTGCCATCCCACCATTGAGAGGTAGGTAGCACCACCGTTGGAGGTGTTCGGGTCAATTCGATTGTAGGGACAGTGTGGTCACCGAAGCAACAATTAGGACACCTTAGAAGCAACCCTAATATCCTAGATCCTTTTTTTAATCCGAGGCAACCGTTTCGAGGCAACTGTTTCGAGGAAACTGGATCTTGGACATAAGAGCGACCGCTAAAACGTCCTATACTTGACGACCACGTTTCGAAGGCAACGAGTGAGGCGTACCCTAGAAGTGGTGTGTGTATTGTGTGTTGTTTTCAGTTTATATTTTATCTTTGATCATGGCATTGTGAGCTACGCGTTTTTTAGTTATCATACATTCTTTCATGCGAGTTTAGAATTTAGGAGTGCGGAAAATTAAAAGACGGAAAGACAAAAGCTACGCTATTACAAGGCGCGGGTCTATACATCGCCAAAATACAAAGACCCGTTTTTGATAAAAGATGCGGAAAGTAAAAAGAAAAGCGATAAACCTAATTACTATTACATTCTTTAAGGCAATTACATAATAATCAAATAAAGTAAATGCGCGCGAATAAATTAATCGGGAACATTCTAAGGGTGTTGACCCTTTTTAGAAAAGAAATTGATTTTTTTTTGTCTTTTTGTTAATTAAATGCAATTAATTAAATAATTAAACTAATTAAAAGAGAATATATTTTTGTGTTATTTATGGAATAAAATAAAAAAAGAAATAAAATTAAAAGTTAATTTTTCCTAATTCTAAATCTATTTTAATTATTAAGAAAAGAAATTGAAATTACCTAATTAAACTAATTCAATTATCATTTATTTACAAAATAAAATAATAATAATAATAATGATGTTAATTTTTTTTTGATTTTTTAGGAAAATGTTAATTGATTAATTGTTAATAATAAAAATAATTGAAAGGTTAGAAATTAAATTGGAAAATAAAAAAAGAATAGAAAAGAATAAACCAAATGGAAGGGGGTATTGGGCCAGGAAGGAGGGTGCATTGTTGGAATTGTGGCCCATTGAACAAGCCACGTTTGACTTCCCTTGGTTGCCTGCAGCATGCTTGACTCCAGAGTATGGTGTGCTAGCCTTTTGGACCTTTAGATCTGCATCCATGGACACTTGGCCTGCGCTTGGAGGAGGTGTATGATGAAAGTTATTTGAGGATCTGCACAAGAACGCCTTAAAGAAAATAATATGAAAATTATGGGGGACCTGGGAATCGAACCCAGGTCCCAGTGAATACAAACCACGTTTCCAACCACTGGACCAACTATGCGCGTGTGTTAGTAAAATGGAAAAGAAATATAATATAAAAAAAAGCCAGTTATGCTGAAACATAAAAAAGACGCGCTAACATTTGAATGCTCCTGTCACATAATGCCACGCGTGCTTCTTCTTCGTTTTCACCTGCAACATGAATAAGATAGCGGGGGTTTTAAACCCCCACAAACCAAAAGTCCAAAAAATAACGATTACGCGCACAGATTATATAAATTGAGCGCGAGTATCTCAATGAATTCAGCTTGTTGCAACGAGTTCGTCCATATTGGTCTTGAGGTCCAATTTTATAGTACCAAGAAAACCCCAATATGGGAGCTATGAAACCCTAAAATGTATCAATGGAAAATCATGATTCAGAGCCCTATAATGCAATTGAACCATGTCATTAGCTTCAGAAGGTTCCTGTGAATACAAAACAACCAACAATATGTATCAAATGCGCATGAATCATGACATGAAATCCTGGAAAATAATGCAAACCGTAGGGCTTGGTGGGGATGATTCTGATAGTGTTAAGCCTCGTTCTTGATTGCAATGGCTTTCTGGAAGGGTCAGGAGCGTGTTTGGATTGAAAGGGAAGGTTGAATTGCACTGTAAAGTGGTTTTCAGTTTCAATTTTTTCTCTTGAAAATTATGAAATGGCTTATGCTGTGTGGGGATCTATAGGTCGTGAATACCATATGGAATGCTTGCATATCTGTTTTGTAATGTGTATCAATCCAAATAATGGACATTAAGCCTTTGCACTTATGTTTGAGATTTTGCCATAACCTCCATTTAAACAACTTGCCATGTTTGTGAAAATTTGAATTTCTTGCTTAGAATAGGCCTTGCACGAATTTGGAAGGTGAATGATGGCGTATCAAAGCAATTCAACACAAAATATATCCCTTAATTAATTTTCTTGATTTTCATTTGAATTTTAAAGATTTAAAATGAATTAAATCAAATAAAATTAAATAAAAATGGGAAAATTAATTTTTAATCTTGAAATAAATTGTGGGACACGTGGGAGGCATGGCCAAGCTGAAACAAGTGGAAAAAGTGGCCCCCTTTTGTCAAAATGAAGTTTCAAGGATAATTGACTTTGGCCATTTCACAAAAATTTCCCAACTTCTCCAATGCATATCTTGCTCAATTTTGAAGCTATGAACATGTTCTTGGACATTTTGGAAAGGTCTTGAAGTCCTCTAACCAATGTCTTTTGACCCATGTCATTTGAATTTACCAATCTCAATTTATGGTCTTTGACTTAAAGTTCCTTTTTGTTGACTTTTGAAAATGACCTATAATGTTGAAATTGGTAACTTTTTGTGAGAGCATTTCTTGGACTTGGAATGTGAAGATGAGTTGTAGGAAATTTCCTCCCCTTCAAAATGAGCATTGGATTGGATTTTTCTGATGAACCATGAAAAAGTTATGCTTTGGTCAAGTTACAGTTGACTTTTCAGCTGTCCAAAAATGGAAACTTTTGCATCTTGATGATTTTTGAGCCATTCTTGTAGAATCATGATCAAGATTTGATCCAATGATGATTGTGGCTTCAAAATAAGATGTTGACCAAATTTTTTGACTTTTGACTGCCAAATGACCATTTTACCCCTATAGTTGATTGTGAGGCAATTAGGGTTTTTGACTGTGCAACTTGACCTTGTGAGCCTTGAAACTTGGCATGTAGGTGCTTGACAATGTATATGGGCATATGTGACTTGATTGAACTCTTGAAAACCTCAATTTCTTTGCAAGAACCAAAACCCTAATTTGACTGGCTTAGGAGGATGGTTGACTGTGTAGCCCTTGAGTAGACCTTGAACCATTTGCTTGTCATAACTTTGAAGATTATGGGAGGGAAAATTTTGGGGTACAACAGTTGCCCCTGTTCAATCTTCTTAGACCTGAGGATGTAGATTGGCGTGCATGCCTTTCGTGATCCGAGGGTGGAAGATGATTGAACACTAGTGTACCAAGAAATTTGCACTCACATAGTTGAGTATCAGCAGTGTGATGGCAGGATACAGGAATCGAGTCCAGAAAATAGTCGTCAACAGATACACCCTGGCAGGATACCTGAATCAGATCTTCAAACTCTTCAGACGTGCCCTGGCAAGATATAGGAATCGAGTCTGAAATAATAGTCGTCAATAGATACGCCCTGGCAGGATACAGGAATCAGATCTTCAAACTCTTCAGACGTGCCCTGGAAAGATACAGGAATCGAGTATGGAAAAATAGTCGTCAACAGATACGCCCTGGCTAGATACAGGAATCAGATCTTCAAACTCTTCAAACATGCCCTGGCAAGATACAGGAATCGAGTCCGGAAAAATAGTCGTCAACAGATACGCCCTGGCTAGATACAGGAATTGGATCTTCAAACTCTTCAGATGTGCCCTGGCAGGATACAGGAATCGAGTCTGGAAAAATAGTCATCAACAGATACGCCCTGGCTAGATACAGGAATCGGATCTTCAAACTCTTCAGACATGCCCTGGCAAGATACAGGAATCGAGTCCGGAAAAATAGTCGTCAACAGATACGCCCTGGCTAGATACAGGAATCGGATCTTCAAACTCTTCAGACGTGCCCTGGCAGGATACAGGAATCGAGTCTGGAATTAGTCGTCAACAGATACGCCCTGGCATGATACAGGAATCAGATCTTCAAACTCTTCAGACGTGCCCTGGCAGGATACAGGAATCGAGTCTGGAATTAGTCGTCAACAGATACACCCTGGCAGGATATAGGAATCAGATCTTCAAACTCTTCAGACGTGCCCTGGCAAGATACAGGAATCGAGTCCGGAAAAATAGTCGTCAACGGATACGCCCTGGCTAGATACAGGAATCAGATCGTCAAACTCCTCAGACATGCCCTGGCAAGATACAGGAATCGAGTCCGGAAAAATAGTCGTCAACAGATACGCCCTGGCTAGATACAGGAATCGGATCTTCAAACTCTTCAGACGTGCCCTGGCAGGATACAAGAATCGAGTCCGGAAAAATAGTCATCAACAGATACGCCCTGGCTAGATACAGGAATCAGATCTTCAAACTCTTCAGACATGCCCTGGCAAGATACAGGAATCGAGTCCGGAAAAATAGTCGTCAACAGATACGCCCTGGCTAGATACATGAATCGGATCTTCAAACTCTTCAGACGTGCCCTGGCAGGATACAGGAATCGAGTCTGGAATTAGTCGTCAACAGATACGCCCTGGCTGGATACATGAATCGGATCTTCAAACTCTTCAGACGTGCCCTAGCAAGATACAGGAATCGAGTCTGGAAATAGTCGCTCACAGATATGCCCTGGCTAGATACAGGTATCGAATCTGGATTTGCGACAGTTGATAGTAATCATCTTTGTATTGATCTTGGTCCTGAAAAGGTAAAACATCAGTTGTATGCAATGTCATGATGTATGAAAAGCATGATGTCATGATGTTCTCAGGGAGAAATGAGATTGTGTGATATGATGCGTATGTGCATGCTTTGTGTATGTAAGCAGGATGTATGAAAATGTGATATGTTTATGAATGTATTTTCGTCTAGCAAAATAAATCCTTGGCGAATGCCGGGAAGTTGAATCCTGGGCTGATGTTTGAAGGACAGACTTCTTTGTTTCCGCTGGGGATGATGATTACAAGAATAAACCGGTAGGAGAAGATGACTCCGTTGGGGAATAAACTTGATGAAGAGATTACTCTGTGGGGAATACTCTGTGGGAAGAGATACTTCGCTGAGGTTTGATGATAACTCCGCTGGGGATACCGTTGATATGTTATGTTGGAAGACTTGATGAACTCCGCTGGGGGATAGGAAGAACTTCGCCGAGGACGATCTTTCCGTGGTTATTAGCTGAGGATAACCCAGTTATAAGCTCTGGTGGAGAATAACCTTTGAATAAAAAGTCCAGGAGACGCGTTCGTGCTCTGCAGGGGATAGCTTCCAGAATCTACTGGGGATAAGCTTCCTACTAGGGAGATGGATTCAACTCTCCTGGGGAGACTTTTTGAGATTGTGCTGGGGAAGTGGCTCCACTGAAGTGTCTGTATTCCGCCGGGGAACAATCTTAGAATAAGAATGCCGGGGATGCTTATTTAGGAACATCTGTATACTCCGTTGGGGAATATTGAGATCTTCTGGGGAGACCCTGCTTCCTTAAGGATGACAGTATGTTAACTCTGCGTGGGGAGAGTGTTGCTGACTTGCTGGAGACACTGTGACTTGTAGGGCTGATTGGGAGACCAACTCTGCTCAGGGAGTATTGTTGATTTTGTTTTACTCTATGGGGAGTGGAGATATCTTGGTTGTGTTCTTCAGCTGAACCTACCTTGGTGCCTTGGTGGACAGAGCAACTAGATCGCTTAGACAATTCAATATTGCCCCTGTTTCTAATGTCACCTGTAATTAATCCTTTGTTTCACATGCAAATATTCATGAGTTAGCAATTAGTGTCAAATGCATATATCACAATCGAACCTTGGACGTTCTTTACAAAACAAAACAGAAAAAGGAAAAAAAACAACTGTCAATTTGGTCTGAAAAGTGAATTTGTATTGATTTTTGAATTTGCCTGTAAATAGGCGTTTATGTACAAGAGGCTGACGTCCTAGTAAGAGAACACCGCCGAACAACAGAGTTTATACAATTTTGAAAAGGAAAACAAAATAGCTATGTGAAAAAGTCCCACTGGGTTCCAACTCTGCTATCGCCTTTATGTCTTCAAGCGTCTCATCACTTTGCTGCGTAGTTGAAGATGAAGCTGATTGATCGATGCCGTCTGAACCTGATAGTGATACCGGATTCTGGATGCAAGGTGATTCAATGAGACATAGTATTACGCTTTAATCCTAACTTTTGCCTGGACCGCCCTTTCGGGTTTTCAGTCCACCGGGATACCCCTTTTTGCCCAAGCCGCCTTTTCAGGTTTTCGACTTGTCGGGTGTACAAATTTTTTTTCATTTCATCCCTTATTTTTGCCCGAACCCTTTTGGTTCGCCGGGAAGCCCTTATTTTTGCCTAGGTATGTCAACCTAGCGGGTCTTTATCATGCGTAGTATCTTTTTACTATGTCTGCATTGGCGGGGTGAGGAAGGTCGTCACCGTCCATGGTGGTTAGAATCATGGCTCCTCCTGAGAAGACATGTTTAACCACAAATGGCCCTTCGTATGTGGGTGTCCATTTGCCCCTGGGATCACTTTGGGGAAGAATGATGCGCTTGATTACCAGGTCCCCAACTTGATACTCTTGTGGTCTGACTTTCTTGTTAAATGCCCTGATCATCCGTTTTTGGTACGTCTGACCATGACATATAGCAGTGAGTCTCTTTTCGTCAATTAGGTTTAATTGATCAAGTCGAGTCTGGATCCAGTCATCTTCGCTCAAGCCTGCATCCTTCATTATCCGGAGAGAGGGTATCTGGACTTCAATTGGCAAGACTGCCTCCATGCCGTAGACCAAGGAAAAGGGGGTTGCCCCGGTTGACGTCCTTGCTGAGGTACGGTACCCATGAAGAGCAAACGGTAACATCTCGTGCCAATCTTTATAGGTCACTGTCATCTTCTGCACAATCTTTTTGATATTTTTATTCGCTGCTTCTACAGCCCCATTCATCTTCGGCCGATAGGGAGAAGAGTTGTGGTGCTGTATCTTGAATTGCTTGCAGAGCTCAGTGATCATCTTGTTGTTAAGATTGGTACCATTGTCTGTAATGATCCTTTCTGGGACGCCATATCGACAAATCAGGTTATGCCAAATGAACCGTGCCACGACGTTCTTAGTTACGGTAGCATAGGAAGCCGCTTCAACCCACTTCGTAAAGTAGTCAATCACTACTAGGATGAAGCGATGCCCGTTGGATGCCGTAGGTCTGATCTCACCGATCATATCAATGCCCCACATTGCAAAAGGCCAAGGTGCTATCAAGACATTCAGAGGAACTGGAGGAACGTGCACCTTATCTGCATAGATCTGGCACTTATGACACGTCCGAGAATGTTGGTAACAGTCAGCTTTCATAGTGGACCAGAAATATCCTGCCCGGAGGATTTTCTTTGCCATGGTATGTCCACTGGAGTGTGTTCCGAAGGTACCTTCATGTAGCTCTGCCATGATCTTTTCTGCTTCAGTCTTATCCACACAACGCAGTAAGGTTGAATCATGGTTTCGCTTGTATAGAATGCCATTGCTGAGGAAGAATTTTGCTGCGAACCTTCTCAGGAACTTTTTGTCATTGACGGATGCACCTTCAGGGTATTCTTGGGCTTCCAAGTACCTCTTCACCTCATGATACCAGGGTTTCTCAGTTACCTCTTCAGCCTCAAGATCACAGCAATGTGCAGGTTCATCCAGTTTCCAGATAATGATCCGGGGAGCCTCGTTATCCCATTTGACTTTGAACATAGAAGACATCGTAGCCAACGCGTCCGCCAACTGATTCTCCTCTCTTGGGAAGTGTTCAAAAGTTATCTCCGTGAAATGGGGGATCAACGTCAACACACACTCTTTGTAAGGAATAAGGTTTGGGTGTTTCGTATCCCACTCGCCTTTGATCTGATTGATCACGAGAGCGGAATCTCCGAAGACACTCAGAAACTTGATCCTTAAGTCAATTGCAGCTTGAAGACCCATGATGCATGCCTCATACTCCGCCATGTTGTTGGTGCAGTTGAAACATAGTAGGCAGTGAGTGGAGTATGAGTGCCTTTGAGGGATATGATCACAGCGCCAATGCCATTGCCCAAAGCGTTCGAGGCTCCGTCAAAGTGCATAGACCATCGGGATCCTTCCTCAGGTCCTTCATCCGGTCCAGGTACTTCACAATCAGTCACTACCATGATGTTCTCGTCGGGAAACTCAAAGTTCATTGACTGGTAGTCGTCTACTGCCTGGTGTGCCAAGTGGTCTGCCAATACACTTCCTTTGATTACTTTCTGAGTTGTGTACTGGATGTCGTATTCCGTCAAGATCATTTGCCATCTTGCTATTCTTCCGGACAGAGCAGGCTTTTCGAAAATGTACTTGATCGGATCCATTTTTGAAATCAATAGAGTAGTGTGAGTCAGCATATACTGTCTCAGCCGGCGAGCAGCCCATACCAAAGCGCAACAAGTTTTCTCGAGCAGTGAGTATCGGGTCTCACATTCGGTAAACTTTTTGCTAAGGTAATAAATGGCGTGCTCTTTTCGGCCAGACTCGTCATGCTGCCCCAGCACACACCCCATTGAGCTGTCAAGTAATGTCAAGTATAGTATTAGAGGTCTCCCTTCAACCGGTGGCATAAGAATGGGTGGTTCTTGGAGATACTCTTTGATTCTGTCGAAAGCGGCCTGACATTTATCATTCCAACGTACTGCTTGATCTTTCTTCAACAGCTTGAAGTTTGGTTCACAGGTAGCAGTTAGATGAGAGATGAATCGGGCAATGTAGTTCAGCCGTCCTAGAAAGCCTCTGACTTCTTTCTCTGTCTTGGGAACTGGCATCTCTTGTATGGCTTTAACCTTGGCAGGGTCCACTTGAATACCTTTGTCGCTCACGACGAAGCCTAGCAACTTTCCAGATCTTACCCCAAATATGCATTTGTTTGGGTTCAACCTCAGCTTGTACAACTTCAGACGGTCAAACAGCTTCTGTAGATGGTCAAGGTGTTCTTCCTCAGTTTGGGACCTTGCAATCATATCATCGACGTACACTTCTATCTCATGGTGGATCATGTCATGAAATAAAGCAACCATGGCACGTTGGTAGGTTGCCCCATCATTTTTCAGTCCAAAAGGCATGACCTTGTAGCAGAAGGTGCCCCACTGAGTAACAAAGGTAGTCTTTTCCATATCTTCAGGAGCCATTTTGATCTGATTATAACCTGAAAAGCCGTCCATGAAGGAGAACACTTTGTGCTGAGCAGTATTGTCAACCAGAATGTCGATGTGAGGCAGAGGGAAGTCATCCTTAGGGCTTGCCCTGTTCAAATCCCTGTAGTCAACACACATTCGGACCTTACCATCTTTCTTTGGCACTGGAACCACGTTGGCCACCCACTGAGGGTAAGAAGTCACTGCAAGAAAACCGGCGTCAAATTGTTTCATAACCTCAACTTTGATTTTCTCGGACATCTCTAGACGCATACGACGGACCTTCTGTTTAACCGGAGGGCAGTCTTCCTTGGTAGGCAGGTGATGAACCACAATGTCGGTATCCAACCCAGGCATGTCTTCGTAAGACCAGGCAAAGATTTCCACATAGTCACGCAGCATCTGGATCAACCGTTGCTTCACACTGAGCTCCAGATTGGCACCAATCCTGACTTCCTTTCTGTCTGTCTCAGTACCCAGATTTACCGTTTCCACTGGCTCTTCATGTGGCTGAATGGCCCTCTCTTCCTGGAGTAACAGTCTTGCAAGCTCACCAGGCACTTCACAATCATCTTCACCTTCGTCTTCGGCTAAGTTGATCGGATTTTCGAAGTCATAACTGGCAGTAGCAGAGTCGTTACCAGTGAGATCCATAGTGGATTGAAACCTGTATAAGTGAGTGTGTGTAAATATAGCTGTTTTGCAATATATAAGAAAAAAGAAAGGGAGCGCAAGATTTGAAATGTGAAAAACGTCCATTGCTTTTATTCATGATATATGGAAGTGACACACAAAAGCCCTCACAAATAAAACCACGGTGCCCCGGGTAAGACACCGGGCCATAAAGTTTCAAATTATTGTTTATTACAAATCCAAAACAAAGAAGTTCATTACTGGGTGACAAAAGTAATAGGTGTAAAGTCTTTTGCAGTCCAGTTGCTAGGTCCACAGTTGGTCGTTGGGTAGATCCAGCTGTCGAATTCAGATTCGTCCGCTTCATCCTCAATAGCATTCACTCCCGGATTGGTGATGAATACAGGAGGTCTTCCAATCCTTGCCTTGCGCACAGCCTTCTGAGCCTCTGCAGTGAAACCCAACCCAAACTTGTCAGTCTTAGGAGTAAAATCAGGGAGCCTGCCCCAGTTTGCACACTCACCCTTCTCAATCACAGCCCGAGCATCCTTCAAGGAAGCCATCTTCAAAGGAGAGTCTTCTGCAGTCACTGTCTCTGCTGCTGCCAATGTTTGAGGCACCTCTTCGAAGTGTTGAAAGGGGGTCTCAATGAACTCCCCGTCCATTTCCACGTATCAGAACGAGTTAAGGTGGCTGACCATGTATTCCTCTTCCCCTTGCACTGTTACGATCTTCCCCCTGACCGGATACTTGAGCTTCTGATGCAACGTGGAGGTCACAGCTTCGGCCTTGTGGATCCACGGACGACCCAACAAACAAGAATAAGATGGACGGATATCCATCACATAGAACTTTGAATCAAAGACCTGTGACCCAACCCTGATTGGGATGTCAACCTCACCATGTACCATTCTTTTGGACCCGTCAAAGGCCCGGACAACAATGTTACTTGGTTTGAGCTCTAAATCCTCACAGTCCAGCCTGTCTAGAGCTTTCTTGGGTAGTACATTTAGTGAAGAACCAGTGTCAACCAGCACGTGAGCAAGAGTAGTGCCCCTGCATTCAATGGAGACATGCAGGGCATCATTATGGTTCTTCCCCTTGGTCGTCAGATCAGCATCAGAGAAACCCAGACCATTATCAGTGGTTAAGTTGGCCACACAGTCGGTGAATTGATCAGCAGACGTTTCTTGTGGTACGTGAGCCGTCTTCAAGAAAGCAATCAGGGCCTTGGCATGGGCCTCTGAACATAGCAACAATGATAGCATGGAGATTTTGGAGGGGGTGTGCCCCAGTTGTTCAACGATGTTGAAATCACTCTTTTTGATAATTTTGAGGATCTCTTCCATCTCTTGCTTGGAAGCCTCAACAATGGTCTTCGGTGCCTCCGTCCGGGCAGGCACATCAGTAGCAATTCCCTTACCCCGAGCGTCGGATGACTCGGCAGCAGGGGTAGAAATTTGATCAGGGGGGGAGACAGGCACACTGGCAGGTGTGATGACAAGAGGCCTTTGAATTGCTGGAGGTGCAATGTCTGGTGAGAACAGTCTTCCACTACGAGTGACCTTAGTAGGACCGGTGATGTTGGTGACACCGGTACTAGCATTGAACTCTTGTTTCACTCCCAGAACATAAACATCTGCCCCATAGTGCCATGGGACAACTTTATCAGACTTGTAGGGGATGGGCCCCAGAACAGTAATGGTTATAGGAGCAATCTTGTGAACAGGCAAAATTTGGACAGGCTTCTTTGGAGGAGCCTTGGAAGGGTTATTGAAAATGGTAACAATTGAAACTTCTTCAACAGGGGCAGCAGGAACAACATGAATAGCAATCTTCTTGAACAAGACCTCTTTGCTATCTATCAGGTTTTGGACGCCTGATTTCAGCAAAGAACAACCAGCAGGGGAATTAGCACACAGATGGCAACCTTTACTACATCCCGGAAATAAACCGGCTAGCAACAGGTTCCTCTTGACGGTCAGCAGCGGAGTAGCAACATCATCCACAGAAGCTACATACAGATCCTCCTCAACAACGTTCACTCCATGCTGGGGCATGGGAGCGGTCACAACATTTGGCCTTTCTGGCGCCTCGAACTGTATTTCCTTGGCATAAATAAGGTCCTGAACCTTATTCCTTAGGGCCCAACAATCATCAATAGAATGCCCCGGGCGTTGGGGTTGTACTTCGGAGATGCTGTGTTTACCATCTTCGGAGCTTCCTTGACTGTTACCAGGCTGGTTGACAGCAGTTGCGGAAGGATCTGAGAGAGAGTCATGCTGAGCCGAGTATACTGCCGTTTGGGCCTCTCAGCTCTTGGCTGGTTGTATTGCTGAGGAGCAGCAGCAGGCTTTGAAATTACTACCGCGTTGACAGCTTGGCGGTGTTCTGGTTTGTTTTGTCTCCTGGGACCATACACAACACTAGCTTCCTTCTTGAAGGGCTTCTTTTCAGTATTTGAGGAGGCACCCTTCTGTATCTTCCCTGATTTTATACCAGCTTCGATCCTCTCACCGATCAGGATCAGATCAGTAAACCCAGCAGAGGAATTACCAATGAGATGGTTGAAGAATGGACCAGATAGGGTCCCCAAGAACATGTCCACTAGCTTACGATCCGTCAACGGTGGCTGCACCCTGCCAGCCAGATCTCTCCATTTCTGTGCGTACTCCTTGAAACCTTCACCCGTTCCCAGTGACATACCCTGGAGTTGGGTACGCGTGGGAGCGATGTCGGAATTATACTGATACTGCTTGTAAGAAGCAGTGGCCAAATCCTCCTAGTTACGAATGTTGGCTCCATCCAGCTGATAGAACCATTCGAGATGAGTCCCTGAAAGACTCTCCTGGAAGAAGTGGATCCATAAGTTCTTGTCTGCTGTGTAAGGCTGGATCTTCCTTACATAAGAACGGAGGTGCATCTTAGGTCAGGAAGCCCCGTCATACTTCACAAAGGTCGGCGCCTTGAACTTGTGTGGGATCACCACCCCAGAAGATAACCCCAAGTCTCCGAAATCCAACCCAGGCACACGTTGAATCTCCATAGCATTTAACCTATCCTCCAGCTGTTTGTACCAGTCCTCAGCAGGAGGGTACTGTTCATCGTTGAAGTCTGTCTCAGTGTCAGAGACCACAGGACTAGGGACCTCTCTCCCTTGGTGACTGCCTTCCCCCATAGATGGAGTAGTCCTCTCAGCTTCATTTTGCAATGTATTCCCGAGTCTGCGCCCAGTGTTGAATATCATAGTCCTCTTCTTCTTCTTATTCTTCTTCAGAAGCAAAGCCTTATGCTCTTGTTGTCCCTAGGCCAAGTTCCTGACCATCTCCTGAAATTGGGCATTCTGGGCCTGGAGGGCCTTGATAGCTTGCTCGGTAGTGAGTTCAGGATTCATGATGCTTGAGTGATGAAATAAACAGCGAAGAAGATTAAGCAACCTGTAGAAAAAGGGTACCTGTAATGCATATGATGAATGAAATGCGTATGAATTATGTTTTCAAAGACAATCGGGAATCAACTTTGTAAACAAAAGGAACACACTTTATTAGATTTAAACTTTAAATTGTTCAACAATTTGCCCTTAGGCGTTACAAGAATGAAAATACTGAAAAGGAAATAAAGCTGTAAAAGAAACATCCAAAGCCCATTAGTGTTCCCATGGCCTCCTCTTCTCAGTACGGATATAGTCATTCAAGGTTCGCTCGTTCTCCAATTGCTTGGTCAGCTTCTGGATCTTCTGTTCCTGTTCGTTGAACTTTTCCCGATAATAATCCCGCTCTTCCTGTAGTTGCGCCCAAGACCTCTTTAGTGTATCAACATCAGTGGGTATCTGAGGAGGGAGAACAGTTGGAGGAACCCCATCTCCATCAGGACTTTCAAGAATGATAGGCTTGACAGCTTCATATGGCATACCTAACTTCTGAGCACGGATGCGGACCCATCTGTAATAGGGTTCCATTGGTAGAGAAGTCTTCAGTCCCAACTCACGTGGGTCAGCTTTGTGAATTCTGTCTCAAGCTTTGATGAATCTACGGCGCAGTTCGTCACTATCTTCCTGAAACTCAAAACTGATGTGAGGCACCAACATCTCATGAGGCCCTGCTCTTCTGGCTCTTCCAAACTGACGGAGAGCTAAACATGGATTATAAGATATTCCGCCCTGAGTACCAATCAATGGAACATTAGGATACTCTCCGCAACGATCAATAACAGCCACCTCATCTAAACCTTTGAGAGTCCAAATGATGTCGCTATCAGTGAGAGACATTAACCTATGAGCCCAGCCTTTTCCTTCTTGATTCTCCAGCACGAACTTGGGGAGGTGCGAAATAAACCACCTCACTAACAAAGGAGTACAACACCATAGAGTTCCTCGTCTTCGGGCAGTACGAGCATAGAGTTGTTGCAGGACATCACCCAAGAGAGTGGGTACAGGGTTCCGAGACACGAAGATCCTTATGGCATTGATATTGACAAAGTTATCAGGATTTGGAAACAATACTAGCCCATAGATTAAGAGAGCCAGAATGTCTTCGTACGCCCTGAAGTCTAAGTCATTCTAGAAACTGTTAGCTTTACCAATCAGAAACTTAGCCAAGAAGCCCTTAACTCCGCTTCTAGTCTCCCAGTTGTCCATTACCTCCTTGTTGGTCAAAGGAAGGGCTGCTGCAATCTCCTCAGGTCTGAGAGCCTTTTCCCAGCCAGTGAAGGGAGTCTGATCCAAGATAGGGATACCAAGCAAATCAGAGAATTCTTCCAGGGTAGAGACCAGCTGGAAGTCTTGAAAGGTGAAGCAATGGTACAGAGGATCATAAAACTGGGTTAAGACACTCATCAGTTGTTGGTCCCACCTTGAAGTGACTAAACCGAGAAGAGAACCATGCCTCTGGATGAAGGAAGCAGTGCTTGGAATTCTGTCAACCAACTCTTTCAGCAAATCAGGTGGGTGAACAAAATTGAACCGGATAGTGTTCCTTCGCACAGGCATCATGATGTCCTACAAAACAGAGCAAAGGTGAAACCCTCTTGTCTTTGAAATAGGTCAGTCCTTATGCAGGATGCATGCAATGTTATGGTGGCATGATGTTATGATAAAGCACACCACAAGTATTCACAAAGGCAAACATGATAAGGCACACAAGTCACACCACAACCCTTAGAGTTTAGGCCAACATGGAGTTCAAGTACTACCCTCTTTCAGTTTGTTGGTTAAGACCTGTCCTAATCAAAAGTAACCGGGTTCTAGAGGATCCCAATATCACTGACTACCCTCAATCGGTCATAACTCCAGCATCGCAATCTTTTCTTGCGGCCAGAACCATCGCGAGAGTTTAGCCTCAATTGGTGTAGCATACTGCTACTGTTCTATGGCCAAGTTGGGTCACATTAGGGTTCTAAGGTCGGTTGGTGCTTAATGACTCCTCAGAAGACCCATATTCTCCTCGTTACAACACAAGGGATATCGGTACAGACCAAGGTGCCACACCAATGTAGCCACTGCTTCACCCGTGTCGGTCTACGCCGGACAGGTCCCTCACAGCTTATGCTACCTAAAAGGGTATCCCCAGATCTGGGTTAGGATCTATGAAACTCCAAGACAATGCCCACAATAATAAAGCAAACAAAACAAAGCAATTGAAAACATAAGTATGATCTATCCTAAGGTACACCTCAGTAACGTATTCCCCAGCAGAGTCGCCAGTTCTGTGATCGGTGGAAATAGAACTGACTGTTTTTAGTTGGTTTCGCGAAATGTCGCGGTAAGCAAGAGTCGCCACCGTCTTTTATATTCTCCAACATGGAAAGGACAAAAGCACAGCAAAATTCCTTATTCGAGAATGTTTCTCGGTTCGGGAGGTAGATTTATAGAAAGGGAAGGTGTTAGCACCCTTCCTATCCGTGGTTATCCACGGGATCTTAGGTACTTGCTCTTATGTTTTCAAAATGTTTGCTTTTCAAAATGTGAGTGGGTTTGAAAAAGTTTCTTTGAAAGATTTCTGAATGACTCTTGTATCAGTCCTCAAGAGTGTTTGAAAAATTTGTTTTGAAAGCTTTTGAAAGTGTAAGGTGTGAAAAGTATTTTGTTTGTTTTTTGAAAAGAGCAAGTACCCATGAGTCATCTACCTACCCTAAGGAATTAAGCTGTGTAAGTGTCCTTTAGGTAGTGCCATCCCACCATTGAGAGGTAGGTAGCACCACCGTTGGAGGTGTTCGGGTCAATTCGATTGTAGGGACAATGTGGTCACCGAAGCAACAGTTAGGACACCTTAGAAGCAACCCTAATGTCCTAGATCCTTTTTTTAATCCAAGGCAACCGTTTCGAGGCAACTGTTTCGAGGCAACTGGATCTTGGACATAAGAGCGACCGCTAAAACATCCTATACTTGACGACCACGTTTCGAAGGCAACGAGTGAGGCGTACCCTAGAAGTGGTGTGTGTATTGTGTGTTGTTTTCAGTTTATATTTTATCTTTGATCATGGCATTGTGAGCTACGCGTTTTTTATTTATCATACATTCTTTCATGCGAGTTTAGAATTTAGGAGTGCGGAAAATTAAAAGACGGAAAGATAAAAGCTACGCTATTACAAGGCGCGGGTCTATACATCGCCAAAATACAAAGACCCGTTTTTGATAAAAGATGCGGAAAGTAAAAAGAAAAGCGATAAACCTAATGACTATTACATTCTTGAAGGCAATTACATAATAATCAAATAAAGTAAATGCGCGCGAATAAATTAATCGGGAACATTCTAAGGGTGTTGACCCTTTTTAGAAAAGAAATTGATTTTTTTTTGTCTTTTTGTTAATTAAATGCAATTAATTAAATAATTAAACTAATTAAAAGAGAATATATTTTTGTGTTTTTTATGGAATAAAATAAAAAAAGAAATAAAATTAAAAGTTAATTTTTCCTAATTCTAAATCTATTTTAATTATTAAGAAAATAAATTGAAATTACCTAATTAAACTAATTCAATTATCATTCATTTACAAAATAAAATAATAATAATAATAATAATGATGTTAATTTTTTTTTTGATTTTTTAGGAAAATGTTAATTGATTAATTGTTAATGATAAAAATAATTGAAAGGTTAGAAATTAAATTGGAAAATAAAAAAAGAATAGAAAAGAATAAACCAAATGGAAGGGGGTATTGAGCCAGGAAGGAGGGTGCATTGTTGGAATTGTGGCCCATTGAACAAGCCACGTTTGACTTCCCTTGGTTGCCTGCAGCATGCTTGACTCCAGAGTATGGTGTGCTAGCCTTTTGGACCTTTAGATCTGCATCCATGGACACTTGGCCTGCGCTTGGAGGAGGTGTATGATGGAAGTTATTTGAGGATCTGCACAAGAACGCCTTAAAGAAAATAATATGAAAATTATGGGGGACCTGGGAATCGAACCCAGGTCCCAGTGAATACAAACCACGTTTCCAACCACTGGACCAACTATGCGCGTGTGTTAGTAAAATGGAAAAGAAATATAATATAAAAAAAAGCCAGTTATGCTGAAACATAAAAAAGACGCGCTAACATTTGAATGCTTCTGTCACATAATGCCACGCGTGCTTCTTCTTCGTTTTCACCTGCAACATGAATAAGATAGCGGGGGTTTTAAACCCCCACAAACCAAAAGTCCAAAAAATAACGATTACGCGCACAAATTATATAAATTAAGCGCGAGTATCTCAATGAATTCGGCTTGTTGCAACGAGTTCGTCCATATTGGTCTTGAGGTCCAATTTTACAGTACCAAGAAAACCCCAATATGGGAGCTATGAAACCCTAAAATGTATCAATGGAAAATCATGATTCAGAGCCCTATAATGCAATTGAACCATGTCATTAGCTTCAGAAGGTTCCTGTGAATACAAAACAACCAACAATATGTATCAAATGCGCATGAATCATGACATGAAATCCTGGAAAATAATGCAAACTGTAGGGCTTGGTGGGGATGATTCTGATAGTGTTAAGCCTCGTTCTTGATTGCAATGGCTTTCTGGAAGGGTCAGGAGCGTGTTTGGATTGAAAGGGAAGGTTGAATTGCACTGTAAAGTGGTTTTCAGTTTCAATTTTTTCTCTTGAAAATTTGGAAATGGCTTATGCTGTGTGGGGCTCTCTAGGTCGTGAATACCATATGGAATGCTTGCATATCTGTTTTGTAATGTGTATCAATCCAAATAATGGACATTAAGCCTTTGCACTTATGTTTGAGATTTTGCCATAACCTCCATTTAAACAACTTGCCATTTTTGTGAAAATTTGAATTTCTTGCTTAGAATAGGCCTTGCACGAATTTGGAAGGTGAATGATGGTGTATCAAAGAAATTCAACACAAAATATATCCCTTAATTAATTTTCTTGATTTTCATTTGAATTTTAAAGATTTAAAATGAATAAAATAAAATAAAATTAAATAAAAATGGGAAAATTAATTTTTAATCTTGAAATAAATTGTGGAACACGTGGGAGGCATGGCCAAGCTGAAACAAGTGGAAAAAGTGGGCCCCTTTTGTCAAAAATGAAGTTTCAAGGATAATTGACTTTGGCCATTTCACAAAAATTTCCCAACTTCTCCAATGCATATCTTGCTCAATTGTGAAGCTATGAACATGTTCTTTGACATTTTGGAAAGGTCTTGAAGTCCTCTAACCAATGTCTTTGGTCCCATGTCATTTGAATTTACCAATCTCAAGTTATGGTCTTTGACTTAAAGTGCCTTTTTGTTGACTTTTGAAAATGACCTATAATGTTGAAATTGGTAACTTTTGTGAGAGCATTTCTTGGAATTGGAATGTGAAGATGAGTTGTAGGAAATGTCCTCCCCTTCAAAATGAGCATTGGATGGGATTTTTCTGATGAACCATGAAAAAGTTATGCTTTGGTCAAGTTACAGTTGACTTTTCAACTGTCCAAAAATGGAAACTTTTGCATCTTGATGATTTTTGAGCCATTCTTGTAGAATCATGATAAAGATTTGATCCAATTATGATTGTGGCTTCAAAATAAGATGTTGACCAAATTTTTTGACTTTTGAGTGCCAAATGACCATTTTACCCCTACAGTTGATTGTGAGGCAATTAGGGTTTTTGACTGTGCAACTTGACCTTGTGAGCCTTGAAACTTGGCATGTAGGTGCTTGACAATGTATATGGGCATATGTGACTTGATTGAACTCTTGAAAACCTCAATTTCTTTGCAAGAACCAAAACCCTAATTTGACTGGCTTAGGAGGATGGTTGACTGTGTAGCCCTTGAGTAGACCTTGAACCATTTGCTTGTCATAACTTTGAAGATTATGGGAGGGAAAATTTTGGGGTACAACAACGACCGTAACGACTCCCCAACTTAAAACAACGCTCGTCACACATCATTGACGAGCGTAATGCGCTATTTAAGCGCATTACGACCGTCACCCACCTGTGACGACCGTCACGCGCGTAAAGATGAACGTTGTGAATTGGTGGAGACGTGGGCAACGTGAGGGCATAAGTGTTCTCCTATATTCCCTCCACTCAGTAACCATGCATCCTATATTTCCTCCACTCAAGCCTTTTCCCAGGATTCTTTCAACTGCTATATTTTCTCCTATATATATGTGTGGTAGTGCAAAGGGAAAAAGGTCGAAGGAATTCTCCCAGAACAAAATTACTACTTTTTGCAATTATTTCTATTTCTTTGTTTTTGAGAATTTTCTACGTACTGTAATTTCTACTTCCAGCACTATTTCAATCATTAGTTTTAGGGTGTTAATTCTTCATTTAAGAATTAACACAATTTGTTGATTTCGATCAAGCTGCAAGGAATATTGTAACATTTCAAGATTACCATAGCAACGTTATTTCCAGGTTTTTTTATTGCAATTAATATTTATTAATTATTGTATTATGCCAATTATTTTTATGGATTCTATTTTGGATTGCATTGTTATTAAATATATTATGTCCGGCTAAATTATTTGTACCGGTATGTGACTCTTAAGTACCGAAAGAATTCAGTGATACCTTGGCCGAAAACATTTATAAAACGATTTCTGGTTTCCAATTTCGATGTTTAATTTAACTACCATTGTCACGAGAGTGGGAGGATAATTAACACGATTTTGCCACGAGAGTGGGAAATTAATTAAGGCAAGAACCTGCATACGAGAGCTGGGGTTCAACCCATATAGTGGTAACGAAACATTAATTTTTAAATACACGAGAGTGTTTTAATAAATCAATTAAACTCAAATTGTTTTCAAAAAGTGTTATTAAATTTAAAGTGCATCCACTAGGTTTAGTAACATGACTTATTTCATGAACACGAGAGTGTATGTCTCAGTTTTTTAAACAATTAGTTTTTACCAAAATACTTTATAGGCCAAGCGATTCACCGAATTCCCGAAGTACGACTATCACATATCGGTATAACTATTACTATTATTTTTAATTAAACTATTTCCCCCCTAAAATCAAATATTCATCGCTTAGTTAAACACATTGTAGCATTAGATCGTATGCGATTGATCCTCAGTCTATGTGGGTTCGATAATCAATTAAAACTAGAACGACTAAACTGTATACTTGCAGTTAGTATCCCAATAGACTCATAAAGTCCCGATCAGTAGGCATTAACTGATAATCAGGGAAAGTAAAGCATTGATACATCGGATTATAGAACTGGACCAAAGTCGAGAGAATGCCCTCCTTCATCCTGAGCTTCATAAGAGAAATGATGGACCCATACTTCCTCCAAAAATCTGTAGAACTCTCGATCTCGGGTATCAAACTCATCAACACTCATCTATCTTCAGATCTTTGAAACTGTACTTCTTAGTCTTTCTTTTTCAAAAATCCATAGTAAAAAAGTACCTTGGATATTCACAAAGAGTCAACTTTAAGTCCCTTGAAACAATTTTTTTAAAGGATACTCATGGGTGCATTAATGCATGATGCAACAATCACACACAAGATCACAAACATAGGATTCATATGTTCAATGTAACGAGCATGAGGTCGAAGGTACTACCCACAAGGTATGTTCTAAAGTTTTATCACCTACCGAACAAGGTTCTAAGAGGTTCCCATTGTCTACATCCTTCCATCAGATATTTCCAACATCCCGATTGACTCAATAATTAGTAATATTCTCAAGAAAAACTCGTCTGAGAGTAGTATCGCGTGACAACTATTTCCGGATTACTCCTTCATAGCTTCCGTACTACACCTAAAAGTCCAAGATGGGTTAAAGGTTCTATGGTCTTCAGTTTCCGTAGGCTCCCAGGTCGAAAGCAGCACGTCTTCCTGATTACTCGGTAAACGACACTACAGTCAAAGGGGCCTCCACTGAGTGGGGGATCTCATGCCTCCTTTTTTGGGATTACTCCCTCAAAGTTAACATGACTATATCGCTCGTCCTATCTTAATTTTTCCCAAGTTCGGGTATAGGACTTATGAGAAATCACCAAACACCCTGAAAACCAGAAAAATCCAAACAAACATATATACAGCATATAAGATACAACACTTAATAGTACTTATTCAGATAAACAAAGATAGATTAAACCCACTTAAGAATGGACCAGCAAGAAGTCAATCTTTCCCCAATGAAGTCGCCATTTTTTCTGTAGCAGTAGAAATGTTGAGAATAAGTCATTGGATTGACTTAACTCGCACAAATCAAAATAAAAATCGCCATTGCGCTTTATTGTTTCCAAAGGAATGAGAAAAGAGAGAATAACCCAAAAAGAGGGGAGAGAATATAAGTTTAGGGGTTGGTTATCAAAGGCAAGGTATTAGCACCCTAAACATCTACGGTACTCCGTACGAACCTCTTTATAAATATGAGTATTTTGGCTATAAATGTTGTATAAAATAGTTGATGGTGGAGATGAGAAAAGAAGTATTTTTTATAATTTTTGCACCCACCGAGGTTGCGAACCTTTAGTGCCTACGTACCACCTTACGTGCAATAGGGGATCAAGGTACTCGTAGTTCATATTTTCAAAATTTTTAAAACACAAGTGTGTTGGTTAAATTTTAAGAGACGAGACGTCATCGTCATTATCCAAAGGGAAAACATACTTACTACCCACAATTATGAGAAAGGAGAATTTGCATCATCTCAAAGTGAAGGATATGACTTGGATTTTAAAATCAACAAAGCCTCACTCAACACCTAAATGGAAAATATCTCACTTCACTACATATGTAGAAGTATAGTAGCCCGCATCACTATAAAAATTGACAAGAGTCTGATCTTTTGAGAAAGTTTTAAGGTAAAAAGCCACAGTGGAAAAGATAGTTTGAATTAGATTGATTGACTTTTAGCCTTCTCACAAAAAAATTTAAGGTATTACTAAGTTGATTAAAGTTTGATTAAGAAAATATTTTTGAAAAGGGCATGGACCTAAGTCCAAGTTTATTATGAAAGTGGTTCAAGTTTTGAAACAAGAAGAGTTTTCAAAAGAAGGGAGAAGATTTTTGAAATTAAAGAAGATAGGAGGAGATCAAGGGACTATCCTAAAGCATAAGGTGAAATCTAGGGAAAAGAACCATCTAACCAACAAGTAGCCAACACTTGACACAATGAGTCAATGTAGAATTCCCATACTTTGGATTTAAAACCAAACAAGCAAAGATAATAAACATCTTTAAGAAAACCAAGCTTCAATTGCATTAAGTCTTCACAAAAATTGGGCAGAGTAACGATTGTATACATACTAATTCTCGATCACAGACAAAGCATGTAATCATAATAACCTACGCACAAAGCAAACAAATAAACAACCCAATGTCTTGGGGTAAACCCCAAGAACTCCAGACAAAATAACAGTTGAGGTCACAAGGTCTCAAAGTAGGTCACAACTTCTAATCCTAAGTCCAAGAAGTCCACAATCTTCATAATTCCAAGGATAGTAACCAAGTAGTCCAAGTAACATTAAAGTTTTTTATGGTTCAAGTTGATTATTAGGTATCTTCAAAAAGAAAATGAAAGCTCAAATAAGCAAAATAAAAATGACATAAAAGTAAATGCTCAAATGAGCAAAGATGTAAGTAACATGAAATGTAAATGCCAAAGTAAATGTGCTTAAAGTAAAAGCATAAAATAAAGTCAATTTTTAATGAGTTAGAAATTAGAGGTTAGTTGAATGACCATCTTGAAACTTCCATTTGAAAACTCATAAGAAGATTGATAAAATCAAAGCCTCTCAAAAACAAGTTTCATTTGCTATTTGTCAAGTATATCATTCATTTCAAAAACTCAAGGCAACAATAAATGATCAATGAAGTTTAAGTAATCCACTTTGACCAAAGTTGATGAAAATTCATTAGAGGATTGATAGGACCAAAGCCTCCTAACAATGAATCTCAAGGTTATTGGATAAAAGCGTTCAAATTAACATACTTGAGCTTACAAACATGGGTTTGGGCCACAAGTGATCATTTTCTCAAATCAGGATAAAATTTAGCGCTATGTTAAGCAATCGTAAGTGGACTTATATAGAAGTCGCACCTATTTTGAGGCCGGTCAATAGCAATCTATGTACCATATGTTTTGAGAAATGATTTGGAAATCATTCTCCAATAAAATTTAGTACAACAAGAAGGGGATAAGATGAAGAGGGATGGGGTAAGAATTAAACCACATTTGAACCAAAAATTTAATCAAGCTATTATTAAAATCATTCATCCATTTTTTGTGGAGTTAAACTCAACACCATGGATCCAATGATATTAACAAAGCTCATGATCAAAATCTCATAGTCCAAGATCAGCCAGAATATATACAAGATAAGATATATTTAAAAAATAAAGAAAAAATATTTAAAAAATAAATAAAAAATATTTTAAAAATGGTTTAAAAATGGGAATAAAAGTAGAAAATAGAAACTATATTCAAAACATCCAAGAAAAATCAAACAAGACCATAGAAAAATCAGAAATGAGCTCAAATATTTATATAAAATTTTTGGTAATTTTTTTAAGTCAAACTATTTTTAAAATCAAAAGAAATAGGAAAAATAAACTAGAAATTGTGAAAAATAGTAAATTCATAAATAAAAATAAAACGAGGTCACCAATATTTGTCATATGGTCATTGGATCCTTCCATATTTTTTTTAGAATTTAAAAATTAAGAAAAGTATTTTTAAACATTTAAAACAATTCAAATAAAGTGAAAAATTATAAAAAAATATCAGAACACAAAATAAAATTATGAAAAAATAATAATCAGAAAGAGAAAAATCAAAAGTATTTTCCATAATTTTCTTCAGATTTTTTGAAGTTAAAATGAATTTTCTATGATTTTTTGAAGTTTAAAACAATTTAAATATAAAAATCAGAAATAAAAATAAAGTCAAAAAAATGTGGACCAATGGATGAGAGTCAAAACGCGTTAGTAAACTAATCCAATGGATCAGACGCGTTGTGCATATCATGTTCTTTAGTGAATAAAGCATGTAATCAATTATTTAAATTAGATTAGAAAAAAATGTGTGGCACGCCTTCATTGGTTGACAGATGACACATTGGTCATCTTCAACCTCTAGCCAACGAATCTACAGGTTCTAGAAACTGTAAAATTAGGACACGATACCGGTACCATTCACTTTATCTCTTCAAGACGATTCCAATGTTACATTCGCGAAAAATTTATATAAAATGTAGCTCAGTCATTTTTGAAAAGAAGTTCTAAAAAGGGATTTGAAATTTCATAGCCAAAACGTACTTCCAAATGAAAACAAGTGTTGCGACTAGAATCAGGATGATGAGAGCTTCATAACAGTATCAAAGTTTGAGAGAATTGGTGAAGGAATCCACCTATTGAAGTTAAGTTGCAGAGCTCTGAAACTGAACTTGGCTAGCACGATTTAGGAAGCCTTAGAGCTTAATTATTCTTCTGTTAGCTTCAGTGAGGTCCAAGGAAGGTGAATTGACAAAGAAAAATGATTGAGAAAGGCTGTAAGAGAAAATTCGATGTTTCAGAAAATTGAGTTCAAGAGGAAGTTTGACAGGGTGATTATGGATCTTTAAGCTTGAGAAGATGAATGGGGTATGAGCCTCTATTTATAGGGAAACTGATTGAATGCTCAAGCATGTGAAATGATGAAGTTTGGAGGGAAATCATGTGAAGTTGCAAACAAGAAAAGTGTGACTTCTAATTTTATCAAAACTCATCCAAACCTTGCGTTTTAATATGCTAATCACTTCTGGAGGTTCACTAAACACGTTTAGAAGCAAAAGCGCGCAAAAAAAGTGTTTAGAAGCTAAATCAAGGATTTCAAATTCTGACTTTAAGTGAAACTTCAGTTTCAAGGTACCATGTTTAAATCAATGGTGTGCATGATTCATGGCATCTCAAGACTTAATTCCTGATGCATTGGAAAGATGAGATCACAAGCTTTACAATGTGAAAAGAATGGAATCAAATGGATGCTTTATCTGAAAATTGTGATGAGTCAAAGTTGAGAAAAAGAGGTTGACTTTTGTACTTAGAAAAATTCTAAGTTTTTTCTTCAAAAATGACTTATAATGTCTTGCATCCAAACATGGCCTTCCATTTGAAATTTGCTATTGACCAAAAAAGATGGCATGAAGCAGGTCTCTTGAATGACATTTTGAGACTTGAACCATTTAAAATCTCCAAAAAATGAAAAAGTTATGACTTGTTGAAATTGGAAAAAATTCATAAAATAACCTATAATAGTTTGCATCCTTAGGGCATCTTCTATTCATTTTCACACTTTTAACTTAAAAGAAGGGTTGAAGTTCACATCTCTAATATCAATATGGAAAACTAATGTGCTCAAGGTGATAAAAATTGACCAAGTTATGATCTTTTGAAGTCACATATGAGAATTTGATGGTTTGTTTAGAGGACTTGTAATCTTTCTTCATCATTAGGTATCTTCCTCAAACAATTTCCTTGAAACTTTTGAAGTGATTTGTTGGTATCCCTTTGAAGAGAAGGATGTCTTTGGAATCACCCAAAAATACCAAAATATGAGCAATCTATACCCCTTGGAGTTCAAAACCCTAGCTCTTAGAGCAACAAAATGCCTTGGGAAACCTTTGCAATTTTGACAAACTTCGTTGTACAAATACTTTTATCATGTAACTAGAAGTTGTTGAGGATGATAAGGATAAACCATAGCAACCAAAACCACATTCAAATATTGAGAATTGAGGGAGATATGAATTTGTGATCAATGAAACCAAAGACTTATCCAACTAGGTCAAACTTCTTCAATCAAACCTTGTACCTTTGAACTATTTTTGACAACTTGAGACATGATGAATTATAATAGACTTTGTCATGATATTATTTCAAAATATCTTCAATTATGGGGCTTGAATCTTAATGAAACTTTATTTGAAGAAGGCATGGGAATAGGCTCATGAACCTGTAGAGCAACTTGATGGAGTAGGTTGTGGTCTCACCTATGATATCAACAATTAGAGAAAACATTCATTGTATTTATTAGTTAAAAGTTGATCAATAAAAGACATAGATGATCACAAAATACAAGTAAAGGTGCTTGGCGATTCCCCATGATCAAATCTAGAGATAAGGAGAATAACCAAACCCTAGTGTATGATCTTGTTGCATTGTGATGGTATGAGATGATAGAGGAATCTTAGGGGGAAAATTGGGGTACAACAAGCCTGTGTGGCGAGGAGGAGCGAGGAACTCCCGTGAAGAGAGCCCCTGTTGGGAGTCTGAGGGTTAGTAAACAGGTATGGCCGTTGACGATGCTTGCCACTGAGGCTTTATGATTACGAGTTCATGCACTTGAAGGTGGTGTTTTTCTTGCGAAAGCATTGTTGCTCGCTCATAAGGAATACACTTTGTATGAGACCGTGATCGATAGTTTCAACTAGTGCTCGTGTTGAGCATTCATTTCTTCTCTTGTATGATTTTCTTTTTTATTGCTTTTTAAAGCTATTTGTTTGTATGCTTGTAGTTTTGAGCTATTTTGCGAGTTATTTTTGCTAAGTGTTTGGGGGGTTTGCTCGATAATATCAATGTTAGGAAGTGTGAGAAACTAGTTAAACAACCAGGGTTGTTTTCCGGGAAAGGGGAGGAGCTCAGGCCCCGTTCATGGCCTGAGTTCCTCAGTGTGAACTTCCCATCGTGAGTTGGGTGTTCTACCATCATGGTACGACAATAAAGGTGAGGCTCGATCGAGGATCCCCCGTCGGACAAAGGAATCTGCTCGTTCCAGAGTAAAGACTTGTCTTATATTTTATTTGGTATGCAGTGCTTGTACCTGGGCACACATTTTGGTTGGGGCGTGCAATGTATGTTGTTTGGCAGAGCACACCGATTGTTTATGGCCTTAGTTGTAATCTTATTTCAGCTTTTCGACATTTCATGTTCGAGCAAGTTCTTTCCTGTGTAGGTTATCAAGATAGTGTACCCCATTTCCGTTTTTGTTCGGACGCGATATCTCTTGGATGACATACTTGTTCCGTATTTCTTCTTCGTGCTCACGAGCTATTGTGACTGGTTTTTAAATCAAGAGTCGCCACTATTACTTTTTATCCCACGGAAGGGAATCTAACAGAAAACCCTAATTCGCATACAAAGATTCTAGGTTTTGGACTTTTTTAGACGAAAGGAAGGTGTTAGGAACCTTTCATCTACCTTGTTCACAAGGCTATTAGGTTTTAGGTTTAGGTTTAGGGTAAACAGGGTTTTAAGTTTTAATTAGGAAGGAAGGGTTTAAATTCTTTTATAAGGGAAAAAGGGTTTTAATTTTTTATAGGGGAACTCACTACGATTTTTGATCGTATTCCTACATATCATCTTATGAGGAATCAAAGTCCCAATTCATAGTTCGTATGGGTTTGTGTTTTTATGGGTTGCAAGCGTACTTTGAATCACCTCGCATTTTGGCCGAGAATAGTGATTGTAGAGATTTTGGCTAAATGCGCAGTAAGTCAAAATCTGCTTGAAACCCTTTTGCAAAAATAGTTGTTTATATTATTTGATTGCGAAAACAAGTTTGAGATTTGTTGAGTGTCTTTTATAGGTATTAATTGCAAAAATTCTTATTAATGCATGATATATAAAATATTTAATGCAAATAATATAAGAAAATAATATGCAATTTTTGATGTAAAATAATTTAAGGGATATAATAATATTCACAATAAAAAATTATAATTATAATAATAGAAAATAATTGCAAAATAGAAAAATAAAGGAAAAAAAAACAATTTATGAACAGGGGGTGCATCTTCTGGTTGTTAAGCCCTAGCAAAAATTTTGGAAAAAATGGATGTTCTGAAAGGGGAAGAAGTTCTGCAGGGAATGCAGGGAAATTGACTAGGTTTTGGCCCACTCGCAGAACTTATGAAAAGGCACGCTGTAAGCAAAGTCAGGAAATAGGGACGTAAAATTCTGGGTTAAGCCCATTACTCAGAGTTTCTGGAAAAAGGCTGATAGAAAGCATATAAACCTAATGCTAATTATGGACAAGGAAAAAATCTGAAACCTGGGTTAAGCCTAGTCAGAACTTCTAAAAAGGGAACTACATATGAACGTAAGAAATTAGCATGAACATGAAATCAGAATATAAGACTATCTACATATATTCTCTATGGTTTCAACCCTGCCTATGTTCTTTTGACCCTACCCAGCATGAAAATAGTAGATAAATAGATTAAAATTTGTTACCCCTTTGGAGCTTTTACTTCTGATTCTAGTGCGTGTTTGGCTGTCCTTTCCTTCTCCTTCTGCAGATTCTGGTGACAACAGCGACGGAAGGTGGAGCGACAGAGATTGAAACTAGGGTTCCATATATTGGAACCTCAGTTGTTCTTCTTCTACGTTTTCCATAAATTCTCTCCTTGCTCTTTCTTCAAGCGTTACCGTGTTTCTTTACTCTGCCAACTTGTCTCCCTTCTCGTCAGAAACTTTTCTCCTTTTTTTTCCTTTTCTAATTTGCTCCTCTATTTATAATGTTCAACTTTTGGGCTTGGACCATGGCTGGAACAAAGATTGAGGGTGGAATTAAAAAGATTTGATTGGAATTGATTTTCTGTGGAAGATTTGATTGAAATTGACACAGCACACATCCAACAGATTTGGGCTTGGGTTGCTTAGCCTCTGAAACTCTGAGCTTGGGCTGTGGAAGATAATCTGATTCTGCCCTTGCTTGCCTCTGCTAGAAGATGTGATATTCTAGTTCTGTACTAGCTTATGCGTGATTATGGCTCTGATATGCATAACTTTTTACGTTTGCTTATGTAAGGAAGAACTTATGGGATTTCTGTTTCAGAAGTTTTGATGGGTCAGCGCTTGATCCATACAGCCTAGAATTTCTTTGTTTGCAGTCAGAACTTCTCCCTTAGTGCTAATTCTTCCTTTCTTTTGCATACTCCCGGATTTAACTTTCACCCCTCCTTTTTAATAACAACTAAATCTTCTTGTTCTAAAATACACCCCCCTTGATATTGAATAAAGATAGTCTATCAGATATTGTTGTACCCTCTTTAAATTAAATAACTCTAAGAAAATGGATTACTGAGGTAGGACAAATTTGGGGTATTACAGCTGCCCCTATTCAATTATCTTCCAATCGAATAGCACGAGAAAACTCAGGTCTGGCGCATTTTGATTGGGAGTTTTTTGAATACTAGGAATATCCAAAAAAATACCGATCCATTCATAAGGTTATACTGATATAGCACACCCTCATGAGCCTTGAGAAAATAAGTGAAGCCGATGATATATCGCTCACCATGGTTTGAAGTAGTGGGTTGGATGAGGAAAGTACATTGAGGCTTAGAAGCAATGTATGGAGATTGGCGAATACGTTGAGTCTTAGAGGAAACGTAGTGAGCTATGAGAGTACATTGAGGCTTAGAGGCAATGTACGGAGTGGTGCGAATATGTTGAGGCTTAGAGGAAACGTAGTGAGCTAAGAGAGTACATTGAGGCTTAGAAGCAATGTACGAAGTTTGCGAATACATTGAGGCTTAGAGGCCACGTAGTGAGCTGAAAGAGTACATTGAGGCTTAGAGGCAATGTATATAGTTTGCGAATACGTTGAGGCTTAGAGGCAACATAGTGAGTGGTGAGAGTACATTGAGGCTTAGAGGAAATGTACGGAGATTTGCGAATACGTTGAGGCTTAGAGGCAACATAGTCAACTGAAAGAGTACATTGAGGCTTAGAGGCAATGTACGGATTTTGCGAATACGTTGAGGCTTATAGGAAATGTAGTGAGTGGTGAGAGTACATTGAGGCTTATAGGCAATGTACAGAGATTTACGAATACGTTGAGGCTTAGAGGCAACGTAGTTAGCTGAGAGAGTAAATTGAGGCTTAGAGGCAATGTATGGAGTTTGAGAATACGTTGAGGCTTAGAGGCAACATAGTGAGCTGAGAGAGTACATTGAGGCTTAGAGGCAATGTATGGAGTTTGCGAATACGTTGAGGCTTAGAGGCAATGTATTTAGCTGAGAGAGTACATTGAGGCTTAGAGGTGACATACGGAGTTTGCAAATACGTTGAGGCTTAGAGGAAATGTAATGAGCTAAAAGAGTACATTGAGGCTTAGAGGCAATGTACGGAGTTTGTGAATACGTTAAGGCTTATAGGCAACGTAAGGAGTTGTGAGAGTACATTGAGGCTTAGAGGAAATGTACAGAGATTCGAGAATACATTGAGGCTTAGAGGAAATGTACGGAGATGTGAGAGGGTTTCGTTCATTACTGCATGGAGACTTAGGTAATGAACTACTTTGCAAGGAATTCATCACTACATGGAGACTTAGGTGATGGCCTGAACACGTCACGACATGAAGACTTAGGTGACGAGTTGAATCTTAGGAGGAGTGTTTGGTTGATTGACCCTTAGACGATTGAATCGAGGGTTAGATTGCTTATGGGCCGTGTGATGTATGCATAAGCATGCGTATTTGAATGTTTAGATGTATGTATAGTGTATGTATGATTTAGATATGCAAAATGTATGTATGACGACGTATGCAAAATGCATGTATGTTTCGTATGTGTGCCTTGAGATGTCGTGCAGACTCTTTCCAGCATTCTCTCTTTTAAATCATTGGCTCAGAGTTACCAATCCCTTGGCGTTATATGTTGTGTTGTCGTAGCTTCGTTGAATTTGAACACAGTGAATAATGTGAACATTGATTTTGTTGTATTGTAAGCATCGGGGTAGACGTGTGTATTAGGCACAGACCTTTTTATTTATGGGCGTAGACCTAAGCGTAGACGGATGCATAAACTTTGTATTGCAGGTGCAAGCATAGGCAGAGACGTAGACATAGACCTGTGCATAGACGTGATCGTGGATTTTCTTTTGATGTATTTCTAACCAAAATGCTTTTTCGATGTTTTGTCAAATGCTTTTATTTGTTAATTTCCCCGAAATGATTTCAGAACAATATTCACAAGTAATAATCGTAGTATTTTGTAAACAAGCTAGAAAAAGAAAAAGAAACGCAGTTTGAAAGGTGTAAAGAAAACAACTATTTTATTGATTATGCTTCTGAATAGGAGAATGTACAGGATGCAATTCCTAGAAAGAGGTAATTATAGAATTTTTCAAAAATGTAAATGGCAATGAAAATGATAATTATTACTACTATTTCCCCAATATCCTCTTGATAGCCCTTATTTCCTTTGCTTTTGAGTTGTATGATTCAGATCTATCTCTCCCTTCGTGGTTCATAGTCATAGTTCTTAGATTGCAGTCTTTTTGTCCTTTATTCCTTTGTATGAAATCGCTAACTTTTTCCTGGATTTCCCTTTCGGGTTTTCAATCCACTGGGAGAGTTTTTTTTGTTATATGCCCCTAATTTTTTCCTGGATTGCACTTTCGAGTTTTCGATCCACCGAGAAGCTCCTTTTTGCCTAAGTCACCCTTTTTTAGTTTCGAGCTTAGCAATCTTTTTATATGTTTTACCCTAAAATTTTCCCTCCAATGTTCACACAAGACACACTTCTAGAGGTCCTCAATTGCTCAAGTTGACTAAGGATTGACCAAACAAATCCTCCTCTTAAGACAATAAGCCTCAAACTAGGGTTTCACTCCTCATCAAGATGGTTTAGTACCAAGGGTCCCAAATGGTATCCAATGTCCTAACGTGTCCTCAAGATCATCCATGCCAAGTTTCATGCCTTGCACAAGAAGTTTGCTCAGTCAATTGCTCAAATGCCTAAAAATCAACTGTACTAGGTCAAAAGTCAACTGTGGCCCAAATACAGTCAAACTTCAAGATTTTTGGTGAACATAAACATTTTGAAGTAATCTCCTTCATTTGATCAAGGGTTGATCATGATTCCTCAAGAAATGCTCCAAACTCTTCAAAAGTCAAAAATGGAAATTTAGGGTTTCTATAGGAAAAGTCAACCAAACTTTGACCGGACATAACTTTCTCATACTTTATAAGAAACTTTCCAAATAAGTCTCATTTTGAAGAGAATCCAATTCCCTACAACTTCTCTTCATCCCTCAAGGTCAAGCAATGCGTCAATCAAAAGATATAAGCTCAGAAATTATATGTCATTTCAAAAAGTCAACAAAAACACCTTTTTGGTCAAAGCTCCTTACATGAACATGGAAGATCCAATTGAGCTGAAACCAAAAGGGTTGTTTATAGGACATCCTAAGCTTTCTAAAAAAGTCCAAGAACACCCTCTTAGGGTAAAAAATGAGAGAGAGATATGCATTTCTAAAGTTGACCAACTTTTGGAAATGTGCATGAAGTCAACATTGATCAAAATTATTTTTTTTCCAAATGGGCCCATGTTTTCTTGTTTGAAACTTGTTCCTAAGATGGCCCATGACCCATAATCTTATCCACGTATTATTTTATTATTATTATTTTTTGATTGTTTATTCATTAAAATCAAAATAAATCATGTAAAATAATGGAATAATAAAATAAAATCAAATATTGGATTTTATGAGCACATTATGGTTCCATGATCAGCTGGCAAATCATATAATTCGTGCAAGGGCTAATTGGATTGGAAAAGATCATAATTTGGCCTATTTTAGAAACAAATTATACAAGGCAGAAATCAAATCTTTTCTCATCAATTTGAAAAAATTCAACTTAATTTTATTGACCTAATTGCTTCTATTATATATGCATAACAAACCCTGGTGATAAAAACAAGGACTGTCCGTGAAGAATTGAGACAAGAAACTTCAATTTTTTGACAAAAAGTGGTGCTCGAATTTTGATTTACAGGGAGATTCAAAGCATTCTAAGGCTTGCAATCAATTTCTGGGCACATTTGGAAGCTACCTGGACCACTCCCACACATCAAAGCACCCAGAAATGCCCCATTCGGTATCACAGTTTGCCCTTCATTCTTGAATTTGGTTTTGAGGATTTACGTGTTATAAAGGATTTCTAATCATACATTCATGTTTGTATCATCATTTAGAATCTGTTTGTATAATTAATTATGAGTTTTGATGCATGTATGAATACCTTCCATTGTTAGGGTTTGGAGGTGCGTTTTAGGGTTTTTCATTACAGGTGAAATTAAGCCAAAAGAAGAGTACCATTGTACTCACGAGATCAAGCCCAGTTGGCCTGCATTCTTAGATTTCATTTTTAATGTGTGGCTGTGATTTTTGAGATTTGCAGGTTTATAGTTACAACATGTTTCCCGTAGGTAAAATTCTTGTCTAAAATGACAACCCCTTTGGAGAAGAAGATGGCGTGTCCAAGTCTGGTTTGAGAATTTGAATCTCGCGTGCATTTTCACTATTACTGCTAATTATTAAATAAGATATAATGTTATTGTTTTGTATCACAAATAACCAAGTGGACCAGTGGCAAGCAGGAGGGGTGTTAAAGTGTTATGTGTGGGAGGTCAGGGGTTCGACCCCTACCTCTAACGTTTTCTATTTTCTCAACATTTCCTTGCAGATTCCCTGCTTTCATTCCAAGTGCACTCATCATATGCCTCCAGATCATCACCCTTGGATCATTCCTTGGCCATATCTCACGCTTCCAGGCTGCATCCCCCATGATGGATCTCCAGGCTCCCAACAACACTAGATCCAGAATGGTGATGGGCCATAGGATTGGGCTTTGGACATATTCAGCAACACACCATCCCAAATTCGGGTTCACACCCATCAGGCCCATTCCTTCACTCTTTTTTAATTTTACTATTTTTAGTTTTGTTTAATTAGTTAATTCTTTTTCAAATCAATTTTTTATATAAAATCAGAAAATCATCACAAAAATAGGACTTAGATTTTTTTATTAAATAAATTTTTTGAAAATTAATTATTTTAATCAAGTTTAATTTATTTTCATTAATTAAAATTAATTAGAAAATTAGGTCAGTTTCAAATCATTTTTTATAAAGAATTTAAAAAAAAGTACTGTAAATGTTTTAGGGTTTTTGCACCCTTTTTTTCTTTTAATTTTAATTCTCGCGCTTAATTATTTTTGCCGTACGATTTATTTTTCATTATTGATGTAATTGCGCCTGAGTTGTAATAGTTTAATTAAGGTTTTAATTCCGCATTTTTACCTTTCAGTCACTAATTATGTAATTGCACCGAAGCCTTGTAATAGTTAGGAATTTTATCTTTCTGCCATTTATTTTCCCGCATAATAAACTGCTTAGATGAATGTTTAATAAGGTTGCATGAAAGATAATGATTAATTGAACCTAAATAACTCTAATTGCGCAAGATAAAGTATCTATAAAAAAGCATACTGCTGCACACTTGCACCCCTAGGGTATTACGTCACTTGGTTGCCTTCAGAAACAATGGTCGTGTCCCTCGAGCGTAGGGATACTCTTAGCAAAGACCCTCAGTTTAAAATCATCATAAAGATCATAGTCCCTAAGATGCCCCTCGAGTTGCCTACTAGAAATGATCTTATGATGATAGCCCCTAAGATGCTAAGGTATCTTTACATGTTACCTTCAATGACCATAAACATCCCTTTCGATAGTCCCTCACACATCCAACAAATAGAGTTACCTACTCACTAATAGTAGGATAACACGGTCTAAAGCAAAGGAGAAGAAGGACAATCTTTTTTCGAGTAAGAAGATAACTGTTAGGTACTTGCTCAAATAAATTTTCACACCACACTTTCAAACATACTTTTCAAACAAAAGTTTTCAAAACACTTTATCACACTCTTGAGGACTAATACAAGAGTTACCATAAAGTAAATTGCCGCACTAAGGCATTTTCAAAGCTTTTCAAAACACACAAACACAAGAAATTTTAGAAAATGAGCAAGTACCTAAGAGCCCATGGAAAACCATGGATGGAAAGGGTGCTAACACCTTCCCTTTCCATAATCTACCCCCTGTACTCTGAAATCTCGAAAAAAGGTATTTTTCTATTCTTTTCACCCTTTCCTTGTTGGATAAAAGAAAAGTCAGTGGCGACTCTTGCTTACTGCGACATTTGCAAACAAAAAACGCAAACCAGTATTAACAGTCAGTTCTGCCACCGTATCACGGAACTGGCGACTCTGCTGGGGACATAACATACAAAGTGGGTTTTACCTTGGGGTCTAGATCATTTTAAATTGCTTTCTTTTATTTGCTTTGATTGATTTACTTATATAGGTCATATACCCGGATTTGGGGACACTTTTTAGGTAAACATCAATAGATCGTGGAGACTGTACGGCGTAGATTGATATGGTTGAAGCGGTAGCTGTGTTGGTGTGACACTTTGGTTGGTACCGGTATCCCTTGTGTCGAATCGAGGAGAATACAGGGCCGCCGCGTGGTGTCCTAAAGAACTAACAAACCTTAGAACCTTAGTTGAACAAACTTGGCCATTAGAAAGTAGTGAGATAGCCTGTCTTGATGTAAATCTCGGAATTGGTTGATACTCGATACTACACTCATTGAGATTGGACTTTCAGGATGTTTCGACCGCAAGAAAAGATTGCTAAGCTGAAATAATACCGTTAAAGAAAGATCAATAATATTGAGACTCCTTAGAACCCAGTTACTATTGCTAGGACAGGTTTGAAACCAAATAAACTTCAAGAGGGTATGTACCTATAAACCCCATGCAAGCCTAAACCTAAGGTCTTGTGTGCTTTTCTTGTGTGTGATTAATCTGCTTAAACATGACTGAAGATGTGAAAAACACAAGAAGGGGGGTTGAATTGTAAAACTTAAAATCAAAAGCTTAAACAACACGGTATTTTTATCCTGGTTCGTTTGATCTCAAACTACTCCAGTGCACCCGTCAAGGTGATTTCGCCTCTCTCCAACGAGGTCTTAATCCACTATATTCAACTGAATACAACAACTGTTTTAACAACTGTTAAAACCTTCTTGAGTATAACCACAATCCGGTTTATCTCAAGGAATTCTCTTTACAAAAAAAATGAACGGTAATGTGTTTGATGTTTTCTAATAAAACTATATACCACAACTGTGATAATACATAAATAAAGCTTAGAATGAAACTAGATTGCTAATGCATTTGAGTAAGAGTGAGTTGAAAGCTTAGCAATGTAGGAGTGCGTGCGTAGAGGATTGGTCTGTAGATTATTATCCTTTTCTTTTCTCACACATGCTATTTATATAACCAAGGCAAAGAGACGTTGATGTCCATAACTCACTTTCAATGATAATAACATTCTTTCCTTTTTGAGAAGATCTTGTCTTTGAATAAAGCCGTTGGTAATTAATCTGTCTTGAATGCTTAGCAACGCTTCAGAGTGTTATCTGCTTTAACTAATGCTGACGCTTCTTAATGCTGATGACTTGGTAAAGATCTTGATCAGAGTCAAAGTGTTTTTTGTGCAGATTCTGGTCATCAGGCTTCAGCGTATGATCTGGTGTGTTCAGCGTGTAGCATATATTATAGATCTTCTGGTGCTGATATGTTGCTGATCTTCTGATGCTGATTTCATCAAAACTTCTGTATACCTGTATATACAAAGCATAATTTTAAGCAGCATTTGTTCTATATATATCTTTGAAATTATTTTATTCTTTATATTTTGTTATCATCAAAAATCTAATTAAGGGTTGTAGAATCAAACTATGTTATAACAATCTCCCCCTTTTTGATGATGACAAAACCAGATTTTTTCAATTAAGAATAAATAATAAAAAGGTATCAGAGATTAAAATTAAAGAATAAAAGGTATCAGAGTTAGAAAATAAGGAATAAAGGTTTTAGAGTTAGGAAGAGAAAACTCCCCCCGAGTTGATTACTTCCCTTTAATTCCATGAGACATTGAGCATCAGACCTTTACTGTATCAGAGCAGAACTTTACTGTATCATAGTTCATCAGATTCTTCAAAGTTTTGTACCTGTAAGCTTTTCAGAAGAAAAAATATTAAATGGATCAGAATGTTTGAGACTTATGTCTCAGTAATCCATTATTGAAAAATATCATTATTTCTCCCCCTTTTTGTCAGTTATCAAAAAGCACAAATAATCAGAGCTAAAAATGATCAGAGCTAAGAATGCATTTATATTAAAAAACATAAGCAATGTAGAGTTCAGAACATGGTAAAAATATTATAGATAATCATGTTTAAAAGAAATGATAAAAAATCTAAGAAGGAGGAGGGAGACGTGTGAACAGAGCCTCTAGCATGCCCTTGATCTGATCTTTGGTTTCCTTCTGCTGAGATACCATGCTGGCTATTGCATCAATCTTGATGTCCTATACATCCATTCTTTCCTTCATTAGAAGATCATTTCTCTTCAGCTCTTCTAGAGGCTGCCTGTCCAATGAAGCTTGAGAATCTTCAGAAACAGGATGCTTCTCAGAGCTTTCTGCAGCATCTTCTTTCTAACTCAGGTCTTCAACAGGAATCAACTTCTCTTCAGTATCAGGTTGAACTTTGGAAGCTGGACGTTGTTCTGACCAGGGAGCAATGTCCAGATGGAGAACTTCTTCCTTAATCACCTTGCTCAGAACTGGACCTTCAATCTCTTTCAGCAGATTACTGAAGTTCTGTTGAGCTTGTCTGTAGCTCTGGTCCTGCAACTTATGTGTTTCAGAAGATACCCATCTTCTAAACCTTGTCCAGAGGAGGTCTGATACAGCAGGATCAACCAGTTCCAGACTTGCTTGTTTCAAAGAAGTGATCCACTTCTGTAGTTCTGTTTCAAAGTTCAGTATGCTGGTACCAACATCTGGTTGTTTTGGTTTAGGGATAGCAGTTTTGTGGTTGATTGCAGCAAGGCGTTCAAAGACTGTTAAATCAATGACAGTCTTGTTGTGGTCTTCTGAATTGGCTTTTGGTGAGGGAGTGGGAGAGTCAGGAATTATGATTGGACTTGATGGTGAGTTTGGTGGAGTTAGTTCTGGTGATGAGGGAAGTTGGGGAATATTCACGAGTGTACCATGGGGCAAAAGAATGGCCAAAGGTTGTGGTTCAGGAGATTCAGAGGGTTGAGCCTCAGAGGTTTGAATCTCAGGTTGTGATATTTCATGTTGTGGAGAGGGTGGATTAATTTCTGGATATGGAGATGGAGGTGTTTCTGGTATTGGAGAAAGTGGAATTTCTGGTTGAGGTGAGAGAGGGATTTGGATTTCTGGTTGTGATTCTGTGTTTGGATTTGGATTTTCTGTTTCGAGAGCAGAAGTGTGTTGGTCTATATCAGACAGAACTTTTGCAAGTTCTTGTTCTGGTATGGCTTCAGTATTTGGATTTTGTGGTTGGGAGTGAGATCTTCTGAGAGTTAATGACTCAGAAGGGTCAAAGTCAAGTTCAAAATCATCAAAAGTTTGAGGTGTTGGGTTTTCAGATAGAGTTAGAATGGGAATAGATGTTGATACAGCAGTAGAATTTAAAACAGTAACAGAAGAAAGATTACCTCTTTACTTCAGAGTCTATTGAGATGATCCTTCTGTCACAGATTTCCTCTTCTTTGTCTTCTTCAGAACTACCTCTGGTGCCTTCTGCTGAAGATCTTGAATATTCAGATTTGGTGATGTACCATCAGCTTTGCAAGCATCCAGATATCTGAGTACGATAACAGGTTTAGAGTCAATTTCTGAGAATAGTGGAAAGTCATCCAGAGGGACTCTTCTGCTGGAGATTGCATCAGCAGGAGTGACGCTGGGCTCCTTCTTGATGTTCTCTATCAACTTCATTTTCTTCAGATTTTTGGCATTCAGCTGTTTGCCAAACGTTGCTTCCAAGGAGATGATCTCCTGAGCCTCAGTCAGATGATCAATCAGCCTATTCTCTGTCAGAATATCTGATATCAGTCTTCCTAAGGGTATCCAATCCCTTTTTGTTCGCTCCTCTTCTCTTGTTTCTTTGACACTTGTCTTGATATGGTTGAACAGAAGATGAGCCAGATTTATCTTGACCTTCTGAGAGATGAAATAGATCAGAAACTGCTGATCAATATTAATGTAATCAGGAGAGCTGGTAGGCTTCCTGTGGTTGAAACACCCCAGAATGATCTTGGCCCAAATTCTACGTTTGTCCTTTAAGTCCTTTATCTTGCTGGAGGGAAGCCCCAGAGTAAAGATTTCCCTTGCAATTAGGGAAGCATCTGCACACCTTTCTGCCATATCAATACAACTAACACCACCGCCATTGTACCCTATCAAATGTGCAATGAGGTCTTCAGTGATAACAATCTTCTTCCCCATGATGTAAGATGTAACTTGATGAGTTGAAGAAGAAGCGTGAATCCAGAATTCCTTTACCAGAATAGGAAATGTTGGACCCACCAGTCTGTCAATATACCTTTCCCAACTTTGAGCTTTAACCTCTTCAGATAAATTAAAACCATTCTCTTTGAGACTGTTGAAATCCACGATTATTTCTGACAGAACTTCCAGATTTTTGATTGGAGTGAGAAGCGTTCTGTAGGGCTCTTGATATTGTTCAGATGAAACAATTTTCTGGGAACCTGAAGGGATGCTGGAGGAAGCCATTGTTCACATGAAGGTTTTTTTTTTTGTGAAAAAGATTGAAAGGGTTTTGTGAATGCACGTTGAAAACAACAAGTATGTAGAGAAAATGATAATGAAGGTAAAGAGTGTAAACTGTGTGAAAGTGTGTTTAAATAGATTTCTAAAAAGTTTTTCAAAACATAAACGTAAAGAGAGTGAAATTAATTATGATTATTAGCATTTAATGATAGCTGATTTTAGGGGATTCAGAAAGATATTTGGAACGGTTACCCATGACATGTGTCTCAATGCATCCAATCAGTGCTTTTGCCTTTTCAGAAACGTGAACGCGTGTTCAGCCTCAGAAAGTGGCTGATGACTGGATGACACTTGTTTGATTGAGTGAATATCACATTTCTATCCTTGAAATGAAGCGCACAGATCTTCATGGATAGATTCTGATACAATCTACATTTCTAAAGTTTTGAAAGAAGATTGATCATAAGTTCACAGTAAAATAAACAATGTTCTGAAGGTTAAGATATGGAATCAAAACAATTTTATTCTGGGCAGAGCTTCATGCTGAGATGTTTTAGAATGAAGTTGAACCTATCTTTAGAAAGGGGTTTTGTAAAAATATCAGCCCATTGATGGTCTGTGTCAATAAATTTTAAATTTAAAATCCCTTTCTGAATATAGTCCCTAATAAAATGATGTTTTATTTCTATATGCTTAGCCCTAGATTGTGAAATTGGATTCTTACTAAGACAGATAGCAGAAGTATTGTCACAGAGGATAGGAATGTTACTCTCAAATATCTGGAAGTCCTCAAGTTGACTTTTCATCCAGAGCATTTGTGTGCTGCATCCAGCTGCTGCTATGTATTCAGCTTCTACTGTTGATAGAGCAATTGTGGATTGCCTTTTGCTGGACCAAGAGATCAGATTCTCCCAAAAACTGGCAGCTTCCAGAAGTACTTTTACGCTCTACTCTGTCTCCAGCAAAATCAGCATCACAGTATCCTACTAAGCTGTAATCACTTGATTTTCTATAAAACAAACCCAGATTAGTAGTACCTTTCAGATACCTGAAAATTCGCTTAACAGCTGTTAAGTGAGATTCTCTAGGATCTGATTAGAATCTAGCACAAATGCAAACGCTGAATAAAATATCAGGCCTTGAAGCCGTCAGATATAGAAGAGAACCAATCATACCTCTGTAGACCTTCTATTCTACCTTTTTACTTACCTCTTCTCTTTCCAGAATGCACGTGGGATGCATTGGAATCTTTGATGGCTTACATTCTGATAGATCAAATTTCTTCAGAAGTTCTCTGACATATTTGCTTTGATGAATGTAAGTTCCTTCTGGGGTCTAATTAATCTGAATTCCCAGAAAGAATTTCAGTTCCCCCATTAGGCTCATCTCAAATTCTGCCTGCATACATTTAGCAAACTTTCTTCTCAGAGAAGGTTTAGTAGATCCAAATATGATATCATCAACATAAATCTGACATACTAAAATGTCATTCTTAACTGTCTTATAGAATAAGGTTGTGTCCACTTTCCCTCTGGTGAATTCCTTTTCTAACAGGAAGTTACTTAGTCTTTCATACCAAGCTCTAGGAGCTTGTTTCAGATCATACAGTGATTTCTTTAGTTTGAAAACATATTCTGGATTTTTGGAACTTTCAAAACCAAGGGATTGGTGCTCATATACCTCTTCTTCTATATAACCATTTAAGAATGCACTCTTAACATCCATCTGATACAAAGTGATGCCTTTATTAACGACAAAAGAGATTAAGAGTCTGATAGATTCTAACCTGGCGACTGGAGCAAAGGTTTCTGTATAGTCTATCCCCTCTTGCTGACTATAACCTTGTGCTACCAATCGTGCTTTGTTTCTGATGATTTCACCTTGTTCATTCAGTTTGTTTCTGAACACCCATTTTGTTCCAATGACGTTGAATCCTTTTGGTTTAGGAACTAGATCCCATACATCATTTCTTGTGAATTAATTTAGCTCCTCTTGCATTGCTAAAATCCAGTCATTGTCCAGAAGTGCTTCATCAATTGATGTTGGTTCAATTAGAGAAACCAGTCCCATGAGGGATTCTTCAGAGTTTCTGAAGCTAGCTCTTGTTCTAATTGGATCTTCCTTTCTTCCCAGGATTGTTTCTTCTGGGTGATCCATGCTGCTTCTGGATGGTCTTTTCTGGAGTTGATCAACAGAAGGTGCTGGATTGCTTGCAGTGGCTCTTTCTGATGTTGAGGGAGAGTCTCTGTTGAGAACTTCTGATGACTTGTCTTCAGTACCTGTGAATTCAACTTCCATACCTGCAAGGAATTCATTTTGCTTTGACTTTTGAGAGTCAAGCTTATCATCAAAACAAACACTGATTAATTCTTCCACAATCTGTGTTTCTGTATTTTATACTCTGTACCCTCTTGAGCGTTCAGAGTATCCTAACATACTACACTTTTGTGCTTTAGAGTCAAACTTGTTCAAATAATTTTTTGTATTCAAAATAAAACAAATACATCTAAATGGATGAAAATAAGAAATGTTGGGCTTTCTGTTCTTCCACAATTCATATGGAGTCTTTTCCAGAATAGGTCTTATGGAGATTCTATTCTGAATGTAGCACGCTGTGTTTATTGCCTCTGCCCATAAGATGTTAGCAACGTTAGTCTCATTGATCATGGTTCTGGCCATTTCTTGAAATGTTCTGTTCTTTCGTTCTACAACTCCATTTTGCTGGGGAGTTCTAGGACAAGAGAAATCATGCAGAATACCTTTGTCATTAAAGAATGACTCAAAATCTTTGTTTTCAAATTCTCCACCATGATCACTTCTGACTTTGACGATTCTAAGATCCTTTTCATTATGAACTTGGTTGCAGAAGGTGACAAACACAAAGTGTGACTCGTCCTTTTGTCTTAAGAACTTTACCCATGTCCATCTGCTATAGTCATCTACGATTACTAACCCATACTTCTTGCCACTGACTGAAGCAGTTTTAACTGGTCCAAATAAGTCAATGTGCAGAAGTTCTAATGGCTTAGAGGTGGAAACAACGTTTTTAGATTTGAAAGCTGGTTTTGCAAACTTTCCTTTCTGACATGCTTCACACAGAGCATCTGAATTGAACTTCAGGTTAGGAAGTCCTCTGACCAGATTGAGTTTGTTAATCTGAGATATTCTTCTCATACTAACATGTCCCAATCTTCTGTGCCAGATCCATTGCTCGTTGCAGAAGACACTTTACATTCTGACTTTTCAGTTCAGAAAGTTTTATTTTGTAAATGTTGTTTCTCCTCTTTCCATTAAATAGGATAGTCCCATCTTTCTGACTAACAGCTTTGCATGAATTTTGATTAAAGATTATATCATAACCATTATCACTTAATTGACTTATGGATAACAGGTTATGCATTAATCCATCTACTAATAAAACATTACTTATAGAGGGAAGATTTCCATTACCTACTGTTCCAGAGCCAATGATCTTTCCTCTCTGATTGCCTCCAAAACCTACGTGGCCTCCAGGCTTAAGTTCCAGGCTTTGGAACATATGCCTTCTTCCCGTCATGTGTCGTGAGAAGCCAGAGTCCAGGTACCATGACTGGTGTTTCTGCTTTGCTTCTAAAGATATCTGCAACATGTATTATTTTATCCTTAGGTACCCATATTTTCTTGGGTCCTGATTTGTTAGTTTTACCAAAACTATGGTTGAATTTTGGTCTGGCAGAATAATCACTACTTGTGTATTTTATGTCATGTGTGTGCCCATATATAAAGTGTGAATCAAGTGGAGTGTGTTTTATAACTAAATCCATGGAATTTCTTGGTGTAGGTACCTTACCTTGGTATCCTATCCCTTTTGCCATTTCTGCTAACTCCATAGATCATTGAAGCCATTTTGCTTCTATCTATGTTTTTAGCTAGAAACTTCTGAAAGCTATGATCATACTCCTTGATGATCTCATCAGCACTGCTGGAAGTTTCAGGGATTGTTTCCTTCTGAGAGTTTTGTAATAGATTTTCTAATTTTTAAATTTTATCTTTTAACTCAGAATTCTCCAATTTGAGACTCTCAGTCTTATCAGAGTCAGAAGCAAGATTCCTTTTCAGGTTTCTGAATTTGACTCTGATCTGCTGATATCTTTCCAGAATTTCATTAAGGCTTTCAGCTAGTTCAGCCTTAGTAAAGTTAATAGCAAAGTCAGGGAATACCTCTTCTGTATCTGATTCAGAGTTTGACTCTGAAGCTTCACTGTCTTCTGATATGTTTGCCATGAGAGCTATGTTTGCTCTTTCATCATCTGATTCTGAGTCAGCTTCAGATGTGTTAGAATCATCCCATGTGGCCATGTGACTTTTCTTCTTTTCCTTGCCAAACTTCTTTTTGGGCTTCTCCTTCTGAAGCATTGGGCAATCACTTTTGTAGTGCCCCTGTTCGTTACATTCATAGAAGATGATGTCTTTGTTGTTTGGCTTTCTGTTTCCTGAGGAACCTTCAGATTTTCTGTGTCTAGAGGAGGATTCAGACCTTCTGTATCTGGAGAAGGATTCATTCTGATTATCTGATCTTCTGGGATTCCTGAACTTCCTTTGCCTCTGCTTCCATAATTGATTCACCCTTCTGGAGAGGAGGGACAGTTCATCTTCTTCTAACGAGGACCCATCAGAGGTTTCTTCCACAGTCTGCAAAACTTTGGAGTCAGATTTTCTGTTAGATTTTAAAGCTAATGGCTTACCTTGCTTTTGAGGTTCATCTTCTTCTATCTCTATCTCGTGACTTCTGAGGGAGCTGACAAGTTCCTCCAGAGATATTTTGTTGAGATCCTTGGCTAGCTTAAGCACTGTGACCATTGGCCTCCACTATTTTGGCAAGCTTCTGATGATCTTCTTAACATGATCAGCAGTGTAATATCCTTTGTCAAGAACCTTTAGACCAGCAACCAGAATATGAAATCTTGAAAACATAGTTTCTATTGATTCACTTTCTTCCATCTTGAATGCCTCATACTTCTGAATGAGTGCAAGGGCTTTGGTTTCTTTGACTTTAATGTTGCCTTCATGCGTCATTCTCAGAGAGTCAAACATATTCTTTGCAGTGTCTCTGTTTGATATCTTTTCATATTCTGAATAAGAGATTGCGCTGAGAAGAATTGTTCTAGCCTTGTGATGATTTCTAAACTCACGCTTTTGCTGATCACACATTGCTTTCCTGTCAATCTTCTGACCACTTCCATTCGCTGGGTGCGTGTATCCATCAGTCACCATGTCCCACAGATCAGCATCATGGGCCAGAAAGAGGCTTTCAATTCTGTCTTTCCAGTAATCAAAGTTCTCTCCATCAAAGACTGGAGGTTTGCCGCTGAATCTGTCTCTTTCTTCATTGTTGTCATTGCTGATGTGTTGATTTGTTCCTGCCATTGTGTTTTTCTGACGCTGGATCTTGTACTGACACGATTAAGTGTTATAAGCTCAGAACCAGGCGCTCTGATGCCAATTGAAGATGTGAAAAACACAAGAAGGGGGGTTGAATTGTAAAACTTAAAATCAAAAGCTTAAACAACACGGTATTTTTATCCTGGTTCATTTGATCTCAAACTACTCCAGTCCACCCGTCAAGGTGATTTCGCCTCTCTTCAAAGAGGTCTTAATCCACTATATTCAACTGAATACAACAACAGTTTTAACAACTGTTAAAACCTTATTGAGTATAACCACAATCCGATTTATCTCAAGGAATTCTCTTTACAAAAAAATGAATGGTAATGTGTTTGATGTTTTCTAATAAAACTATATACCACAGCTGTGATAATACACAAATTAAGCTTAGAATGAAACTAGATTGCTAATGCGTTTGAGTAAGAGTGAGTTGAAAGCTTAGCAATGTAGGAGTGCGTGCGTAGAGGATTGGTCTGTAGATTATTAGCCTTTTCTTTTCTCACACATACTGTTTATATAACCAAGGCAAAGAGACGTTGATGTCCATAACTCACTTTCAATGATAATAACATTCTTTCCTTTTTGAGAAGATCTTGTCTTTGAATAAAGCCGTTGGTAATTAATCTGTCTTGAATGCTTAGCAACGCTTCAGAGTGTTATCTGCTTTAACGGATGCTGACGCTTCTTAATGCTGATGACTTGGTAAAGATCTTGATCAGAGTCAGAGTGTTTTATGCGCAGATTCTGGTCATCAGGCTTCAGCGTATGATCTGGTGTGTTCAGCGTGTAGCATATATTATAGATCTTCTGGTGCTGATATGTTGCTGATCTTTTGATGCTGATTTCATCAGAACTTCTATATACCTGTATACACAAAGCATAATTTTAAGCAGCATTTGTTCTATATATATCTTTGAAATTATTTTATTCTTTATATTTTGTTATCATCAAAAATCTAATTAAGGGTTGTAGAATCAAACTATGTTCTAACAATGACATCATGCATCATAAACATTCATTCTTCATTACACTAACCATTTCAAGGATGAGGGGAATTTATCTTTGTTCTGTTTTGTAGATCATGGCTTCCGCTCGTAGTAACACCATCTGAATTGGCTTTGTGAGAATACCTCTCCAACTCAAAGAGCTAGTATCCATGGTTTCTGAGACTTCTTCATTCACCAAGAACAATGGTAAACTCCTCAATCTGCTTACCTCGGGTTTTGATGAGAAGATGATAAATGTGCTCTTTCAATTCTTTGACCCTAAGCATCATTGCTTCACCTTCCCAGACTATCAGTTTGTACCCACCATGGAAGAGTTCTCTCAGATATTGGGCATACCTATTTTGGATCAGTTGCCTTTCACCGGTTTGGAAGAAGCTCCAAAGCCGGAGGTCATTGCAACAACTTTACACCTGAAATGGTTCGACGTTATATCCAACTGGGAAATAAGAAGCGGAGTTAAGGGTTTTCTAGCCAAGTTCCTAATAGAGAAGGCTCAACTGTTTTGGGATGATTTGGACTTCCATGCTATTGAGGAGGTCTTGGCCCTTCTCATCTACGAGTTAGTATTGTTCCCTAATCCAGACTTGTTCATAGATGTGAATGCCATCAAGGTTTTCCTTTCTCGCAACCTTGTGCCCACTTTACTCAGAGACATCTTGCATACCTTCCACACTCGTACCACGAATAAAAGAGGGATTCTTATGTGTTGTGTGCCATTGCTTTCGAGGTGGTTTATTTCTCACCTCCCTAAGACAGTACTGAAAAATGAAGAAGGTTTGGGCTGGTCGCAAAGGATAATGTCACTTTCTCACGCGGATATTCTCTGGTATTCCCGATCTATGGGAGATATTTCTATTATTGACCGCTGCGAGGAATTCCCTAATGTCCCACTACTTGGCATTAGGGGAGGCATAACTTATAATCCTTCTCTAGCTCTGTGAAAATTTGGTTACACTCAAAGGGATGGTCCTCATGAGATGCTTATCCAAGGCATTGTGTTTAACTATGAGGATGATGATCAAGGGTATCGCTAGAGGTTCATACGAGCTTGGGGCATGGTAAACAGATTTGACGTCAAGACTTTGGGGCTGAAGACTTCCATTCCTATGGAACCTTATCTCTAATGGGTACGAGCTCGTGCTCAAAATCTTATGATGCCATATGTATCCATCTTACCAGTGTTTGTGGAGCCCGTTACTGAAGGGGATATCCCCTATACGGTTCTCCATTCGGATATGCCCACTGATCTTGAAGAATTACATAGGTCCTGGATTCAGCTGAAGAAATAGAGGAATACTTATAGGGACCAGTTTTATGCCCAGGAGAAGAAGGTTTTAGATCTCACGAAGCAACTGCATGAAGAAAGAAGCCTTAATTTCTATCTCGGCGCAAAAAGAAAGCGCCCATGGGAAACCTGATTTTGTTTTAAGTTTTTTTTAACCTTCAATTGAAACGCCTAAAAGGAAATTGTATTTTGAATTCTACTAATAAAATCTTTGTTTCATTTTGGTTTTCAAATTTAAATTTTCAAAAATCCTTGAAATCATTGCACACACATGCCATACGTATCAATGCATAAACAGGTTTCATAACAGGTTTCTCATCTTCTTCGCTGTTTATTTCAGCAAAAAATGGCTCTAGAACAAACTGTGAAAGACTTACAGACTCAGAACGCACAATTCCAACAGAAGATCATGGCTCTAGCCAAAGGGCAGGAAGAACTGAAAGCCTTGATTGTTAAATACAATGCAAAGAAGCCAAGAAGGACAACTGGTGTGGTAAATCTGGGAAGAAGATTCAAGGGACCGTTGAAGCAAATGGTCGATCTGACCTCTTCATCCAAGGAAGGAGAGAATCAAGAGGGTGAGACAAGAGAGGAAGACCTTAGTCCGGGGGAATCTGATAATGATACTGATTACAATGAAGAGCAGTATCCTCCGGCTGACGAAAGGTACAAACAGCTGGAAGAGCGTTTGAGTGCAATGGAGATTCAGAAAGTTCCCGGACTGGACTTTGAAGAGTTGGGTTTGGTGTTTGGGATTGTTATTCTTCCAAAGTTTAAAGCACCAGTGTTTTCTAAGTAAGATGGGGTTTCGTGTCCCAAGATGCACCTCCGATCATATGTGACGAAGATACAGCCTCACACTGCAGACAGAGACTTGTGGGTCCATTTCTTTCAGGATAGTCTATCTAGAACTCAACTAGATTTGTTCTATCAACTAGAGATGGCCAACATCCATAATTGGGAAGACCTGGCCGCTACTTTTTATAAGCAGTATAAATACAATGCATACCTTGCTCTCACCCGTACTGAACTCCTGAGTTTGGCTATGGGTTCGAGCGAGGGTTTTAAAGACTACGCTCAGAAGTGGAGGGACTTAGCAGGAAGAGTTCAGCCTCCCCTGTATGATAGGGAGCTAGTGGACATGTTTCTGGGTACCCTGTCCGGTCCTTTCTTTAATCATCTAATTGGAAGCTCCTTGGCCGGTTTCACTGGACTAATATTGACAGGGGAGAGAGTGGAAGTTGGAATTAAGAGTGGGTAGATCCAAAAGGACGCATCCTCTAGTGCCGTGAGAAAACCATTCACTAGGAAGAAAGAGGTTAGTGCTATGCACTATCAACAGAGTCAGGACAGAACTGAACACCGTCCAACAGTAGGGGCTGTCGTGATCCCTAAGCCTGCACCCACTAAACAGAGGAATAATCAGCAGATAACACAAAGGCCGGTAAGAAAATTCACCCAGATAATTATGACTCTAGCCCAAGGTTTTCCTCATTTGTTGAGATCCAATATGGTAACCTTGCAGGAAGAGCCGAAGAATCCCAACACTACCTCCCCCCGATACAATCCAAATGCCCGTTGTGCTTATCATTCGGAAAGTCCAGGTCATGACACAAACGACTTACGGGCTTTGAAAAACAAAGTACAAGACCTTCTATAGGCGAAGGAAATTGAGTTTGATGCCCCTAAGATGCCAAATGTTATCACTGCTCCTATGCCCAAGCATGGTCGTGGTGTTAACGCTATTGAAGACGACATGTTTGTTACTACTATTGAAGAGCTTGTTACGCCACTTATGACCATTAAGTGGAACTTGTTAAAGGCCAGTTTATTTTCGGGCTGTGGTGAAGGTTGCCACTTATGTTTATCTCTACCGACTGGTTATCATTTGTTGAAGGCAGGTGTTCAGCACCTGATGGATGTTGGAGAGATTTTGTTTGAGAATACTCCCATTCCAACCATTATGCGCAAGGATATTTCGATAATAACCATTTCCGCCAATCCTCTCAGGGTCTCCACCTAAAGACATGTCAGGATTACATCTACTCCGAAGGTTACTCCGTTGAGAATTACATTACATGGGCCAATCCCATACTCCTCGGACAAAACTTTTCCTTGGAAATATGGGGGTGACGTCTACTACCATGACATCAAGCAAGATTAGCTGGCTGATGAAGACTAGGTCTCTGAGGATGTTGATCCCAACATTGTCAACATTGTTGGAACCAACAAAATAACAAGAAATGGAAGAGCATTCTCCCCTGAGATTTCTCCTCCGAAAGTTGTTACTGGTCCTGTGATAATTCCTACTTTTGTTCCTGCTACTACTGCAATTCCTTTGATTACTCTTGCTGACACCCCTATCACTGAGTCGACCGAGACTCGGGGCAAAGACATATTGATTGAGCCTGTCCAGATGAAGGCGCACTCAGAATCTATCCCAGAGGATTCCAAGAAGGAGATGGAATAAATTATGAAAATTATCAAGAAAAGAGACTACAACATAATCGAATAGCTGGGGCAGACCCCTTCAAAGATCTCTATGCTAGCCTTGTTGTTGTGCTCTGAAGCTCATGCGAAGGCTTTGGTGAAGTTTCTGAAAACTTCCCATGTGCCTCAGGAAACTTCTATTGACCAATTTGAAGATTGTGTGGCTAGTTTGACGGTCGATAATGGTTTGGGCTTTTCTGATGCTGATTTGACCCCTAGAGGGAGGAAGCACAATGATGCGTTACATGTCTCTCTCGAATGCAAGGGCATCACTTTGGCCCATGTCGTTGTAGACACTGGTTCATTGTTGAATGTGCTGCCTAAGAATGCCCTGGATAGACTAGACTATGAAGGCTTGACTTTGAAGTCCAGCAATATTGTAGTGAGGGCTTTTGACGGATCAAAGAGAATGGTGCACGGGGAGGTGGATATCCCATCAAGGTTGGTTCTCAGACTTTCGGCTCTACCTTCAACGTGATGGATATTAGGACATCTTATTCTTGTTTGTTGGACCGATCTTGGATACATGGTGCTGGAGCTGTTACGTCCACTCTTCATCAGATGATGAAATACCTGGTCAAAGGGAGAATTGTCATTGTACACAGTGAAGAAGAATACATGGTAAGTCACCTGAATTCATTCAGATTTGTGGAAATGGAGGGTGAGTTCATCAAGACTCCGTGCCAGAATTTTGAAGAGGTACCTCAGACTCTGTCTGCAACTGAAACTATTACCAACGTGCCAAAGATCACCAGACTTCCCTTAAAGATAGCCTCTCTCAAGGATGCATAAGTCGCTATCGAAGAAGGTGGGTCTACCATCTGGGGTCAACTCCCTGATATTCGATACAAGTCTGATAAATTTGGTTTGGGTTTCTCTTCAGGGGATCAAAGGGCTGTTCGACGTGCTCGTGCTGGAAAATCTCCCCTACGCATCAGTAATCACGGAGACGGTGACAATGACATGGATAGCTGGATCTTTCCTACTACCAACAGTGGACCTAGTAACTGGACAGAAAAGGATTTTGTACCTATTACTTTTGTTCAGAAGTGATTGTCTTTCTTGTTTTTTGGATATGTAATAAACAATATGACTTTATGGCCATGTGTCTTACCCGGGGCACATCGATTTATTTGTGAGGGTTATCATGTTTCACTTTCATATGGCATTAATAAATCATTGGACGTTTATGCATGCAAATTTTGCGCTCTCTGTTTTTCTTTTCTACTTTTACTCTGTCTATACAGCTATGCTCTTACACACACTCACGTATCACACTACAGATCCATATCCACTCTGGATCCCATTGATAACAGTTCTACTATTTCCAGTTATAACTTTGAAAATCCGATCAACCAAGCAGAGGACGAAGGTGAGGAAGATTGTGAGGTACTTGAAGAACTTGCTAGACTGTCACAGCAGGAAGAGAGGGCTCTACAGCCTCATGAAGAGCCAGATGAGACAATAAACTTGGGAACAGAGGTAGACAGAAAAGAAGTCAAGATCGGCATAAATCTGGAGCTTAATGTCAAACAACAGTTAATACAAATGTTGCATGACTATGTCGAGATCTTTTCCTGGTCATATAAAGACATGCCAAATTGGATACGGATATTGTGGTTCACCGACTGCCAATTAAAGAAGATTGCCCCCGGTAAAGCAGAAGGTCCGTCTCATGCGCCCTGAAATGTCAGAGAAGATCAAACCAGAAATTATAAAGTAGTTCAACATTGGGTTCTTAGTTGTCACCTCTTATCACCAATGGGTTGCCAACATTGTGCTGGTGCCTAAAAAATACAGTAAGGTATGGATGTGTGTGGACTACAGAGATCTGAATAGGGTAAGCCCCAAATATGACTTTCTGCTCCCCCACATTGACGTTCTGGTTGATTACACCGCACAACATAATATCTTTTCCTTCATGGATGGTTTCTCTGGTTACAATCAGGTCAAGATGGCACCCAAAGATATGGAGAAGACAACCTTCGTCACACAATGGGGCACTTTTTGCTACAAAGTAATTCCGTTTGGATTAAATAATGTCGGGGCAACCTATCAGCGAGCCATGGTCGCCTTATTTCATGACATGATTCACTATGAGATAGAGGTATACGTGGATGACATGATAGCCAGGTCTCAAACTAAGGAAGAGCACCTTGATCATCTACAAAAGTTGTTTGATAGGTTGAAGACATACAAGTTGAGGTTGAATCCGAACAAGTGCTCCTTCGGGGTAAGGACTGGAAAACTACTAGGTTTCATTGTCAGTGACAAGGGAATTCAGGTGGACCGTGCAAAAGTAAAGGCTATACAAGAGATGTCGTCTCCTTGCATTGAGAAGGAGGTCAGAGGCTTTTTGGGATGTCTAACCTACATAGCCAGATTCATTTCCCATCTAACTTCTACTTGTGAGCTAATCTTCAAGCTCCTGAAGAAAGATCAAGTGGTAAAATGGAACGATGAATGTCAGTCTGCCTTCAAAAGAATCAAGGAATACCTTCAAGAACCACCAATTTTGATGCCTCATATTGAAGGAAGACCTTTGATAATGTAATTAACAGTGTTAGACAGTTCAATGGGGTGTGTGTTGGGGCAGCATGACGAGTCTGGTCGAAAAGAGCATGCAATATACTACCTTAGCAAAAAGTTTACCGACTGTGAGACAAGATACTCACTTCTCGAGAAAACTTGCTGTGCTTTGGCATGGGCTGCTCGCCGACTGAGATAGTATATGTTGGCCCACACTACTTTGCTGATATCTAAGATGGATCCGATCAAGTACATCTTCGAGAAGCCCGCTCTCTGCGGAAGAATAGCGAGATGGCAGATGATCTTAACCGAATACGATATCCAATACACGAACCAAAAAGAAATCAAGGGAAGTGTATTAGCTGATCATTTGGTGCATCAGGCCATGGATGACTACAAGTCCATGAATTTTGGGTTCCCGAACGAGAATATTATGCTAGTGACTGACTATGAACAACCTAGGCCGGATGAAGGACCTGAGGAAGGATCCCGATGGACTATGGTTTTTTACGTAGCCTTGAATGCACTCGGTAATGGCATTGGTGTTGTAATTATATCTCCTGAAGGCTGTCATACTCCTTTCACTGCCAGATTATGTTTCAATTGTACCAACAATATGGCGGAGTATGAAGCATGCATCATGGGTCTCAAAGCTGCTATTGACCTGAGGATTAAGTTCTTGAGAATTTTCAGGGATTCAGCCTTAATGATAAGTCAAAATAAAGGGGAGTGGGATACGAAGCACCCAAATCTCATCATGTACAAAGAGTACGTGTTGACATTGCTTCCACACTTTAAGGAGGTAACCTTTGAACATTTTCCACGAGAAGAGAATCAGTTAGCATATACGCTAGCTACCATGTCAACTATGTTCAAAGTCAGGTGGGATAATGAGGCCCCTCGGATCACTATTGAAAGGTTGGATGAACCGGCATCTTGCTATGAGATCGACACTGAAGAAGTAGCAGACAAGCCTTGGTTCTATGAAGTAAAGAGATATCTCGAGGCTCAAGAGTATCCCGAGGGGGCATCTATCAATGATAAGAAGTTTCTGAGAAGGTTCTCCGCAAAGTTCTTCCTCAGTAATGGAATCCTCTACAAGCGTAACCATGACTCTACTTTACTTCGGTGCATAGACAATAGTGAAGCAAAGAGGATTATGACAGATCTACATAAAGGTACCTTTGGAACCCATTCGAGTGGACATACCATTGCTAAAAAGATCCTACGGGAAGGATACTATTGGTCCACTATGGAAGCAGACTGCTATCAACATTCTCGAACTTATCACAAATGCCAGATCTATGCTGATAAGGTGCATGTACCTCCGGTTCCTTTGAACGTCTTGACGGCTCCTTGGCCCCTTGCAATGTGGGGCATTGACATGATCAGAGAGATTATACCTACCACTTCCAATGGGCATCGCTTCATCTTGGTGGCCATTTACTTCACGAAGTGGGTTGAAGCTACCTCTTTTGCTACCGTTACCAAGAACGTTGTGGCGTGGTTTATCAAGCATAACCTGATCTGTCGGTATGATGTGCCAGAGAGAATCATCACTGACAATGGTACGAATCTCAACAACACAGTGATCACCAAACTCTGTAAATAGTTCAAGATCCAGCATCATAATTCTTCCCCTTACCGGCTGAAGATGAATGGCACTGTGAAGGCTGCTAACAAGAATATTAAGAAGATCATACAGAATATGACGGTGACGTGCAAAGACTGGCATGCGATGTTACCATTTTCTCTTCATGGTTATCGCACATCGGCACGAACATCGATAAGGGCAACACCCTAATCTCTGGTATACGGTGTGGAGGTTGTCCTTCCTATTGAGGTCCAGATCCCTTCTCTAAGAATCATGAAGGATGCAGGTATGAATGAAGATGATTGGATCTAGACTCGACTTGATCAACTGAATCTGATTGATGAAAAGAGACTTACTACTATCAGTCATGGTCAAATGTATCAAAAACGGATGATCAAGGCTTTCAACAAAAAGGTCAGACGCCAAGTATATAAAGTCGGGGATCTAGTGATCAAGCACATCATACCGCCACAAGGTGATCCCAGGGGAAAATGAACTTCCACATATGAAGGACCATTTGTAATCAAAAACATTTTTTCAGGTGGAGCCATGATTCTGACCATCATGGACGGTGACGACCTTCCTCACCCTGTCAATGCGGACATAGTGAGAAGATACAACGCATAAATAAGACCCGCTAGGTTGACTGGCCTAGGCAAAAATAAGGGCTTCCCGGTGAACCAAAAGGGTTCGGGCAAAAATTAAGGATGAAAACAAAATATCTATACACTCGGCAAGTCAAAAAGCTGAAAGGCGGCTTGGGTAAAAAAGGGTATCCCGGTGGACTGAAAACCTGAAAGGGCGGTCCAGGCAAAAGTTAGGGATGTAAAGCGTATCACTATGTCGCATTGGATCATCTTGCGACCAGACTTCAACATCAGCTATCAAGCTCAAAACGGCGCTGATCAATCCAGTCAGCTTCAGACAAGTAGCAAAGTGATGAGACGCTCGAAGACATAGTGGCAATAGCAAAATTTAAACTCGATGGGATTATTACACATAGCAGTTTTCTTCTCTTTATACACAATATTGTATAACTTTCATTTTCACGGCGGAACTGTCTTACTAGAGCGCCAGCTTCTTTGTATAAAAACGCCTATTATAGGCCAACTTCAAAATTAATACAAGTCATTTATACACAAAAAACTATTCGTTTTTGTTTTGTTTTGCAAAAACGTCCAATAATTTATTCTTGACATATGCATTTGAATATGATTTCTATCCAAAAATATTTTGCATAAGAAACAGAAAGACAGTTTCTCATGACTTAAGGAACGGGGCAAAGTATAAAAAACAATTTGTAATTCCGACAGTGACTCCTTCCAGCAGATACAGGGGCATAGACAGCTTTGAAAGGAAGTCACCATTACATGCGCCCCCATGACGTCTATGCTCCCCACAGAGTAGAGGCAACCAAGAGTTTTAATCGCTTCCTCCCTAAATAGGAGGTACTTTCCCCGACAAAGTTCCTTCAGAGAGCCGATATCTATTCCCCCAACCGAATTTTATAATCGCAAGTGGTTCATAAAGTTTTCTCCCGAGCAGAGTTTATTTTTCTGAATACAGAAGCTCAATCCCCAAAAGAGTTTATTTCTCTAGCTACAGAAGTTCAACCCCGGGTGGAGTTTATTTATTTGAATTGACAAAATCTTTCAGCAAAGCATCTCCTCTCGCGAATAGAGTTATTCCCCCGTAGAGTTATTCTCAGGAAGAGTCTCTGCCCGACAGAATACTCACAAACAAAAAGGAATAAATCCACAGCATAGTCATCTCCATTCACCATCCCCAGCGGAAATGATGAATTCGGCTTCCCAATACTCTCCAGCAGCAGTCAGGGATTTATTTTCCCCGACTAAGAAATACCGCAATAGCATCCCATATTCATACATCATGGCATGCGCATACATATTGCGTACAATACAATCTCATTTATTTTGAGAACATCATCACAATGCATTTCATACATCATGACATTACATACGACTAACTCTTTACCTTTCATGGAAAAGATCGAATCAACAAGCCACGTCTAACAAAGGGCTATTCCAAGATTTTTCCTCAGAAAGATGTCCTCACAAGATTTTTCCCTGGGTCAGACAGGTCGACACTAAGATCTCTCTGATTACTATGCTAGTGGAAGATGTACCAAGACTTTCGTCCGAGTTAATTGAATCGCTACTAAGATACTCCAGATTACTATGCCAGTTAAAGTTAATCCAACATCTCTCTATTCACTATGCCAGTGGAAGAGATCCTAGACTTTCGTCTGGGTCGGTTGAATCGCTACTAAGATTCTTCTGATTACTATTTCAGTCAAAGTTAATCCAAGATCTCTCTGATCACTATGCCGGTGGAAGAGATCCCTAGAATTTCGTCTGGGTCAGTTGAATTTCTACTAAGATTCTCCTGATTACTATGCCAGTCCAAGTTAACCTAAGATTTTCTCTAGATCAGCCATATCGACATTAAGATCTCTCTGATTATTATGCTAGCGGAAGATGTACCAAGACTTTCGTCTGGGTCAGTTGAATCGCTACTAAGATTCTCCTGATTACTATGCCAGTCCAAGTTAACCTAAGATTTTCTCGGGATCAACCAGATCGACATTAAGATCTCTCTGATTACTATACCAGTGGAATATGTACCAAGACTTTTGTCTGGGTCAATTGAATCGCTACTAAGATCCTCCTGATTATTATGCCAGTCAAAGTTAACTCAATGCCTTTCACGGGTTTAGTCAAATAAACACTAAGATTTCTACCCCAGTTGAAGACAACTTGAGACCTTTCTCTGGTTCAGTCAAATCGATACTAAGATTTCTATTCCAATTAAAGAAGCTCTGAAGCCCGGAAACTGACCGGATAATAGTCAATCAACAATTCAAGATACTGTGAAGTCTGGAGTACGACCAGATAATAGTTTAATCTCATTTCCCTAGTAAGTCGCTGTGAAGCCTAGAATACGACCAGATAGCAGTCAACCTTATTATCCTCAGCAAGTCACTGTGAAGCTTGGATCCTGACCAGATAGCAGTTCACTCCCGTCTCTTCAATCAAGACATGACTCCCTAGTAGAGTAATGGACAACTGAAGCTCCTAGACTCTATTCCCCAAGATAGAGACCAATGTTCCTCAACGAAGCCCTCCCTAAAAACAGGAACAGGAATTCCCACAAAGGAATATCTCACGAAATCATCGTTGTTCTGGATGGCATCTTTAAGCCTATCTCCGACGACTCCCCGTCATATCTTCTGGATGGCATCTTTAAGCCCATCTCTGGAAATCTTATATCATCTTTTCCAAATGGTATCTATAATCCCATTCCCCATATTACCCACACAATCAAATATCATTTCAGACGAGCACAAATTTCTTGGCACTCTAGTGTTCAATCATCTTTCACCCTCAGATCACGAAAGGTAGACAAGCCAATCTAAATACTCAGGTTAAAGAATATTGAATAGGGGCATCTGTTGTACCGTAAAATTTACCCTCCTATTTTCACACATAACATACTCCTAGTGGTCCTCAATTGCTCAAGTTGACTAAGGATTGACCAGACAAATCCTCCTCTTAAGACAATAAGCCTCAAACTAGGGTTTCACTCCTCATCAAGATGGTTAAGTTCCAAGGGTCCCAAATGGTCTCCAATGTCCTGATGTGTCCTCAAGATCATCCATGCCATGTTTCATGCCTTGCACAACAAGTTTGCTCAGTCAACTGCTCAAACACCTGAAATCAACTGTAATAGGTCAAAAGTCAATTGTGGCCCAAATATAGTCAAACTTCAAGATTATTGGTCAACATCAACATTTTGAAGTAATATCCATCATTTGATCAAGGGTTGATCATGATTCCTCAAGAAATGCTCCCAACTCTTCAAAAGTAAAAAATGGCAATTTAGGGTTTCTATAGGAAAAGTCAACCAAACTTTGACCGGGCATAACTTTCTCATACTTTATCTTAAATTTTCCAACCAAGGCTCATTTTGAAGAGAATCCAATTCCATACAACTTCTATTCAGTCCTCAAGGTCATGAAATGCCTCAATCAAAAGATATAAGCTCAGACATTATAGGTCATTTCAAAAAGTCAACAAAAACACCTTTTGGGTCAAAGCTCCTTACATGAACATGGAAGATCCAATTGAGATGAATTAAAAAGGGTTGTTTAGAGGACATCCTAAGCTTTCTAAAAAGACAAAGAACACCCTCTTAGGGTAAAAAATGAGAGATATATGCATTGCTAAGGTTGATAAACTTTTGGAAATGTGCATGAAGTCAACATTGATCAAAATTGATTTTTTTCCAAATGGGCCCATGTTTTCTTGTTTGAAACTTATTCCTTAGATGGCCGACGACCCCTGAACTTATCCACTTATTTTTTTCATATTTTTATTATTTGTTTTGATTTTTTATTCATTAAAATTAAAATAAATCATGTAAGATAATTGAATAATAAAATAAAATCAAAGATTGAATTTTATGAGCACATTATCGATCCATGATCAGCTGGAAAATCATATAATTCGTGCAAGGGCTAATTGGATTGGAAGAGATCATGATTTGGCCTATTTTAGAAACAAAGTATATAAGGCACAAATCAAATCTTTTCTCATCAATTTTAAAAGTTTCAACTCAATTTTATTGACCTAATTGCTTCTATTATATATGCATAACAAACCCTGATGATAAAAACAAGGATTGGCCGTGTAGAATTGGGGCAAAAAACTTTAATTTTTTGACAAAAAGTGGTGCTCGAATTTTGATTTACAGGGAGATTCAAAGCATTATAAGGCTTGTAATCAATTCTTGGGCACATTTGGAAGCTACCTGGACTACTCCCACGCATCAAAGCACCCAGAAACGCCCCATATGGTATCACGGTTTTCCCTTCATTCTTGAATTTGGTTTTGAGGATTTATGCGTTATAAACGATTTCTAATCATACATTCATGTTCGTATCATCATTTAGAATTTGTTTGTATAATTAATTAAGAGTTTTTATGCATGTATGAATACTTGCCATTGTTAGGGTTTAAAGGTGTGTTTTAGGGTTTTTCATTACAAGTGAAATTAAGCCAAAAGAAGAGTACCATTGTACTCACGAGATCAAGCCCAGTTGGTCCGCGTTCTTATATTTAATTTTTATTGGGTGGCTATGATTTTTGAGATTTGCAGGTTTAAAGTTACAACATGTTGTCTGTAGGTAAAAGTCTTGTCTAAAACGATAGCACTATTGGAGAAGATGATGACGTGTCCAAGTCTGGTTGGACAATTGAATCTCGCGTGCATTTTCACTATTACTGCTAATTATTAAATAAGATATATTGTTATTGTTTTATATCACAAATAACCAAGTGGCCCAGTGGCAAGCAGGAGGGGTGTTAAAGCGTTATGTGTGGGAAGTTAGGGGTTCGACCCCTGCCTCCAACGTTTTCTATTTTCTCAATATTTCCTTGTAGATTCCCTGCTTTCATTCCAAGTGCACTCATCATACGCCTCCAGATCATCACCCTTGGATCATTCCTTGGCCAGATCTCACGCTTCTAGGCTGGACCCCCATGATGGACCTCCAGGCTCCCAACAACACTGGATCCAACGCTGGTGATGGGCCCCAGGATTGGGCTTTGGACAAATTCAGCAACACGCCATCCCAAATTTGGGTTCACACCCCTCAGGCCCACTCCTTCACTCTTTTTTAATTTTACTATTTTTTTTGTTTAATTAGTTTAATTCTTTTTTAAATCAATTTTTTTTTATATAAAATCATAAAATCGTCACAAAAATAGGACTTAGATTTTTTTATTAAAATAATTTTTTGCAAATTAATTATTTTAATTTATTTTCATTAATCAAAATTAATTAGAAAATTAGGTCAATTTCAAATCATTTTTTATAAAAAATTCAAAAAAAAAATACTGTAAATGTTTTAGGGTTTTTGCACCTTTTTTTCTTTCAATTTTAGTTCTCGCGCTTAATTATTTTTGTCGTACGATTTATTTTTCATTATTGATGTAATTGCGCCCAGTTTGTAATTGTTTAATTAGGGTTTTAATTCCGCATTTTTACCTTTCAGTCACTAATTATGTAATTGCACCAAAGCCTTGTAATAGTTAGGAATTTTATCTTTCTACTATTTATTTTCCCGCATGATAAAATGCTTAAATGAATGTTTAATAGGGTTTCATGAAAGATAATGATTAATTGAACCTAGATAACCCTAATTGCGCAAGATAAAATATCTAAAAAAATCATACTGCTGCACACTTGTACCCCTAGGGTATTACTTCACTTGGTTACCTTTGGAAATAATGGTCAGGTCCCTTGAGCGTAGGGATACTCTTAGCAAAGATCCTCAGTTTAAAATCATCATAAAGATCATAGTCCCAAAGATGTCCCTCGAGTTGCCTGCGAGAAATGATCTTATGATGATAGTCCCTTCGAAATGCTAAGGTATCCTTACATGTTGCCTTCAATGACCATAAACGTTCCTTTCGATAGTCCCTCACACATCCAACGACTAGGGTTACCTACTCACTAATAGTAGGATAACACGGTCTAAAGGAAAGGAGGAGAAGGACGACCTTTTTTTCGAGTAAGTAGATAAATTTTAGGTACTTTCTCAAATAAATTTTCACACCACACTTTCAAACATACGTTTCAGACAAAAGTTTTCAAAACACTTTATCACACTCTTGAGGACTGATACAAGAGTTACCATAAAGTGAATCGCCGCACTAAGGTATTTTTAAAGCTTTTCATAACACACAAACACAAGAAATTTTGGAAAATGAGCAAGTACCTAAGAGCCCATGGAAAACCACAGATGGAAAGGGTTATAACACCTTCCCTTTCCATAATCTACCCCTCGTACTCCAAAATCTCGAAAAAAGGTCTTTTTCTATTCTTTTCACCATTTCCTTGTTGGATAAAAGAAAAGTAGATGGTGACTCTTGCTTACCGCTACATTTGTGAACAAAAAACACAAACCAATATTTACAATCGGTTCTGCCACCGTATCACATTATACATAATATTTTTTGACTGCGTCTGAATTTTCCAGATGCGATAATTCTTCCCCATCCATTGTTGTGAGTGTAAGACCACATCCAAAGAATGTTTTTTTGACTATGTATGGACCTTCGTAGTTGGATGTCCATTTACCACATGAATCGAGGCGAGGTAGAAGAATCTTCTTGAGCACTAGATCCCATTCTTTGAATATTCTAGGATGAACTTTCTTGTCGAAGGCTCTCTTCATCCACTTCTTATGTAGCTGACTGTGGCACAGAGCTATCAATCGCTTTTCTTCAATAAGGTTGAGCTGATTGAGCCGTGTCTACACCCATTCTGCTCTTCCAGCTTTGTTTCCATTAAAATCTAAAGTGATGGTATCTCGATCTTAACAGGAAGTACTGCCTCAATGATGTATACCAGTGAGAATGGAGTCGCGCCTGTTGATGTGCGTACCAAAGTGAGATAGCCATGTAGAGAAAAGGGAAGCATTTCGTGCCAATCTTTGTATGTCTTAACCATCTTCTGGATGATTTTCTTGATATTTTTGTTGGCTGCTTCGACGACCCCATTCATCTTTGGTCTGTACAGTGAGGAATTATGATGCTCGATTTTGAAGTCATTGCACAGTTCCTTCATCATTTTGTTGTTTAAATTGGACCTGTTATCGGTAATTATCCGGCTTAGGACACCGTATCTGCATATGATATTCTGCTTGATGAAGCGTGTAACCACTTGACTTGTCACGTTGGCGTAGGATGCCGCTTCTACCCATTTGGTAAATTAATCGATGGTTACCAGTATAAAACGGTGTCCATTGGATGCTTTCGACTCAATCATGCCAATCATATCAATTCCCCACATTGAGAATGGCCAAGGGGAGCCCATGACGTTCAGAGGAGTTGGTAGCACATTTATCCTATCGGCGTAGATCTGACATTTATGACACGCCTTCGTGTAGTGATAACAATCGGCTTCCATTGTTAACCAATAGTACCCTGCTCGCAGAATCTTTCTAGCCATAGCATGCCCATTTGTATAAGTCCCGAAAGTACCCTCGTGGATTTATCTCATAAGTGTATCCGCTTCTTGCTTCTCCACACACCTGAGTAGTACCATGTCGTAGTTTCTTTTATATAGCACCCCGTTACTCAGAAAGAATTTCGAAGCTAACCTTTACAGGGTTCGCTTGTCAATGATAGAAGAATTTCCTAGATATTCTTGCTTTTCCAGGTACTTCTTGATGTCGTAGAACCAAGGTTTATTTTCTGTCCCTTCTTCAATGGCAAGACAGTGTGCGGGCTCTTTGAAATGTCTGATTGTGATGCGTGGTTCGTGATTCGGCCAGGTCACCTTGAACATAGCTAATAAAGTTGTCAGGGCGTCTGCCATTTGATTTTCTTCTCGTGGGATGTAATTGAAAGTGATCTCGGTGATATATGACTAATGTAGAGTCCCCAAATACTTCAAGGTGCTTTATTCTCATATCAATGGCAGCTTCCAGTCCTAGTATGCAAGCTTTATACTCGAAAATGTTGTTGGTGCAGTCGAAACACAATCTTGCAGTATATGGCGTGTGATAGTTCTTTGGAGAGGTCAAAACTTCCCCTATGTTGTGTCCTAGTCCATTTGAAGCCCCGTCGAACGTGAGTGTCCAACGTGCCCCTGGCTCCGGTCCTTCGTCGGGTCCTGGTATTTTATAGTCGGCTATAATCATGACGTTTCGTCTGGAAAGTCGAACTTCATAGGCTGGTATTCTGGTAGCGGTTGGTGAGCTAGATGATCAGCTACTATATTACCCTTGATGGCCTTCTGAGTGACATATTGGATGTCGTATTCTGATAGTAGCATCTGCCATCGTGCGATTCTCCCGGTAAGAGCTGGATTTTCATACACGTACTTTAAAGGATCCATTATTGCTATTAACCATGTGTTGTACCCCCAAAATTTCCCCTCCCATATTTCTCAACACATGGCAAGTGAGGTCCCCAAATTGCTCAAGGAAGTTCAAAAGTTGACCAGACAAACTCTCTCCTAAGGCAGTCTACCTCAAATTATGGTTTCCATTTTCATCAAGATATGTGAAACACAAAGGACTCAAATGTTCACCATTGTCCTAATATGTTCTCAGGATCATCCATGTCAAGTTTCAAGCCCTGCAGAAGAAGTTTGCTCAGTCAATTGCTCAAATGCCTGAAAATCATCTATACTAGGTCAAAAGTCAACTGTGGCCCACATACAGTCAAACTTCAAGATTTTTGGTCAACATACTCATTATGAAGTATTATCCATCATTTGATCAAGGGTTGATCATGATTCCTCAAGGATTGCTCACAATTCATCAAAACCCAAAAGTTGCTAAATTAGGGTTTTATAGGAAAAGTCAACTCAACTTTGACCAAGCATAACATTCTCATACTTTATCAGAAATGACCCATTCAAAGCTCATTTTTAATAGGATGAAATTAGATACAATTCATATTCATCTCCCAAGTTCAAAATATGCACTCACAAAAAGATATGAATTTTGACATTATAGGTCATTTTGGAAAGTCAACAAAAACACTTTTGGGTCAAAGCTTCATACATGAAAATGGAAGACTCAATTGAGATGAGACCAAAAGGGTTGCTTATAGGACATCCTAAGATTACTAAAAAGTCCAATAAAACCTATCTAGGGTCAAAATTGAGAGAGTTATGCATTGGACAAGTTGTCCATTTTTGCAAAATTGCCAAAGGTCAAATGTGCTCAAATTTGCATTTTTTGCTAAATGGGCCCAACTTTTTATGCTTGCACCTCAATTATAATGTGGTCCACGACTCAAATACTTATCCACCAATTATTTGCTTCGTTTGCTATTTATTTTGATTTTTCATTAATTAAAAAGTGAATTAAATCAAATAAATGATGAAAATTATCAAAGAAAAGTGGTGATTCAATTTCCATCCTAGAGGACAATCCAAGCCATTCTAACATTACCAACAGACTCCTGGACATCTCCATAAGGGATCTCAATCAATTGCAAGCATTTTCACGTCCAGAATCGTAAGTTACAGACGCCACGGTTTGTCCAAAAACTTGATTTCGATTTCATTGATTTACGCATCATTGGCATATTTCATTTATATATTCTTGTTCATCATTGATTTTGCAAGCTATTGGTATCATTTAATTGAGTTTTCAGTACAGGAATCATGATGTGCCATTGTTAGGGTTTCTTGGCTCGTTTTAGGGGTTTGCAGTATAGGCTAAATTAGGCTTGGATTCTGGTACCATGATACTCGTGAGGATGAGACGAGTTAATTGGTACCTTTACCTTTCATTTATATTGCTTGTGTAGGATTTTTGGATGACACATGTTTGTAGTTACAGCAAGGTGTCTGTAGGTAAAGGTGTCCTAGGCTAAAGCGATGGAGAGAGGAAGAAGAAGCTTGCATGGCAACATGTGACTCGCCCATTTGAATTTTCGCGCAGTTTTCTGAATACATCACGTGATTTGATTATATTAATTGTTTCTATTATATGTGAAAACAAACAAAGTAGCACAAATAGCAAGCAGGTACTGGAAACGTGCATAAGGACCTGGGTTCGATCCCCAAGTCTCAACATTTGTTTCATGTTATTTTTCATCAGTGATCAGGCGCGTTGCTTATCATGACATCCACCATATGCCATCAAGATCCAACCATCAAACACATCTCCAGCTAAGATCCAACGTGCCATCATTGGAGGATCACCATACACCTCAAGTCAACATACACATCGGATTAGGCGAAGTCAAACAGGCCTTGGACTTTTGGGCCAAGAAAATCACATTCAAACCCTCTTTTTTGCTAATGTTGTCAGGCTCATCTCTATACTCTTTTATTTTCTTCTTTTTTTTAATAATTCTTTTAATATTTCTTTTAATTATTTTAATTCACAAAAATAAATCTTTTTTTATAAAATCATAAAATCAAGAATTCATAAAAATTAGAATTAGATTTTTTTATCAAATTTAATTTTGTTAATGTAGCTTAATTTAGTTTAACTTAGGGAAATTTTAATTTATTTTCATAAATAAAATCAAATAGCAATTAGGTTAAATTCTTGATTTAATTCTTTTATTTTTTCTCAAATAAACAAAACACAAAAATAGGTTTTTTAGAATAAATTAGTTTATTTTCTTAATTTAAAATTAATTAGAATTAGGATTTTCTTTTAAATTTAATTGTTTCATTATTTTCTTAAATGACAAAAACATGACAAAACATCTTTTTTTTAATCAATCGCAAATAGGTTTAGTCAAGGGTCAAAACCCTAGTCGTTTCGTATTTGATTCATCGCGCGCTTGTAAATTATTTTTGCCAATAGTTTTTGTAACTGTTCATGGTTTGTAATAGTTTAATTTAGGGTTTTATTTACTATTTAAATTCCCGGGTTTTTGGCTATGTAATTAATCCCCCACCCCAAAGCCTTGTAATAGTGTATATTTATTTTCTCGCATTTTTAATTCTCGCAAATATTTAACTGTTTAGATGTATGCTAATAGGATTATATGACAAGAATGCATGACAAATTAATACGGCTAGAAAACCCTAATGTGCAAAGATAAATAACTAAAAAAGATCACTCGCACATATCATTCTTAGGGTATACTCTCACTTAGGTTGCCTTCGGTAAACGATCATTAAGTATAAGATACTTTAGTGGTTAGCCTTCAGTCTAAAAAGATCTAATGTCCCATTCGAATATTGCCTCAGAATTGTTGCCTTAAAAAAGATGTTAAGACTCTAGGGTTATTACTAAGATGTCCTAATATTGCTTTAGTGATCGTACGTCCCTTTCGAATTGACCCTTACAATTCCAACGACAGTGCTACCTATTTCTCAATAGTAGGATATCGCTGTGTAAAGGAAACAAGAATAGAAACGATCTTTTTTCGAGTAGGTAGATGCTAGTAGGTACTTGCTCAAATCAAAGCTTTTCACACTTACAATTTTCAAACAAATTTTCAAAACAACTTCGTCACACTCTTGAGGACTGATACAAGGGTTATCACGAAGTAAAACATTTTCAAAACAAAGCATATATATAAGCAATTTTTAAAAGATGAGCAAGTACCTAAGAGCCCATGGAAAACCATGGATAGAAAGGGTGCTAACACCTTCCCTTTCTATAATCTACCCCCCGTACTCAGAAACATCTTGAAAAAGGATTTTTTATGTACTTTTTTCCTTTCGATTGGATGAAATAAAAGTCGGTGGAGACTCTTGCTTACCACAACATTTTGCGAACACAAAACGCAAAATGTAAACCAGCATCAAACAGTCGGTTCTGCCACCGTGTCACAGAACTGGCGACTCTGCTGGGGAATTAATAAGTGGGGTATACCTTAGGATCTAGTTCATCATAATTGCTTCTCTTGATTGCTTTATTTGATTTACTTTTAATGGTTTTGTTTGGGGTTACTATAGATCCTACACCCGAATCTGAGGAATACCTTTTAGGTAAGTAGCAATAGACTATGAGGGAACTGTACAGCGTGGACCGATACGGTTGAAGCAGTAGCTACGTTGGTGTGGCACTTTGGTTGGTACCGGTATCCCTTGTGGAGAAACGAGGAGAATACGGGGCCACTGCATGGTGTCGTTAAACATCAACTGACCTTAGAACCTTTAATCGCCCAACTTGGCCATTAGAAAGTAGTGAGATAGTCGGCCTCGGTGTAGAGCTGAGAACTGGTTGATACTCGATGCTACACTCATTGAGACCATACTCTCAGAATAATTTCGGCCGCAAGAAAAGATTGCGTGAGCTGAAACCATGACTGATGTGTAGCGGTAGAAATGTCCAAGACTAAGCCATTGGATTGACTAAACTTTATACAAATCAAAATAAAAATCGCCACCGCGCTTTATTGTTTCCAAAGGAATGGGAAAAGAGCGAATAACCCAAAAAAAAGGGGGAAAGATTCAAGGTAAGGGGGTTGGTTATGCAAAGGGAATATATTAGCACCCTAAACATCTACGGTACTCCGCAGAAGCCTCTTTGTAAAATCTGTATATTTTGGCTATAAAAATGTGTTGTATATAAAATGGATGGTGGAGGTGAGAAAAGAAATATATTTTTATGATTTTTGCACCCGCCGCGGTTGTGAACCTTTAGTGCCTACGTATCACCTTACATGCAATAGGGGATCAAGGTACACGTAGTTCCTCTTTTAAAAGTTTGAAACATAAGTGTGTTGGTTAATTTTAAGAGATAAGGCATCATCGTCATTGTCCGTGTGGAAAACATACTTACTACCCACAATCATGAGAAAGGAGATTTTGCATCATCTCAAAGTGGAGGATATGACTTGGATTTTAAAATCAACAATGCCTCATTCAACACCCAAGTGGAAAATGTCTCTCTTCACTACATATTATAGAAGTATAGTTGTTTGCATCACTACAAGGATTGACAAGAGTCTAATCTTTTAAGAAAAAGTTTAAGGGTAAAAGCCAAAGTGGCGAAAATGGTTTGAAATTAGATTGGTTGACTTTTAGTCTTCTCATCAAAAAAATGTCAAAGTATTATTAAATTGATTGAGGTTTATTTATGAAAATGATTTGAAAATGCATGGACCTAAGTCGAAGTTTATTATGAAAGTGTTTAAGTTTCAAAACAAGAAGAGTTTTCAAATGGAGGGAGAAGATTTTTGAAATTAAAGAAGATGGGAGGAGAAGAAGTGACTATCCTAAAGCATAAGTTAAAAGCTAAGGATAAGGACCATCTAACCAACAAGAAGCTAAAAACTTGACATTATGAGTCAATATAGAATTCCAATTCTTTGGATTGAAACCAAGCAATCAAAGATACTAGACCTCTTCAAATGTGTTAAGTCTTCACAAAAATTGGGCAGAGTAACAGCCGTATACGGGTGAATTCCAGATTACAAATCAAGGATGCAATCACAAAAACCTGCACACAAAAACAAACAAGCAACCCAATGTCTTGAGGTAAACCTCAAGAGCTCCAGAAAAAATAATCAGATAAGATCACAAGGTCTCCAAGATAGGCCAAGGTTTCTAATTCTAAGTCCAGAAAAGTCCACTGCTCCATAATGCCAAGGATAGTACCCAAATAGTCCAAGTACCATTAAGAGTTTTTTAGGGTTTATGTTGATTATTAAGTATCTTAGGAAAAGAAAAGAAAAGAAAAGCTCAAGTGAGCAGAGTAAAAATGACAAGAATAAATAAATGCTCAAATGAGCAAAGATAAAAAATGGCATGAAATGTAAAATGCTAAAAATAAATAGTACATAAAGCATAAAAAGAATAAAGCATAAAATAACAAGTAAATAATTAGTGGTTAGTTGGATGACCATCTTGAAACTTGAATTTGGAACTCATTAGAGGATTGGTAGAACCAAAGCCTCCACTCAACAAGTTGCATTTTCTTTTTGTCAAGTATATCATCCATTTGGAATTCTCACAAGTACTATTTAACGATCAATGATGTTTAAGTGATCCGCATTGACCAAAGGTGTTGTAGATCCATTAGAGGATTAGTAGAACTAAAGCCTCCACACAATGAATCTCAAGTTTATTGGATCAAAGAGATCAAATTAACATACTTGGGCTTGCAATCATAAGTTTGGGCCACAAATGATCATTTATTCGAATCGGGACAAAATTTAGCGCTATGTTAAGCAATCGTAAGTGGACTTATATAGAAGTCGCACCTATTTTGAGGCCGATCAATAGCAATCTATGCACCATTTGTTTTGAGACATGATATAGAGATCATGCTCCAACAACACTTAGTGCAATAAGAAGGGGATGAGATGAAGGGGAATTAGGGTAAAAAAAGAAAACCACATTTGAATTAATATTTAATCAAACTATTATTAAAATCATTCATCCATATTTGTGGAGTTAGACTCAACACCATGGATCCAATGATGTTAATAAAGCCATGATCAAAAAATCAACCCAAGACAGCCAGAAAATATTCACAAAATAATAATATATTTAATATATGCATTAAAGGGTTTAAAAAAATGTTTTAAAAAAATGGAAAATAATGGGGAAAAAGTCAATTATATTATAATTAATCAAGAAATGAAAGATAAAACCATAGAAAAATCAGTAAATAGGTCAAGTAATTATACAATTTTTTTTGGGAATTTTTAAAAGTTAGGAACTATTTTTAAAAATTAAAATAAATGGGTAAAATAATCAAAAATAGTAAAAAAAGTAAAGTCAAACAAAAATAAAATAAAGTCACCAATATTTGTCACAATGTCATTGGATCATTCCATAATTTTTTCTGAATTTAAAAATGTGTAAAAGTATTTTTAAACATTTTAAATAAATCAAATAAGTGCAAAATTCACAAAAAATACCAAAATACAAAATTAAATTGTGAAAGAATAAAAATCAGAAAGAGAATAATCAAAAATATTTTTCATAATTTTTTTTTTGGATTTTTTGGACTAAAAATGAATTTTCTATGATTTTTTGAAATTTAAAACAATTAAAATATAAAAATCAGAAAAAGAAAATAAAAGAAAAAGATATGGACCATTGGATGAGAGTCAAAACGCGTTAGTAATCAAATCCAAGGGATCTAGCGCGCTGTGCATATCATGGTCTTTACTAAATAAAGCACTGAACAAATGTAAAATCAGAAATTCAAAAAATATAAATGGCACGCTTTCATTGGTTAGAAGGTGACACATTGGTCGTCTTCAACCTCCAGCCTCACGAATTGTAGGTCTCTCAAAATGTAAAATCAGAAGCTCAGACCTATGCCATTCATTTCGTCTCTTCAAGACGAAGATAACCATACCCTCGCACCATTTTTATATAAACTGTAACTCAAGCAATTTGGAAATAAAGTTTTGAAAGGGAATTTGAAAATTCATGGTCAAAACGTGTTTCCAGATAAAAGTAAGTGTTGCGACTAGAAACAGGGAAATGAGAGAAACACAATGGTACCAAAGTTTTGAAGAATTGATGAAGGAATCTACCTATTGAAGTTAAGTTGCAGAGCTCTGAAACTGAACTGCAATGGAGCAATATAGGGCACGATTCTTTAATATAATGGTATGGTTAGCTTCAGGGACGATCAAGGAAGGTGAATTGATGGAGAAAATGGATTGAAAAAGGCTTGAGAATAGGATTCGAAGTAGCTGAATACTGAGTTATGAAGCAAGTTTGGCAGGGTAATTCTGGCTATCTAAGCTTGAGAAAATGAATGGGATAGTACATGTATTTATAGGAGAAGCAAATGGGATCAAAATGAAGAGTGAATGATGCGTTTTGGAGGGAATTCGTGTAAACCTGATGCACGAGTGAAGTGTGATCCAAACATCACAAAAACTCATCCAATTCTTGTGTTTTGATGCACTAATCCACTTTGGAAAGTTTCGGTAATCATGTTTAGACCCAAAAATCGTGCTAATTTAAGGTTTAGAGGTTGTAACATGAAATTCAAATTCTGACTTGCAGGGAAACTTCAATTCCAAGTTACCACTTTTGAAACAATGGCATTTCCATCTCAGGGAGTTTTAAGGCATGATTCTTGATGCTTTGGAAAGATGAGGTAACAAACTTTACAATGGAAAAAGAATGGAATCAATTGGAGGCTTGAGCTGAAAATTACATGGAGTCAAAGTTGGAGAAAAAAGAGTTGACTTTCCATACTTAGAAATATTTCAAATTCTTCTTTAAAAATGACCTATAATGTCTTGCATCCAAACATGGCTTTCCACTTAGAATTTGCTCTTCACCCAAAAATATGGAATGAAGTAGATCTATTGAATGACATTTTACAATTTGAACCACTCAAAATCTCCAAAAATTGAGCAAGTTATGACTTGTTGAAGTTGGCCAAAAATCATGAAATGACCTATAATCTTTTGCATTCTTAAGGCAACTTAGATCCATTTTCTTACTTTGCACATAAAAGAAGGCATGAAGTACACATCCTTAAGATCATCATGGAAAAATAATGGGCTCAAGGTGATAAAAATATGCCAAGTTATGACAATTAGAAGTCACATATGGAAAATTATGGATTCAACTGGATGACTTGTGATCTTTCTTCTTTACCAAGTTCCTTCCACATGAAAACTCTTTGGAGCTTTTGAAGTGATTTGTTGGTAAATCTTTGAACAAAAGAATGTTTTTGGAATCACTCAAAAATACCAAAAGATGAGCAAGATATGCCCCTTTGAAATCCAAAACCCTATCCTCTAGATCAAGAGAATGCTTGGTGGAACTTTGCCAAGTTTGAACAAACTTTTTGTGCCAATATTCTTCCTATGTGAATAGAAATTGTTGAGGATGATGAGGAGGACTTATGGCCACCAATACCAATTTCATATCAACTTCAAAACAACTTAAATGATGAGGTTTGAATCTCTCAAGCTTTTGACTAGGGCATGGAAATAAACTCATGAACCCATGAAGCAACTTGCTAAACCTCATTGTTTTTACCTACATTATCAAAAAGTAAGACAAACCAATATTGCATTTTATTAATTAGAGAGAAAAATCAAAGTACAATATCTATGATCACAAAAACAAACAAATCAAGGTGCTTGGTAACTTTTCAAAGAGCAAAGCTAAAGATAGGGAGAAGAACCAAAATCCCTAATGTGATTTTGTGGTGATTGAAACAATGTGGTATGATGAAGGGATCTTAGGGGGAAAAATTAGGGTACAACAGCTGCCCTTATTTAAGTTTCTTGTATCCAGAGATACGAAGGTTAAAAATCTTCGTGTCGACGTGATCAAAGACACTTAAATATAAAACAAACCCTGTTTTTTGCCCTAAGATACCATGCAAATGTTTATGCATAGAAATGCATATGAACTGAAGAGACACAAAGTAGCATTGGGGAGGCAACACAAAATGCAGAAGCAAAAGAGCAATCCCACCAGGAAAATAAATCACTGGTAAACCACGAGAATAGAATTCAAGAGGAGGATAACAAGCATCGACGTTCACTGCCGATGTACTATCGTCGTTCTCTGAATATATCATACCACCGCTGTTCACTAACGATGAACTATCAACGTTCACTGAAGATAGCAAAAGGATAACAAACACCAACGTTTACTGCCGATGTACTTCCAACGTTCACTGAAGGTAGAAAGAGAAAATATCATACCACCGCCGTTCACTAACGATGAACTATCAACATTCACTGAAGATAGCAAAAAGATAACAAACATTGACGTTCACTGCCGATGTATTACCAATGTTCACTGAAGGTAGAAAGAGAAAATATCATACCACCGCCGTTCATTGAGGATGAACTATCAACGTTCACTGTCGATAGCAAAAAGATAACAAACACCGACGTTCACTGCCGATGTACTACCAACTTTCACTAAAGGTAGAAAGAGAAAATATCATACCACCGTCGTTCACTAACGATGAACTATCAACGTTCACTGAAGATAGCAAAAAGATAACAAACACCAACGTTCACTGCCGATGTACTACCAACGTTCACTGAAGGTAGAAAGAGAAAATATCATACCACCGCTGTTCACTGATGATGAACTATCAACATTCACTGAAGATAGAAAAAAGATAACAAACACCGACGTTCACTACCGATGTACTACCAACGTTCACTGAAGGTAGAAAGAGAAAATATCAAGTTTTCCAGAATTCTGGCGTTCTGCCAAGAACGGGTCTTGACTTCTTCTTTAACCAAGGAGATCTTCCTGGAAAGGGTACTATGTAACCTGTCTCAAATAAAGAGACTACCACTTATTACCAAAAGGGAGCTGTAAAGAAAAATGGCTTTCCAAGGATCGAAATATGACTTCCCGGAGAAATGCCATGATATTCCCGCTGAGGAGATAAAGTCTCTTTGTGCAAAATAAATGCATAAGCAAAAATTCAAAGTTTTCAGAAATCCATAATACACGACATCATCATGCAACCACAAATCCAATTCAGAAAAATACCGGAACAAGACGGCCAAAGCGGATTCATCCTTTGAGAAATAAACTCAAGAGGGAAGACCAAATTTAACCAAACAAAGAGCGTTGCAGTAAAGGTCAGAAACACAATGTCCATGAATGATGATTTTAGCAATGTATGATGCATGCATGAATGTACGAGTGCTATTATGCGTATGCTGATAAAAAGGATACATAATTAGTGCAGACAAACGAAACCGCTTCAGTTACTAACAACATTGGGCTAAGCTTCAATCATAAAGATCAATCCAAGAAAGGTGAAAGCGACTGCGTAAACCAAACCTATTGCATTAACTTCACTGAGGAGAACATAATCCGACTGTAGCTTAAATCAAACAGACACCGGGATATAACACCCTGCTTCCGGGTTCATCGGAGAAACAGTTTTCCAAAAGTAACATGCCTATTGGAGATTGCAAGATCAACCTTAAATAAGGAAAACTGACGTCGAAACAACCAAACCTCACTGGGGAATTCCAGCCTACCTCCACAGAGAAAAGAAACTGCGGGTTGAAAATTTTCACCACGAACCCTCATTCCAACAAGAGATGCCCTGGGATAACCCTCCCGGGAGATCAAGAAGTCAACACTAGTGCCGATACTATAAAAAGAGCAACACCTCAGCACACCAAGGGAATAAAAACTTTCATCATATGAGGGAAGACTTTACTGGGGAAGCTGGGACGAAGGCTTCTGACCATGCAAACTCAAAATCAAAAGTGAATCAAGACTTGAATGGGGATAATGGGATCACCAACCCAAATATTGTACTTTGTACCCACTGATATCGTCTTTAACTATCTGGGAAACACACAAAGATTGCGCACATACCAGCAAAATGACCTGAGAAAACCTTTATGAAGGAAGTAAATCTTCTTAAAGCAACTGGAATTTGTTCATCCCTGGGATCACCATTTTTGTTGTCAGTGTTTCATCACAAATCCCAAAGTAAATTGAATTGTAAAGATCTCTTTTTTTAAAAAAGTCAATTTTGCTTTTTAATCTCTTTGTTTAAAAGTTATTATCAGTAATAAATGAAGTCTTTGCAAGCTAAATAAAATTAAGAATACAAAGAATTGGGCAAAAGCTCGAATTTCATTAATAGAATGGTAGTGTGCGAATGGCGAGACTCCATGGATGATTACAAAAATTGGGAAATGGTAATACATAATGGAAAAGATACATTGAGATAAAATGACCACTATCCCCCCTAACAACTTTTGAAATCCTGAGTAGCAACCTCCGTTGAAGTATGGTGAGAATCTGAGAAGATTGTTGCTTTGGTGATCAAGTTTCGTCTGGCATAGTTATTTGCCAAGAAAATCCCTAACTTTTGCCTAAGCTGCCCTTGCGGGTTTTTAACTTAGAGGGAAATTTATTCTGTTTATGTCTCTAATTTTTTCCTAGACCAACCTTTCGGGTTTTCGGCCTATCGAGACGCTCCTTTTTATCTAAGTTTCCCTTTCGGGTTTTCAACTTAGCGAGCTGTTCTTTCATTTCTTTAGGCGAAGTATTTCTTGACTGCGTCAGCATTCATGGGACGTGGGAACTCCTCGCCATCCATAGTTTCAAGAATTAATGCACTACCAGAGAAGGATTTCTTGACAACATACGGGCCTTCAAAATTGGGAGTCCACTTGCCCCTAGAATTAGTGTTGAAAGACATGATCTTTCTGAGCATGAGGTCTCCTTATCTGAATTCACGAGGTTTGACCTTTTTATCAAATGCTTTCTTCATTATTTTCTAATATAACTGCCCATGACACAAAGCTGTCATTCTCTTCTCTTCAATCAAATTCAATTGGTCAAACCTGTTCTGAACCCATTCAGCCTCTGTCAATTTGGCTTCCATTATCACACGCAGTGAGGGAATCTCTACCTCGACAGGAAGTACAGCTTCCATTCCATACACTAGGGAAAATGGGGTCGCTCCTGTTGAAGTGCGAACAAATGTTCTATATCCATGCAGAGCAAAAGGGAGAATTTCATGCCAATCCTTATATGTGACAACCATTTTCTGGATAATTCTCTTGATATTCTTATTAGCAGCTTCAACAGCCCCATTCATCTTTAGCCTGTATGGAGATGAATTATGATGGACAATTTTGAATTCTTCACACAGTTCCATCATCATCTTGTTGTTCAAATTTAAGCCATTGTCAGTGATGATTCTGCTTGGCACACCGTATCGGCATATAAGACTGTTTTTGATGAAACACACCACCACCTGTTTGGTAACATTGGCATATGAAGTAGCCTCTACCCATTTGGTAAAGTAGTCAATTGCTACCAAGATGAAACAATGTCCATTCGAAGCCTTGGGTTATATCATCCCGATCATGTCAATACCCCACATAGAGAAAGGCCATGGGGAGGAAATCACATTGAGAAGTGTCAGAGGCACATGGATCTTATCTGCATAAATTTGGCATTTATGGCACTTCTTTGCAAATTTGTAACAATCGGATTCCATTGTCAACCAATAATATCCTGCCCTTAGCATCTTTTTAGCCATTGAATGTCCATTAGCATGAGTGCCAAACGAACCTTCATGAATCTCATGCATCAACATGTCTGCTTCGTGTCTATCCACACATCTGAGCAAGACCATGTCAAAATTTCTCTTGTATAGCACATTTTCACTGAGGAAGAAATTTCCTGCCAATCTTCTCAGTGTCTTTCTATCTTCTTTGACGCACCAAACGGGTATTCCTGAGTCTGAAGAAAATGTTTGATATCATAATACCAAGGTTTTTCATCTGCTACCTCCTCTGTCATAAACACATGAGCGGGCCTATCTAGACGTCGAACTGTAATTTGGGGTATATCATTCCAAGCATTTACTTGGTACATGGAAGCCAGAGTTTCCATAGCATCTGCCATTTGGTTTTCATCTCTAGGAATGTGATGGAATTCAACTTTATTGAAGAAGGGTAGTAATCTTATAGCATAATCTTTGTAAGGGATCAAGCCAGGGTGACGAGTGTCCCATTCTCCTTTAATCTGACTTATTACCAAATCTGAATCACCATACACATCTAAAATCTTGATTCTGAGATCAATAGCTTCCTCAAGTCCCATGATGCAAGCCTCATATTCTGCCATAATATTAGTGCAATCAAATGTTAACCTCGCGGTAAAAGGAATATGCGATCCATGAGGAGTGACAATCACAACACCAATTCCTTTACCATAAGCATTCACAGATCCATCAAATACCATACTCCAACGAGATTCAGGGTCGGGGCCCTCTGAAACCACGTGGCCGGAACCTGTCATCTGGATGTTAATGAAACATCAATGAAGTCGCCACCGAACGTCTTTTATCCCGCCGAGAGGGAAAGGTAAACATCGAGAAAACCTGGAAAGGGAGAAATCACGATCTTTCAACCGAGAGATCGGGTAAGGGAGTCTATTACGCGAAGGGAAGGTGTTAGCACCCCACACACCCGTAGTACTCTACGGTATCCACTCTTGTTTTCTAATCTAATGGGTGTGGTCAAATCCTATGTCTATGGTTTAAAATTGAAAGGGGAATGTATGCGAAAGGAAAAAGAAAAATAATGTAGGGAAAATAAAAGATGTGCTCGGTTGGACCCTACCCCAATGCCTACGTATCCCTTTTAAGGAATCAGATCAGTCGTAGTTCGGCTTATGTGCTTTAGTTGGTTTATGGTTTTTAATTAAGACAGACAAAGATAGTCAAGATGGCAAAACATCGAATGAAAGAACAAACAAATGAGGTGATCAAACATTGACTAAGTAATAACAAAGTATCATGTCAAAGATGGCAAGACATCGAATGATAAAACGGATGACGAAACATCACACCTAGCAATGATATTGAGAACCAAAGCAGGATAACATACATGTGCGATGGCGAAACATCGGCTTCAAACAAATGTGCGATGGCAAAACATAGGCTAAGAGATAATAAGGTATCATGGTAAAGATGGTGAAACATAAATAAAATAGATGGCAAAAAATCACACCTAACAATGATATTGAGAATCAAAGTAGGATAACAAACATGTGCGATGGTGAAACATCGGCATCAAGATAAGAAAATATCATGGAAAAGATGACGAAACATCAATAAATAGATGACAAAACATCACACCTAACAATGATATTGAGAATCAAAGCAGGATAACAAACATGTGAGATGGTGAAACATCGGCTTCAAGATAAGAAAGTATCATGGCAAAGATGATGAAACATCAATAAATAGATGACGAAACATCACACCTAACAATGATATTAAGAATCAAAGCAGGATGCCAAACATGTGCAATGGAGAAACATCGACTAAGAGATAACAAAGAAAGAGTAAAGTAGGTTCGTATCTTTTACTTTGAAAATGGATTTGAGTTCATTAGAGGTGTCTTATGATTTTCCAAGAAAACAAGTTTTTGTTTTAAGATGCAAAACACAAAGGAAGGAAAAACAACTAAGGGAAACTAGCCTAGCACTATCCCTAGTGTTATGATACAATGGCTGACCCTAAGGTTGAGGATAAAGGGAAAATCGTATCCTAATTCACATGTTAAAGGGAGCTCAACAAAGCTATCCTATAGGGAACATTCAATGAGAGCGAAGTCGTGATCTCAATTTCTAAATTGAGTGACTGTTCGATCAATAATTAAAGGAGAAAAGCAATAAACATCCTATATGGAACATGCAATGAGAGCGAAGTCGTGATCTCAATTTCTAAATTGAGTGACTCATCGATCAACAATTAAAGGAGAAAAGCAATAAACATCCTATAGGGAACATGCAATGAGAGCGAAGTCGTGGTCTCAATTTCTAAATTGAGTGACTCATCGATCAACAATCACAACACATGCATCAGATAAAAACCAGAGGGCCTCCTGACATATATCAGCAACAGAGGTCCCATCATGCAGTCAGAGAATTATGCAAAATGAAAATGGGAGAAAGGAAGTAGTACAATACCAACAGATAACTATCTGTAGCAATCAAGCAAGAATAAAAGAAACCTAGAGAAACTTCAAGCAAGCTGGCATCAGTAAACAAATTGAGTCAGGAATCTATCAGATATGAACAAGTCCCAGGGGCAATGTATGGCATTCACAATCATAGGTAATATATCCTGCATAAACCATCAAGCATGCCAAACACAAAAATAATGAAAATATAACAAACCGTGTTCCACAAATAAAGTGGAACACAAAAGCCTCAAGCCAAAAGTGGCAACTTTCTCAGAGTACCTCGCACATTTGACAACCAAGTTAGTATTCCATATCGTGAAAAATAAATGAGAACAACATGGTGACAATTATCATACATTAGACAAGATAGGCAAGAAGAAACAAGCATATGCACATATTAGGTCAAGAGAATTAGAGGAATGTTGCTCCTTTCTATCACCATGTTGAATTGACAATTGCATGTCAATAAAGGATCATAAGAGCTTGAGAATAATATGAACAAGAACCATGAAGGTTAGTAGCAAACATTTTTCAATCAAGCACAATTGATTCAAACACAACTTCATGAATACAATAGGAAATGAAACCCACATAATGCATTAGATGGTTCAAAATATTCAAACATGAAACTTACAAGTGAAATGGTTTGAGAAAAAATGGAAAAATCAGAATCACATGATCATTAGGTTCCCAATTATAGACCTCACTCAAGTTCATTGGCCATCAAACAAATTGCACCAAGATAAGCAAACTCAATTGGGTATCTTCACTTCAAAATTACATCAAAAATAGAAATAATGGTCCATAATTCAAACCAAAAAAATCTTAACATCTTGGAAGGTATAAAAGTCAGAATGCAAGCCCTAAGTTCATGAATGATTGAGGAAGAGGCCAAATGAAGTTCAAAGTCCAAGACTAGTTGGAAAAACTACCAAACTAGACATGTTTTCAAAACTATTTGTGGAAAAATGTCAAACCAAGTCAAATAATTCAAGAAAAATAGTTTTAAAATCTCCAATACATTCATGAACCATGATCAAGACCTGAAATCCAAGAAAAGTCCAAGGCACAAAGGTTTTGAATATGAAACTTGCACCATAAGCAACAAAACCCTAGATTTTGACTTTTAATCCTAAATATTGATTAAATAGGACCAAAACTCAAACAAATTAAGTCAAGATCATACAAATCATTAAGGAACCCTAAATGTCAGAAAATATATTTTTTCATATTTTTTTAATTAGGAAATGTCAAGAAAGAAATTAATATTCAAACAATTATGTAATTAACAAATATTCACATATCAAAATAATATTTAAATCAAAAATTCATAAAAATGGCCAACGATAATTATGTTCAAATATTAGGGCTAAAAATGTACATCCCTGATTTTTTGTGAATTTTTTGGATAAAAGGAAAATATAAAAAACAAAAAAACAAACAATTAATAATTGAATTTTTATTTAAGTGTAAGAAAATGCAAACCATGACCAAAAATCACAAAAAAGGCAAAACAAGAATATGATCAAATTCTATGATTAAAAACAAGATTACATGATTTTTTTGGGAATTTTTGAATTAATAAAAGTATTAAAAAAAACAAGCAAATATTACAAATAACCATTGAAATTAAATTTTAAATCAAAAATAGAGAAAATGATAAACCAAAGTCAGAATCAATTTTCACATTATTCTGTGGTTCTCAAATAATTTTTGTGGATTTTTTAGATCAATAAAACTATTAAAATAAAAATAAACCTTGAAAAATTAACTAATTAATCCTAACCATTTTTTAGACCAATCAAATTATTTTAAAAAAATCCAAAAAAAATGTGACAAATACTAGAAAATAATATTGACCTATGGTAATTTGTTTGGAATTTTTGAATATGTTTTGATTAGAAAACAAAATTAAACAAAATGTCAAATAAAACAAAAATTCAAATAAGCCTAAAATTTCAAAAAGACCAATCATGATGTGCCACCACATCATCTTCAACCTCTGTTGTATTCAAAAGCGCGTGCAGCATCCAGGTCTAGGGCTCACTTTCAGATCAACACAACACACTCAATTTTGCATCATTTTTGATGAAATCAAAGGCAAATCAAAGTTAGCATGGCAAGGAATTCATAGCAATTCGAATCAAATCAAATCATCAATCATATTGTCCATAATCCAATCATGAACGTGAGCAAAAACATTCTGAATCGTGAGTTTCAGAACATCCAAACATGCATAATTCATCAAATTAAACACTATAAAGCTTCAGAATCATTCCATTAACATCAAACAACATGATTATGAACTTAAATCACACGAGGCATAGCTAGAAATCAGAATTCAAAGTTGAGAATTCAAACCTTTGAGAAGAAATGGATCTACTGTCTCCTTCACTCCAGTTGCAATCCAAGGGTGCTAGCTTGATCTACTTGCTTTGCTGAAGCAGAATCCACAAGAATTTTGAAGAAAATGCCAAAGAATTGAGAGAATCGAATCAAGTTGCAGAAGATGAAGGAAATTTTCAGATATGGAATTCTTGCAAATGGCGCGTTTTCTCTCTCTCTCTTTGCTTGCTTCCTCTTATATAGAGCTTGTAGAGAAGGTTAGAAGTGGAAATCAGACTTTAGAACCATTGGAGGGCATGATTGGGAATTTTGGACAAAAATGTGGTGCACACTGAATCAGCCCTTTTGCCCGTGCGTTCTCTTGCTTCTTATGTGCTTTGTGAGCCAATAACTTCAAAATTACACTCCCCAAATGCCAGCTCATGATCATTTGAAATGAAGAAGTGTTGGTGAATTTGCAATTTTGAGCAAGTTTGTCATTTTTCAATCCAACATGTGCAATACCATATGGGGCACGAAATAGTGAGTGTGATGGGCCTCAGCATGTCACAAATTACCAATGGGCTTGATTAGAAGCAATAAGAATGGCTAAAACTTGAGTTTGCAAGAAATGGGCATTTTGCATATTTGCCAAATTTCAATAAAATGCCCCAAAATTCCAAAACTCATAACTTGCTCATACTTTTGAATTTTGGCACAAATAAGCCCAATTTGGAAAGGTATTGAAAAGATCTACAATCCCTTAGTTTTGAGTTTTTGAAAATTAATCCATTAAGGTTCTCAAAATTTGGCTTGAAATTCACTATTTTTAGAAAATGACCTATAATTTTGTGACTTCAAAAGACCATAACTCTTGGTTCCTTGCCAATTTGGACATGAGACCAAAAGGAGGTGAAAGATCAATCCCTTAGATTTCCAAGCGTATTTCATTTGCATTTTTGTGATCAAAGATGAATAAAATATGATTTTTTGAAATTAAGTCCTTATTTTCCAAAATTAGTAACTTTAGGGTTTCTTCAAGAACAAGTTTCATCCCAAACTCCAATCTCTTTGATCCAATGACCAAAATGGACTTTAAATATGAAAATTACATCCTTGAATTTATGGTTGGCCAAAAATTCACTTGGTCAACCTTGACTTTGACTGATTTTGACTAAAATGACAATTTTGCCCCTCTGAATCAATTGATCCATTTCCCTTCAAAATTAATGATTAAAACTCAAACATATTATCTTCCAAACATATAAAGGCCATGTGCAAAGTTTCACTTCAAAATTCTGAAGAAAACCTGATGAAAACCAAAACCTTAATTTTGGTCAACACACTAGGAGACTGATGAATTATCTTCAAAACTTCAAATCCTCTGGGCATCTTGACCAATTACTTGTGTAAAGACCTTTCAAATATCAAAGAAATGTTATAGCTCCCTAAATCAAGTCTTGTACATTGGCCAACAACCTTGCTCAAGCAAACCCTAATTTGGCTGATGAATCCAAAGAGATGGGTAAAAACATCTTGAGATATGCCATCAGCCTTCAAAGCCTTGAGGAAAACTTGACAACCAAAGTACTTTGATCCTATCACAATGTATGAATGCAATGCACTGTGATGTTCATGATGAAACATAAGCCTAAATCAAGAGGGTAAATTTTGGGGTGCAAACCACCCTCCTCAGGCTATGGTTCATCACAATCTTTCACTTTTAAGAACATCACATATTCATCGGGGAATTCATATCCTGCAGACTGATGATCTTCCACCGGCTGCTGAGCAATATAATCTGCCAACACACTAGTTTTAATAGCTTTTTGAGTGCGGTATTCAATATCATATTCAGATAACAACATCTTCCAGCGGGAAATTCTCCCAGTAAGAGCAGGCTTTTCAAAAATATACTTGATTGGATCCATTTTGGAGATTAACCAAGTAGTATGATTTAACATATACTGCCGCAAACACTTTTCTGCCTAGGTCAAAGCACAACATGTTTTTTATAGCATAGAATACCGTGACTCACAATCAATGAACTTTTTGCTGAGATAATAAATGGAGAACTCTTTCTTTCCTGTTTCATCCTGTTGTCCCAGAATACAACCCATGGATTTATCTAACATTGTCAGATACATAATCAACAGTCTTCCTTCTACAGGAGGGAGAAAGATAGGAGGTTCAAGCAGATACTCTTTAATACTTTCAAATTCCCTTTGGTAGTCATCTGTCCACACACAACCTTGATCTTTCTTTAACAACTTAAAGATCAATTCACATGTTGTAGTCATGTGGGAAATAAATCTAGAGATATAATTCAAACGCCTGAGGAAACCCCTGACTTGCTTTTCAGTTCTTGGCGCCGGCATTTCTTGAATTTCCTTGACTTTGTCAGGGTCAACTTCAATTCCTTTATGGCTAACAATAAAACCCAACAATTTCCCCGATCTAACTCCGAAGGTGCAATTATTTGGATTCAAGCGGAGACGATACTTCCTCAAACGCCGAAACAACTTCAACAAATCTTCTATATGTCCTTCTTCAGTTTGGGATTTGGCAATCATATCATCAACATATACTTCGATTTCCTTGTGCATCAGATCATGGAATAGGGTTGTCATAGCCCTCTGGTACGTTGCACCAGCGTTCTTCAACCCGAAGGGCATCACTCTGTAACAGAATGTTCCCCAGGGTGTGATAAACGTTGTTTTTTCCATGTCCTCTGGAGCCACTCTTATTTGATTATACCCGGAAAATCCGTCCATGAACGAGAATACCTTGAATTTTGTTGTGCTATCCACTAACATGTCAATGTGAGGCAATGGAAAATCATCTTTTGGACTAGCTTTATTTAGATCTCTGTAATTTACGCACATGCGGACTTTTCCATCTTTTTTCAGTACAGGGAAAATATTGGCAATCCATTAAGGGTACACTGATGTCACAAGAAAACCATCATTAATCTGCTTTAGGACCTCCTCCTTGATCTTTCATGCCATATCTGGATGGGTTCTTCTCAACTTTTGTTTAACTGGAGGACACTATGGCTTCAACGACAAACGATGCTCGACAATATCTGTATCTATACCAGGTATATCTTGATAAGACCAAGCAAAAATATCCATGTACTCTTTCAACATCTCAATCAACCCTCTCTTCACATCAGGATGCAACGATGCGCCAATCTTAACCTCCTTCGGATCTTCTTCTGAACCCAAATTAACCACTTCCAAAGGCTCCTTATATGGCTGAATGTTATTCTCCTCGTGCTCAAGCAACCGTGAGACCTCTTCTGGAATGTCATCATAATCTTCTTCTTCAGCCCCAAACACAGGATATTCAAAGTTGGGAGAGGGTGCAGGGTCATTGTATTCAACGGGTTTTTTTTAATTAATCTGCACATATGATTTATGATTGCTTTTAGAAACTGACACATATAACAATTGATCATGCAAATTAATTTTCAGTTAATATTTATTTTGAAAGGTTTTTTTATTACCATTTCCCAAGAAAAAGGCAGAAAATAAAAGACATAATTTGGAAGCAAAGACAACTTTTATTAATGATCTTAAAAATTATAGCAAACAGATAAGCCATACAACATCAATACTTCCACCTTGGGCAGAGTGAAAGCTTTTCAAAAGAAAGAAACAGATTAACAAAACAAATTACTTTGAAACATGTATGCAAGAAGGAACATCAATGGTGACCCAATTATGAACTCGGACTCCATGCGTCACATAATTAGGTGCTTCCTGCTCTGCTTCGTCCTCTTAAACAACATTAATTCTAGAACCAACCAGATGGAGGTAGCCTCCGCTGCGGAAAACATCATGATAATTGTTCACAGAAGACTTTGACTTCAAACTTTTGCCTTTACCAATCTTTGGAGAGAAACCCAAACCAGCTCTGTTTTTGTTCACGGGTGGATCCACAAGTCGTCCCCAAACTGCATTATGACCATTGCGCACAACCTGCTGCACATCCTTCAAAGAAACCACATAATTCTCATTCTTCCTTATGTTGTAAATGGATAGGGCTTGGAACTGGGTTCCAACAGCAGACTCATCTGCTTCTATAATTCTGAAAGAAGATAAATGGGATATCAACAATGTCTGCTCCCCATTTATGATCACTACCTTCCCTTCACGCATAAACTTTAGCTTATGATGCAGAGTTGAAGTGACATCCCCTGCTTCGTCTATCCATGGCCGTCTGTGATCGGTGGATCTGGAACTGACTGTTTAACGCTGGTTCGCGAAATGTCGCGGAAGCAAGAGTCGCCACCGTCTTTTATTTTCTCCAAATGGAAAGGACAAAAGCACAGAAAAATTCCTTAAAGAGATTGCTCTCGGTTCGGGAGGTAGGTTATAGAAAGGGAAGGTGTTAGCACCCTTTCTATCCATGGTTATCCATGGGCTCTTAGATACTTGCTCAATATGTTTTCAAAATTGTTTGTTTGCTTTTCAATTGTGGGTTTAAAAAAGTTTCCTTGAAAAATTTCAGATCGACTCGTACGTCAGAGTGTTTGAAAAGTTTGCTTTGAAAGCTTTTGAAAAGTGTCAGTGTGAAAAGTCTTTTTGAGTTTGTTTTGAGATTAGAGCAAGTATCCTTGAGAACCTACCTACCCTAAGGAATTCGTCTGTGTAAGAGTCCTTTAAAGTAGTGCCATCCCACCATTGAGAGGTAGGTAGCACCACCGTTGGAGGTGTTCGGGTCAATTCGATTTTAGGGACATGGTGATCACCAGAGCAATGGGAAGACACCTTAGAAGCTACCCTCATGCCAGGTTCCCGGATCATGAGGACTTACTAAGACATCCTCTACTCGACGACCACCTTTCGAAAGGCAACAGTGAGGCGTACCCTAGGGGTGGTGTGTGCGATTTGTGTGTCATGTTCATTGATTTCGTCTTGTCATGTTTGTTGTGATCTACGCTTGATTTTAATTAGGGCCATTCATTCTTGCATGCATATTTAGTAGTTATAAAGTTTGCGAAAAATAAATCTAAGGCTATTACAAATGGCGCGGGTCCACATCGCCAAAATTAAACCGGACCCGATTTAGCGGAAAATAAATAAAGCGATAAATAAAAGTGCGAAAAGTAAAGTTACATGGCTTTGGGAGAAATACAAAATTATAATAAATGACATAACATAAATGCGCAAAATAAAATAATTAAAAACAATGGGCGTTGGACCCTTTTTGCAACAAGATTAAAGTTAATGAATTAATTAAGGAGGAATTAAAATTAAAGATTTAAAAGGAATGTTTTTTTGGTATTTTATGTTTTTTAGATTTAAGGAGAAAAAGAAAAAATTAATTAAAATTGAAATGAGATGCTAAACCCTAGTTCTAATGTTTTTTTAAGTTTATTGCAAAAAGTATTGAAATTTGACCTAATCTAAATCTAATTTATTTATGTACAAATTTAATTATAAAAAATAAATAAATAAATAATTATTGCTGTGGAAAAAAAGGGAAAAATATGAAAAGGAATCAAAATTGCTAATTAACCTAATTCTATATTTTTGGATTTTTAATTGTTAAAAAGAATGAAATTATAACCTAATTAAAACTAAGTTTATTTACATATAAAATTTAATTATAAAAAATAAATAAGATAAATATTATTTAAAAAAAAAAGAAAGTGAGAAGAATAAAAATTAAACCTAATTCTATTTTTGGATTTTTAGTGATTAAAAGAATTAAATTTGAAAACCTAATTAAAACTAAATAATTACAAACATTTATTTAGAAAATAATTAAAATAAAAATTATATTTTTGATGTTTTTTCTGATTTTTTAATGAAATTAAATAAACAATAATTAAAATAAACATAAAAATTAAAATAATAATTAAAAGATATAAGAAAAATAAATAAAATGGGCAAACTAGGGTGGGGTGTAGACCCAAATGTGAGGTTCAGGCCTGGAATTTCTGGCCCATTAACGTTGGGATCCATTGACTTTTTGGATTATGTGTGACACGTTGACTTACATCCATGGTATGTCTTCAATCTGAACCCTTGATTAGATCTCCTGGGACGCGTGGACAATAGATGAGGAGGACGTATGGTGGTCCTTAAGAGCGTGCCTGCATAGGAATGAGTATTGAAAAATATTATGGAAATTGCCAGACCTGGGACTTGAACCCAGGTCTTTGATGTTACATGCATCACGTGTTGCCACTGAGCCACTGAATGTTAGTTAACATATTATGGTAAACAAATAATAAAAAAAACAAAACCAATGCATAGTAATTAAAACGCGCGCAATTCGAACCAGCGAACCACTGGCTGACAACGCATCGTCTCTTTCGTTTTCCTGAAACATAAAGAACGAAGGCAACGGTTTTCGTTGTGTTCTCTTAGGGGACTTTTGGAGAAATAGCGAATAGCGTTATAATGCATATAAATTGATCGCGAGGCTTGAGTTTTCTTCGTCCAGACCTACTGCATTCAACCATGGTACTCATGAGCCCTAATTTTTCCTCTATGCAAAATCCCCAATTCAGAAAACCTGCAACCCTAATATTTGACAATGGCGAAAACGCATATATGGCACAAAAACACAATTGGACATGTTGGTTAGCTTAGAAACATCATTATAAGCAAGAATCCATAAAGAAAAATGCAAAAGGATGCTTGATTTATGCTATGCGATTTCAAGAATTTTGCTTCACAGCTTGACTTATGGATACCGATTCAGGGCGTTCTGGTTGATGTTAGTGATTGAGAATCGTTCAATGATGTCTCAGGATGATGATGGAACAAGAATTGGGGCTTGAATCGACCTAAAAACTAGTTTTCAGTATTGGCTTTCTTGGAGATTTTTTCAAGTTTGTATGTGGTTTCTGAGCGCAGCTTGCAGTCTCCTTGGCTTAGGGTCATGATCTAGGTTATGTAAGGAAGCAATTAGGTTAAGAAAATTGGATCAAATCCAAGGCAATAATTGTTTTGAGTATTTGATTTGTTAAGGATCTTTTCCAATCTTTTTCTCATGTATTTTGTATCAAATTTGATCAATTAGCACCAAATCTTTCCCTATTAACATGTGCACGAATTATAGAAGCCAAATCATGCATAAAAAGATTTTTTTAGGTTAGGTTTATATTTTTCATGTATTAAAATAATTTAAATGAATTAATATTAATATAAATTCAAATAAATAATTAAAAAATATGAAAATACTTCCCTTTGGGCCTAATGGTCGTGCATAGGCTTGGCATGAAGAAACTTGGAAGAAAAATGGGCCCATTTGCATTTTTAGGTCATTTGAACCATTGTTGACTTTTCAAAATTCCCAAACATTTCCCAACTTCCACAAGGCATAACTTGCTCAATTTTTAAGCTTTTCACATGTTCTTGGACATTTTGGAAAGGTCTTTGAGTCCTTTAACCAATTCCTTTGGTCCCATGTCATTTTGATTTACCAATCTCAAGTTATGGCCTTTGACTTAAAGTCCCTTTTTGTTGACTTTTGAAGATGACCTATAATGTTGAAATTGATAACTTTTTTGTGAGAGCATTTCTTGGACTTGAAGTATGAAGATGAGTTGTAGGAAATGTCTTTCTCTTCAAAATGAGCTTTGGATGGAATTTTTCTGATAATCCATGTGAAAGTTATGCCCTGGTCAATTTCAGTTGACTTTTTCAGCTGTCCAAATATAGCAACTTTTGCATCTTTGATGATTTCTGAGCCAAATTTTGAGAATCATGATCAAGCATTGATCAAATGATGTTTGTGGCTTCAAAATGATATGTTGACCAAAAATTTGAACTTTTGACTGTCAAATGACCATTTTGCCCCTACAGTTGACTGTAGTGCAATCTAGGGTTTTGACTGTGCAATTTTGAGCTGAATGCCTTGAAACTTGATATGAGGATGCTTGACCACATTTGTAGGCATATGAGACTTGATTGGGCCTTTGAAAACTTCATTTTCTTGATCAGAACACAAACCCTAGTTTTGACTGTATAGGAGACAGTTGCACTGCACAACCCTTGGGGAGTTTTATGACTTGGCTTGACACATCTTTGATGAATATGGGAGGGCAAATTTTGAGGTACAACAGTTGCCCCTGTTCAATCTTCTTAGACCTGAGGATGCAGATTGGCTGATGTGCCTTTCGTAATCCGAGGGTAGAAGATGATTGAACACTAAAGTGCCCAGAAATTTGCGCTCACATAGTAGCAGTGATGATGGGGGAATGGGCTTATAGATGCCATTTGGAGATTGCTGAATAGGACGATGGGCTTATAGATGCCATCTGGATGTTGATCGCGTAGGAGATTCCTTAGCGAGAACCTGCATACCTGCAAAAGAACAAATGAATACCTGACACGTTGCAGGAGTTGATTTTAGATGCTTGGTATAGATATGTCCTGACTGGTTACAGGAGCTGAGTCTGGAGCTTCAAACGCTGATGAATGAACCAGGGATGGTTACTACCTTAGCATGGATGGTAAGAGAACCTTGGGCGATTTTAACTTTCAACAACGTTCGCTGAGAAAAATCTTGGGTGTCTTTAACTTCAACAACGCTTATTGAGCAAAATCTTGGGTGTCTTCTACTGGAATAAGAATCCAGGGAGATCTTAGGGTCGATCTGACTGAACCAGAGAGGCCTTTGACTGGGTAGGAATCAGGAAAATCTTAGGGTCGATTTAACTGAACCGGTCTAGGTCTTGAACTATCTTCAACTGGATAAGCATCAGGGAGATCTTAGGGTCGATCTGACTGAACCAAGAGAAGGCCTTTGACTGGATAAGCATCAGGAAAATCTTAGGGTCGATTTAACTGAACCGGTCTAGGTCTTGAAACATCTTCAACTGGATAAGCATCAGGGAGATCTTAGGGTCGATCTGACTGAACCAAGAGAAGGCCTTTGACTGGATAAGCATCAGGAAAATCTTAGGGTCGATTTAACTGAACCGGTCTAGGTCTTGAAACATCTTCAACTGGATAAGCATCAGGGAGATCTTAGGGTCGATCTGACTGAACCAAGAGAAGGCCTTTGACTGGATAAGCATCAGGAAAATCTTAGGGTCGATTTAACTGAACCGGTCTAGGTCTTGAAACATCTTCAACTGGATAAGCATCAGGGAGATCTTAGGGTCGATCTGACTGAACCAAGAGAAGGCCTTTGACTGGATAAGCATCAGGAAAATCTTAGGGTCGATTTAACTGAACCGGTCTAGGTCTTGAAACATCTTCAACTGGATAAGCATCAGGGAGATCTTAGAGTCGATCTGACTGAACCAAGAGAAGGCCTTGGACTGGGTAAGAATCAGGAAAATCTTAGGATCGATTAACTGAACCGGTCTAGGTCTTTGAAATGTGATTGAGAACTTAAACTGCATCTTTCCTGAAAGGTAAAAGTCAGTCATATGCAATGCATGATATGGATCAAGCAATGATGTTCTCAAATATAAAGGAGGCTTGTATGATGCAGTACGTTATGCATGCTATGATGATGTATGTGAAGTTTTATGTATGTTTTCGTCTAGGAATGGTAAATTCTTGACGGGTGCCGGGAAGTTGTATCCTGGGCTGACGTTGAAGAATAGATTTTGCTTCCGCTGGGGATGATAACTGCAAGAATACCGGTAGGAGAAGATAACTCCGTTGCGGAATAAACTTGGCAAATGGAAGATTCTGCGGGGAGAAAAAATACTCTAGCGACCATGCTGGGAAGCGGTACTCTGTGGGGATAGAGATGCTTTGCTGAGTGTAGATAATAACTTGCTGGGGATAGGAAGACTTTGTCGACGACGCTCTTTCCGTGGCTTTTGGCTGAGGATAACCCAGTTATATCCTGTTAAGGAAATAACTCTTTAAATCAAGCCGGACGACGCGTTCGTGCGCTGCGAAGGATAAGCTTCCAGAATTTACTGGGGATAAGCTTACTGTTTGGGGAGATGAATTCCAACTTTCCTGGGGAAACTGGATTGGACTCTTCTGGGGAGGTTTGAACTGCAGGGAAGTGATTCCTTTGAATATTGAGATATGCCGCCGGGGAACAATCTTTAGACCAAGACTGCCGGGGATGCTTGTATATTGCTGCTGGGGAAGTACTTGATATCTACGGGAGGATACTCAATTTCCTTTGATATTTGATGATAACTTGGAGGAGGATGTATTGTTTTGTTGGACCACTCTCTGGGGATTTAGTATGTACTGGTCGTGTTCTTTAGCTGAACCTACCTTGGTACCTTGGAGGATATAACAACTGGATTGTTTAGACAACTCTTTATTGCCCCTGTTTCTAGTGTCACCTGCAATTAATTCCTTTGTTTCGTATGCAAATATTTATGAGTTAGCAAATTATTGTCAATGCATACATCACAAATTGGACCTTGGACGTTCTTCGCAAAACAAAACAGAAAAAGAAAAACACTTGGGCACGTTTAACTGAAAATATATTTGTATTGATTTTGAATGGCCTGAAAATAGGCGTTTTGTGTACAAGAGGCTGACGTCCTAGTAAGAGGTACGTCGCCGATCAAAAGAGTTTATACAAATTTTGTACAAAAGAAAATAAAACAGCTGTGTGAAAGATGAATGATCCACTGGGTTTCAACTCTGCTATTGCCTTTATAACTCCGAGCGTCTCATCACTTGATGACCTTGGTTGAAGGTGAAGCTGACTGATTGATGCCGTCTGAACTTGATGCTGATACCGGATTCTGGATGCAAAGTGATCAGTGAGACATAGTATTACGCTTTTATCCCTAATTTTTGCCTGGACCGCCCTTTCGGGTTTTCAGTCCACCGGGATACCCATTTTTGCCCAAGTCGTCCTTTCAGGTTTTCGACTTGCCAGGTGTACAGATTTTTTTTCATTTCATCCCTACATTTTGCCCGAACCCTTTTGGTTCGACGGGAAGCCCTAATTTTTGCCTAGGCATGTCAGCCTAGCGGGTCTTTTTTCATGCGTAGTATTTTTTAACTATGTCTGCATTGGCGGGGTGAGGAAGGTCGTCACCATCCATGTTGGTTAATATCATTGCTCCTCCTGAGAACACATGTTTAACCACAAATGGCCCTTCATATGTAGGGGTCCATTTGCCCCTTGGATCACTCTGAGGAAGGATGATTCTCTTGATTACCAGATCCCCGACTTGATATTCCTGTGGTCTGACCTTTTTGTTAAATGCCCTGATCATTCGTTTCTGATACGTCTGACCATGACAGATAGCCGCAAGTCTCTTTTCGTCAATGAGATTGAGTTGGTCAAGTCGTGTCTGGATCCAATCATCTTCGTTCAGGTTTGCATCCTTCATTATCCGGAGAGAGGGAATTTGTACTTCGATCGGCAAGACTGCCTCCATGCCATAAACCAGAGAGAAAGGAGTTGCCCTGGTTGACGTCCTAGCTGAGGTACGGTACCCATGCAGAGCGAACGGTAACATCTCGTGCCAATCTTTGTAAGTTACTGTCATTTTTTGCACGATCTTCTTGATGTTTTTGTTAGCTGCTTCTACAGCCCCATTCATCTTCGGTCTGTAAGGAGAAGAATTGTGGTGCTGTATCTTGAACTGTTCGCAAAGCTCAGCAATCATCTTGTTGTTCAGATTGGTACCGTTGTCTGTAATAATCCGCTCAGGGACACCGTACCGACAGATCAGGTTGTGCCGAATGAACCGTGCCACAACAGTCTTGGTTACTGTAGCATAGGATGCTGCCTCAACCCACTTTGTAAAATAGTCAATCGCCACTAGGATGAAGCGATGTCCGTTGGATGCTGTAGGTTTTATCTCGCCGATCATGTCTATGCCCCACATTGCAAACGGCCAAGGCGCAGTCAAAACATTCAGGGGAACCGGAGGAACATGCACCTTGTCTGCATAGATCTGGCACTTGTGGCATGTCCTGGAGTGTTGGTAGCAGTCAGCTTCCATTGTGGACCAATAATATCCTGCCCGTAGGATTTTCTTAGCCATAGTGTGTCCACTGGAATGTGTACCAAAGGTCCCTTCATGTAGCTCTTCCATGATTCTTTCTGCTTCAGCTTTGTCCACACAACGCAGTAAAGTTGAATCATGGTTTCGCTTGTACAAGATGCCGTTGCTTAGGAAGAATTTGGCTGCGAACCTCCTCAGGAATTTCTTATCGTTGATAGAGGCACCTTCAGGGTATGCCTGAGCTTCCAGATATCTCTTCACCTCGTGGTACCAAGGCTTCTCAGTTACCATTTCAGTTTCGAGATCACAACAGTATGCCGGTTCGTCCAGTTTCCAGATGATGATCCGGGGAGCTTCATTATCCCATTTGACCTTGAACATTGAAGACATTGTAGCTAACGCGTCCGCTAACTGATTCTCTTCTCTTGTAAAGTGGGGAATCAGGGTCAACACACATTCTCTGTAAGGAATCAAGTTTGGATGTTTCGTATCCCACTCTCCTTTGATCTGATTGATCACTAGAGCGGAATCTCCGAGAACACTTAGAAATTTGATCCTTAGGTCAATCGCAGCTTGAAGACCCATGATACACGCCTCATATTCCGCCATGTTGTTGGTACAGTTGAAACACAGCCGGGCAGTAAGTGGAGTATGAGCACCTTGAGGGGATATGATTATGGCGCCGATACCATTTCCCAAAGCATTGGAAGCTCCGTAAAAGTGCATAGACCATCGGGATCCTGGTTCAGGTCCTTCATCCGGTCCAGGTACTTCACAATCAGTCACGATCATGATACTTTCATCCGGAAACTCGAAGTTCATTGATTGGTAGTCATCCACAGCTTGATGAGCTAAGTGGTCTGCCAATACACTCCCCTTGATGGCTTTCTGGGTCGTGTACTGAATGTCGTATTCCGTCAAGATCATTTGCCATCTTGCAATCCTCCCATACAGAGCAGGCTTTTCGAATATGTATTTTATCGGATCCATTTTTGAGATCAACAAGGTGGTATGAGTCAGCATATACTGTCTCAGCCGGCGAGCAGCCCATACCAAAGCGCAGCAAGTTTTCTCAAGCAGTGAGTATCGGGTCTCACAGTCGGTAAACTTTTTGCTAAGGTAATAAATGGCGTGCTCTTTTCGGCCAGACTCGTCATGCTGCCCCAGCACACACCCCATTGAATTGTCAAGCACTATCAGGTATAGTATCAGAGGTCTCCCTTCAACCGGTGGCATTAGGATAGGTGGTTCTTGGAGATACTCTTTAATTCTGTCGAAGGCAGCCTGACATTCATCGTTCCAACGCACTACCTGATCTTTCTTCAACAGCTTGAAGATTGGCTCACAGGTAGCAGTTAGATGAGAGATGAATCGAGCGATGTAATTCAGGCGTCCTAAAAAGCCTCTGACTTCCTTCTCTGTCTTGGGAACCGGCATCTCTTGAATAGCTTTGACCTTAGCAGGGTCCACTTGAATACCTTTATCACTGACCACGAAGCCTAGTAACTTTCCCGATCTTACCCCGAAGGTGCACTTGTTCAGGTTCAATCTCATCTTGTACAGTCTCAACCGGTCAAACAACTTCTGTAGATGATCTAGATGCTCTTCCTCAGTCTGGGACCTAGCGATCATGTCGTCCACATACACCTCTATCTCGTGATGGATCATGTCATGAAATAAGGCAACCATGGCACGTTGGTAGGTTGCCCCAGCATTCTTTAATCCGAACGGCATGACCTTGTAACAGAAGGTGCCCCACTGAGTAACGAATGTAGTCTTTTCCATGTCTTCAGGTGCCATCTTGATCTGATTGTAGCCTGAAAAGCCATCCATGAAAGAGAATACCTTGTGCTGAGCTGTATTATCAACAAGGACATCAATGTGAGGTAAGGGGAAGTCATCCTTGGGGCTGGCCCTGTTCAGATCCCTATAATCGACACACATTCTGACCTTACCGTCCTTTTTAGGTACCGGCACCACGTTGGCAACCCACTGAGGGTAAGAAGTCACTGCAAGGAAACCGGCATCAAACTGTTTCATGACCTCGGCTTTAATCTTCTCGGACATCTCTGGACGCATCCGACGAACCTTTTGTTTAACTGGAGGGCAGTCTTCCCTAGTCGGCAAATGATGGACAACAATATCGGCATCCAACCCGGGCATGTCTTCGTAGGACCAGGCAAAGATCTCTATATAGTCATGTAACATCTTGGTTAACCGTTGCTTCACGCTGAGCTCTAGGTTGGCACCAATCTTTACCTCTTTCCTGTCTGCTTCAGTACCCAGGTTTATGGTTTCCACTGGCTCTTCATGGGGTTGAATTGCCCTCTCTTCCTGAAGCAACAGTCTAGCAAGCTCGCCAGGCACTTCGCAATCATCTTCACCTTCGTCTTCGGCTAAGTTGATCGGATTTTCGAAGTCATAATTGGCATTAGCAGAGCTGTTATCAGTGAGATCCAGAGTGGATTGGAACCTGTATGAGTGAGTGTGTGTGTAAATACAGCTGTTTTGAAAATTATGTAAAGGAAAAGAAAGACAGAAAAGGAACACAATATTTGCAATGCGAAACACATCCAAGATTTTCATTCATGATGTATAAAATGACAGTTTGTATGCCCTCACAAATAGAACCACGGTGCCTCGGGTAAGACACCGGGCCATAGAGTTTATCATTGTCTATTACAAAATAACAAAACAAAGAAATTTATTACTGCGTCACAAAGGTAACAGGGGTATGGTCCTTTGCACTCCAATTGTTCAATCCGTCTTCGGCCGTCGGATAAATCCAGCTGTTGAATTCGGCTTCGTCTACTTCATGGTCTTCCCCGACAGCATTCACTTCTGAACCTTTAATAAATACCGGAGGTCTTCCGATCTTCTCTTTCCTCATAGCTCTCTGCCCTTCTGAGGTGAAACCCAGCCCAAGTTTATCAGTCTTCTGGGTGAAGTCTGGAAGTCTGCCCCAGTTGACACATTCACCCTTCTGCACCACAGCCCTGGCATCCTTTAGGGAAGCCATCTTCAAAGGACCACCTGCTTCTGCTGTTTCTGCTGCGATTGGAAACACCTCCTCGAAATGCTGAAAGGGGGTTTCAATAAACTCCCCATCCATCTCAATGTATCTGAACGAGTTCAGGTGACTCACCATATATTCTTCCTCACCTTGCACGGTGACAATCTTCCCTCTGACGGGGTACTTCAGCTTTTGATGCAAGGTAGAGGTCACTGCCCCAGCCTTATGTATCCAGGGTCGACCCAGCAGACAAGAGTAAGATGGACGGATGTCCATCACATAAAAAGTGGAGTCGAACACCTGAGAGCCCACACGAATCGAAATGTCCACCTCCCCATGGACCATCCGCTTTGAACCATCAAAGGCCCTGACAATGATGTTGCTGGGTTTCAAATCCAGGCCTTCACAATCTAGACGATCCAGAGCCTTCTTGGGTAGCACATTCAAAGATGACCCAGTATCAACCAACACATGTGCCAAGGTGGTGCCTTTGCATTCGATTGAGACATGCAGAGCATCATTATGATCTTTCCCCTTTGCGGTCAAATCAGCATCGGAGAAACCCAAGCCATTGTCTGCCGTTAGACTTGCCACGCAATCGGTGAATTGGACTGCAGAGGTTTCATGTGGCACATGGGCCGTCTTGAGGAATGAGATGAGGGCCTTTGCATGGGCCTCAGAGCACAGCAGTAAAGAGAGCATGGAGATCTTGGAGGGCGTATGCCCCAGCTGTTCCACAACATTAAAATCGCTCTTCTTTATAATCTTTAAAATCTCCTCCATCTCTTGTGGGGAGGCCTCAGCAGCTATGGGTATGGGTACCTCCATCCGGGCAGGCTCAGTTTCAATTCCCTTGCCCCGAGCATTGGATGACTCGGCAGCAGGAGAAACGATCAGATCAGCAGCAGGAACAACAACTTGATCAGCAACGGGAGTAGGTGTATTTGCAGGAATTATCAGGAGCGGTCTTCGGGCAGCAGGTGGCGCAATGTCAGGCGAGAAGAGCCTGCCACTGCGGGTAACTTTGGCCGGGCCAGTGATGTCACAGATGCTGGCGCCAACGTTGAGCTCTTGTTTAATCCCGTTTATATATACATCTGCCCCATAGTGCCAAGGGACAGCTTTATTAGATACATAGGGCAGGGGCCCAGGAACAGTGATAGTAACAGGTGCAACGGTCAGAATTTGAACGGGCTTCTTTTGGAGAGCCGGGATCGGATTATTGAAGATAGTCACCACAGAGACTTCTTCCATTGGAACCAAACGAACAGCAGACTTCTTGAATAGAATCTCCTTGCTATCCATTAAGCTTTGGATGCCTAACTTTAGCAAGGGACAACCGGATGGGGACACAACACAGAACAGGCAACCCTCACTACAACCCGGAAATAAACCGGCCTGCAGTAGGTTCTTCTTAACGATCTTTAGAGGGGTGGCTAGATCATCCACAGAAACAGCATAAACGTCTTCATCGACAGCATTTACCCCGTGCTGAGGCATGGGGGCAGTGACTACATTCGGCTTTGCAGGCGCTTCGAATTGTATCTCCTTAGCATCGATAAGGTCTTGCACCTTATTCTTTAACGCCCAACAGTCATCAGTAGAGTGCCCCGGGCTTTCTGAATGGTAAGCACAACGAGCATTCGGGTTGTACTTGGGGGATGCAGTGTTTGGAAACTTCGGCGCCTCCCTGACAGTCACTAAATTAGTTGCGAGCAACTGTGGCAGGATCTGCGACAAGGTCATGTTTAAACGGGAGAATTCTCTCCGGGGTCTTTCCACCTTCTGAGTATTGTTTGGCCGGGGAGCGGCAGCAGGCTTAGCAATCATGACCGCACTGACAGATTGGCGGTGTTCATTTCTTTCTGATCTTCTGGAACCATATACGGCGCTAGACTCCTTTTTGAATGGTTTCTTGTCCGAACTAGATGATGATGCAGCCTTTGCAATCTTCCCAGATTTCAACCCAGCTTCAATCCTCTCTCCAGTCAAGATCAAATCAGTGAAACCAGCCGAAGAATTCCCAATGAGATGGTTGAAAAATGGCCCAGATAGGGTCCCCAAGAACATGTCTACCAGCTCCCGATCAGTCAATGGTGGCTGCACCCTGCCAGCCAGGTCTCTCCACTTCTGAGCGTACTCCTTAAAACCTTCGCTTGCACCTAACGCCATACCCTGGAGTTGGGTACGTGTGGGGGCAAGGTCGGCATTATACTGATACTGCTTGTAGAAAGCAGTAGCCAGCTCTTCCCAGTTACGAACTTTGGTCCCATCCAGCTGATAGAACCATTCGAGATGAGTCCCTGAAAGACTCTCCTGGAAGAAGTGGATCCATAGATTCTTGTCCGCAGAGTACGGCTGAATTTTCCGAACATAGGACCTTAAGTGCAGCTTGGGACAAGACGCCCCGTCATATTTGGAGAAAGTTGGTGCTTTGAATTTATGCGGGATAATTACACCAGTCGACAAACCCAGATCTCCGAAATCCAGCCCAGGTGCCTGTTGCACCTCCATAGCCTTCAACCTGTCCTCCAGTTGTTTGTACCTGTCATCTGCAGGAGGGTACTGCTCCTCATCAAAATCTGTCTCGTTGTCGGAGACCACTGGAGTAGGAACCTTTACTTCTGCCTGAGAAGGACTCCTGCCAACAGAAGAACCAGCCTCTTCATGCTGCAGAGTATTACCCAACCTTCGGCCCGAGTTGAACAGAACAGTTCTTCTCTTCTTCTTCTTCTCCTTCTTCAGGAGCATAGTCTTCAGTTCTTCTTGGCCTTTAGCTAGACCCATGATTAGTTCTTGAAACTGCGCATTCTGCGCCTGGAGAGCCTTGATTGATGTCTCTGTTGATTCAGATCCGGGATTCATGATGCTGAAATAAACAGCGAAGAACTGTAAGCAACCTGAAAAGGGGAAAAACCTGCTATGCACATGATGTATGACATGCGTATGCAATGCATTCAAGGGTTCGAAAGTTCAAATTTGTTGTAGACAAGAAAAGAACACACGTTATCATTAAAGAGATCATTGTTTAATACATCAAGGCCTCATGGGCAAAAGTACAAAAAATCAAGTCAATCCCAAAATACACTGCGCATCCTCTTCGGAGCTATGTAGGTGTTGAGATTCCTCTCCTCATGCAACAGACGGGTGAGCTCCAAGACCTTCTTTTTACTGGCATGCAGACTAGTCTCAAGAGAATTCCGCTCTTCCTTAAGCTGGATCCAGCTCTTCTGCATCTCTTCCCAGGATGTGGGCATATCAGGGTGCTGAATAACATGAGACACTTCCCCTTCCAAGACTGGTTCTTTGATTACTGGAAGCATGTGAGGATAAGGCATCACTAACTTCTGAGAGCGGGCTCGTACCCACTTGAGATAAGGTTCCAAAGGGATGGAGTTCCTGTGCCCCAGTGTTTTGCTGTCTATCCTACTAGGCATCCTCCAAGCTCTGATAAATCTCTGACGAAGTCCTTGAGTATCATTGTCGAAGTCAAAAACTATGTCAGGAATTAGCATGTCATGAGGACCATCCCTCCGAGCATAACCAAACTGTCTCCAAGCCAGGCATGGGCTATAAGTAATACCTCCTCTGATTCCAAGTAAAGGAACATTAGGGTACTCCCCACAACGATCAATGATAGTGACATCTCCTCTGGATCTAGGACACCAATGTATATCTGCATGTGTAAGAGTCATCAACCGTTGTGACCATCTCAAACCCCGCTCATTCTTCAGGACTGATTGGGGAAGGTGCGAAATAAACCACCTTCCCAGGAGAGGAGTGCAACACATAAGGACACCTCTTTTTCTCATGGTTCGAGTGTAACATGAGTGAAGGATGTCCCCCAGCAACGTAGGTATAGGATTCCTGGACATAAAGATCTGAACGGCACTGATATCAATGAGCTGATCTGGGTTAGGGAACAACACCAAACCATAGACAAGGAGGGCTACCACCTCTTCAAAAGCTTGCAAGTCAAGGGAGTTCCAACATTCATGGGCCTTCTCAAACAGAAACCTGGCTAAGAACCCTTTGATACCACTTCTGACTTCCCAATGTCCCTTGAGGTCAGATGACTGTAGGTGCAAGGCTTTAGCAATCTCTTCCAGCTTAGGTTCCTTTTCTGTACTGCTGAAGGGTAGCTGATCAAGGATAGGGATCTTCAGGAGCCGGGAGAACTCCTCCAATGTAGGTACCAACTGATAGTCCAAGAAGGTAAAGCAGTGATGCAGAGGGTCAAAGAATTGGAACAAGACCTTTATCATATCTTCCTCAATGTTGGTGTTGACCAAGCTGATGAGGCTTCCATGCCTGTCACTGAATGAAGAGTTCTCGGGAATCCTGGATATAAGCTCCTTAAGCTGAGGAGGGATCCTTACAAGATTGACCTGAATTGTCTTTCTACGAGCAGTTTCCATGTCCTACAAAACAAGAACAAAGATGAAAATTCGAACCCCTGAAATGGTTAGTCAATGCATATGATGCTGGATGATGTCATGATGTTATGATTAAACACACCACAGATATTTACAAAGACAAACATGTAGGGCACACAAGGCACACAAGACAAGCCCTTAAGGTTTAAGGCCAGCATGGGGTCTGGGTAGTACCCTCTTGAAGTTGGTGGGTTCAACCTGTCCTAATCAAAGTAACCGGGTTCTAAGGTTCCCAATATCACGGGATTGCTTTCATTGTTCATCGTTTCGATTTAGCCACTGAACTGGCGACCGAAATATTCCAGGAAAGCAACCCTCAATTGAGCGTAGTATCGAGTATCAACCAACCTCGGACTGCACCAAAGTCAGTTATCTCACTACCCTAAAGAGGCCAAGATAGTTCAATTAAGGTTCCTAAGGTCTGTTGATGCTTCACGACACCACGCGGAGGCCCCGTACTCTCCTTGACTGGACTCAAGGGTTACCGGTACACACCAAAGTGCCACATCAACGTAGCAGACTGTTTCAACCATGTCGGTATACCCCGCACAGTTCCCTCACAGCCTTGTTGCTACTTTCTAAGAAGGTATCCCCCAGATCCGGGTTAGGATCTATAGAACTCCCAAGCAACCCACAATAATAAAGCAAGCAAGGAAAGCAATTGAAAACACAGTGATCTTAGTCCTAAGGTACACCTCACTTTAAGTTAAATCCCCAGCAGAGTCGCCAGTTCTGTGATCGGTGGATCTGGAACTGACTGTTTAACGCTGGTTCGCGAAATGTCGCGGAAGAAAGAGTCGCCACCGTCTTTTATTTTCTCCAAATGGAAAGGACAAAAGCACAGAAAAATTCCTTAAAGAGATTGCTCTCGGTTCGGGAGGTAGGTTATAGAAAGGGAAGGTGTTAGCACCCTTTCTATCCATGGTTATCCATGGGCTCTTAGATACTTGCTCAATATGTTTTCAAAATTGTTTGTTTGCTTTTCAATTGTGGGTTTAAAAAAGTTTCCTTGAAAAATTTCAGATCGACTCGTACGTCAGAGTGTTTGAAAAGTTTGCTTTGAAAGCTTTTGAAAAGTGTCAGTGTGAAAAGTCTTTTTGAGTTTGTTTTGAGATTAGAGCAAGTATCCTTGAGAACCTACCTACCCTAAGGAATTCGTCTGTGTAAGAGTCCTTTAAAGTAGTGCCATCCCACCATTGAGAGGTAGGTAGCACCACCGTTGGAGGTGTTCGGGTCAATTCGATTTTAGGGACATGGTGATCACCAGAGCAATGGGAAGACACCTTAGAAGCTACCCTCATGCCAGGTTCCCGGATCATGAGGACTTACTAAGACATCCTCTACTCGACAACCACCTTTCGAAAGGCAACAGTGAGGCGTACCCTAGGGGTGGTGTGTGCGATTTGTGTGTCATGTTCATTGATTTCGTCTTGTCATGTTTGTTGTGATCTACGCTTGATTTTAATTAGGGCCATTCATTCTTGCATGCATATTTAGCAGTTATAAAGTTTGCGAAAAATAAATCTAAGGCTATTACAAATGGCGCGGGTCCACATCGCCAAAATTAAACCGGACCCGATTTAGCGGAAAATAAATAAAGCGATAAATAAAAGTGCGAAAAGTAAAGTTACATGGCTTTGGGAGAAATACAAAATTATAATAAATGACATAACATAAATGCGCAAAATAAAATAATTAAAAACAATGGGCGTTGGACCCTTTTTGCAACAAGATTAAAGTTAATGAATTAATTAAGGAGGAATTAAAATTAAAGATTTAAAAGGAATGTTTTTTTGGTATTTTATGTTTTTTAGATTTAAGGAGAAAAAGAAAAAATTAATTAAAATTGAAATGAGATGCTAAACCCTAGTTCTAATGTTTTTTTAAGTTTATTGCAAAAAGTATTGAAATTTGACCTAATCTAAATCTAATTTATTTATGTACAAATTTAATTATAAAAAATAAATAAATAAATAATTATTGCTGTGGAAAAAAAGGGAAAAATATGAAAAGGAATCAAAATTGCTAATTAACCTAATTCTATATTTTTGGATTTTTAATTGTTAAAAAGAATGAAATTATAACCTAATTAAAACTAAGTTTATTTACATATAAAATTTAATTATAAAAAATAAATAAGATAAATATTATTTAAAAAAAAAAGAAAGTGAGAAGAATAAAAATTAAACCTAATTCTATTTTTGGATTTTTAGTGATTAAAAGAATTAAATTTGAAAACCTAATTAAAACTAAATAATTACAAACATTTATTTAGAAAATAATTAAAATAAAAATTATATTTTTGATGTTTTTTCTGATTTTTTAATGAAATTAAATAAACAATAATTAAAATAAACATAACAATTAAAATAATAATTAAAAGATATAAGAAAAATAAATAAAATGGGCAAACCAGGGTGGGGTGTAGACCCAAATGTGAGGTTCAGGCCTGGAATTTCTGGCCCATTAACGTTGGGATCCATTGACTTTTTGGATTATGTGTGACACGTTGACTTACATCCATGGTATGTCTTCAATCTGAACCCTTGATTAGATCTCCTGGGACGCGTGGACAATAGATGAGGAGGACGTATGGTGGTCCTTAAGAGCGTGCCTGCATAGGAATGAGTATTGAAAAATATTATGGAAATTGCCAGACCTGGGACTTGAACCCAGGTCTTTGATGTTACATGCATCACGTGTTGCCACTGAGCCACTGAATGTTAGTTAACATATTATGGTAAACAAATAATAAAAAAAACAAAACCAATGCATAGTAATTAAAACGCGCGCAATTCGAACCAGCGAACCACTGGCTGACAACGCATCGTCTCTTTCGTTTTCCTGAAACATAAAGAACGAAGGCAACGGTTTTCGTTGTGTTCTCTTAGGGGACTTTTGGAGAAATAGCGAATAGCGTTATAATGCATATAAATTGATCGCGAGGCTTGAGTTTTCTTCGTCCAGACCTACTGCATTCAACCATGGTACTCATGAGCCCTAATTTTTCCTCTATGCAAAATCCCCAATTCAGAAAACCTGCAACCCTAATATTTGACAATGGCGAAAACGCATATATGGCACAAAAACACAATTGGACATGTTGGTTAGCTTAGAAACATCATTATAAGCAAGAATCCATAAAGAAAAATGCAAAAGGATGCTTGATTTATGCTATGCGATTTCAAGAATTTTGCTTCACAGCTTGACTTATGGATACCGATTCAGGGCGTTCTGGTTGATGTTAGTGATTGAGAATCGTTCAATGATGTCTCAGGATGATGATGGAACAAGAATTGGGGCTTGAATCGACCTAAAAACTAGTTTTCAGTATTGGCTTTCTTGGAGATTTTTTCAAGTTTGTATGTGGTTTCTGAGCGCAGCTTGCAGTCTCCTTGGCTTAGGGTCATGATCTAGGTTATGTAAGGAAGCAATTAGGTTAAGAAAATTGGATCAAATCCAAGGCAATAATTGTTTTGAGTATTTGATTTGTTAAGGATCTTTTCCAATCTTTTTCTCATGTATTTTGTATCAAATTTGATCAATTAGCACCAAATCTTTCCCTATTAACATGTGCACGAATTATAGAAGCCAAATCATGCATAAAAAGATTTTTTTAGGTTAGGTTTATATTTTTCATGTATTAAAATAATTTAAATGAATTAATATTAATATAAATTCAAATAAATAATTAAAAAATATGAAAATACCTCCCTTTGGGCCTAATGGTCGTGCATAGGCTTGGCATGAAGAAACTTGGAAGAAAAATGGGCCCATTTGCATTTTTAGGTCATTTGAACCATTGTTGACTTTTCAAAATTCCCAAAAATTTCCCAACTTCCACAAGGCATAACTTGCTCAATTTTTAAGCTTTTCACATGTTCTTAGACATTTTGGAAAGGTCTTTGAGTCCTTTAACCAATGCCTTTGGTCCCATGTCATTTTGATTTACCAATCTCAAGTCATGGCCTTTGACTTAAAGTCCCTTTTTGTTGACTTTTGAAGATGACCTATAATGTTGAAATTGATAACTTTTTTGTGAGAGCATTTCTTGGACTTGAAGTATGAAGATGAGTTGTAGGAAATGTCTTTCTCTTCAAAATGAGCTTTGGATGGAATTTTTCTGATAATCCATGTGAAAGTTATGCCCTGGTCAATTTCAGTTGACTTTTTCAGCTGTCCAAATATAGCAACTTTTGCATCTTTGATGATTTCTGAGCCAAATTTTGAGAATCATGATCAAGCATTGATCAAATGATGTTTGTGGCTTCAAAATGATATGTTGACCAAAAATTTGAACTTTTGACTGTCAAATGACCATTTTGCCCCTACAGTTGACTGTAGTGCAATCTAGGGTTTTGACTGTGCAATTTTGAGCTGAATGCCTTGAAACTTGATATGAGGATGCTTGACCACATTTGTAGGCATATGAGACTTGATTGGGCCTTTGAAAACTTCATTTTCTTGATCAGAACACAAACCCTAGTTTTGACTGTATAGGAGACAGTTGCACTGCACAACCCTTGGGGAGTTTTATGACTTGGCTTGACACATCTTTGATGAATATGGGAGGGCAAATTTTGGGGTACAACACCGTCCAAGCAAACAACTATACACGGGAACAATATCAATTACTTGGAAAGTTATCAAGAACAAATGTGGTCCTATATGGATGGGCAAGTCCACTTCACCGATGACAGATTTCCTCGACCCATCAAAATCCTTCACAATGATGCCACTCGGGCGCATAGGTGTTCCCTGATACTTTAACTTCATGAGGGTACTTCTTGGTATAACATTCAACGTATATCCGTTATCAATTAACACATTAGATAGCGAGTCATTCTTGCAGTTCATGGATATGTGGAGGGCCAGGTTGTGATTCATCCCTTCATCTGGTAACTCATCATCGCAAAAACTTAAATTATTACATGATGTAATGTTTCTAATTACACTGCTGAACTGATCTAACCGCATGTCATTCTCTACAAAATCTTGGTCTAGTACTTTCATCAATGATTCCCTATGAGCGGAGGAGTTCATCAGTAATGCCAGGATGGATATCTTTGAAGGAGTCTGCAATAGCTGATCTACAATTTTGTAGTCTCTTATCTTAATCACCTTAAGGATATCATCCACTTCTTTCTCTAATGTGGCTCCACTAGTCTCTCCTGCAGCCTTCTTAGGATCATCGTTCTCAGCAATTTTCTTTCCAGCAACAACATCTTTTCGAATAACCGGCGCAAACACACGAACACTACGGGTCACCCTGCTATTATCAGCTATATTCCCAACATCTTGAATTTGTTGGATGGGAACCTCCACCCCATCTTCTAAGATTGTAACGTTGTATTTGTAAACCACAGCCTTATCCGATTTATAGGGAACAGGTCCTGGTAGAATAATTACCAATGGGGTAACAACTGGTTTGCTATGGTACTCCACCTCAAGATGAGCGGGTGCACCAAAACAAGGTACAATGATGTTTACACCTTCCTCAACACAATCAGCCCTCAAAAGGTCATTTCCGGCAAACAAATCTTCGTCTGAAGAAAAATACTCATCTGCGGAGGCATATTCTTCCTCTGACTCTTCTTCTGTCAAACAAACTTCAACCATATCAATCTCGTGATAAACATCTCTCTATCCTGTGATCTTGATAGTCCCATTGTCTAACAGCAACTAAATACCCTCTCTCACAATAGAACATCCTCGGGGGTCTCGACAACAAACTATGCAAGACCCATATTGGTGTTCCACCTGACCAACAGTACGGCAAAAGGTAGCATGCAATTGTACGAGATCTTCATTCAAATGCTCTACTTCAAAAATTCTAAATTCACCCGGACATCCAGAAACCATATTCACTTCCTCCTCATATTCTGCCCTAGGTATGATTATATGGATTAAACCTTCATCCATCATCTCCTGCAAATCAGCCTTTATCTTCTCGCAACCCTGGATGTTTGTACTGCAAACAGCACAACCGGCATGGTCATGCGTATAATAACTAAATTCACATAGATCTACGTGCATCTTTACCAAATCCCCTCTAACCAGATTAATGTCAAAATTCCAGAAATCACCGGGACAACCGGCCACCATGTTCACAGCATTCACTCCCCCGTGTTAGGGTAGAGGATTGTCTTTCACATTAGGTCCCATATCTTTAAAAGATAAAATTCCATACTTCACCAACCTTTGCACTTCGGTCCTCAAAGGATAACAATTCTCAACACTATGCCCTGGTGCTCCCTGATGAAAGGCGCACGTCTGGTCTGCTTTATAATATCAAGGCAAAGGTGATGGTACTGCTGGGGGTGGTCGTGTCTGGACCAACTTCTTTTGAATCAATGCTGGTAGTAGCTCTGCATAACTCATGGGAATAGGGTCATAGTTCTCCCTTCTCTGATTATTCCCTGGTTCCCCTGCTGGGATTGTCTTTGATAAGCAACGGTAGTTGGAGCGGCATTCATAACAGGAGTCACTGAAGCAACTTGCTGGTGACGCTGAAAATTCCTTCTAGGTGCATTCATTCTCCTCTCTTGTATGACAACATTGGTATCCCCCTCTTTCTTCTTTGTAAACCCATAAACTGGCTTCTTCATACCTCCAGATCCTTCACCCTTTGTCAAACGGCCTTCTCTTACTGCCTCTTCTAGGCGGACACCCATTCCTACCATCTCTATAAAATCACTCGGGGCACTTGCTACCATTCTTTCGTAGTAGAAAGCACTCAGGGTCTTCAGAAAAATTTTAGTCATTTCCTTTTCTTCCATAGGAGGAATCACTTATGCAGCCACTTCACGCCATCTCTGTGCACACTTTTTGAATGACTCTCTGTCTTTCTGAACCATGGCCTTAAGCTGGTCACGATTGGGTGCCATGTCCACATTGTACTTGTATTATTTTATGAATGCTTCTCCCAAATCATTAAAGGTATGGATGTTGGCGATATCTAAACTCATGTACCATTTCAACGCTGCGCCGGTTAGACTATCCTGGAAAAAGTGAATTAGCAGACGCTGATCATTGGTGTGGGTAGACATCCTCCTTACATACATCACCAAATGAGAACGAGGGCAAGTGTTGCCCTTGTACTTCTCAAACTCCGGGACCTTGAACTTAGCAAGCACTTTGACATTCGGGACCAAACACAGCTCATTCACGTTCTGCCCAAATAACTCTTTTCCCCTAAGAGCCTTCATCTCTCTTTGCATTCTATCAAACTGCTCCTGGAAATCATCCATTCTGTCATAAAGACCCAAATCTTCACTCGGCGGAGGGATAGGACGACACACATCTTCAAACATAATCAAATTCACCAAAGGAGGTGCAGCAGGAACAGTATGCACCATAGGAGGTGCTGAAGTAACAACATTTGGAACCACTGGAGCATCTTGGGGGCCCAAATTGAAACCTTCAGGTGCAAAATTCTTCGGCATTCCCCATGGATAACCCTGAGGCATACGGTTCTGAACAACAGTTAGAGTAGCAGATACAGAAACAGCAGGAACTTCAGCATTTACCCTTGTTGGTTGAGGTTGAACACTCGGTGGCTGATTTTGAGCAGCCACCAGAGCTTCCATCAGAGTAGTCAAATTGGCCAAGCCAGCCTTCAGAGTAGAAACTTCTTCGCGCAGCTCGCGATTCTACTATTCCAAATTTTCCATCTTCTTTTTGAAGTTAGCCCGAGTGTTGTAGTGATGAGTTAGTTTGCTGAAAGAAGCAAAGAAGCTGGGTAAGGAACCTAGGTATGCATAAATGCAAGAAATATGTGAAATATGATGCATGTCATGCAATGCACATGATTATTTTTATTCCATCATTTTAATATTTCAAGGGATTTAAGATCTATAGACATATTGCAAACATCAAAACAATAACACATTTGAAATACTGAAAATTCTTTATTATAATAATTTCAAAATGGATTACAAGTTTCAATGATCCCAAGTACAAGATGAAAATACAATCTAAAAATCCTGAGAGAAAGAAACTGATAGAGATCAATATATACGCTGGCGCTTCCATGTGAGTCTGGTAATTTGAGCCCTCAACCTCTGGTTTTCTTCCACCTGTCTGACAGCAACCTCCTTCCAATTATCTGAAACAGGAAGTGAACGACCAGTACCTGTTTAAGGTTTAGGGGAAAATAAATCCCCTTGCCTCTCCACCGCTCGACTCTCAAGGATCTTGATCAAATCATCTTTCTCCTTCACGTCTGCTCTATAGGAACTCTCTAAAGTCTGGAACTTGTTCTTCCAAGCATCCCTTTCTTGCTGCATCCTAACCAAAGCGAGCTGCAGTTCTTCTAGATCATCTAATAAAGGAGGAGCGGTCTTCACAAATAAATCAGGCATGGGTGTCTCCCGAGTATACGGCATTTTCAACTGAATGGCTCTCGATCGGATCCATTGAAGATATGGCTCTAAAGAAACATCACTCCTAGGCCCCAAATCCTTTCTACTCTTCTTATGGATGTGACGCCAGGCCTTCGCAATCTTCTCCCTAGCTTCCTTGTGGTCTTCTCCCTCCTTCAAAAAGAAACTACTCAAATGAATACTATTCGGTTTATCTCTCATCAGATATCCAAGCTGTCGCCGTGCAAGAATAGGGTTATAGTTAATTCCTCCCTTTGTACCAAGAAGAGGTACATTGGGGAAACTACCACAACTGTCAACAATCTCTATATCATGATATGCTCGATGATACCAATCAATATCCGAGTGAGTAAGTGCCATGATCTTAGGAGCCCAACGGGGTTCCTTCTTGACATCCCAAAAGGAATCAGACTGAGGCATATGAGAGATGAACCATCAGTACAACAAAGGCGTGAAACAGATAATCATTCCTCCATGATAAGAACTCCAAAGATGAACAGAGTAATAAGCATCACCCAATAGTGTAGGAACCGGGTTTCCAATCATGAAAATCCTGATAGCGTTAATGTCGACAAACTTGTCCACGTTAGGAAATAAGAACAAGCCATAACCAAGTAAAGAAAAGATGGCCTCAAAAGCAACTGTACTCTTCATTCTGGCAAAGTAATGAGCTTTCTCCAATAAGAACTGGGCTGGTAATCCTCTAATCCCTCCTTTAGTAGTCATATGGGCTTCCACCTCATACTTCCCCAGATGAATCAAAGCAGCAATCTCATGTGGTTTTGGCTCACCCTCTAAACCAGTAAAAGGAACACGATCAATAACGGGTAAATCCAATAGATAAGAATACTCCTCCAGTGTAGGTATCAGCTGATAATCAGGAAAAGTAAAGAAGTGATACACCAGATCATAGAACTGGACCAAGGTCGAGAGAATACCCTCCTTCATCTTCAGCTTCCTGAGAGGAATAAGGGATCCATACTTCTTTCGAAAGTCTGCAGGACATTCAATCTCTGGAATCAGACTGATCAGCTCATCTATCTTGGGATCCTTGAAACTGTATTTCCTGGTCTTTCTCTTTCCAGAATCCATGGTTAAAAGTACCTGAGATATTCACAAATAGTCAACCTGTAAATCCCTTGAAATATTGTTTTCTTCAAAAGATTCTTATGAGTGCATGGATGCATGATGCAACAATCACACATAAGATCACACATATAGGGTTCATAGGTTCAACGTCACGAGCATGAGGTCGAAGGTACTACCCATAAGGTGTTGGTCTAAGAGTTATCACCTGCCGAACAAGGTTCTAGAGGTTCCTAGAGTCTACATCCTTCCTTTGGATATTACCAACTTCCCGATTAACTCGGTAATTAGTAATATTCTCAAGAAAGACTCGTCCGAGCGTAGTATCGCGTGACAACTATTTCCAGATTACTCCGTCATAGATTACTCACTACACCTAAAAGGCCAAGATGGGTTTGGTATTCTACGGTCCTCAGTCTCAGAAGGCTACCAAGTCAAAAGCAGTACGTCTTCCCGATTACTCGGTAAACGACACTACAGTCAAAGGGGCCTCCACTGAGTGGGGGATCTCATGCCTCCTTTTTTGGGATTACTCCCTCAAAGTTAACATGACTATACCTCCCATCCTATGTTAAAGTTTTCCCAAATCCGGGTATAGGACTTATGAGTAATCACCAAGCACCCTGAAAACCAGGAAATTCCAAACAAACATATATACAAAATATAACACATAAACAACAATAGCACATATACAAATATAAACAAAGATAGGCTTAACCCACTCAGGGATGGACCAGCAAGAGGTCAATCTTTCCCCAGTGAAGTCGCCATTTTTCTATAGCGGTAGAAATGTTCAAGACTAAGCCATTGGATTGACTAGACTTTATAGAAATCAAAATAAAAATTTCCACCGCGCTTTATTGTTTCCAAAGGAATGGGAAAAGAGCGAATAACCCAAAAAAAAGGGGGAAAGATTCAAGGTAAGGGGGTTGGTTATGCAAAGGGAAGGTATTAGCACCCTAAACATCTATGGTATTCCACATGAGCCTCTTTGTAAAATTTGTATATTTTGGCTATAAAAATGTGTTGTATATAAAATGGATGGTGGAGGTGAGAAAAGAAATATATTTTTATGATTTTTACACCCGCCGTGGTTGCGAACCTTTAGTGCCTACGTACCACCTTTCGTGCAATAGGGGATCAGGGTACACGTAGTTCCTTTTTTAAAAGTTTGAAACATAAGTGTGTTGGTTAATTTTAAGAGATAAGGCATCATCGTCATTGTCTGTGTGGAAAACATACTTACTACCCACAATCATGAGAAAGGAGAATTTGCATCATCTCAAAGTGGAGGATATGGCTTGGATTTTAAAATCAACAATGCCTAACTCAACACCCAAGTTGAAAATGTCTCTCTTCACTATATATTGTAGAAGTGTAGTTGTTTGAATCAATACAAGGATTGACAAGAGTCTAATCTTTTAAGAAAAAGTTTAAGGGTAAAATCCAAAGTGGCAAAAATGGTTTGAAATGAGATTGGTTGACTTTTAGTCTTCTCATCAAAAAAATGTCAAAGTATTATTAAATTGATTGAGGTTTATTTATGAAAATGTTTTAAAAATGCATGTACCTAAGTCGAAGTTTATTATGAAAGTGTTTAAGTTTCAAAACAAGAAGAGTTTTCAAAAGGAGGGAGAAGATTTTTGAAATTAAAGAAGATGGGAGAAGAAGAAGAGACTATCCTAAAGCATAAGGTAAAAGCTAAGGATAAGGACCATCTAACCAACAAGAAGCCAAAAACTTGACATTATGAGTCAAGATAGAATTCCCATTCTTTGGATTGAAACCAAGCAAGAAAAGATACTAGACCTCTTCAAATGTGTTAAGTCTTCACAAAAATTAGGTAGATTAACGGCCGTATACGGGTGAATTCCAGATTACAAATCAAGGATGCAATCACTAAAACCTGCACACAAAAACAAACAAGCAACCCAATGTCTCGAGGTAAACCTCAAGAGCTCCAGACAAAATAATCAGATAAGATCACAAAGTCTCCAAGATAGGCCAAGGTTTCTAATCCTATGTCCAGAAAAGTCCACTGCTCCATAATGCCAAGGATAGTAACCAAATAGTCCAAGTACCATTAAGAGTTTTTTAGGGTTTATGTTGATTATTAAGTATCTTAGGAAAAGAAAAGAAAAGAAAAGCTCAAGTGAGAAAAGTAAAAATGACAAGAATAAATAAATGCTCAAATGAGCAAAGATAAAAAATTGCATGAAATGTAAAATGCTAAAAATAAATAGTACATAAAGCATAAAAAGAATAAAGCATAAAATAACAAGTCAATAATTAGTGGTTAGTTGGATGACCATCTTGAAACTTGCATTTGTAACTCATTAGAGGATTGGTAGAACCAAATCCTCCATACAACAAGTTGAATTTGCTTTTTGTCAAGTATATCATCCATTTGGAATTCTCACAAGTACTGTTTAATGATCAATGATGTTTAAGTGATCCACATTGACATAAGGTGTTGTAGATCCATTAGAGGATTGGTAGAACCAAAGCCTCCACACAATGAATCTCAAGGTTATTGGATCAAAGAGATCAAATTAACATACTTGGGCTTGAAATCATAAGTTTGGGCCACGAATGATCATTTATTCGAATCGAGACACAATTTTGCGCTATATTAAGCAATCGTAAGTGGACTTATATAGAATTCGCACCTATTTTGAGGTCGGTCAATAAAAATCTATGCACCATTTGTTTTGAGACATGATATAGAGATCATGCTCCAACAACACATAGTGCAGTAAGAAGGGGATGAGATGAAGGGGAACTAGGGTCAAAAAAGAAAACCACATTTGAATTAATATTTAATCAAACTATTACTAAAATCATTCATCCATTTTTGTGGAGTTAGACTCAACACCATGGATGCAATGATGTTAATAAAGCCATGATCAAAAACTCAACCCAAGACAGCCAGAAAATATTCACAAAATAATAATATATTTAATATATGCATTAAAGGGTTTAAAAAAATGTTTAAAAAAAAGGAAAATAATGGGGAAAAAGTCAATTATATTAAAATTAATCAAGAAATGAAAGATAAAACCATAGAAAAATCAGAAAATAGGTCAAGTAATTATACAATTTTTTTGGGAATTTTTAAAAGTCAGGAACTATTTTAAAAAAATTAAAATAAATGGGTAAAATAAACAAAATTAGTAAAAAATAGTAAAGTCAGAAACAAAAATAAAATAAAGTCACCAATATTTGTCACAATGTCATTGGATCATTCCATAATTTTTTCAGAATTTAAAAATGTGTAAAAGTATTTTTAAACATTTAAAATAAATCAAATAAGTGCAAAATTCACAAAAAAATAGCAAAACACAAAATTAAATTGTGAAAAAATAAATATCAGAAAGAGAATAATCAAAAATATTTTTCATAATTTTTTTGGATTTTTTGGACTAAAAATGAATTTTCTATGATTTTTTGAAATTTAAAACAATTAAAATATAAAAATCAGAAAAAGAAAATAAAAGAAAAAGATATGGACCATTGGATGAGAGTCAAAACACATTAGTAATCAAATACAAGGGATCTGGCGCGCTGTGCATATCATGGTCTTTACTGAATAAAGCACTGAATCAAATGTAAAATCAGAAATTCAAAAAATACAAATGTCATGCTTTCATTGGCTAGAAGGTGACACGTTGGTCATCTTCAACCTCCAGCCTCACGAATTGCAGTTCTCTCAAACTGTAAAATCAGAAGCTCAGGCCTATGCCATTCGTTTCGTATCTTCAAGACGAAGATAACCATACCCTCGTGCCATTTTTATATAAACTATAACTCAAGCAATTTGGAAAGAAAGTTTTGAAAGGGGATTTGAAAATTCATGGTCAAAACGTGTTTCCAGATAAAAGTAAGTGTTGCGACTAGAACCAGGGCAATGAGAGCAACACAATAGTACCAAAGTTTTTAAGAATTGATGAAGGAATCTACCTATTGAAGTTGAGTTGCAGAGCTCTGAAATTGGACTTCTATAGAGCAATATAGGGCACAATTCCTTAATATAATGGTATGGTTAGCTTCAGGGACGATCAAGGAAGGTGAATTGATGGAGAAAATGGATTGAAAAAGGCTTGAAAATAGGATTCGAAGTAGCTGAATTCTGAGTTGTGAAGAAAGTTTGGCAAGGTGATTCTGGCTATCTAAGCTTGAGAAAATGAATGGGGTAGTACATGTATTTATAGGAGAAGAAAATGGGATCAAAAGGAAGAGTGAATGATGCATTTTGGAGGGAATTCGTGTAAACCTGATGAACGAGTGAAGTGTGATCCAAACTTCACCAAAACTCATCCAATTTTTGCGTTTTGATGCACTAATCCACTTTGGAAAGTTGGCTAATCATGTTTAGACCCAAAACGCGTGCTAATTTGAGGTTTAGAGGTTGTAACATGAAATTCAAATTCTGACTTGCAGGGAAACTTCAATTCCAAGTTACCACTTTTGAAACAATGGCATTTCCATCTCAGGGAGTCTTAAGGCATGATTCTTGATGCTTTGGAAAGATGAGGTAACAAACTTTGCAATGGAAAAAGAATGGAATCAATTGGAGGCTTGAGCTGAAAATTACATGGAGTCAAAGTTGGAGAAAAAAGAGTTGACTTTTCATACTTAGAAATATTTCAAATTCTTCTTTAAAAATGACCTATAATCTCTTGCATCCAAACATGGCTTTCCACTTAGAATTTGCTCTTGACCCAAAAAGATGGAATGAATTAGATCTCTTGAATGACATTTTGCAATTTGAACCACTCAAAATATCCAAAAATTGAGCAAGTTATGACTTGTTGAAGTTGGCCAAAAATCATGAAATGACCTATAATCTTTTGCATTCTTAAGGAAACTTCCATCCATTTTATTACTTTGCACATAAAAGAAGGCATGAAGTACACATCTTTAAGATCATAATGGAAAAATAATGGGCTCAAGGTGATAAAAATTGGCCAAGTTATGACAATTTGAAGTCACATATGGAAAATTAGGGATTCAACTGGATGCCTTGTGATCTTTCTTCTTCACCAAGTTCCTTCCACATGAAAACTCTTTGGAGATTTTGAAGTGATTTATTGGTAATATTTAAAGAGAAGAATGTTTTTGGAATCACTCAAAAATACCAAAAGATTAGCAAGATATGCCCCTTTGAAATCCAAAACCCTAGCCTCTAGATCAAGAGAATGCTTGGTGGAACTTTGACAAGTTTGAACAAACTTTTTGTGCCAATATTCTTCCTTTGTGAATAGAAATTGTTGAGGATGATGATGAGGACCTATGGCCACTAAAACCAATTTCATATCAACTTCAAAACAACTTCAATGATGAGGTTTGAATCTCTCAAGCTTTTGACTAAGGCATGGAAATAAGCTCATGAACCCATGAAGCAACTTGCTAAACCTCATTATTTTTACCTACATTATCAACAAGTAAGACAAACCAATATTGAATTTTATTAATTAGAGAGAAAAATCAAAGTACAATATCTATGATCACAAAAACAAACAAATCAAGGTGCTTGGTAACTTCTCAAAGTGCAAAGCTAAAGATAGGGAGAAGAACCAAAATCCCTAATGTGATTTTGTGGTGATTGAAACAATGTGGTATGATGAAGGGATCTTAGGGGCAAAATTTGGGGTACAACACGATGGAGGATGGTCAGTGATATTGAGATCATCTAGAACCCGGTTACTTTTCTAGGACAGGTTGAACCAACTTAACTTCAAGAGGGTATTACCTTTGACCTCATGCAAGCCTTAAACCTAAGGGCTTTGTGTGATTTGACTGTGTTTGCAATACTTGTGTTTGCTATACCTGTGGTTTATCATGACATCATGCATCATAACATGGCATTCATGCTTCATTACACTAACCATTTCAAAGACCAAGGGAATTTATCTTTGTTCTGTTTTGCAGATCATGGCTTCCGTGCGTAGAAATACCATCCGAATCAACTTTGTGCAGATACCTGCCTAACTTAAAGATCTAGCATCAAGAGTTTCCGAAACTTCTACTTTCATTAAGAGACACGGTCAACTTCTCGGCCTGGTTACTCCAAACCTTGATGAACAGATGATGAGCGTACTATTTCAGTTCTTCGATCCCAAGCATCACTGCTTCACCTTTCCAGATTACCAGCTGGTACCCACCTTAGAAGAATTCTCTCATTTATTGGGCATATCCATTCTTGAATAGGTACCATTCACAAGTATGGAAGAAGTTCCTAGGCCAGAAGACATTGCCTTACCTTTTCATTTAAAATGGGCCGATGTGGTATCCAATTGGGAAACTCAAAGCGGGGTCGAAGGTTTTCTAGCCAAATTTCTGATAGACCAGGCTCAGTTGTTTTGGAATGATTTGGATTTTCAGGCTTTTAAGGATATCTTGGTTCTTCTTATCTATGGTTTAGTTCTCTTCCCTAATCCGGACTCCTTTGTAGATGTGAATGTTGTCAAGATTTTCCTTTCTCGCAACCCTGCGCCTACCTTGCTTGGAGATATCTTACATGCTCTCCATACTCGTACTATGAAGAGAAGAGGGACTCTTATGTGCTGCATGTCGTTGCTGACGAGGTGGTTTATTTCTCACCTCCCTAGGACTGTGCTGAAAAACGAAGAAGGTTTGGGTTGGTCACACAAAATAATGTAACTTGCTCATACAGATATTCTTTTGTGTTCCCGGGCTATGGAAGACACTGCTGTTATTGACCGTTGTGGGGGATACCATAATGTCCCATTACTTGGTATCAGAGAGGGTATAACTTACAATCCTTGTCTAGCCTTGCGACAATTTGGTCATGCTCGAAAGGATGGTCCCCATGAGTTACTTCTCGAGGAAATTGTATTCGACTATAAGGATGATGTTAAGGAGCATCGCCGGAGGTTCATACGGGCTTGGGGCATGGTAAACAGATCTGACCCCAAAGAGTTGGGACCGGAGACTTCCCTTCCTATGCATCCTTATCTCCAATGGGTCCGAGCTCGTGCCCAGAAGCTTATGATGCCTTATGAGGCCGTATTATCAGTGATTGTGGAGCCCACTAACGAAGAAGGCATTCCTTACACGGTTCTCTATCCTTACATGCCCAGTGATCCTGGGGAGTTACAGAGGTCTTGGATTCAGCTGCAGAATGAGCGGGATAGTTACCGGGAGCAGTTCCATGAGCAAGAGAGGAAGGTTTTAAAGCTCACCAGGCAGCTCGAGGAAGAAATAGTGATCAATGACTATATTAGCACAAAGAGGAAGCGTCCATGGGACTTTTGATTTTGCTTTTCTAGTTTTAGATTTTTTTTATTTACTTATTTTGTAAATCCTTAAAAGGCATTTTGAACCTTCAAAGTTTAAGCTAATAAAGTTCTGTTTACTTTTGTTTTGCAAATTTAAATCTCCCAAAGTCTTTGAAATCATTACACGCGCATCCCATTATCATACATATCATTACAGGTGCCACTACAGGTTTCTCATTGTCTTCGCTGTTTATTTTAGCAGAAATGTCTTCCGATCAAGCCATCAAAGATCTTTAGGCACATAACGCCCAGTTCCAACAGATGTTCATAAGTCTGGCTAAGGGGCAGGAGGATTTGAAGACCCTTATTCTGAAAGAGAAGAAGAAGAAGAAGAAGACTGGTATTCTGAATATGGGTAGAAGGTTCGGAGAAAGGTTGAAGCATCAAACTGATCTGACCTCTTCATCCAAAGACGGAGAAAACTAAGAAAGGGAAAAGGACCCTAGTCCTGCAGTTTCTGACAACGATACTGATTACAACGATGAGCAATATCCTCCTGATGAGGATAGGTACAAGCAGCTCCAGTATTGGGAGTGGCATCCCTCATAAGTTTAAAGCTCCGGTTTTTGCCAAGTATGATGGAGTGTCCTGCCCAAAAGTCCATCTCCGCTCGTATGTCAGGAAGATTCAACCCCACACAGCTGATAGAAATTTGTGGGTGCATTTCTTTCAAGATAGTCTGTTAGGGACTCAACTTGAATGGTTCTACCAGTTGGAGGGAGCTAATGTCCGAAGCTGGGAAGATCTTGTTGCTGCTTTCTACAAGTAGTATCAGTACAATGCCGAACTTGCTCCTACTCGCAATCAACTCCAGAGTATGTCCATGGGTGTAGGTGAAGACTTTAAAGATTATGCTCAGAAATGGAGAGACTTGGCTGGGAGAGTTCAACTCCCTTTGTCTGACAGGGAGTTGGTTGACATGTTTCTGGGTACGCTGTCTGGTCCGTTCTTCAATCATTTGATCGACAGTTCATCAGCTGGATTCACTGAGCTGATTTTAACTGGAGAAAGGGTAGAAGCTGGAATTCGGAGTGGTAAAATACAGAAGGATACCTCCTCGAGTTCAACAAAGAAACCTTTTGATGGTAAGAAGGAGGCCAGTGCAGTCTATAGCCTGAGGGGCCAGAGAAGATCTGAACATCGTCAAACGGTAAATGCTGTAGTGATACCAAGACCCGCAGTTGCTCCACAACACAACAATCAACAAAGGGTGGAAAGACCACAACGACAGTTTACCCGCATCAACATGACTTTGGTTGAAGTGTTACCTCACCTGCCGAAATCTAACTTGGTAACCTTGAGGAAGGCTCCCAAGAATCCAAACACTACTTCTCCCAGCTACATTCCCAACGCACTGTGCGCCTACCACTATGAGAGTCCTGGCCACGATACGAATGATTGCTAGGCTCTGAGAAACAAAGTACAAGATCTGCTTGAAGCCAAGGAGATAATGTTCGACGCTGCAGAAAATCTGAATGTTATAACTGCTCCCATGCCCAAACATGGTCGTGGAGTTAATGTTGTTGACACTGATTTGTTTGTGACCTCTTTTGAATAAATTTCTACTCCTCTTATGACTGTTAAGAAGAATTTGCTGTTGGACGGTTTATTTTCGGGTTGTGGTGAAGGTTGCCGCATGTGTTCGATTATACCTTCTGGTTGCCGTTTGTTGAAGTCAGGTGTTCAACACCTGATGGATAATAAAGAAATTTTGTTTGAGAAGACTATGATTCCTGTTGTTCCAAATGAAGACGTCGCTATTATAACCATTTCCTCCAATCCTTCCAAGGTTTCCTCGAGAAGACCTATTAGGATTACAGCTATTCAAATAATTGCTCTGTTGATAATCATTGTTCTTGGTCCTATCCCGTACACCTCAGACAAGGTTGTCCCATGGCATTATGGTGTTGATGTGTACTATCATGGTATTAAGAAAGATTTGAAGAATGAAGAAGCTGATACTGATGTCAGTAATATTGTTGGGACTTGTAAAGTTACCCGAAGTGGAAGGGTCTTCTCTCCCGAGATTTCACCGAACACTATCATCAAGCCTAATGTTATTCCAACTGCTGCTCCAACCAGCACTCCTGAAATTTCTCCTGTTCCTACTCTATTTATTACACCTGCTGCTATTCTTATTCTTACTCCAGTTATCGCCCCTGCTGCTGAGCCATCTGGGACTCGGGGCAAGGAAATTATAGGTGAGTCAGCCCGGACGGAGGCACCTAAGAAAATCGTTGTAGAAGCCTCTAAACAAAAAAAGAGGAAATACTGAAAATTATCAAGAAAAGCGACTACAATATGGTCGAGCAGCTGGGGCAGACCCCGTCAAAGGTCTCCATGTTATCTCTGCTGTTGTGTTCTGAAGCCCATGCGAAGGCTTTGATTGCATTCCTCAAAATTGTGCATGTGCCGCAGGAAACTTTAGCAGATCAGTTCAAAGATTATGTGGCCAGCCTGACTGTTGACAATGGGCTAGGTTTTTCAGATGCGGATCTGACCCCTAAGGGGAGGAATCATAATGATGATCTGCATGTCTCGATCGAATGCAGGGGCAACACTATGGCCCATATGCTGGAGGATACCGAGTCTTCACTGAATGTTCTGCCAAAGAAAGCGTTAAACCGTTTGGATTGTGAGTGTTTGATTCTAAAGCCTAGTAACATTGTGGTAAGGGATTTTGACGGATCAAAGAGAATGGTGCACAGGGAGGTGGATATCCCTGTCAAAGTGGGTTCTCAAACTTTTGGGTCCACCTTCTACATAATGGATATCAAGCCGTCGTATTCTTGCTTGCTGGGTCACCCTTGGATCCATAAGGCTGGGGAAGTTACTTCCACGCTCCATCAAATGCTGAAGTACCCAGTAAAGGGGAAGATTGTCATAGTGCAAGGTGAAGAAGAATATATGGTGAGTCACCTCAATTCCTTCCGCTACGTAGAGATGGACGGGGAATTCATAGAAACTCCTTGTCAGAACATCGAAGAGGTCCCTCAGACTTCAGCGTCAACTAAAGTTACTACCAATAAACCTCCGTTGAAGATGGCTTCTCTCAAGGATGCCAGGGCTCTAGTTGAAGAAAGTGGGTGTACCAATTGGGGTAAGCTCCTGATTTCACTCACAAAACTGACAAATTTGGTTTGGGCTTTAATACAGGGGCTCAAAGGGTTGTTAGGCACGCACGGATTGGAAGACCTCCTCTACACATCAGCAATCGGGGAGTTAATGCAATTGAGAATAGTGAAGAAGATTCAGACATCGACAACTAGATCTACCCAACAACCAACGGTGGACCGAATAACTGGACGACGAAGGACTTCATACCTGTTTCTTTTATTCTGCAGTAATTGACTTTTGTTTTAAGATTTGTAATAAACATTTTGAAACTTTATGGCCCAGTTCCTTGCCCGAGGCACCTTGGCTTTGCTTGTGAAGGCTATTATTTGTCATTTCATATATCATTAATAAAGAATTGGACGTTTCTTGCATACAAATTTTGCGCTCATTGTTTTTCTTTTCTGTCTATCACTTTATCAAAACAGCTATTCTCTTACACACACTCACGTATCATACTGCAGATCCATATCCACTATGGATCCCATTGATAACAACTCTGCTACTGCCAGTTATGACTTCAAAAATCCGATCAACCAAGTCGAGGACGAAGGTGATGATGATTGTGAGGTGCCTGGAGAACTTGCTAGACTGTTACAGCAGGAAGAAAGGGCCATATAGCCTCATGAAGAGCCAGTTGAGTCAGTGAATTTGGGTACAGAGGAAGACAGGAAAGAGGTTAAGATAGGTGCGAATCTGGATTCTAGTGTCAAACAACGATTAATATAGATGCTACACGACTATTTTGAGATCTTCGCCTGGTCTTATGAAGACATGCCTGGTTTGGACACTGATATTGTGGTATATCGACTGCCGACTAAAGAAGACTGTCCTCTGATAAAGCAGAAGGTCTGCCGTATGCGCCCTGAAATGCCAGAGAAAATTAAGGAAGAGGTCATGAAATAGTTCGACACAGGATTCTTAGCTGTCACTTCTTATCCGCAGTGGGTTGCCAATGTCGTTCCGGTACCAAAGAAGGACGATAAGGTACGGATGTGTGTGGACTACAGATATCTGAACAGGGCAAGCCCCAAGGATGACTTCCCACTTCCTCACATTGATGTCCTAGTCGAAAACACCGCGCAACATAAGATCTTCTCTTTCATGGATGGTTTTTCTGGCTACAACCATATCAAGATGGCTCCTGAGGACATGGAGAAGACAACCTTCGTTACACATCGGGGCACCTTCTGTTACAAGGTAATGCCTTTTGGGTTGAAGAATGCTGGGGCAACTTAACAGCGTGCCATGATCGCTTTGTTCCACGATATGATTCACCATGAGATCGAGGTTTATGTTGATGACATGATCGGCAGGTCCCAGACTGAGGGAGAGCACCTTGATCATCTCCAAAAACTGTTTGACAGGTTGAAGACGTACAAGCTGAGGTTGAATCCGAATAAGTGTACCTTCGGGGTAAGGTCTGGTAAGCTTCTGGGTTTTGTTGTTAGTGATAAGGGTATTGAGGTAGACCTTGCAAAAGTAAAAGCCATACAAGAGATGCCGGCTCCCCGTACAGAGAAAGAAGTTAGAGGTTTCTTGGGACGTCTGAATTACATCGCCAGGTTCATTTCACATATGACTGCTACTTGTGAGCCAATCTTCAAGCTATTGAAGAAAGATCAAGTGGTAAAGTGGAATGATGAATGCCAGACTTCTTTCGAAAGAATTAAGGAATACATTCAAGAACCACCAATTTTGATGCCTCCAGTTGAAGGAAGACCTTTGATTTTATACTTGACAGTGCTAGACAATTCAATGGGGTGTGTGCTGGGGAAGCATTACAAATCTGGTCGAAAAGAGCATGAAATTTACTACCTTAGCAAAAAGTTTACCGACTATGAGACCCGATACTCATTGCTCGAGAAAACTTGTTGCGCTTTAGCATGGGCTGCTCGCTGACTGAGACAGTATATGCTGACTAACACTACCTTATTGATATCAAAGATGGATCCGATCAAATATATTTTCAAGAAGCCCGCTCTCTCCGGAAGAATAGCAAGATGGAAGATGATCTTAACCGAGTACGACATCCAATATACAACCCAAAAAGCAATCAAGGGGAGTGTATTGGCGGATCATTTGGTGCATCAGGCCGTGGATGACTACCAGTCCATGAATTTCGAGTTCCTGGATGAGAATATCATGTTGGTAACCGACTGCGAAGAACCTGGACCAGATGAAGGACCTGAGGAAGGATCCCAATGGTCTATGTATTTTGATGGAGCCTCAAACGCATTGGGTAATGGCATTGGCGCTGTAATTATATCTCCTGAGGGCTGTCATACTCTGTTCACCGCCCGATTATGTTTTAACTGCACCAATAATATGGCGGAGTATGAAGCGTGTATCATGGGTCTTCGAGCTGCTATTGACCTGAGGATTAAGTTCTTAAGTGTATTTGGAGATTCCGCTCTGGTGATAAGTCAGATCAAAGGTGAGTGGGATACGAAGCACCCAAATCTTATTCCTTACAAAGAGTATGTACTGACATTGTTCCGACACTTTGAGGAGATAACCTTTGAACATTTCCCACGAGAAGAGAACCAGTTGGCGAACGCACTAGCTACCATGTCTTCTATGTTCAAGGTTAGGTGGGACAATGAAGCTCCCCAGATTACCATTGAAAGGTTGGATGAACCTACACATTTCTTTTACGTTGAGACTAAAGAGGTAGCAGATAAACCCTGGTTTCACAAGGTAAAGAGGTATCTTGAGGCTCAAGAATACCCCGAGGGGGCATCTTCTAATGATAAGAAGTTTTTGAGAAGGTTCGCTGCAAAGTTCTTCATCAGTAATGGAATCCTATATAAGCGTAAGCATGATTCAACCTTACTGCGTTGTATAGACAAGAGCGAGGCAGAAACGATCATGGCAGAGTTACATGAAGGTACCTTTGGAACTCATTCTAGTGGACAGACCATGGCTAAGAAGATCCTACGGGCAGGATATTACTGGTCCATTATGGAAGCCGATTGTTATCAGCACTCTCGAACCTGTCATAAATGCTAAATCTATGCTGATAAGGTACACGTACCTCCAGTCCCTCTGAATGTCTTGACAGCTCCTTGGCCCTTTGCAATGTGGGGCATCGACATGATCGGCGAGATCATACCTACTGCGTCTAATGGGCATCGCTTCATTCTGGTAGCCATTGATTACTTTACGAAGTGGGTTGAGGCAGCTTCCTTTGCTACAGTAACCAAGAACGTCGTGGCGCGGTTTATCCGACACAATCTGATATGTCGATATGATGTACCAGAGAGGATTATTACGGACAATGGTACAAATCTCAATAACACAATAATCACCGAGCTCTACAAACAGTTCAAGATACAACATCATAACTCTTCTCCCTACCGACCGAAGATGAATGAGGCTGGTGAGGTAGCTAACAAGAACATCAAAAAGATTGTCCAAAAGATGACGGTGACATACAAAGACTGGAACGAGATGTTACCATTCTCTCTTCATGGGTACCGTACCTCATCACGGATGTCAACAGGGGCAACACCCTACTCTTTGGTGTATGGCATGGAGGAAGTCCTACCCATCAAAGTCCAGATACCCTCTCTCAGGATTATGAAGGATGCATGTTTGAACAAAGACGACTGGATCCAAACCCGACTTGATCAGCTGAATCTAATCGATGAAAAGAGACTTACTGCTATCTGTCATGGTCAGACGTATCAAAAGCGAATGATCAAGGCTTTTAACAAGAAAGTCAGACGTCAAGAATATTAAGTCGGGGATCTAGTGATCAAACGCATCATACTACCGCAAGGTGATCCCAGGGGCAAATGGACCCCCATGTACGAAGGACCATTTGTGGTTAAGAACATTTTCTCGGGAGGAGCTATGATTCTAACCACCATGGATGGTGACGAACTTCCTCACCCCGTCAATGCAGAGATAGTGAAAAGATACTACGCATAATCAAAGGCCCGCTAGGTTGACTGGCCTAGGCAAAAATAAGGGCTTCCCGGCGAACCAAAAGGGTTCGAGCCAAAGTAACGGATGAAAATGAAAAACTGTACACCCGGCAAGTCGAAAACCTGAAAGGCGGCTTGGGAAAAAAAGGGTATCCCGGTGGACTGAAAACCCGAAAGGGAGGTTCAGGAAAAAATTAGGGATTCAAGCGTAACACTATGTCTCATTGGATCGTCTTGAAACCAGACTTCGGTATCAACTATCAAGCTTAGACGGCGCCAATCAATCTGACCCACCTTCGACCAAATAGCAAGGTGATGAGACGCTTGAAGATATAAAGGCAATAGCAGAGTTGGAACCAAATGGGATTGTTTCACATAGCTGTTTTTCTTTCTTTTACACAAATTGTAACTTCTATCTTTCGGCGGAGTTCTCCTACTAGAGTGTCAGCCTTTTGTACAAAAATTCCTATTACAGACCAACTTCAAAAAATTAATACAATTCATTTTTACAAGAAATTTCAAATTGTTTTTTCTTTTTCTATTTTGTTTCGCAAGAACGTCCAATGATTCATTTTTGATATATGCATTTGAAAATAATTGCTGCTCATAAATATTTACATAAGAAACAATAGACGATTACTCGTAATTCAAGGAACAGGGACAAACAAGAAGTGCCCAAACATTACAGTTACTCTGCCCATCAGGTACCGGGATAAAGCTAGCTTGAGAACATGAGCAGTGGTACATACACTCCCCACAAAGTAAAAAGTATCCAAAGACAGTAATCGTAGCTTTCCCGGATAGGACATAAATCGCCCCAGCTAAGGTTCACAATCGCGGATGAGTCGGTAAAGTCTTCCCTAAGCAGAGTTTATTCCTCTCACAAGCAGAGATTCAATCTCCAACAGAATTTATTATTACCAGCAACAGAAATTCACCCCCAGCTGAGTTTATTTCTCCAAATCAGCGATATAGCAACAAAATATTTCCTCTCCAACAAAATTATTTCCCCGCAGAGTTGTCCTCATACAGGGTCGCTTCCGGTAGAATACTCACCAGCCAAGGGGAAAATCCCCAGCATAGTCATCTTTGTTCACCATCCCCAACAGAAATAGAGGAACTATGGTTTTTACAACAGTCAAGAATACCATTTCTCATACTCTCCAAATAGCAGTCAGGGATTTATTTTCTCGGACTCAGATTATTATGTCAGCATTTCAGGTTCATACATCATGACATGTGCATACATCACATATAACATAGTCTCATTTATTTTGAGAACGTCATCATACAATGCATCTCATGCATCGCACATAACTAACCTTGTATTCCTTTTAGGAAAGACAATTATTATAAAAAATTTCCAACAGGTCCATGATCAACACTCGAAGCTAAACAGAGTAATCATCGGTGCGACAAAAGCAACCTTACTCAGGTTCCCTCTGCAGTTTTATCCAAACTCATATCGAAGTAACCCTACTATCCAGGTTCCTTCTCACAGCCCTACTATCCAGGCTTTCATACCGAAGTAACCCTACTATCCAGGCTCCTTCTCACAGCCCTACTATCCAGGCTTTCATATCTAAGTAACCCTACTATCCAGGTTCCTTCTCACAGCCCTACTATCCAGGCTTTCATCTCGAAGTAACCCTATTATCCAGGTTCCTTCTCACAACCCTGCTATCCAGGCTTTCATCTCGAAGTAACCCTACTACCCAGGTTCCTTCTCACAACCCTACTACCTCGGCTTTCATATCGAAGTAACCCTACTATCCAGGTTCCTTCTCACAACCCTATTATCCAAGATTTCATATCGAAGTAACCCTACTATCCAGGTTCCTTCTCACAGCCCTACTATCCAGGCTTTCATATCGAAGTAACCCTACTATCCAGGCTTTGATATCAGGGTAACCCTACTATCCAGGTTCCTTCTCATAACCTTACTATCCGGACTCTTCCTCTCTTATCCTCAAATAGCAGTCCACAACACTGTAGGACCGGGACCCGATCAAACTCAATTGATTTCATATTTCCCCAGAAAGTCGCAGTACAGCACATACCCCGACCAAACACACAGTTCACTTCCGCTTCCCAAACCAGAATTATTCCCCAGTAGAGTAACGGACAACTGAAGCTCCTAAAACTCTATTTCTCTCAAGACAGAGACCAACATTCCCTAACGAAGTCCTCATCAACAACAGGTATACAGGTTCTCGCAAAGGAATCTATTATGCGATCGACACCTCTTCGGATGGCATCTTTATGCCCATCCCTGAAAATTCTCTATCAACTACCAAATGGCATCTATAAGCCCATTCCCAATATCACAAATCAAGTATCACTTCATGCGAGTGCAAATATCTGGGCACTCTAGTGTTCAATCATCTTCCACCTTCAGATCACGAAAGGTAGACGAGCCAATCTACATCCTCAGGTTTAAGAAGATTGAACAGGGGAAGCTGTTGTACCCCAAAATTTTCCCTCCCATATTTCTCAACACATGGCAAGTGAGGTCCCCAAATTGCTCAAGGAAGTTCAAAAGTTGACCAGACAAACTCTCTCCTAAGGCATTCTACCTCAAATTAGGGTTTCCATTTTCATCAATATGTGTGAACCACAAAGGAATAAAATTCTCACCATTGTCCTAATATGTTCTCAGGATCATCCATGTCAAGTTTCAAGCCCTGCAGAAGAAGTTTGCTTAGTCAGTTGCTCAAATGCCTGAAAATCAACTATACTAGGTCAAAAGTCAACTGTGGCCCACATACAGTTAAACCTCAATATTTTTGGTCAACATCCTAATTTTAAAGTATTATCCATCATTTTATCAAGGGTTGATCATGATTCCTCAAGGATTGCTCACAATTCATCAAAACCCAAAAGTTGCTAAATTAGTGTTTTGTAGGAAAAGTGAACTCAACTTTGACCAAGCATAACTTTCTCATACTTTATCAGAAATGACCCATCCAAAGCTCATTTTGAATAGGATGCAATTCCCTACAATTAATTTTCATCTCCCAAGTTAAAAATGTGCACTCACAAAAAGATATGAATTTTGACATTATAGGTCATTTTGGAAAGTCAACAAAAACACCTTTTGGGTCAAAGCTTCATACATGAACATGGAAGACTCAATTGATATGAGACCAAAAGGGTTGATTATAGGACATCCTAAGCTTTCTAAAAAGTTCAAGAACACCTACCTAGGGTAAAAATGGAGAGAGTTATGCATTGGCCAAGTTGACCATTTTTGCAAAATTGCCAAAGGTCAAATGTGCTCAAATTTGCATTTTTTGCTAAATGGGCCCAACTTTTTATGCTTGCACCTCAATTATAATGTGGTCCACGACTCAAATACTTATCCACCAATTATTTTCTTCATTTTTCAATTTATTTTGATTTTTCATTAATTAAAAAGTGAATTAAATCAAATAAATGATGAAAATTATCAAAGATATGATTTGATTTGTTTTTTTGACAGGTTAGCAACCAAGATATGCTGAGCTTGCAAGATCAATTCGAATCAATGGTAATTGGTACAAAAAGAGCATGATTGGCATGAAAATATAAAGATATCATATGTCTAAAGAATCAAATCAAATATCATCAAAGCTTAAAGATTGGATCTGTTTTGCAACCCTAATTCATTGAGGGATATATAATGAACAAAAACAAAGCAAAAAAAGAAGGTTATAGTCGTGGAAAAGCTAGAACCAAACTTCAAAATTTCAAAGAAAAGTGGTGATTCAATTTTCATCCTAGAGGCTAATCCAAGACATTCTAACATTACCAGCAGATTCTTGGACATCTCCAGAAGGGATCTCAATCAATTGCAAGCATTTTCATGTCCAGAATTATAAGTTACAGATGCCACGGTTTGTCCCAAAACTTGATTTTGATTTCATTGATTTACGTATCATTAGCATATTTGATTTATATATTCTTGTTCATCATTGAGTTTGCAAGCTATTGGTATCATTTAATTGCGTTTTCAGTACAGGAATCATGATGTGCCATTGTTAGGGTTCCTTGGCTCATTTTAGGGGTTTGTAGTATAGGCTAAATTAGGCTTGGATTCTGGTACCATGATACTCGTGAGGATGAGACGAGTTGATTGGTTCCTTTACCTTTCATTTATATTGCTTGTGTAGGATTTTTAAATGACACATGTTTGTAGTTACAACAAGGTATTTGTAGGTAAAGGTGTCCTAGGCTAAAGCGACGAAGAGAGGAAGAAGAAGCTTGCGTGGCAACATGTGACTTGACCATTTGAATTTTCGTGCAGTTTTCTGAATACATCACGTGATTTGATTATATTAATTGTTTCTATTATATGTACAAACAAACAAAGTAGCACAGATGGCAAGCAGGTATCGGAAACGTGCATAAGGACCTGGGTTCGATCCCTAGGTCCCAACATTTGTTTCATGTTATTTTTCATCAGGTGATCAGGCGTGTTGCTTAGCATGACGTCCACCATATGCCATCAAGATCCAACCATCAAACACATCTCCAGCCAAGATCCAACGTGCCATCATTGGAGGATCACCATACATCTCAAGTCAACATACACACCAGATCAGTCAAAGTCAAACAAGCCTTGGAGTTTTGGGCCAAGAAAATCAGATTCAAACCCCTTTTTTTCCTAATGTTGTCAGGCCCATCTCTATACTCTTTTATTTTCTTCTTTTTTTAATAATTCTTTTAATATTTCTTTTAATTATTTTAATTCACAAAAATTAATCTTTTTTATAAAATCATAAAATCAAGAATTCATAAAAATTAGAATTAGATTATTTTTGTCAAATTTAATTTTGTTAATGTAGTTTAATTTAGTTTAACTTATGGAAATTTTAATTTATTTTCATAAATAAAATAAAATAGCAATTAGGTTAAATTCTTGATTTAATTCTTTAATTTTTTCTCAAATAAACAAAACACAAAAATAGGTTTTTTTAGAATAAATTAGTTTATTTTTCTTAATTTAAAATTAATTAGAATTAGGATTTTCTTTTTAATTTAATTGTTTCATTATTTTCTTAAATAACAAAAACATGACAAAACATCTTTTTTTTAATCAATCGCAAATAGGTTTAGTCAAGGGTCAAAACCCTAGTCGTTTCGTATTTGATTCATCGCGCGCTTGTTGATTATTTTTGCCAATATTTTTTGTAACTGTTCATGGTTTGTAATAGTTTAATTTAGGGTTTTATTTACTATTTAAATTCCCGGGTTTTTAGCTATGTAATTAATCCCCCACCCCGAAGCCTTGTAATAGCGTAGATTTATTTTCTCGCATTTTTAATTCCCGCAAATATTTAACTGTTTAGATGTATGCTAATAGGATTGTATGACAAGAATGCTTGACAAATTAATACGGCTAGAAAACCCTAATGTGCAAAGATAAATAACTGAAACAGATCACTCTCACATATCACTCTTAGGATATACCCTCACTTCGGTTGCCTTCGGTAAACGATCATTAAGTATAGGATACATTAGTGGTTACCCTTCTTTCTAAAAAGATCTAATGTCCTATTTGAATATTGCCTCGAAAATGTTGCCTCGGAAATGTTGCCTTAAAAAAGATCTTAAGACTATAGGGTTATTACTAAGATGTCCTAATATTGCTTTAGTGATTGTACGTCCCTTTTGAATTGACCCTTACAATTCCAACGACAGTGCTACCTATTTCTTAATAGTAGGATAGTGCTGTCTAAAGGAAACAAGAATAGAAACGATCTTTTTTTTGAGTAGGTACTTGCTCAAATCAAAGCTTTTCACACTTACACTTTTCAAACAAATTTTCAAAACAACTTCGTCACACTCTTAAGGACTGATACAAGGGTTATCACGAAGTAAAACATTTTCAAAACAAAGCACATACACAAGCAATTTTAAAAAGATGAGGAAGTACCTAACAGCCCATGAAAAACCATGGATAGAAAGGGTGCTAACACCTTCCCTTTCTATAATCTACCCCCCGTACTCAGAAACATCTCGAAAAAGGATTTTTTTTGTACTTTTTTCCTTTCCGATTGGATGAAATAAAAATCGTTGGCGACTCTTGCTTACCGTGACATTTTGCGAATGCAAAATGCAAAACGTAAACCAACATCAAACAGTCGGTTCTGCCACCGTATCACACCATGTAGTGTGGGTTAACATATATTGCCTTAACCTCTTGGCATCCCAAGCCAATGCGCAACAAGTTTTCTCCAGGAGTGAGTACATGGTCTCGCAGTTAGTGAGTTTCTTGCTGAGGTAATAAATCACATGCTCCTTTCTGCCTGTTTTGTCTTGTTGTCCCAAAACACAACCCATTGATCCTTCGAGCACTGTTAGATACATAATGAGTGGTCTTCCGGGGACTGGCGGAATTAAGATTGGTGGCTCTTGCAGATATTGTTTTATCGTCTCGAAGGCCATTTGACAATCATCATTCCATACTACCGTCAGATCTTTTTGTAATAACTTGAATATCGGATCACATGTGGCTGTTATATGTGATATGATTCTTGATATGTAATTTAATCGCCCTAAGAAACCATGCACTTCCTTTTCTATCCTCTGTGTTGGAATCCCTTGTATAGATTTTACTTTGTCGGGGTCCACTTCGATACCCCACTGGCTTACAATGAAACCCAATAATTTGCTTGATCTGACGCCAAATGTACATTTGTTCGGATTTAGCCTGAGTTTGAACTTACGTAGCCGTTCAAATAGATTTTGTAAATGTATGATGTGTTCCTCCTCCGTATGGGATTTGGCGATCATATCATCTACGTACACTTTAACCTCTTTGTGGATCAAATCATGGAATAATGTGACCATTGCCCTCTGATAGGTTGCCCCTGCATTCTTGAGACCGAATGGAATTACCTTGTAGCATAAAGTTCCCCAAGGTGTCATGAAGGTAGTCTTTTCCATGTCTTCAGGTACCATTTTGATTTGATTATAGCCCGAGAAGCCGTCCATGAATGAAAATACTAAGGCTTGAGCCATGTTATCCACCAGAACATCTATGTGAGGTAGCGGGAAATCATCCTTGGGGATAGCATTGTTCAGATCTCGATAATCCACACACATGTGTACCTTGCCGTCTTTCTTGGGTACTGGCATAATGTTAGCTATCCAGGGTAGATAATCTACCACTGTTAAGAACCCTGCATCAAATTGTTTAAGAACCTCTTCTCTGATTTTGCTAGACATCTCTGGACGAGTTCTCCTGAGTTTTTGCCTAACTGGAGAACACCCTTCTTTGAGAGGTAGTCTGTGTACCACGATGTCTGTATCCAACCCTGGCATGTCTCTGTAAGACCAGGAGAATATATCCATATACTCATGCAATAACTTGATCAGCTTGTCTTTGACGCTCTGTTCCAATATGGCCCCTAACTTGATTTCTTTTGGATCTTCCTTTGTGCTCGGATCAATGGTTTCGATAGCCTCTTGATATGGTTGTATGCTGTCAGCCTTTCGTTCTATTTCTCTCGCCATTTCCTCAGAGAGTTCAAGATCTTCATTATCTTTCTCTTCGGCTTGGTTGATAGGAGCATCAAAATTATATAGGGTCGCAGCATTAACATTATCGGTGGTTTTGGGCATGGATCTACACATTTATCATGTTTTGGTGCAGATTTTAGTATATGAGTTTTTGAAAATCCATATGCAGAGAAAGTATTGCCATTTTTAATTTTTAAGGAATAAATGCAAGAGAAAGACAAGGATATTTATTGGAAAAAAAATAACATTTATATATTGTAAATATTGTCTGAAACAAAATGGGGAACCCTTACAAGTAACCCATATGCCTCGTGTTTGACATAGGTTCTCTTAAAATAATAAAAATTACTTAGGAAAGAAAAAGATCTCGGGAATCTCCACGGAAGTCCAGCTTTTGATTTCTTCTCTTGGAGCGCACTCCCTGATGAAGTCAGTTGCCTTTCTGGTGTGAACTTTGTTGGATATCTTTGCCACGTGTCTGCCGTGCTCTGTTCCCTTGTTGACAAAGGACTCTTGAATCAGAGGGAAACATGCCTTGCCTCTTAGAGTAGCTTTCGATGATTCATAGCCCAAACCAAAGTGATTCTTCTTCTCAGGAATTTCATGGAGCTTTCCCCATCCGTTCGAGGCATTACATTCCATAGTTACTTACAGATCTCTCCACGATGTCACTTTAGGATTTTTACCCTTCTCGACTGGTAAAGTCACCATTGAAGCAATTTCCAAGGCTTGGAATGGGGTAGCTATACAGTCTTCATTGAAACTGATATATCTGTATGATTCAATGTGAATTACGAAGATATCTTCCTCTCCACCGATTATGATTAATTTCCCTTCCCCTAGGAACTTTAATTTTTGATCCAGGGTCGAGGTGACTGCCCCCGCTTCATGGATCCAAAGTCTCCCCAGTAAGCAAGTGTATGCTGGTTCTATATCCATGACCTGGAAAGTGATATTGAATATATGCGGCCCAATTTTAACTGGAAGATCTACCTCTCCTAACACTTAGCTTTGAGAGCCGTCAAATGCTTTTACTATTGTAGAACTTTTCCTCATCACAACATCATCTATTATTAACTTTATCAGACTGGACTTTGGCAACACATTGAGGGTAGAACTGGTATCAGTGAGAACCCTGGATAAATGGGTAGTACCTATTTGCATATTAATATGGAGTTCCTTGTTATGAGCTTGACCCTGTGGCGGCAATTCATAGTTGTTGAAACCCAAGTATGATCCGGATGTTAGGTTTGCTATGACATTGTCAAATTGATTCACCCAAATTTATTCCGCAACGTGAGCCGAACTTAGTACTTTCATCAAGGAGTCTCAATGCGCTTCAGAGATGATGAGTAGTGAGAGTATGGAGACTTTCGCTGGAGTTTAGTGAAGTTGATCCACCACTATGTAATCACTTATTTTGATTATTTTCATAAACTCTTCTGCCTCTTGATCAGTAAAGTTTTTGCTTGGGGATTCTGTCTCTTGATTTGTATCAGCTACGACTTTTCATTTATCCTTCGTTGGAGCCTCATCTTTCTTCTTTGATGGTTCAGCTTTGAAAATTTGACCTCTTCGGTTCATACCCCTTATCCCTGCTATATTGGAAATTGCAGGTCCCTGACTTGGTGAGGGCTCACTTTCTTGTTTCACTCTATTAATGTATACAGATGAGTCATAACTCCACGGTACTGCTTTATTCCTCTCATAAGGGATATGTGAGGGTCCCTTAATCACCATTGTGGCCTTTGGAATAATTGGTATTAGGAGAGTCTTCTTGGGTGCCATCCGTGTGGTCTCCGTTGATTCTTCCCACGGGATCACTAGAGTTTTCTTGTTAAGATCTGGGCCTTGGCAAAGGATTACCAATGGCTTCTTTCCTTCAATCGAGGATACATATTTTTCTTCAGGGTATGGTCAGAATTAGACTATCCCCTAGCCCGTTAGTCTTTTCAAATTTCTTTCGAAGGCTTTATAATGTTCCAACAGGAACCCAAATTCGAACAAATATTCTTTTAACAAGTCAATTGGGGTTTCTGCTTGTCTTATTGCCCCAAATTCAGTGACTACTTCAATTGAATTTATTGTCGGTCCTCCATGCGGAGGCATGTGATTTGTCTTGATGTTAGGTTTCTCAAAGGTGATATCTTGAGATTCTAACAAGTCCTGCACTTTGTGTTTGAATGCCCAGCATTGCTCTATGGTGTGCCCTGTAGAATTAACATGGTATTCACATTTGGCATCGACATTATACTTTCATGGGATTGGCCCGACTGGAGGAGCTAGAGGTTTGATTTCCACCAATGATGCCTTAACCAAGTGTTGTAATAAATTGATGGGTGGCATAGGGAGTGGATTAAAGTTTCTTTGTGGCATTTTAAATTTATCCTGCTGCTGCCCTTACGGGATCATTGGTGGTTGTGATGCCCTTGGTTGTGAGGCCACGACATTAATTTCTCCCTGTTTTCTTTTCGGGTAGTTTGAAGTAGGTCTTTTTGGATTATGAGGAGCATTTGATGATCCTCCTGATATCTTCCCACTTTTTATTCCAGTCTCGATTCTTTCTCCGATAGTCACTAGATTTGAGAATCCCGAAGAGATACTCCTAACCATTTTCTTGTAATACAACCCTTGCAAAGTTCCAATGAACATGTCTAACATTTCCTTTTCTAATTGTGGTGGTTGCACACGGGATGCCATCTCCCTCCATCTTTGAGCATATTCCTTGAAGGACTCTTCTTTCTTCTCTGACAGATTCTGGAGTTGCATGCGGGTAGGCGCCATGTCCAGGTTATACTTGTAATGCTTTAAGAAAGCATTAGCAAGATCTGCCCAAGTTTGAAAGTGTGTTCGCTCCAGTTGCATATACCAGTCTAAAGATGCCGCACTCAGGCTATCCTAAAAACAGTGAATCATTAGCTTCTGATTGTGGGCATGGGCATGTATTTTCCTGCAATACATGCGTATATGATTTCTTGGACAGGTTAGACCCTTGTATTTTCCAAAGTCAAGTACTTTGAACTTTGGTGGAATTACCACATCAGGAACTAGGCCCATTTCGAGAGGGTCTACCTCGAAAGCATGAAAACCTTCCACAACTTTTAATCTTTCCTCTAGAGCTTTATACTTATCTTCCATCAGTGGATTGTCAACAACATGAGTACCAGTCATATTTAAGGGTGCCTGGTTGGCATCCTCGGGGTCGTGGTCTCTGTATTATAGGTCCAAGTAATTGTCTGTGTTGTTGACTGGGATTTGTAGGGTCCCTACTTTTGATGGTGGTGGAACAAGCCCTTCAGTCTCAGCTTCTTGTTGGACCATGACAAACTTTTGGAGTCCTGCCTCTAGTTCTTTCCTTGGTTGGTGACCGCTTGATACACCAATGGTTTGGGCTACTTCTTCGAAAGCTACCCTGGGAATCTGGTCTTGCCTGTCAATGATGTTCTTCAAAGCTAGAAAAACTTGGCTCAGATCTCCCTTTATTGAACTCACATCACCCTTTACTTGGTCGATATATTCTTTGAATGCAACCCGAGTCTCCTCAATTTGTTCCATTGCTTTTTGCTGGTAGGCCCTTGTTTGATATGGAGGCGAATGAGGTGGAGATCTTGTTCTACCAATGGTTTACTGGAGAGATTTTGTGAGAGATGAGTTTTTATATGATATGCAAGTGTTTTATGAATGCATGCATGCAGATGAATGTGTATGAACATGAAATGTCTTATTCAGTTAGGTACACAATTATCTTTTGTTTGTTATTATTTTAATTGGCAACTGTCTTTGAAATGGATACGCAAACGGGATACGGAAACAAAATGCCTTTTTTGGAAATAACATAATCCAGATATTGAAAAATATTACAACTTTGAATCAAAACTTGTTCACATAAACATAAATGAAGGGAAATACATCTTCTAGGTGAGCCTGCGGATTTGTGCTTTGAAACAATCAACCATTGCTCGACAGAGATGGAGAAAGTATTCAAAGTCCTTTGGAAGAGGAACCATTAGACTTTTTGTGTCTCTCAGACTGCTAGGGATATCCTCAACAAGATTGTTGGCTAAGAAGACAAGCTTTTCATGTCTTTCTTTGTAATGCCGATACTCTTGATAAAGACGTGGGATTATCTTATGGTTGTCTCTCCCTGCTTGGGCGATCTTGACATACTACACTTCCAAATACATCTTTTCACCCCTCATTTCTGTATAAAGTCTTTGCTGAATAAGGAAGTCTTTTTTGAGACCCTGCAATTCTAGGCATACTTGTTTGTATTCTTTAGTTTTCTGAACCAAGAGTCCTTGTTCCTCCAGCCTCTCAAGGCGTTCCTTATTATCTACTTCTTGCATGTGTTGCAATCCAGTGGTGAGGTACTTTATTTTCTCTTCTTGGTCTAAGGAAACTTGTGTTAGACCTTGGATCGGGGATTTTAGGTCTTCCTCTAGTACCTTCTTGTCATGTGTAGCCTTTTCATACCATCTGGTTAACTTTCCAATTTCAGCAGCAGCATCTTCTAACCTTTGGTTGTGGGAATCCAGATTGAAGGTTGCACTTAGCAGCCCTTCGGTTGTACGCTTTCTCTTGAGACTCTGCTTCTCCAATTCTTTTTGATCTCTCTCAATTTGTAGGTCCTTGAACTCAAGTATGAGCTGCATCTGCTTCTTCTCTTTGGTTAGATCGCGAATGTTGAGTTCCAACTCTTTCTTTTCCTTTTGAGCTTGCTTTAGGGAATTTTTCAAATTGTCAACTTCTTCCAAGGATATAGGTGTGACCTCTGGGACCTCTGTCTTGTACCCTGGATCTATCTCAAAGGGCATCTTGATAATCTGTACCCTATCTCTGACCCATCTGGTGTAAGGCTCTCTTGCCACGACATTCTTTCTTTCAACTTTCCTCTTATTGACCTTATTCCAAGCCCGGATAACCTTGTTGAGAAACTCTTGGTCCTTTGTACCCATGTCGTGGATGATCAATGGTCGGAGTTGTTCGTCTGTAGGTCTGTATTCCAAGGGGTACCCTAGCTGTCGCAGGGCCAGAGTAGGGTTGTAGTTGATACAACCTCGTGATCCAATCAACATGGCATTAGGAAAGTATCCACGGCTAATAGTGACGTCACCAATATCTAGCTTCCTTGTATACCATAGTATCGTGTTTGCAGTGAGAGACTTTAATTTCTGGGGCCATTCACACTTGGTCAGCCTTAGAATCATACAGTCTTCTTTTTAAAGATGGGTCATGAACCAAGTATATATGAGCGGAATGCAACAATTCAAAGTGCCTTTTCTCTTTTCATACATCACATGCAAAGTGTAATAAACTTCAGCAAGTAGAGTAGGAGTTGGATCAGTATTAAAGACTTTCGTACCCCAAAATATGCTAATGGTTGCAGGGTCAATATAGTATGTGGTCGGAGGAAATAAAATTACATCAAATACCACTAGCTCCAAACAATCAACACAAGACACCCGTTCTTTATAGTTGGAAAATTCAAGCGTTTTATCTTCCAAGTATATCCTTTTGATTCCTTGTATCGGACCTTCCTGTCGGTAATTTTGCACCAACTCAGGGTAGGGGATCCCTAAGCCTTTTTCCAAAACTTTGACTTCAACAGTTTATCCGATTCCTACATAGGCCTTCTCTTTGGAAAAGCTTAGAATTCTGTTAAATTCTTCCAGAGCCAGTGCTACCTAGAAGTCTTGGAAAATAAAACATCTCAGCGGAGGGTCGTAGAACTGAATGAAGGCGGATACAACATCCATTTGAACATCTACTCTGGTAAAGTCAAGGGTATCCCCATAGAGACAAGCGTACATCTTCATAGCTCTCTCAGATAACTTCCCCTTTATAATTTTGATTTCTGAAAGGTCGGGCTGGAAGGCACTGACGCAGACAAGTTGTTTCCTTTTGGTATCCATTTTTTTATACAGTCCCCAAAAACTCAATTTTATTCTCTTTTGTTTTAGTACCTTGTGAATAAGACAGATGAATGACGCAACTGATGAATATATGACAAATATGAATGCATGAATGTATGGATGTATGGTTTAGTGGCGGGGTTTTGTGATAAGTACCCTTAGAAGGTAAGTTTCTTAGTTTTGACTTGAGGTTAATCTACCCTCCCAGAAGGTGGTTTCCTTAAGGGTGTCATGAATAACACCAGAGGGAAAAGGCACAAGGGCCTCCCTTAGGAGGAGCCTCTTTATGGACCGAGACTTTCGTCTTAAAGTCGTGAAAGGTCTCATCATGAATTTTTAGTTTAAGCTCGTTACAAAGAGTTGTGGGTGATCTTCCAAAGTCCTACTCGTCAAAAGGATATCTCTCAATAAGTATTACTTTTTCAGAAGTTCACCGACTCTAGGTGAAGTCGTCACATAAACTAGCAGGGATGATGTATCCCCTAAGCTAATAGACAAACCTTCTTTCTAAGGGTTACATTGAAAATATTTTGAGAAATAAAAAAATCCCACCACGCAGTATATATGATGATAAAAAAATTGATAATAAATAAATAAATGCAATAAATAAAATTTATGCAAATAAATAAATAAAGAAATAGATAAAAACCCCCAAAGTAAAAACTCTAAAACCTAAAGTCAGATCTCCAGCAGAGTCTCCAGCTGTTGCGACTGGTTTTTAAATTAAGAGTCGCCACTATTATTTTTATCCTAGGGAATGGAATCTAACAGAAAACCCTAATTCACAGACAGAGATTCTAGGTTTCAGACTTCTTTAGACGAAAGGAAGGTGTTAGGCACCTTTCATCTACCTTGTTCACAAGGATATTAGGTTTTAGGTTTAGGTTTGGGGTAAACAGGGTTTTAAGTTTTAATTAGGAGGAAAGGGTTTAAATTCTTTTATAGGGGAAAAAGGGTTATAATTTTTTATAGGGGAACTGGCTACTATTTTTGATCGTATGCCTACGTATCCTCTTATGAGGAATCAGAGTCCCAATTCGTAGTTCGTATGGGTTTGAGTTTTTTCTGGGTTGCAAGCGTACTTTGAATCACCTCGCATTTTGGCCGGGAGTAGTGATTGCGGAGATTTTGGCTAAATGCGCAGTAAGTCAAAATATGCTTGAAACCCTTTTGCAAAAATAGTTGGTTAGATTATTTGATTGCGAAAACAAGTTTGAGATTTGTTGAGTGGTTTTTATAGGTATTAATTGCAAAAATTCTTATTAATTCATGATATAAAAAATATTTAATGCAAATAATATAAGAAAATAATATGCAATTTTTGATGTAAAATAACTTAAGTGATATAAAATATTCACAATAAAAAATTATAATTACAATAATTGAAAATAATTGCAAAATAGAAAAAATAAAGGAAAAAAACAATTTATGAACAGGGGTGCATCTTCTGGTTGTTAAGCCCTAGCAAAATTTTTGGAATGAATTGATGTTCTGAAAGGGGCAAAAGTTCTGTAGGGAATGCTGGGAAATTGATTGGGTTTTGGCCCAGTCGTAGAACTTCTGAAAAGGCACGTTGTAAGCAAAGTAAGGAAATAAGGATGTCAAATTATGGGTTAAGCCCACTACTCAGAGTTTCTGGAAAAAGGTTGACATAAAGCATATAAACCTAATGTTGATTCTGGACAAGGAAAAAAATCTGAAACCTTGGTTAAGCCTACTCAGAACTTCTAAAAAGGGAACTACATCTGAACGTAAGAAATTATCATGAACATGCAATCAGAATATAAGACTATCTACAGATCTTCTCTATGGTTTCAACCCTTCCTATGTTCTTTTGACCCTACCCATCATGAAAACAATAGATAAACATATTAAAATTTGTTACCCTTTTGGCGCTTTTACTTCTGATTCTGGTACATGTTTGGCTGTCCTTTCCTTCTCCTTCTGAAGATTCTGGTGACAGCGGCGACGGAAGGTGGAGCGATGGCGATTGAAACTAGGATTCCAGATATTGGAATCTCAGTTGTTCTTCTTCGTGTTCTTTTTCTGTGTTTTCCAGAAATTCTCTCCTTGCTCTTTCTTCAAGCGTTACTGTGTTGCTTTACTCAGCCAACTTGTCTCCCTTCTCGTCAGAAACTTTTCTCCTTTTTTTTCCTTTTCTAATTTTCTCCCCTATTTATAATGTTCAACTTTTGGGCTTAGACCATGGCTGGAACAAAGATTGAGGATGAAATTAAAAAGATTTGATTGGAATTGATTTTTTGTGGAAGATTTGATTGGAATTGACACAACGCACGTCCAACAGATTTGGGCTTGGGTTGCTTAGCCTCTGAAACTCTGAGCTTGGGATGTGGAAGATAATCTGATTCTGCCCTTGCTTGCCTCTGCTAGAAGATGTGATATTCTAGTTCCGTACTAGCTTGTGCGTGATTTTGGCTCTAATCTGCACAACTTTTTATGTTTGCTTCTGTAAGGAAGAACTTCTAGGATTTCTGTCTCAGAAGTTCCGATGGGTCAGCGCTTGATCCATACAGCCTAGCATTTCTTTGTTTGCAGTCAAAACTTCTCCCTTAATTCAATTGGGCCTAGCGCTAATTCTTCCTTTCTTTTGCATACTCCCGGATTTAACTTTCACCCCTCCTTTTTAATAACAACTAAATCTTCTTGTTCTAAAATACACCCCCTTGATCTTGAATAAAGATAGTCCATCAGATATTGCTGTATCATCTTTAAATTAAATAACTCTAAGAAAATGGATTACTAAGGTAGGTCAAATTTGGGGTATGACACGAGCCTCGACATAATGTCTACTCGGGTTTTTTGTTCAAGGGGAACATATGTCTGCTCAGCTGTTTTTCGCGGGGAACATATGTCTGCTAGGATGGTGTGTTCGCGGGGAACATATGCCTGCTTGGCTGTTGTGTTCGCAGGGAACGTATGTCTGCTCGGATGGTGTGTTTGCAGGGAACATATGCATGCTCGACTGTTGTGTTTGCAGGGAACGTATGTCTGCTCGGCTGGTATGTTCGCATGGAATGTATGCCTGCTTAGCTATTATGTTCGCATGGAACCTATGTCTTCTCGGTTGGTGAGTTTGTAGGGAATGTATGCCTGCTCGACTGATGTGTTTGCGGGGAACGTATGTCTGATAGGTTGGTGTGTTCATAGGGAACATATGCCTTCTTGGGTGTTATGTTCACGAAATTGGTTTGTTTATGCAATTGATGGCAACTTTTTTCTCAGAGTTGTTGGAAACAGTCTGCACTTAATGGCACCCCCGATGCCATGATAGTTGAGCAGGGCATCAATGTCCTCGATATGCTCGTCAGAATCAGTTGTCTCATCATACGTTCCTAGATTCGGTGTATTCTCAAGCCCCGCGGGGAGGGAAGCATCCATATTCTCCCAAGATAATGGATTATAGGGATCCTCATCATTTCTCAGGTCCATATATGGTGGTGACAGGAAATCATGCTTTCCTCGCCGAGGAAAATTGTTCCGATGGGGAGATGGGCTTTTCGGTCTTCCTTTTGGTTTCTTGGCCACCGGGGAGAGTTGGCCTCTCTAAGGAGGGGTTTGATCGTGTTTCTTGATGGCTAATATACACGCTCTTTCTTTCCCCCAACGGTGATCATGTCGTCGAGGAGACAGGCTGCGTGATCTTTGTCGTTGGTGCCTCCACGGGGGAGACTTTGACAGACGAGTATTTTCCAATGCCCCAAACCTCTTGTTTTGTTGGAAGATTAGGGAGTTGGTCTGGTTGAGAGCTGCGAGCAGGGCAGCTATAGCAGGATCAACTCTGGGTAGAGAAGGGAGTGCTTGTGTGTTCTTCAGTGCTCCTTCTTGAGCCTTCTTGATCTTTGAAGCTTTGACGTATTGAATGTTTACGTCTTCAACCTCGTCGAAGGGTAGGGAGACGGTTCGATCATCCCTTAATGGGATGACATCTTCAATAAAAGCATCCTGCCACAGTCATTTGTCTTGCAAACAGGGGAAATGATGGGTTTGTGAGCATTGTTGTTGTCGTTAAAGTTGGCCATAAATGGAATCTTGATTATCTGCTTTAATCTTTGGTTTCCAAGGGAAAAAAATGGGGAAAGCAGGTTTCTCATAGACGACACCACTAATCTTACTGGTTGGTCAGAACCTGAAGTGAGCCAGAGACTTCAACTTCAATGTTGGAATCGAGGAGGAGAGGAGTGTACATGCAACACACTCTGATGCTAAAGTTAGTAGGAGCACATATACGTTTAAGTGTTTCTTAGGGTTAGAATTGAATTACCCGACCTTCTCAAATGATAGGGTTTTTATAGTTCCCCTAGCATTTAGCCATTGGTCCATATTTTGGGATGAATTTGGAATCCAGGCCTAAAATATGTGACTGCCAGGAATATAGGCATAAAACCAGGGATCTTGGAAAGCTCCCTGAAACTAGCCATTGGGGCGGGCAGATATGTACTTCTGGGCAGCAATGGTGCCCAGCCAGCAGGTGACCAATTGTCCCCAGTTGAGGGGAAAGATGCGAACCTCGAAGTTGGTGTAGGTGGAGGTCTGGCAGAGGACAGTGATGGTTCATAGGTCCTATGGCCTGGTGAAGATATGTCCCCGACGGAGGGGCAGGAGGGAAAACAGTGATAAACCAAGGTAGCTGTGGTGAGTTCCAAGTGGATGAAAATGGTGTGTTGAGGTTTAATAATAGGGTGTGTGTTCCAGATGTTCCAGAGCTTAAGAAGAGTATTCCCGAGGAAGGACATCAAAATAGCTTGAGTATTCATCCGGGTGCTACAAAGATGTATTAGGATTTGAAGAAAATTTTTTGGTGGTCGGGAATGAAGAAGGAAGTTGCCAAATTTGTGTATTCCTGTTTGACTTTCCAGAATTCCAATATCGAACATTAGAAGCCTATAAATCTTATGCAACCTTTAAGTATTTCGCAGTGGAAATGGGATAGTGTTTCAATTGATTTTGTATCGGATTTGCCAAAGACTGCTTGAAGAAATAATTCAATTTGGGTGTGGATAGTCTGACTAAGTAAGCTCATTTCTTACTGATGAAAATTAATCATTCCACAGAGAAGATGGTAGAGATATATATTGATGAGATTGTAAAGTTGCACGTATACCTTCGAGTATTGTGTCAGATAGAGATCTTAGGTTTATGTCGATGTTTTGGGAAGGTTTGTAGTATGCTTTTTGTACTAAGTTGAGGTCAAGCTTTGTATATCATCTGCAGACGGGTGGTCAGACAGAGAGGACTATCCAGTCTTTAGAGGATTTGTTGAGGGCTTGTGTGTTGGAACAAGTAGGTGCTTGGGACAGCCACTTGTCTTTTATTGAGTTTATATACAATATTAGTTTTCATTCTAGTATTGGAATGGCACTGTATCGAGCGTTGTATGGTAGAAGTTGTAGAACTCCATTGTGTTGGCATGAGTCAGGCGAGAGTGTTGTACTCGGACCTAAGGGTGTGCAAGAAACGTCTAAGAAGATCAGGATGATCTAAGAAAAGATGAAAGCTTCTCATAGTGTTCAGAAGAGTTATCTTGATAAGAGGAGGAAGGAACTTGAGTTTCAAAAGGATGATCATGTGTTTTTAAGGGTCACTCTGGTGACTGGTGTTGGTAGAGCTCTAAAGTCGAGGAAGCTTACATCGCATTTCGTTGGTCTATATCAGATATTTGAGAAGATATGTGAAGTAGCTTATCAGATTACTTTACTGTCGCCGCTTTCAAATCTTCATGATGTGTTTAATGTGTCTCAGTTGAGAAAGTACATTCCATATCCTTCTTGTGATACGGTGGGAGAACTGAGTTGGGTGTTTTGCGTTTTATCGCAAATGTTGCGGATAGCAAGAGTCGCCATCGACTTTTCTTTTATTCAATAAAGGAAAGGGTGAAAATAATAGGAAATACCTTTTGAGATATTCCTTTGAGTTTGAGGGGTAGGTTATGAAAAGGGAAGGTATTAGCACCCTTTTCATCTGTAGTTATCTACGGGCTCTTAATTGCTTGATTACTTTGAAATGCTTTATGTATGTGTATGTTTGAAAATGTTTGAAGATTTTTGAAGATGGTAATTTTGTAATGATTCTCGTAACATTGAGAATGTATATAAAAATGTTTATTTTGGAAATATTTTGAAAACACCTTAGTGCGGCAAATTTGCAATGATTCTCGTATCGTTGAGAATGTATGCAAAATGTTTGTTTTGAAAATATTTGTTTGAAAAGAGAGTGTTTGAAAAGATGTTTTTTTTAAAGTGTGAGGTGTGAAAATAGTTTTAGTTTGTGAGAAAGCAATTACGAGCAATCTACCTACTCAAAAAGTCTATGTTCTTTTCCTCCTCCTTTAGATAGTGCTATTTTACCATTGGTTGGTAAGGAGCCATATCATTAGATGTGAGGGACATGCGTGGCTCATCGTACAGTTATAGAAGGCAACTTGTAAGATATTTTAGCAATTTTCATAAGGGACTAAGATCGTTTATCGAAATCAACATCGAAGATTCATCGAGGGACTACGATCTTTTAATCGAGGGTCTTTACTAAAACATCCCACATTCGAGGGATATGACTTTTTAAATCCGAGGCAATAAGTGTGGGTTACTATAATAAGGTGGGAGAAATGACTTGGGTGTCTTGCACTGTATCGCAAGTTTTGCGGATAGCAAGAGTCGCCACCGAATTTTCTTTTATCCAATAAAGGAAAGGGTGAAAAGAACAGGAAAGACCTTTTGAGAATTTTCTTGAGTTCAGGGGGTAGGTTATGAAAAGGGAAGGTGTTAGCACCCTTTTCATCTATAGTTATCTACGGGCTCTTAATTGCTAGCTCACTTTGAAATGCTTTGTGTTTGTGTAAGTTTGAAAATATTTTGAAAATGCCTTTGTTTGGCAAACTTTACAATGATTCTCGTATCGTTGAGAATGTATACAAAGTGTTAGTTTTGAAAATATTTGTTGAAAAGGTGTGTTAGGAAAGATGTTTTAAAAAGTCCAATGTAAGTCAATTTTTGTAATGATTCTCGTATTGTTGAGAATGTATACAAAATGTTTGTTTTGAAAAGGGTTTTGAAGGTGTGAAGTGTGGAAATGATTTTACTTTGTGAGAAACCAATTACGAGTAATCTACCTACTCAAAAAGTGTTTGTTCTTTTCTTCCTCCTTTTGATAGTGCTATTTTACCATTTAGTGGTAATGAGCCATATCATTGGATGTGAGGGACAAGTGTGGGTCATCGTACAGTCATAGAAGGTAACTTGTAATATGTTTTAGAAATTTTCGTATGGGACTAAGATCATTTACTGAAGGCAACATTTGAAGGGTCATCGAGGGACTATGATCTTTTAATCGAGGGTCTTTGCTAAAACATCCCACGTTCGAGGGAAATGACTGTTTATATATGAGGCAACAAGTGTGGGTTACCCTAGAGGTGCATATGTGTAAAGTGTTTTGTTTTCATTTATATTTTCTTGGGTTAGGTTTTTCTAATGTTTTATTTTAAATCTTGTCATACAAACCCTAATTACTAACAATAATAAGGAAAGCGATAAATTGCAGAATTTAAATGTCCTACGATATTACAACGCTTTGGGAATGGGGGGTACAAGCTTGCAAAATAGGGGAAGAAAGCAATAAAGCCTAAATTATCTATTACAAACCATTGAATATGAATAGAATGTACAAAATATAAAGAGGAAGAAAGAAATTGTTTTTTTAGGGTTTTGATGGAAAAAAGTTTTAGTAATTAACCTAATTAGGATAATTAAATTTAATTGCAAGAAAAGTTAAATAATTTTAACAAAACCTAAAATCTAAGTTCATTGAAATTAAGAAGAAAATAAAAACTAAGTCTAAATAATTTGTTTTAGAAAATAACTTGAATGTTAATGTTAATTAAGAAAATATTTTACAATGTAAAAAGAAATGATAATATTTAACTTAATAAAATAAAATGCTTAAATTAAATTATTTAAGAAAAAAATAATGTTTTTGTATTTTTTGGTTTTAATAAAAGAAATATATAAATAAAAATGATATAAATATAAAAAGTAATAAAAATAAATAGGTTGGGGTGTTGAAAAGTAAAATGGGGGTTAAGAATTAGCAAAGAAGGCCCAAATCACGTTTTTGTTTGAAATCAAAAATAAAAAAATAAAAAAATGGGCTTGTTGTTTTTAGTAAGAAGGGGTGTATGATAGTAAAAACAAAAAAGAAGAAGGCCCAAGTTCTGGGAAGTCCAGCGCTTTGTTTGGATTCCATATGGCTGACTTATGAGAGTGCATCATGGGGTATGTGTCTTGGTGCATTTGATTTAACTTCCTGGCAGATCTGATGGTGATGGAGAAAGGTGCATGGTACGCGAGCTACCTTGGCTTGCACATGATCTAAGACAAAGAAATATGAAATAAATAAAAGGGTACCGCTGCGGCTCGAAACCAGGTCCCTATACACTAATGCCTTACACATGCTTCCTCTTCCACTTGGATGGCTGTTTTACTTGTTTATAAAACAACTTGCAATAAACTTAAAATAAACTTGATCCTGATTGTACTTCATCCCTAACTTCGCGCCAGAAGCCATTGTCAACATTTTCAAATTTCTAAACTTGCTCATTTCTCAACCATTTTCAAAAGTGTAAACATGAAACTTGCTCCATTTTCACCATAAATTCAACCATGTAAATAACTAAAGTTATAAATTAAAGATAAACAAGAAAGTTCATCTTCAAAATTCGCATCACTCAGGAAACATAAATGAAAACTAAAGGCATGGTTAACTTAAGGGCAATGATGTCTACATTTTTCATTCACAAAGTAACCATTAATGATGATAGTGGCGAGATTTCAAAGTTAAGAAAACTTACCTCAAAACTGGTGTAATACGTTGGGAGAACTGACTTGGGTGTTTTGCATTTTATCGCAATTGTTTCGGTTAGCAAGAGTCTCCACCGACTATTCTTTTATCCAATAAAGGAAAGGGTGAAAAGAATAGGAAAGACCTTTGAGATTTCTCTTGAGTTCAGGGGGTAGGTTATGAAAAGGGAAGGCATTAGCACCCTTTTCATCCGTAGTTATCTACGGGATCTTACTTGCTAGCTCACTTTGAAATGCTTTGTTTGAAATGTGTTTGTGATGGGTTTTGAAAGTATTTTTGAAAAGTGCCTTCATTTAGGTGAAATTTTTAATGATTCTCGTCTCTATAAGAATGCATACAAAGTGTTGAATTTTGAAAATATTTCATTAGAAAGTGTTGGTGTGTTTGAAAGATGTTTTTGAAGATGGTTATGAGCAAGCAACTATGAATGTTCTACTTACTCAAAAAGTCTTTGTTCATTTCCTCCTCCTTTAGATATTTCTATCTGACCATTGATTGATAAGAAGCTCTATCATTATATGTGAAGGGACGGGCGTGGGTCCTCGTACAGTCATAGAAGTCACTATTGTAGGATACCATAGCAATTTATCTTAAGTGTCTAAGATCGTTTACCGAAGGCAACGTCGAAGGGTCAACGGGGGACTACGATCCTGGAATCGAGGGTCTTTGCCAAAGTATCCCACGTTCGAGAGACATGACTGTTTATCTTTAGGCAACAAGTGAGGTTAACCCTAGAGGTGCAAGTGTGAAAAGTGATTATTTTCATGAATTTTTATCTTGAATTAGGGTTTTCTATTTGTTGATTTTATGTCTTGCCATACAAACCCTAATTACTAGCATTTTATATTGAAAGCGATAAATTGCGGAAATATAAAATTCTACGCTATTACATCATTTGGGGATGGAGGTACAAATTTACAAATGTGGAGATAAAAGCAAATAAAACCTAATTTCACTATTACAACCATATTGAATAAATAATGTACAAGAATGTAAAGGCAATATGAAAGAAAAATAAATTTTATTTTTGTTTGGATTTTTATGAAAGGGTTTAACCTAATTAAACTAAAAAAGAAAATAATTAATTAGTCTAGATTACTCTAAGAAAACTAAACCAAAATTAATTTAAGGAGAAGAAGTAAGATAATTAAGAAAAAAAATATTTTTTAGGATTTTTATGAAAAGGTTTTTAGTGTTGATAAAAGAAAGAAATTAATTAATAAAAATTTCTAAGTTATAAGTTGATTAAGTGAGAAGAAAGATTTAAATAAACCTAAGTCTAAATGATTTAATTAAGAAAAGAAATTAAATTTAATAAGAAAATATATTTTCGGTCTTTTTGCTTTAAAATAAAATAAAAATACTAAAATATTCTAAATAAAATATAAATTTTTTTTTTTTGGATTTTTGATTTAATAAAAATAGTTATAATAATATTAATAATAATAAAAATAAAGAAAAAAATGAATTAAATAATAGTGGAATTTGGGAGTTGAGTAGTGAAACAGACTTTTGTTTGTTAGGCCCAAAGGTAATTTTTGTAATCAGCAAAAAAAAAGTGTAAGACGGGATGCGTAGCATGTATGAGATAGGGGGTGAAAGGGGGTAAAAAATGATGGCTCAAAGCTGAAGCTCAGGACGCTAGCTGCAAAAAAAAAGAAACAAGAAGTATGAAAAATAACAAAACAGATGTTGGGGCTCGAACTCAGGTCCTAAAGGTGAAAGGCACGTGCTTTAACCATTGGAGTGGTGATACATCCGGTATTATAAACAAAACCATAAATATATATATTTAAAACACCTTCCTGAAGATGACTTCATCTTCTTCCTCGCGCCATAACCAGTCATGAACTTAAATCCTATAACTTCTTCATCTCTCAACCATTTGCAAAAGTACAAACATGAAACTTGCTCCAAATTCAGCACGAGTTCAGTCATATAAATAATTAAAGATATAAATCAAAGATGAGCATGAATTTTGAATGGTACCAAATGTGACCTAATTTTTTCAGAAAGTTCAACTCTAAAATTCTCACTACTCAGGCAATATAAATGAAATCTAAGGACATTGTCATTTTCAGGGCTATGATGTCTACATTTTATCTTCACAAATGGAAAGCTAACAATGCCTATATAAAGAGTTCAAAAGTCAGAAAACTTACCTTGAAAATGGAATTCCTGTTTTGAGTTTGAGAAACTTTCAAGGTGTTGCAATGATCAGGTTAGCTTCCTTGAATCCCTAGGAAGCTAATGCAATACTTAGCTTGAGCTGAGAGTGGTTGAAATGGCCTGGAGAAGTCAAGTGGCAGACCTCTGTTTTTGGTTATAGAGGATGAAGGAGATAATGTTACAGTTTGAAAATAGGGATTGGGATAACATCTATATGTGTATTAGAAGCTTTGTGATGGATTAGTAATGAAAAAGCACGAGTATATTTGAAGATTGGGTTTCAAAGTAAGAAATGACAATTTTTTGTGTTTATGTTGCAATTTCTGGTTTAATGGAGATTGGGGGTGCTTGAGGGCTTATAATTTCGTGACTCGGCTCACAAATAGTGATTCTATTTATAAGCAAGAGGTTTGGAGTGCTCAAACTGATCAGATATAAAATCACATGTTATGGCTAAGTTTCTTGATTTTGAAGCAAAGTTGACAAACATCTTTCCAAGGCATGGTAAAAGGCTATCTAGAGTGGTTAGAAGCTTTAAACGTGTTTCTTCTAGCTTGTATATGAAGTGTGTGAAGAAGGAACAAGTGGAAGCTCAAGGAGAGTGGACTTTGTGATTAAAGTGAACTTTTCAAGAATGGACATGTTACTTTCTTCCCAAAATGGCAAATTGTCTTGGATAATGGCTTAATCACTTAGATCATACCTCAATAAATTGTGTAAAAAATTAATAATGGATTGATTTACAATTTAGAAGCCTGCAAGAACAAGATTGTACAGCATAGGATTGAGTTTTGAGTTATTGTTCATCACAAAAATGACCTATAATTCAAGTTTGAAACCCTAACTTCATCTCTTCAATTCTCTTAGCTCAAAAATGATCTCATTGAGTTATTGGACATTTTAAAAATCTTGGAACATTATCTACAACTTTCATGTTTTTCATTTTTGAATAATCCAATTAGAACTATGTGAAAAGTTGCCATGAAGTTAGGTAAAAAATCTGCCTAAACTAGTCAAATTTTCACTAAGTGTTTTTTATCAAAAGTGCATGACTTTGTGAATTTATAACTCAAAATTCAAGAATTTATAGAACTTGATTAGTAAAGAAAAGTTGTAGATCTCATCAATATCTACAAATTTAATGTTGGAAATTTCCTTTGAATCATCTTGCATCTTGGTGAAAAATTGGCATGAAGTTATGAAAAAAACCATGTTTAAAACACTTAGAAAAATTTCGAAGTCTTGGAAACTTTGACTTTTCCAAATGAATTTTGATTTTCTTAATTTTTTGATGATCAAGTTTCATATTATTTCATGTCTTTATGAAATGTGATCTTTGGAAATTAATTTTGATCAAAAAGTCAAAGTTTGACTTTCCAGTGTACAATTGACTTTTTCATCAGTTGACTAAATTTCAACTATCAATTAATTGATCTTGGGAAATGAATTGAACCATGAAATTAGGTCAAGATGATGCATTTGAATACTTTATATCATGTTTCAAACCAATAAGTCCTGTATTAGGTCAAAAGTCAAAAATCAAACCTTCTCAGTCAAAACCCTAATTTTGACCATTTTGCCCTTTTGATGATCTGAGTAATATTCTTGGGGAATTATGATCCAAACTTGATCAAATGATAAATATGAGTTCAAAATGTTGATATGGGTCAAAAATATTGAAGTTTGACTGTAAGATGACCAAAGTTGACTTTACCCAATACAATTGATTTTAGGTTATCTGATTAATTGACTGAGCAAACTTGAACTGCAAGACTTGAAACTTGACATGAGCAATCTTAAAAGTCCATAATGATCCATGAAAGTCATATGATGAAATAAAGTCCAATTGTGCTTGTGAAAACTCAAACCCTAATTTGAGGCATCAGTGTTGAGGAGATGTCTTGACCTAGTCAATCCTTGTGCAAGCTTGAGCGTTTTAAGATCTTGTGGGAAATGTCTTGAGAAATAAGAAGGAAAATTTTAGGGTACAACAGATGCCCTTATTAAATCTTCTTAAACCTGAAGAGTTAGATTGGCGGGTCCACCATTCGTGATTTGAAGGTGAGAGATGATTGAGCACTAGAGTGCCCAGAAATTTGCAATCGATGATGTGTTAGTTGATTATGTCGAGAATGGGCTTAAAGATGCCATTTGGAGAAATGATGAAGAGTTTGCTAGAGATGGGCTTATAGATGCCATCCAGAGTGACTGTTGGTAGAAACTGGAAGAAGTATCAGAATAAATCCTTGGTCGATTTATACTAAAATTGTAGATGTCTTTTTCCTGTCTTTAACTGGGAGAATTAAATCTAACCAAAAGAGGCCTTGTGATGGTGAATTCAATGGGGGAAATAAATCTAACTAGAATAGGCCTTTTGGTTTCCTATTATTAACTGGAGGAAGTGAATCTAGCCAGAAGAGGTCTGTTGATTGCCTATTATTAACTGGTAGAAGTAAATCCATCCAGAAGAGGACTGTTGATTGCATATCATTAATTGGAAGAAGTAAATGTATCCTGTGGAGGACTTTTGTTTTGTTGACTGATTTTTCCTGCAAGGAAGAGGGTTAGTTGCATGCAGATGTACGCGTGATGTAATGATGTTCTCAAAATAAATGAGATTATGTTGTATGCATTTGTCATGTATGTAGTATGATGTATGAATATGAAATATTGTTGAAGCGTATCTTTGTCTGGAAAATAAATCCTTGACAAATGTTGGGGAGTTTTGGGAAGTTAAATCCAGGATTATTGTTGGGGATGAAGAGTATGTGCATCTTCAAACCTTATTTTGAGTGTTTCCGCTGGGGATTCTTTCTTTTTTGCTTGAGGAGAATTCCGCTGGGGAACAATGACTTTTCTTGAGGAAAACCTACGGGGAGTGTTGGTTTCTTCTGGGGGAATTAAGTTCAGGAGTTTTAGTTGTCCCTTGCTCTACTAGGGAAGAATAAAAGTTAGTTGTTATCTGGTCGGATTCTAGGTTTCGCAGCAACTTGCAGGGGAAAATAAAGTTAACTGTTATCTGGTCGTATTCCATTCTTTGTAGCAACTTACTGGGGAAGATGGAGTTTAACTGTTATCGGGTCGGATTCCAGGCTTCCCAGCAACTTACATTAGAGGATGAAGTTAAATGTTATCTGGTCGGATTCCATGCTTCATAACAACTTACTTGGAAGGATGAAGTTAACTGTTATCTGGTCAGATTCCAGGCTTCATAGCAACTGAAATTAACTATTATCTAGTCGGATTCCAGGCTCCGTAGCAATTGAAATTAATTGTTATCTGGTTGGATTCCAGGCTTCACAATAACTGAAAGTAACTGTTATCTGGTCGGATTCTAGGCTTTGCAGTAATTGAAATTAACTGTTATCTGGTCAGATTCCAGGCTTCGCAGCAATTTAGATGAAGTTAAACAATTATCTGGTTGGATTCCAGGCTTCGCAGGAACTTAGATGAAGTTAAACTGTTATCTGGTCAGATTTCAGGCTTCGCAGCAACTTAGATGAAGTTAAATTGTTATCTGGTCAGATTCCAGGCTTTGTAATAACTTGCTCGGGAGGATGAAATTTTACTATTATCTGGTCAGATTCCAGGCTTTGCAGCAACTTACTAGGGATAGTATCAACTCAGTTGGGGATTAGAGGTCTTGTCCATTGATTTGTAATGGTCTGAGAAAAAGACTTGTATTGGGGAATTTGTAGTTTGTTGGGGAAATAAACCCTGTTGAAGAGAATATTTGACGACCTAATGGGGAAGTGAATTCTTTAGGAAGAACTCCACGAGGCTTATTTTTTAAGACCAACTCAGCTGGGAAGAGGGTCTCTAAGAGATTGGAACTCTGGATGTACGAATTTAACTCAGTGGGGAGAGTTTTATTGAAATAACTCTGTGGGGATATCCCAAATCCTTAAGGAAATGCTTATTACTATTTTTATGCATACATTTGTTAAAACTTAATCATTTTCATATGCATATGTTCATTCAATTTTGTCATTAAACACTTTTGCACTCAAAACAGAAAAACAAAAAGTTTGCACTTCCAAGTATATTTGTATTTATGTTTAGCCCATAAATAGGCGTTTGTGTACAAGGAGACGGAGATCCTAGTAAGAGGAAATCGTCGAAAGAATGAAAGGAATACAAAGTGAAAACAAGAATAATAGCCATGTGGAAGTGATCTCATTGAGTTCCAACCCCGCTATTGCCCCTATTTCTTTGAACATCATCCTTTGCCATTGAAAGAAGTCAATTGAATTGATCTTGGACCATTGAACTTGGACCTTGGTAATAAAGCTGGATGTAGAGATTCCACAGGACATAGTCATACGCTTTAATCCTTAACTTTTGCTTGGACCACCCTTTCGGGTTTTCAGTCCACCAGGATACCCATTTTTTCCCAAGCCTCCCTTTTAGGTTATCAACTTGCCTGGTGTACAATCTTTTGTATATATCCCTAACTTTTTCCCGAACCTATTTGGTTCGTCGGGATGCCCTTATTTTTGCTTAGGTATATCAACCTAGCAGATCATTTTTATGCGTAGTATTTTTTGACTCTGTCCGCATTTACAGGATACGTAAAATCTTTGATGTCCATAGTAGTTAGCATCATGGCATCGCCAGAGAATACTTGCTTAACAACAAATGGCCCTTCATAAGTGGGAGTCCATTTTCCCCTGGGACCTCCTTGTGGAAGAATGATGCATTTTATTACCAAGTCGCCATCCTGATACACTCGAGGTTTGATCTTTTTGGTGAAAGCCTTGATCATACGCTTTTGATACATTTGACCATGACAAACAGCAGCCAGTCTCTTCTCGTCAATTAAGTTCAACTAATCCAACCTAGTCTGAATCCATTTGTCTTATCCTTGATCTTCTTCTTTCATAATCCTTAAGGAAGGAATCTGAACTTCCACGGGAAAATCAGTTTCCATGCCATAGACTAAGGAAAATGGGTTTCCCCAGTTGAAGTTCAAGATGAAGTACGGTAGCCATGAAGAGCAAACGGTAGCATCTCATTCCAGTCTTTGTAGGTCACCACCATCTTTTGCACAATCTTCTTTATGTTTTTTTTTGGCAGCTTCCGCTGTGCCATTCATCTTAGGTCTGTACGAAGAATAATTGTGATGCTTGATTTTGAACTGAGTGCAGAGCTCCGTAATCATAGCATTATTGAGATTAGTTCCATTGTCGGTGATGGTTCTTTCAGGGATACCGTAACAGAAGATGAGGTTATATTTGATAGACCTGGCTACAATGTTCTTTATGACTGAGGCATACGAGGCAGTTTCAACCCATTTGGTGAAGTAATCAATGGCAAAGAGGATGAAGCAGTGTCCATTGGAAGCAGTAGGTTTGATCTCCCAAATCATGTCAATGCACCACATTGCAAATGGACACGTAGTAGTCATGACATTCAAGGGTATTGGAGGTATATGAACCTTATCCGCATAGATTTGGCATTTATGGCAAGTTCTTGAGTGGTGGTGACAATCAGTTTCCATTGTTGACCAATAGTAACCAACCCTCAGAATCTTCTTTGCCATAGTGTGTCCACTAGAGTGAGATCCAAAGATACCATCACGCATGTCCTCCATGATTTTCTCTGACTCCTTCTTGTCCATACAACGGAGCAGAGTTGAATCATGGTTGCGCTTATACAAGATTCCATTGCTTAGAAAGAATTTGGCTGAAAATCTTCGCAAGAATTTCCTATCATTTATGGAGGCTCCTCCTGGATACACTTGTGCCTCAAGATATCTTTTCTCCTCATGATACCAAGGCTTCTCTTCATCAGTGTTAAGCTCATTGCAGTGCATAAGTTCGTCAAATCTTTCAATTGTAATTCTATGGTCCTCGTTGTCCCAATTGACCTTGAACATGGAAGACATTGTTGCCAAGGCATCTGCCAAGTGACTTTCTTCTTCATGGAAGTGTTCAAAGGTGACCTTCTCGAAGTGTGGGATCAAGGTTAACACAAGCTTTTTATAGGGGATCAAATTAGGATGTTTGGTATCCCACTCTCCTTTAACTTGATTGATTACTAAAGCTGAATATCCATGTGCGCTTAAGAATTTGATTCTTAGGTCAATGGCAGCCTAAGACCCAAAATGCATGCCTTATACTCAGCCATGTTGTTTGTACAGTCGAAGCATAGTCTAGCAGTGAAAGGTGTATGGTAACCTTCGGTAAAAATAATCATGACACCAACTCCATTACCCAAACCATTGGAAGCCCCATCAAAAACCATAGTCCATCGGGATCCTTGTTCAGGTCTGTTATACGGTCCAGGCTTTTTACAATCAGTTATCAGCATGGTATTCTCGTCAGAGAATTCAAAGTTCATGGATTGGGAGTCGTCAACAGTTTGATGGGCCAAATAATCTGCCAACACACTTACTTTGATGGCCTTTTGTGTAGTATACTGGATATCATATTCAGTCAAGATCATTTGCCATCTAGCTATTCATCCGGAGAGAGCTGGTTTTCGAAGGTGTACTAGACAGGGTCCATTTTAGAAATCAACAGAGTGTGTGAGTCAACATATAATGTCTTAACCGACAAGCAGCCCATGCCAGAGCGCAACAAGTTTTCTCGAGTAGTGAATATTTGGTTTCACAGTCGGTAAACTTTTTTCTCAGGTAGTATATTGCATGCTCTTTTCATCCAGACTCGTCATGTTGGCCCAACACACACACCCATTGAATTCTCTAATATAGTCAAGTACATGATTAGGGGTCATCCTTCTATGGGAGTCATCAAGATGGGAGGCTCTTGTAAATATTATTTTATTTTTTCAAAGTCAGCTTGACAGTCATCGTTCCATCTGACTACTTGATCTTTCTTTAAGAGTTTGAAGATTGGCTCACAAGTAGCAGTTAAGTGAGATATGAAGCGAGCAATGTAGTTAAGTCGACCCAAGAAACCTCTAACTTCCTTTTCAGAACATGGAGCTGGCGTTTCTTGGATGGCTTTAACAATCACAGGATCAACTTCGACACCTTTTCCACTGACGACAAAACCTAAAAGCTTTCCAAACCTTACTCCGAATGTGCACTTGTTAAGATTCAGCTTCAATTTGTACTTCTTCAACCTTTCAAATAGTTTGTGTAAGTGATTGAGGTGCTCCTCCTCAGTCTGCGACCTTGAAAACATATCATCCACATAGACTTATATCTTATGATGGATCATGTCATGAAATAAAGCTACCATATCTCGTTGATATGTTGCCCCTACATTCTTCAAACCGAAAGGCATAACCTTGTAACAAAAAGTGCCTCATTTTGTAATAAAAGTGGTTTTCTCCATGTCCTCGGGAGCCATTTTGATTTGATTATAGCCAGAGAAACAATCCATGAAGGATAATACTTTATGTTGAGTAGTATTATCAACTAAGACGTCAATGTGCTGTAGTGGAAAATCATCTTTGGGGCTTGCCCTATTCAAATCCCTATAGTCTACACACATACAGACTTTCCCATCTTTCTTTAGCCCAGGGACCACATTTTCCACCCATTGGAGATATGATGTCACTGCTAGAAAACATGCATTGAATTTCTTCATTACCTTAGCTTTTATCTTTTCAGACATGTCTGGCCGCATACGATGCACTTTTTGCTTGACTGGAGGACAATCTTCCTTCGTTGGTAGACTACAAACCACAATATCAGTATCAAGCCCTGGCATATCTTCATATGACCAAGCAAACACTTCAGCATAGTCATGTAGCATATGGACCAATCTTCCTTTGATACCAACTTCCAAGTTGGTGCCGATTTTGACCTTTTTCTTGTCTACCTCAGTACCTAGGTTGACCACTTCAACTGACTCTTCATGAGTTTGAATGGATTTCTCCTCATGCATCAAAAGTATCGATAATTCTCCTGGTATTTCACAATCTTCTCCGCCTTCATCTTTGGCTTGGTTGATTGGATGTTCAAAGTCATAGCTGGAAATAGAAGAGTCGTTGGCAATGAAATCTAGAGTGGATGAGGATCTGCAAGTGTGTGTGTGTGTGTGTGTGTGTGTGTGTGTGTGTGTATGTATGTGCATGTAAGATACATGGATATTTTGAAAATGCAATAAAGTGAAAGAAAGACAATGAGCGCAAAATTTGAATGCAAAAGAGTCCAATGTTTTTTTTTTCATTAAATGATCATATGGCGTATGAAAATGAACAAACCATTAACAAATAGACCATGGTGCCCCGGGTATGGCACATGGCTTAAAGTCACTATTTCAATAAAGTTACAGACATAGTTCTTAAATTGATAAAATGGTAAATGGTAATTACTCCTTGTTGAAGGAGACATGAATGAAATCCTTGGCACGCCAGTTATTGAGCTCTTCTCCGGTAGTCAGGTAGATCCATTCATCAAAGTTACAGACATCCTCAGAGTCTTTAATATCATTGACTTCATGATTACTAATGTGAAGAGGTGATTTTCCTATGCGAGCATGTCTGACCTTTTTTTGAGCTTTGGCAGTGAAACCCATCCCAAACTTGTCTACTTTGAACAGAATGTTAGGGAGTTGTCCCCAAATAGTACAACTTCCATCTTCAACCACAGCGTGAGCATCTTTGAGTGAAACCATCCTTGGCATAACTTCATCAGTTTTGTAACATCAGGAGTAGCCACGGAAACCATGGGAGAGACCACTTCGAAGGCTTAACAAGGATTTTCTATGAACTCTCCATCCATCTCAAAATACTTAACGAATTCAGGTGGATAAGCATAAAATATTCTTCACCAAAGACGGTAACGATCTTTCCCTTGACTGGGTATTTCAACTTTTGATGAAGTATAAAAGTCACTTCTCATGCCCCATGTTTCCAGGGTCGTCCAAGTAGGAAATAGTAGGCAGGACGGATTTCTATTACATAGAAAGTTGAGTTGAAAGTTTGAGAACCAAATTTGATGGGGAGGACAACCTCTCCATGTACCATCCTCTAGGATCCATCAAAAGCCCTTACAATTATGTCACTTGGCTTCAACACCAGACCTTCGCAATCCAACCGATCTAAGGCGCCCTTGGGTAAGACATTTAGAGAGGACCATGTATCCACCAAGTCATGGGCCAGAGTAGTTCCTTTGCATTCAATAGAGACATGCAAAGCCTTGTTATGATTTCTTCGAACTGGTGTCAAGTCAGCATCAGAGAACCCCAATCCATTGTTGGTAGTAAAACTCGCCACACAATTTTGAAATTGATCAGCTGTAGTCTCTTGAGGAACATGCACTTTATTTAAAATTTTGATCAATGATTGAGTGTGAGCACATTAGAGCAAAGTAACAAATATGACATAGAGATCATGGATGGGGTTTTCCCCAGATGCTCTACTATCTTAAAATCACTATTCTTTATGATCTTCAAAATCTCCTCCATTTCTTGGGTAGAGGGTTCTTCAGTAGAAATATCTTTGGCAGGCGCCTCTATCCTAGCAGGCTCAGCCATCTTTTCTTTGCCCCTAGTGTCCGTAATAGGTTTGTCTATGGTAATGCGAACTGGTGTAGTTGTAGTAGTTGGAGGTGAAATGTTAGGAGAGAAGATTCTCCCTGTCCTTGTCACCTTTCTAGAACCACCAATATTTGTAATGTCATCAGTTTTGTTTTCATTAATCTAGGAGTCTTGCTTAATTCCATGGTAGTATACTTCAGCACCATAATTCCAAGGGTCTGCCTTATCGGAAGAATAAGGAATTGGCCTCAGAGTAATAATTATCAAGGGGGAAATCTTCGGTTCATCGGAAATCCTAATAGGACCTTTTGAAGAGATCCTAATAGGTTTGTTGGAAATGGTTATGATGGATATGTCTTTAGCTTTTTCAGTCAAACTTTTTATGGTCGGAGTTCTTTCAAACAGGATCTCATGACTATCTATCAGGCGTTGAACACCTTTTTTCAGCCATTCGTATCCATTATTTTATAGAGAACAACAATTACAATCTTTTAAACAACCAGGGAAAACCCCAGCTCTCAGCAAATTTTCTTTAACAATGGCCAGTGGAGTAGTCAAATCTTCAACGGAGGAAACAAAAGCAGTGTCTTCAATTGCATTGACACCTTTTCCATGATTTGGCATTGGTGCAGTTATAACATTCAGAGTCGTAGCTGGATCAAACTCAATAGTCTTGTTGTCGATGAGGTATTAAATCTTGCATTTCAGAGCCCAACATTGATCAGTATCATGTTTAGGGCTATTGCAGTGATAAGCGCATTTGGTGTTAGGATTGTATTTCAGATATGAAACATTGAGATTTGATGGTGGATCACGCAATGTTACCAAGTTAGCATTCAACGTGTGTTGCAAGGCTTGGGATAGCGACATGTTAATCCTTGTGAATTCTCTTCTTGGAACCTCAGGTCTTTGAGGGTTGGCTTGTTGTTATTTTTGAGTAGAGGGTGGATTGGAGATTAAAACTGCATTAACAGATTACCGATGGTCTTTCTTGACATGGCTTCTTGGCCCATATACATCATTAGTTTCCTTCTTGTTAGTAAAGGTCTTTTTCATAGTATTTGATGTAGAGGCGGAAGCCATGAGAATTTTTCCACTTTTGATACCGCTCATGACCCTTTCACGAGTTAAAATTAACTCAATGAAGATAGACGATGAGCTCCCAATTAACAAGTTTAAAAATTGTCTAGTTAATGTTCCCATGAACATATCCACCAGCTCCCTATCAGTCAATGGTGGTTGTACTCTACCAGCAAGGTCTCTCCATTTTTACGCATACTCTTTAAAACCTTCATTGGAACCCATTGTCATTCCTTGTAACTGAACTCTAGTCGGTGCCAAATTAGCGTTGTACTGATATTGACGGTAGAAAGCGGTGGCCAGATCTTCCCATGTATGAATGTTTGAACCCTCCAACTGATAAAACCATTATAAATGAGTCCCAGACATACTCCCTTGAAATAAATGCACCGATAACTTCTTGTCAATGGTATGCGGTTGTATCTTGCGAACGTAGGACCTTAAGTGAAGTTTTGGGCACGAAATGCCGTCGTACTTAGCAAATATTGGAATTTTGAACTTGTGGGGAATAACTACCCCAGGAACCAATCCTAAATCACCAAAATCCAAGCCAGGTGCGACTTTAATTTCCACATCTTTCAACCTATCTTCCAGTTGCTTGTATTTATCCTCAGTCGGTGGATATTGTTTATTAAAATAGTCTTCCTCCTTATAAGCTTGATCGTTTACATACTTAGCACGGGTTCTCCTTGCATCTTCATCCTGGTTCTCGTCTTCCTCGGATGACTCTTCAACCCCTTTCACTTGATGGATTTGGCCTTTAAACCTTTTCCCCATGTTGATTAAAGCCTTCTTCTAGGTCTTCTTCTTTGCAACCAGACGTGACATCAGTTCTTGTTTCCCTTTGGCCAAGGTGAGAAAGGTTTCTTGATATTGAGGATTTTGTGTCTGCAAGTCCTTCACAGTCTGCTCGAGATCCATCTTACTGAAATAAACAGTAGAAAGATGAGGAAACCTGTGTCGTAAAACCTGCTTATGTTATGATGCATGTAATGTGAATGCAAATGTTTTCAAGGACCTTTAAGATTTAAATTTGTTTAAACAAAGAAGGAACAAACATTAACTGTATTAATAAGGTCAAATGATTTCAAAAAATGTCTCTTGGGCTTCCAACGGAAGAAACGAAATAAACTCCTAAGTCAAAAAGAAACTCAAGCTTCCCATGAGCGCATCCTCTTTGGTGCAATGTTTGCATTCAAACTCCGCTCTTCATGAAGTTGTCTCATGAGCTCCAAAACCTTCTTCCCACTTGCGTAGAATTGGGTTTCAAAGGTGTATCTCTCCCCTTTGATTTGAATCCACGATCTTTACAACTCCTCGAGAGTAGTAGGCATGTCAGGATGCAGAATAGTGTAGGGAAAATCTCCTTCAGTAATAGGCTCCATGATGATAGGTAGGATGGCCTCATATGGCATCGTGAAGTTTTGAGTGCGAGCTCGCACCCACTTGAGATAAGGATCCAAAGGAATGGAGTTCTTATGTCCCAACGTCTTGTTATCAACTTTTTTCACCATTCCCCAAGGTCGTAAAAATCTTTGATGATAACCTTGGACATCGTTCTCATAGTCAAATACAATTCTTTGGATAAGTGCATCATGAGGGCCATCCCTTCGAGCATACCCAAACTTCCGCAAAGTCAAACAAGGATTATAAGTGATACCTCCCCTGATTCCAAAGAGATGGACATTAGGGAATTCCCCACAATGATCAATGATGGTGACATCCTCCCAAGATTGAGAACACCAATGAACATCTGAATGCGAGAGTGACATCAACCTACTATACCATCTCATGCCTTTCTCATTCTTCACAACATATCGAGGTAGTACGAAATAAACCACCTAGCCAATAAAGGAGTGTAACACATAAGAAGTCCCCTTCTCTTCATGGTGCGAGTGTGAAGAGAATGCAAGATATCTCCAAGTAAGGTAGGCATTAGGTTACGAGATAGAAATTTTTTGACCGTATTCACATTTATGAGTTGGTATGGGTTAGGAAATAGTACCATCCCATAGATGAGAAGAGCCAACACTTCTTAAAAGGCTTGTAAGTCCAAAGCATCCCAAAAATGTTGAGCCTTCTCAAGCAAAAACTTGGATAAAAACCCCTTAACACCGCTTATTGTTTCCCAATTTGCCACAACGTCAGACCGTTGCAAATATAAAGCTCGAGCAATCTTCTCAGGTCTTGGGTCTCTCTCAATATCGATGAAGGGTAATTGATCAAGAATAGACAATCCCAAGAGTTGAGAAAACTCCTTCATGGTAGGCACTAGTTGGTAATCAGGAAACGTAAAGCAATGGTGCTTAGGATAAAAGAATTGGAAAAGCACATGTACCATATCCTCTTTAAAGTTTGTTGTAACCAATTTGATGAGACGACCATATTTCTTGGTGAATGGAGAATAATTGGGAACCCTTGATGCTAATTCTTTAAGTTGAGAAGGCACTTTCACAAGGTTGATTTAGATAGTATTTCTTTGCATGGAAGCCATGTCCTACAAAACAGCACAAAGATAAATCCTAAAGTCCTTGAAATGGTTAGTATAAATGCATTGGTATGATGTTATGATGTTATGTACATATACATACAAAGAAAACAAGTCCTTAGGTTTAAGCTTGCATGGGTTCATTGGTAAGTACCCTCTTGAAGTTTAGTTGGTTCAACCTGTCCTAGAAAGTAATCGAGTTCTAGGGGATCTCAATATCATTGATTTTTCTTTATTGGGCATTGTTTCAGTGCAAGCCCCTTTTTTGGTGACCGAAATATCCCAAAAGTCAGATCTCAATGAGAGTAGTATCGAGTATCAACCAACTTCGGACTGCACCAAAGCGGGCTACCTCACTACTTCCTAATGTCCAAGTTGTTCAATTAAAGCTTCTAAGGTTACTTAGTGCTTCAAGACACCATACAGTGACCTTTTATTCTCCTTAATTCTCCATAAGGGATACCGGTACCCACAAATGTGTCACACTAACATAGCTATTGTCTCAACCATATCGGTCTACGTCGTACAATCTCCATAATTTATTGCTACTTACCTAATAATGTTCCCTGATCTGGGTAGAGGATCAATACAAAACCTAAACAAGGTCCCAAAATATAAAGCAAACAAGTCAAACAATGAAAGCATTTAAAGGTGATCTAGTCTCTAAGGTAACCCCAGTTTTAAGTATGTTCCTCAGCAGAGTCGCCAATTCTGTAATACGGTGGGAGAACTGACTTGGGTGTTTTGTGTTTTCATCACAATTGTTGCAGTTAGAAAGAGTCGCCACCGACTTTTCTTTTATCCAATAAAGGAAAAGGTGAAAAGAACAGGAAAGACCTTTTGAGAATTTTCTTGAGTACGGGGGGTAGGTTATGAAAAGGGAAGGTGTTAGCACCCTTTTCATCCATATTTATCTACGGGCTCTTAGTTGCTATCTCACTTTGAAATTCTTTATTTGAAATTTGTTTGTGATGGGTTTTGAAAGTATTTTTGAAAAGTTCCTTCGTTTAGGCGAACTTTGTAATGATTCTCGTCTCTATAAGAATGCATACAAAGTGTTGACTTTTGAAAATATTTCATTAAAAAGTGTTGGTGTGTTTGAAAGATGTTTTTGAAGATGGTTGTGAGCAAGAAACTACAAATATTCTACCTACTCAAAAAGTCTTTGTTCATTTCCTTCTCCTTTAGATATTGCTATCTTACCATTGATTGATAAGAAGCTTTATCATTGGATGTGAAGGGACGGGCATGGGTCGTCGTACAGTCATAGAAGGCAACATTGTAGGATACCTAATCAATTTTTCATAAGGGTCTAAAATCGTTTAACGAAGGCAACATTGAAGGGTCATCGAGGGACTATGATCCTAGAATCGAGGGTCTTTTCTAAAGTATCCCACATTTGAGGGACATGACTGTTTATCTTTGAAGAATGGAAAAACACAAGAAAGGGGGGGGGGGGGTTAAATTAGGATTTTTAAAACTGAAAGTAAAGAACAAGTTGGTTATCCTAGTTTGTTTGAACTCAAACTACTCCAGTCCATCCGCCAAGGTGATTTCGCCTCTCTCAACGAGGTCTTAATCCACTAATCAATCCTGATTACAAATCTACTTTGACAACCGTCAAAGTCTTCTTGAGTATGAACCAAAACCTGATTTTTCTCAAGGAATTTCTCTAAACAATGTATGAATAAAAGTGTACAGTGGTGTTTTTAATAAAACAGTATCACAATACAAGTGGTGTTTTACACAGTTTGAATGTTGAATGTTTGAGGATGAAAAATGATAGCAGCGTTACTGTTGGTGTGAAAATCGTAAACGATTTATCCTCAAAGATTTTTTAAATAGGAGAAGCATGAAGGAGCATTTGGAAACTTGATCAATGACAATTAAGGTGCTTTCCAAAAATAAAGATCCTTGTTCCCTTCCAGCCGTTACTCTTGAAATGGAAATATTTGATTTGTAACGCTTCAGAACATGCTTGCTTCAGAAGATGGAAGTAACCGTTGTTGCATGCTTCAGAACTTTGTAGATCAGAACCACAGAGTCCTATTTGCAGCGTTATAACTTCTTTCAGAGATGTTTATAATCATAGTTGAAACATCATTTTAGTGCATCTTCTGATCTTTTTCCATCATAACTTTTTGAGAGATGTTTACAATCACGGTAGAAACAACTTTGTAACTTATCTTCTGATCTTCTTCCATCAGAACTTCTCTGCAAAATCGAATATAAATTTAGAGAGCATAATTTTTCTTTGTGTTTGTTATCATCAAAACTCTTACAAGGGTTGTAGAATCAAACTATGTTCTAACAATCTCCCCCTTTTTTATGATGACAAAAACTAAGATATTTCAATAGAAATAGAAAGAACATAAAGCATTTGAAGGTCTCCCCCTGAGTTGAATACTCAGATAGAGATGAAATACTTCCCTGAAGTTTATTCTAATCAGAGCTTTTGATGTATCTACTTCTGTCTTCACCAGAGTTTTGTTCCTGTTTTACTTTCAGAGCAAGAAACGAGAATTTATGATATACAAAATGTTTGAGACTCTGTCTCGATGCTGTTATTAGAAATATCTTACGTTCTCCCCCTTTTTGTCAAGAATCAAAAATCAATATAAAAACTAAGATTCAGAAGAAATTAAAGTTGAGTTATATTAAGAAGGATTGCAATAAAACATTTAGAAGCAAACAATACAAAAAAAAATTTGAACACAGTAAAGAAAACAATTTTAAAAACTAAGATTGAGGTGGAGGAAGTCGTGTGAACAGGACTTCCAACAAACTCTTAATCTGATTATTTGACTCTTCTTGTTTTCCAAGCATTCCTTTGATTTCCTTGCATGTGTCATCTTGTTTGCCTAGTCTCTCCTTGATCACTATATTTTCTTTCTTCAGCTCCTCCAGAGTTTGCATAACCAGATATGAAGAAGGTATATCAGCAGAAGGTTCCACCTTTTCAGAGCAGGTTGTGGCATATTCTGACTCAATAGCTACTTCAATTTCTTTGCCTTTGTCTTGAACTATAACCAGAGGAAGAGTATCAGAGCAAGGTTTATCAACTTTTGAAGGTTGGTGATCTTCCCAGGGGGCATTGTCCAGCATAAGAATAGGTTTCTTTTCCCAGTGGCGCAGAACTTGATACTTGAAAACATTCAACTGATCACAAAAGTTCTGTTGGGCTATTTCATAGCTTAACTCCTTGAGTTTCTGGGATTCAGAGTTGAAACATTTTCTGAACTGGTTCCAGTGAGAATCAGAAGCAGCATGATTCAAATTTTCTAAGCAGGCTAGCTTCAAAGAGTTAACCCATTCAATCATCTCTGTTTCAAAAATCAGTAAATTTCTACCAACATCTTCCTTGGTGATATTTGGTTTTGCTTTTGGGATAACAATTTTGTGAGAGCTAGAGGCAAGGTTATCCAGCGCATCTAAGTCTATTACTATACTAAGGTGATCTTCAGGAGGGTTTAATGGAGAGGGAGAATCAGAAATGATAATAGGTGAATGAGGTGTGTTTGGTGGAGTGGAATGGTAAGGAGATGGAATTTCCGGAATGTCGTGGATTATGAGTGGTTGTAGAACCATGAGAGGTTTTGTTATTCCAGGAAAGGGTGAAGTTGTATCAGAGTCAAGATTTGGAATTTCTGGTTGGGGAGTGTGAAAGTTTGGATTTTCAGAGTTGGGAGCTTGAGAGTTTGGATTTTCTGGTTGGGAGTCTTGGAACACTGGATCAAATTGATCAATATCGGAAAGAACTTGAGCAAGTTCTGGATGATTTTGGTCAAGATGTGAGGTAGTAGAATATGGTTCTTCAAGAATGTTTTCCAGTGTGAGTGAAGGGTCAAACTCTATATCAAAATCATCAAAGGTTTGTGGTGAAGGGTCTTCTGTGGGTTTTGGAGAGGAGGGGGTTTCAGATGTTGATAAAAGTACTGATTCTACAACAGAAATAAAAGAAGATTTACCTTTCTTCTTAGCAGCTTTCAGAACCTTTTGAGAAGATCCTTCTCCTGCAGCTTTCCTTTTCCTTGATTTCTTGAGAACAACCTCTGGAGCCTATTGTCGTAGGTCACGAATGTTTACTTCTGGAACAGTCCCATCCATTTTGCAATATTCCAGATATCTGAAAATAATTTCTGGATAAGCATCTGTTTGAGAGAACAGAGGGAAATCCTTCAAAGGAACTCTTCTTGTAGTAATGACTTCCTTTGTTGCAATAGTTGGATCCTTCTTGATGGTATCAATGTTTTTCATTTTCTTCAGATTCTTTGCATTCAAAGGTTTACCAACACATGCTTCCAGTGTGCTGACCTGTTGTGCTTCAGTCAAATATTCTACCAGTTTGTTTTCCGTCAAAATATCTGATATCATCCTGCCCATAGGTATCCAGTCCCTCGTAGTCCTTTCTTCTTCTCTAGTCTCTTTGACACTTGTCTTCAGATGATTAAATAGCAGATGAGGAAGATTTACCTTAGCCTTGGTTGCAATGAAGTACAAAATAAATTTTTGGTCAATGTTGATATAATCAGGAGAACTTGTGGGCTTTCTGTTCTTCCATAGTTCATATGGAGTCTTATCCAGAATAGGTCTTATGGAGATTCTATTCTGAATGTAACACGATGTGTTAATTGCTTCTGCCCAGAAGTTCTTAGCAATGTTAGTCTCATTAATCATGGTTCTGGCCATTTCTTGTAAAGTTCTGTTCTTTCATTCTACAAATCCATTTTGTTGGGGAGTTCTAGGACAAGATAAATCATGATATATGCCATTCTCATAAAAAAATAGTTCAAATTTTTGTTTTCAAATTCTCCACCATGATCACTTCTGACTTTAACAATTCTAAGATCTTTTTCGTTTTGGACTTGGTTACAGAAGGCAAAGAACACAGAGTGTGACTCATCCTTGCGTCTTAAGAACTTTACCAATGTCCATCTGCTATAGTAATCTACATCACTAATCACACTTCTTGCTGCTAATGGGTGCAGTTTTCACTGGTACAAATAGATCTATATGCATAAGTTCTAATGGTTTAGAGGTAGAAACAACATTTTTTGCTTTAAAAGAGGGTTTTGAAAACTTTCCTTTTTGACATGCTTCACACAGAGCATCTGTGCTAAACTTCAGGTTAGGAAGTCCTCTTACCAGATTGAGTTTGTTAATCTGAGATATTCTTCTCATACTAACATGCCCCAATCTTCTGTGCCAGACCCATTGCTCATCGTTAACAGACAATAGGAATTTTACATTCTGACTTTTCAATTCAGAAATTTTTATTTTGTAAATGTTGTTCTTTCTCTTTCCATTAAAGAGAATAGATCCATCTTTCTTACTAATTGCTTTACATGACTTTTGATTTAAGATTATATCATAACCGTTATCACTTAATTGACTTATGGATAACAAGTTATGCATTAATCCATCTACTAATAGAACATTAGTTATAGAGGGAAGATTACCGTTACCAATAGTTCCAGAGCCAATGATCTTCCCCTTCTGATTGCCTCTGAAACCTACGTAGCCTCAAAATTTAAACTCCAGGCTTTGGAACATATGCTTTCTTCCCATCATGTGTCGAGAGCATCTAGAGTCCAGGTACCAGGATTGGTATTTCAATCTTGCTGTCAAAGATATCTACAACATAGACAATTTTATCCTTAGGCACCCATATCTTTTTGGGTCCTTGCTTGTTATAATTACCAAGATTCTGTTTGAATTTTGGTTTAGCAGAAAAATCATTACTAGTATACTTTAAGTCATGTGTGTGCCCATAGGTAAAGTGAGAATTTAGAGGAGTGCGTTTAATAACTAAATCTTTAACTTTCTTATGTTGGGATACTTTACCTTTGTAACCTATACCTTTTCTGCCATTTCTTCTAACTCCATAGATCATTGAAGCCATCTTGCTTCTATCTATGTTTTCAGCGAGGAATTTCTGAAAGTTATGATCATATTCCTTTATGATCTCATCATGGTTACTAGGAAATTCTGAGATAGTTTCCTTCTGAGTATTTTGTAACTCATTTTCAAGTTTTGAAATTTTTTCTTTCAGCTCATAGTTTTCCAATCACAAATTCTTAGTTTCTTCAGAGTCAGAAACCATATCCTTTTTCAGGTTCTTGTTTATGACTCAAAGTTTCTGATAACTTTCTAGAATTTCTGACAGACTCTCTTCTAATTGAGATCTAGAAAAGTTAGAAAATACCTCTTCTTCCTCTGAGTCTGATTCTGATCCAGATGATTCAGTATTTTCGGATATGTTGGCCATAAGGGAAATGTTGGCTCTTTCATCTTCTGATTTTGTGTCTGCTTCAGAGGAGTCTGAGTCATCCCATGTTGCCATGAGACTTTTATTTTTCTCCTTAAAGAACTTCTTTTTTGGTTTCTCCTTCTGAAGCTTTGGATAGTCGCTTTTGTAGTGCCCTTGTTCATTGCATTCGTAGCAGACAATGTCTCTATTTCTTGACTTTCTAAATTCAGAAGATGGTTCAGAATTTCTGTAACCAGACGATGATTCAAACTGATTCTTTGTTCTTCTAGAATTTCTGAACTTCCTTTTCCTGTGCTTCCACAGCTGATTGACTCTTTTGGAGAGAAGGGATAATTCGTCTTCTTCTGATGAGGATCCACTAGAGTTTTCTTCTATTGCCTGCAAAACTTTAGAATCATATTTTTTGTTAGATTTAAGAGCTAAAGGCTTACCTTGCTTCTGGGGCTCATCATCTTCTAACTTTATCTCATGACTTCTGAGAGAGATAACAAGTTCTTCTAGATATATTTTCTTCAGATCTTTTTCCAGTTTGAGAGCGATGATCATGAGTCTCCATTTCTTTGGTAAACTTCTGATGATCTTCTTTACATGATAAACAGTTGATTACCCTTTGTCCAGAACTTTTAGCCCAGCAACCAGAATTTGAAATCTTGAGAACATTGTTTCAATGGTTTCATATTCTTCCATTTTGAAGGCTTCATACTTATGAATGAGTGCAAGGGCTTTGGTTTCTTTGACTTGTGTGTTGCCTTCATGCGTCATTCTCAAGGAATCAAACACGTGCTTTGCCGTCTCTCTGTTTGTGATCTTCTCATACTCTGAGTATGAGATGGAACTCAAGAGAATAGTTTTGGCCTTGTGATGATTTCAGAAGTCTCGCTTTTGATGATCTGGAATTATTTTTTTTTCAATCTTATGACCTCTTTCATCAATAGGATGTATGTACCCATCAATCACCATATCCCAGAGATCAGCGTCATGAGCCAGAAAGAAACTTTCAATTCTGTCTTTCCAGTAATCAAAGTTCTCTCCATCAAAGATTGGAGGTTTTCCTCTGATTCTGTCTTTCTCATCATGGTAGTCATTGCAGATGTTCTGACTTTGCCCCACCATAGTGTTTTTCTTAGCTTGGATCTTTTACTGACATGGTTAAGTGCTTGAACTCAGAACCAGGCGCTCTGATGCCAATTGAAGAATGGAAAAACACAAGAAAGGGGGTTTGAATTGGGATTTTTAAAACTGAAAGTAAAAAACAAGTTGGTTATCCTGGTTCGTTTGAACTTAAACTACTCCAGTCCACCCGCCAAGGTGATTTTGCCTCTCTCAACGAGGTCTTAATCCACTAATCAATCTTGATTACAAATCTACTTTGACAACACGTCAAAGTCTTCTTGAGTATGAACCACAACCTGGTTTTTCTCAAGGAATTTATCTAAACAATGTAAGAATAAAAGTGTACAGTGGTGTTTCTAATAAAACAGTATCACAATACAAGTGATGTTTTACACAGTTTGAATGTTGAATGTTTGAGGAAGAAAATGATAGCAACGTTACTGTGGTGTGAAAATCGTAAACGTTTTATCCTTAAAGCTTGTTTAAATAGGCAAAGCATGAAGGAGCATTTGGAAACTTGATCAATGACAATTAAGGTGATTTCCAAAAATAAATATCCTTGTTCCCTTACAACCGTTACTCTTTGTAATACGGTGGGAGAACTGACTTGGTTTGTTTTTGCGTTTGACCGCAATTATTGCAGATAGCAATAGTCGCCATCGACTTTTCTATTATCCAATAAGGAAAGAGTGAAAAGAACATGAAAGACCTTTAAGATGTTTTCTTGGGTTCGGGGGGTAGATTATGAAAAGGGAAGGCGTTAGCACCCTTTTCATCCATAGTTATTTATGGGCTCTTAGTTGCTTGCTAGATCACTTTGAAAATGTGTTTGTGGTGGGTTTTGAAAATATTTTTGAAAAGCGCCTTCGCTTAAGAAAACTTTATAATGATTCTCGTCTCTATAATAATGTATACAAAGTGTTTGGACTTTTGAAAATGTTTCATGCTTTGGTTGTGTTTGGGTGTGTTTGAAAAATGTTTTGTTTTTGAAAATGGATTATGGTCAAGCAACTAAGAACGTTCTACCTACTCAAAAGTCTTTTGTTCATCTCTCCCTTCCTTTGATATTGCTATCTTACCATTGATTGTTAAGCAACTTTATCTTTGTATGTAGAGGGACGGGCATGGGTAATTTGTATAGTCATAGAAGGCAACCTATGAGATGTTTTAGCAATTTTCATTTAGAGAATAGATTGTTTACCGAAGGCAACATTGAGGGACATTGAGGGACTACGATCTTTTTATCGAGGGTCTTTTCTAAAACACCCATATTCGAGGGACATGACTATTTTCCGAGGCAACAAGTGAGATTACCCTAGAGGTGTATGTTTGTGAATAGTGTGTTTGATTGCATGCATTTTTGTCTTGAACTTAAAGTTGTCTGCTTGTTGATTTTATCTTGCGATACATCCTAATTACTAACATTTGTATAAAGAAATAAAAATGCAGAAAATAAATATCCTACACTATTACAACCATATTGAATAGTGATAAAAAATAAAAATAAAAACAAAATAAAGGAAAGGAAAACCAGTCCTTCGATCTAGGCAGTAAGCGCCCTTCGATTCAACTCTTCCTGGGTTCTTTCGATTGGACCTGCACAACAGCATGAATATGAATCCTTCGATCACGCCCTTTTCTCTTCTTCCTTCGATTGTACCTGAAAAATAGTACGAATATGTGTCCTTCGACCACACCCCTTTCGTTTGAAGTTAGATAGCAGCATGGGGTGAAGCCTAAAGCTTCGATTCACACATCGTTCATCCTGTTTTCTTTCGTTTGGGCTTAAATAGCAGCATGGGTTAAGGCCATGCTAATATTGTTTTATGACCAAATTAGTTCTTAAAATATATTTGGTAAATAAAGAAAACAAAATAAAAGATTGGCAAAGAAAAAAATAGAGAAGGTGAAAATGAAAACAAACCAAAGGATGATGATAATGCTTGAAACGAAAAGAAATGGTTATTCACATATTATGCTTGAAACAAAAAGAAATGGTTATTCATATGTTATGCTTGAAACGAATGGTTTAAGGATAAGAGGACTTACCCTGCTTGAGGTTAGAATGTGGGTCTTGGACTTGAGTGATTTCCTGGGTGTTCTTGGATTTGAATTGGAGGAAATAAGTGTGGTTTTTCTTTAGATTTTGTGTTTGAGAGGATGTTAAGTGTTTGAGAGTTTTGAGAGTTTTTGAGAGTTTGAGAGTTTTTTGAAGATTCCCTCCACACAACCAAAATCTCCTCCTGATATTTGTAAATGATCTCTCTATTTATAGAGAAAGGATTTGGGAAGTTTGCGAGTAAAATAATAATATAAGGCTTAGCTGGAAGGAAATTTATCCACTTGTGTCATGATCCCAAGATGAGATAAAAAGATTAATGGTTTAGATGGATTGCTTTTTGCAGAAGGAAAATAGGCGCAAGGCTCAAGAAAGACTTTTTTCTAAAAGTAGTATTATACTATTAAGGGCAAGTTGTCTTTGACATCAAATGGCTAAAAGCCTAATTTAATTGTAGAAATAATTAAATATAGAGTGAGTCATAGGTTTGAGGCCTAAAAAGCAGAAATACGTAGCCTAGCCTATGGGTCTAATTTTCAACTTGATTCTTTGAATCGAATCCTCCATTCTTCCACAACTTTAAACCAGACTAAACCAAGCAACATTCGTTCCCGCCAGTTATGTGTCCTTCGAATGGACCAACCATGTATTCTTTGAATGGGCCCTCTTCATCTGAATATGCCACATTGAGTCCTTCTGCTTTGACCACTTAGGTCCAAACCTTCGACCAAACTCAAAAGCAGGCAAAACTAAATGTTCAACCATGGTAAGTCCTTCGAGTGGGCCACCAAATTATGTGTCATAGTGAATAAGCTATGTGTGTTGAAGGGTTTGTGAATGGATTGGAAGGTGATATGAAGGTGATTCGAAGCAAAATTGAAGGTGGATTCGAAACCAGCATGTAGGTGTATTTGAAGCAAACATAAAGGGAATCATTGCTTTGTGGGTGCTAGTATGAGAGAAACCTCTCCTTGTGCATGCAAGCTTGTAGGAGGATTCGAAGGTTACATGAAATTGGATTTGAAACAAGCCTGAAGATTGATTCGAAGCCAGCATGTAGGTGTATTTGAAGGTGACATAAAGGTGATAATGCCTTGTGCATGCTACCATGAGAAAAAAACATGACTTGTGAATAGAAGAAAATAATGAAGGAGGCCATTGCCTTCTAAATCAAAGCAAACCAGGATGATACCATTGCCTTGTGCCTGTTTAGCATGAGGGAAACCCCTGCTTTGTGAATTAAAGCAAACACGTAAGGAGCCAATGGTGCAATCCAAACTTGCATGCAGGAGGTACCTGATTTGTGTCAAAGGAAAACCTTCAGAAGGCCATTACCCTCTGAAACAAAGGAAGCTTTCAAAAGGTTATTTCCTTATGAATCGAAAGAAACCAATAGGAATTTACTAACTTTCTGAATCAAAGGAGACCAACAGGAGGCTTTTCTCTTCTGAATCGAAGGAAGCTAGTATGAAGTTCATCTCCTTCTGAATCAAAGGAAGCTTTTCAGAAGGTCATTTAATTATGAATTGAGGGAAGCTTTTCAGAAAGTCACAATGCCTAGTCGAAGCTAGAAGGCAGGAGGCAACTGCTTTGTGAGACAAACATTTAGGAGGCCATTGCTCTATGAATTAAAGCTTGCATGCAGGGGCCATTTCAGGGAATCAAAGCAAACCTACAGGAAGCCACATGCTTCGTGAATCAACGCAAGCCTGTAGAAATCCATATGCCCAAATGAAGCTTATGGACCAAAGCTTGTTTGAAGTGGCCAAATGCCCAAATGAAGGATGTAAATCAAGCTAGATTGAAGAAAGAAACAATTTCCAATCGAAGGATGCAAACCAAGCTTGCATCAATGGGGGCCAAACGCTCCATCGAAGCTTGTGAACCAAAGCTTGTTTGAAGGAGCCAAATGCTCCATCGAAGCATACTTGTTTTTCATCAATTTGATGATTGAGAGCCCAATTGTACTTGTGCAAACTTGAACTTTTGAAAATCCTTGTGAGAAAATGCCTTGAGAAATGAGAGGGCATATTTTGGGGTACAACAACTGCCCTTGTTCAATCTTCTTGAACCTGAAGAGTGAGATTGGCAGATCTGCCTTTCATGACTTGAAGATGAAAGATGATTGAACACTAAAGTGCTCAGAAATTTGCCCTTGACGTGTTGAATTGGGAATGAGTTTATGGATTCCATTTGGAGAGACGATGGAGATTTGTTGGAAATGGGTTTACAGATGCCATCCATAGTGACAAAATAGATCTTAGTTTCACCTATCTTTTCCTTCAAGGAAGAGGGTTAGTTGCATGCAGAAGTATGCATGGTGTAATGATGTTTTCAAAATAAATGAGATTATGTTGTATGTGTATGCTATATGATGTATCAAGGTGAAATATGATTGAAGTGTATCTTTGTATGGGAAAATAAATCCTTGACAAATGTTGGGGAGCTTTGGGAAGCTGAATCCCGGATTGCTGCTGGGAATGAAGAGTATGCTCCTCTTCAGACTTTATTTTAGGATGTTTCCGATGGGAATGTTGACTTGTTTGAGAAGACTCTGTGAAGAGTGTTGATTCCTGCTTGGGGGAAAAAGTTCAGGAGTTTTAGTTGTCCGTTGCTCTACTAGGGAGTTATCTTTTGAAAGTTAGTTGTTATCTGGTCAGATTCCAAGCTTCACAACAACTTGCTGGGGATAAAGAAGTTAACTGTTTTTTGGTCGGGTCCAGGCTTTAGTAACTTAAAAATGAGATTGACTGTTATCCGATCGGGTCTGGGTTTCAGAAACTCAAACTGTTATCTGGTTGGGTCCAGGTTTCAGCAATTGAATAAGTTAAGTTATTATCTAGTTGGGTCTAGGCTTTAGTAACTTAAAAATGAGATTTACAGTTATTTGGTCGGGTCCGGGTTTCAGAAACTCAAATTGTTATCTGGTCGGGTCCAGGTTTCAGCAATAGGAGAAGTTAAATTGTTATCTGGTTGGGTCCAGGCTTTAGTAACTTAAAAATGAGATTAACTGTTATTCGATCGGGTCCGGGTTTCAGAAACTCAAATTGTCATCTGGCCGGGTCCAGGTTTCAGAAATTGAAGAAGTTAAATTGTTATCTGGGCGGGTCCAGGCTTTAGTAACTTGGGATTATGATGTTACCTGGTCGGATCCAGTCTTCACAGTAAGTTGGGAGTAGGGTGAAGTTGAACTAGTATCTAATCGGGTCCAGGCTTCGTAGTAACTGGCTTGAAAGGATGAAGTTGACTATTATCTGGTCGGGTTCTAGGATTTTCAGCAACTTTTAGAGATAGCAAAGACTCTGTTGGCAACTTCATTAGAGATTAGGGGTTGTGGTCCCTTAATTCGTAATAGTCCGAGAGGCAAACTCAAGCTAGAGAGGACAGACTCAGCTGGGGAAGACAGACTCAGCTAGGGAGTTTTGCTGTTTGTTGGGGAAATAAACCTTGTTGAGGAATATTTGACGAGCTGTTGGGGGAGATGTATTCTTTGGATAGAACTCCCCATGACTTCTTCTTATGACCAACTCAGCTGAGAAGAGGATTTTCAATAGATTGAAACTCTGGTTGGGGAGTTTATGAATCCAAATTTGTGAGGATAATGCTAATGGAATAACTCTGTGGGGATGTCATGAAAGAAATTAAGGAGATGTTTATCACTATTTTGAAGCATATGTTTGCTAAAATTTTAATCATGTTCATATGCATATGTTCATTAAATTTTAGTCATTGGACATCTTCGCACTCAAAATAGAAAACAAAAGGTTTGTACTTCAAAGTATATTTGTATTGATGTTTTTCCCATGAATAAGCTTTTCGTACAAAGAGACAAAAATCCTAGTAAGAGGAAATTGCCAAAAGAAATGAAAAGTGTACAGAGTGAAAAAAAAATAGCCATGTGAAAGTGATCTCATTGTCCCCACTCTGCTATTGCCTTTATGTCTTCGAGTAAACCTTTGTAGTTGAACGAAGTCGGTTGGATTGATTTTGGACCATTGAACTTCGGATTTCTGGTAATAAAACTGGCTGTAGGCATCCTAGGAGACATAATCATACTCTTTAATCATTAACTTTTTCCTGGACCACCCTTTCGGGTTTTCATCCCACCAGATACCCATTTTTTCCCAAGTCTCCCTTTCAGGTTTTCGACTTGCCGGGTGTACAATATTTTGCATATATCCCTAATTTTTGCCCGAACCTCTTTGGTTCACCGGGATGCCCATATTTTTGCCTAGGTGTGTCTACCTAGCGGGTCATTTTATGCGTAGTATTTTTTAACTATGTTCGCATTTACGGGATGTAGAAAATCTTCGCCATCCATAGTAGTCAGCATCATGGGAACACCAGAGAAGACTTTCTTTAAAACAAATGGTCCTTCATAAGTGGGAGTCCATTTTCCCCTGGGGTCACCTTGTGGAAGAATGATGCGCTTTATCACCAATTCTCCAGCTTGATACACTCAAGGCTTGATTTTTTTGTTGAATGCCTTGATCATATGCTTTTGATACACCTGACCATGGAAAATAGTAGCCAGTTGCTTCTCGTCAATCAGGTTCAGCTGATCCAACCTAGTTTGAATCCACTCATCCTCGCCTAGACCTTCTTCTTTCATTATCCTTAAAAAAGGAATTTGAATTTCTATAGGTAAGACGACTTCAATACCATAGACCAAAGAGAAAGAAATTGCCCCAGTTCACATGCAAGCTGAAGTATGATATCCATATAGAGCAAATGGTAACATCTCATGCCAATCTTTGTAGGTTACCACCATCTTTTACACAATCTTCTTAATATTTGTATTGGCAGCTTCCACTGTGCCATTCATATTGGGTCTGTACGGAGAAGAATTGTGATGCTTGATTTTGAACTGAGTACAATGTTTCGTAATCATAGCATTGTTTAGTTTGGTTCCATTGTCACTGATGATCCTCTCGGGGATACCATAATGGCAAATGAGGTTATGGTTGATGAACCTGCCTATAACGTTCTTGGTAACTGAAGGATATGAAGCAGCTTCGACCCGCTTGGTAAAGTAATCAATGGCAACAAGGATGAAATGATGTCCATTTGAGGAAGTAGGTTTGATTTCTCCAATCATGTCAATGCCCCACATTGCAAATGGCAACAGAGAAGTCACAACATTTAGGGGAATATGTGGTATATGGACCTTGTCAGCATAGATTTGACATTTATGGCAAGTTCTTGAGTGATGATGACAATTAGTTTCCATCATGGACCAATAGTAAACAGCCCTCAGAATTTTCTTGGTCATAGTATGTCCACTAGAGTGGGTCCCAAAGTTCCCATCGTGCATGTCTTCCATAATTTTATCGGCCTCCTTCTTGTCTACACATCGGAGTAGAGTAGAATCATGGTTGCGCTTATATAGGATTTCGTTGCTTTGAATGAATTTGGCTGAAAATCTTCGCAAAATTTTATTGTCGTTGGCGGAAGCCCCTTCAAGATATTCTTGTGCTTCAAGATATCTTTTTACCTCATGGTACCATGGTTTCTCTTCGTCAGTTTCAAGCTCATAGCAGTGTGCAGGTTCATCGAATCTTTCGATTGTTATCATAGGAGCTTCGTTGTCCCATTTGACTTTGAACATGGAAGACATTGTGGCCAAAGCGTCGGCTAACTGATTTTCCTCCCTAGGGAAATGCTCAAAGGTGATCTCCTCGAAGTATGGAATCAAAGTTAACACAAGCTCCTTGTATGGAATTAGGTTAGGATGCTTGGTGTCCCATTCTCCTTTTACTTGGCTAATTAGCAGAGCAGAATCTCCAAATACACCCAAATGTTTGATCCTCAAGTCAATGGCAGCCTCCAGACCTAAGATGCATGCTTCGTACTCAGCCATGTTATTCGTACAATCGAAGCATAATCTAGCAGTGAAAGGAGTGTGGTAACCTTCAAGAGAAATTATTACAGCACCAATTCCGTAACCCAGAGCGTTGGAAGCCCCATCAAAAACCATAGTCCATAGGGATCCTTGTTCAGGTCCGTCATATGGTCTGGGTTTTGCACAGTCGGTCACTAACATGATATTCTCATCTGGGAAGTCAAAGTTCATAGATTGATAGTCATCAACAGCTTGGTGAGCCAAATGATCTGCTAATATACTTCCTTTGATGGCCTTTTGTGTTGTATACTAGATGTCATATTCAGTCAGAATCATTTTCCATCTAGCTATTCGTTCGGAGAGAGCGGGCTTTTCGAAGATGTATTTGATAGGGTCCATTTTAGAGATCAATAGAGTGGCGTGAGTCAATATATACTATCTTATCCGGTGAGCAGCCCATGCCAGAGCGTAGCAAGTTTTCTCGAGTAGTGAATATCTGGTTTCACAGTCGGTAAATTTTTTGCTCAAGTAGTAAATTGCATTCTATTTTCGGCCAGACTCGTCATGTTGGCCCAACACACACCCCACAGAATTCTCCAGTATAGTCAAGTACATGATCAAAGGACTTCCTTCAACTGGAGGCATGAGGATATGAGGCTCTTGCAAATATTCCTTGATTTTGTCGAAGGCAGCTTGGCTATCGTCGTCCCATTTGTCTACTCGATCTTTCTTCAAGAGTTTAAAGATTGGCCCATAAGTGGCAGTTAAGTGGGAGATAAAGCAAACAATGTAATTCAGACGACCTAAGAATCCTCTTACCTCCTTTTCAGAACACGGGATTGGAATTTCTTGAATGGAATTTACCTTTGCAGTATCGACTTCGATGCCTTTGCCACTGAAGACAAAATCTAGAAGCTTTCCAGACCTCACTCCGAATGTGCATTTATTAGGGTTCAACCTCAATTTGTATTTCTTTAGTCTCTCAAATAGCTTGTGTAGGTGATCGAGATGCTCTTATTTGATTTGCGACCTTGAAATCATATCATCCACATAGACTTATATTTCATGATGAATCATATCATGAAATAAATCTATCATAGCTCTTTGATATGTTGCCCCTGCATTCTTTAATCTGAATGGCATAACTTTGTAGAAAAAGGTGCCCCATTGTGTAACGAATGTGGTCTTTTCCATGTCTTTGGGAGCCATCTTAATTTGGTTGTAGCCAGAAAATCTATCCATGAAGGAGAAGAGTTTGTGTTGAGCGGTGTTGTCAACCATGACGTTAATATGTGGTAGAGGGAAATCGTCCTTGGGGCTTGCCCTATTCAGATATCTATAATCCACACACATGCGAACCTTTGCATCTTTCTTTGGAACGGGGACCATGTTTTCCACCCATTGACGATAAGATGTGAAAACCAGAAAACCTGCATCAAACTGCTTCATTACCTCGGCTTTTATCTTTTTGGACATGTCAGGCGCATGCGACGAACCCTTTTCTTAACAGGAGGAGAATCTTCTGTCGTTGGCAGACGATGAACCACAATATCGATATCCAACCCTGGCATATTTTCATACGACCAAGTAAACACTTCAACGTAGTCATCTAACATCTGAACCAATCTACTCTTGATATCATTTTTTAGGTTAGCTCCGATCTTGACCTCTCTTTTATCTGTCTCCGTACCTAAGTTAATAACTTCGACCGACTCTTCGTGAGGTTGAATAGCTTTCTCTTCTTGCATTAGAAGTCTTTCTAATTCTCCTAGTATTCCATAATCTTCCTCGCCTTCTTTTTCGGCCTGGTTAACTGGATGTCCGAAATCATAACTGGGAATAGTAGAGTCATGGGCAATGAGATCTGGAGTGGATGAAGATCTGCAAGTGTGTGTGTGTGGGTGCATGTAAGGTACATGGCTATTTGAGAAAAAATGAAATAAAGGGAAAGAAAGACAATGAACGCGAAAATTTGAATGCCAAAAGGTCCAATGGTTTATATTAAATGATCGGATGATAGATGAACATGAACAAAAACCTTTAACAAAATGGACCAAAGTGCCCCGGGCAAGGCACATGGCTTAAAATTCATTATTTTGGAAATTAAGATTACAGACAGAAATTCTTAAATTGACAGAAAATGGTAAACAGTAATTACTCCTGAATGAAGGAGATAGGTGTGAAATCCTTTTCATGCCAGTTGGTGAGCTTTCCTTTGACGGTAGGGTAGATCCATTCTTTGAAAGAGCATTCATCGTCATAATCTTATACAACATTCACTTCATGATTTCCGATGTGGAGAGGTATCTTTCCCACGCGAGCATGCCTAACTTATTTTTGAGCTTGAATGGTGAAACCCAATATGAATTTTTCTGTTTTAAACGGGATATCGAGAAGCTGGCCCCAGATAGTACAATCTTCCTCATCGACCACGACATAGGCATCTTTAAGCGAAACCATTCTTAGTACAACTTTATCAGCTTTTGATATGTTGGAGGAGGCTTTGGTGGAGGCAACCATAGGTGGAATAATTTCAAAGGCCTGGCATGGAGTTTCTATGAACTCGCCATCCATTTCCACTTATTTTAAGGAATTAAGATGGCTCACCATAAATTCTTCTTTGCCTCTAACCGTAACGATCTTCCCTTTGACTGGATATTTTAGTTTTTGGTGAAGGGCGGATGTTACTGCCCTTACCCCATGGATCAAAGGGCGTCCAAGAAGAGAAGAATAAGCGGGACGTATGTCCATTATGTAAAAGGTAGAATTGAAAGTCTGTGAGCCAACTTTAATTGGGAGATCTACCTCTCCATGAACCAGTCTCTTAGTCCCATCGAAAGCCCTCACAATAATATCGTTTGGCTTTAAAACCAGTCCCTCACAATCTATCTGGTCCCAAGCACCCTTGTGTAACACATTTAATGATGAGCCATTATCAACTAAGACATGAGCTAGGGTGGTTCCCTTGCATTCAACAGAGATATGTAAGGCTTTGTTGTGGTTTCTTCCCATAGGAGTCAAATCAGCGACATAGAATCCTAATTAATTATCAGCGGTTAAACTCGCCACACAGTTTTCAAACTGGTCAGCGGTGGTTTCCTGGGGCACGTGGGCCTTCTTCAAGAACTTGATCAGATCTTGGGCATGAATGTCCGAATAAAGTAATAATGACAACATGAAAATTTTGGAAGGGGTTTGCCCCAACTGCTCCACTATTTTAAAGTCACTTTTCTTTATGATTTTTAGGATTTCCTCCATCTCTTGATTGAAGGGTTCTTCAGCATTAGCCTCTTTGGTAGGTGCCTCTATCCTAGCAGGCTCACCTTCTCTCTCTTTCTCTTTAGTGTTGGTACTGGACTTGTTGTTGGTTATGCGGGCGGGAATCGTTGTAGTAACGGGTGGTGAAATATCAAGGGAAAAGATCCTCCCTGATCTCATCACTTTACTAGAACCGGCAATGTTGGTGACATCAGCTTTATTTTTGTCGATCCAAGAATCTTGTTTTATCTCGTGGTAATAAACCTCAACACCATAGTTCCATGGAACTGCTTTGTCAGAGGAATAAGGGATGGGCCCGACGGCAATGATTATTAAAGGAGCGATGGTTGGCTCATTTGAAATTCTGATAGGACCCTTTGAGGGGATCCCAAGCGGTTTATTGAAAAATGTTATTACAGACAAGTCTTTGGTTTCATTGGTCGAACCCTTGATGGCAGGAATCTTTTCAAACAAAATCTCGTAGCTATTTACCCGGTGTTGCACACCTTCCTTCAACCGCTTACAACCACTTACTTGTTGATCACAGTAGACACAATCTTTAGAACAACCAGGGAATACCCCGACTTTTAGCAAGTCAACCTTCACAATAGTTAACAGAGTTGTTAAATCTTCAATGGGGGAAACGGAAGTGGTATCATCAATTGCATTAACACCTTTGACATGGTTCGACATCAATGCGGTTATCACATTAGGAGTAGTAGGTGGACCAAATTCAATTTTCTTGTTGTCTATCAGATCTTGAATCTTATTCTTTAGAGCCCAGCATTGATCAGTTTCATGCCCATGACTATTTGAATGATACACACACTTGGCATTTGGATTGTATTTCAGTGATGAAGTGTTCGGATTAGATGGTGGATCATGTAGTGTCACTAGATTGGCCTTCAACAGATGTTGCAAGGCTTGGGACAGGGACATTCTAATCTTTGTGAATTGTCTTCGTGGAATTTCTAGTCGTTGATTGTTGAATGATTGCCTTTGAGCAGATAGAGGGTTGGATATTTACACAACATTAACAAAGGGTCGATGGTCCTTCTTGGCATGGGCCCTTTCCCCATACACAACATTTGCTTCCTTTTTCCAGTGAAAGGATTCTTTACAGTGTTAGATATGGAAGCAGATGTCATTGGGATTTTTCCGCTCTTAATGCCGCTTTCTACCCTTTCACCAGTTAGTATCAACTCAGTGAAACCAGACGAAGAACTTCCAATCAATAGGTTAAAAAATGGGTCGGTCAATGTACCCATGAACATGTCAATTAGTTCTCTATCAGTTAGTGGTGGTTGGACCCTCCAGCAAGATCCCTCCATTTTTGTGCGTACTCCTTGAACCCCTCATTGGTACCCATTGTCATACCTTGAAGTTAGACTCTGGTAGGTGCCATATCGGCATTGTATTGATACTGATGATAAAAAGCGGTGGCTATATCTTACCATGTGTGGATGCATGAACCCTCCAATTAATAGAACCATTCTAGTTGAGTCCCAACCAGACTCTCTTGGAAGAAATGGAACCAGAGCTTTTTGTCAGTGGTGTGCGGTTGCATCTTGCGCATGTAAGACCTTAGGTGAAGTTTTGGGCAGGAGACCCCATCATACTTGGTGAAGACTGGTATTTTGAAGTTATGGGGAATGACGACCCCAGGCACTAAACCCAAATCGCCAAAATCCAAACCAGGTACGGCTTGAATTTCAACAACTTTTAGCCTATCCTCCAACTGCTTATATCTATCCTCGACAGGTGGGTATTGCTCATCAAATTAGTCTTCATCTTCATAAGCTTGATTATTTGCACCCTCGGCGTGGGTGTTCCTTACCTCGTCTTGATTTTCTTCCTCTTCAGACGAATCTTCAACTATTTGTATTTGATAAACCGAACCTTTGAATCTCTTACCCATGTTGATGAGGGCCTTCTTTTTGGTCTTCTTTTTGGTTGTTAGCATCGTCATCATATCTTGTTATCCCTTGGCCAGGGTCAAAAATGTTGCTTTGAATTGGGCATTATGAGCTTACAAGTCCTTCATTGTTTGTTCGATATCCATCTTACTGAAATAAACAGTAGATAGATAAGGAAACCTGTTGTGGAAAACCTGTTTATGTCATGATGCATGAAAATGCGTATGCAAATGATTTCAAGGACTTGGAAGATTTAAGTGTTTTTAGACCAAAGGAATAAGCATCATTTGTATTAATAAGTTAAATTTGATTACAATATGCCTCTCGGGCTTACATTGAAACAAAAGAAACAAAATGAGCTAAAATACAGTAATAATGGTTCAAACATCCTATGAATGCTTCCTCTTTAGAGTGATATAGGCATTCAGGCTCCTCTCCTCATGAAGTTGTCTCGTGAGTTCTAATGTCTTCTTCTCGCTTGAATAAAATTGGGCTTCAAAGGTGTCTCTCTCCCCCTTTAGCTGAATCCAAGCTTTTTGCAAATCTTCAAGAGAAGTTGGATTTGTTAGAACATAGTTTGATTCTACAACCCTCATAAGAGTTTTGATGATAACAAACACAAAGAACAAATATACACTCTAAATTTGTGTTTTATGTTGTACAGAAGTTCTGACTGAAACAACATCAGAAGTTAAGCCACAAAGGCATTCAAGCTTAGTAATCAAAATGTTCAGAAATATGATGATCAGAATCAGCGCTAAAGAGAAAGATATCCTAATTCTGAACGAAAGTCCAACATGCTAACTGAATCTTTGTTTCTGGCTTCCCAAGTTCTACAGTAAAGCAGCATGCAAGATTCCTAAGTTCTGAAGCGTTACTTTTCTATTAAGGCAGTATCATGTGCAACGGCTTCATTCAGACAAGAATCTTCTCAGTATGGAAAGTGCATTAAGTGTACATTATCACGTTTCAATTTGGACAGATTGCCACGCCTATATAAACAAGCTCAAAGGTTAAATTTTTCACTATTTTTCATACGACTGCTCCATACAGTCTCAAAAAGGCTGCAAAAATTCATATTCATTCTATACTCAATTTGTGTAATACATCACAGTAGTGATACAATTTTTGTAACGAAAAACAAACAGTACACGGTAAACCTTCTCTTTTGATTAAGTTATTTTCCTTGAGATAAAACGGGTTGTGGTTGTACTCAAGAAGACTTTGGCAGTTGTCAAAGTAGAATTGTAATCAGTTTGATTAGTGAATTAAGTCCTCGTTGGAGAGAGGAGAAATCACCTTGGCTGGTGGACTGGAGTAGTTTGAGATCAAGCGAACAAGGATAAAAATCTCGTGTCTATTGTCTTTAAATTTTAAAGTTTTCAATTCAACCCCCCTTCTTGTGTTTTTCACTTCTTCAATTGGGCATCAAAGCGTATGGTTGTGAGTTGATACACTTAACCGTGTCAGTACAAGATCCAAGCTTTAGAAAAACACTATGGTGAGACCAAGCCAAAACATCAGCAATGACTATCACGATGACAAGGACAGAATCAACGGTAAACCTCCAGTCTTTGATGGAGAAAATTTTGACTACTAGAAAGATAGAATTGAGAGCTTCTTTCTGGCTCATGATGCTGACTTATGGGATATGGTAATTGATGGATACATGCATCCAGTGGATGAAAGTGGTCAGAAGATAGATAGAAAAAGAATGTATGACCAACAAAAGCGTGATTTCAGAAACCATCATAAGGCCAGAACAATTCTTCTCAGTGCCATCTCATACTCAGAGTATGAGAAGATCTCAAACAGAGAGACAGCCAAAAACATGTTTGACTCCCTGAGAATGACGCATGAAGGCAACATATAATTTAAAGAAACCAAGGCCTTGCGCTCATTCAGAAATATGAAGCCTTCAAGATGGAAGATAGTGAATCCATAGAAGCGATGTTCTCAGGATTCTAGATTCTAGTTGTTGGGCTGAGATTTCTTGACAAAGGTTATTCTACTGCTGATCACGTAAAGAAGATCATCAGAAGTTTACCAAAGTAATGAAGGGAAATGGTCACTGCTCTTTAGCTGGCTAAAGATCTCAACAAGATGTCTCTGGAGGAACTTGTTAGCTCCCTCAGAAGCCATGAGATAGAACTAGAAGATGACGAGCCTCAGAAGCAAGGTAAGCCTTTAGCATTAAAATATAACAAAAAACTTGATTCTAAGGTTTTGCAGGCTATGGAAGAAACCTCTGATGGATCCTCATCAGAAGAAGATGAATTGTTTCTTCTCTCTAGAAGGGTCAATCACCAAGGGAAGTAGAGGCAGAGAAAATTCAAAGACTCCAGAAGATCAGGGAATCAGAATGAATCCTCTTCGGATACAGAAAGTCTAAGCCCTCCTTTGGACACAGAAGGTCTGAAGCTTCGTCTGGTCACAAAAAGTCAAACAACAGAGACATCATCTGCTATGAGTGCAATGAACAGGGGCACTACAAATTATTGTACAAGGCTTCATAAGGAGAAGCCCAAAAAGAAGTTCTTCAAGGAGAAGAAGAAAATTCTCATGGAAACATGGGATGATTCAGATACTTCTGACGCAGACTCATAATCAGATGATGAAAGAGCCAACATTTCTCTTATGGAAAATGTGACAGGAGACAGCGAATCATCTCAGACAGACTCAGAATCAGACACAGAAGAGGTATTTCCTGATTTTTCTGTTAATTTTACTAAAGTTGAACTAGCAGAAAGTCTGAATGAGATTCTAGAAAGGTATCAGCAGATCAGAGTCAAATTCAAGAACCTGAAAAAGGATTTTGTCTCTGACTCTAAAGAAACTGTGAGTCTTAGATTAGAAAACTCTGAGTTAAAAGAAATGATTTCAAAATTAGAAAATGATTTACAAAACTCTCAGAAAGAAATAATCTCAGAGGCTCCCAGTAATGCTGATAAGATCATAAAAGAATATGACCACAACTTTCAGAAGTTTCTGGCTAAAAACATAGATAGAAGCAAGATGGCTTCAATGATCTATGGAGTTAGAAAATGGCATAAAAGGAATAGGATACCAAGGTAATGCATCTCCACCTAAGAAAGTCATGGACCTAGTAATTAAGCGCACACCACTAAAATCTCACTTCACTTATGGGCACACACATGATCTGAATTACACTAGCAAGGATTATTCTGCCAAACCAAAATTCAAACAGAATTTTGGTAAAACTAACAAACCAGGACCCAAAAAGATATGGGTACCTAAGGAAAAAATTATATATGTAGCAGATATCTTTAACAGCAAGGCTAAAACACCAGTCACGGTACCTGGACTTTGGATGCTCTCGACACATGACAGGTAGAAAGCATATGTTCCAAAGCCTGGAACTTAAACCTGGAGGCTACGTGGGTTTTGGAGGTAACCAAAGAGGGAAGATCATTGGCTCTGGAATAGTAGTTTGACTCTAAATCACAAAAGTGTATCATGTTAGGATACTCTAAACGCTCAAGAGGGTACAGAGTATACAATTGTTGAAGAGTCAATCAGTGTTAGATTTGATGATAAGCTTGACCCTTAAAAGTCAAATAAGAATGAATCTTTTGCAAATATAGAAGTTGAATTCACAGATGCTGAAGACAACTCATCAGAAGTTCCCAACAGAGATACTCCAACAATGTCAGAAGGAAATGTCACAAGCATTCCAATAACCTTTGTTGATCAACTCCAGAACAAGTTATCCAGAAGCAACATAGCTCACCCTGAAGATAAGATTCTGGGAAAGAAGGATGATCCAATCAGAACAAGATCAACATTCAGAAACTCGGAAGAATCCTTCATGGGATTGGTATCTCTGATTGAACCAACAACAATTAATGAAGCTCTTCTGGACAATGACTGGATTCTGGCAATGCAGGAGGAGTTAAACCAATTCACCAGAAATGAAGTATGGGATCTGGTTCCCAAATCAAAAGGATTCAACGTCATTGGAACAAAGTTGGTGTTCAGAAACAAACTGAATGAGCAAGGAGAAGTCATCAGAAACAAGGAACGACTGGTTGCACAAGGTTATAATCAGCAAGAGGGGATAGACTATACAGAAACCTTTTCTCCAGTCTCCAGGTTAGAATCTATCAGTCTCTTAATCTCTTTTGCTGTAAATAATGGCATCACTTTGTATCAGATGGATGTCAAAAGTGAATTCTTAAATGGTTACATTGATGAAGAGGTATATGTGAACCAACCCCCTGGGTTTGAAAATTCCAAACACCTAGAATATGTTTTCAAACTAAAGAAGTAACTTTATGGTCTGAAACAAGATCCCAGAGTTTGGTATGAAAGGCTAAGTAACTTTCTGTTAGAAAAGGAATTCACCAAAGGGAAAGTGGACACAACCTTGTTCCGTAAGACATTTAAGAATGACATTTTAGTTTGTTAGATTTATGTAGATATTATATTTGGATCTACTAAACCTTCTCTGGGAAGAGAATTTTCTAAGTGCATGCAGGCAGAGTTTTAGATGAGCTTGATGGGAGAACTTAAATTATTTCTGGGCATTCAAATCAATCAGACACTAGAAGGAACTTATATTCACCAGAGCAAATACGTCAGAGAACTTCTGAAGAAATTTGACCTCTCAGAATGTAAGCCATCAAAGAATCCAATGCATCCCATGTGCATTCTGGAAAAGGAAGAGGTAACTAAAAAGGTAGACAGAAAATCTACAGAGGTATGATTGGTTCTCTCCTTTATCTGACAGCTTCAAGGCCTGACATTTTATTCAGTGTTTATTTATGTGCTAGATTCCAATCAGATCCTAGAGAATCTCACTTAACAACAGTTAAGAGAATTTTCAAGTATCTGAAAGGTACTACTAACCTGGGCTTGTTTTATAGAAAATCCCATGAATACAACTTAGTAGGATACTGTGATGCTGATTTTGCTGGAGAAGGAGTAGAACATAAAAGTACTTGTGGAAGCTGCCAATTTCTGGGAGACAATATGATCTCATGGACCAGCAAGAGGCAGTCCACAATTGCATCGTCAACAGTAGAAGTTGAATACATTACAGCTGCTGGATGTAGCACACAAATGCTCTGGATGAAAAGTCAGCTTGAAGACTTCAACATATTTGAGAGTAACATTCCTATTTTCTGTGATAATACTTCTGCTATCTGTTTATCCAGAAATCCTATTTTGCATTCTAGCGCTAAGCATATAGAAATAAAACATCACTTTATTAGGGACTATATTCAGAAAGGAATTCTCTCTTTAAAATTTATTGACACAGACCATCAATGGGCTGATGTTTTTACAAAACCCCTTTCTGAAGATAGATTTAATTTCATTTTGAAACATCTCAACATGAAATTATGTCCAGAATAAGAAGCTTTATTTGCATATTTTGTAACCCTCAAAACTTTGTTTTTTGTGAACATTTGTCCAGCGTGTGTTCAGAAGTTAGAAGTACAGTTGCTTCAGAATCTATCTATGAAGATCTGAACCTTTTATTTCAAAGATAGAGGCGTGCAGTTCACACCATCAAACATCTGTCATCCTCTCACAAGCTACCTTCTAAGGCTGAACACGCGTTCAAATTCTGAAGGGTCCAAGGCTCTGATTGGATGCATTGAGACACTTGTCAATGGTAACTGTTCAGTATCTACACACAATCCCCTAATTTCAGGTTTCATAATTTCAGTATAATCATCACTTATTTTCTCCTTACTGATTAAGTTTTCAAAAGTGTTTATAAACTCAATTTCACTATTTCATTCACCTCTTACTGCATCCATTATTTTCTCTTGCTCTCGTTTTCTCAAAAAATCCCTTTTCTCAGTTTTCCTCAACAAATCCGTGTGAACAATGGCATCCTCATCAAGCATCAAAAATCTCAATACTGCTCCTGGTTCTTCTTCAAGAGTATGAGGAACCTATAAGAATGTTGCTCACACTGGTAGATAATCTTGAAGTTCTATGTGAGTTGGTCGTTGATTTTGAGAGTTTAAAGGAAAATGGGTTTGATCTGTATGAAGATGTGATGGCACAAGGATGGAACAAATACTTTGATCGTCTATTGGGGCCAGTATTTCCTATTCTTGTTAAGGAATTTTGGATTCATGCTACTTCATCCAACCATCAGGTTACGCCATATGTTATGGGGAAGAAGATAGTGATTACAGAAGACTTGATTGGGAAACTTATTGGGTACAATGGCGGCGGAGTCAGATGCATTGACATGGATGACAAGTGTTCTGACCTAAAATCTATTGCTAGGGTCATTTTCACTTCTGGACAGCCATCAAACAAGATAAGAGACTTGAAAGATTATTACAGAATCTGGGCTAGGATCATTCTGGGATGTATCAATCACAGAAAGCCTACAAGCTCTCTTGATTACATCAACATTGATAAGTAGTTTCTGTTATACTTCATTGCAAAGAAGACCAAAGTAAACCTTCTACACCTGCTCTTCAATCATCAGAGTACAAGTGTCACAGAAACAAGAGAAGAAGAAAGAATAAAGAGGGATTGGATTCCTCTGGGAAGATTGATTTCAGACATTTTGACGGAAAATAGGCTGATAGAACATCTGACAGAGGCTCAGGAGATCAGCACTCTAGAAGCAAGTGCTGGGAAACCACTAAATGCCAAGAATCTGAAGAAAATGAAGATTATTGAAAGTATTAAGAAGGAACCAACAATTTCTTCTCATGAAGTCATCACGTATAGGAGAATCCCTCTGAAGGATTTTCCACTATTTTCTGAGATAGATGCTTCTCCAGAGATTGTGTTCAGATACCTTGAAGCTTGCAAGGAAGATGGAACTATTCTAGAACTCAACATTTGTGACCTGCACAAGCCAGCTCCAAATGTTGTTCTGAAGAAATCCAAAAAGAGGAAGGCAGCAGGAGAAGGATCCTCTCAGAGAACACCCAAAGCTGCGAAAAAGAAAGGTAACACACCTTTTGTTTTTGTTGTAGAATCTATAGTTTTTCCAACATCTGAAAATCCATCATCTGAAAATCCCCCTCAACCAACAGAAAATCCCTCACCACAAACATTTAAGGATTTTGACATAGAGTTTGATCCATATGTAACTCTTGGCAGTTTCTTAGATGAACCTCACTCCCCTAATCCAAATCCAGTATAAAATCAACCAGATTTTGCAAAAGTTCTATCTGATATTGAACTTTTTGACCAAGAATTTCAATCACCAATCCCAGAAAATCCAAACCTCCGTTCTCAACAACCAGAAAATCCACACCTTCATTCTCCACAACCAGAACATCAAAACCCTCTCACTCTTCAAACTGAAAATCCAAATTCTGAAACACCTAAACCAGAAAATCAACATGCTACTGCAAACAAATCATGAGACTCCCTTATAGACTCTGATACCACTACCCCAATTCCAGGAATAACAGAACCTCTTATGGTTCATTTACCTCTCTCCATCCATGATATTCTAGAAATACCTTCACCATATGATTCCACACCATGAAACACTCCTCACTCACTAATCTTGATTTCTGATTCTCCTACTCCCTCACTAATTAACCGTCCAGCTGATCATCTCAGAACTGTCATTAATCTAGAAGTGCTAGACCATCTAACTTCAACCTTAAATAAAATTGGCACTCCCAAACACAACCCAACCTTAACCAAAACAGATGTTGGTAAGAACTTGCTGATTTTTGACATAGAAATACAGGAATGAGTTAATTCTTTAAAGCAAGCAAGTCAAGAAAATTCTAATCCTGCTGCTTCTGATTCTCTTTGGGATAGATTCAGAAAATGGTTCAACTCTGAATCCCAAAGGATGAAAGAATTAAGTTATGAGATGGCTCAACAGAACTTCAGTGATCAGCTGAAAGCCTTCAAAGACCAAGTTCTGAGTCACTAGGACAAGAAAGAAATTCTTCTGCTGGAAAATGCTCCCTGGAAAGAGCACCAACCTTCAGAAGCCACTGAACCATGTTCTGATAGTCACCATCTGACTACTACTCCAGAAAAGGAAATTGCAACAGAAGAAGTAGTTGAATCAGAAGATGTTGCAGAGTGTTCTGAACGACATGCAACCTTCGAGGATACACCAGCTACGTCTCTCGTCATGCAAACTTTGGAAGAGTTGAAGAAGGAGAATGCTTTAATCCATTCAAGGTTGGATAAGCAAGAAGACACAAACAAATAAATAAGGGATATATTGGATAAACAAGAAGACACTACCAAAGAAATCAAGGATATTCTGGGAAAGTAGGAAGAATCAAGCACTCAGATTAAGAGCTTGCAAGAAGCGTTGTTCACATGACTTCCCCCTCCATATTAGATTTTCTTTAACTTGTTTTCTGTATTCTTCATCTTATCTTATTTGTCTCTGAAAGATGTCATTGCAATCTGTTTTTCAATACAAATCATCATTTTTTTACTCTGATAATTTATGCTTATATTGCTTTTTAATACCTGACAAAAAGGGGGAGAACGTAAGATATTTTCAATTATAGTTTACCAGAACTTAGTCTCAAACATTCTGAATATCTTAACTTCTTATTCGTTTTCTGAAAGCTTAAACAAGAATAAAATCTGAAGGAGATGCAACAAAAGCTCTGGAATGAAGGAACTTTAGGGAAGTATCTCATCTCTATTTGAGTACTCAACTCAGGGGGAGACTCACTTAAGCTTTTGTTCTGTAATTTTCTATTTAAAAATCCTAGTTTTTGTCATCATCAAAAAGGGGGAGATTGTTAGAACATAGTTTGATTCTACAACCCTCATAAGAGTTTTGATGATAACAAACGCAAAGAACAAATATGCATTCTAAATTTATGTTTTATATTGTATAGAAGTTCTGACTGAAGCGACATCAGAAGTTAAGCCACTGGGGCTATCAAGCTTAGTAATCTGAATGTTCTGAAGTATGATGATCAGAATATATGCTAAAGAGAAAGATATATTGATTCTCAATGGAAGTCCAACACGCTAACTGAATCTTTGTTTCTGGATTCCCAAGTTCCGAAGTAAAGCAGCATGCAAAATTCCTACGTTCTGAAGCGTTACTTTTCTATTAAGGCAGTATCATGTGCAACGACTTCATTCAGACAAGAATCTTCTCAGTATGGAAAGTGCATTAAGTGTCCATTATCACGTTTCAATTTGGACAAATTTCCACGCCTATATAAACAAGCTCAAAGGTTAAATCGTTCATGATTTTTCATACAAATGCTCAATACAATCTCAAAAATGCTGCAAAAATTCATATTCATTCTATACTCAATTTCTGTAATACATCCTAGTAGTGATACAGTTTTTGTAACGAAAAACAAACAGTACACAGTAAACCTTATCTTTTGATTAAGTTATTTTCCTTGAGATAAATCGGGTTGTGGTTGTACTCAAGAAGACTTTGGCAGTTGTCAAAGTAGAATTGTAATCAGTTTGATTAGTGAATTAATTCCTCGTTGGAGAGAGGCGAAATCACCTTAGCGGGTGGACTGGAGTTGTTTGGGATCAAGAGAACCAGGATAAAAATCCCGTGTCTATTGTCTTTGATTTTTAAAGTTTTCAATTCAACCCCCCTTCTTGTGTTTTTCACTTCTTCAGGCATATCAGGATAAAGGACAGTATATGGAACATCTCCTTCGGTGACATGCTCCATGATGATAGGTAAGCTGGCAGGGTATGGCATCATGAGGTTTTGGGCGCGAGATCGCACCCACTTGATATAAGGCTCCAAAGGAATTAAGTTCTTATGTCTCAACATGTTGCTATCAACCTTGTTAATCATGCCCCAAGCTCGTATGAATCTCTGACGATAGCTTTGGACATCATTCTCATAGTCAAATATGATTCCTTGGACAAGTGCGTCATGGGGCCATCCCTCCTAGCATACCCAAACTGTCTCAGAGCCAAAAAAGGATCGTAAGTGATATCTCCCCTAATGCCAAGTAGAGGGACATTATGGAATTCCCCACAACGGTCAATAATAGTAATGCTTTCCATAGATCGCACACACCAATAGATATCTGAATGTGTGAGCAACATCAACCTACTAGACCATCTTGGTCGTTCTTCACAGTAGATCGAGGTAGGTGAGAAATAAACCACCTAGCCAAAAGGGGGGTGCAACGCATAAGGAGTCATCTTATCTTCATGGTGCGAGAGTGAAAATAATGCAAGATATCCCCAAGTAAAGTGGGCACCAGATTGTGCGATAGAAATGTTTTGACTGTGTTCACGTCTATAAGCTGGTTCGGAATGGGAAACATAAATATCCCAAGATGAGAAGAGCCAACACTTCCTCAAAGACTTGTAAATATAAAGCATCCCAAAAGAATTTAGCCCTTTCAAACAAAAACTTGGCCAAAAACCCTTTGACGCCACTTCTCGTTTCCCAATTGGCCACAACATCAGATCATTGCAAATGTAAAGCTCGAGCAATAACCTCAGGTCTTGGGTCTCTTTCAATATTGTTGAAGGGTAGTTGATCAAGGATAGGGATCCCCAAGAGTTGATAAAATTCTTCCATAGTAGGCACAAGCTGGTAATCGGGAAAGGTAAAGCAATGGTGCAAAGGGTGGAAGAATTGGAAGAGGACCTTCATCATGTCTTCGTAAAAGCTTGAAGTAACCAGATTGAGAAGTCGACCATGCCTCTCGATGAACGAAGAATTCTAAAGAACCATTGACGCTAATTCTTTAAGTTGAGGAGGTACTCTCATGAGATTTACTTGAATAGTATTTCTCCGAGGGGGAGTCATGTCCTACAAAACAGAACAAAAGTAAATCTCTAGGTCCTTGAAATGGTTAGTGAAAAATGCCATGGTATGATGTCATGATGTTTATTCACTAATATATACACAAGTAAATCAAACAAGTCCTTAGGTTTAGGCTTGCATGGAGTTCACAGGCAAGTACCCTCTTGAAGTTTAGTTGGCTCAACCTGTCCTAGAAAATAATCGGGTTTTCGGGGATCTCAATATCACTGATCTTTCTTCATTGGGCATTATTTCAGATTAAGCCTCTTTATTTGCAACCTAAATATCCCAAGATTCAAATCTCAATGAGTGTAGTATCGACTATCAACCAACTTCGGACTGCACCAAATCCGGCTATCTCACTACTTCCTAATGGCCAAGTTATTCAATTAAATGTTCTAAGGTCAGTTAGTGTTTCATGACACCACACAACGGCCCCGTATTCTCCTTGACTACTCAAGGGCTACCGATACCAACAAATGTGTCACACTACCTTAGTCATCGCTTCAAACATGTCATTATACCCCACAAAGTTTCCACAATCTATTGCTACTTACCTAAAAGGTGCCCCAGGTCCAGGTATAGGATCAAAACAAACCCAAATAAGGAAACATAATGTAAAGCAAAAAAATCAAACAATGAAAGCAATAAATGTGATCTAGCTATAAGGTAAATGCACTTTTAAGATTAATTCCCCAGCAGAGTCTCCAATTCTATAATACGGTGGGAGAAATGACTTGGTTTGTTTTTGTGTTTTATCGCAATTGTTGCGGATAGCAAGAGTCACCACCGACTTTTCTTTTATCCAATAAGGAAAGGGTGAAAAGAAAAGAAAAGAAAAGACCTTTAAGATGTTTACTTGGGTTCGGGGGTAGATTATGAAAAGGGAAGTGTTGTACCCCAAAATTTGACCTCCCATATTTCTCAAGACATGGAAAGAATAATCTCCAAGTTGCTCAAGATTGCTCAAGAGTTGGACAGTCAAATCATCTCCTAAGGCAGTCAATTCAAAATTAGGGTTTTGTGTTGCATCAAGTTCCTTACATCCAAATGACCTAAAATTCTCACAAATGTCCTAATATGTTCTCAAGTTCATCCATGTCAAATTTCAAGCCTTGCAGAGGAAGTTTGGTCAGTCAATTGCTCAAGAAGTCCAAAAATCGACTGTGCTAGGGCAAAAGTCAATTGTGACCCAAATACAGTCAAACCTCAATATTTTTTGTCAAAATTCTCATTTTGAAGGATAATTCATCATTTTATCAAGGGTTGATCATGATTCATCAAGGATTTCTCAAGATTCATCAAGATTCAAAAGTTGCTAAATTAGGGTTTTGTAGGAAAAGTCAACTCAAATTTGACCAAGCATAACTTTCTCATACTTTATGCGAAATGACCCATCCAAAGCTCATTTTGAAGAGGATGCAATTTACTACAGTCCATCTTCATACCCTAAGATCAAGAAATGCACTCAAAAAAAGTTACAAATTTGGACATTATAGGTCATTTTTGAAAGTCAACAAAAACACCTTTTTTTCCAAAGCTTATAACTTGAGCATGGAGAATCAAAATTAGATGATACAAAAAGGGTTGGTTGGAGGACATATCTAGGTTTCTAAAAAGTCCAAGAACACATCCAGAAGTTCAAAATTGAAGAAGTTATGCATTGTTGAAGTTGGGAATTTTTCCAAAATTGCCAAAAGTCAACTATCCCCAAAACTTCAAATTTTGCCAAATAGGCCCACTTTTTTCCACTTGATTTGATCTTCTCACACCACACACGTGTCCTATCTTCAGTTTTATGTCCATTCATTAATTTTTCTATTTTATTTGATTTTTATTAATTTAATTCATTTTAAATCAATTTAAATCCAAATAAAATCCAAATTTTGATGAAATAGGATCTTTTTGATTGATACGGCTTTCAATTATCATCATGGACAAGATCAAACTCGTACCAAGCCATATCATGCACAAAATATTGGATTTGGGACATTTTTGGAAGCTTTGTAATGGAGGATCATATTAAATCTTGATTCATTAATACACAAAGATTCCAAGCCCAAGACTTGACCTAATTGACTCTATTATACATATACAACACAAAGCATACGAGTAAAAGACCTAGAGGCTGCAGAATCTGGAAAACAAAACTTGAAAAAAAGCTTGAAAAGTTGGAAACTGAAATCATATCTAGAGGCCTGTTCAAGGCAAAATCTCCACGCTATCCTCTTGTTGGACATCCATTGAGTCTAAAGCAACCATTCACAAGCCCTGAAACCTCATCAAACGCACTGTAAGCTTTCCTGAAAGTCCCCATGTACATGAAATCTTATTCTCATATTCATGCGTTTTTTTTTGACAAAATCTTGACACCATCATGTTTATCGTTCCATTTAGAACATTTCTGCATTATTTGACTTTGTTTTGGTAGCTTGTAACCCTGTAACCAAACCTAGGGTTTGGAAGGTTATTTTTTGGGTATTTTTGCTACAGGTGAAATCAAGCCAATTGATGGATATAGACGTGTTCACGAGACCCAGACGAATCAAACCATGGTCTTGGAATTTATTTCTATAGCTTAGGATAGATTTTAGAAGGCAGCTACAAATTTAGTTGCGGATGAAATCCGTAGGTAAATAACCAGAGGGTCAGCGAAGAAGACGATCATGTGGCTTGTTCCAATTAGACCATTCAAACCAATCTCGTGCGTTTTTATAATTTCCAGCATATTATTTGTTTTGTCCATATATTAATTGTTGTTTATTATAATTACAAAAGCAACACAGTGGTGGAGGCGCTAGTGGAAAATCCAATGGGACCTGGGTTCGAATCCCAGGTCCCCAACATATTTCTTGTATTTTTCTTTCAGATGTTCCAGTGCAAGACCAAGCGTGTGGTACATGATACTCCCTCAGATCTTGAAGCGCCAGATGGCCTCAGGCCAGATCTGGCAGTTCAGGGATGATGGTCTATGGTGAGGCCTAGTCAATGTGTCACATGGAAGTGCAAAAAGTCAGCCAGGCTTGAATACGTTTGTGCCAAAGAATTGCAGTTTCACCCCCTTTCCAGGCCCAACACCCCCTTGGTTTATTTCTTTTACTTTTTCATTATATTTATTTATTTATTTTATTTTTTTAATTAATTATTTTTATTATCACTAACCAATTAAATTTTTCCTCATCAAATCAAAAACACAAAAAATATTATTTTATTTATTAAAATTAAATTCAACTTTATTTATATAAATAAATACTAACTTAATTAATTTAGTTTTAAATATGTTTAACTTTTAATATCTTTTACAAATAATTAAAATTAATGTAGAATATTAGGTTATATTAACTTTGACCAACTTTATTTTATTTCCTTAAATACTCAAAAATCCAAAAATACTTTAATTAATTAATTAATTAATCTTGACCTAATTTAATTTCTTTGTAATTCAAAAAAAAAAATAAAAAGCTTTCTTTTCAAAAAGGGGTCAAAACCCTAAAAAATGCGTCGTTTAATTTCTCGCACGCGATCCATATTTCCATATTATTGTAATTGCTTCTGGAATGTAATAGCTTTAAATAGGACTTTATTTTACCGCTTTCTTTTATTTTCCGCAATTTAAATTAAAGGGTTGTTTTTGGCGATGTAAATACCCGACGCCTTGTAATAGTTTAGATTTAAATTCCGCAATTTAATTTCCGCAAACTATTAACTGTTAGATGTTTGATAAATAGGGAATGCATGACAAGATCAAATATTTAACCTAAAATCAACGTAGCTCATCCATGACATGTACAAAGATAAATAACTGAAAAACAATACACTCGCACATGCGCACTCTTAGGGTACACCTCACTTGGTTGCCTTCGAACGTGGTCATTGAGTATAGGAAGTTTTATAGGTCGCCCTCTTGTCCAAATATCATAGTTGCCTCGAAACGGTTGCCTCGGAAAAATGATCTAAGACATTAGGGTTATCGCTAAGGTGTCTTAACATTGCTTTAGTGACCATATGTCCCTTAATCGAATTGACCCTTTAAACTCCAACGACGGTGCTACCTACTCATTCGTAATGGGATAGCATTATCTAAAGGACATTAGCACAGATTGATTCCTTTTTCGAGTAGGTAGATGGTTCTTAAGTACTTGCTCCTTTCAAAACAAAATAAAACTTTTCGCACTTACACCTTTCAAAACAAAAAACTTCTTTCAAACCCACAAACATAAAGAAAAGAAATTTTTGGAAAACATTTTGAGCAAGTACCTAAGAGCCCGTGGATAACCACAGATAGAAAGGGTGCTAACACCTTCCTTTTCTATAATGTACCCCCCGGACCCGAGAAATATCTCGAAAAAGGAATTTTTTCTGTGCTTTTTTCCTTTCCTTGTTGGATAAAATAAAAGTCAGTGGCGACTCTTGCTCACCGTGACATTTTGCAAAAACAAACGCAAAACGCGAACCAACATTCCAAAAACAGTCAGTTCTCTTCCCCCCGTATCACAGAACTGGCGACTATGCTGGGGAATAAATAAGTGGGGTGTACCTTAGGATTAGATCATTGTGTTTTAAATTGTTTGCTTTGTATGGTTTATCTTTGTGGCCTTGTATCGGAGTTACTATAGATCCTAACTCGGATCTGGGGGATACCCTTTAGGTAAGTAGCAATAAACTGTGAGGGAACTGTACGGCGTAGACCGATAGGTTAAAGCAGTAGCTACGTTGGTGTGGCACATTAGTCTGTACCGATATCCCTTGTGTTGGAACAAGGAGAATATGGGTCTTCTAAGGGGTCATTAAGCACCAACTGACCTTAGAACCTTAAATTGACCAACTTGGCCATAGAACAGTAGCAGTATGCTACACTCAATGAGACTAAACTCTCGCGATGATTCCGGCCGCAAGAAAAGGTTGCTAAACTGGAATTATGATCGATCGAGGGTAGTCAGTGATATTGAGATCCTCTAGAACCCGGTTACTATTTTTAGGACAGGTTTAAACCAACTGAACTGAAAGAGGGTAGTACCTAAGCTCCTTGCCAGCCTGAAATCTAAGGGATCTCTGTGTGACTTGTGTGCCTTTGCCATGTTTGCTATTTGTGGATACATGTGGTGTGCTTACTATCATGACATCATGACATCATGACATCATAACATTGCATACATCTTGCATTGGACTAACCTATTTCAAAGACAGGAGGGATTCATCTTTGTTCTGTTTTGTAGGTCATCATGATGCCCATGCGTAAGAATACCATCCGGATCAACTTTGTCCAAGTCCCTACCTTGCTTAAAGAGTTGGTTGCCAAGATGCCTGACACTACTTCCTTCATTAGGGGGCATGGTTCTCTTCTCAGTTTGGTCACCTCCAAATTGGACGAGCAGATGATGAGTGTCCTTGTCCAATTCTATGATCCATTGTACCATTGTTTTACTTTCTAGGACTATCAGCTGGTTCCCACCCTAGAAGAGTTCTCTGAACTGCTCGGTATCTCTGTTCTGGAGCAGACCCTGTTTACTGGTTGGGAGAAGACCCTTAAGCCCGAAGAGATTGCTGCAGCCCTTCATTTGACCAAAGAGGAGGTAATGGATAATTGGGAGACTAGGAGTGGAGCAAAGGGCTTTCTGACTAAGTTCTTGGTTGGTAAGGCTAACTATTTCTGGGATAGTCTAGACTTCAAGGCATTCGAGGATATTCTGGCTCTTCTGATATATGGCTTGGTATTGTATCTGAATCCTGACACTTTTGTTGATGTTAATGCGATAAACATCTTCATCTCTCAGAACCTTGTACCCACTCTCTTGGGTGACATCCTTCATCAGCTCTATGCCCGTACTGCCCGAAAGCGGGGAACCTTGATGTGCTGTGCTCCATTATTATCGAGGTGGTTTATTTCGCAACTCCCCAAGTCAGTGTTGAAGAATAAAGAAGGAATGGGTTGGGCTTATAGGGTGATGTCTCTCTCGCATAATGACATTATCTGGACTCTCAAGGGTATGGATGAGGTGACTATTATTGATCGATGTGGGGAGTACCCCAATGTTCCCCTGATAGGAACCCTTGGAGGAATTTCTTACAACCCATTCTTAGCTCTCCGTCAGTTTGGAAGAGCCAGAAGAGAAGGACCTCATGAGCTGCTAATTCCTCATATCATCTTTGATTTTCAAGGGGATAGTGACGAGCAACGTCGCAGATTCATAAGGGCTTGGGATAGAGTTCACCAATCTGATCCACATGAGTTGGGCCCAAAGACTTCACTTCTGATGGAGCCATATCTCAGATGGGTCTGTATCTGTGCCCAAAAGCTGGGTATGCCTTATGAAGTTGTCCGACCTGTCACTCTTGAAGTTGCTAATGAAGAAGGGGTTCTTCCAACCATCCTCCATCCTTATATGCCCACTGACATTGGGGCACTGAAAAGGTCTTGGATGCAGCTGAGGGATGAATGGGATTCTTACCGAGAGAAGTTTAACGAGCAAGAGCAGAAAATCCAGAGGTTGACTAGGAAATTGGAGAACGAGCGGATCCTGAGTGACTATGTTCGCACTGAGAAGAAGAGACCATGGGAGCATTGATAGGCCTTTGATGATTTCCTTTCCAGTTTTTATTTACTCTTCAGTATTTCCATTCTTGTAACACCCTGAGGGCATCAGTTGAACAATTTGAATTTCAAATTTTAATCTAATAAAGTGTGTTTCCTTTCTGGTTTACAAATTTGAATCTCTCGATTGTCTTTGAAATCATAATCATGCGCATTTCATCTCATGCACTTCATAAACAGGTACCCCTTACAGGTCTCTTATCTTCTTCGCTGTTTATTTCAGCACTCATCATGTCTGCTGAACCTTCAACTGAACAAGCCATCAAGGCCCTTCAGGCCCAGAATGCCCAATTTCAAGAGCTATTCATGAATCTAGCTAAGGGTCAACAAGACCTGAAGACCCTGATTCTGAAAGAGAAGAAGAAGAAGAAGAAGAAGAAGAAGAAGAGGACCATCCTGTTCAACACAGGGCACAGGTTTGGAAATAGGCTTCAGAATGAAGTTGATCTGAACACCTCATCTGGAGGAAAGGACAGTCAAGAAGAAAGGAGGGCTCCTAGCCCTGTGGTCTCCGACAACGAGACGGACTTCGACGAAGAACAGTATCCTCCATCTAAGGATAGATACAAGCAACTGGAAGACCGGTTGAGTGCTATGGAAGTTCAGAAAGTGCCTGGTCTGGACTTTGGTGATCTAGGTCTATCATCTGGGGTAGTGATTCCCCACAAATTCAAGGCACCAACCTTTGCTAAGTATGACTGAGTTTCTTGTCCGAAGCTGCACCTCCGGTCATATATGAGGAAGATTCAGCCGTACACCGCTGATAAGAACCTATGGATCCATTTCTTCCAAGACAGTCTCTCAGGGACTCAGCTTGAGTGGTTCTATCAGTTGGACGGAGCTAGTATCCGTAGTTGGGAAGATTTGGCTACTGCTTTCTACAGGCAATACCAGTACAACTCCGACCTCGCTCCTACGCGTACCCAACTCCAGGATATGTAAATGGGAACGGGTGAAGGATTCAAAGATTATGCTCAGAAGTGGAGGGACCTCGCCGGTAGAGTGCAACCACCCTTGGCTGATCGGGAGCTTGTGGACATGTTTCTGGGGACCCTGTCTGGTCCATTTTTCAACCATCTAATTGGAAGCTCTTCCTATGGGTTTACAGAGCTTATTTTGACTGGTGAAAGGATAGAGCTGGTATTAAGGCTGGTAAGATACAAAAGGGTGCCTCGTCAAGCACCGAGAAGAAGCCATTCAAGAAAGAGTCCAGTGCTGTTTATAGTTCAAGAAACCAGAATAGACCTGAACGCCGCCAAGCTGTGAATGCGGTTGTTATTTCAAAAGCTGTTGGTGCTCCTCAGTACAACAATTAACAAAAGGACGAGAGACCTTGAAGGAAATTCACCCATCTCAACATGACCTTATCTCAGATTCTTCCACAATTGCTGAAGACTAATTTGGTGATTCTAAAGGAAGCCCCAAAGAATCCAAACACCACATCACCGAAGTACAACCCTAATGCTCGTTGTGCTTTTCACTCTGATAGCCCGGGGCATAATACAAATGATTGTTGGGTTTTGAAGAACAAGGTATAAGACTTGATCGATGCGAAAGAGATTGAGTTCGGAGCACCAGAAAAGCCTAAGCAAGAGGCAGGGGTGAATGCTATTAGGGATGACGATGATGAAGAGTTTGATATCGATAGTTGGATCTACCCAACTGCCAATGGTGGACTAAGCAACTGGACAGCGAAGGATTCTATGCCCGTTTCAGTTATCACCCAGTAATGAAACTTTTTGTTTTGAATATGTAATAGACAATGTTTTAAACTTTATGGCCCGGTGTCTTACCCGAGGCACCGTGGCTTCATTTGTGAGGGCTTTTGTGTGTCATCTACATATATCATTAATAAAAGCATTGGACGTTTTCTTACATTTCAAATTTTGCGCTCCTTGTTTTTCTTTATTATATATTACGAAACAGCTATTTTACACACACTCACGTATACAAGTCCACATCCACTCTAGATCTCACTGGTAACGACTCTGCTATTGCCAGTTATGACTTCGAAAATCTGATCAACTTAGACGAAGACGAAGGTGAAGATGATTGCGAAGTGCCTTGTGAACTTGCAAGACTGCTACTCCAGGAAGAGAGGGCCATTTAGCCACATGAAGAGCCGGTGGAATCAGTGAATCTGGGTACTGAGATAGACAAGAAAGAAGTCAAGATCAGTGCCAACCTGGAGCTTAGTGTAAAGCAACGGTTGATTCAGATGCTGCGAGACTATGTTGAGATCTTTGCCTGGTCTTACAAAGATATACCTGGGTTGGATACTGACATTGTGGTTCATCGCCTGCCTACCAAGGAAGACTGTCCTCCAGTGAAACAGAAGGTCCACCAAATGCGCCCAGAGATGTCCGAGAAAATCAAGGCTGAAGTTATGAAATAATTTGACGCCGGTTTTCTAGCAGTTACTTCTTACCCTCAGTGGGTGGCCAATGTGGTACCTGTGCCGAAGAAGGATGGTAAGGTTCGAATGTGTGTTGACTATAGGGATCTGAACAGGGCAAGCCCCAAGGATGACTTCCCTCTACCTCATATCGGCGTTATGGTTGACAACACTGCTCAACATAAGGTCTTCTCCTTCATGGATGGTTTCTCCAGTTATAATCATATCAAAATGGCTCCCGAAGACATGGAGAAAACAACCTTTGTTACTCAGTGGGGTACCTTTTGCTACAAGGTCATGCCATTTGGACTGAAAAATGTCGGGGCAACGTATCAACGTGCCATGGTCGCTTTGTTTCATGACATGATCCATCATGAGATTGAAGTATACGTCGACGATATGATTGCAAGGTCCCAGACTGAGGAAGAACACCTTGACCATCTACAGAAGTTGTTTGACAGGCTGAAGTTGTACAAGCTGAGGTTAAACCCGAACAAGTGCACCTTCGGGGTAAGATCTGGTAAGCTACTGGGTTTCGTCGTAAGCGACAAAGGTATTCAAGTAGATCCGGCAAAAGTGAAAGCTATTCAGGAAATTCCAGCTCCCAGAACAGAGAAAGAAGTCAGAGGTTTCCTGGGACGATTGAACTACATTGCCCAATTCATCTCGCACCTAACTGCTACTTGTGAGCCAATCTTCAAACTACTGAAGAAAGATCAAGTAGTACGTTGGAACGATGAATGCCAGGCCGCTTTTGAAAGAATCAAAGAGTACCTCCAAGAGCCACCTAATCTGATGCCACCAGTTGAAGGGAGACCTCTGATCTTATAATTGACAATACTAGACAACTCAATGGGGTGTGTGTTGGGTCAGCATGACGAGTCTGGCCGAAAAGAGCATGCTATTTATTACCTTAGAAAAAAGTTTACCGACTGTAAGACCCGATACTCATTGCTCGAGAAAACTTGCTGCGCTTTGGCATGGGCTGCTCGCCGGTAGAGACAGTATATGCTGACTCACACTACTTTGTTGATATGAAAGATGGATCCAATCAAGTATATCTTCGAAAAGCTTGCCTTGTCCGGAAGAATAGAGAGATGGCAGATGATCTTGACTGAGTATGACATCCAGTACACGACTCAAAAAGCAATTAAGGGAAGTGTATTGGCAGACCATTTGGCACATCAGACAGTGGATGATTACCAGTCTATGAACTTTGAATTTCCGGACGAGAATATCATGGTAGTGACTGATTGTGAGACACTTGGACCGGATGAAGGACCTGAGGAAGGATCCCGATGGTCTATGTACTTTGATGGAGCTTCGAACTCTTTGGGTAACAGCATTGGCGCCGTGATTATATCTCCTAAAGGCTCTCATACTCCGTTTATTGCCCGACTATGTTTCAACTGCACCAACAATATGGCGGAGTATGAAGCGTGCATCATGGGTCTTAGAGCAGCAATTGACTTAAGGATTAAGTTTCTAAGTGTCTTCGGAGATTCCGCTCTCGACATCAGTCAGATCAAAGGCGAGTGGGATACGAAACACCCAAATCTTATTCCTTACAAGGAGTATGTGTTGACATTGCTTCCCCATTTCGAGGAGATAACCTTTGAACACTTCCCTAGAGAGGAGAATCAGTTGGCGGACGCGTTAGCTACGATGTCTTCTATGTTCAAGGTCAATTGGGACAACGAAGCTCCCCGGATCATTATTGAAAGATTGGACGAACCTGCGCATTCCTGTGATATTGAGACTGAAGAGGTAACAGAAAAACCTTGGTATCATGAGATGAAAAGGTATCTTGAAGCTCAGGAGTACCCCGAGGGTGCATCTGTTAATGACAGAAAGTTTCTGAGAAGGTTCGCGGCAAAGTTCTTCATAAGCAATGGCATTCTTTACAAGCGTAACCATGATTCGACTTTATTGTGTTGTGTGGATAAGACTGAAGCAGAAAAGATCATGACAAAGTTGCATGAAGGTACCTTTGGAACTCATTCCAGTGGACACACCATGGCAAAGAAAATCCTTTGGGCAGGATATTATTAGTCCATGATGGAAGCTGACTGTTATCAGCATTCTCGGACATGTCAGAAGTGCCAAGTCTATGCTGATAAGGTGCACATACCTCCAGTTCCTCTGAATGTCTTGACGGCACCTTGGCCTTTTGCAATGTGGGGCATCGATATGATCGGCGAGATCCGACCTACGGCATCTAACGGGCATCGTTTCATCCTGGTAGCGATTGATTACTTTACGAAGTGGGTTGAAGTAGCTTCCTTTGCTATTGTAACCAAGAACGTCGTGGCACGGTTCATTCGGCACAATCTGATTTGTCGATATGGTGTACCAGAGAGGATCATTACGGACAATGGTACCAATCTCAACAACAAGATGATCACCGAGCTCTGCGAGCAATTCAAGATACAACATCACAACTCTTCTCCTTATCGGCCGAAGATGAATGGGGCTGTAGAAGCAGCTAATAAGAACATTAAGAAAATCGTGCAGAAGATGATGGTGACATACAAAGACTGGCACGAGATGTTACCGTTTGCTCTTCATGGGTACCGTACCTCAGCGCAGACGTCAACAGGGGCAACACCCTATTCCTTGGTATATTGTATGGAGGCAATTTTGCCATTGAAGTTCAGATACCCTCTCTCCGAATCATGAAGGATGCAGGTTTGAGCGAAGATGACTGGATTCAGACCCGGCTTGATCAGTTGAACCTAATCGACGAAAAGAGACTTATCGCTATTTGTCATGGTCAGACGTACCAAAAACGGATGATCAAGGCATTTAACAAGAAAGTCAGATGACAAGAGTATCAAGTTTGGAATCTAGTAATCAAGCGCATTATCCTACCTCAAGGTGATCCCAGGGGCAAATGGACCCCTACTTACGAAGGACCATTTGTGGTTAAGAACATTTTCTCAGGAGGAGCTATGATTCTAACCACCATGGATGGTGACGACCTTCCTCACCCCGTCAATGCAGACATAGTGAAAAGATACTACGCATAATCAAAGACCTGTTAGGTTGACTGGCCTAGGCAAAAATAAGGGCTTCCCGGCGAACCAAAAGGGTTCAGGCAAAAATAAGGGATGAAATGAAAAAAAAATCTGTACACCCGGCAAGTCGAAAACCTAAAAAGGCGGCTTGGGCAAAAAAGGGTATCCCGGTGGACTGAAAACCCGAAAGGGCGGTCCAGGCAAAAATTAGGGATCAAAGTGTAATGCTATGTCTCATTGGATCACCTTGCATCCAGACTTCGGTATCGACTATCAAGCTCGGACGGCATTAATCAATCAGATTCATCTTCAACCAGGCATCAAAGTGATGAGATGCTCAAGGATATAAAGGAAATAGCAGAGTTGGAACCCAGTGGGATTATTCACATAGCTGTTTTGTTTTCTTTTCACAAATTGTGTAAATTATATTTGTTCGGCGGCATTCTCTTACTAGGACGTCAGCCTCTTGTACAAAAACGCCTATTTACAGGCCAAACTTCAAAATCAATACAATTCATTTTCAAAGAAATTTCAAACTGTTTTTCCTTTATCTGTTTTGTTTTGCAAAGAACGTCCAATGTTCATTTTGGATATATGCATTTGACATTAATTGCTGGTCATAAATATTTACATGCGAAATAAAAGATGATTACTGGTGATATCAGAAACAGGGGAAAATAAGAATTGTCCGAGCTGTATATTTGCTCTGTCCACCAGGTACCAAGGTATATTCAGCTGAAGAATATGGCTATGATACTTTCACTCCCTGCAGAGTAAGGCAGTAACAGTAGCTCTCCCAGCCGAGACTTGCAACTATGAACGAATCAGCAATACTCCCCCCAAACAGAGTTAATCTACCATCAACCCTAAAAAGGCTTGGTATCCCCATAAGGTCTTAATATTCCACAGCAGAGTATAAGAATATTCCCCAACAAAGTATAAGAGTATCCTCGACAGTTTTAATATTCCTCAACAGAGTATAAAAATGTTCCCCAATAGAATACAAGATACCCCAGTGGAGTCAATATTTCCCCAGCACGGTCTGAAAAAAGCTTCCCCAACAGAGTTGAATCATCTTCCCTAGTATGCTCCGGAAGTTTATCCCCAGCAGAGTACAAAAATAAATCTCCCCAGCCAAGTTCAAAGGATCATTCCCAACAGAACTCAGAGGATTATCCCCACAAAAGTCTAACAGGGTTATCCCCAGCAAGATTGCAACTGAAAGATCATCCCCAGCGAAGTTCTTTCCTTTCAAAAGCAGGAATTCAATCCTCAACAGGTTCAATATCACCAGCAATGGTAATCCATCCCCAACGGAGTTTATCGTTGGAATCCCCAGCGGAGTTTATCAGCGGAATCCCCGGCAGAGTTTATCGTTGAAATCCCCAGCGGAGCTTATCAGCGGAATCCCCAGCGGAGTTTATCGTTAAAATCTTCAGCAGAACATCTCTTCCCCACAAGGTAATTCCCCTCGGAGTAATCTCCTCATCAGTTTATTCCCCAACGGAGTTATCTTCTCCTGCAGGTCTATTCTGGCAATGATCTTCGTTCATCATCCCCAACGAAAACGAAGAATCCAACACTATTCTCCAGCAGCTCCAGGATTTATTTTTCCCAGCTAAAACATTACATTCCCATACATCATGATACATGCATATACGCATCATACAAATATAATCTCATTTATGTTGAAAACATCATTGCTTGATCCATATCATGCATTGCATATGACTGACCTTTGTTTTTCAGGAGAGATGCAGTCAAGTTCTCAGCTATGTCAAAGGAGACAAAACCAGTTAAATCGATTCCTAAAGATTTTTCTGATGCGAATGCAGTCAAAGGAGACAAAACCAGTTAAATCGATTCCTAAAGATTTTTCTGATGCGAATGCAGTCAAAGGAGACAAAACCAGTTAAATCGATTCCTAAAGATTTTTCTGATGCGAACGCAATCAAAGGAGACAAAACCAGTTAAATCGATTCCTAAAGATTTTTCTGATGCGAACGCAGTCAAAGGAGACAAAACCAGTTAAATTGATTCCTAAATATTTTTCTGATGCGAATGCAATCAAAGGAGACAAAACCAGTTAAATCGATTCCTAAATATTTTTCTAATGCGAACGCAGTCAAAGGAGACAAAACCAGTTAAATCGATTCTTAAAGATTTTTCTGATGCGAACCAGTCAAAGGAGACAAAATCAGTTAAATCGATTCCTAAATATTTTTCTGAGGCCAAACCAGTCAAAGGAGACAAAACCAGTTAAATCGATTCCTAAAGATTTTTCTGAGGCCAACCCATGTCAAAAGAGACAAAACCAGTTAAATCGATTCCTAAAGATTTTTCTAAGGCTAAGCCAGTCAAAAGAGACAAAACCAGTTAAATCGATTCCTAAAGATTTTTCTGAGGCTAAGCCAGTCAAAAGAGACAAAACCAGTTAAATCGATTCCTAAAGATTTTTCTGAGGCTAAGCCTGTAAAAGGAGACAAAACCAGTTAAATTGATTCCTAAAGATTTTTCTGAGGCTAAGCCAGTCAAAGGAAACAAGACCAGTTAAATCGATTCCTAAAGATTTTTCTGAGGCTAAGCCAGTCAAAAGAGACAAAACCAGTTAAATCGATTCCTAAAGATTTTTCTGAGGCTAAGCCAGTCAAAGGAGACAAAACCAGTTAAATCGATTCCTAAAGATTTTTTTGAGGCTAAGCCAGTCAAAGGAGACAAGACCAGTTAAATTGATTCCTAAATATTTTTCTGAGGCTGAGCCAGTCAAAGGAGACAAAATCAGTTAAATCGATTCCTAAATATTTTTCCGAGGCCACCCTGTCAAAGGAGACAAAACCAGTTAAATCGATTCCTAAAGATTTTTCTAAGGCCAACCCGTCAAAGGAGACAAGACCAGTTAAATCGATTCCTGAAGATTTTTCTGACGCCATTCAGTCAAAAGAGACAATACCCCTCTGGTCCAATTAAATCGATTCCTAAATATTTTTCTGACGCCATTCAGTCAAAAGAGACAAGACCCCTCTGGTCCAGTTAAATTGATTTCGAAAGATTTTGTTGATACCAATCCAGTCAAAGAAGACAATCCAGTCAAAGAAGACAAGACCACCTATCAACAACCTCCAAATGGAATCTGTAATCCCATTCCCGACATCACAATGCTAATACCACTTCATGCGAGTGCAAATTTCTGGGCACTCTATTGTTCAATCATCTTCCACCTTCGGATCACGAAAGGCCCGAAAGCCAATCTATATCCTCAGGTTTAAGAAGATTGAACAGGGGAAACTATTGTACCCCAAAATTTTCCCTCCCATATTTCTTAAGACATGGCAAGAATAATCTCCAAGTTGCTCAAGATTGCTCAAGAGTTGGACAGTCAAATCATCTCCTAAGGCAGTCAATTCAAAATTAGGGTTTTGTCTTGCATCAAGGTCCTTACATACAAATGACCTCAAATGCTCCCCAATGTACTAATAAGTTATCAAGTTCTTCCATGTCAAATTTCAAGCCTTGCTGAGGAAGTTTGGTCAGTCAATTGCTCAAGAAGTCCAAAAATCGATTGTGCTAGGGCAAAAGTCAACTGTGACCCAAATACAGTCAAACCTCAAGATTTTTTTTCAACATTCTCATTTTAAAGGATAATTCATCATTTTATCGAGGGTTGATCATGATTCATCAAGGATTGCTCAAGATTTTTCAAGATTCAAAAGTTGCTAAATTAGGGTTTTGTAGGAAAAGTCAACTCAACTTTGACCAAGCATAACTTTCTCATACTTTATGAGAAATGACCCATCCAAATCTCATTTTGAAGAGGATGAAATTTACTATAATCCATCTTCATACCCTAAGATCAAGAAATGCACTCACAAAAAGGTACAAATTTGGACATTATAGGTCATTTTTGAAAGTCAACAAAAACACCTTTTTTTCGAAAGCTTATAACTTGAGCATGGAATATCAAAATGAGATGAGACAAAAAGGGTTGGTTAGAGGACATCTCAAGGTTTCTAAAAAGTCCCAGAACACCTTGAAAAGTTCAAAATTGAAGAAGTTATGCATTGTTGAAGTTGGGCATTTTTCCAAAAATGCCAAATCTAAACTATCCCCAAAACTTCAAATTTTTCCAAATGGGCCCACTTTTTTCCACTTGATTTGATCTTGTCACACCACACACGTGTCCTATCTTCAGTTTTATGTCCATTCATTAATTTTTCTATTTTATTTGATTTTCAATAATTTAATTCATTTTAAATCAATTTAAATCCAAATAAAATCCAAATATTGATGAAATAGGATATTTTTGATTGATACAGCTTTCAATTATCATCATGGACAAGATCAAACTCGTATCAAGCCATATCATGCACAAAATATTAGATTTGGGACATTTTTGGAAGCTTTGTAATGGAGGATCATATCAAATCTTGATTCATCAATACACAAATATTCCAAGCCCAAGACTTGACCTAATTGACTCTATTATACATATACAACACAAAGCATACGAGTAAAAGACCTAGAGGCTGCAGAATCTGGAAAACAAAACTTGGAAAAAAGATTGAAAAGTTGGAAACTGAAATCATATCTAGAGGTCGGTTCAAGGCAAAATCACCACGCTATCCTCTTGCTGGACATCCATTGAGTCTAAAGCAACCATTCACAAGCCCTAAAACCTCATCAAACGCACTGTGAGCTTCCCTGAAAGTCTCCCTGTACATGAAATCGTATTCTCATATTCATGCGTTTTTTTTACAAAATCTTGACACCATCATGTTTATCGTTCCATTTAGAACATTTCTGCATTATTTGATTTTGTTTTGGTAGCTTGTAACCCTGTAACCGAACCTATGGTTTGGAAGGTTGTTTTTTGGGTATTTTTGCTACAGGTGAAATCAAGCCAATTGATGGATATAGATGTGTTCACGAGACCCAGACGAATCGAACCATGGTCTTGGAATTGATTTCTATGGCTTAGGATAGATTTCAGAAGGCAGCTACGAATTTAGCTGCGGATGAAATCTGCAGGTAAATAACCAGGGGGTCAGCGAAGAACACGATCATGTGGCTTATTCCAATTGGACCATTCAAACCAATCTCGCGCGTTTTTATAATTTCCAGCATATTATTTGTTTTGTCCATATATTAATTGTTGTTTATTATAATTACAAAAGCAACACAGTGGTCCAGTGGTGGAGGCGCTAGTGGAAAATCCAATGGGACCTGGGTTCGAATCCCAGGTCCCCAACATATTTCTTGTATTTTTCTTTCAGATGTTCCAGTGCAAGACCAAGCGTGTGGTACATGATACTCCCTCAGATCTTGAAGCGCCAGATGGCCTCAGGCCAGATCTGACAGTTCAGGGATGATGGTCTATGGTGAGGCCTAGTCAATGTGTCACATGGAAGTGCAAAAAGTCAGCCAGGCTTGAATACTTTTGTGCCAAAGAATTGCAGTTTCACCCCCTTTCCAGGCCCAACACCCCCCTTGGTTTATTTCTTTTACTTTTTCATTATATTTATTTATTTGTTTTATTATTTTAATTAATTATTTTTATTATCACTAACCAATAAATTTTTTCCTCATCAAATCAAAAACACAAAAAATATTATTTTATTTATTAAAATTAAATTCAACTTTATTTTTATAAATAAATACTAACTTAATTAATTTAGTTTTAAATAGGTTTAACTTTTAATATCTTTTACAAATAATTAAAATTAATGTAGAATATTAGGTTATATTAACTTTGACCAATTTTATTTTATTTCCTTAAATACTCAAAAATCCAAAAATACTTTTATTAATTAATTAATTAATCTTGACCTAATTTAATTTCTTTCTAATTCAAAATAAATAAATAAAAAGCTTTCTTTTCAAAAAGGGGTCAATACCCTAAAAAATGCGCCGTTTAATTTCTCGCACGTGATCCATATTTCCATATTATTGTAATTGCTTCCGGAATGTAATAGCTTTAAATAGGACTTTATTTTATCGCTTTCTTTTATTTTCTGCAATTTAAATTAAAGGGTTGATTTTGGCGATGTAAATACCCGACGCCTTGTAATAGTTTAGATTTAAATTCCGCAATTTAATTTCCGCAAACTATTAACTGTTAGATGTTTGATAAATAGGGAATGCATGACAAGATCAAATCTTTAACCTAAAATCAACGTAGCTCATCCATGACATGTACAAAGATAAATAACTGAAAAACAATACACTCGCACATGCGCACTCTTAGGGTACACCTCACTTGGTTGCCTTCGAACGTGGTCATTGAGTATAGGAAGTTTTAGAGGTCGCCCTCTTGTCCAAAGATCATAGTTGCCTCGCAAAGTTTGCCTCGGAAAAATGATCTAAGACATTAGGGTTATCGCTAAGGCTTCCTAACATTGCTTTAGTGACCACATGTCCCTTAATCGAATTGACCCTTTAAACTCCAACGACGGTGCTACCTACTCATTCATAGTGGGATAGCATTATCTAAAGGACATTAACACAGATTGATTCCTTTTTCGAGTAGGTAGATGGTTCTTAAGTACTTGCTCCTTTCAAAACAAAATAAAACTTTTCGCACTTACACCTTTCAAAACAAAAAACTTCTTTCAAACCCACAAACACAAAGAAAAGAAAATTTTTGAAAACATTTTGAGCAAGTACCTAAGATCCCGTGGATAACCACGGATAGAAAGGGTGCTAACACCTTCCCTTTCTATAATCTACCCCCCGGACCCGAGAAATATCTCGAAAAAGGAATTTTTTCTGTGCTTTTTTCCTTTCCTTGTTGGATAAAATAAAATTCGATGGAGACTCTTGCTCACCGCGACATTTTGCAAAAACAAACACAAAATGCGAACCAGCATTCCAAAAACAGTCAGTTCTCTTCCCCCTGTATCACAGGAAGGTGTTAGCACCCTTTTCATCCATAGTTATCTATGGGCTCTTAGTTGCTTGCTAGATCACTTTGAAAATTCATTGTTTGAAAATGTGTTGGTGGAGGGTTTTGAAAATATTTTTGAAAAGTTCCTTCGCTTAGGCAAACTTTGTAATGATTCTCGTCTCTATAAGAATGTATATAAAGTGTTTGGACTTTTTAAAAATATTTCATGCTTTGGACGTGTTTGGGTGTGTTTGAGAAATGTTTTGTTTTTGAAAATGGATTGTGAGCAAGCAACTAAGAACGTTCTACCTACTGAAAAGTATTTTGTTCATCTCTCCCTTCCTTTGATATTGCTATCATACCATTGATTGGTAAGAAGCCTTATCTTTGGATGTAGAGGTACGAGCGTGGGACAATTGTATAGTCATAGAAGGAAACCTATGAGACGTTTTAGCAATTTTCATTTATGGACTAGATCGTTTACCGAAGGCAACACTGAGGGACATCGAGGGACTATGATCTTTTTATCGAGGGTCTGTGCTAAAACGCCCATATTCGAGGGACAAGACTATTTTTCGAGGAAACAAGTGAGATTATCCTAGAGGTGCATGTGTGTGAATGGTGTGTTTGATTTCATGCATTTTTATCTTGAACTTAAATTCGTCTACTTGTTGATTTTATCTTGCCATACATCCTAATTACTAACATTTGTATAAACAATAAAAATGTAGAAAATAAATATCCTACACTATTACAACCATATTGAATAGCGAGAAAAAAGCAAAACAAATAAAATAAAGGAAAGGAAAACAAGTCCCTCGATCCAGGAAGTAAGTGCCCTTCGATTCAACTCTTTCTGGGTTATTTCGATTGGACCTACACAACAGCATGAATATGAATCCTTTGATCACACCCTTTTTATCTTCTTCCTTCGATTGGACCTGCAAAGTAGCCTGAATATGAATTCTTCGATCACACCCTTTTCTCTGCTTCCTTCGATTGGACCTGCAAAACAGTATGAATATGTGTCCTTCAACCACACCCCTTTCGTTTGAGGTTAGATAGCAACATGGGGTGAATCCTAAAGCTTCAATTCACACATCCTTCTTCCTGTTTTCTTTCGTTTGGGCTTAAGTAGTAGCATGGGTTGAGGCCATGCTAATATTGTTTCATGGCCAGATTAGTTCTTAAAATATATTTGGTAAACAAAGAAAACAAAACAAAAGATTGGCAAAGAAAACAAACAGAGAAGGTGAAAATGAAAACAAACCAAAGGGTAATGATAATGCTTGAAACGAAAAGAAATGGTTATTCACATATTATTCTTGAAACGAAAAGAAATGGTTATTCACATGTTATGATTGAAATGAACGGTTTAAGGATAAGAGGACTTACCTTGCTTGAGGCTGGAATGTGGGACTCGGACTTGAGTGATTCCCTGGGTGTTCTTGGATTTGAAGGTAGGAAACAAGTGTGGTGTTTCTTTAGATTCTGGGTTTGAGAGGATTTTAAGTTTTTTAGAGTTTTGAGAGTTTTTGAGAGTTTTTTGAAGATTTCCTACACACAACCAAAATCTCCTCCTGATCTTTGCAAAGGATCTCTCTATTTATAGAGAAAGGTTTTGGGAAGTTTGGGAGTAAAATAATAATATAAGGCTTAGCTGGAAGGAAAATTATCCACTTGTGTCATGATCCTAATATGAGATAGCAAGATTAATTATTTAGATGGATTGCTTTCTGCATAAGGAAAACAGGTGCAAGGCTCAAGAAAGACTTTTTTTCTAAAAGTAGTATTATACTATTAAGGACAAGTTGTCTTGGACAACAAATGGGTAAAAGCCTAATTTAATTGTATAAACAATTAAATATAGAGTGATTCATAGGATTGAGGCCTGAAAAGCAGAAACACATAGCCTAGCCTATGGGTCTAATTTTCAAATTGATTCTTTGAATCAAATCCTCCATTCTTCCATAACTTTCAACCAGGCTAAACCAAGCAACATTCCTTCCCACCAGTTATGTGTCCTTCGAATGGGCCAACTATGTATTCTTTGAATGAGCCCTCTTTAGATGAATATGCCACTTTGAGTCCTTCTTCTTTGACCACTTAGGTCCAAACCTTCTACCAAACTCAAAAGCAGGCAAAACTAAATGTTCAACCATGGCAAGTCTTTTGAATGTGCCACCAAATTGTGTGTCATAGTGCAGAAGCTATATGTGTTGAAGGGTTTGCAGATGGATTCGAAGGTGATATGAAGGTGATTCAAAGAAAAACTGAAGGTGGATTCAAAGCCAACATGTAGGTGTATTTTAAGCAAACTTAAAGGGAATCATTGCTTTGTGGGTGCTAGCGTGAGAGAAACGCTTGCCTTGTGCACGCAAGCTTGTAGGAGGATTTGAAGGTTACATGAAAATGGATTTGAAACAATCCTGAAGATTGATTCGAAGCCAGCATGTAGATGTATTAGAAGGTGACATGAAGGTGATAATGCCTTGTGCACGCTAGCATGACAAAAAAAACTTGCCTTGTGAATAGAAGCAAACAATGAAGGAGGCCATTTCCTTCTGAATCAAAGCAAACCAGCAGGAGGCCATTTCCATGTGCCTGTTTTGCATGAGGGAAACCCCTACTTTGTGAATCAAAGAAAACATGTAATGAGCCAATGGTGTAATAGAAACTTGCATGCAAGAGGTCCCTGCTTTAGGTTAAAGGAAAACCTTCAGAAGGCCATTGCCCTCTGAATCTAAGGAAGCTTTCAGAAGGTCATTTCCTTCTGAATCGAAAGAAACTAGTAGGAAGTTACTAACTTTCTGAATCGAATGAGACCAACAGGAGGCCTTTCTCTTTTGAATCGAAGGAAGATAGTATGAAGTTCATCTCCTTCTGAATCGAAGGAAGATTTTTAGAAGGTCATTTCCTTCTGAATCGAAGGAAGCTTTCCAGAAAGTCATAATGCCCATTCGAAGCTAGCGGGCAGGAGGAAACTGCTTTGTGAGACAAACATTCAGGAGGACATTGCTCTCCGAATTGAAGGTTGCATGCAGGGGCCATTTTAGTGAATCAAAGGAAACCTGCAAGAGGCCACATGCTTCGTGAATCAACGCAAGCCTGTAGAAAGCCATAAGCCCAAATGAAGCTTGTGGACCAAAGCTTGTTCGAAGAAGCCAAATGCACAAATGATAGATGTAAATCAAGCTAGCTCGAAGAAAGAAACAATGTCCAATCGAAGGATACAAACCAACCTTGCATCGACGAGGGCCAAATTCTCCATCGAAGCTTGTGAACCAAAGCTTGTTTGAAGGAGCCAAATGCTCCATCAAAGCTTATGGATCAAAGCATACTTGTTTTTCTTTAATTTTATGATTGAGATCCCAATTGTACTTGTGCAAACTTGAACTTTTGAAAATCCTTGTGAGAAATTGCCTTGAGAAATGAGAGGGAAAATTTTGGGGTACAACATTCTTGAAATGGAAATATTTGATTTGTAACGCTTCAGAACATGCTTGCTTCAGAAGATGGAAGTAACGGTTGTTGCTTGCTTCAGAACATTGTAGATCAGAACCATGGAGTCCTGTTTGTAGCGTTAGAACTTCTTTCAGAGATGTTTATAATCAGAGTTGAAACAACGTTTTAGCGCATCTTCTGATCTTTTTCCATCAAAACTTTTTGAGAGATTTATACAATCACAGTAGAAGCAACTTTGTAACTTATCTTTTAATCTTCTTCCATCAGAACTTCTCTGCAAAACATAATATAAATTTAGAGAGCACAATTGTTCTTTGTGTTTGTTATCATCAAAACTCATACAAGGATTGTAAGAATCGAACTATGTTCTAACAATCTTTAGGCAACAAGTTAGGTTAACCCTAGAGGTGCAAGTGTGCAAAGTGTTTATTTTCATGCATTTTTGTCTTGAATTAGTGTTTTCTATTTGTTGATTTTATGTCTTGCCATACAAACTCTAACTACTAGTATTTTATATTGAAAGCGATAAATTGCAGAAATGTAAAATTCTACGCTATTATATCATTTAGGGATGGGGTACAAATTTACAAATGGGGAGATAGAAGCAAATAAAACCTAATTTCACTATTACAACCATATTGAATCAATAATGTACAAGAATGTAAAGGCAATATGAAAGAAAAATAAAACTTGTTTTTGTTTGGATTTTTATGAAAGGGTTTAACCTAATTAAACTAAAAAAGAAAATAATTAATAAGTCTAGATTACTCTAAGAAAACTAAATCTAAATTAATTAAAGGAGAAGAAGTAAGATAATTAAGAAAAAAAATATTTTTTAGGGTTTTTATGAAAAGGTTTTTAGTGTTGATAAAAGCAAGAAATTGATTAATAAAAATTCATAAGTTCTAAGTTGATTAAATGAGAAGAAAGATTTAAATAAACCGAAGTATAAATGATTTAATTAAGAAAATAAATTAAATTTAATAAAAAAATATATTTTTGGTCTTTTGCTTTAAAATAAAATAAAAATACTAAAATATTCTAAATAAAATATATAATATTTTTTGGGGATTTTTGATTTAATAATATTAATAATAATAAAAATAAATAAAATAAAATGAAATAAATAAAAATAAAAATAAATAAAATAAAATGAAATAAATAATAAAAAAAAATTAAGTCAGGGGGGTCTGAAATGGAATTTGGGAGTTTAGTAATGAAACAGACTTTTGTTTGTTAGGCCCAAATGTAATTTTTGTAATCAGCAAAAAAATAAAAAAATATGTGAGATGGACTGCGTAGCATGTATGAGACAGGGGGTGAGAGGGAGTAAAAAATGATGGACCAATGCTGAAGCCCAGGACGCTAGATGCAAAAAAAAAAGTATGTAAAAAAACAAAACGAAAGTTAGGGCTCCAACCCAGGTCCTAAAGGTGAAAGGCGTGCGCTTTAACCACTAGGGTGGTGATACATATGGTATTATAAACAAAACCATAAATATATATTTAAAACACGTTCCGAAAGATGACTTCATCTTCTTCCTCGTGCCATAACAGTCATGAACTTAAATCCCATAACTTCTTCATCTCTCAACCATATGCAAAAGTACACACATAAAACATGCTCCAAATTTCTTCACGAGTTCAGTCATATGAAAATTAAATATATAAATCAAAGATGAGCATGAATTTTGAATGGCACCAAATCTGACCTAATTTTTTCAAAAAGTTCAACTCTAAAATTCTCACTACTCAGGCAATATAAATGAAATCTAAGGACACGGTCATTTTCAAGGCTATGATGTCTACATTTTATCTTCACAAATGGAAAGCTAACAATGCCTATATGAAGAGTTCAAAAGTCAGAAAACTTACCTTGAAAATGGAATTCGTGTTTTGAGTTTGAGCAGCTTTCAAGGTGCTGCAATGATCAGGTTAGCTTCCTTGAGTCCCTAGAAAGCTAATGCAATAATTAGCTTGAGCTGAGAGTGGTTGAAATGGCCTGGAGAAGTCAAGTTGCAGACCTCTGTTTTTGGTTATGGAGGATAAAGAAGATGATGTTAGAGTTTGAAAACAGGGATTGGGATAGCCTTTATATGTGTATTATAAGCTTTGTGATGGATTAGATATGAAAACGCACAAGTGGATTTGAAGATTGGGTTTCAAAGTCAGAAATGACAACCTTTTGTGTTTGTGTTATAATTTCTGGTTTGAGGGAGAGTGAGGGTGCTTGAGAGCTTATAATTTCGTGCCTTAGCTCAAAAATAGTGCTTCTATTTATAAGCAATAGATTTGGAGTGCTCAAACTGATCAGATTTCAAAATCACATGTTATGGTTAGGTTTCTTGATTTTGAAGAAAAGTTGGCAAACATCTTTCCAAGGTATGTTACAAGGCTATCTAGAGTGGTTAGAAGCTTTAAACATGTTCCTTCTGGCTTGTAGATGAAGTGTGTGCAGAAGGAACAAGTGCAAAGCTCAAGGAGAGTGGACTTTGTGATTAAAGTGAACTTTTCAAGAATGGATATGTTACTTTCTTCCCAAAATGGAAAAATTGTCTTGGATAATGGCTTAATCACTTTGATCATACCTCAATCAATTGTGTAAACAATTAATTATAGAGTGATTTACAAGTTAGAAGCCTACAAGAACAAGATTGTGCAGCATAGACTTGAGTTTTGAATTCTTGTTCATCACAAAAATGACCTATAATTCAAGTTTGAAACCCTAACTTCATCTCTTCGATTCTCTTAGCTCAAAAATGATCTCATTGAGTTCTTGGAAATTTTGAAAAGCTTGGAACACTATATACAACTTTAATTTTTTTTCTTTTTCGAAGAATGCAATTGGAACTATATGAAAAGTTGTCATGAAGTTAAGTAAAAAAATCTTCCTAAACTAGTCAAATTTTCACTAAGTGTTTTTTTTATCAAAAGTGCATGACTTTGGGAATTTATAACTGAAAATCCAAGCATTTATAGAACTTGATTAGTAAAGAAAAAATTTAGATATTATAAATATATACAACTTTCATTTTGAAAATTTCCCTTGAATCATCTTGCATCTTGGTGAAAATATGGCATGAAGTTATGAAAAAAACCATGTTTAAAACACAAAAATTTCTAAGTCTTGGAAACTTTGACTTTTCAAAATTAATTTTGATTTTCTTAATTTATTGATGATCAAGTTTTGTATTTTTTTCATGTATTGATGAAATGTGATCTTTGAAACATAATTTTGATCAAAAAGTCAAAGTTTGACTTTTCAGTGTACAGTTGACTTTTTCATCGGTTGACCAAATTTCAACTATCAATCAATTGATCTTGGGAAATGAATTTAACCATGAAATTGGGTCAATATGATAAATTTGAATCCTTGATATCATGTTTCAAACTAATAAGTCATGTATTAGGTCAAAATTCAAGCCTTCTCAGTCAAAACCCTAATTTTGACCATTTTGCCCTTTTGATGATCTGAGTAATTTTCTTGGGGGAATATGATCCAAACTTGATCAAATGATACATATAAGTTAAAAATGTTTATATGGGTCAAAAAGCTTGAAGTTTAACTGTAAGTTGACCATAGTTGACGGTTTACCCAATACAACTGATTTTAGGTCATCTGATGAATTGACTGAGCAAACTTGAACTGCAAGACTTGAAACATGACATGGGAAATCTTAAAAGTCCATAATGATCCATGAAATTAATATGAGGCATTAAAATTCCAATTGTCCTTGTGAAAACTCAACCCTAACTTGAGGCATCGGTGTTAAGGAGATGTCTTGACCTAGTCAATCCTTGTGCAAGCTTGAGCTATTTAAGATCTTGTGGGAAATGTTTTGAGAAATGAAAGGGAAAATTTTGGGGTATAACAACTGGAAATCATGTTTGGAGTTTGAGCACTCCTAGAAGTATTTTGATGATCTGGAGAGCTTCACTGAACTTCTAGGAAGCTAATGCAACTCTTACTTTATGCTGAAAGTGCCTGAATCTTCCTGGAGAAGTCAATAAGCAGGTGGATGTTTTTGAGTTTGGAAAATAATGAAAATGGAGTTACAATTAGGAAACAGGGGTGGGGATGAGTTCTAAATGAGGTATGGAAACTTTGTTATTGACTTAGAGTGAAAATGCACGAGTGGATTGTGAGTTTGAAGTTTTTGGCCAGAAATTGCAACAATGGAGGTTTTGTGTATAATTCAGAGTTTCACAGAGTTTGAGAGAGTTAAAGGGCTTTTAAAATCGTGCTTTAGCTTGCAAATGACTCCTCTATTTATAGAGAAAAGATTGTAGAGGCTTTAGCCATCAGATTTCAAAAATCACATGTTATGGTTATGTGACTTGGTTTTGAAGCAAACTTAACAAACTTTGTTCCAATGCATAGTACAAGCATGGTCTAATTATTTAGAGGCTCTAGACAAGTTGCTTATGGCTTTGAGATTGTGTGTGATCATAAGGAACAAGTGAAAGGTTCTAGGAGAGTGGACTTTGTGATTAAAAATGGATTAATCACTTGGACAATGGATCAATCAGTTGTGTAAACAATTAATTCTGGAGTGATTTGCAAGTTATAAGCCTGCAAAGCAAGATTTATGCAGCATGGCTTGAGATTTGATCAAGTGTTCTTCATAAAAATGCCTTGTAATTCAAGAATGGGCCTGCAAAGCAAGATTTATGCAGCAATATCTAAGAACTTCATGAAAATGCCTTGGAACTTAGTGAAAAATTGCCAAGAAGTTGAGACAAAAAATCTGCCTAACTTGATGAAACTTTCACTAAGTGTTTTTGATAAAAAAGTCATGACTTCATGGGCCTATATCTTTAAATCCAAGCATTTCATGGACATCAACCCTAAGGGACAAAGTTGTAGAATACATCAATATCCATAACTTTCATGTTGAAAGTTTTCCTTGAATCATCTTGCATCATGGTGAAAAATTGTCATGAAGTAATGAAATTATCAAGGTTAAAAAATACTTAGAATTTTTCTAAGTCTTGAAAATATTGACTTTTGTTGAATTTTCTTAACTTTCTTGATTCTTGATGATCATGTTTGATATTTTTGAATGTCTTGATGAATTTTGATCTTTGAAATTCAATGTTGACCAAAAAGTCAAAGTTTGACTTTTTGTGTGTTAGTTGACTTTTCATCTGTTGATCCAAATTTTAACTATCAATCAATTCATCTTGAGAAATGATTTGAGCCATGGAATTATGTAAAAATGTTGTGTTTTAGTCCTTGAGATCATGCTCCAAGTCATTAGGTCATGTACTAGGTTAAAAGTCAATGATCAGTCCTTCTCAGTCAAAACCCTAATTTTAACAATTTTGCCCCTTTGATGATTTGAATGTTTTTTCTTGAGGAATTATGATCAACCCTTGATCAATTGATGAATATGACTTCAAACTATTGATATTGGCCAAAAATCATGAAGTTTGACTGTATGTTGACCACATTTGACTTTTTTCCCAATATAGCTGATTTCCAGTCATCTGAGCAATTGACTGGGAAAATTTGTAGTGCAAGACTTGAAACTTGGTATGAGAAATCTTGGAGACCTATAATGAAGCATGAAAGTCATTTGAGGCATCAAAAGCCCAATTTTTCTTGAGAAAACCAAAATCGTAATTTTTGGGCTCAGTGCTTAGGAGGTGAGCTTGCCTGATCAACCCTTGAGAACCCTTGAGTATTTAAGATCTTTTGGTGAGAAATGTCTTAATAAAATATAGGGAAAAATTTGGGGTACAACAGTTTCCCCTGTTCAATCTTCTTAAACATGAAGAATTAGATTGGCTTGTCCGCTATTCGTGACTTGAAGGTAGAAGAGGATTGAACACTTAAGTGCCTAGAAATTTGCACTCGCTTGTGCATGAAGTAAAATTGTTTGTTGATTATATCAGGAATGTGCTTAGAGATTCCAATTGGAGAGGTGATGGAGAGTTATCGGAGATGGGCTTAAAGATTCCATCCAATGTAATTGTTGATAGGAATATCAGAATGAGTCTACGCTCGACTGTATCTGAAGAGTGTTTCCCATAATGAACCTCTGAGAAGGTGTTTGAATAGTTGTTTGTCATGTAGATAGTCTCCCCTTCCTGTTTCGGGAATTGATCTAAAATCTACTTTGCTGGTAAACTCGTCCTATTTCGGGAGTTCATACCATTGGTGATAAAGATAGTCGTTGCGTCCTGTTTTGGGAATTGATCTTTATCAAAACATAAAGAAAGGAAGACAACTCCCCCGTCCTGTTTCAAGAGTTAATATTCAATCTATTCATGTAGATAGTCGCCCCGTCCTATTTCAGGAATTGATCTACAATCTGTTTATACCATTGGTTATAAAGATAGTCACCCCGTCCTATTTTGGGAATTGATATTCAATCTATTCATGTAGATAGTCGCCCCATCCTATTTCGAGAATTGATCTCAATCAATTTTGTTCTTCACAGATAGTTGACATGTCTTGTTTCAGGAATTAATTTGCGGGTGGTTATCCAGATAGTTGCCATGTCTTGTTTCAGGAATTAATCTGGAACCTGTTTTTTGTCGGCCCTTCAGATTTTCTCCCTGTCTTGTTTCATGAATTAATCTCTGACCTGGTCTCTTAGATAGTTGCCTCATCTTGTTTCGAGAATTAATCTTGGACCTGTTGTTCACAGATAGTTGCCCTGTCTTGTTTCAGGAATTAATCTAGAACTTTTTAAAATTGTTGATGATATTTATCTGTTGATTGATATTTCCTGAAAAGGTAAAGAGTTAGTTGTATGCAATGTCATGATGTATGAAATGCATTGTGTAATGATGTTCTCAAAATAAATGAGATTATGCTATATGCGTTTCGCATGCATATGCTATGATGTATGAATGTGAAATGTTGTTGAAGTGTATCTTTGTCTGGGAAAATAAATCCCTGACTATTGTTGGGGATGAAGAGTATGTGTATTTTAAATCTTGTCTAGAATGCTTCCGCTGGGGATTCCTGCTTACTTGTTTGAGGAAACTCTGCAGGGGATGTATTGATTTCTTTTTGGGAAGTAGAATTTAGGAACATTGGTCGTCTGTTTCTCTACTGGGGAATTCATTTCTTATATAGCCTGACTGGGGATAAAAGAGATGGTTAAACTTCCAACTTATCTGGGGAAGATAATTCTTATATGCCCTGAATGGGGATAAAAGAGATGCATAACCTTCCGACTTGTCTGAGGAGGATAAAGTAAATTGTTATCTGGTCAGGTTCCAGGTTTTGCAGCAATTTTCTGGGGATAATGATGACTTCTCTGGGGAGAAGAATTTTGTCAGTGATTTTTAGTAGCCTGAGGAATAGACTCGAGCTGGGGAATTTGTAGGTTGTTGGGGAAATAAATTTTGTTGGGGAATTTAACCTTGTTGTCGGAGAAGTGCTCTTGTTCAGGAAACAAACTTTCCTGGGGAAATTGAATTCTGCTAGAAAGAAGAACTCTGCAAGATTTCTTTTTTAGTTTTGTAGGAACAAACTCAGATGGGGGAAGAGAAGTTACAGGAAGTATACTGATTGGAAACTCCGTAAGTTAGTAATATTTCCAGGAAAAAGATTATACTCCTTTATTTGTTGGAGAGATTTGTCGGGGATATTGTGGGGAATGTACCCTTATTTGTGAACATTATTCTGTGGGGGATAATCTCATAGAAATGGCTCTGGCGACTTCATTGGGGATAAACTTATGAAAGGGATTATATGTGGGGATTTATGGACAAATTTGAGTGTCATCTCAGCTCCTAGAGTTTTGAGTAAATGCTTATTCCTCTCATGCGTATATTTGTTAACAGTTAATCGTGTTCATATGCATATATTCATTCAATTTAGTCATTGGAGATTTTTGCAAACAAAATAGAAAAAACTAAAATTTTAAACTTTAAGATGTATTTGTATTGATAATTTGCCTATAAATAGGCGTTTTTATACAAAGAGACGGAAGTCCTAATAAGAGGAAGTCGTCGTTAAATGAAAAGAGTACAAAGTGAAAACAAATGTATAGCCATGTGGAAGTGATCTCATTGGGTTCCAAACTCTGTTATTGCCCCTATGTCTTCGAACATCTCATCTCTTGCCTCCGGATAAAGTTGAATTTTCGATCTTGGTAATAAAGCTGGCATGTAAGTGATCTAACGGGACATATTCGTACACTTTTAATTCCTAATTTTTTTCCTGGACAACCCTTTCAGGTTTTCAGTCCACAAGGATACCCTTTTTTACCCAAGCCGCCTTTTCAGGTTTTCGACTTGCCAGGTGTACAATCTTTTGTATATATCCCTAATTTTTCCCGAACCTTTTTGGTTTGACGGGATACCCTTATTTTTTCCTAGGTATGTCAACCTAGCGGGTCATTCTTATGCGTATTATTTTTTTACTATGTCCGCATTCACAAGGTGAAGGAAATCGTCATTGTCCATAGTGGTTAGCATCATAGCATCGCCCGAGAATACTTTCTTAACAACAAATGGCCCTTCGTAGGTTGGAGTCAATTTTCCCCTGGGATCACCTTGTGGTATAATGATGCGCTTTATTACCAAGTCACCAGCCTGGTATACACGATGCTTGATCTTCTTGTTAAATTTCTTGATCATATGTATCTGACCATGACAAATAGCCGCAAGCCTCTTTTCATCAATAAAATTCAACTCATCCAACCTAATTGGAATCCATTCATCTTCAACTAAGTCTACATCTTCCATTATCCTCAGAGAAGGAATCTGAACTTCGACAGGTAGGACAACTTCCATGCCATAGACTAGAGAGAAAGGGGTTGCCATAATTGAGGTTCGCGCCGAAGTACGATAGCCATGAAGATAAAATGGTAACATCTCATGCCAGTCTTTGTAGGTTACCACCATCTTTTGTACCATCTTCTTTTTATTTTTGTTGGCATCTTCCACTGCGCCATTCATCTTAGGTCTGTATGGAGAAGAGTTGTGATGCTTGATCTTGAACAGCATGCAGAGTTTAGTGATCATGGCATTGTTGAGGTTGGTACCATTTTCAGTGATGATCCTCTCAGGGATGCCATACCGACAGATGAGGTTGTGCTTGATGAAACGAGCCCATCGTTCTTGGTAACTGAGGCAAATGAAGCTACTTCGACCCACTTAGTAAAGTAGTCAATGGTGACAAGAATGAAATGAAGTCCATTAGAGGAAGTAGGCTTGATTTCTATGATCATATCAATACCCCACATTTCAAATGGCCAAGGAGCAGTCATAACATTCAAAGGAACTGGAGGCACGTGAACCTTATTAGCATAAATTTGGAACTTATGGCAAGTCCTCGAGTGGTGATGACAATCGGTTTCAATGGTCGACCAATAGTATCTAGCTCTCAGAATCTTCTTGGTCATAGTACGTCCACTTGAGTTAGTAGAAAAGATGCCTTTGTGCATGTCCTTCATGATTTTCTCTACTTCCTTCTTGTCCATACAACGAAGCAAAGTTGAATCATGGTTGCGCTTGTATAAAATTATGCTGCTCAGGAAGAACTTGGATGAGAACCTCCGTAGGAATTTCTTGTCGTTGATTGACGCCCCTTCAGGATACTCTTGAGCTTCGAGATATCTTTTCACTTTGTGAAACCAAGGCTTCTCCTCTACTCCATCAGTGTCAATCTCATAGCAGTGTGTCAGTTCATCAAATCTTTCGACAGTAATTAGGGGAGCTTTGTTGTCCCATTTGAACTTGAACATGGATGACAAGGTATCTAAGGCATCTTCCAATTGATTTTATTTCTTCGGGATATGTTCAAAGGTAATTTCTTCAAAGTACGGGACAAGGTTAGCACAAGTTCTTTGTAAGGGATAAGATTCAAATGTTTTGTATCCCATTATCCTTTAACTTGACTGACCACCAAAGATGAGTCTCCAAATATGCTTAAGAATTTGATTCTTAGGTCAATAGCAGCCTTAAGACCCAAAATGCACGCTTCGTACTCGGCCATATTGTTAGTGCAGTCAAAGCAAATCCTGGCAGTGAAAGTTGTATGACAACCTTCAAGGGAGATGATTACAACACCAACTTTGTTACCCAGTGTAGTGGTATAAATGTTTAAGACTAAGCCATTAGATTGACTAGACTAACACAAATCAAAATAAAAATCGCCACCGCACTTTATTGTTTCTAAAGGAATGGGAAAAGAGCGAGAAACCCAAAAAGAAGGGGAAAGATTCAACGTAAGGGGGTTGGTTATGCAAATGGAAGGTATTAGCACCCTAAACATCTATGGTACTCCGTAGGAACCTCTTTGTAAAATCTGTATATTTTGGCTATAAAATGTTGTATGTAACATAGATGGTGGAGGTGAGAGAAGAAATATATTTTTTATGATTTTTGCACCCGCCGGGTTGCGAACCTTTAGTGACTACGTACCACCTTTTATGCAATATGGGATTTGGGTACACGTAGTTCTTCTTTTAAAAAAAATAAAACACAAGTTTGTTGGTTAATTTTATGAGATAAGACATCATCGTCATTGTCCGTGTGGAAAACATACTTACTACCCACAATCATGAGAAAGGAGAATTTGCATCATCTCAAAGTGGAGGATATGGCTTGGATTTTAAAATAAACAATGCCTCACTCAACACCCAAGTGGAAAATATCTCTCTTCACTATATATTGTAAAAGTATAGTTGTTTACATCACTATAAGGATTGACAAGAGTCTAATATTTTGAGAAAGGTTTTAAAATAAAAAGCCAAAGGGGCAAAATGGTTTAAAATGAGATTGATTAAATTTTAATCTTATCACAAAAAATGACAAGGTATTATTAAGTTGATTGAAGTTTATTTATGAAAAGGTTTTGAAAATGCATGAATCTAGGTCCAAGTTTATTATGAAAATAGTCCAAGTTTCAAAACAAGAAGAGTTTTCAAAAGGAGGGACAAGATTTTTGAAATTGAAGAAGATGGGAGGTGAAGAAGACACTATCCTAAAGCATAAGGTAAAAGCTAGGGAGAAGAACCATCTAACCTACAAGAAGCCAATACTTGATATTATGAGTCAAGATAGAATTGCCATTCTTTGGATTAAAACCAAGCAAACAAAGATACTGGACTTCTTGAGAGAACCAAACTTTGAATGTATTAAGTCTTCACAAAAATTGGGCAGAGTAACGGTTGTATACGGCTGAATCTAGATTACAAATAAAGAATGCAATCACAATAACCTGCATACAAAACAAACAAACAACCCAGTGTCTTGAGGTAAACCTCAAGAATTCCAGACAAAAATATCAATTAAGGTCCCAAGGTCTCCAACATAGTCCAAGGGTTCTAATCCTAAGTCCAAGAAGTCTAAAACTCCACAATGCCAAGGATAGTAACCAAATAGTCCAAGTATCATTAAAGCACTTTATGGTTCATGTTGATTATTAGGTGTCTTAAAAGAGAAAAGAAAAACTCAAGTGAGCAAAATAAAAATAACAAGAATATAAATTCTCAAGTGAGCAAAATAAAAATGGCATGAAATGTAATGCTTAATGTAAATGGTACATAAAGCATAAAAATAAAAGAATAAATTAAAAACAATTTAATGATTAGTGGTTAGTTGGTTGACCATCTTGAAACTTGCATTTGGAACTCATTAGAAGATTGGTAGAACCAAAGCCTCCACACAACAAGTTGAATTTGCTTTTTGTCAAGTATATCATCCATTTGGAATCCTCAAAAGTATCATGTAATGATCAACGATGTTTAAGTGATCCACATTGACCAAAAGTATTGTAGATCCATTAGAGGATTGGTATAACCAAAGCCTCCACATAATGAATCTCAAGGTTATTGGATCAAAGAGATCAAATAAACATACTTGGGCTTGCAAACATAAGTTTGGGCCACAAATGATCATTTATTCGAATCAGGACAAAATTTAGCGCTATGTTAAGCAATCGTAAGTGGACTTATATAGAAGTCGCACCTATTTTGAGGTCGGTCAACAGAAATCTATGCACCATTGGTTTTGAGACATGATATAGAGATCAAGCTCCAATAACACTTAGTGCAATAAGAAAGGGATGAGATGAAGAGGGGTGGGGGAGAATATACAAACCACATTTGAATTAAATTTTAATCAAACTATTATGAAAATCATTCATCAATTTTTATGGAGTTAGACTCAACACCATAGATCCAATGATGTTAACAAAGTTCATGACCAAAAATTCAACCCAAGATCAGCCAGAAAATAATCACAAAATAATATTGCATTTAATATATACATTAAAAAAGGTTTTTAAAATGTTTTAAAATAGAAATAAAGGAGAAAAATATCAACTATATTCAAATTAATCAAGAAATAAAAAGTAAGACCATAGAAAAATCAGAAAAGGACTCAAATATTTTTATAAAATTTTTGGTAATTTTTTTAAGTCAGTAACTATTTTTAAAAATAAAAATAAATGAGTAAAATAAACCAAAAATAAAAAAAAATTACAAAGTTAGAAATAAAAAATAAATGAGGTCACCAATATTTGTCACAATATATTTGGATCATTCCATATTTTTTTTAGAATTTAAAAATGCATAAAAGTATTTTTAAACATTTAAAATAATTCAAATAAAATGAAAATTAATAAAAAATATCAAAACAAAAAATAAAATTGTGAAAAAATAAAAACCAAAAGAGAAAAATCAAAAATATTTTCCATAATTTTTTCAGATTTTTTGGACTAAAAATGAATTTTGTATGATTTTTTGAAATTTAAAACAATTAAAATAAAAATCAGAAAATAAAATATTAAACCAAAAAAATATGGGTCATCTGATCAATGTCAAAACGTGTTAGTGAACATATCAAGTGGACCTGGCGCGCTGTGCATGTTATTGACTTTAGCGAATAAAGCACTGAATCATTAATTAAATCAGATTTCAAAAAAAAAAGTGGCGCGCCCTCATTGGTTGGAAGATGACACGTTGGTCATCTTCAACCTCAAGCAAACGTGAATTGCATGTCTCTCAAACTGTAAAATCAGAAGCTCAGACCTATGCCATTCGCTTTGTCTCTTGAAGACGAAGACAACCACACCCTCACGACAAATTTATATAAACTGTAGCTCAAGCAATTTGGAAGGAAAGTTTTGAAAATGGATTTAAAATTTCATGGTCAAAACGTGTTTCCAGATAAAAGCAAGTGTTGCGACTAGAACCAGGGCAATGAGAGCTTCACAATTATATCAAAGTTTTGAAGAATTGATGGAGAAATCTACCTATTGAAGTTGAGTTGTAGAGCTTTGAAACTGGACTTCTATGGAGCAATATAGGGCACAATTCTTGAAAGTAATTGTATGGTTAGCTTCAGGGAAGATCAATCAAGGTGAATTGATAGAAAAGTTGGATTGAAAAAGGCTTGAACACTGATTTCGAAGTTACAGAAAATTGAGTTATGGAGCAAGTTTGGCAGGGTGATTCTGGCTGTTCAAGCTTGAGGAATGAATTAGGGGTGACCCTTTATTTATAGGTAATCAATGGAATGTTCAAGCGTGTGAAATGATGAAGTTTGGAGGGAAATCGTGTGAACCTGATACACGAGTAAGGTGTGATCTATTTTGCATCAAAACTCATCCAATCCTTGTAATTTAAGGCTCTAATCCACTTTGGCAACTTGGTTAAACATGTTTAGATCACAAATGCATGCTAATTGGATGTTTAGAAGCCAAAACATGAATTTCAAATTCTTACTTATGAAGAAACTTCAGTTCCAAGCTACCAAGTTCAATCCAATGGCATTCTCAGCTCAAGGGGTATTAGGGAATGATTCTTGATGCTTTAGAAATATGAGGCTACAAGCTTTGCAATGGAAAAGGAATGGAATCAAATGGATGCTTGAGCTGAAAGTTGCAATGAGTCAAAGTTGGGGAAAATGTTGACTTTCCATACTTAGAAATATTTCAAGTTTTTCTTCAAAAGTGACCTATAATGTTTTGCATCCAAACATGGCCTTCCTCTTGGAATTTGCTCTTGACCAAAAAATATGGCATGAAATAGACCTCTTGAATGACATTTTGAAACTTGAACCATTCAAAATGTCCAAAAATTGAGAGAGTTATGAATTGTTAAAGTTGGCAAAAAATCATGAAATGGCCTATAATCTTTTGTATCCTTAGTGCATTTTACATCCATTTTATAACTTTTCACACAAAATAAGGAATAAATTTCACATCCTCAAGATCATTTTGAAAAAAGAGTGGGCTCAAGGTGATAAAAATTGACCAAGTTATGATCATTTGAAGTCACACATGAGAAATTGGGGGTTCACATGGAGGACTTGTAATCTTTCTTCATCTTCAAGCTTCTTCCACATGAAAACCCCTTGAAACTTTTGAAGTGAATTCTTAATAACCCTTTGAAGAGAAGGATTTATTTGCAATGACTCAAAAATACCAAAAGATGAGCAAGATATACTTCTTTGAAGTTCAAAACCCTAGCTCCTGGATCAAGAAAATGCTTTGAGGAACTTTGACAATTTTGAACAACCTTCTTGTACCAACACTTTTGCTTTGTAAATAGAAGTTGTTGAGGATTATAATGAGAGCTCATAGAAACCAAAACCACTTCCATATATTGAGAATTGAGAGAAATATTCACTTGTGACCAATGAGAACAAGATCTTGTCCATACATGATAACTTCTTCAATCAACCCCTTGCACTTTTGAATCAATATTGATAACTTTGAAATATGGTGAACCAAGATAAGCCTTGCCATGCCAATTCTTCCAACATAACTTCAATAATTAGGTTTGAACTTCTCAAGATTTATTGACTAGGGCATGGAAATAAACTCATGAACCCATGGATCAACTTGCTAAGCCACGTTGACTTTACCTACATCATTAACAAGTAAGACAAACCAACATTGCATTTTATTAATTAAAAGGAAAATAAAAAACAAAACATGAATAATTACAAAAGAAAAAATAAGTCAAGGTGCTTGGTGATTCCTCAAAGAGCAAAGCTAAAGATAGGAAGGAGAACAAAAAGCCCTAATTGTATCTTGTTGTGATTGAATCAATATGGTATGATGAAGGGATCATAGGGGCAAAAATTGGGGTACAAAATCTGCCCTTATTTAATTATCTTCTATTGGGAGATACGAAGGTTGAAAATCTTCGTGTCGACATGATCAAAGATACTTAAATATAAAACAAACCCTATTTTTGGCCCTAAGATGTCATGCAATGCTTATGAGTATAGATGCATATGAACAACTTCAAAGGGACACAAAACACTATTGCGGATGTGGAATAGGAAATAAGGATCAAAAGAGAAAACCCAACCAGGAAAATAAATCACTGGTAAATCAAAAAGTCCCGATTCATAGAGGATGGTAAAAGGTCAAAGGATACACCAACTTTTACCGAAGGCAAAACTACCAACGTTCACTAAAGGTAGAAAGAGAAAAGAAATAACAACACTGACGTTCACTGACAGTGAGCTACCAACGTTTCCTGAAGGTAGTAAGAGGAAATATCATAGCACTGCCATTCACTGATAGTGAACTACCAACATTCACTGAAAGTAGAAAAAAGATAACAATCACCAACTTTCACTGATGGTGACCTACCAACTTTCACTTAAGGTAGTAAGAGAAGATATATCATAACATCTCCGTTCACTGACAATGAACTACCAACGCTCACTGAGGGTAGCAAAAAGATAATAATCACCAACTTTCACTGATGGTGACCTACCAACTTTCACTTAAGGTAGAAAGGAAAATATATCATAACATCCCCGTTCACTGATGATGAACTACCAATGTTCACTGAGGGTAGAAAAAAGATAGCAATCACCAACTTTCACTGAAGGTAGTAAGAAAAGATATATCATAACATCGCCGTTCACTGACGATGAACTACCAACATTCACTGAGGGTAGCAAAAAGATAACAATCACCAACTTTCACTGATGGTGACCAACCAACTTTCACTGAATGTAGAAAGGAAAATATATCATAACATCTTCGTTCACTGACGGTGAACTACCAACGTTCACTGAGGATAGCAAAAAGATAACAATCGCCAACTTTCACTGAAGGTGACCTACCAACTTTCACTGAAGGTAGAAAGGAAAATATATCATAACATCGTCGTTCACTGACGATGAACTACCAACGTTCACTGAGGGTAGCAAAAAGATAACAATCACCAACTTTCACTGAAGGTGACCTACCAAATTTCACTGGAGGTAGTAAGAGAAGATATATCATAACATCGCCGTTCACTGACGATGAACTAGCAACATTCACTGAGGGTAGCAAAAAGATAACAAGTTTTCCCCCAAAATTCCAGCGTTTCACCTAGAATGGGTCTCAACTTATTCTTTAACCAAGGAATTCCGCCTGGAAATGGTAGTATATAAGATGTCTCAAATAAAGAGACTACCACTTGTAAGGTTTTCACAATGAATTGTCTCTGCCATATTAAAAAAGTAACATCGACTTTTATGGGGAAGTACAAGTTGCTCAAACAAAGAGACTTGTTACTTGCTGTTATAGGAAGGATTGTAAAAATGACTTTCTGGGGAAAGCAATATGGCTTCCTGGGGAATCGATCATGACTTCCTGGGGAATGGATCATGACTTCTTGGGGAATGGATCATGACTTCCTGGAGGGATGCCAAGATATTTCTGCTGAGGAGATAAAGTTTTCTCGTGCAAAATAAATGCACATTTTCAAACCAAGGATCGAAGCTTGCAGAAATCCAAAGTAATAATATTGTTGGGAAATAAAGATTCAAACCAGAAATAAACTGGAGTGAAATAGTCAACCAAAACACATCCTTTGAGAAATAAACTCAAGAGGGAAACCCGAATCGTCCAGACAAAGAGCTGTACAAGAAGGCTAAAACAAAATCTTCCACGAGGGATAATTCAGTGGGGAAATTGAAAGAATATACACTTTCTGCTTAAGGCTGGAACTCTATTGGAGAGAGGACAACACAAATCTGCAAAACAGGGTAATATGTCAACAAAATATTAATGAATGCGAATGAACAATGATTTGCTAATTTTAGCTCTGCATGATGTATGTATGAATGTATGAGTCTTATCATGTATATGCTAACAAACAGAAATATAATACTGGGGATAAACAAAAAAACCAACTCGGGCACAATCAACACTCGGCTAAATCACATACAACATGAACATTCCATAAGAAAAAAAACACCAAACGAGGAAACAAAATCCTATTTCGCGGCTTAACTTCACTGGGAAGGAACATAATCCGGAAGTAAACAAATCATAGCGACAAAATAATACAGATACATGGATATAACACCCTTCTCTAGGATCCACTAGGGAATAGCACTCAGACTTCAATGGGGGATAGTGCCTCATCATCGGGATATCAACTGAGGACCTCGTGCTGACTTTATTGGAGAGGTCGACACCACATCAAAGAGAGGAAACAAAGATACGTTCTTCACTAGGGAAAACAGAGATACATTCTTCAATATGGAGAGAAAATATTGCTCCAATTTCTCTGGGGGAAAAAAGGAAATCTCATGGGGACAACAACTTGAAGAGTTAAGAAGTCAAACATTATAGCAAAAAATCAATCTTATGGGGATTTTAAATCAAACCCAACACTTGGCGAGTGAAAACCCAAAAGGTTGATAACCATTTCAACACTTCTTAAAAAAAACATTGCCCTTGCCTGATTATCGGGCAATCAAACAAAGTGTAAGTACTGCCGAAAGGGAGATGCTTCGTAAATGAGTCAAATCTCAACATGCACGGGGAGAAAAGACTTCTATCAAATAGCAAAGCCTTCACTGGGGAAACTTCAATTGAGTCTAATCCTACTCCAACAAAATATTCCCTGGGATAACCTTCTTGGGGAATCAAGAAGTCAACATTAGAAAGAGGTCAAACTCCTGGGGATTTTAAATCAAACCCAACACTTGGAGGGTGAAAACCCAAAGGGTTGACAACTGTCTCAACACTTCTTAGAAAATAAAATTCCTTGGTCTAGCTGCCAGGGAAATAAATACCAACAATAATGCCAATACTGCAGAAAGAGCGACATTCTGCAAATAGTTCCATCTCAGCACACCAAGGGAAAAATACCTTTCGTCATATGAGGGAAGATCTCGCTGGGGAATCCGGAATAGAGACCTCAGACCAAGCAAACCCAAAAAATAGAAAATAAACCAAAATTTGACTAGGGACACCGGGATTACAAACCTGATACTGCACCTTACGCCAATTGGTATCATCTTCAATATACAACAAACACGTGCATACCAGCGAAAACAAACTGAGAAAACCTTCCCGGGGAAAACAAACTTCTCAAAATTATTGGAGTTTGTCCATTCTTGGGATCACCACTTTTGTTTTCCTCTTGAATCACGAAATCTAAAGCAAAAGTAATTTGTAAATTCTTTTTGAAAAACAATTTTGTTATTTAATCTTTTCACTTTGAAAATTATTATCAATAATAAATGGAGTCTTTGTAAGCTGAATAAAATAAGAAATACAAAGAATTGGATAAAAGCTCAACTTTTATTGATATAATGGTAGTCTATGAATGGAGAGACTCCATGGATAATTACAAAGTTTGAAAAATGGTAATATATAATGGAAAAGATACATTGAGATACAATTACCACTATTCCCTCTAACAATTTTGAAATCCTGAGCAATAGCTTCTGTTGAAGTATATGGTGAGGATCCAAGGAAATTGTTGCTTCAATGATCAAGTCTTGTCTGATGCAGTTACTTGCCAAGAAAGTCCCTAAATTTTGCATAAGCTAACCTTGCGGGTTTTCCACTTATCGGGAAATTTATTCTGTTTATGTCTCTAAATTTTGCCTAGACCGCCCTTTCGGGTTTTCGGCCTACCGAGACGCTCCTTTTTTCCTAAGCCGCCCTTTTGGGGTTTCAACTTAGCGAGCTGTTCTTTTATTTCTTTAGGTGAAGTATTTCTTGACTGTATCAGCGTTCATGGGACGTGGGAACTCCTCACCATCCATAGTTTCAAGAATTAATGCACCGCCAGAGAAGGCTTTCTTGACAACATATGGGCCTTCAAAATTGGGAGTCTACTTGCCCCTAGAATCAGCGTTAAAAGACATGCTCTTCCTGAGCACGAGGTCGCCTTTTCTGAATTCACGAGGTTTTACCATCTTATCAAAATCTCCCTTCATTCTCTTCTGGTATAACTGCCTATGACACAAAGTCGTCATTCTCTTCTCTTCGATCAAATTCAATTGGTCAAACCTGTTCTGGACCCATTCAGCCTCTGACAACTTGGTTTCCATTATCACACGCAAAGAGGGAATCTCAACCTCGATTGGGAGTATGGATTCCATTCCATACACAACGGAGAACGGTGTTGCCCCTGTTGAAGTGCGGACAGATGTCCGATATCCATGTAAAGCAAAAGGGAGCATTTCATGCCAATCTTTTAAGTAACAACCATCTTCTAGATGATCTTCTTAATATTCTTATTATTAGCTTCAACGTCCCCATTCATCTTCGCCCTGTACGGAGATGAGTTGTGATGGACAATCTTGAATTCTTCACAAAGTTCTGTCATCATCTTCTTGTTCAGATTCGAGCCATTATCGGTAATAATTCTGCTCGGCACACCATACTGACATATAAGATTATTCTTAATGAAGCGCACAACCACTTGCTTAGTAACATTAGTATATGAAGCAACTTCCACCCATTTGGTGAAGTAATCAATTGCTACCAAGATAAAATGGTGTCCATTCGAAGCTTTAGGTTCTATCATTCCAATCATGTCAATACCCCACATAGAGAAAGGCCACGGGGAAGAAATAACATTGAGAAGGGTCGGAGGCACATGAATCTTGTCCGCATAAATCTGACATTTATGGCACTTCATTGAAAATTTGTAACATTCAGATTCCATTGTCAGCCAATAGTAACCTTCCCTTAGCATCTTTTTAGCCATTGAATGTCCATTGGCATGAGTGCCAAATGAGCCTTCATGAATCTCATGCATCAACATGTCTTCTTCGTGTCTATCCACGCATCTGAGCAAGACCATGTGATAATTTCTCTTGTACAACATATTTTCACTGAGGAAGAAGCTGCCAGCCAATCTTCTCAATGTTTTTCTATCTTTATTCGATGCACCAATCGGGTATTCTTGAGTCTGGAGAAAATTCTTGATATCATAATGCCAAGGTTTCTCATCTGCTGTAAACACATGAGTGGGCCTATCCAGTCACCGAACCATAATTTGAGGTATATCATTCCAAGTATTCACTTGATACATAGAAGCCTGAGTTGCCAGAGCATCCGCCATTTGATTTTCGTCTCTGGGGATGTGATGGAATTCAACTTTATTAAAGAAGGGTAACAATCTTCTAGCATTATATTTGTAAGGGATCAAGCTGGGGTGATGAGTATACCACTCTCCTTTAATCTAATTTATTACCAAATCTGAATCGCCATACACATCCAGAATTTTAATTCTGAGATCAATAGCTTCCTCGAGACCCATGATGCAAGCCTCATATTCTGCCATATTATTAGTACAATCAAATGTCAACCTTGCAGTAAAAGGAATGTGTGATCCATGTGGAGTGACAATTACAGCACCAATTCCTTTACCATAAGAATTCACAGCTCCATCAAATATCATGCTCTAGTGAGATTCAGGATCAAGACCTTCCTTAGGCAATGGTTCATCACAATCTTTCACTTTCAGATACATCACATCCTCATCGGGGAAATCATACTTCACAGACTGATAATCATCAACGGGCTGGTGAGCAAGATAATCTACCAACATGCTACTTTTAATAGCTTTTTGAGTGCGGTATTCAATGTCATATTCAGGTAACAGCATCTGCCAGCGGGAAATTCTCCCAATAAGAGCAGGCTTTTCAAAAATATACTTGATTGGATCCATTTTGGAGATCAACCGTGTAGTGTGATTCAACATATACTGCCACAAACATTTTGTCGTCCAGGCCAGAGCACATGTCTTTTCCAGCATGGAATATCGTGATTCACAATCAGTAAATTTTTTACTGAGATAATAAATGGCATACTCTTTCTTCCCTATTTCATCTTGTTGTCCCAAAATACAACCCATGGAATTATCTAACACTGTCAGATACATAATCAATGGTCTTCCTTCAACAAGAGGGAGCAAGATATGAGGTTCAAGCAGATATTCTTTAATACTTTCAAATGCCCTTTGGAAGTCATCTGTCCACACACAACCTTGATCTTTCTTCAACAACTTACAAATCGGTTCACACGTTGCAGTCATGTGGGAAATGAATTCGGAAATATAATTCAAACGCCCGAGGAACCCTCTAACTTGCTTTTTAGTTCTCGACGCTGGAATTTCTTGAATTTCTTTGACTTTATCAGGTTCAAACTCAATCCCTCTATGGCTAACAATGAAACCCAACAATTTCCCTAACCGAACACCGAAGGTACATTTATTTAGATTTAAGCAAAGACGATACTTCCTCAAACGCTGAAACAACTTCAACAAATCTTCTACATGCCTTTCTTTAGTCTGGGATTTAGAAATCATGTCATCAACATATACTTCAATTTCCGTGTGCATCAGATCATGGAATAGGGTCTTCATAGTCCTCTGGTACGTTGCACCAACGTTCTTCAACCCGAAGGGCATCACTCTGTAACAGAATGTTCCACTGGGTGTGATAAACATTGTTTTTTCCATGTCCTCATGGTCCATCCTTATTTGATTATACCCAGAAAATTCGTCCATGAACGAGAAAACTTTGAATTTTTCTATGCTATCCACTAACATATCAACGTATGGCAATGGAAAATCATCTTTTGGGCTAGCTTTATTTAGATCCCTGTAATCTACGCACATGAAAACTTTTCCGTCTTTCTTTGTTACTGGGACAATATTGGCAATCCACTGAGGGTACACTGATGTCACAAGAAAACCAGCATTAATCTGCTTTGGAACTTCCTCTTTAATCTTCACTTTCATATCTGGGTGAGTTCTTCGCAACTTCTGTTTGATTGGCGGGCACTCTGGCTTTAGCGGCAAGTGGTGTTCTATAATATCCATATCTAGACCAGACATATCTTGGTAGGACCAAGAAAAAATGTCCACATACTCTTTTAACAACTCAACCAACCTGATCTTCACATCAGGATACAGTAAGGCTCCAATCTTGACTTCCAACGGATCTTCTTCTGAACCCAAATTTATTACTTCCAATGGCTCTTTATATGGCTGAATGGAATTTTCCTCACGCTCAAGCAATTGTGAGACCTCTTATGGAATCTCATCATAGTCTTCTTCTTCGGCCCCATACACAGGACATTCAAAGTTGGGAGAGGGTGCAGGGTCATTGTATTCAACGGGTTTTTTAATTAATCTGCACATATGATTTATGATTGCTTGTAGAAACTGGCACATATAACAAGTGATCATGCAGATTGAATTTTAGTCATTATTTACTTTGAAAGGTTTTTTTTTTCTGATTACCATTTTCCAAGAAAAAGCAGAAAATAAAGACACAATTTGGGAAACAAAGACAACTTTTATTATTGATTTGCAAACAGATAAGCCCATACAATTTTAATACTTTTCACTTTGGGTAGAGTGAAAGCTTTTAAAAAATATTAACAAAACAAATTACTTTGAAACATGTATGCAAGAGGGAACATCAATGGTGATCCAGTTCTGAACCCTAACTCTGTGCGTCACATAATTTGGCATTTCTGGCCCTGCTTCATCTTCCACAATGGCATTAATCCCGAAAACAGTTGGATGAAGATAACCCCCGCTACGAAAGATGTCTGGATACCTTCTTGCAACAGACTTCGGCTTCATGCTCTTTCCCTTATCATTCTTCACAGAGAACCCCAACCAAGCTCTATTCTTGTTTATAGGTGGATCAACAATCTGTCCCCATACTTCATTATGGCCATTATGCACAACCTGCTGCGCATCCTTAAACGAAGCCATGAGGTTCTCATTTCCTCTTACTTTATCAATGGATAAATCATGGAACTGGGTTCCAACAGCAGCTTCATCCGCCTCCACAATGTTGAAAGAGGAAGAATGGGATATCAATAATGTTTGTTCTCCATTTATAATTACCACTTTTCCTTCATGTACAAACTTCAGTTTCTGGTGTAAAGTCGAAGGGACAACCCCTACCTCATGTATCCACGGCCTTCCCAGCAAGCAGCTATAAGCGGGTACAATATCAATGACCTGGAAAGTAATCTGAAACAAATATGGGCCTATATGAATAGGCAAGTCCACCTCACCAATAACATATTTACTTGATTCATCAAACGCTTTCACAATAATACCACTTGGGCACATGGTCGTTCCTTGATATTTCAACTTCACAAGCATGCTCCTTGGTATCACGTTTAATGCGTACCCATTATCAATCAGCACATTGGATAACGAATCATTCTTGCAGTTCATAGAGATATGGAGGGCCAAATTGTGATTCCTTCCTTCATCGGGCAGTTCACCGTCATAGAAACTCAGGTTATTACATGAAGTAATGTTCCCTACTACACTTCTGAATTGGTCTACAAGCATATCACTTTCCATGAAAACTTGGTCCAATACCCTCATCAAAGATTCTTTGTGAGCAGAGGAGTTCATAAATAAAGCCAAGATAGTTATTTTTGAAGGAGTCTGCAGTAGCTGATCTACAATTCTGTAGTGGCTCATTTTGATTATCTTCAAAATATCATCCATTTCATTTTCTAGCGTAGCTCCACTAGATTCACCCACTGCCTTCTTGGGTTCAACATCTTCAACAATTTCCTTTCCAATACTAACATCTCCACAAACAACTGGTGCAAATACACGACCATTGCGGGTCACTCTGCTAGTCTCTGCAATATTTCCAACATTAGGCATTGGCTGGATGGGAACTTCCACACCATCCTCTAAGATTGTAGCATTATATTTTTAGGGTACAACCTTATCTGACTTGTAGGGGACAGGACCCGACAAACTAGTCACTAATGGAGTAACAACTGGCTTGCCATGATATTCAACTTAAAAAGTGGTAGGTGCACTAAAACAAGGCACAATAAAATTTACTCCTTCTTCAACATAATCAGTTATTACAGAGTCATCTCTGGAAAACAAATCCTCATCTGAGGAGAAATACTCATCTGCAGAGGCATACTCATCATCTGACTCCTCTTCAGCCAAACAAACCTCAATCACATTAACTTCATGGTAATCATCCCTTTGGTCTGTAACCTTGATAGTTCTATTATCCAACAACAACTGAACACCTTTCCTTACAACTGAACATCCTCGGGAGTCTCGGCAGCAAATTCGGCAAGATCCATACTGATGTTCTACTTGACCAGCCATGTGGTAGAAAGTAGCATGCAATTGTACAAGATCCTCATTCATATATTCCACATCAAAGATTCTGAACTCTCCAGGACATCCATAAACCATGTTCACTTCCTCTTCATACTCTTCCCTAGGCCTGATTATGTGGATGAGGCCCTCATCCATCATCTCCTGCAAATCATCCTTTATCTTGTCACAAACTTGTATATTTGTACTGCAAATAGCACAACTGGCATGGTCATGCGTATAATAGCTAAATTCACAGAGGTCTGCAAGCATTTTTACCAAATCTCCTCTAACAAATTTAATATCAAAAATCCGGAAGTCACCTGGACAACCGGCCACCATTTTGACAGCATTTTCTCCTCCATGCTTTGGTAGAGGATTATCTTTCACATTAGGGCCCACATCGTTGAAAGATAGGATACCATACTTCACCAATTTTTGTACTTCAGTCTTCAAAGGATAGCAGTTCTCAACATTGTGCCCTGGTGCTCCCTGATGAAAAGCACATGTTTGGTCTGCCTTGTAATACCAAGGTAACAGTGATGGTATAGCGGGAGGTGGTCTGGTTTGAACCAACTTCTTTTGAATTAACACGGAGAGTAATTCTGTATAACTCATAGGGATAGGGTCATAACTCTCCCTTCTCTAATTATACCCTTGATTCCCCTGATGGGATGGTCTATGATAAGCAACGGTAGTCAGAGCTATACCAACAACTAGAGTAACTGAGGCGACTTGCTGATGACACTGATAATTTCTTCTAGGCGGATTGACCCTCCTCTCTTGCATAACATCATTTGTGTCTCCTTCCTTCTTTTTGGCAAACCCACAGGATGGCTTCTTTTTACTTCCAGAACTTTCACTTTTTATTAAACAACCCTCTCTTACATCCTCTTCTAATCAGATACCCATGCCTACCATTTCAGTAAAGTCACTTGGCGCACTCACTACCATACTCTCATACTAGAAAGCACCCAGAGTATTCAAGAAAATATTGGTCATCTCCTTCTCTTCCATGGGAGGAATCACTTGGGCGGCTACCTCACGCCATCTCTGTGCATATTCTTTGAATAATTCCCAGCCCTTCTGTATCATGGCCCTAAGTTGATCACAGTCAGGCGCCATGTCCACGTTGTATTTGTATTGTCTGATAAATGCTTCTCCAAAGTCATTGAAAGTATGGATATTGATGTTGTCCAAACTCATATACCACTTCAGCGCAACACCAGTCAAACTATCCTGAAAAAAATGTGAATCAGCAGACGTTGGTCATCAGTGTGGGTAGACATTCTCCTTACATACATCACAAGATGAGCACGAGTACAAGTGTTGCCCTTGTACTTCTCGAACTACGGGACTTTAAACTTCGCAGGTATCTTGACATTCAGGACCAAGCATAAATGATTCACATTCTACCCGAACAATTCCTTTCCTATGAGGGCCTTCATCTCCCTCTACATCTTGTCAAACTATTCTTGAAAATCATCCATTCTATCATACAGACCCAAGTCTTCACTCGATGGAGGAAAAGGACGACACATATCATCATTAACAAATGGGACCACATTTATTGAAGGAGGCGCAACAGGAGTAACATGCACCACAGGAGTAACATGCACCACAGGAGGTGCAGGAGTAACAGTAGTTTGAACAACTGGAGTATATTAAGGACCAAGATTGAAACCTTCAGGCACAAAGTTCTCTAGAATTCCCCATGGACAACCTTGAGGTATGTGATTCTGAATAACAGTTGGAGTAGCAAACATATGAACAGTCGGAGCTTCAGTAGTGACCCTTATTTGTTGAGGTTGAACACTCGATGGCTGATTTTGAGCAGCCACCAGAGATTCCATCAGAGAATTAATATTGTCTGTGTCGGCCTTCAAAGAAGAAACTTCTTCGCGCAGCTCGCGATTCTCTTGTTCTAAGTTGTCCATCTTCCTTCTGAAGTTAGCTCGAGTGTTGTAGTGGTGAGACAACTTGTTGAACAAAGTAAAGAAGCTTGGTAAGACACCTGGATATGCATAACAAATGCAATAAATATGTATAATATGATGCATGATATGCAATGCGCATGATTTATTTTATTATTAATATTTCAATGGACTTAAATATTTATAGACATAGTGTAAATATCAAAGTAATAACACATTTGAAATATTGAAAAAATTTATTATAATAACTTCAAAATGGATTACAAGTTTCAATAATCCCAAGTACAAGATGAAAATAAATTCTAAAACCCTAAGAAGTAAAGTTGACAGAGATCACTCTATACGATGGTGCTTCCTTGTAAGCCTGGCAATCTGAGCCTTCAACCTCTGATTTTCTTCCGCATATCTGGTGGCAACTTCCTTCCAATCACTTGAATCATGAAGTGAGCAACTGGCATCTGATTGAGGCTTAGGAGAAAATAGACCCCCTTGCCTCTCCATGGTCTCCAAGGCCCAACTCTCAAGGATCTCAATCAAGTCGTCTTTCTCCTTCAAATCTGCTCTATAGGAAATCTCTAAAGTTCGTCACTTATTCTTCCAAGCATCCTTTTCCTGCTGCATCCTAACCAAAGTAAGTTGTAGTTCTTCCACATCATCCAATAAGGGAGGAGTGGTCTTCACAAACAAATCATGCATAGGTGTTTCCCGAGAATACGACATCTTCAACTGAATAGCTCTCTCTTGAACCCACTGAAGAGATGGCTCCAAAGAAACAGCCCCCCTAGGTCCCAAATCTTTCCTACTCTTCCTATGAACGTGATGTCAGGCCTTCACAATCTTCTCCTTAGCTTCCTTATGGTATTCTCCCTCCTTCAGGAAGAAACTACTCAAATTAGTACTATTTGGTTTATCCCTCATCGGATAACCAAGTTGTCATCGTGCAAGAACAGGGTTGTAGTTAATTCCTCCCTTTGTACCAATAAGAGGTACATTGGGGAAACTACCATAACTGTCGGCAATCTCTACATCATGGTAAGCTCGATGATACCAATCAATATCCAAGTGAGTAAGTGCCATGATCTTAGGAGCCCAACGGGGTTCCTTCCTGACATCCCAGAAAGCATCAGACTGAGGCATATGAGAAATAAACCATCGGTACAACAGAGGCGTGCAACATATAATCATACCCCCGTGATAAGAATTCTGAAGATGAGTAGAGTAATAAGCATCACCCAACAATGTAGGAACTGGGTTTCCAATCATGAAGATACTAATAGCATTAATGTCAACAAACTTGTCCACATTAGGAAATAAGAACAACCAGTAAGCAAGTAGAGCGAAGATGGCCTCAAAAGCGATTGTACTCTTCATCCTAGAAAAGCAACGAGCTTTCTCCAATAAGAATTGAGCTGGTAATCCTCTAATCCCTCCTTTAGTAGTCATATGGGCTTCAACCTCAGACTTCCCCAGATGGATCAAAGCAGCAATCTTGTGTGGTTTCGGCTCACCCTCCAAACCAGTAAAAGGAACACGATTGGTGATAGGTAAATCCAACAGATACGAATACTCCTCTAGTGTAGGCATCAAATAATAGTCAGGGAAAGTAAAGCAATTTTACATCGGATCATAGAACTGGACCAAGGTCGAGAGAATACCCTCCTTCATCCTAAGCTTCATGAGAGGAATGATGGATCCATACTTCTTCCGAAAATCTGCATAACACTCAATCTCGAGAATTAGACTGATCAACTCATCTATCTTGGGATCTTTGAAACTGTATTTTCTGGTCTTTCTTTTTCAAGAATCCATGGTCAAAAGATACCTGAGATATTCACAAATGGTCAACTTTCAAGTCCCTTGAAATAAAAGTTTCTTCAAAAGATGCTTATGAGTGCATGGATGCATGATGCAACAATCACACATAATATCACAAACATGGAGTTCATAGGTTCAACGTAACGAGCATGAGGTCGAAGGTACTACCCGTAAGGTGTGGTCTAAAAGTTATCACATGCCGAACAAGGTTCTAGAGGTTCCCAGAGTCTACATCCTTCCTTCAGATATTACCAACTTCCTAATTAACTCGGTAATTAGTAATATTCTCAAGAAAAACTCGTCCCAGCGTAATATCGCGTGACAACTATTTCTGGATTACTCCGTCATAGCTTTCGTACTACACCTAAAAGGCCAAGATAGGTTAGGTATTCTACGGTCCTCAGCTTCAGTAGGCTCCCAGGTCGAAAGCAGTACGTCTTCCCGATTACTCGGTAAATGACACTACAGTCAAAGGGGCCTCCACTGAGTGGGGGATCTCATGCCTCCTTTTTTGGGATTACTCCCTCAAAGTTAACATGACTATACTTCCCGTATTATCTTAAAGTTTTCCCAAGTCTGGGTATAGGACTAATAAGTAATCATCAAGCACCCTAAAAACCAGGAAAATCCAGACAAACAGATATACAACATATAACACATAAACAACAACAACACATATACAAATATAAACAAAGATAGGCTCAACCCACTTAGGGATGGACCAACAAGAGATCAATTTTTCCCCAGTGAAGTCGCCATTTTTTTTTCTTTAGCGGTAGAAATGTTTAAGACTAATCCATTGGATTGACTAGACTTACACATATCAAAATAAAAATCTCCACCTCGCTTTATTGTTTCCAGAGGAATGGGAAAAGAGAGAGAGTAACCCAAAAAGAAGAGGAAATATTCAAGGTAAGGGGGTTGGTTATGCAAAGGGAAGGTATTAGCACCCTAAATATCTACGATACTACGTAGGAACCTCTTTGTAAAATATGTATATTTTGGTTATAAAATGTTGTATGTAAGATAGATGGTGGAGGTGAGAGAAGAAATATATATTTTTATGATTTTTGCACCATCCGTAGTTGCGAACCTTTAGTGTCTACGTACCACCTTTCGTGCAATAGGGGATCAGGGTACACGTAGTTCCTATTTTAAAAAAAATAAAACACAAGTGTGTTGGTTAATTTTATAAGATAAAACATCATCGTCATTGTCAGTGTGGAAAACATACTTACTACCCACAATCATGAGAAAGGAGAATTTGCATCATCTCAAAGTGGAGGATATGGTTTGGATTTTAAAATCAATAATGCCTCACTCAACACCCAAGTGGAAAATATCTCTCTTTACTACATATTGTAGAAGTATAGTTGTTTGTATCACTGCAAGGATTGACAAGAGTCTAATCTTTTGAGAAAGGTTTTAAAATAAAAAGCCAAAGTGTCAAAATGGTTTGAAATGAGATTGATTGACTTTTATTCTTCTCACAAGAAATGGCAAGGTATTATTAAGTTGATTGAAGTTTATTTATGAAAAGGTTTTGAAAATGCATATACCTAGGTCCAAGTTTATTATGAAAATACTCCAAGTTTCAAAATAAGAAGAGTTTTGAAAAGGAGGGACAAGATTTTTGAAATTGAAGAAGATGGGAGGAGAAGAAGAGACTATCCTAAAGAATAAGGTAAAATCTAGGGAGAAGAACCATCTAACCAACAAGAAGCCAATACTTGATATTATGAGTCAAGATAGAATTCTCATTCTTTAGATTGAAACCAAGCAAGCAAATATACTAGACTTCTTGAGAGAACCAAACTTTGAATGTATTAAGTCTTCACAAAAATTAGGCAGAGTAACGGATGTATACGGGTGAAATCTAGATTACAAACAAAGAATGCAATCATAATAACCTGCACACAAAACAAACAAACAACCCAATGTCTTGAGGTAAACCTCAAGAATTCCAGACAAAAATATCAATTAAGGTCTCAAGGTCTCCAACATAGGCCAAGGTTTCTAATCCTAAATCCACGAAGTCCAAAACTCCACAATGCCAAGGATAGTAACCAAATAGTACAAGTATCATTAAAGCATTGTATGGTTCATGTTGATTATTAGGTGTCTTAAAAGAGAAAATAAAAACTCAAGTGAGCAAAATAAAAATAACAAGAATATAAATGCTCAAGTGAGCAAAATAAAAATGACATGAAATGTAATGCTTAAAGTAAATGGTACATAAAGCATAAAAATAAAAGCATAAAGTAAACAAATTTTAATAATTAGTGGTTAGTTGGATGACCATCTTGAAAATTTCATTTGGAACTCATTATAGGATTGGTAGAACAAAAGCCTCCACACAACAAGTTACATTTGCTTTTTGTCAAGTATATCATCCATTTGGAATCCTCAAAAGTACCATGTAATGATCAATGATGTTTAAGTGACCTGCGTTGACCAAAAGTGTTGTAGATACATTAGAGGATTGGTAGAACCAAAGCCTCCACACAATGATTCTCAAGGTTATTGGATCAAAGAGATCAAACTAACATACTTGGGCTTGCAAACATAAGTTTGGGCCATGAATGATCATTTATTCGAATCAGGACAAAATTTAGCGCTATGTTAAGCAATCGTATGTGGACTTATATAGAAGTCGCACCTATTTTGAGGCCGGTAAATAGCAATTTATGCACCATTTGTTTTGAGATGTGATATAGAGATCATGCTCCAATAACACTTAGTGCAATAAGAAAAGGATGAGATGAAGAGGGGTGGGGAAGAATATACAAACCACATTTGAATTAAATTTTAATCAAACTATTATTAAAATCATTCATCCATTTTTATGGAGTTAGACTCAACACCATAGATCCAATGTGTTAACAAAGTTCATGGCCAAAAATTCAACCCAAGATCAGCCAGAAAATAATCACAAAATAATATTGCATTTAATATATACATTAAAAAAGGTTTTAAAAATGTTTTAAAATAGAAATTAAAAGAGAAAAATATCAACTATATTCAAATTAATCAAGAAATAAAAAGTAAGACCATAGAAAAAGTAGAAAAGGACTCAAATATTTTTATAAAATTTTTGGTAATTTTTTAAAGTCGGAAACTATTTTTAAAAATTAAAAGAAATGAGTAAAATAAACCAAAAATAATAAAAAATAACAAATTTAGAAATAAAAAATAAAAGAGGTCACCAACATTTGTCACAATATCATTGGGTCATTCCCTATTTTTTTCAAAATTTAAAAATGCATAAAAGTATTTTTAAACATTTAAAACAATTCAAATAAAGTGAAAATTTATTTAAAAAAAATAACAAAACACAAAATAAAATTGTGAAAAAATAAAAATCAGAAAGAGAAAAATCAAAAATATTTTTCATAATTTTTTCAGATTTTTTGAACTAAAAATGAATTTTCTATGATTTTTTGAAATTTAAAACAATTAAAATAAAAATAAGAAAATAAATTATCAAACTAAAAAAATATGGGCCATCTGATCAATGTCAAAACGTGTTAGTAAACATATCAAATGGACCTGGCGCACTGTGCATGTTATGGACTTTAGTGAATAAAACACTGAATCATTAATTAAATCATATTTCAAAAAAAAAGTGGCGCGCCCTCATTTGTTGGAAGATGACACGTTGGTCATATTCAACCTCCATCCAACGTGAATTGCAGGTTTCTCAAACTGTAAAATCAGAAGCTCAGACCTATGCCATTCGCTTCGTCTCTTGAAGACGAAAATAACCACACTCTCGCGACAAATTTATATAAACTGTAACTCAAGCAATTTGGAAGGAAAGTTTTGAAAAGGGATTTGAAATTTCATGGTCAAAACGTGTTTCCATATAAAACCAAGTGTTGCAACTAGAACCAGGGCAAGGAGATCTTCACAATGATATCAAAGTTCTGAAGAACTTATGGAAAAATCTACCAATTGAAGTTGAGTTGCAGAGCTCTGAAACTCAACTTCTTTGGAGAAATATAGGGCACGATTCTTGAAGGTAATTGTATGGTTAGCTTAAAGGAAGATCAAGGAAGGTGAATTGATAGAAAAATTGGATTGAAAAAGGCTTGAACACTGATTTCGAAGTTACAGAAATTAAGTTATGGAGCTAGTTTAGCAGGGTGATTCTGCCTATTCAAGCTTGAGGAAATGAATGATGGGATGACCCTCTATTTATAGGAAATCAAAAGGAATATTCAAGCGTCTGAAATGATGAAGTTTGGAGGGAAATCATGTGAACCTGATACACTAGTAAGGTGTAATATGTTTTGCATCAAAACTCATCCAATCCTTGCGATTTAAGGCTCTAATTCACTTTAGCAACTTGGTTAACATGTTTACATCACAAACGCGTGCTAATTTGATGTTTAGAAGCCAAAACATGAATTTCAAATTCTGACTTATAAAGAAACTTCAGTTCTAAGTTACCAAGTTCAATCCAATGGCATTCTCAACTCAAGGGGTCCTAGGGCATGATTCTTGATTCTTTAGAAATATTAGGTTACAAGCTTTGCAATAGAAAATGAATAGAATCAAATGGATGCTTGAGTGAGAGTTCCAATGAGTCAAAGTTGGGGAAAAAAGGTTGACTTTCCATACTTAGAAAATTTCAAGTTTTTCTTCAAAAGTGACCTATAATGTTTTGCGTCCAAACATGACCTTACTCTTGGAATTTGCTCTTGACCAAAAAATATGGCATGAAATAGACATCTTGAATGACATTTTGAAACTTTAACCATTCAAAATCTCAAAAAATTGAGAGAGTTATGAATTGTTGAAGTTGGCAAAAAATCATGAAATGACCTATAATATTTTGTATCCTTAGGGCATCTTCCATCCATTTTCTCACTTTACACATGAAATAAGCAATAAAGTTCACATCCTCAAAATCATTATAGAAAAAGAGTGGGCTCAAGGTGATAAAAATTGACCAAGTTATGATCATTTGAAGTCACACATGAGAAATTGGGGGTTCATCTCGAGGACTTGTAATCTTTCTTCATCATCAAGCTGCTTCCACATGAAAACTCCTTAAAACTTTTGAAGTTATTTCTTAATAACACTTTGAAGAGAATGATGTCTTTGGAATCACTCAAAAATACCAAAATATGAGCAAGTTATACTTCTTTGAAGTTCAAAACCCTAGCTTCTAGATCAAGAAAGTGCTTTGAGGAACTTTGAAAATTTTGAACAACCTTATTGTACCAACACTCTTGCTTTGTAAACAGAAGTTGTTGAAGATTATAATGAGAGATCGTAGCATCCAAAAACCACGTCCATATCTTGAGAATTGATAGAAATATGCACTTGTGACCAAAGGGAACAACCTTGTCCAAACATGACAACTTCTTCAATCAACCCCTTGCACTTTTGAATCAATCTTGATAACTTTAAAATGTTTTGAACCAATATAAGCCTTGCCATGCCAATTATTCCAACACAAATTCAATGATGAGGTTTGAACTTCTCAAGCTTTATTTACTAGGGCATTGAAATAAACTCATGAACCCATGGATCAACTTACTAAGCCACATTACCTTTACCTACATTATTAACAAGTAAGACAAACCAACATTGCATTTTATTAATTAAAAGGAAAATATAAAACAAAACATGAATGATTACAAAAGAAAAAACAAGTCAAGGTGCTTGGTATGATGAAGGGATCTTAGGGGAAAAAATTGGGGTACAACACCCAGTGCGTTGGAAGCTCCATCAAAAACCATAGTCCATCGGGATCCTTGCTCAGGTCCTTCATATGGTATAGGCTTTTCATAATTTGTAATCATCATGATATTCACATTCGGGAATTCAAAGTTCATAGATTGGTAGTCATCAATAGCTTGATGTGCCAAATGATCTGCCAGTACAATTCCTTTTATTTCTTTTTATGTAGTGTACATAATGTCGTATTGATTTAAGATCTTTTTTCGTTGGGTTATTCTTCCGGAGAGAGCTGGCTTCTCAAAGATCTACTTGATGAGATCCATCTTAGAGATCAATAGAGTAGTATTAGTAAACATATATTGTCTTAGTCGGCGAGCAACCCATGCCAAAGCGCAACAAGTTTTCTCTAGCAGTGAATATCTTGTTTCACAGTCGTTAAACTTTTATTCTAAGATAGTATATTGCATGCTCTTTTTGACCAGACTCATCATGTTTCCTCAGCATACACCCCATTGAATTCTCTAACACGCTTAAGTACATGATTAGAGGTCTTCCTTCAACTAGTGGCATCAGAATTGGAGGTTCCCGCAAGTACTCTTTGATCTTGTCAAAAGCTATTTGGAAGTCGTCATTCCATTTTACTACTTGATCTTTCTTCAGCAGCTTGAAGAGTGGCTCATAAGTATCAGTCAGGTGAGAAATTAATCGGGAACTGTTGTTTAGACTTCCCAAGAAACCTCTAACCTCCTTCTCAGTACAGGGAGCTGGAATTTCTTGGATAGCTTTGACTTTAGAAGGATCGACTTCAATACCTTTTCCACTGACGATAAAGAATAGGAGCTTACCAGACCTTACACCGAAGGTGCATTTGTTGGGATTCAATCTCAGCTTGTACTTCTTCATCCTTTCAAATAGTTTGTGTAGATGATCATGGTGTTCTTCCTCAGTTTGCAATCTTGCTATCATGTCATCAACATAGACCTCTATCTCATGATGAATCATGTCATGAAATAGAGCCACCATAGCCCATTGATAAGTTGCGCCTGCATCCTTCAGCCCAAAAGGCATGACCTTATAACAGAAGGTACCCCATTGTGTGACAAAGGTAGTTTTCTCCATGTCTTCAGGTGCCATTTTGATTTGGTTATAACCGGAGAAGCCATCTGTGAAGGAGAACACCTTGTGTTGAGTAGTGTTGTCAACCAAGACATCAATATATGGTAGTGGGAAATCATCTTTGGGGCTTGCCCTATTTAAATCCTTGTAGTCTACACACATACGAACCTTACCGTCTTTCTTCAGAACTGGAACAACATTTGCAACCCATTGGGGATACGACGTCACTGCAAAGAAACCTGCATTAAACTTTTCATTACCTCAGCCTTGATTTTCTCTGACATATCAGGATGCATGAGGTGAACCTTTTGTTTGATCGGAGAACAACCCTGTTTCATTGGTAGAAGATGGACCATGATATCAGTATCAAGCTCTGGCATGTCTTCATATAACCAAGTGAATACCTCAACATAGTCGTGCAACATCTGAACCAATCTGCTCTTGACATTATCTTCCAAGTTGGTGCCGATCTTGACTTCTTTCATATCAGCCTCAGTACCAAAGTTTATCACTTCGATCCGTTCTTCGTGTGGTTAAATAGCCTTTTCCTCTTGTATCAGGAGTCTGGAAAGTTCTCCAGGTATCTCGCAATCTTCTTCACCTTCGTCTTCGGCTTGGTAGATTGGATTTCAAAGTCATAGACGACAATAGCAGAATTGTTGTCAATGAGATCCATAGTGGATGTGGATCTGCAAATGTGTGTGTGTGTGTGTGTGTGGATGTAAGGTCACATGGCTATTTGAATATGCGGTCAAGTAAAAGAAAGACAAGGAGCACATAATTTGAATGCAAAACCTTCCAATGTTTTCATTAAATAAGCATATAATATATGAAATGACAACCCTTAACAAATGGACAATTGTTCCCCAGGTAAGGCACAAGGTTTAAAGTCATTGTTTTAAACAGAAATTATATAGACAAACTTCTTAAAGCAATAAAAACAGGAAATAGCAATTACTACTAGCTGATGGAGATTGAGATGAAGTCTTTGGCATTCCTATTATTAAGTCCACCATCAGTAGTTGGGAATATCAAGTCGTCCAAGTCACCGTCACTTTCAGTGTCTTCCAGAGCACTGACTTTATTGTTACTAATACGGAGAGTTGGTCCTCCAGCACGAACACGACAAACCTCTTTCTGAGACTTTGAAGTAAAACCAAACCCAAATTTGTCAGATTTGAAAGGGATATTAGGAAGTTGTCCCCTGATAGTGCAACCTCCATCTCCCACCACAGCCTGAGCATCCTTTAGAGAGGTCATTCTTGGCATGCCATTAGAGGCTTCAGGAGTAGTAGGAGTAGCAACATAAATCATTGGAGGGATTACCTCAAATGTCTGGCAAGGGGTTTCAATGAATTCACCATCCATTTAAACATATTTTAAAGAATTTAAATGACTAACCATATATTCTTCCTCTCCACAGACTATGATAATCTTCCCTTTTACTGGGTACTTCAACTTTTGATGCAATGTATAGGTAACTGCACCTGGACCATGATTCCATGGGCGTCCGAGCAAGCAAGAATAGGCCGGGAGGATATCCATTACATAAAATGTTGAATTTAAAACTTGATATCCCACCTTGATCGGAAGATCAACCTCTTCATGGACCATTCTTTTCGAACCATCGAAGGCTCTTACCACAATATCGCTGGGTTTTAGAACCAGCCCTTCACAGTCCAGTCTATCCAAAGCACCTTTGGGTAAAACATTTATGGAGGACCTAGTGTAACACGGTGGGAGAACTGACTTGGGTGTTTTTCGTTTGATCGCATTTGTTGCGGATAGCAAGAGTCGCCACCAACTTTTCTTTTATCCAATAAGGAAAGGTGGAAAAGAACATGAAAGACCTTTCAAGATTATTTATTGAGTTCGGGGGTAGGTTATAAGAAGGAAAGATACTAACACCCTTTTCATTGATAGTTATCTATGGGCTCTTAGTTGCTTTCTAGATCACTTGCTTTTTATTTGAAAATGTGCTTATGGTGTGGGTTTTAAAAGTATTTTGAAAACGTCTTTGTAATGGTTCTCGTTTCTATAAGAACGCATACAAAGTGTTGTTTGAAAAATAGTTCAAAGAAGTGTTTGTGGAATGTGTTTCTGGAAGTGATTTTGAAAAGGTGTCTTTGTAATGGTTCTCGTTGTTGCACCCTAAAATTTTCCCTCCTAATTTCTCTTATTCTGGCTTAGACTTTGCATTAATCTGCATCATTCGAATTGGTCATGTGTATACCATGCGTTTTCATAAAAAAATAGAGCACTTGAGGTTCAAAAGATCAGTGGTTATGAAGATAAGATTTACAACTAATTGGAGGGGTATATGTTGATTATTCTGGTTCTTCTTGGTGTACAAGACTGCAGAATTAGGTTTTTGGTTCATGCTCATTTTTGGACTTCTTCTCCATCAAGTTACAAGGCTATTATCTTCTGATGAACAAATGGTTGTAGGTTTTTTGTAAAGAATTCAAGGGCGGGACCTAGCATACATAGTCTTTGAATCAAGACGTCTCTTCATATAAGTGTGCTTATCATTTGATCAGGCTTAATGACTATGACATGGCGTTCATCCACTCTTCAGTTAACCAATTCAGGTTTTGTTGAATCACGGTTCAAAATTTCATTGGGCGTGTAAGCTAGGGTTTTTACAACTGACTAAGGTGTATATATTCAATAAAGCCTGATTCTTCTGGTTATCCTTTAAGCCGTGAAATGTGGAATTAGGGTTGCAACCTATGGTTACTGAGGGTTCCGTTCTCTTCAAGTTCAGGGGATATTACTCATTCAGATTCATTCAAGACAAGAGTCAGAGTTTTTCTCCACCAAGTTTGTGCTTGTCAGCATTTCATCAACTGAGGTTCATTAGGTTTTTAAGTCATGGCCATCTTGGTCATATTTCTTTCTATATTCCCATGTTTATTTCCAAGTTATTCTACGAGGTCATCTAAGTGCTACTAAATCAGGCATTCATTATCTCCTTGTGCTCAACATCATCCTTTGATTAGGGTTTATTTCTCTAAATCATGTACCATTCAAGAGAGGTTTCTCTGTGAAGTTGTGATTATCGGGCAAGGCTATCATCAGGGGATATCGTCCATGAATAACCAGGGTTTCAATTGACATATATTTGGAAAACAAGAAGGAAATCATTCCTTGAATCTCTAGTCATGTGGGAAACATCTCTATTCTAGAGAAGAAGATTCAGTTGGACCTTCTTCATGAATTAGGGTTTGTATGCCTTATAATGCAAAGCTCTTCATTTGGTTGATTGGATCACTTGCGATTGGATCACTTGTGAATCATTTCAATGCTTTGAGATCAAAATCTAAAAGCTTTGTATGGAAGATTAGGGTTTTGAATTAAGGACATGCAGACGTCTAAGCATGGATTCATTCAAGTTGATTCAAGGAAACCTATATTCATTCATTTAAAGATATTCGAGCAAGGGAGTTCATCTAAATTGATAGAATGCGATACATTGGGATTTCACAAATACAAGGTCAATAAAGGACTTGAGATATCGAACTCAAAAAGAAAGGAAAGAACTTCATTCTCAGGAAGCTCAAAATCAAATGAAAAGAAAGTAGTTTGCACCCTTGATAATTTGTCTTTTGATTCAAGAGTTCCCAGTTACATTTGTATTCAAGATCATATTGCATTACCTTGGTTTCAAGTGAATTACAAGCGCAAAGTCATTTATAGTTCACACTATAATATTCAAGTTCATCCAATTTCAATTCAAGTTCCATTCACCATTTCCAAACCTCTTCATTCCATATTCAACAAAAATTCCAACAAGTTCATGCATTTACAAATTCACCATAAGTCATTTCAATTTCAAATTCTATACACCATTTTTGTCGATTCAATTAAATTTAAGAGAAACCATAATAAAATTGTAGGAAACTACATGCAAGAATATTACATGGAAAAATTATCAAAAACTTAAACCTAATCTCCAATCTTTCTTCATACAAATTCTATTTTCCAATCACAATGCCAAGCTCTTGACTATCCTTTGAATTACGTCATTCGCCACCATGCTATGCCAATGTTCTTCATCTTCATGTATTCCTCGATATTAATTCCCCAAATGAACCAATCTGCTACATTCTTCAAAATGCCCTGCTGCCCTATTTTCGACTCAACCAAACCTGCATACAATTGCTAAAGTCGTGCCAAAACAGTTCAGCCATGCACATAAGCATATTGCAACATGCTAACAAAACCAAACCTGCACATAAGACCATGTTGTACCCCAAAATTTTCCCTCTCATTTTTTGAAGACTTTTTCTTACATAATTGGTTACAAACACCTGTTTAAAGAAAGTATAAAAAAATTGAAGGTAGGAGGTGTCTCCAGCTCAGAAGTTCTGACGATAAAACTTTGTTTGCTCTGATAAGGAAAGTTCTGAGTGTCTCAAACTAGAACCTAAAATCATCAGCAAGAACAATGTTTGAGAGGTAGATTGAAGAAGTTCTGATAGGGAAAGCTCTGAACAATTAGAGTCAGAAATAAGAGTCATCAATGAGAACAACATTTGAAAGGCGGATTGAAAAAGTTCTTGTAAAAAACTCTAAACAATCTGAGCCAAAAATCAGAGTCATCAATGAGAACCATGCTTGAGAAGTTGATTGAAGAAGTTCTGACAAGGGAAACTCTGAGCAGTTCAAATTTGTATGAGGCACCACCCCTAACCAGTCCAGGTTCATTCTGAATCTCAGAAAGGCATGAAAATTCTCAAAATGGAAATTTTTTAATGTGTCTGACTCTGTTTTCAAAGCTACATTTAATGGCCGGTCTTTAAAGCCATAGTTATTTCCCCATTATCTTGTCCCCTTCACCACTTATAAATACAAGGCGTCAAACACAAATAAATAAAAAATAGGATAGAGAGAAAAAGAAGGAGAGAATATACGCCCACGCTACCACAGAGAAAAGCACAACACAGTGTTTAAAAAATTAAAAAAGTGTCCCCATTAAAGCACGTTTTGCAGGAACCTTCAAGTCCAAATTGTTTGCCCACATTCTGATTCTGAAATCTCCAGGATTAGCATCAACACTACAGATTCAAATATTAATCACAAGTATATTCTCTAACTTCATTTTCTGAAGCTAGCATTCTGTTTTGTTCTAACGTGTTTATGTAGGCTCTGATTGTAGACAAGACAGGCGACAAACTCCACGCTTATTCCTGGCCCATCAGAGTATGCAACCAGAGGGTTGGCTCTGATAGGCTGACTCCAACAACCTTTGCATAACAACCTTTTAGTTGATTCTGACATTAGCGCATGCAGACTTGTCACATTTGATAAACAAGTCCAGCTAGTGAAGGGAAGCGTGTATAATGAAAATATATGGGTTCAACACTCAGATCTTGCATTTTTGTCTTCTCTTTCTAATCAGTTTATTGTTGACCCAGGCGTTCATCATCAGATCATCATCATCAGAGTATCACCATTAGAACATCACAGAGTCAGATCAAGTGCTCTAGATTTGGATGCTGACGATGGACCCTCCAGAGACTAATTGTCTTAAGTTTCGTGATGGCTCTGAGTTGACCAGTTTCTAGGCTTAGTTTTTAAAATAAAAAAAAAACACGCGACCCATGTTCTGATGCCCTCTAATTATTTTATTTTTCTTTATTTCCTTTTAACTTTTCTTTACATAAATAAAAAAAAACAATAAATAGGTTCAGTTTCTTTCAAAAATTCTTAATTAATTAATTATTTTTAATGTTATTTCATCAATTTCAATTCAATTAGACTTAAGTTCTTTATTTAATTTAAATTATTTTCTTAAATAAAAAACAACATAAAAAGGATTTTTCTCACTAGGTTTTATAACGTATTTTTATTCTTTCAGGCATTATTCATTTTTCGCATTTTTTATATATATTCATGTAACTGTTATTTGGGATGTAATAGTTTTAAATAGAACTTTTCATTGCTTTCTTTTTTCCCCAAATTGTTTGTACATTGTAAATACCTCATCCCTAAAGCCATGTAATAGTGTAGGATTATATTTTCGCACTTTATTTTTCTGTACAATATTACTGCTAGTAATTAGGCATGTATGACAAGACTGAAATCAAATGTTAGCAAACTTAACAAAAAGACAAAAATAACTGAACATAACACAATTGCACATGTACATCTCTAGGGTACCCCACTTTGGTTGCCTTCATAAATAAAACAGTCATGAGGCAGGAATGTTTTAGTAAAGACCCATAAATCAAAAAAGATAATAGTCCCTCAATGACCCTACAGTTGCCTTTTGGTAAATGATCTAGTCCCTAAAAGAAAATTGCTAAAGCGTCTCCACAAGTTGCCTTCGTGATTGTAAAACGTCCTTCGTTGTCCCTCAACATTCAATGACAGGGCTACCTACTCACTAATAGTAGGATAGGACTATCTAAAGGAAAGGAGGAAAAAAACGTCCTTTTTCGAGTTGGTAGATGACTCTTAACTACTTGCTCAAACCTGAAATTTTCACACTTACACACTTTCAAAAATATTTTCAAAACGCTTTATCACACTTTTGAAGACTGATACAAGAGTTACCATATGTGATACGGTGGGAGAACTGACTTGATGTTTTGTGTTTTGATCGCACTTGTGCAGATAGCAAGAGTCTCCACCGACTTTTATTTTATCCAAAAGGAAAGGTAAAAAAAAGCACAGGAAAGACGTTTCGAGATTATTTCTCGGGTTCGGGGGGTAGATTATGAAAAGGGAAGGTAGTAGCACCCTTTTCATACATGGTTTTCCATGGGCTCTTAGTTACTCGTTTAGATTACTTGCTTTCATTTGACAGTGTGCTTGTGGTGTGGGCTTTGAAAGTGTTTTGAAAAATCTCTTTGTATGGTTCTCGTTTCTATAAGAACGCGTAAAAAATTTTGTTTCGAAAAGTGGTTCAAAGATGTGTTTGTGAATTGCGTTTCGCAAAGTGTTTTGAAAATATGTTTTGCAATGGTTCTCATCTTTATAAGAACGTATACAAAACGTTTTGTCTTTTGAAAATGTTTTGAAATGAAAGTGTAGGTGTAAGAATGTTTTTATCGTGAGCAAGCGAGTAACTATGAGCGAATCTAACTACTCGAAAGGTTTTCAATTGTTCTTTCCTTCCTCCTTTTAATGTTGCTATATTACCATTAATTTGGTAACAAGCCCCATTATTGGATGTGAAGGGACAGGCACGGGTCAATTTTACAGTCATCGAAGGCAACTTATGAGACGCTTTAGCAATTTTCGTAAGGGACGAGATCGTTTTATCGAAGGCAACGTCGAGGGTCATCGAGGGACAATAATCTTTTTTTATCGAAGGGTCTTTGCTAAAACGTCCCATATTCGAGGGACATAACTGTATTTTCGAGACAACGAGCAAGCTTACCCTAGAGGTGCGTGTGTGAAAAAGTGTGTTTGTTTCAAGCTATTTTATTCTTTGATTAGGTTATCTAGCGATTGATTTTTTTGAATCTTGCCATACACGCCTAATTACTATACAATATAAGAAAAACAGTAAATTACGGGAATCGAAATTCTACGCTATTAAAAAGTGTTCGAGAATGGGGGTACAATTTTTACAAATGGGGATGAGTCAAATGCGATCACCAAGTTCAAATAGCAAACAATACAACCAAATCAAATTTTAACAATTTAACTAGAACTATAACAGTCTATGAAATAAAAATTAATTGACAAAGTATAAAAAATTTGGTATTTTTGTTTATGAGAAAATAAATTGATTTTTAAACTTTTTTTTTGAATTGAAACTAAAGATTAACAAAATTAAAATTAAATTAACAAATTATATAATGTAAATCTAAAAACTTAATTAAAATTCTAAATAAAAATTATCCTAAAACAAGCTAATTAAATTAAACTAATTCTAAAATTTATTATCTAAATCTAAATTAAGTTAAATACAACTAAATAAAAATTATCCTAAAACAAGCTAATTAAAATAAATTAAACCTAAAATGTATTAAACCTAGATTAATGTTAAGTATAAATTAAAAAAAAATAACTAACCTAAAACAAAGCTAATTAAGATAAATTAAACCTAAAAATGTATTGACTAAACCAAAATGAATTTGAGTAATTAAAAGAAATTAAACTAAAACAAAATAATTGAAATAGAATAAACTTAAGGTTTACTAACTAAATCTAAGTTAGGTTAAATGTAAACTAAAGAAGAAAATAATCATCTCTCAGTTTCTCTCTTCTTCCTCTCGACCTAGAACGGCGCCTTCTTCCTCAACGTTCTCTCTTTCTCCGAACCTGGCTCCGTCGCTCCCTCTCTCTCCGATTCTGACTCCGTCGTTCCCTCTCTCTCCGATTCTGGCCCTAATCTAACGCGTTTTCCAATCTCTTCAATCTTGCATGTTGTCATTTCTCTGAAGATTGGTGGTGAAGGTTAGAAAGGTGGTTGAGTGAGGCGGAGGGAGGTGTGAGACGCGGCAAGGAGGTTGTTACTTGACAGAATTGAAAGGCAAAATGGGTTTGTGATGGTTTTCGGCTTCGTCGGCTTTTCTGGTTTGTTATATTTCCTACTGGTTTGTTGTCTTGATGGTGACGACTCTGATCGGTTGTTATATTTTTTCTTCTATTTTTTTTATGATGAGTGATGATGGCTTGAAACGAATTTGGATTGTTCTGGTTCTTACTGTTTTTTGATGAGGAATGATGGTTTTCTAGTTTGATGATATTTTTCAGATTTGGTTTGTTTGGTTGGTTTGCTCTAATCTGATTTTTTTACTGATTTTCTGGTTTCTGTTGGTTTATGGTGATGCTAGTTCTGAGTTTGAACGAAGATTAAGCTTACTGCAGTTTTTTTTGTTCTTTTTCTGTTACTGCTTTTTTTCTTCCTTAACTGACTACTTAACAAAAACAGTAAATATGCAGATGAAAAAAAATTCAAGATAAATGCAGAGAAGGGATATGGATTTCACCTTGATGTTGGCTTTTGCTTGACAGGGAAGTTGAATTCTATTCTTTTTATGTATTTTCTTCTTTTCTGAAGGGTGGTATTTGAGAAAATGATGATAATATCCTTGGGGTTTTTGGTATGCTTTTGTTATGCTGTTGTATGCTGCTGTTTTTTGAACAATGAATATCTTTCTCCTTCTTTCTGCTGTGCTGAATGGCCCTGTTATATGCTGAAAAATCAAAACTTTTTGGGGGGAAAAGCCATTGGGTTTGAACAATTGTGTTATGCTGTTTTTGCTTCCTGTTGTGGCATTTTTGAATTAGCCTATACTTGTGCAATTTTGGGTTGTATGTTTGCAGCTACTTGGATAGATTTTGGCCTTTTGTGGACAACATATGGAGGGCTACAATGCAGTCCATTTTTGACAGCATTTTGGCTTTTTGTAATTGTGCTTTTTTCATTATGATGTAAACTAATTTTGCAGCATTTGGAACCATGATAAAACTATTGATTTTGACTTGCATTTCTCCTTATTTTGTCCTCTGTGAACCAATTGAAAATTGCGATTTGCAATGGACCATACACGGACGAAACATTATCCCCTTGTTTGTGATTCTTTTTACCAATCCCTAATGATGAAAATATAGAGATTTCTTTGAAATTTTCCAATCTTATTCCAACATGAATTTTGCTAACTAATGCTCTCTTTTTTTTGTTTACATGTACGGGCCCATTGGATTGACGACAAGTGGCTTGAAGCACTTGAAGAAAGCTTGATGATGAAGAAAACTCTTTTGTAGTTTTAGTGCATTGTTAAGAATTTGTAACATATATTTTTTTGTAATTGCAAGCTTGTAAAAAACTTTAGCAATTGTACATTCTTTGATCTTGAACAACATTTTGGATGATAGATTGAAAGTAAGTCTTGTACCAAAAGGAAATTGAATGATAATGGGTGAGGAATTAGGTATTCAAAAGCCACTTTGTAGTCTTGTAAGCTTCTCATGAAATTTGAATGAAGAATGATGAGTTGGTTTTTGAATATAGCCTTGAAAAGTTGAATTCGGAATAAGATTTGGACTTGAAATTGAGAATGGAAACTTGGAATAAACCTTGTCTTGTAATATGTAAAATCGATATGAACTTGATTCACATGTAGAACTTTTGAACTTGAATGGATAATGAGACTTTGAATGAAGTTTTATGAACAAATTGATTATGTCTAGCAAAACTTGAATCATTTGAAATTGACCTTGAATCCACGAATTTAGCACATTGAATTTGAAATGAACGCATGAGAAACAAATGGACTTGAAAGTATTAATGAATGTCTTGTAAAATTTTAATAAATTTCATGGTCTTCCAAACGCACTTTGACTTTGATCGTTGAAGTAATCTCATAGACAATGCTATTTATGATACTTTGCAAAAAGAATCAACTCATGATATTGAAAATTGAAGAAGTTGTGAGCCTCGAAAATTGGACAAGAGTTTCTTGTGACTAGGTCAAATTTTCAAAATGACCTTTAAAGCATTCGAAATTTCTGATGATCTTTCACGCATAATCAAATCTTGACTTGTGAAGAGAAAATAGAGATGAAGTCAAGGAGAATCATATGCAAAAGAAAAGCCCAAAAATATCGAATAACGAAAGAAGTTACGGTCACTTGAACTTGATGTCACAAAAGGTCATCTTTTGGGTTACTAGAGTCATTTTCAGTCGTCTGACCACTGACTGAGCAAACTCACGATGCAAGACTTGGAACTTGGCACAAACATCTCCGATAACACATGAAGGATCATAAAGACTGTTTGAAACTTTGAAAGCTCATTTTCTTATGAGAAATGCAAAAACCATAATTGCTGCTTTTACTACCTTGGAAGAGAATCTGTATGATCAATTTCTGAACCAATTTGAATATCTGAGAAACCCTAGGATTGTATCTTGTATGAAAAATAGGAGGGAAAATTTTGGGGTACAACAGCTTCCCCTGTTCAATCTTCTTAAACTTGAAAAGTGAGATCGACGCATTCGTCATTCGTGGCTTGAAAGTAGAAGGTGATTGAACACTAGAGTGCCCAGAAATTTGCACTTGATGACGCGCTAGTTGACTGTGTACAGAAATGGGATTAAATATGCCATTTGGAGAAACAAAGGAGAACTGTCGGAGATGGACTTATAGATACCATCCAAAGGTGAATGTTGACGGAAAGTTTGAACTTGATCTTAACAAAGAAGGAATCAGAATAAACCGTTGAGAGATTTATCTGAACTAGTGAAAATCTGGAAACGAATCAGAATAAACCGTTGAGAGATTTATCTAAACCAGTGAAATAATCTGGAGACGAATCAGAATAAACCGTTGAGATATTTATCTGAACCAATGAAATAATCTGGAGACGAATCAGAATAGGCCGTTGAGAGATTTATCTAAACCAGTGAAATTATCTGGAGACGAATCAGAATAAACCGTTGAGAGATTTATCTGAACTAGTGAAATAATCTGGAGACAAATCAGAATAAACCGTTGAGAGATTTATCTGACCCAGTGAAATAATCTGGAGACGAATCAGAATAAACCGTTGAGAGATTTATCTGAACCAGTGAAATAATCTGGAGACGAATCAGAATAAACCGTTGAGAGATTTATCTGAACCAGTGAAGTAATCTGGAGACGAATCAGAATAAACTGTTGGGAGATTTATATGAACCAGTGAAATAATCTGGAGACGAATCAGAATAAACCGTTGAGAGATTTATCTGAACCAGCAAGAACCAGCCTTTTCTCGGAAACTGATTTGTATTTGACTTGTTGAAAATTTGTGTCTGTCGGAAGTTTGTTGATAATAACTGTCTAATGTATCTTTCCTGTTAAAAGGTGAAGAGTTAATTGTATGCAAAGCTATGATGTATGCGATGTATGGTGTGATGTTTGCCTCTCAAAATAAATGCAAATGTATGTACTTGAGTTGTCAATGTTATGACATATGGATGCAAATGTATGGAAATAAAATATTGTTTGTGTCGTAGTGTTGCTGGAAGCGGGGAAAATAAATCCCCTTCGAAGCACTGATGGGTGAATTTCTAAGTATAAACTCTGTTGCAGAAGGGAAAAGCCAGTCATTGCTTGTAGTCTTTGTGGTATCCTGCTGGGGAAATCTGAGAAGTTGGGCAACTCAATGGGGACATTTTGGATCAGTGGTTGGAAAGTTTTTCTCTGGCTGGAGAAAGTACCTGCGAGGGTTTTATGGAATGGCTTACATATTTTATTCGATTTCTTAAATGTCATTAGTAATTGACTTTCCGTTTCTTTTTGTTTATTTGTAACAGTAATCGGGTTCAAATGCATATGTTCAAAAATAAATCATTGGACGTTTTTGTAAATAAAACATAAAAATAAAGAAAAACAAATGGTTTTGCACTTTCAAAAAGGGATATCTTTGTATTAACTTGAACAAGTTTTTTTTGTACAATGAGACAAGCATTCTAGCAAGAGAATGTCGTCGTAAAAAAAATGAAAATTGATACAAAGAAAAGATAGCTATGTGAAATAATCCCATGGGGTTCCTGTTCTTCTATAAACTTCATGTCTCTGGATCTCTTGCCCGCTGGTCGCCTCGACGAAGTCGATTGGATTGATTTAGAGCCAATTGAGTTGATTGATTGATGTTGAACATTATTTTCCAGATGATCCAACGGGACATAGTCATACGCTTTAATCCCTAACTTTTTCCTGGACCTCCCTCTCGGGTTTTCAGTCCATCGGGATACCCTTTTTTGCCCAATCCGCCCTTTCGGGTTTTTGACTTACCGGGTGTACCGATTTTTTATTTTCATTCCTTATTTTTTCCCGAACCCTTTTGGTTCACCGGGAAGCCCTTATTTTTGCCTAGGCCAGTCAACCTAGCGGGTCTTTGATCATGCGTAGTATCTTTTAACTATGTCCATATTTACAGGGTGCGGGAGGTCGTCGCCATCCATAATGGTCAAGATCATTGCTCCACCAGAGAAAATGCTTTTGATTAAAAACGGCCCTTCATATGTAGGGGTCCATTTTCCCCTGGGATCACCTTGTGGCAAAATGATACGCTTGATTACCAAGTCACCGACCCGATATACCTGACGTTTGACCTTTTTATTAAAAGCTATGGTCATGTGTTTTTGGTACATCTGGCCATGACAGATAGCTGTAAGCCTCTTCTCATCAATCAAGTTTAGTTGGTAAAACCGAGTTTGAATCCAATCTTCTTCATTCAAACCAGCATCCTTCATGATTCTTAGAGAGGGGATCTGGACCTCAATAGGCAAGACAGCTTCCATGCCGTATACGAGAGAATAAGGTGTTGCCCCAGTTTATGTGCGAGCTGTGGCACGATTCCCATGGAGAGCGAACAGTAGCATCTCATGCCAGTATTTGTATGTGACTGTCATTTTTTGTATGATCTTCTTAATGTTTTTGTTAGCAACTTCTACAGCACCATTCATCTTTAGCCGGTAAGGGGAAGAATTGTGATGCTGAATCTTAAATTTCTCTCACAAGGCGGTGATCATAGTATTATTCAGATTTGTTCCATTATCAGTGAGGATTCTCTCTGGGATACCGTACCGATATATGAGATTCTGCTTGATGAATTGGGCGACCACATTTTTGCCACATAAAGCGGTGTCCATTGGAGGTCGTTGGCTTGATTTCCCCAATCACATCGATTCCCCACATAGCAAAGGGCCAAGGAGCCGTCAAGACATTCAGAGGAACCAGAGGTACATGCACTTTGTCAGCATAGATTTGGCACTTATGGCAAGTCCGAGAGTGTTGATAGCAATCTGCCTCCATGGTATACCAATAATAGTCGTCCCGTAGGATTTTCTTTGCCATTGTATGCCCACTGGAATGAGTACCAAAAGTGCCTTCGTGTAGTTCACCAATGATCCTTTCAGCCTCAGCCTTGTCTACGCACCAAAGCAATACAGAGTCATGACTGCGTTTGTACAAAATGTCGTTACTAAGGAAGAATTTATCCGAGAACCTTCTTAAGTTCTTCTTGTCATTCGCTAAAGCTTCTTCTGGATATTCCTGAGACTCGAGATACCTCTTGACTTCATGAAACCAAGGCCGGTCCACTACCTCTTCAGTATTAATCTTGTGACAGTAGGCTGGTTCATCCATCCGCTCAATGGTGATTTGAGGAGCCTTGTTATCCCAATTAATTTTAAACATAGATGACATTTTAGCTAATGCGTCTGCTAGCTTATTTTCTTCTCGCGGGAAATGCTCGAAGGTAATCTTCTCGAAATGCGGCAACAATGTCAACACATGTTCTTTATAAGGGATAAGGTTGGGGTGCTTGGTATCCCATTCCCCTTTGACTTGACTGATGACCAAGGTTGAATCTCCAAATACATCTAAGTGTTTGATCCTCAAGTCTATGGCAGCCTAGAGACCAAAGATGCACGCTTCGTATTCTGCCATATTGTTTGTACAGTTGAAGCAAAGTCTGGAAATAAAGGGAGTATGAAATCCTTCTGGAGATATGAGTACGACACAGATACCATTGCCAAGTTCATTGGATGCCCCATCAAAGAACAGGGTCCATCGGGATCCGTGTTCTGGTCCGTCATATGGCCTAATTTCTTCACAGTTGTCTAACGTCATGATGTCTTCGTCCGGGAATTCAAACTTCATGGACTGATAGTCTTCTACAACTTGGTGAGAAAGATGATCATCTAATACACTACCCTTTATAGCTTTCTGAGTAGTTATACTGTATGTCATATTCTGTCAGGATCATCTTCCATCTCGCTATTCTCCCAGAAAGAGCGGGCTTCTTAAAGATATACTTTATCGGATCCATGTTAGATATCAACAAAGTAGCGTGGGCAAGCATATATTGTCTCAGCCGGCGAGCAGCCCATGCCAGAGCATAGCAAGTTTACTCGAGCAGCGAATATCTTGTTTCACAGTCGGTAAACTTTTTGCTCAGGTAATAAATAGCATGCTCTTTTCGGCCAGACTCGTCATGCTGCCCCAACACACACCCCATTGAGTTTTCTAAAACAATCAGATATAAGATCAATGGCCTTCCCTCAACAGGTGGCAACAACATAGTAGGTTCTTGCAGGTATTCTTTGATTTTGTCAAAAGCAACTTGGCATTCGTCGTTCCATCTGACTACTTGATCTTTCTTCAAGAGTTTGAAGATTGATTCACAAGTAGCTTTCAGGTGAGAAATAAACCTGGCTATGTAATTCAAACGTCCCAAGAATCCTCTGACTTATTTCTCAGTACGAGGAGACGACATTTCTTGTATCGCTTTAACCTTGGCAGGATTAACTTCGATACCCTTATTGCTGACGACAAAACCCAAGAGTTTACCAGATCGTACTCCGAATGTGAACTTGTTTGGATTCAATCTCAACTTGTACTTCTTCATCCTTTCAAACATCTTTTGTAAGTGATAAAGGTTCTCTTCTTCCGTCTGCGATCTGGCTATCATATCATCCACGTAGACCTCTATCTCATGATGTATCAGGTCATGAAATAAAGCTACCATGGCGCGTTGATAGGTTGCCCCTGCATTCTTCAGTCTGAATGGCATGACCTTATAGCTGAAAGTGCCCCACTATGTAACAAAGGTCGTTTTCTCCATATCCCCAGGCGCCATTTTGATTTGGTTGTAGCCGGAGAAGCCATCCATGAAGGAAAACACTTTGTGTTGCGCCGTATTGTCAACTAAGATGTCGATGTGGGGAAGTGGGAAATCATCTTTGGGGCTTGCCCTATTTAAGTCTCTGTAGTCCACACACATATGCACCTTACCATCTTTCTTGGGTACAGGAACAACATTGGCCACCCATTGGGGATAAGAGGTGACAGCTAAAAATCCGGCATTGAATTGCTTCATAACTTCTGCTTTGATCTTTTCCGACATGTCGGGCCTCATGCAAAGAACCTTTTTCTTTACTGGGGGACAATCCTCCTTTGTAGGCAGACGATGTACCACAATGTCTGCATGCAGTCCTGGCATGTCTTCGTACGACCAGGAGAAGATCTCAACATAATCATGCAATAACTGAATCATACGCTCCTTGACACTAGGTTCCAAGTTGGCACCCACCTTGACCTCTTTCTTATCTTCCTCAGTTCCCAAGTTAATTGTCTCGACCGGCTCTTCGTGCGGCTGAATGGTCCTTTCTTCCTGTTGCAACAACCTGGCCAACTCTCCTGGCACTTCATAATATTCTTCACCTTCATCATCGGCTTGGTAGATCGGACTTTCAAAGTTACAATTGACCGTAGCAGAACTGTTACCCATGGGGTCCTGAGTGGATGTAGATCTGAATTTTCAATATATGAGTGTGTGTAAGAGCATAACTACCTTTGAAAGAAATAAAATGTAAGAAATAAAAGACAAAGAGAACGAAATTTGATGCAAAAACGTCCATGATTCATTAATGACATATGAGAATGAAGTGACAACCCTCACAAATGGACCATTGTGCCTCGGGTAAGACACAAGGTTTTAAAAAGTCTGAATTGTTTCAATATTACAAGCCTGAAAATATTAAAAGACAATTAATCTTGAATAAAAGTAATAGGAATGAAATCTTTGGCCTCCTAATTGTTAATCCCTCTGCCGATAGTTGGAAAAATCCATTCATCCATGTCACAGCTGCCATCACTATCTTCTATTGCATTGACTCCTTGATTGCTGATACGTAGAGGTGGCCCCCTGCGCGAGAACGTCGGATAGCTTTATGAGCCTCCGAAGTGAACCCCAACCCAAATTTTTCGGACTTGTAAGGAAAATCCGGAAGCTGACCCCAAATAATACATCCCCCCTCTTCAACTACTGCTCGAGCATCTTTCAAAGAGGCTATCTTTAGTGGAGGTCTGGTAATCTTCGGGACCTTTGGAGTCGACTTGGTTGCTGCGACCGTTGTTGGAACCTCCTCAAAGTTCTGGCAAGGAGTCTCTATGAATTCACCATTCATTTCAACATACCTGAAAGAGTTCAAATGGCTAACCATATATTCCTCTTCTCCGTGAACTGTGATAATCTTCCCTCTTATCGGGTATTTTAGCATTTGGTGTAGGGTGGAAGTGACGGCACCAGCACCATGGATCCAGGGTCGACCCAACAGACAAGAGTACGAAGGGCGGATGTCCATCACATAGAAAATTGAGTCAAACGTCTGAGTCCCAATTTTCATGGGGATATTAACTTCTCCGTGCACTGTCCTCTTGGAACCATCAAAGGCCCTCACTATGATGTTGCTAGGTTTTAAGATGAGCCCCTCGCAATCCAGTCGGTCGAGAGCATTTTTGGGCAAGACATTCAATGATGAACCGGTATCCACCAAAACATGGGCAAGTGTGGTGCCCCTGCATTCAATGGAAATATGTAAGGCATCGTTGTGCTTCCTTCCCTTAGAGGTTAAATCAGCATCAGAAAAGTCCAATCCGTTATCAGCAATTAGACTGGCCACACAGTTTTCAAATTGGTCGATGGAGGTCTCTTGGGGCACGTGAGTTGTCTTAAGAAACTTTACCAAGGCTTTGGCGTGAGTTTCAGAACACAAAAGTAAGGACAACAATGATATCTTCGAGGGGGTCTTCCCCAATTGTTCTACAATGTTGTAGTCACTTTTCTTGATTATCTTCAGGATTTCTTCTATTTCTTTTCTAGAAGCTTCAAGGATGACTTCGGGACATTCTCTTGCTTGGGCAGGCTCAAGCAAAGCCTTTTTCCCCTTGTATCTGAAGTAGGGATAACATTAGGAGTATCACTGGCGGTGTCGGTAGGAGTGGCAGTATTGATGATCACAGGAGTAGCAACGGTCTTTGGAGAAATCTCAGGTGAGAAGACTCTTCCACTTCTTGTTATTTTGCTGGTTCCAGTGATGTTATAGATATCAAGATCAATATCTCTCGCAACTTCATTTGCGATAGCCAGCTGATCTTGCTTGACTCCGTAGTAATAAACGTCAGCCTCATAACTCTAGGGAACAACTTTATCTGAGGAGTATGGTATTGGTCTTGGCATAATGATGATTAATGGTGCAGATCTGGGAGCAGATGTAATCCTAACGGGTCTTTTGGTGGAGACCCTAGGAGGATTGTCGGAAATGGTGATTATTGAAACATCTTGATAATAGCTTTTGATAAGAGGTAGCTTTTCAAATAGAATTTCTTTACTAGTCATCAGGCGCTGGACACCTATCTTTAGTAACAAACAACCGTTCGACAGAGATTTGCAAAGGTGGAAATTTTCATCGCAACCTGGGAACAAGCCGACTTGCAGTAGATTTTGTTTAATGTTCAACAGAGGAGTAACCAAGTCATTCACAGAGGAAACAAAACGATCATCATCAATGGTGTTGATACCTTGGCCATGTCTGGGCATTGGTGCCGTTATTACATTAGGCGTTTCTGGGGGCTTAAATTCAATCTCTTTCGCATCGATAAGGTCTTGCACCTTATTCTTTAAGGCCCAACAGTCATTTGTATCGTGCCCCGGGCTTTCAGAATGATAGGCACATCGGGCGTTCAGGTTGTAGCGGGGAGAACCAGTATTGGGATTCTTGGGAGCTTCCTTTAAAGTTACTAGATTGGTCTTGAGAAGGTATGGCAAAACCTAAGACATGGTCATGTTAATCCGGGTAAATCGTCTCATGGGCGCTTATGGTTTGCGCTGATAATTTCACTGCTGATTTGGTGCAGGATTAGAGATCATGACAACCCCTATTGCCGGATGACGGTCAGTTTTGTTTTGATTCCTATGGTAATACGCAGCACTGATCTCCTTCTTTCCAACAAAAGGTTTCTTCACCATACTTGAGGATGCATCTCTTTGAATTTTGCCACTTTTTATACTGGCTTTGACCCGCTCACCAGTCATGATTAATTCGGTAAACCCATATGAAGAACTCCCAATCAGGTGATTGAAAAATGGTCCTGACAAGGTGCTAAGGAATATATCCACTAATTCTTTGTCGGATAAAGGGGGCTGGACCCTGCCTGCGAGATGCCTCCATTTTTGAGCATAGGTTTTGAAACCCTCATCTGTTCCCATAGACATGCTTTTTAATTGTGTCCTAGTCGGAGCCAAATCAGCATTATACTGATACTGTTTGTAGAAAGCGGCAGCCAGCTCTTCCCAGTTGCGAACATTGGACCCTTCTAATTGGTAGAACCAATCCAACTGAGTCCCCGATAAGCTCTCCTGGAAGAAATGCACCCACAGATTCTTGTCAGCCGTGTGGGGTTTAATCTTTCTGACATATGACCTCAGATATAGTTTCGGGCAAGAGACACCATCATACTTGGTGAAAGTTGGGACCTTGAATTTTTGTGGGATGATAACCCCCGAGATGAGTCCTAATTCTTCAAATTCCAAACCAGGTACCCTCTGAATCTCCATGGCATTCAAACGATCCTCTAGATGTTTGTATTTATCATCAGCAGGAGGATATTATTCCTCAGAATAATCAGGCTCTTCCTCTCCTTTGGATACTGGGTCGTTGTTCACTTCCTGGGTCTCGGCTCCCTGATCATCTCCTTCACCCGATGATGTTGCAAAGTCTAAGGTTCGCCTGGTCTGCCCTTTAAACCTTCTTCCCATGATCATAACTCCGGTTGGTTTCTTCATTTTCCTCTTCTTCTCTTTGGCCAGTAGAGTCTTCAACTCCTCTTGTCCTTTTGTTAGAGCCATGAGCATTTGTTGAAACTAGGCATTCTGCACCTGAAGATCTTTCACAGTCTGTTCAACATCCATGTCACTGAAATAAATAGTATAAGGATAAGGCGACCTGTTATGAGAAACCTGTATGATGTTATGATGCATGAAGATGCAATATGCAAATGATTTCAAGGAAATTTAGAGGTTTAAATTTGTTCAAACCAAAAAAGAACACACGTCATATTAAATAAAGCCGAGTTTGAATACATCATGCCTCCTTGGGCTTACAAAGAAAGAAACAAAATACAGCAAAAACTCCTAAGACAAAAATACCGAACGCATCCTTTTGTACCCCAAAATTTTCCCTCTCATTTTATCAAGATTTATCATCACAAGACTCTTTGAACTCAACACCAAGCTAGGGTTTGCTCTGCTCAAGACATCTCCTTGCATTGTTGACCTAAATTAGGGTTTGAATTTGCACAAGGAATTTTGGACTTCTAATTCTTAATGTGACTTTCATGCTTCATGTTGGACTTATAAGTTTTCTCATACCAAGTTTCAGGCCTTGAATTAAACTTTTGCCCAGTCAATTGGACAATTGACCTAAAAATCAATTGTATTGGGGAAAAAGTCAACTATGGCCAATTTACAGTCAAACCTCATAAATTTTGATCCACATCAATATTATAAGCTCATATGAACCATTTGATCAAGTTTGGACCACAACTCCTCAAGAAATTTGATCAGATCATCAAAAGGGCAAAATGGTCATTTTTAGGGTTTTGACTACAAAAGGGCAATTTCTGACTTTTCACCTAGCCAATGGCAAATTGGGTTCAAGAATGGATTCAAGGACTTAATGGCATCATATTTACCTATTCACAAGGTTCAAAAGATCTCAATTGCATTGGATTGACAGATGAATTTTCCAGTCAAGTGATCAAAAATCAACTGTACACTGAAAAGTCAAACTTTGACTTTTTGGTCAAAATCAAGTGCCAAGGGTCATTTTTCATCAAGATATGTCAAAACATGAAACTTTTTCATCAAGAAACCTAATTTTGCAAATTAGGGTTTAAAATTGAAAATTTTCATAACTTAGAATTTTTCTAAGTTATGAAATTTTCTTAATTTTTCCCAACTTTGCCCAACATTTTCACCATGATGAAATTGGATTCAAACAAAACTCCAAACATGAAAGTTGTATTCCTCCACAAAATCTACAACTTTTATTCACAAAGTTTTCCCAAAAGAAGCTTGGATTTCAAGTTATGATTTTTGGAATAAGGGTCCATGAAACTTTTAACTTAGTGAAATTTTGCCCTAGTTTAGGCAGGATTTTGACCTATCTTCATGGCAACTTTTCACATAGTTCCACTTGGAATCTCAAAATTCATTTCAAATATGGATTGTATATCATGTTACAAGCTTTACAAAATGTCCAAGAACTCTCCAAAATCATTTATGGTTAGGAATAATCGAAGGTTTGAATTTGGAAAAAAACTCACTTTTATCCATGGCATGTTTCATGTTAGCACAAGTTGCAATTTCCATCCAGCATTGTTTGTACTTGATTACAGGTCCCTAAACCCTTCCACACTCAATAATTAAATGCAAACCCAATGGATTTAAGCTTTGTTCTGATCATTAGAGGATTACACAAGAGATTAATCCAAAAATAGCAAAAAGGCAACATTGCCATTTTTGTCAAAATTTGCTTTATGTCAAATTGAATCCCTTGAGCCTTGAACCAAATCTTAGACAGAAAACAATATCCACAAACTTAGGGGGCCAAGATCACCAAGTGCATGCTGGAAGATAGCCTGTACAGGCCTGTCTTGTATCATTTCTTACTTTTGCTTAAAATACTAGAAAACTTGCAAAAGAGACACAACTTGAGTATCTGTTATAAATAACTCTTGTAAGCATTTGAAACAAGTTTTTCACTTTGCCTTGAGCCATAAACACGATTTATTCAACCCTCAAGCCTTCCAAAACACAAAAACACATCCCTCTTGCAAAACAGGGCAGCTTCTGCACTTTGAGTTCCATAACAAAAACTACTTGTGCGTTTTGCCCCAAACCTGTTTCAATACCTTCCATATAAACCACCTGAGCTATCCGAACCCCTGGCCCTTGACTGTAGCTCCATTTGCAAGCTTCACCATTTCTGTTTTCAGCTTGTGCGGGTTGACTTCTACAAGCTTGTTCGAGCAAATCCAAAGCAAACTAAGCATTGGGGAAGGTCAGAGGAAGTTCAGGCAAGCTCCCAAGCACCTCAGGTCTCACTGAAAAGCTCCACATTACCATACACGAGTTCAACTTAAACAGGTATTTTCCAACTTTCTATCTCTCTATTTAGGAATCATTAGGCTTAGTTTTGTGAATAAAAAATGTAGTACTCATAGCCCTTAAGCTGTACATATGCATAGATTTCATTTAAGTTAAGTGTGCTAATAGAATTTGATTGATAAACATTCTGAAAAAGTTAGGTTAGAGATTAGGGCCATAGAAATTCTCTCTGGTCTTTGAGAGTTAGATTAAGTTCTTTATATGGTTGGAATCGTCTTGAAAAATGCTATAACTTTGGTGTTATGAGTTTTTGCTTTAGAGCACGTATGCAGGAGTTAGACATTTGTACAGGGCGCGTGTTTTTTCTGATTAAAAGGTTGAAGACGAAGCTGGAACTGGGTTGGGCTTGGCTTGGCATGGCTTTTTGCACCCCCTGACTTGTTTCCTGCACCCCCTCAGCCCATTTGATTTATATTTTTATATTTTTTCTATTTCTTTTTTATTTCTGATCTTATTTTATTTTTTCTAAACATAAAAATTTACCAAAAATATTTTCATAAATTTTCACATTTTATTTTGTATTTTTTATTATTTTTCTTACATAAAAATAATTATTAAATAACATACTTTTAATTTCTTTAATAAAAAACTTGAAAATAATACATAAAATATTATACCTTTATTTTTATTATTTACATACTTAAATAATATCTTTTCTAATATCTTTTTTTTTTTTACATTTACATATATTTTATTATTTTATTTTATTGTACATAAATAATATAATTAATATATATATATATATTTTCTTAAAGAAAATTATGGTTTTTACCCTTAATAAAAATAATCTTTTATTTCTATTTTTTTAATACATTAAATATTATATTTTTACATACATAAAAATAAATAAAAACATTTTTTACATATTTATAATATATTGCATATTTATTTAATTATTCATTTAAATATTTGTCCATTTATTTATTTGTACAATTAATTCAATTTGGATGTAATAGTTAATCTTAGGGTTTTATTTTCTTGCAAATACCCCCCATTCAAAATTGTATCCCCCTCCCCATATCAATGTTGTAATAGTCGTAGATTTATTTTACGCACTTTATGCTTTCAAATATGCCATGATAGAGATTAGGGTTTGTATGCAATATCCAAAATCAAAACAAATAGCTAGACCTAATACAAGACATAAGAGCGTGTAAATTGACAACATAATGCACACATGCACCCGTAGGGTTTCACCCACTTGTTGCCTTTAAAATGGAGATGTTATGCATGTTGAGTATCTTGGCAAAACAAAAACAAAACAAAAGATCATAGTCCCTCGATGACGCTATCTTGGTTGCCTATACAAAATGATCTAGTCCCTCAAAAATTTGCTAAAGATACTTAGCATAATTGCTATCATGGTCAATACGATGACCCGCGCTTGTCCCGTTTAACATCCAAATACAAGGTTGTTTACTAAATGCAATGGTAAAACAACACTGTCAAAAGGGTTAAAAATGTTTAGTAAAGACTCTTGAGTAGATAGGGTAGACAACTCTTAGTTACTTGATCAAAACTTGCAAAAATATCCTTGCTATTTTGAAACACACATCACAACACAATTTCAAAAGATTTCCTAAGACAAACTTTCAAACATTGAAATATCTTTTCAAAAGACAAACACCTTTGTATATATTCAAACAAGAATCATTACAAAGGTTGCCACAACGATGGCCTCTTTTCAAAATATTTTCAAAACCACACACAAAGCACCATTTCAAACAATTGAAAAGCAAAAGCAAGTGATCTAAACAAGTAACTAAGAGCCCATGGAAAACCATGGATGAAAAGGGTGCTTGCACCTTCCCTTTTCATAATCTACCCCCCGAACCCAAGAAAACATCTCAAAGGTCTTTCCTATGCTGTTTGACCTTTCCTTTGGATAAAATAAAAAGTCGGTGGCAACTCTTGCTAAACAGAAACATTTGCGAACACAAACGCAAAACCTCAAGTCAATTCTCCCATCGAATCACACATCCTCTTTGGAGAAATGTAGGTATTTAGGTTTTTCTCTTCATGAAGCAGTTTGGTGAGCTCTAGAACCTTCTTCTCACTGGCGTAGTACTGGGTTTCAAAGGTGTCTCGTTCTTCCTTTAACTGAATCCAAGCTTTCTGCAGGTCTTCGAGAGAAGTAGGCATGTCAGGATGAAGAACAGTGTATGGGACATCTCCTTCAATAACAGGCTCAATGATGACAGTAATGATGGAAGGGTAAGGCATCAAGAGACTCTGGGTACGAGCCCGTACCCACTTAAGGTAAGGCTTGAGAGGGATAGAGTTTTTACGTCCCAAAGTCCTGCTGTCCACCTTGTTCACCATTCCCCAAGAACATGTAAACTTCTGGCGATAACCTTGGTCTTCTTTGTCATAGTCGAACACCAAACCCTGGATGAGCATCTCATGAGGGTCGTCTCTTCGGGCATACCCAAAATGTCGAAGAGCTAAGCACGGGTTGTAGGTGATACCTCCCCTAATACCTAGCAGAGGTACATTAGGGAACTCCCCACAGTGGTCAATAATAGAAATATCTTCCAAGGATCTCGAGCACCAACATATATCAGAGTGGGTGAGAGACATCATCCTTTGAGACCAAGTCAATCTTTGCTCGTTCTTCAATGCTTATTGAGGCAGGTGTGAGGTGAACCACTTAGAGAGTAGGGGTATACAACACAGAAGGGTACCTCTTTTCTTCATGGTACGGGTATGAAGGCGATGCAAGATGTCTCCTAGTAAGGTGGGTATAGGATTGCGATATAGAAAGACTTTAATGGCATTAACGTCTATGAATTGGTCCGAATTGGGAAACAGAACCAAACTATAAATGAGGAGAGCTAGGACGTCTTCGAAATCTTGGAAATCCATGTCATCACAGAATGAACGAGCTTTTTCCAATAGAAACTTAGCTAAAAAACCTTTAACCCCACTTCTCGTCTCCCAATTGGCTATGACGTCGGCCCTCTTTACATGTAAAGCTTTGGCGATGACTTCAGGTTTTGGAATCCCTTCTAGACAGGTGAAAGGTATCTGATTAAGCACGGGCACCCCTAAGAGCAGAGAGAACTCTTCTAGTGTAGGTACCAACTGATAGTCCGGAAAAGTGAAACAATGATGTACGGGATCAAAGAATTAGAATAGTACACACATCATCTCTTCTTGGAAATTGGATGTAGCCAAACTGAGGAGTCGACCATACTTCTTGGTAAAAGGAGAATCCCCGGGCACTCTTGAAGCTAGCTCTTGAAGTTGAGGATGTGCTTTTACAAAGCTGATTCGGATGGTGTTTCTTCAGAGAGAATTCATATCCTACAAAACAAAAAACAAAGATAAATTTCTAAATCCTTGAAATGGTTAGTGAGCATGCATATGATGTTGATGATTTTTATGATGTTTATGCACAAGCAAACATATACACGAAGCAAACAAAACCCTATGTTTTAGGCTCGCATGAGTTTTGTAGGTAAATGCCCTCTTGAAGTTTAGTTGGCTCAACCTGTCCTAGAAATAATGATCGGGTTCTAAAAGATCTCAATATCACCGACATTTCCCTTAGGCATTGTCTCAGCATAACAATCTTTTCTTGCGGCCGAGATATCCCAAAAGTCTAGCCTCAATGAGTGTAGTTTCGAGTATCAACCAATTTTCAGCTTTACACCAAAATCGGCTATCTCACTACGTCCTAACAGCCAAGTTCGTTCAATTAGGGTCCTAAGGTCAATTTGTGCTTCATGACGCCACTCAGCGGCCCCGTATTCTCCTCGATTCACGACGAGGGATATCGGTACCCACAAATGCATCACACTAACATAGCCATTGTCTCAACCATATCGGTCTACACCGTACAATCTCCACAATCTATTGCTATTTACCTAAAAAGGTACCCCAGATCCGGGTGGAGGATCAAAGCAAGCCCAATGCGAAGAACTGAATATAAAGCACACAAATCAAATAATGAAAGCGAGTAAAGGTGATCTAACCCTAAGGTAACCCAACTTTTTATCGGTTCCCCAGTAGAGTCGTCAGTTCTGTGATACGGTGGGAGAACTGACTTGATGTTTTGTGTTTCGATCGCACTTGTGTGGATAGCAAGAGTCGCCATCGACTTTTCTTTTATCCAAAAGGAAAGGTAAAAAAAAGCACAGGAAAGACCTTTCGAGATTATTTCTCGGGTTCGGGGGGTAGATTATGAAAAGGGAAGGTATTAGCACCCTTTTCATCCATGGTTTTCCATGGGCTCTTAGTTACTCGTTTAGATCACTTTCTTTCATTTGACAGTGTGCTTGTGGTGTGGGCTTTGAAAGTGTTTTGAAAAATCTCTTTGTAATGGTTCTCGTTTCTATAAGAACGCGTACAAAATTTTGTTTCCAAAAGTGGTTCAAAGAAGTGTTTGTGAATTGTGTTTCGGAAAGTGTTTTGAAAAGATGTTTTGCAATGGTTCTCGTCACTATAAGAACGTATACAAAACTTTTTGTCTTTTGAAAATGTTTTGAAATGAAAGTGTAGGTGTAAGAATGTTTTTATCATGAGCAAGCGAGTAACTAGGATCGAATCTATCTACTCGAAAGGTTTTCAATTGTTCTTTCCTTCCTCCTTTTAATGTTGCTATCTTACAATTAATTTGGTAAGAAGCCCCATTGTTGGATGTGAAGGGACAAGCGCGGGTCAATTTTACAGTCATCGAAGGCAACTTATGAGACGCTTTAGCAATTTTCATAAGGGACGAGATCGTTTTATCAAAGGCAACGTCGAGGGTCATCGAGGGACTACGATCTTTTTTTATCAAAGGGTCTTTGCTAAAACGTCCCATATTCGAGGGACATAACTGTATTTTTGAGGCAACAAGCGAGGTTACCCTAGAGGTGCGCGTGTGAAAAAGTGTGTTTGTTTCAAGCTATTTTATTCTTTGATTAGGTTATCTAGCGATTGATTTTTTTGAATCTTGCCATACACGTTTAATTACTATACAGTATAAGGAAAACAGTAAATTGCGGGAATCGAAATTCTACACTATTACAAAGTATTCGGGAATGGGGGTACAATTTTTACAAATGGAGATGAGTCAAATACGATCACCAAGTTCAAATAGCAAACAATACACCCAAATTTTTTTTTAACAATTTAACTAGAATTATAACAGTCTATGAAATAAAAATTAATTGACAAAGTATAAAAAATTTGGTATTTTTGTTTATGAGAAAAAAATTTGATTTTTAAACAATTTTTTTTGAATTGAAACTAAAGATTAACAAAATTAAAATTAAATTAACAAATTATTTAAAGTAAATCTAAAAAATAAATTAAAATTCTAAATAAAAATTATCTTAAAACAAGCTAATTAAATTAAACTAATTCTAAAATTTATTATCTAAATCTAAATTAAGTTAAATACAACTAAATAAAAATTATCCCAAAACAAGCTAATTAAAATAAATTAAACCTAAAATGTATTAAACCTAGATTAATGTTAAGTATAAACTAAAAAAATAACTAACCTAAAACAAAGCTAATTAAGATAAATTAAACCTAAAAATGTATTGACTAAACCCAAATGAATTTGAGTAATTAAAAGAAATTAAACTAAAACAAAATAATTGAAATAGATTAAACCTAAGGTTTACAAACTAAATCTAAGTTAGGTTAAATGTAAACTAAAGAAGAAAATAATCATCTCTCGGTTTCTCTCTTCTTCCTATCAACCTAGAACAGCGCCTTCTTCCTCAACGTTCTCTCTCTCCGAACCTGGCTCTGTCGCTCCCTCTCTCTCTCTCCGATTTTGGCTCTGTCGCTCCCTCTCTCTCCGATTCTGGCTCCATCGCTCCCTCTCTCTCTGATTCTGTCCCTAATCTAAAGGGTTTTCCACTCTCTCCAATCTTGCATGTTGCCGTTTCTCTGAAGATTGGTGGTGAAGGTTGGGAAGGTGGTCGAGTGAGGCGGGGGGAGGTGTGAGACGCGGCAAGGAGGTTTTTACTTGACGGGATTGAAAGGCGAAATGGGTTTGTGACGGTTTTCAGCTTCGTCGGCTTTTCTGGTTTGTTATATTTCCTACTGGTTTGTTGTCTCGATGGTGACGGCTTTGATCGGTTCTTATATTTTTTCTTCTGTTTTTTTTTTTGATGATGAGTGATGATGGCTAGAAACGGATTTGGATTGTTCTGGTTCTTACTGTTTTTTGATGAGGAATGATGGTTTTCTAGTTTGATGATATTTTTCATATTTGGTTTGTTTGGCTGGTTTGCTCTATTCTGATTTTTTACTGATTTTCTGGTTTTTGTTGGTTTGTGGTGATGCTAGTTCTGAGTTTGAACAAAGATTAAGCTTACTGCAGTTTTTTTTGTTCTTGTTCTGTTACAGTTTTTTTCTTCCTTAACTGACTACTTAACAAAAACAGTAGATATGCAGATGAAAAAAATTCAAGATAAATGCAGAGAAGGGATAGGGATTTTACCTTGATGATGGCTTTTGCTTGACAGGGAAGTTGAATTCTATTCTTTTTCTGTATTTTCTTCTTTTCTGAAGGGTGGTATTTGAGAAAATGATGATAATATCCTTGGGGTTTTTGGTATGCTTTTGTTATGCTGTTGTATGCTGCTGTTTTTTGAACAATGAATATCTTTCTCCTTCTTTCTGCTGTGCCAAATGGCCCTGTTATATGGTGAAAAATAAAAAAAAATTGGGGGAAAAGCCATTGGGTTTGAACAATTGTGTTATACTGTTTTTGCTTCCTGTTGTGGCAGTTTTGACTTAGCCTATATTTGTGCAATTTTGGGCTGTATGTTTGCAGCTACTTGGACATATTTTGGCCTTTTGTGGACAGCATATGGAGGGCTGCAATGCAGTCCATTTTTGATAGCATTTTGGCTTTTTGTAATTGTGATTTTTCATTGTGATGTAAACTAATTTTGCAGCATTTGAAACCATGATAAAACTATTGATTTTGACTTGCATTTCTCCTTATTTTGTCCTCTGTGAACCAATTGAAAATTGCGATTTACAATGGACCAAACACGGACGAAACATTGTCCCCTTATTTCTGATTCTTTTTACCAATCCCTATTGATGAAAATATAGAGATTTCTTTGAAATTTTCCAATCTTATTCCAACATGAATTTTGCTAACTAATGCTCTCTTTTTTTTGTTTACATGTACGGGCCCATTGGATTGACGACGAGTGGCTTGAAGCACTTGAAGAAAGCTTGATGGTGAAGAAAACTCTTTTGTAGTTTTAGTGCATTGTTAAGAATTTGTAACATATATTTTTTTGTAATTGCAAGCTTATAAAAAACATTAGCAATTGTATATTCTTTGATCTTGAACAACATTTTGGATGATAGATTGAAAGTAAGTCTTGCACCAAAAGGAAATTGAATGATAATGGTGAGGACTTAGGTATTCAAAAGTCACTTTGTAGTCTTGTAAGCTTCTCATGAAATTTGAATGAAGAATGATGAGTTGGTTTTTGAATATAGCCTTGAAAAGTTGAATTCGGAATAAGATTTGGACTTGAAATTGAGAATGGAAACTTGGAATAAACCTTGTCTTGTAATATGTAAAATCGATATGAACTTGATTCACATGTAGAACTTTTGAACTTGAATGGATAATGAGACTTTGAATGAAGTTTTATGAACAAATTGATTATGTCTAGCAAAACTTGAATCATTTGAAATTGACCTTGAATCCACGGATTTAGCACATTGAATTTGAAATGAACGCATGAGAAACAAATGGACTTGAAAGTATTAATGAATGTCTTGTAAAATTTTAATAAATTTCATGGTCTTCCAAACGCACTTTGACTTTGATCGTTGAAGTAATCTCATAGGCAATTCTATTTATGATACTCTGCAAAAAGAATCACTTCATGATATTGAAAATTGAAGAAGTTGTGAGCCTTGAAAATTGGACAAGAGTTTCTTGTGACTAGGTCAAATTTGCAAAATGACCTTTAAAGCATTCAAAATTTCTGATGATCTTTCGCACATAATCAAATCTTGACTTGTGAAGAGAAAATAGAGATGACGTCAAGGAGAATCATAAGCAAAAGAAACACCCAAAAATATCGAATAACGAAAGAAGTTATGGTCACTTGAACTTGATGTCGCAAAAGGTCATCTTTTGGGTTACTGGAGTCATTTTCAGTTGTCTGAACCACTGACTGAGCAAACTCACGATGCGAGACTTGGACCTTGGCACAAACATCTCCGATAACACATGAAGGATCATAAAGACCATTTGAAACTTTGAAAGCTCATTTTCTTTTGAGAAATGCAAAAACCCTAATTGCTGCTTTTACTACCTTGGAAGAGAATCAGTCTGATCAATTTCTGAACCAATTTGAATATCTGAGAAACCCTAGGATTGTATGTTATATTAAAAATAAGAGGGAAAATTTTGGGGTACAACACCATAAAGCAAAAAAAAACTTTCAAAAACACACAAACAGTTTTCAAAATGAGCAAGTACCAAAGAGCCCCTGGAAACCCACGGATGGAAAGGGTGCTAACACCTTCCCTTTCCATAATCTACCCCATTACTCAGAAAATCTAGAAAAAGGTCTTTTTTTTCACCCTTTCCTTTGTTGGATAAAATAAAAGTCGGTGGCGACTCTTGCTTACCGCGATATTTGCGAACAAAAAACGTAAACCAGTATTAAACAGTCGGTTCTGCCACCATATAACAGAATTGGAGACTCTGTTGGGGAATATAGTAAAGTGGGGTTTACCTTATGGTCTAGATAATTTCTAAATTGTTTGCTTGTTTGTTTGCTTTACTTTTAAGGGATTTTTTGGGTTACTATAGATCATACACCCGTATCTGGGGAAACCTGTTAGGTAAGTAGAAATAGATCGTGGAAACTGTATGGGGTATACCGACACAGTTAAAGCGATGGCTACATTGATGCGAGACATTGGTTGGTACCGGTAGCCCTTGAATTAATCAAGGAGAATACAGGGCCGCTGCGTGGTGTTATAAAGCGTCAACTGACCTTAGAACCTTTAAATGAATAACTTTGCCATTAGGACGTAGTGAGATGGCCATCTTTGGTGTATTCCCAAAGTCACCAGATACTCGATGCTACACTCATTGAGATTTGACTCTTGAGTTTTGTTTGGTTGCGAGTCAGTCGCCTATCAAATGAAGCTTGTGGGAAAGATCAGTGATATTGAGATTCCTTAGAACCCGGTTACTATTTATAGGACAGGTTGAACCAATGCAACTTAAAGAGGGTATTACCTTAAAACCCATGCAAGCCTTAAACTTAAGGTCGTTTGTGTGATTTTCTTGCTATATAGGTGATTTCTTAGCATAATCATACACATCATAACATCATGCCATAGTATTTCCTTAACCATTTCGAGGATCTCAAGGGTTTGTGATGCATGTTATGGTAAATCATACGTCTAGCAAGGGGCAAAGGGGATTTATTTTTCTCTAGAAAATGTTGTTAGGAGATAAGAACTCAACAACTTGAGTCAGGGGCTATGACCCACTTGATATGGTGAGCTTGACTCTCGTAGAAGGACACTCAATGATACGAAGTTATTCAATCAAAGCTACAAATTTCAACTTCTGAAATTTCTTGTTTACCCCGCGAGATCCTTGACAACATTGCATACATATATCATACATATCATTGCATAAATAGGTTTCAAAGCAGGTTTCTCATCTTCTCCGCTGTTTATTTCAACAACGGCTCTAGAACAAACAGTGAAGAATATACAGACTCAGAATGCCCAGTTTCAATAGATGATCACGGCTCTGACCAAGGGGCAAGAAGAATTGAAAGCCCCGCTTATTAAAGAAAAGAAGAAGCCAAAGAAGCCAATTGGGTTAGTGAATCTGGGAAGAAGGATCAGAGGACCAGTGCAGCGAGCCTCTGAATTGGTAACTTCATCAAAGGAAGGAAACAGTCAAGAAGAGGAAACAAGAGAGGAAGACTTCAGTCCAAAAGAATCTAATGAGGAATCCGACTATGATGAGGAGCAGTATCCTCCTGCTGATGAAAAATACAAACAGCTGGAAGATCGTCTCAATGCTATGGAGATTCAGCAAATACCTGGCTTGGACTTTGAAGAATTAGGGCTGGTTTTTGGCGTGATCATCCCACCAAAATTCAAGTTTCCCACGTTCTCTAAATATGACGGTGTCTCCTGCCCTAAGTTGCACTTAAGGTCCTATGTCAGGAAGATCTAGCCTCACACTACCGACCGAAAGTTATGGGTCCATTTCTTCCAAGAAAGTTTAGTTGGCACGCAATTGGAGTGGTTCTACCAGCTAGAAAGAACAGACATTCATACCGGGGAAGACTTGGTTGCTGCTTTCTACAAGAAGTACCAATACAATGCTGACCTCACTCTAACTCGTACACAACTTCAAATCATGTCTATGGGTTCTAGCAAAGGCTTCAAAGAATATTCCCCAAAATGGAGGGATCTAGCTGGCAGGGTACAACCTCCTCCGAATGATCGGGAAATGGTAGATATGTCCATGGGATCTCTGACATGCCCGTTCTTTAATCTGCTGATAGGAGTTCCTCATATGGATTCATAGAGATGGTTCTGACTGGAGAAATGATCGAAAGTGGTATCAAGAGTGGGAAGATCCCGATGGTTGCGTCTTCTAATGCTGAGAAGAAGGCACTTGCTGGTAAGAGGGAAGCCAATGTTGTGTATGGCCAGAAGGGTCGTAATAAGGCAGACGACCACAATCAATCTGTGGGGGCAATACTGGTCTCTAATCCTATGCCTATGCAACGACACCAACAGGGGAGTCAACGTAAATAGGTCACGCCTAAGAGACAGTTCTCCAAAATCAACATGTCACTAGCTCAAGAGTTACAACACATGTTGAAGGCAGGGTTGATTACGTTAAAGGCTCCTCTACAGAACCCCAATACTTTTTTTACCAGTTACCACCCTAATGAAAGGTGTGCATACCATTCTGATAGCCCTGGACATGATACAAATAGCTCTTGGGCTCTGAAGAACAAAATTCAGGATATGATTGATGCCAAGGAGATCGAATTTGGACCTCCAGAGACTCAAAAATTGGTCACTTCTCCTAGGCCAAATCATTGATAACGTCCAATTCATTTTTTATTTTTCTTTTGTAATATCATTTATTATTCAAACAATTACTATTATGCTAAACTTTGGTTTTCCCATTAACGCATCGCATATGTTTGTCTTGAATGATTTCTTGTCATTTTATTTAAATTGTTTTCTTTCTTCCTTTACGTGATATTCGACTCTCGATTAAAAAGCTATAAGCCTTTAGAGGGAGGATGATGAAAATGATATCATAATCTCTACAATATGCTTTTGAACAGACCTTGCTGATGATGTACATGCGTTGTTTCAAGTCCCAAACAGTGGAGTTATAAGGAAGATAATCCCTAGTCAACCCCTTTGAGCCAAAGAAGTAGGAGTTTTTCTTTTCACACAAATTAAAACCCTTAATCATTGTTAGAACAAAGTTTGGTTCTAATCATATCTTAGAGTTTTGATGATAACAATGAAATAAATTTTGTCATATTTATTTTACACTCTGACTTGTATGTTCTCTAAGTTCAGATGATGTTCTGACTTATGCATCTTAGAAAGAAACATCATTCTACGCAAATATAAAGCAAACTCAGAAGGAAGCACTCCAAAGTAAACTCAGATGAAGAGCAATCCTAAGCAACCTATGGTTAAGCTAGCTGAAGCAAAGATCTGATAGAAGCACGCTGAAAGAAACATCTGATAAATGAAAGATTAAAGCAAACTCTGATGAATACATATTGAAGAATACTCTGATAGAAGAAAAGATCAAGTAAACTCTGAAATGGAAACGCTGCAAGCAAACACTTCAACTTCCAGAGAAAATCTCTGACAATACCGTTAGTTATTAAATGCTAAGACGGCTAACACACTCAAGTGTACTATGCGCACGAGCATTGGAAACGTAAAGACCAAGCCAACACGCAACACTCAACACGCATCATTGCAAACACGCTTCATTAAATGCATGCACTATCATCAAGGCATTAACGGTCAAGAATTGGAAGCTATATATAGAAGACCTTTTGTTTCAAATAACGGTTACTTACTTACGTGAAATATACTTACACTCATTATTTTCATACTTGTAAACTAATACTGTATAGTGGGTAGTGTAGCGGTAGAAATGTTTAAGACTAAGCCATTGGATTGACTAGACTTTATACAAATAAAATCTCCACCGCGCTTTATTGTTTCCAAAGGAATGGGAAAAGAGCTAATAACCCAAAAAATGGGGAAAGATTCAAGGTAAGGGGGTTGGTTATGCAAAGGGAAGGTATTAGCACCCTAAACATCTATGGTACTCCGCAGGAACCTCTTTGAAAAATCTGTATATTTTGGTTATAAAAAATGTGTTATATATAAAATGGATGGTGGAGGTGAGAAAAGAAATATTTTTATGATTTTTGCACCCTCCGCGGTTGCGAACCTTTAGTGTCTACGTACCACCTTTCGTGCAATAGGGGATCAGGGTACACATAGTTCCTCTTTTAAAAACTTGAAACACAAGTGTGTTGGTTAATTTTATGAGATAAGACATCATCATCATTGTCCGTGTGGAAAACATACTTACTACCCACAATCATGAGAAAGGTGAATTTGCATCATCTCAAAGTAGAGGATATGGCTTGGATTTTAAAATCAACAATGCTTCACTCAACACCCAAGTGGAAAATATCTCTCTTTACGACATATTGTAGAAGTGTAATTGTTTGCATCACTACAAGGATTGACAAGAGTTTAATCTTTTAAGAAAAGTTTTTAAAATAAAAACCCAAAGTGGAAAAAATGGTTTGAAATGAGATTGATTAACTTTTAGTCTTCTCACAAAAATGTCAAGGTATTATTAAATTGATTGAAATTTATTTATGAAAATATTTTGAAAATGCATGGACCTAAGTCCAAGTTTATTATGAAAGTGTTTCAAGTTTAGAAATAAGAAGAGTTTTTGAAAGGAGGGAGAAGATTTTTGAAATTAAAGAAGATGGGAGGAGAAGAAGAGACTATCCTAAATCATAAGGTAAAAGCAAGGGATAAGAACCATCTAACCAACAAGAAGCCAATACTTGACATTATGAGTCAATATAAAATTCCCATTCTTTGGATTGAAACCAAGCAAGCAAAGATACTAGACCTCTTGAGAGAACCAAACTTCAAGTATATTAAGTCTTCGGAAAAATTGGGCAGAGTAACGGCTGTATACGGGTGAATTCCAGATTACAAACAAAGTATGTAATCACAAAATCCTGCACACAAAACAAACAAACAACCCAATGTCCTGAGGTAAACCTCAAGAACTCCAGACAAAATATTAAATAAAGTCATAAAGTCTCCAAGATGGGCCAAGGTCTCTAATCCTAAGTCCAAGAAGTCCAATATTCCATAATGCCAAGGATAGTAACCAAATAGTCCAAGTATCATTAAAGATTTTTATGGTTCATGTTGATTATTAGGTATCTTTTAAAGGAAAAGAAAAGCTCAAGTGAGCAAAATAAAAATGACATAAAAGTAAATGCTCAAGTGAGCAAAAAATAAAAAAAAAATGGCATAAGAATAAATGCTCAAGTGAGCAAAAAAAATAAAAATGGCATGGAATGTAAATGCTTAAATTAAATGGTACATAAAGCATATAAAATAAAAGCATAAAGTAAAGTCAATTGTTAGAAATTAGTGGTTAGTTGGATGACCATCTTGAAACTTGCATTTGGAACTAATTAGAGGATTGGTAGAACAAAAGCCTCCACACAACAAGTTGCATTTGCTTTTTGTCAAGTATATCATCCATTTTGGAATCCTCAAAAGTAACATTTAATGATCAACGATGTTTAAGTGGTCCGCGTTGACCAAAGGTGTTGTAGATCCATTAGAGGATTGATAGAACCAAAGCCTCCACACAATGAATCTCAAGGTTATTGGATGAAAGAGATCAAATTAACATACTTGGGCTTACAATCATAAGTTTGGGCCACAAATGATCATTTATTCGAATCGGGACAAAATTTAGCGCTATGTTAAGCAATCGTAAGTGGACTTATGTAGAAGTCGCACCTATTTTGAGGTCGGTCAATAGCCATCTATGTACTTCATTTTGGATAAATGATATAGAGATCACCATCCCTTAACATGTAGCAAAATTAAAAAATAAAGGGATAAGATGAAGAGGGAGGGCAATGATAATCTAATTTGGATCACCATTTCAAAATTCTTTCATCTTTAAATTCAAAGCACCAAAAAATGAATTAAATAATTCACTCTTAGGTAGATTTGAATTGATGAACATTTATCCAACTTCATCTACATCACAAAGTCCATTGAGTTTAAAGACAAATTGGACATTTAAAATTGTAATCCAAATTATCCATCAAAGAGAGTGAGCAGAAAAATGTTTGAGTCAAAACAGCCCTAAAATAAGGCAGAAAAAAGTATTTTTTGACACTGTTGCAATTGATTGTGCTTTGACAGCAACCTATTGCATCAGTGCAGTTTTTTTTCAAATCAACTTTCTGTGACAAACAATTGCAATGTTACAACAATTGATTGCAACCTGTTAAAATCAGTCGAAAAACAGCATCTCAAGGATCAAATTCTTGTTCCAACTTTTCATCAAACACCTTATGATCATGGATCCAATTGAGCATGAAAATTCCATCAAATTATGAGAAAATAGCACTAATGGAATCATAAAACAATGCTCAATGAATCAAAACCAGAAATCCACAAGATCACATTGTGAAAGATAATAATCCAACTTACCAAAGGTAGAATTAGAGAATTATCAAACAACTTCCAGAATTCGCTTCAATTCAACAACAAGAATCAATTACCAAAGCTTGAATGTAGAGAATTTATGAAGAAAAAAGTGTTTGGATGAAGGTTTAGCTCAAAGATTAGTAAGCTTCAATGCAAAGCTTACTGTCCTTTTGAAAATGGAGCTTTGAGTGAATTTGGTAGATGAAAAGAATTGAGAGATTTTTTAGCAAGATGATTTTGGCTATCAAAAGCTTGTGATTTGAATGAAATGAGGTCTCTATTTATAGAGTTTTAGGTTTGGGATTAGTGGTAATTTGATAATTGATTCTTGGAGCCAAAATTGAATTAATGATATAATTTTCAAATTATGCAGAAAAAAAATTGGAGCCAAAAAGATGACAGATTTGAAATTGCTGGCTTTTTTTCAAAAATCATGTGCATTTTGCTGCTATGAGTCGATACATGGATCGTATGCATCGACACATCCCAGTTGTATAACACAGCATGTGTCTATACACGCCTCTATGTGTCGATACATACTATTCTTCAATACATTACAGAATCAAACAATCTGCATGAGTCAATACATAACACGTATGTGTCGACACATGCTAGTTATACAAACAGGATGAGTCGATACATAACATGCATGTGTCGACACATGCTAGTTATACAAACAGGATGAGTCGATACATAACATGCATGTGTCGACACATGCTAGTTATACAAACAGGATGAGTCGATACATACATGCATGTGTCGACACATGCTAATTATACACAACAGGATGAGTCGATACATACCTTTATGGGTCGATGCATGTTGTCTTTCGCCACAATACAGAATCAATCAACTTGCATGAGTTCGACACAAACCTCTATGGATCAATACAAGATGCCTTTCGACATAATACATGATCAATCAATGAGTATGAGTTCGACACAAGCCTTTATGGATCCATATAAGCTTCCTTTTGACACAATACATGATCAATCAATTTGCAAAACCTTATTTGTTGGATGCTTCGACTTGGTACCTACAAAACACAATTTTGCAAAGACAAGGACAAATATTTTTTTTGTATTTTGGTTAGAGGTTAATTAACAACACATATACAAAATACACAACTAAAGTGCTTGGAGATTCCTTAAGAGCAAACTTAAAGATAGGAGATAGAGAAAAGAGGAAGAACCAACCCTAATGTGATTTTGTTATGGTCGAGTTTACATGATATGATAGGGGAATCTTATGGGAAAAAATTGGGGTACAACAGGTAGATCTTAAGAATTGGGCAAAAATATTACTGATAAATCACAGTTGTGATAAAGCTTTTTAGAAGCAAATATGTTTCACAATTATTAAGAGATAAGTCTGTAAGTATTCCTTGAGAGACCGGTTGGGTCATATTTCTCAAGAGGGCTAGGACTAGTTTGAGTCTTAGAGGTGTCAGTCACTTGGAGTTGGCTTGTGCATTATATTGTTAGTCACATTTGTTTGGTTGTGCATTTGTAATCAGTTTGATTATAGTGGATTAAGTCCTCGTTGAGAGAGGAGAAATCACCTTGGCGGGTGGACTGGAGTAGTTTGAGTTTTAAACGAACCGGGATAAAAATACTAGTGTCCTTCCATTAGTATTGCGCAAGAAAAAGGAAAAATTTATTCAACCCCCCCCCCCCACCTTCTGAGTGTTTTCTCACCCTTCAATTGGCATCAGAGCTCTAGCTCTGGGTGTAAACACCTAACAGTGTCAGAAAAAGATCTAGAAGGAAAATACTATGGCATCTGAACAAAACAACAACAACTGCACCAAACCTCTTGTAGTTGATGGAGAAGACTTTGAATATTGGAAGGATAGAGTAGAAAGCTTCTTTATAGGTCATGATGCTGATCTATGGGATTTGGTCCTATATGGGTACACTCATCTAGAGGATAAAGACGGAAACAAAATTGAGAGAAAGAACATGGATAAACAACAGATTATAGATTTCAAGAATCACCCCAGAGCCAGAAACATCTTTCTGAGTGCTATCTCTAAAAATGAATATGAGAAAATCACCAACAGAGATACAGCACATGACATGTTTTAATCCCTCAAGATGACTCGTGAAGGAAATGCTCAAGTAAAAGAGACAAAAGCTTTGGCTCTCACCCAGAAGTATGAAGCATTCAAAATGGAAGAAAATGAGTCTATTGAAGCTATGTTCTCGAGATTCCAAACTCTGATTGACGACGTCTTGAGAGTTATGAACAAAGGATACACCAAGGCAGACCATGTTAAGAAAATTATCATAAGTCTACCCAGAAGATGGGCACCTATGGTCACTACATTCAAAGTGTCAAAAGATCTGAATGATGTTTCCCTTGAAGAACTTATCAGTGCTTTAAGGAGTCACGAGATAGAACTTGATGAACATGAGCCTCAGAAGAAAGGTAAGTCTGTAGCTCTTAAATCAATTAAAATTTTTGAAACTAACGCTTTGCAGGAAGAAGAAGGAAACTCTGAAGATGCTGCATCAGAAGAAGATGAGTTATCTCTGCTCTCCAGAAGGATCTATCAGATGTGGAAGCATAGACAAAAGAAGTTCAGGAACTACAAAAGGTCAGAAGATAAACCAAAATCTTCTGGACATAAGAAGTCAAGAAGAAGAGATATAGTTTGCTATGAATGCAAAGAACCTGGACACTACAGAAGTGACTATCCTAAGCTACAAAAAGAAAGACCAAAGAAAAAGTTTGGAAGAAAGAAAGGCATGATGGCCACCTGGGATGATTCAGAATCTTTTGAAGTTGAATCTGACTCAGAAGATGAACACACTAATCTAGCGTTTATGGCTACCACAGCAGATGACGATGACTCAGAATCTGACTCAGAACCAAAAGAGGTATTCTCTGAATTTTCTAGAATTGAACTTGCTGAAAGCTTATCTGAACTGCTTGAAAACTACAGTAAACTAAAAATCAAATACAAGAAACTCAAAAAGAATCTTGCATCTGACTTTGAGAAACTTGAAACAGAAAACTCTGAACTTAAAGAAAACATTTTTAAAATCAAAGAGGATGTTAATAAATTTGAAAAGAATTCTATTTCAGATTCTGCTTCAAGTTCAAAAGATATTCTAAAAGAATATGACTCTAGTTTTCAAACGTTTTTTGCTAAAAGCATGGATACAAGAAAAATGGCTTCAATGATCTATGGTGTTAGTGGAAATGACAGAAGAGGTATTAGATATAAAGCTCCCAGAGGTAAAGAAATATATAAACCTAAGCCCGTTAAGGAAATGGTTATATCATATAAACCACTACACAAACAATTTAGTTTTGGGCACACACATGATATCAAATACACTTCTCACTCTGAAAATTCTTATGCAAAATCAAAGTTCAATCTGAACTATAGAAACTCTAACCAAAAAGGTCCCAAAAAGAAATGGGTACCTAAGGAGAAAATAATCTATGTTGCAGATATCCTTAACAACCCAGTTGAAACACCAGTCATGGTACCTGGACTCTGGATGCTCGCGTCATATGACGGGAAGAAAGTCTATGTTCCAAAGTCTGGAACTTAAATCTGGAGGTGATGTCAAATTTGGAGGAAATCAAAAAGGAAAGATTATTGGTTCTGGAACCATTGGAAACGATAACCTTCCCTCTATAACTAATGTTCTATTAGTTGAAGGATTAGCGTATAACTTGTTGTCCATAAGTAAATTAAGTGACAACGGTTATGACATTATCTTTAATCAAAAATCCTGTAGAGCTGTTACTCAAAAATATGGAACAATCCTTTTTACTGGTAAGAGAAAGAACAAAATCTATAAAATTAATCTTTCTGATCTTAAATCTCAAAATGTAAAATGCCTTATGTCTGTTAGCGATGAGCAATGGGTCTGGCACAAAAGATTGGGACAAGTTAGCATGAGAAGAATATCTCAAATTAACAAACTCAATCTGGTCAGAGGACTTCCAAATCTGAAGTTTAACTCAGAAGCTCTGTGCGAAGCTTGTCAGAAAGGAAAATTTTCAAAACCTTCTTTTAAGTCAAAAAATGTTGTCTCTTCCTCTAGGCCGTTGGAACTTCTTCATATTGATCTGTTTGGACCAGTTAAAAATGCATCCGTCAGAGGAAAGAAGTATGGATTGGTAATTGTTAATGACTACAATAGATGGACATGGGTTAAGTTTTTAAAACATAAGGATGAGTCACATTCTGTGTTCTTCGACTTCTGCATCCAAGTTCAAAATGAAAAAGATTTTAGAATCATAAAAGTTAGAAGTGAACATGGAGGAGAATTTGAAAATCATTATTTTGAAAAGTTTTTTAAATAAAATGGCATTTCTCATGATTTCTCTTGTCCTAGAACTCCCCAACAAAATGGAGTTGTAGAACGAAAGAATAGAACTTTGCAAGAAATGACCAGAACCATGATTAGTGAAACTAATATGGCTAAACACTTTTGGGCAGAAGCTGTGAACACAGCATGTTATATTCAAAATAGAGTCTCTATAAGACCTATTCTTGAAAAGACTCCTTATGATTTGTGGAAAAACAGAAAACCCAACGTTTCATATTTCCATCCTTTTGGATGCACTTGCTATATTCTGAATACTAAAGATAATCAGAACAAGTTTGATTCTAAGGCACAAAAGTGTTTTCTGCTTGGATATTCTGAAAGCTTAAAAGGCTATTGGGTATACAACATAAAAACTCTGATTGTTAACGAATCAATCAAAGTCAGATTTGATGATAAGCTTGGCCAGCAAAAGCCAAAGCAAAATGAAAATTCTGCAGGTACAGAAGATCATCTTACAAACTCTGAAGAGTCAGAAGAAAAAGACAACTCAGAAGATCCTCCTATTGAAAATGCTTTGGAAAACCTAAGAGTTTTTTTAACAATCCTCACAAAATAAATTCCCCAGAATCACATCAGCAAATCCAGAAAATGTGATTATAGGAAAGAAAGAAGATCCCATCAGAACAAGATCTTCCTTCAGAAACAATGAAGAATCACTATTTGGATTGGTCTCTCTGATTGAGCCAACTTCAATAGAGGAAGCTCTGCAAGATAATGATTGGATCCTAGTAATGCAAGAAGAATTAAATCAATTTTCAAGAAATGATGTGTGGGATCTTGTTCCAAAACCTAAAGGATTTAATATCATTGGATATAAATGGGTCTTCAGAAACAAGCTAAATGAGCAAGGAGAGGTTGTCAGAAACAAGGCACGACTGGTTGCTCAGGGTTATAGTCAACAAGAAGGAATTGATTATAATGAAACCTTTGCCCTAGTCGCCAGGTTAGAATCAATTAGATTGTTAATTTATTTTGTTGTTCAACACAACATCTCATTATATCAAATGGATGTTAAAAGTTCTTTTTTAAATGGTTACATAGAAGAAGAAGTTTATGTCCACCAACCTCGGGGTTTTGATGACTCAAAGTTTCCAGAACATGTTTTTAAATTGAAAAAGTCTTTGTACGGTCTGAAACAAGCTCCCAAGGCTTGGTATGAACGTCTGAGTAATTTTCTATTAGAAAAGAATTTTACCAGAGACAAATTGGACACAACTTTATTTAGAAAAACATTTAAAAATGACATTTTAATCTGTCAAATATATGTTGATGATATTATTTTTGGAACTTCTAATGTCTCTCTTGGAAGAGAATTTGTTCAGTCTATGCAGGCTGAATTTGAGATGAGCATGATGGGAGAACTAAAATTCTTTCTGGGAATTCAAATAAATCAGATTCCAGAAGGTACTTACATACATCATACAAAGTATGTTAAAGAACTTTTAAAGAACTTCTGAATTCTGGGAAAAGATGAGGTAAGTAAGAAGGTAGATCAGAAACTCTACAGAAGTATGATTGGATCTCTTCTCTATTTGAATGCATCTAGACCAATTATTCTATTCAGTGTATGTTTATGTGCTAGATTCCAATCAGATCCTAGAGAATCTCACTTAACTGTTGTTAAGCGAATTCCGAGGTATCTGAAAGGTACTACTAACCTTGGACTGTGTTACAGAAGATCCAAAGATTTTAAACTAGTAGGTTATTGTGATGCTGACTTTGCTAGAGATAGAATAGAATGCAAAAGAACCTCTGGAAGCTATTAGTTTCTGGGTGATAACGTCATCTCATGGTACAGCAAGAAGAAAGCCAATATTGCACTATCAACCACTGAAGTTGAATATATATCTGCTGGTAGATGTAGCACTCAGATGATCTGGATGAAGAGCCAGTTGGAAGATTATCATCTACATGAAAGTAAGATTCCTATCTTCTGTGATAATACCTCTGCTATTTGTCTTTCAAAAAATCACATCCTACATTCTAAGGCAAAACATATAGAAATTAAACATCATTTCATAAGGGACTACATTCAGAAGGGAGTTTTAAACTTAAATTTTGTAGACACAGACCATCAATGGGCTGACATTTTTACTAAACCCCTTGCTGAAGATAGATTCAAATTCATTCTGAAAAACATCAGCATGGAATCTTGTCCTGAATGAAAATATTTTTTCTTCTATATGTGTTTCCAAAATGTTCTGAAATGAATGTTCTGATTGACTGCTCTTCAGAAGTTAGAAGAGGAGTTACATCAAAAGCCATTCATCACGTTCTGAAATGTGTCTAAAGTTTCATTACTATAATGGTCAGAAGTTCATTATATTAAACCAGCTGTCTCACGCTACCCTCAGAAGTTGAACGCGTGTTTCGGTTCTGAAAGGTCACGCATGCGTGCACTGCTATTGAGACGCTGTTCCTAGGTAACTGTTCAGATTTTAGCAAAATCACGCATCCCCTTAATGTCAAATCTCATTAATTGCTTGTAATTATTATGTTTTTAAATCGTTTCAATTCTTAAACTGCTCATTAATTTAAAGATTCTTTTTAGCTATAAATACCCTTGCAAAATCCCTATTCTATTTTTTACTCTCTTTCTCAAACTTCAACCGCCTCTGCATTTTTGTGCAAACTCTATCAACTCCCCTCTCAAAATTCTAAACCTAAACGTTCAAATGGATTCATCTTCATCTCCCTTCTCAAGCATTCTTGTATCCTCATGCAGCGCTCAACAAGCTGAAAGGTATGTCACTCCTGAGAGAACAACGATGATTGTAACACCCCAGTTTTAATTATTTGATCTATTTTAATGGGAAAATTATTTTATTGGAGTTAATAAAATAAAAGAATTATTCATTTTTGAATATTTGAAGAGAATAAAAGAGATAAGAAAATATTGGGTTTTTAAGTTATTGGGCTTGGATGTCGTTAGTAAAGAGTGGGGGTGCAAAAGAAATAAGGATATGTTTTGGAACTTAAGTTATTTTTCTCATTATTCACGATAACACAGAATTTGGGAAATTTGGGGAAGCAGAGCTCTGAAGGTACGAAGAACGAAGAACATTGCTCAAGAGTTCAAAGCTGCAATTTGATAAGGTAAGGGGGGCTACTACTCAATTTATATTTGCTTATGGGTTTAGATGCAATTGGTTGGGTAATCGTAGGATAACCCCATTTTCTATGATGTTTTTAGGGATTGATAACTTTAGGGTCAAATCTTGTTAGAAAAGGTTTAGGTTCCCAAATTTTATGAATCAATTAAGGATTTTAGGTTCCTATGGTGGATTTGGAGGTTTTGTACTGCATTGCACTACCGGAGAAAGGTATTTTCGTGCAAAAATATGGGTATATGAGCTGCTGCAGGAACAGAAATTTTGGGTTCGCGCTCATCAACACGGGCCGTGTGGATTCACACGGGCACCCGTGTTGATTCATTGTGTTGGCAGAAAAAATGTGTTTCCAGACACATTTCAACACAGGCCGTGTTGATTCACACGGGTGCCCGTGTTGATCCCCTGTATTGGCAAAATAACGTGTTTCTGGACACATTTCCACATGGGCAGTGTTGATTTACACGGGCCCCCGTGTTAAACCTCCTGTGTTGGTTTCTAAACTCTGTTTTCTGTGCATGCTGTTATGTACGGATTGATCCTGTTTTGATGTGCAGTGTTTGACATGTTTTGAATATGTGTTTATTGATTTCCTAGTGTCGATTGATGCTTGTATCGAATAACGATTGTATGTTATGATACCAACACTATATGGATTTTATTGTCATGCTTTTAGATGATGTATCAAGCATGAATTATGATATAACTTGATATGATTGATGTTTAATAGTATGCTGAGTGATTACATGCTATCCATATCCTGTTATGATTGATGTTTGTTGATGTTGCATGATATGTTGATTGATGTTAATAGTATGCTGAGTGTTACATACTTTACATATCATGTTGCATTTGTTAATTCCCATTGTGTGGAATTAACATGGTGGCCAATATACGTGTCCGCGATTTAATGGAACGTTGAGGTGGTAGCCGTGTCCGCGATATAATGGAACGGTGAGTTATCCGTGACCCGAGATTTAATGGGGCGGTAAAATGGTACCACGTGCATGGGTGTGTTGCATTATATTGAATATAACATGAATGGATGATTTTCCAATGTTGTATTTAATTGATTGTATGCATATATTGCTGCCAAATTGTTAATGACGTTTGATGTTAATTATAAGTATGAAAGGTGATATATTATGAATATACGAATTGTAAAGGTTTTCGTAAACTATGAAACATGCTAACTGTTTGGGTGATGCTTATGGTTTTCTGAATTGATTGTTATGAACGTATAATCAAATGTATAGTTGGGATGCTCACCCTTACTGTTGAATATTTCAGATTGAGGAGCTTCGTTCAGGTGCTTGGCGAAGGCTTGTTGTTTCTAGTTTATTTCCGTATAAGTATTGTCCGGGTCATGCTCTGATAGTTGTAACTCCGGGAACGTTTGTTTGTCGAGCTGCTTTAGTCAGACTCGTTTATTTCCTTATGTGTGTTATAATATGATGTTGATATTTTCCAGGTGATAATCCCTGATGATTTTGAAAATATTATAACATTGGTTTTGTTAATTAAATTATTCCGCTGTGTAAAACATGTATGAGTTGCTTCTATGTTATGCATGACAGGAACTTGTTTTTATTAAAAGAGAATTGTGACATCCTCGTTAATACATGTACTCTGAAATTATGATTTTAATTATTTGTGAATTTTTGTTCGGGGTTTTAGAGGGTGTTACAATAGTGGTATCAGAGCATAGTCGGTCGCTGCGACCAGAGTCTTGAGTCAGTCATTCCTTTTGTATGCGACTAGTGCAAGGTAACACTGTCGATACTGTATTCTGATGAGGAGTATGTTTTAATTCTCAGGAATATGGCTGGAAGAGGTAACGGACGAAATGATGCTGCACTCGCTGAGGCTTTGGGGATGTTAGCTGGTGTACTTGCTGGAAATCCAAATGGAGGCGTGATTGGTGCTGATAGGCAATTGGGGAACTTCCAAAGGAACAATCCTCCGTTGTTCAAAGGTACACATGACCCTGAAGGTGCTCAGAAGTGGCTGAAGGAAATCGAAAGGATTTTCCGTGTGATTGATTGTGCTGAAGATCTGAAGGTCAGATATGGTACGCATATGTTGGCAGAAGAGGCCGACGACTGGTGGGTTGCAACAAGGACTGAAATGGTTCAGGATGTAGAGGCATTGACTTGGGCTAACTTCAGAAGGGCTTTTCTGAGGAGGTACTTTCCTGAAGATGTTGGGGGAAGAAAGGAAATTGAGTTTTTGGAGCTTAAGCAGGGCAATCTGACAGTTAGTGAGTATGCTACTAAGTTCACATAATTGGCAAAGTATTATGCGCACTACGACAATGATGAGGCTGGAGAATTCTCTAAATGTATCAAATTTGAGAATGGTCTCCGAGATGAGATTAAGCAGGGAATCAGGTACCAGCGTATTCGTAGATTTTCTGATCTGGTAGATTGTAGCAGGATCTTGGAAGAAGATATTACCAAGACTAGGTCGTCTCACTCTCGTGGGGCTGTTGATAAAAGAGGAAAGCAACATATGGACCGTGGCAAGCCATATGGTAGAGATAACCAGAGATCAGGTGGTTGGAAAAGGCCTAGTGGGGGAGATTCTAAGGCTCCTATCAAATGCTACAGGTGTGGTGAGTCTGGTCATCACATTCGAGATTGCAAGAGTGATGAGAAGAAGTGCTATAAATGTGGAAAGACTGGTCATTTGTCTAGTGATTGCAAAGGGAAGCCTGTTACTTGTTACAATTGTGGCGAAGAAGGTCACATTCGTCCGCAGTGTCCAAAACCTAAGAAGGATCAGTCAGGTGGAAAAGTGTTCGCTTTGTCGGGATCTGAGACTACTCCAGAGGATCGATTGATTAAAGGTACGTGTTTTATTCGTGGCACACCTTTAGTTGCCATTATTGATACTGGTGCAACTCATTCTTTCATTTCCTTGGATTGTGCTTAGAGGTTGAAACTGGACATATCTGGTATGCGAGGTAGCATGGTTGTTGATACTCCTGCATCGGGTTCAGTGACAACTTCACTTGTATGTAGGAATTGTCCTATTGAGATTTTTGGTAGAGGTTTCGGTATAGATTTAGTGTGCCTACCGCTTGAACAAATTGATATTATCCTTGGGATGAACTGGTTGGAATTCAACCGGGTTCATCTGAACTGTTTTGCCAAGACGGTGATTTTTCCAGAAGCAGTTGGTGTCGATAATTTGACTATGACTGCTAGGCAGGTACAAGAAGCAATGGAAGACGGTGCTAATGTGTTTATGTTACTTGCTTCGTTAGATGCAACAGGAAAGGTCAAGAGTGGGGAATTGCCAGTGGTGTGTGATTTTCCAGAAGTCTTTCCTGATGATGTTGGTGAGTTACCTCCTGAGAGAGAAGTGGAATTTTCTATAGATTTGATTCCTGGTACGAGACCGGTGTCGATGGCGCCCTATCGTATGTCTGCGTCTGAGTTGGCTGAATTGAAGAGTCAATTGGAAGATTTACTGGAGAAGAAGTTTATTCGTCCAAGTGTTTCGCCTTGGGGTGCTCCGGTATTGTTGGTCAAGAAGAAAGAAGGTTCTATGAGACTGTGTGTTGATTACAGGCAATTGAACAAAGTAACCATTAAAAATCGGTATCCTTTACCGAGGATTGATGATTTAATGGATCAGCTAATTGGAGCCAGTGTATTCAGTAAGATTGACTTGAGATCTGGATATCATCAGATTCGTGTGAAAACGGAAGATATTCAAAAGACTGCTTTTCGAACGAGGTATGGGCATTATGAATATTCTGTTATGCCGTTCGGAGTTACTAATGCACCTGGTGTTTTCATGGAATATATGAACAAGATTTTTCATCCGTATCTGGATAAGTTTGTTGTGGTTTTTATTGATGACATTCTGATTTATTCCAAGAATGACGAAGAACATGCGGAACATCTCAGAATTGTGTTAGAGTTGTTGAAAGATAAGAAGTTGTATGCAAAGTTGTCCAAATGTGAGTTCTGGCTGAATGAAGTTAGTTTTCTTGGACATGTAATTTCTAAGAATGGTATTGCAGTGGATCCTACGAAAGTAGAAGCAGTATCTCAGTGGGAAGCGTCGAAGACTGTTTCTGAAATCAGAAGTTTTCTTGGTCTTGCAGGTTATTACAGAAAGTTTATCGAAGGATTCTCAAAGTTAGCATTGCCGTTGACAAAGTTGACTCGTAAGGGACAAGCGTTTATTTGGGATTCTGATTGTGAGAAAGGTTTCCAAGAATTGAAGCGGAGATTGACTAGTGCTCCTATTCTGATTTTGCCGAATTCGGTGGAATCTTTTGTGGTCTATTGTGATGCATCTCTGTTGGGTTTAGGTGGTGTTTTAATGCAGAATCAACAGGTAGTTGCGTATGCTTCGAGACAGTTGAAGGTTCATGAAAGGAACTATCCTACTCATGACTTAGAGTTGGCAGCAGTTGTGTTTGTCTTGAAATTGTGGAGACATTATCTGTATGGTTCGAGATTTGAAGTGTATAGTGATCATAAGAGTTTGAAGTATCTTTTCGATCAGAAAGAGCTCAATATGAGGCAAAGAAGGTGGTTGGAATTTCTCAAAGATTATGATTTTGGTTTGAATTACCATCCTGGTAAGGCAAATGTGGTTGCAGATGCTTTGAGCAGGAAATCCTTGCATATGTCTATGATGATGATTCGTGAATTGGATTTAATTGAACAATTCCGAGATTTGAGTTTAATTTGTGAAAGTACTCCGAAGTGTGTTTGTTTGGGTATGTTGAAACTTACTAGTGGTATTCTAGAAGAGATCAGGATCGGGCAGAAATCCGATGTTAATTTAGTTGATAAATTGACATTGATCAACCAAGGTCAAGGTGGTGAGTTTAGAATTGATGAAAATGATGTTATGAGATTTGGCAATAGAGTTTGTGTTCCTGATGTCGCAGAAATCAAGAAGAGTATATTAGAGGAAGGACATCGCAGTGGGATGAGTATTCATCCGGGTGCCACGAAAATGTATCATGATTTGAAGAAATTGTTTTGGTGGCCGGGAATGAAAAAGGAAATAGCTGAATTTGTGTATGCATGTTTAATCTGTCAGAAATCGAAGATTGAGCATCAGAAGCCGTCTGGATTTATGCAACCGATGTTTATTCCAGAATGGAAGTGGGATAGTATTTCTATGGACTTTGTATCCGGGTTGCCGAGGACTCCTAAGAATTATGAAGCGATATGGGTTGTTGTGGATAGACTGACTAAGTCTGCTCATTTTATACCGGTGCGAATGGATTACTCAATGGAGAGATTGGCACAGTTATATATTGAGAAAATAGTGAGTTTGCATGGAGTTCCTTCTAGTATTGTGTCAGATAGAGATCCGAGGTTCACTTCGAAATTTTGGGAAGGATTGCAGAAGGCCTTGGGTACTAAATTGAGGTTGAGTTCAGCTTATCATCCTCAGACTGATGGACAGACGGAGAGGACGATTCAATCGTTAGAAGATTTATTGCGTGCTTGTGTTCTAGAGAAGGGTGGAGCTTTGGATAGCTATTTGCCATTGATTGAATTTACTTATAACAATAGTTACCATTCGAGTATTGGTATGGCTCCGTTTGAGGCATTGTATGGTAGACGGTGTAGAACGCCTTTGTGTTGGTATGAATCTGGAGAAAGTTCAATAATTGGGCCAGAGATGGTTCAGCAGACTACTGAAAAGATCAAATTGATTCAAGAAAAGATGAGAGCTTCTCAGAGTCGTCAGAAAAGTTATCATGATAAGAGGAGGAAGAATTTAGAATTCAGTGCTGGAGATCATGTGTTTATGAGAGTTACTCCGATGACGGGTATTGGTCGAGCGTTGAAATCCAAGAAGTTGACTCCACGTTTTATTGGTCCATTTCAGATTACGGAAAGAGTTGGAGAAGTTGCTTATCGTATTGCTTTACCTCCGAGACTTGCGAATTTGCACGATGTTTTTCATGTTTCTCAGTTGAGGAGATACATTCCAGACCCATCTCATGTAATCCAAATAGATGATGTACAGATGAGAGATAACCTGACAGTAGAAACATTGCCTATGAGGATAGAAGATCGAGAAGTGAAACAGTTAAGAGGTAAAGAGATAGCATTAGTGAAGGTTGCTTGGGGAGGTCCAGCAGATGGAAATATCACTTGGGAGCTGGAGAGCCAGATGAAAGAGGCTTATCCGTAACTATTCGTCTAAGGTATGTTTTCGAGGACGAAAACTCTTTTAGTGGGGGAGAGTTGTAACACCCCAGTTTTAATTATTTGATCTATTTTAATGGGAAAATTATTTTATTGGAGTTAATAAAATAAAAGAATTATTCATTTTGGAATATTTGAAGAGAATAAAAGAGATAAGAAAATATTGGGTTTTTAAGTTATTGGGCTTGGATGTCGTTAGTAAAGAGTGGGGGTGCAAAAGAAATAAGGATATGTTTTGGAACTTAAGTTATTTTTCTCATTATTCACGATAACACAGAATTTGGGAAATTTGGGGAAGCAGAGCTCTGAAGGTACGAAGAACGAAGAACATTGCTCAAGAGTTCAAAGCTGCAATTTGATAAGGTAAGGGGGGCTACTACTCAATTTATATTTGCTTATGGGTTTAGATGCAATTGGTTGGGTAATCGTAGGATAACCCCATTTTCTATGATGTTTTTAGGGATTGATAACTTTAGGGTCAAATCTTGTTAGAAAAGGTTTAGGTTCCCAAATTTTATGAATCAATTAAGGATTTTAGGTTCCTATGGTGGATTTGGAGGTTTTGTACTGCATTGCACTGCCGGAGAAAGGTATTTTCGTGCAAAAATATGGGTATATGAGCTGCTGCAGGAACAGAAATTTTGGGTTCGCGCTCATCAACACGGGCCGTGTGGATTCACACGGGCACCCGTGTTGATTCATTGTGTTGGCAGAAAAAATGTGTTTCCAGACACATTTCAACACAGGCCGTGTTGATTCACACGGGCGCCCGTGTTGATCCCCTGTATTGGCAAAATAACGTGTTTCTGGACACATTTCCACATGGGCAGTGTTGATTTACACGGGCCCCCGTGTTAAACCTCCTGTGTTGGTTTCTAAACTCTGTTTTCTGTGCATGCTGTTATGTACGGATTGATCCTGTTTTGATGTGCAGTGTTTGACATGTTTTAAATATGTGTTTATTGATTTCCTAGTGTCGATTGATGCTTGTATCGAATAACGATTGTATGTTATGATACCAACACTATATGGATTTTATTGTCATGCTTTTAGATGATGTATCAAGCATGAATTATGATATAAATTGATATGATTGATGTTTAATAGTATGCTGAGTGATTACATGCTATCCATATCCTGTTATGATTGATGTTTGTTGATGTTGCATGATATGTTGATTGATGTTAATAGTATGCTGAGTGTTACATACTTTACATATCATGTTGCATTTGTTAATTCCCATTGTGTGGAATTAACATGGTGGCCAATATACGTGTCCGCGATTTAATGGAACGTTGAGGTGGTAGCCGTGTCCGCGATATAATGGAACGGTGAGTTATCCGTGACCCGAGATTTAATGGGGCGGTAAAATGGTACCACATGCATGGGTGTGTTGCATTATATTGAATATAACATGAATGGATGATTTTCCAATGTTGTATTTAATTGATTGTATGCATATATTGCTGCCAAATTGTTAATGACGTTTGATGTTAATTATAAGTATGAAAGGTGATATATTATGAATATACGAATTGTAAAGGTTTTCGTAAACTATGAAACATGCTAACTGTTTGGGTGATGCTTATGGTTTTCTGAATTGATTGTTATGAACGTATAATCAAATGTATAGTTGGGATGCTCACCCTTACTGTTGAATATTTCAGATTGAGGAGCTTCGTTCAGGTGCTTGGCGAAGGCTTGTTGTTTCTAGTTTATTTCCGTTTAAGTATTGTCCGGGTCATGCTCTGATAGTTGTAACTCCGGGAACGTTTGTTTGTCGAGCTGCTTTAGTCAGACTCGTTTATTTCCTTATGTGTGTTATAATATGATGTTGATATTTTCCAGGTGATAATCCCTGATGATTTTGAAAATATTATAACATTGGTTTTGTTAATTAAATTATTTCGCTGTGTAAAACATGTATGAGTTGCTTCTATGTTATGCATGACAGGAACTTGTTTTTATTAAAAGAGAATTGTGACATCCTCGTTAATACATGTACTCTGAAATTATGATTTTAATTATTTGCGAATTTTTGTTCGGGGTTTTAGAGGGTGTTACAATGATACCTGTGGATAGCTTGGAAGTGGTGTCTGAACTTATGGTAGATTTTGATAATCTGAAGGAAAATGGGTTTGACTTGTTCCCAGCTGTGGAGTTCCAAGGTTTGAAAAACTCCTTTGATCATCTTGTTGGACCAGTATTCCCTCATCTAGTTAAGGAATTATGGATTCATGTTATTGCTTCCCCAAAAGTTATCCTTTCGTTTGTCATGGGCAAAGAAATTTCCATTACTGAGAATCTCATCAGGAAGCTTATAGGTTTTAAAGGAAATGGCGTTACTGGAATCTCTAGTGGACGAATGGATATGTAAAAAGTTTATGCTGAAATCTTTACTACTAGGCAAGCTTCAAACAAGGTCAGGGACTTGAAGAACTACTATAAAATCTGGGCAAGAATCATTCATGGTTGCATTCATCATCGTAAGGAAATTATTCTCTTGACTACATTAATGTTGATCAACAGTAACTTCTGTTTTGTCTTGGAACAAATGTGAAGATTGATCTGCCATACCTTCTGTTCAACCATCTGTGGACGCATGTGAAGGAAACTAGGGAAGCTGAAAGGGTCAGAAACCCTAAATCAAAGAGAAACTGGATCCCTCTGGGAAGACTAATTTCAGATATTCTGATGGAGAATGGTCTGATAGCTCACTTAGAAGATGAAAACTTGCTTGGAGAGTTGGAGCCTACTTGTGGAAAAGCTCTGACTGGGAAGAACCTGCTAAAAAGGAAGCTAATTGAGAAACTTCTGGTGGAACCTACATCATACGTCTCAGCAACAGTCACCAGAAGGAGAATCCCCATTGAAGATTTTCCTCTGTTCAACTCTTGTGATCATCCGTAGATCATTCTTCCCTTCATTTAAGCATGCAAAGAAAGTGGTATCCCCATTGACCCTGCTTGGCTTCAAGGAAGAAATATCCCTGCACCAGATGTTTTCCTCCGGAAGAAGAAAAGGCAAGATGGAGAAGGCCCCTCTGCTCGTCCTCGGAAGAAGAAGAAGAAGAAATCTGCAGGTACATCCTCTGAATCCATTTTTGTTAATGATTTTGTGTGCATGGAAACATTTGTTGAACCTCAAACCTAGAAGATATAGAAGTTGGCACAGACCTAATACAATCCTCTGAGCCCCTAGATAACAACCCATGAAATTAATCAAGTATTATCTGACATAGATAATTTTGCTGCTGAAGTACCTTAACAAACTCAACTTTAACCTGACAAACCTCGTTCACTCCCCACCATTAAAATCTAAATAACCCTGCTGAAAACCCTCTTCCAACATCCCCCATCAGACCTTTATCACCAAGACCCTCTGAGTGGTATGATGGTTCTTGGAGACTACCTGGAATAAATGTTCCTCTGGCTACACAACTACCATCCTTCATCCTACCCTCTGAAAACATCTTTGCCTTAAATGTATCACCAGCACCTTCTCCTCCTTCCTCACCTCAAACCAAAATCATCATCTCTCCTGATGTCACACCACCTTCTTCACCAGCAATTCCCTCACCTTCATCACCAGAAGCCTCTTCACCTATCTCTCTAGAACCAACCCTTAGTGCATCCTCATCAGAACCTCCTGAACCCTCTGTCCCTTCTGACTTTCTCAGAACTATAATTGATCTTGAATCACTACGTTACCTACAGATAAAATCCACCAAAAAGGCCATTCCCAAACCAAAACCTGATCAATCATATGTTCCTGTACATTGTCAAAATTTTGTAACAGAAATGCAGACATGGATTGACTTGGTGAAGGCAGACAGTGCCAGCAACCTGAATCCAGCAGCATGTGATTTTATGTGGGAAGCATTCAGAAGAAAACTCAATGATGAAACCTTAAATTTGCAAGATCTGTGCTATTCTTAGGTTCTTGAGAATTTCACCAAGTATCTGAATGCCTTCTTAATAGAAGTGGTAAACATCTGGGATCAAAAGTCTCCACTATAGATTACTGGTGCTCCATTACCACCTGCTGTCCCCATGGAGATATCAGAGGATGAATATGAAGATGACGCTGAGTCTGAACCAAATCCTTTGGCCATGACTATGTATCACCAACCTTCTGCTAACGCTGCCTCTGAGAAAGTTCCTACTCTGCTAATTGATCTTGGCACCCTTCTTTCCAATGTTGTCAACTTAGGCTCTGCTACTTCTGCTCCAAAGGTTGTCTCCTCTGAAGCTGCATCAACTTATGCTTCACCTTCGCTGTTGCTGGACACTCTCAATGAACTGAAGAAGGATAATGAGGCCATCCATGAACGTTTGGATAAACAAGATGAAACCAACAAGGAAATCAAATCTTGGATGCTGAAACAAGAGGACTCCTCAAATGAAATCAAGAATCTTCTGCTTTCCCTTGTTTCTCGTCGCTCTTAGATTTTATTTTTATCTTTTTTTTCTTGTTGTTTTTTTTGTAACTTTGTTTTCTTTTGAATCCTCAATATATGACAATTTTGAATTTCTTTATTTTTTACTTTTTGATTATGACAAAAAGGGGGAGAAAATAATATTTTGATCTGATCCATGAAAACAGTTATGAGACTAAGTCTCAAACATTTCTAACGAAATACAAAGTTTATTTTCTGTTTAAGAGATATGCATGAACTCAAGGAACTCTGAAAGACTAAGCTCTGAACATCATCAGGAAAATAATTGCTAAAGAAACTCTGAAAGAAAAAAGTCTAAAAGCTTTGAAGAACAAATCTCAGGAAGTTTCCCTTATGCTTTTAAACTCTTTAATTATTCGCTATCTCAAAAGAAAAAATATCAATCTCAGGGGGAGATCCTCATACTTGCACAAAATTTCTTAATCAAAATCTGAATTGTTTTTCCATCATCAAAAAGGGGATATTGTTAGAACAAAGTTTGGTTCTAATCATATCTTAGAGTTTTGATGATAAAAATGAAATAAATTTTGTGATATTTATTTTATACTCTGACTTGTATGTTCTCTAAGTTCAGATGATGTTTTGACTTATGCATCTTAGAAAGAAACAACATTCTATGCAAATATAAAGCAAACTCAGAAAGAAGCACTCCAAAGCAAACTCGGATGAAGAGCAATCCTAAGAAACCTCTGGTTAAGCTAGCTGAAGGAAAGATCTGATAGAAGCACGCTGAAAGAAACATCTGATAAATGCAAGATTAAAGCAAACTCTGATGAACACATATTGAAGAATACTATGATAGAAGAAAAGATCAAGTAAATTTTGAAATGGGAACGCTGTAAGCAAACACTTCAACTTCCAGAGACAAGCTCTGACAGTACCGTTAGTTATTAAATGCTAATACGGTTAACACACTCAAGTGTACTACGTGCATGAGCATTGGAAATGTAAAGACCAAGCCTACATGTAACACTCAACACGCATCATTGCAAACACGCTTCATTAAATGCATGCACTATCATCAAGGCATTAATGGTCAAGAATTGGAAGCTATATATAGAAGACCTTTTGTTTCAAAGAAAGGTTACTGACTTACGTGAAATATACTTACGCTCACTGTTTTCATACTTGTAAATTAATACTGTATAGTGGGTAGATCTTAAGAATTGGACAACAATCTTAGTGATAAATCACAGTTGTGATAAAGCTTTTTAGAAGCAAATATTTTTCACTATTATTAAGAGATAATTTTGTAAGTGTTCCTTGAGATACCGGTTGGGTAAGATTTCTCAAGAGGGTTGGGACTAGTTTGAGTCTTAGAGGTGTCAGTCACTTGCAGTTGGCTTGTGCATTGTATTGTTAGTCACACCAGTTTGGTTGTGCATTTGTAATCAGTTTGATTATAGTGGATTAAGTCCTCGTTGAGAGAGGAAAAATTACCTTGGCGGGTGGACTGGAGTAGTTTGAGTTTCAAACAGACCATGATAAAAATACCAGTGTCCTTCCATTAGTATTGCCCCAGCTGAAACAACCGGCTGAATATCATCAAAACAATGAAGTCGCCATCGAACGTCTTTTATCCCACATGTAGGGAAAGGTAAACATCGAGAAAACCTGAGAAGGGAGAAGTCACGGTCTTGCGACCGAGAGATCGGGTAAGGGAGTCTGTTACGCGGGGGGAAGGTATTAGCACCCCACACGCCCGTAGTACTCTACGGTATCCACTCTTGTTGTCTATCTTATGGGTGTGTTTAATCTATGCTTATTGTTTACTATACTACTGAAGGGAGAATGCATGCAAAAGGAATGAGAAAAGAATGTAGGGAAAATAAAATTGTGCTCGCCTGGGCCCTACCCCAATGCCTACGTATCCTTTTTGAGGAATCAGAGCTACCGTAGTTCGGCTCACATGTTTTTATTTGTTTGTGTTTTTTATGGACAATGTTAATTCCGCCTTCTGCCGCAGCTCGACCTTTGGAGACTTATGCGTTGGTACAGAAGTAAACTAATCATGTCCTTACCTGAAAAGGGTTTTAGAGAGAAGGTGCTCGAGCGCACAAAATGGTTTGAATTTGTTTTGTATTTTTGTTACCTTGAAAAAGGGTTTAGGTATGATTAGCATGTTTTTGATTTGCTAAGAAAAGAAGTTTTTGTTTTGAATGCAAGGATGCAAAGAGGGGAAGAAAAGAGTCTAAGGGAGACTATCCTATTTCTAACCTAATGTTATCATGCAATGGTAGCCCTAAGTCAAGGATGAATGAAAGGGGAAATTTCTGCCTAATGTTAGCATGCATGGTTTACAACCTAAGGTCTAACTCGCGTCCGAACGGAGCAAGTGCATCCTAAGGGAACATGGTATGTACAGGGATAAAGCAAGCAAGCTCATAAGATCAAGAGAGCACCTAAAGAGATCTTGCCTAGGTTAACATGTCGAAGAAAAGTATAAAAAACTATCTTATAGGGAGCATGCACTGAGAGCGAAGTCGTGATCTCAATTGCTAAATTGAGTGACTCATCGATCGACAAGAAAGAATGGAAAGCGATAAAATCCTATAGGGAGCATGCACTGAGAGCGAAGTCGTGATCTCAATTGCTAAATTGAGTGACTCATCGATCGACAAGAAAGTAAACAAACACAAGCACAACACATATAGCAAATGAAGTGCGGAATGCCTGCTACAGGTCTTTAAACAGCGACTTCGAGCGCACGCTCTTTATTTCCTACTTCACATGATATCTAGAAAGTGGTAAATATAATATTACAACAAATGGCCTGAAACCATACTAAATGGATAATAAAAATCCGCAAAAACCAAGTCAAAGCATGGCGAAAGCTCGGAGGGCGCCACAAACTAGCATCAACAACAAATAGCGTCAGAAGCGTGAACAACATATGCAAGCAAAGCGTATCCGTCACCAAAGAGAATGGTATCCCAATTGCTTCTCAAAGTATGCACATCTCACAGAATTTGTTAGTAGATAACAACAAAATCAAATGTGATAATGGCAATTAACAATATGTACAAAAATGAAGTATGAATATGTACAACACAAAGCAAACAAGTCAAAGGGAGCATAAAATAGCATTCCGGACAGCAACCTCGTACTCATGAAAATAGGTGCAAAAACCGGTTTAGAAACATCCAAACTTGCTATCGATATCGAAGAAATGCTCAAATAAGTATAACAATGCATATTCACAAATTAAAACTCAATGCACATGCGAAAGACAAGTTCCGGACAGCATTACGCATATTTTGAAATTCATCATGAATGGATTTGGAAATCAAAGTTTTAGTACATTAATTTTGAATATTAGCATGAGGGGGTTATCCGGAACTTACACATGAACATGTAACCTCAAGATTGGTCTAAAAATCAAGAATTAAAGTCTTAAAACCACATGAATTTAATGTATCGGAATTTAATCAACAAATTGTAAATTAACTCCAATTCATGAGTTTATGTATTTATGCCAAAGGTGTGATGAATAGGAATCAACTCACAATTTGCCAAACACAAAAGTTGTGAATCAAAATGTATTCCGATATGCTAAATTCACAAAGTTCTCAAACAATTAGTTAAAACCAAATGATATTACTTGACATCAAAGTAAGAGTTAACACACAAAAAGTATCACAATTCAACAATGAAATACAAGATAATATGCAAAAAACTTGAATCGAAAAGTTAGAAAATTAATCGAAAAGCATCCGAAATCAACCGCAAAAATTAAGGCGGCATAGAAACATGCCAACGGTTCCAAAAATTAACTCGGTTCGGCCAAATTCCGTTCCGAAATATGATTTTCGAAACTGCTACAGTAGCAGAAAAACAGAACGAAATTTGTCCGAATCAAAAAAATACTCGCGTGAGAGATTCCGGATGGCTCAAGAAAATCGGTTTTCATTAAAGAAAGTCGGAAAAACTCAATACGAATCAAAAGTTAGAGCAAAAACACCAATTATGTCAAACTTTGCCATTTACCAAGTATTGAGATATTTTCTATCAAACTCAATCAAACTTACTTCAAAAATATTTAGCAATGACATTTGAGTCCATTATAAATTATCTCAATTTATTGAAATGAAAAGCAACAAGTAATCAACCAAAAATTGGTAAAAGATTAGATTATGTCAAGAATTAGTAACTTGAGATCATATGCAAAAAATGCATTTTAAATGCACAAAAATATCAATGATCATCAACCAAAAATAATTGAAAACTTGTAGTAAATATTGAAAATCAAAGATTAGGCCTAAACTAAACTAAACTAAACTAATTGTTAGTTTATGTTACAACACCTAAATCAAAGTTAGTGTTAGAATCTACCTAACCTAAACTATTAACAAATTCTACATCAAGAATTAAAAACTAGTGTTAATCTAATCAAAAGTTCAAAATCTCAAACTAATGTTAGTACTAACTAGATTTCTATAGCTAATTCAACTTAAACACTAGTGTAACTATACCTAGGGCTAAAAATCAACACAACAACACTATGTCAACTTCAAGTTACAACCAAAATCAATTTATCAAGTTCAATTAATCACTTATTTCAATAAGTAATTCAATAAAATGGTATTAAATTCTCAATTCAAATCAATTCTCAACAATTAAGCCTCAATTATACAATTAAAACCTCAATCAACACAAAACTAAGAAAAAACACTTATTCCAAAAAATCACTTATTTCAAAAAGCGCTTAATTCAAGAAAACTCACCGATAGAAGTGAAGAGGAGGCTTAGGTATAGAGATCGCAACGAACGAATCGACAATCGGAGGATAATTGCTGTTGATCTTGACTTTTGGATCTTGATGAAGTTGTTGTTGTGTTCTTGATGAAAAAAGTGTAGAACCTTGATTTGATCTTTGAGAGAATTGAGAGAAAAGTTTTGATTGTTTGTGGAGATTTTTTCAATTTATGAGAGAAATTGGAGTAAAAAGAATATATAGTATGGGCTTATGTGAGTGAATTTGGTTAATGGGTCTCAAATATTCATAAATATAAATGCAAAATTTTAATTCACTTGAGTGCGATACGTTCCAGGCAAATTCGTAGGAATCTCGGTGCGACTTTAGAAGTTGAAATGTGAAACTAAAATGTAGCCAACGTCGAGAACAACATCATGTCTGAAGATGAGCTCGATCGGATAAAAGGTGATTTAGTTATGATTTTTTGAAGTTTCGTCTCAGATGAAAATATTTCTCGGTTCAGGATTTTCAACCACGTTGCGCGCGCTTCAGACCAAAAACGAAGGCCTTCGGGATACCGCTCGAATTGGAAAACTGAAAGAAATATTTAACCAACTCAATTTGTGAACCAATTCCACTCGAACCGGCTCGATACGATAAGAATCGACCGAGTTATGATTTTCTGAAGATGAAGCCGGTGAATATTTGTCACTATTTTCTCGTGCGAATATATTTGATAAATTCATATATTCGAAGACTCTCTGGGTAGAACTGGCTTCCGGCCGTGAGATACGAAATGTAGATGACATCAAGACGGAATTTTAGCCACTGGAACGGGTTCAAAACGATAAACGATCTTCGAGTTATGAATTTTTTAGTGTGCGAAAACTGCACTTTCAGCACCTTTTTCTTTGTATTTTTCACCATATAACTTCCAAAAGAACCGCGTATCTGCAGACTTTCCTTTGAGAATTAGCTTTTGGTCCAAACACAAAAATTGAATAGAACATCGAGACGGTTTCAAATCCTCATGAATCAACCCAAAACACCATTCCAAGCTAGAGATGCGAATTTTCAAACTCTGATCAGTAAAAACACTGTTTCCAATTCGCACTGTTTTAAATTCACCGAAAGCAACCAAATCTTCCACAACTCAAACATGCGTTGAAAAATTACAATAGCTTTGTTGTGTTGATAAAATACCTTGATCCTATGAATACGGAAACAATGAGATGCATGCATGTGTTAGATGACCTAATGAAGGTTATGTACATGAGGAAAGTGCGAGAATGCGTAAACCAGACAAAAGTAAAAGGGTAGGACAAATTTGGGGTATTACAGCAAGAAAAAGGAAAAACTTATTCAACCCCCCCCCCCCCCCTTCTAAGTGTTTTCTCACCCTTCAATTATAATTGGGGGCAGGGTAGTTTTCTCAATTAATTCAGATGTGCATTCGGTCATACATAATGAATGGCATCAAAGACGTCCTTCCAAATCATAAAATGGTGATGGTTTCACATAATCATTAAAACCGACATTCATTATCTCTCAAAATAAAAGCCCGCTAAGTATAAATCTATGAAGGAGACTTAAGAAAAAACGGGGGCATCCCGCTGACTGTAATCACAAAAGAAACAGTCCAGGCAAAAAAAGGGATAACGAAAACAAAAAAAAAGAGGTTACTACAAATCCTCGATAAATAAAAAAGATTACAAAATGACTGCCTCTTCCAAATAAACTTTCAGTATCCGAATCATCACCGGAACATCAAGATGTCAGACTCAATTGGGATCTGAACACACAATTAGCTGAGCATAGGATCGAAGAACATCACGAAGAACGGGTGGGTACAAATAAAATTTGAGCCTCTATCCTTTGTTTCTTAAACCGTGAACCAGGCCACGCTACAACCCTTAAAAGTCCTAACTGGAGCATAGGTTAGTTCGAAAGCATAATGTTACAAAAGGTATCCCGACTCCTGTAGGACTTGCTATAAATCCTGAGTTGATATCACTCTCTTGCAAAATTTGTTTTACTGAAAAAATAAATTTTCAAAAACTTCAAGACAAGCATAAACCTTGCATTATTTGAATATTATTGTTTGCATATAGTTATCTGTTTGACAAAAGAGCAATTCACAGGACGAATATATAGTGAATAAAAACTTTCTCATTTAAAAGGTTCACCTCAAGTGGAAAAGCACTTCCAACCAAGGGGAACGGCATGATCATTGTCCATCATCTGGGGCAGTCAAGTCAAGATTCAAGGAGTCTTTAAAAAAAATCTAAATAGCCAGGGGAGGATCTCCATCTGAATCACTTGGGGGCATTAGACATGAATTCCAACAACGAATCACACACAATCAAGTAAAATCAATGTTCCCTAGCGGATTTCTTCTCAAAAACAATTAAGCAGGAATTCTCAACAAAAACATTCTAAACAAACCAAGTCCTCTTCTAGAAATGGATCAGGTACAATCCAGAGACGGATGTTATCCTGGTACTTATTCCAGACTTCTCTTCTAGAAATAGTTCAGATACGATCCAGAGACGGATGTCATTCTGACACTCATCCAACACATGTTTCAGGTACAGTTCATATACGATCCAGAGACGGGTGTCATTCTGACACTCATCCAACACATGTTTCAAGTACAGTTCAGATACGATCCAGAGACGGATGTCATTCTGACACTCATTCAACACATGTTTCAAGTACAATTCAGATACGATCTAGAGACGAATGTTATTATGACACTTATTCAACACATGTTTCAAATATAGTTCAGATACGATCCAGAGACGGATGTCATTTTGACACTCATTCAACACATATTTCAAATACAATTCAAATACGATCCAGTGAGGGATGTCATTCTCACACTCATTCAACACATGTTTCAAGTACAGTTCAGATACGATCCAGAGACGGATGTCATTCTGACACTCATTCAACACATGTTTCAAGTACAGTTCAGATACGATCCAGAGACGGATGTCATTCTGACACTCATTCAACACATGTTTCAAGTATAGTTCAGATATGATCTAGAGACGGATGTTATTCTGACACTCATTCAACACATGTTTCAAGTATAGTTCAGATACGATCCAGAGATAGATGTTATTCTAACACTCATTCAACACATGTTTCAAGTACAGTTCAGATACGATCCAGAGACGAATTTCATTATGACACTCATTCAACACATGTTTCAAGTACAGTTCAGAAGCGATCTAAAGACGGATGTCATTCTGACACTCATTCAATACATGTTCAAGTACAATCACGACATAGATCCATCCACAAAATCTCTGCAGGTACTTTCTCCAGCAAGTACAGGGGCAGAAACATCCTGATGCAAAGTCATCACCGTATCCTCAGCATACGTCCTAGTGATGTTTATATTCCCCATAGAGCAAAAGCAACCAAGGTTTTGATCTCCCCTTCCCCTATCAGGAATCACTTCCTCCAGCAAAGGGCCTTCAGAGAGCTGAAATCTTCCTTCCCCAGCCGAGTTTTTCAAACAGTTTATGAAACTCCTCTCGGGTAGAGTTTATCTCTCTAACTGCGGAAGTTTAGGTCCCAACAGAGTTTATTTCTCTACATCGACAAAATCTTCCAACAGAGCATCTTTCTACCCCACAGGGTCATTCTCAAGCAGGAGCCAAAGATCCCCAGCAGAATATCCTCAAAAATAAAGAAGAAATCCCCGGCAAATCATCTCCATTCATCATCCCCAGCGGAAATGAAGGATCCAGCTTCCCAATACTCTCCAGCAGTAGTCCAGGATTTATTTTCCCAGACTGGGAATTATCGCAATAACATTCCATATTCATACATCATGGCATGCGCATACACATCGCATACAACATAACCTCATTTATTTTGATAACATCACCACAATGCATTTCATCCATCATGACATTGCATATGACTAACTCTTTGCCTTTTTAAGGGAAAAGATCAAACCAACAAACATCGCTACTTATGTGACCTAGTAGTCTTCTCAAAAGCTACGTCTGATGAAGGGCTATTTCGATATTTCCCGCAGAAAGATATCCTCACAAGACCTTCCCTGGTTCAGTCAAATCGACACTAAGATATCTCTGATTCCTATTCCAGTTAAAGATATTCCAATAATTTTGTCTGGTTCAGTGAAATCATCACTAAGATTTTTCTGATTCTTATCCAGTCAAAGTTAATTCAAGACCTTATTTGGTTCAGTCAGATCGACATTAAGATCTCTCTGATTGCTATTCCAGTTGAAGATACTCCAAGACTTTTGTCTGGTTCAGTTAAATCGATCCTAAGATTTTTCTTATTCTTATCCAGTCAAAGTTAATCCAAGACCTTCTCTGGTTCAGTCAGATCGACACTAATATCTCTCTTATTCTTATTCCAGTTGAAGATACTTCAAGACTTTTGTCTGGTTCAGTTAAATCGTCACTATGATTTTTCTTATTCTTATCCAGTCAAAGTTAATCCATGACCTTCTCTGGTTCAGTCAGATCGACACTAAGATCTCTCTAATTCTTATTCCAGTTGAAGATATTCCAAGACTTTTGTCTGGTTTAGTTAAATCAATCCTATGATTTTTCTGATTCTTATCCAGTCAAAGATAAACCAAGACCTCTGTTGGTTCAGTTCGAATCGCCCATTGAGTTGTTACTGATTCTATTATGGTAGACCTTTACTGGTTCAGTTAAATCGACACTAAGATTTTTCTGATTATTATCCAGTCAAAGATAAATAAAGACCTTCTCTGGTTCATTCATATCGACACTAATATCTCTCTGATTCTTATTCCAGTTGAAGATACTCCAAGACTTTTGTCTGGTTCAGTTAAATTGATCCTAAGATTTTTCTGATTCTTATCCAGTCAAAGTTAATCCAAGACCTTCTCTGGTTCAGTCAGATCGACACTAAGATCTCTCTGGTTCTTATTCCAGTTGAAGATGTTCGAAGACTTTTTTCTGGTTCAGTTAAATCGTCACTAAGATTTTTCTGATTCTTATCCATTCATAGTTAATTCAAGACCTTCTCTGGTTCAGTCAGATCGACACTAAGATCTCTCTGATTTCTATTCCAGTTGAAGATATTCCAAGACTTTTGTTTGGTTCAGTAAAATCGTCACTAATATTTTTGTGATTCTTATCCAGTCAAAGTTAATTCAAGACCTTCTCTGGTTCAACCAGATCGACACTAAGATCCACTGATTCCTATTCTAGTTGAAGATGTTCCATAACTTTTATCTGGTTCAGTTAAATCGACACTAAGATTTTTCTGATTCCTATCCAGTCAAAGTTAAACCAAGACCTCTGTTGGTTTAGTTCGAATCGACCATTGATTTGTTACTGATTCTTTTCCAGTAGATCCTTTCTCTAGTTCAGTTAAATCGACACTAAGATATTTATGATTTCTATCCCAGTTTCAGAAACAGCAAAACTTAGAGTATGACCAGATGACAGTTTAATCTCATTTCCCCAGTAAGTCATTGTGAAGCCTGGAATACGACTAGATAGAGTCAGCCTTATCATCCTTAGCAAGTCAATGCGAAGCCTGGATCCTGACCAGATAGCAGTTCACTTATGTCTCTTCAGTTAAGAGATGACTTCCTAGTAGAGTAATGGACAATTGAAGCTCCTAGACTCTATTCCCCTAAAAAAACATTCCCCAGCAGACTCCTCCTCAGACAGCAGGAACAGGAATCCCCATAAAGAGAATTTGTATGAAGTCAACATTTATTTTGGATGGCGTCTTTAAGTCCATCTCGGACGATTCTCCATCGTACTCCTTGAGTGGCATCTTTAAGCCCATCTCCGACAATCTTCTGTCATCTTTTCCAAATGGCATCTATAAACCCATTCCTGATATTACCTACATAGTCAAGTATCATTTCAGACGAGTGCAAATTTCTGGGCACTCTAGTGTTCAATCATCTTCCACCTTCAGATCACGAAAGGCAGACCAGCCAATCTACATCCTTAGATTTAAGAAGATTGAATAGGGGCAGCTGTTGTACCCCAACATTTGTCCTCTCATTTTTTCAAGACTTTTTCTTACATAATTGGTTACAAACACCTGTTTAAAGAAAGTATAAAAAATGAAGGTAGGAGGTGTCTCCAACTCAGAAGTTCTGACGATGAAATTTTGTTTGCTTTGATAAGGAAAGTTCTGAGCGTCTCAAACTGGAACTCAGAATCATCAGCGAGAACAATGTTTGAGAGGCAGATTGAATATGTTATAATAGGGAAAGTTGTGAACAATTAGAGTCAGAAATTAGAGTCATCAATGAGAACAATGTTTGAGAGGCGGATTGAAGAAGTTCTGGTAAAAAAACTCTGAACAATATGAGCCAGAAATCGAAGTCATCAATGAGAACGACGCTTGAGAAGCTGATTGAAGAAATTCTGACAAGGGAAACTCTGAGCAGTTCAAATTCGTATGAGTCACCACCCCTCACCTGTCCATGTTCATTCAGAATCTCGGAAAGGCATGAAAATTCTCAAAATGGAAATCTTTTAATGTGTCTGATTCTGTTTTCAAAGCTACATTTAATGGTCGGTTTTTAAAGCCATAATTCTTTCCCCATTTTCTTGTCCCCTTCACCACTTATAAATACAAGACGCCAAACACAAATAAAACAAAAAGAGGCTAGAGAGAGAAAGGAGGGGAGAATATATGCCCATGCTTCCACAGAGAAAAGCACACCACAGTGCTCAAAAAATTCAAAAGTGTCCCCATTAAAGCACGTTTTGCAGGCACCTTCAAGTCCAAATTGTTTGCCCATATTCTGATTCTGAAATCTCCAGGATTAGCATTAACACTACAGATTCAAGTATTAATCACGGGTATATTCTCTAATTTCATTTTCTGAAGCTAGCATTCTGTTTTGTTCTAACGTATTTGTGCAGGCTCTGATCGTAGACAAGACAGGCCACAAACTCCACACTAATTCCTGGCCCATCAGAGTATGCAACCAGAGGGTTGGTTCTGATGGGCTGACTCCAGCAAACTTTGCATAACGACCTTTTAGCTGATTCTGACATTAGCACGTGCAGATTTTGATGATCTGGAACCCCGCGTATTTCTGTCTATTCATTTGTAATAACATTTGATAAACAAGTCCAGCTAGTGATGGGAAGCGTGTATAATGAAAAGATATGGGTTCAAGACTCAGATCTTGCATTTTTTCTTCTCTTTCTAGTCAGTTTATTGCAGATCAAGGCGTTCATCATCAGATCATCATCATCATATTATCACCATTAGAATATCAGAGTCAGATCAAGTGCTCTAGATTTGGATGCTGATGATGGGCCCTCCAGAGACTAACTGTCTTCAGTTTCATGTTGGCTCTGAGTTGGCCAGTTTCTAGGCTTAGTTTTTTTTCAAAAAAAAACACGCGACCCATGTTCTGATTCCCTCTATATATTTTATTTATATTTATTTCCTTTTAACTTTTCTTTACATAAATAATAAAAAAAAATAGGTTCGGTTTCTTTCAAAAATTCTTAATTAATTTATTAATTTATTAATTTTAATGTTATTTCATCAATTTAAAATCAATTAGACTTAGGATCTTTATTTAATTTAAATTATTTTCTTAAATAAAAAACAACACAAAAAGGATTTTTCTCACTAGGTTTTAGAATGTATTTTCATTCTTTTAGGCATTATTCATTTTTCGCATTTTTTATATATATTCATGTAACTGTTATTTGGGATGTAATAGTTTTAAATAGAACTTTTCATTGCTTTCTTTTTTCCCCAATTGTTTTTAAATTGTAAATACCCCATCCCCGAAGACATGTAATAGTGTAGGTTTATATTTTTTCACTTTATTTTTCTATACAATATTACTGCTAGTAATTAGGCATGTATGACAAGACTGAAATCAAACGTTAGAAAACTTAACAAAAAGACAAAAATAACTGAACATAACACACTTGCACATGTACACCTCTAGGGTACCCCACTTTGGTTACCTTCGGAAATAAAACAGTCATGAGGCAGGAACGCTTTAGTAAAAACTCATAAATAAAAAAATATCATAGTCCCTCGATGACCCTACAGTTGCCTTTCGATAAATGATCTAGTTCCTAAAATAAAATTGCCAAAGCGTCTCCACAAGTTGCCTTCGTGATTGTAAAATGTCCCTTCGATTGTCCCTCAATATCCAATGATAGGGCTACCTACTCATTAATAGTAGGATATCACTATCTAAAGGAAAGGAGGAAAAGAACGTCCTTTTTCGAGTAGGTAGATGACTCTTAAGTACTTGCTCAAACATGAAATTTTCACACTTACACACTTTCAAAATTATTTTCAAAATGCTTTATCACACTCTTGAGGACTTGTACAAGAGTTACCATAAAGCAAACAAAAACTTTCAAAAACACACAAACACACAAACAGTTTTCAAAATGAGCAAGTACCTAAGAGCCCGTGGAAAACCACAGATAGAAAGGGTGCTAACACCTTCCCTTTCCATAATCTACCCCCTTACTCAGAAACATATCGAAAAATGTATTTTTCTATTACTTTCACCCTTTCCTTTGTTGGATAAAAGAAAAGTCGGCGATAACTCTTGCTTACCTCGACATTTGCAAACAAAAAATGCAAACCAGTATTAAACAGTCGGTTCTACCACCGTATCACAGACCAGTTCACTATTTTATCCATAATCGGTTGCATATCCATTGAAAGGGTTCCCTGCAGTGCATACATTCTAAACCAAGTTCAAACCGGTTCACAGTGATTGCCCTTCATTGCTAAACTCGAGGCTGCATCGTAACGTCACCCGTTATGCTGCTCTAATCAGAGTTGCTGCATACCTTCTCTTGACCATGTATTAACCTGCACTAGAACATTGTGAAAGAAAATAAATAGTAAAGAATATCAGAGATTCAGTCAGGAAATATCAAAAGGAGAAGAGACTATGTTGCGTTCATCAATAAATCAACCTTGTTTAAATACTTTACATCAGTTTTTATCAGAAATAGGCATCAGAGAAAACTATGAGGAAATTAGGATAGTTTTATCGTGATAAAAGGAAAATATCATAAATTCCAGCTCATGTTTATAATAGAAATGTTCAGATTCAATTCTTACCATCCATTCGCTAACAAAAAATCAGGATCTAACAGCTGAGATTCGTTCTCAAATAACAAACTCTCTAACAGAAAGGGGGGCATATGACAGAATTTCCATTTTTCAGATTGGCGGGGATTCATGATTTATTGATACAATTGTTCAATCCATCATAATGAGAAACAAACTCACCAGAAAACTGTCTGACTGAAATTCTTCAACAATCAAGGGAATCACACAAAAAACTCAAACTCTCTCTTCTCTTTGTTCCTTCTCCATAACCTTCATTCTTCTATAAACCTTGCACCTTCAAGTTTCTGCAACAAACTTTATCGTTGTATCTTCAATCAACATCTCTACAATCTTCATCATCCTCATATCTACATCTCCATAACCAGATCTTCCATTGCTCTATTCTTCATCATCCTCACTCGTCTTCATCGCACTGATTCACAACCTCATCCTAAAATTGCTACTGCACACATGGTTCAATATCAACTTCTATAACAACTTTGTATAATTCTCGCGACAACACCAAATCTACATCAACAAATTTTGTATCAATCTTCAATGTAACCTCAAAGTTCGACAATAATAACTGAAATTGCAAAAGCAAGATCAGAAGAAGAAGAAGAAGAAGAAGTAGAATACATAGAGTATGAGTACAAGGATAAACTTGAGTTCTTGAAGAAACGTCTTCGGAACTTTTCGTTATTAATGACGATGTCGCTAATTGAAGGACTGTCGAAGTTTTCTTCTGGTCGGTAAGTTGATTCCTTCCATCTCTCGTCACTTTGAGCATTTTTCTTCAATTTTATAGTGAATACACGAGATCAAATACAGAGAAGGTTTGTACGAAGTTGAGTTGAATCCACGAGACAAAGAGGTATTGAGAGACGTCTGTCGTGGCCTGGTAAGAAGACAACGAGAACAAAGAGGAACGTTCGTGGCGACACTATGATTTTGTTCAATCGGAGGAGATACATTTTGCCGCCTCATGTGTGTTTAGTGGAGAAGGGAAAAGTGAAGTTTGTTTTATGAGGGAGATGAAGAGACACATTGTATCTCTTAACCTTAATCCATTTTCTACTTTTAGTTTAATTCTTTTTTTTACTATTATGTTGAAGAAGAAATGAGTGGACCAAGCCTACTGAAGTTGGACTGTACCATAATCCCTATTAGCCCATTTTAATCTTTTTGGAGAACAAAAGCTGGATTAGTTTTACTGGGTTGGGCCGAATGGCATCCTGAAGCCCAGCGTGATTTTTGGAGCCTGCAAGCCTTGTGACAAAAAAGGAAGCTTGGACTCAACCTGATGGGCCTAGCGCCCAGACTGCTACAACACCACCTGTTTCCAGACTCACAGCCCCTGTGTAGAATTTTTTTTTAGTTTTTCTTTAGCTTTTTCTTTTCATGATTGTTATATAAAAATTTTGTTAGTAAAAAACATTGATGTAACAAAAACAATAATAAAAAATATTAGATTTTAGGAGATATTTTCAGAAATTAAATCAGGATTATCCGATTACTTGATATTTGTAATTCACCTTTGCTTGTTGAGATTTGAGTCTTATGCTGGTTTATTATGCGATATGCGGATGCGCTTGAGATTTTGATTGTGATTTATTTTTACATTGATGATGCTTCGATACTTATTCTGAGCATTCGATTTCTGACTCTTTTCTTTGATTGGTGAAGCTTTTCTTGAAGATCGTCAGGTTTCTTTGTTTTGATAGGCTTTGATACAGATTGATACCCATTTGGTATTTTCTCTAGTTTATCTCATGAGAAGTAGGAAATAAAGAGCGTGCGCTCGAAGTCGCTGTTTAAAGACCTGTAGCAGGCATTCTGCGCTTCATGTGCTATATGTGTTGTGCTTGTGTTTGTTTCCTTGGTTGTTGATCGATGAGTCACTCAATTTAGAAATTGAGATCACGACTTCGCTCTCAGTGCATGTTCCCTATAGGATTTTATCACTTTCCTTGATTTCTTATTGATTGATGAGTAACTCAATTTAGAAATTAAGATCACGACTTCGCTCTCAGTGCATGCTCCCTATAGGATTTTATCGATTTACTTGATTTCTTGTTGATCGATGAGTCACTCAATTTAGAAATTGAGATCACGACTTCGCTCTCATTGTATGTTCCCCATAGGATAGTTTTGTTAGACTTTGTTTGGCATGCTAACTTAGATATGATCTCTCTAGTTATGCTCTCTTGAGCTTGTTGGCTTGTTTGTTTGATTTTATCTTTGTGTGCATGTTTGGAGATGATATACCCTCGGCATGTTCCCTTTGTAGCTCTCGATTCAACTATAGATGATGATTCGAGATAGACATAGTTTTAGGTGATAGACCCTTGCTATGCTCCTTTAGGACTTCTTGATTCATATATTGATGATGAGTTGAGGTAGACATTAGGATTGTTATCCAAACATGTCAACTTAGGGTGGAGATTTCCCTTCAAAGCTCAACTTTATGACTACCATTGTATGATAACATTAGGTATGGATTTAGGTTAGTCTCCCCTTATACTTTTCTTTCCCCTTTTGCATTTGCATTTAAAACAACAGCTTCTTTTTCTTGCAAACTTCAAAACACTTAAAAATTACTGATGAGAATCATATCTTTGTTAAGTATGAGAGATGATAAGCGGGTTTCTTCTTGATCTTATTGTTCTCCTATTCTAAGCTTTGGTATGGTTCAAGTCTCAAAGGATTATTTCATGAATAAGTAGAGAAATGGATAATATCTCTCACTTGAGATTAACTAGCCATTATCTACAAGCAAAAAATACCAACCAATACAAACTCTTTTGCCTACGGGCTTTTCTTTCAAAACTTTTTCAAAAGAACATGTTAATTCACTTCTGTGCTGACGCATAAGTCTCCAAAGGTCGAGTTGCGGCGGAAGGAGAAATTAACCTTGTTCATTAAAAAATAAAAACCAACAAAAACTTTTTAATCTAAACTACGGCTGCTCTGATTCCTTAAAAGGGATATGTAGGCATTGGCGTAGGGCCCGAACGAGCACAAATTTTATTTTCCCAACATTATTTTCTCCTTTTTTTGCATGCATTCCATGTACAGTTTAGATATAGATTAGATACACCATTTGATTAGAACAACAAGAGTGGGTACCGTAGCGTACTACGGGTGTGTGGGGTGCTAATACCTTCCCCTCGCGTAACATACTCCCTTACCCATATCTCTCAGTCATTTGCTTGTGATTTCACCCTTCTCAGGTTTACTCGATGTTCACCTTTCCCTTCCAGCGGGATAAAAAATGTTCGATGGCGACTTCATTGATTTCATTATCAGTTGATTGTTCAGCTGGTTATTTCACTCGTTTCTATAAGTATGCGTACAAAGTGTTTTAACTTATAAAAATGTTTCAAATGAAAGTGTTGGTGTATAAAATGTTTTTGTTGTGAGCAAGCGAGCAACTAGGAGCAACCTACCTACTCAAAAGGTCTTAAATGTTCTTTTCCAGCTCCTTTATATGTTGCTATCTTACCATTGATTTGGTAAGGAGCCCCATCGTTGGATGTGAAGGGACGGGCGTGGGACGTTTGTATAGTCATAGAAGGAAACCTATGGGACGTTTTAGCAATGTCGTTTAGGGACTAGATTGTTTACCGAAGGCAACATCGAGGGTCATCGAAGGTCATTGAGGGACTACGATCTTTTATCAAGGGTCTTTGCTAAAACGCCCATATTCGAGGGACATGACTATTTTTTCGAGGCAAAAGTGAGATTACCCTAAGGGTGCATGTGTGAATGGTGCGTTTGATTTGCATGCATTTTTGTCTTTGATTAGGGTTGTCTACTTGTTGTTTTTATCTTGCCATACATACCCTATTTTACTAGCAATCATATAAAAGTAATAAAATGCATAAAGATAAAATCCTACACTATTACAACCATATTGAATTGCATGAAAATATAAAGGCAAAAATAAAATAAAAGGAAGAAAAAGGGTCTTTCGATTTAGGCAGAAAACACCCTTCGATTATGCACTTTTTGACCTCCTTCGACTGGGGGCTGGAAACAGTGAGGGAGTGCCTTTCGATTTGGGGCCTAGAGGCCAGCATCTTGTGCCTGCCGACTGGGCCTAGGGGACAGCATGTTGTGCCTTTCGACTGGGCCTGGAATTAGTGCAAGATGCAGTTTTCCTTTCTGCCTCCTTCGACTGGGCTTAAAAGCAGTGAGGGAGTGCCTTTCGTTTGGGCCTGCATGTCAGTGTGTTTGAAGAAAGTGTGTGTGTGTGATGAATATGTCTGTTTCGATGCATGTGTGTGCATCGAAGCAGGTGTATTGAAGCATGTATGCAACGAATAGGCATGTGTCAAAGAACACATTCTTTTCCTTTCTGTTTGAGCCTGTCGAAGCCTCAAGTCTTTGTATCGAAGCATGCATATTTTTATTCCAACATTTTTAAGGTCTGTATAGATTATTTCTTTAAAGGAAAACCCAAAAAAAACTAACAACAAAGGCCATGGTTATTACATGTTGTCCTCGAAGATTAATCAAATAAGATACTTGTAATGGAAGAGTTAAATTCAGAAAGACTTACCTCAAAGCTGATGTGTGGGCTTCAAACTTGAACTACTGCATGGACGGTTCTGGAATTCGAAGAGTTGTCACTGGGGGTTTTCTTTTGGATTTAAGAGTTATCACCGAAGGTTTCCCTTGAGTTTGAACAAAACTTCTATGTGTGAGGTGTTCTGGATAGTTGATTTAAATGAGTTGGAAAGATGAGATAATGGATTTTGACTGTGTCTGTATGTGAAAGTAGAGTTGATTTTTGAGTGAGCAAAAATTACAAAGGTTTCTGTTTTGTTTCCCAACTCTCTTTTCTCTCCTCCCAGCGTCTCCATCCCCCTTTCATGTTATGAAGAATAGTTTATTTATAGAGGAGCTTTGTTGTGCTTTTGTGGGAAAAAATAACATTTAAACAGTTTGGGTATACTGTCCCCTTGTTTTCTTCGATGCAGCTCTTATGTACCTTTTTTTGTGTATGTATGGGACTGAGACAATGCAGGCTCAACAGTATTTTGGAGTGTTGTGGCAGCTTGGTGCAGGACTGTTGCATAGCAGTACAACATACTGTTTGAAACATGTTTTTGGGGCTTGTGAACTTGCTTTGATCAAAGAGTGGAAAAACAAGTCTCAATAAGCATGGTCTGAAGAGTGAGATTCGAAGGATTGGAGCAAGTGTTTTGTATGGGGTTGAACAGTTTTGAACTTCTATCGAAGGGTTTAGCTTATGGATCAAAGCAAGCTACTCGAAGGAAGCACATTGCCCCAGTCGAATCTTGGATCGAAGGAAGGCTACTGCCTAATTAAAGCTTGTGCTCGAAGGAATCACATTCCCTTAGTCGAAGCTTGGATCAAAGGAAAGCTACTGCCCAATCGAAGCTTGTGCTCCAAGGAAGCATATTCCCTTAGTCGAACCTTGGATCGAAGGAAAGCTACTACCCAATTGAAGCTTGTACTCGAAGGAAGCACATTCCCTTAGTCGAAACTTGGATCGAAGCAAGCTTACTCGAAGGGAGTTATTTGCCAATCGAAGTTTGCTAGATCGGAGCCAACTTGCTCGAAGTTGCCAGCGCCCAATCAAAGCTTTCTAGATCGAAGCAAGCTTTCTCTTCGATTTGTCAAAAGGCACATTAACATCTTCAATTTTTTCCATTGTTTTCCTTCGACTAGTCGAAGTAACACCTTGCCATATTCAAAAAAATTCATTTCCTTTATTTCTTTAAACAGGCGTTTGTAATCACACATGTGAGATAAATCTTAAGAAAATGAGAGGGAAAATTTTGGGGTACAACACCCAGTATCTACTAACACATGCGCCAGGGTGGTGCTTTTGCATTCAATAAAGATGTGTAGAGCTTTGTTATGATTCTTCCCCGCCGGAGTTAAATTTTCATCTGAAAAGCCTAAACCATTGTCAGCGGTTAGGCTTGCAACACAATTCTCAAATTGATCAGCAGTGGTCTCTTGTGGTACATGGGCATTCTTTATAAATTTCAACAAAGCTTGGGCATGTGCTTTAGAGCATAATAACAAGGAAAACATGGATATTTTTGAGGGTGTATTCCCCAGTTGTTCAACTATTTTATAGTCACTTTTTTGGATGATCTTCAAAATTTATTCCATCTCTTGCCTAGTTACTTTCTCTTTACCTCGAGCATTGGCAGCTAGCCCAGTAGCAGGAATATACACAAGTGTTGTAGTAGTTTTTGGAGGAGAGATCTCCAGAGAGAAGATCCTTCATGTCCTAGTGACCTTACTAGTTCTGATAATGTTTGTAATTCCAGGATCTTAATTTTCAGTAATCGATGGCTCTTGCTTGACACCGTGATAATAAATTTTTGCCCCATAGTTCCAGGGCACAACTTTGTCAGAGGAATAGGGGATTGGCCCCGGTGTAGTGATAATCAGGGGAGCCACTCTTGGCTCAGTAGGAATCCTTATAGGGCCTCTAGAGGTGATCCTAATAGGAGTATTGGAAATTTTGATTATGGAAACATCTTCAAGTCTCAGTTCTTGGGATATACTTTCAGGAAAACTCTTCATGGACTGAGTTTTCTCGAAAAGAATTTCATGGCTATCAATCAGGCGTTGAATACCTTTCTTCATCCACATACAACCATTGGTTCGGGAAGCACAATGGTAATAATTTTAAAGGCATCTCGAAAATAAACCGACTCTTAACAGATTCTTCTTAATGGTCATCAAGGGAGTAGTCAAATCACTGATGGAGGAGACGTAGAAAACATCGTCAACAGTATTAACATCTTTACCATGACTGGGCATGGGTGAGGTAATCACATTAGGGGTTTCTGGAGGGTAAAACTCAATCACTTTGTTGTCAATAAAATCTTGGATCTTGTTCTTCAATGCCCAATAGTTGTTGGTATCATGTCAAGGGGCTATTTGAATGATAGGCGCATTTCACGTTCGGATTATATTTGGGAGAGGAAGTATTTGGATTTGGATGAGGATCTCGCAGCGTTACCAAATTCGCCTTCAATAGATGTTGTAAAGCTTGAGAAAGTGGCATGTTGATCCTAGTGAACTTCCTCCTCGGGGAATCTGGCCTTTGCTTATTGTTTGATTGTTGTGGTCGTTGAACTGGGGTCGGGTTAGAAATTAATACTTCTCCTACCGATTGATGACGATCATTCTTGACACGACTCTTTTGTCCATAAACAACATTTGTTTCTTTCTTCCCAATGAATTGTTTCTTTACAGCAATAGAGGTTAAGATCGTTGGGATATTCCCACTTTTGATTCCACTTTCAACTCGCTTGCCAGTTAAAATCAACTCAAAAAACCCTGACAAAGAACTCCCAATCAGCAAATTAAAGAAAGGACTAGTCAAGGTGCACATGAACATGTCCACTAATACTCTGCCATTCAAAGGGGGTTGCACCCTTCCAGCCAGGTCCCTCCATTTTTGAGCATACTCCTTAAAGCCTTCGCTTGAGCCCATAGTCATATTTTGTAATTGCACGTGAGTTGGTGCAAGATCAACATTGTATTGGTATTGTCTATAGAAGGTAGCATCCAGATCCTCCCATGTGTTGATATTAGTCTCATCTAGTTGATAGAACCATTCCAACTATGTTCTAGATAAGATCTCTTGGAAGAAATGAACCCATAACTTCCTATCTGCGGTGTGTGGTTGAATCTTGTGGACATATGACCTTAAATGGAGTTTCAGACAAGAGATTCCATCATATTTAGCGAAGACATGGATCTTGAATTTATGGGGAATGACCACCCGGGGAACAAACCTAAGTCTCCAAAGTCCAAATCAGGCACTGCTTGGATCTCCACAGCCTTGATTCGGTCTTCCATCTATTTGTATTTGTCATCCGTCGGTGGGTACTGCTCATTGGAGTAGTCTTCATCCTTAGAAATCTGATTATTTACACCCCCAGCCCTGGTGCTTCTAACTTCATCTTCTTTATTTTCTTCTTCCTCAGAAGAAGCTTCTTCTATTTGAGCCAGTCGGGTGGGCCCCTTGAACCTTCTTCCCATGTTGAGAATAACAGTCCATTTTTTGGCCTTCTTTTTGGTGGCAAGAAGTGCCATAATCTCTTGTTATCCTTTAATTAAGTTGAGGAGAGTCACTTATAACTATGTGTGTTGAGTTTGCAAATCTTTGACGGTTTGCTCTAGAGCCATCTTATACTGAAATAAACAATAAAAGGATGAGCGAACCTATATAGTAAAACCTGCTTATGATATGATGCATGCTATGTGGATGCAATGTTTTCAAGGACCTTAGGAGATTTATATTTTCTAGCCAAAAAGGAAACAAAAACAACAATTGTATTAATAAGTTTAAAAGTTACAATTGCCCCTTGGGCTTTCAATAGAAAAGGTCTCAAAGAGACAACAGAATGAACTTCTAAAACAAAAGACTTAAGTCTCCCACGGGCATTTCCTCTTCGTGTTGAGGTAGGCATTCAGGCTTTGCTCCTCATGAAGTTTCTTGGTGAGCTCCAACAATTTCTTCTCGCTTGCATAGAATCGAGCTTCAAAGGTATCTCGTTCCCCCTTGAGTTGAATCCACGATATCTGCAATTCTTCGAGGTCAGTAGGCATGCCAGGATGGAGAATGGTATAAGGAATATCTCTCTCAACAATAGGCTCCACACCTATTGGTAAGATAGCTAGATATGGAATTATGAGATTTTGAGCGCGAGCTCACACCCATTTGAGATAAACCTTGTTTACCATGCCCCAAGCTCGTACAAACCTTTGACGATAACCTTAGACATCGTTCTCGTAGTCGAACACAATATCCTGGATGAGTGCATCATGGGGACTATCTCTTTGAGCATAGCCAAATTATCGTAGATCTAGAGAAGGGTTATAGGTAATACCTCCCTTAATGTCCAAGAGTGTAACATTAGGGAACTCTCCAATAGATATCCGAATGAGAGAGTGACATCATCCTTTGAGACCAACTCAAGCCTTGTTCATTCTTCAATACCGACCGGGGAAGGTGCGAAATAAACCACCTAGATAGAAACGGTATGCAACACATAAGAGCCCCTCTCTTCCTCATGGTACGAGTATGAAGAGTATGCAAAATGTCTTCGAGCAAAGTAGGCACAGGGTTATGAGAAAGAAAGATATTTGACAGCATTCATATCTATGGTTTGTATGGATTAGGGAACATTACTAACCCATAGATTAGAAGAGCCAAGACTTCTTCAAAAGCTTGCAAATCCATAGCCTCCCAAAATAGTCGAGCCTTCTCTAATAGAAACTTAGCTAGAAAACCCTTGACTCCACTCCTTGTTTCCCAATTATCTATGATGTCATACCTCTTCAAATGTAAGGCCTTGGAAATAACTTCAGGATTTGGAGTTTCCTCTAAACCACTGAATGGCATTTAATCAAGGATGGGCACTCCCAATAGTTTAGATAACTCCTCCATTATGGGCACCAATTGGTAATCGGGAAAGGTGAAGCAATGATGTACAGGGTTAAAGAATTAAAAGAGCACACATATCATGTCTTCTTTAAAGCTTTAGGTAACCAGATTGAGAAGTCGGCCATATATTTTGGTGAATGGAGAATCTTCAGGAACCCTTGATGCTAACTCTTTGAGTTGAGGAGGCACCTTTACAAAACTGGTTCGGATGGTATTTCTGCGAGTGGAAGCCATGACCTATAAAACAGAACAAACATAAATCCTTAGGTCCTTGAAATTTTTAGTGAAAATGCTATGGCATGATTTCATGATGTTTATGATGTCATGAATAATTAATTACAAACAAAACACATAAAGCCTTAGGTTTAAGCTTGCATGGGGTTTATAGGTAAGTACCCTCTTGAAATTTTAGTTGGTTCAACCTGTCCTAAAAGAAGTAACCGGGTTCTAAGGGATCTCAATATCATTAATCTTTCTTCATCGGGCATTGTTTCAGCACAAGCAATCTGTTTTCACGATCGAAATATCATAAAAGTCCAATTTTAATGAGTATAGTATCGAGTATCAACCAACTTCAGTCTACACCAAAGCCAACTATCTCACTACTTTCTAATGGCCAAGTTGTTCAACTAAGGTTCTATGGTCAGTTAGTGCTTCATGACACCACACAGCGGCCCCGTATTCTCCTTGATTTAACCCAAGGGACACAGGTACCAACAAATGGGTCACACTAATGTATCCATATCTTAAACCATATCGGTATACACCGTACACTCTCCACGATCTATTGCTACTTACCTAATATGCCCCAGATCCGGGTATAGGATCTTTACAATAAATAAACCCAAGCATGGACCCAAAATGTAAATCAAACAAGGCAAACAAATAAAGCAATAAAGGTGATCTAGCTCTTAATGTAACCCCACTTCTAGGTTTAATTTCCCCAGCAGAGTCGTCGGTTCTGTAATACGGTGGGAGAACTGACTTAGGTGTTTTGCATTTTATCGCATGTTATGGATAGCAAAAGTCGCCACCGACTTTTATTTTATCCAATAAAGGAAATGGTGAAAAGAACAGGAAAGACCTTTTGAGAATTTTCTTGAGTTCAGGGGGTAGGTTATGAAAAGGGAAATTGTTATCACCTTTTTCATCTGCAGTTATCTACGGGCTCTTAATTGCTAGATCACTTCGAAATACTTTGTGTTTGTGTAAGTTTGAAAATATTTTGAAAACACCTTCGTCCGGTAAACTTTACAATGATTCTCATATCGTTGAAAATGTAGACAAAGTGTTGGTTTTGAAAATATTTTCTTGAAAAGGCGTGTTTGGAAAGATGTTTTAAAAATGCCAATGTAAGGCGATTTTTGTAATGATTCCCATATCATTGAGAATCTATACAAAATGTGTGTTTTAAAAAGGGTTTTGAAGGTGTGAAGTGTGGAAATGGTTTTAGTTTGTGAGCAAGCAATTACGAGAAATCTACCTACTCATAAAGTCTTTGTTCTTTTCCTCCTCCTTTTGATAGTGATATTTTACCATTGGTTGGTAAGGAGCCATATCATTGGATGTGAGGGACATACGTGGGTCATCATACAATCATAGAAGGAAACTTGTAAGATGTTTTAGCAATTTTCGTAAGGGACTAAGATCATTTACCGAAGGCAACATTTGAAGGGTCATCGAGGGACTATGATCTTTTAATCGAGGGTCTTTTCTAAAACGTCCCACGTTCGAGGGACATAACTTTTTATATCTGAGGCAGCAAGTGTGGGTTATCCTAGAGGTGCATGTGTGTAAAGTGTTTTGTTTTCATGTTTACTATCTTGGATTAGGGTTTTCTAATGTTTGATTTTAAATCTTGTCATACAAACCCTAATTACTAACAATAATAAGGAAAGCGACAATTTGCGGAATTTAAATGTCCTACGCTATGACAACGCTTTGGGAATGGGGGGTACAAGCTTGTGAAATAGGGGGAAGAAAGCAATAACGCCTAAATTATCTATTACAAACCATTGAATATGAATAGAATGTACAAAATGTAAATAGGAAGAAAGAAATTGTTTTTTTAGGGTTTTGATGGAAAAAAGTTTTAGTAATTAAGATAATTAAATTTAATTGCAAGAAAAGTTAATTAATTTTAACAAAATCGAAAATCTAAGTTCATTGAAATTAAGAAGAAAATAAAACCTAAGTCTAAATAATTTGTTTTAGAAAATAACTTGAATGTTAATGTTAATTAAGAAAATATTTTACAATGTAAAATGAAATAATAAAATTTAACTTAATGAAATTAAATTATTTAAGAAAAAATAATGTTTTGTATTTTTTGTTTTAATAAAATAAATATATAAATAAAAATGATGAAAATGTAAAAAGAAATAAAAATAAATGGGCTAGGGTGTTGAAAAGTAAAATGGGGGTTAAGAATTAGCAAAGAGGGCCCAAATCACGTTTTTGTTTGAAATCAGAAATAAAATAAAAAAAGAAATGGGCTTGTTGTTTTAGTAAGATGGGGGTGTATATAAGTAAAAAAACAAAAAAGAAGAAGGCCCAAGTTCTGAACCTCGCGCCAGAAGCCATTTTCAACATTTTCAAATTTTTGAACTTGTTCATTTCTCAACCATTTTGAAAAGTGTAAACATGAAACTTGCTCTAATTTTCACCACGAATTCAACCATGTAAATAACTAAAGCTATAAATCAAAGATAAACATGATATAAATCAAAGATAAACATGAATTTCTGTTGGTACCAAATAAAAACCTAATTTTTTCCAGAAATTTCATCTTCAAAATTCTCATCACCCAGGCAACATAGATGAAAACTAAAGACATGGTTAGCTTCAGGGCAATGATGTCTATATTTTTCATTCACAAAGTAACCATTAATGATGCTTGTAGAGAGAGATCAAAGTTGAGAAAACTTACCTCAAAACTAGAAATCGTGTTTGGAGTTTGAGCCATCCTAGAAGTGTTGTGATGATCCGGATAGCTTCACTGAACTCCTAGGAAGCTAATTCAACTCTTACTTTGTGCTAAAAGTGCCTGAATCTTCCTAGAGAAGTCAAGTTGTAGGTGGTTGTTTTTGAGTTTGGAAGATGATGGAAATGGAGTTACAGTTATGAAACATGGGTGGGGATGAGTTCTAAATGAGGTATGGAAACTTTTTGATTAAATTAGAGTGAAAACGCACGAGTTGGTTGTGAGTTTGAAGTTTTTGGACAGAAATTGCAACAATGGAGGTTTTGTGTACAATTTTGAGTTTCAGGGAGTTTGAGAGGGTTAGAGGGCTTGTAAAATCGTGCTTTGGATTACAAATGACTCCTCTATTTATAGAGAAAATATTATAGAGGCTCTAGCCATCAAATTTCAAAAATCACATGTTATAGTTATGTGACTTGGTTTTGAAGAAAACTTGACAAACTTTCTTCCAATGCATAGTACAAGCATGGTCTGAGTAGTTAGAGGCTTTAGACAAGTTTCTTCTGGCTTTAAGATTGTGTGTGATAAGAAGGAACAAGTACAAAGCTCAAGGGGAGTGGACTTTATGATTAAAGCCACTTTTCCAAAATGACAATGTTACCTTTGTGCCAAAAATGGATTAATCACTTGGACAATGGCTCAAATGCTTGGACAATGGCTCAATCAGTTGTGTAAAAATTTAATTATGGAGTGATTTTCAAGTTAGAAGCCTGCAAAGCAAGATTTATGCAACATAGCTTGATATTTGATCAAGTGTTCTTCATGAAAATTCCTTGTAATTCAAGAATGGATGTTCAACTTCTTCTCTTTGATTCTCCTAGCTCAAGCATGATCTATTAAAGTTCTTAGACATTTTGGAAAGCTTGAAACATTTTCTACAACCTTCATGTTGACCACTTTGGCTAAATCAACTTGGAACTTGGTGAAAACTTTCCAAGAAGTTGGGATAAAAAATCTGCCTAACTTGAGGAAAATTTCACTAAGTGTTTTTGATAAAAAGTAATGAGTTCATGGGCCTATATCTTCAAATCCAATAATTTTTTGGAAATCAAACATAAGGGCTAAAGTTTTAGAATTCATCAAGATCTACAACTTTGATGTTGAAAGTTTTCCTTGAATCATCTTGCATCATGGGGAAAAATTGCCATGAAGTAGTTAAATAATCAAGGTTAAAAAATACTTAGAATTTTTCTAAGTCTTGAAAATCTTGACTTTTGTTGACTTTTCTTAACTTTCTTGATTCTTGATGATCAAGTTTGATATTTTTTAATGTCTTGATGAATTTTGATCTTTGAAATTAAATATTCACCAAAAAGTCAAAGTTTGACTTTTTTTGTGTCAGTTGACTTTTCATCAGTTGATCCAAATTTTAACTATCAATCAATTGATCTTGAGAAATGATTTGAGCCATGGAATTAGGTAAACATGTTGTATTTGAGTCCTTCAGATCATGCTTGAAATTCTGGCATCAGATATAAGATATCGAAGGAGATGTTACGACACAAAATGTCTGAGGACTGTATAAAATGAAATAATATTAAAAGCAGTAAAAACACAATGGATTGTTAACCCAGTTCAGTGTATAACAACACCTACTCTGGGGGATACCAAGTCAGAGACAAGTCCACTAAATAGTATCAATTGATAGACCCTCGGTGAACAACCATTTTACGATCTAATCACTTAATCACTACCTCCCTCCTCAAATCCCTTCAATCACTAACAGTGAAGAACAACAGAAATATTAAGTTTTAAGGACTTCAATCATTCAATACTTAAAATCTTATGAATGATCCACAATAACAACTCAAATTACAACTCAAGTATTAAACCAATACTTAGAGTGTGTTACAATTAGAAAGACTTAGACTTCTAAAAACAGAAAGAATATATTCTTCTTTTAAAAGTTGCGGCTTGATGAATAACGATGCAAGTCCTTATAAAGGCGCAGTAGTGGGCTTGGGCTGGAAAAAATATTCCAATCCCTTGAATATTTCCATGAAAAGAATCCAAAATATAATCCATAAGGATAATGCAAATAGAAAAATATTCCTCCATATTTTTCGCAAACTATGACTCACAAATCCTGAATAATGGCGCGTATAAAAACAGGAAACAGATATGAAGTCACGTTCAAATTAGGAGGTAGGTGTTAAGACATCTGCTTTGACATCATTCAAAACCAGTTTGCTTCAAGTGTCAATACATTTAGCAAAACATTATCAAGTCAGTGTTTTACCAAAATTGCTTCCAACAAACACTTACAAACTCCCCCTTTGGCAAATTTTGGTTAAAACATTATCTGAGCACATTATCAGAGCAGCAGCACAAGCAAAAATAAAACTCAGTTAGCAGTTAGCAAAAGTAACTAAGTTATCTATTAGCAGAGGAAGATGTCAGAACATCATTAGAGACATGAGGCTCCCCCTCAAACTTTAAGCTCCCCCCCTAGTCGGTGGCGAGTCAGTCATAAGTCAATCTGTTTATCTCCCACTTTTTAGAAATAATATGCCAAATAAAACATGCATTCAAGAGAATAGAAGTAATAGAATATGCCAAATAAGTACAGACAATAGAATCCAAGAGTCAATCACATACAAGTGCCAAAAAGGAACAAAGGGGTCAAAACAAATAAACAGCAAATGGTATAACTATGTTTAGGACCAGTAGGCTTGGTAGAGTCAGAACTTCCTTCATCATCATAATCTCCACCCTCACTCTTACTCTATCATCAAAATGGTTGTCCTTCTGCAGCTCCTTGATCATCTTTTCAAAAATTAGCTTTCTTGCTGAGCTAACTCTGATCACATCATCAAGTTCTTTGCATGCTTCCCTTAATTCAGTAATCATGTCATCCTTGGTTGAGGTCTTGTTTTCAGAAGATGCAGATGTCAAAACAATATATGGGACATGTTTTCTTGAAAATAGCTTGAAGTGAAGGGTCAGAGCAGACTCCCTCTTGCAAACTACATCATTACCATTCAGAATTCCAGGAAGTTCATTAAGAATAATTCCACAAATAAGAGATCGAAAGGCAATAGGAATTTTGATATCACGTGTTCCTACATGCTTAATAGCTTAATGCTCTTGGCAGGGGGTGTGCATCCACATTTTTTCTTTTTCTAGTCTTGAGCCTTTTAGAAATTCCAGGCACCACATTAGCAATGAGCTCATTGTCAGACAACTCATCAACATTAACCATATTCTCAGTATTTTGATTCTCTGCAGCTTTGGAGCCAGCAGCATCTTCCTTAGCAGGAGAGTCCTTCTCAACATCTTGTTCAACATAAGCTTCCACTTCTTATAGAGCAGAAGTAGCAAGCTTACCAAATTTCCTTTCAGCAACATCTTTCTTGAAGGTGGATGATTCAGCAGCATTTTTAGGATTATTTCCTTTGTCAGCCGGAGCAGGCACTCGGGCAAGAGGAGTTGAAATTCCAGGCACAGTAAAACCTTCATTTAACACCCTATCAACCAGCCTTCTAATACATCTATCAACATTAACAATGTCTTCTTATGTCCTATCATCAGTCGCAATAGAAGCATTACCTTTAGAAGTGTCAAACTCGTCTTAGGATTTCTTTACAGGTGATGATATGGGTTTCTTGACCTTCTTCTCAAGAGGTGGAATTGTTGTTAGAGGAGTAACGTCAAGTACTCTGTCAAGGTAGAGCTCCTCAAGATGGTTGATAGATTTTGAGGGAGACGATGCATGATATTGAGACATCTTTGAATATTTTTTAGCAAGAGATGAAGAATGACAAGGGTTCTTTTTCTGTAAAGGAAAATGAAGAGTTTGTTAAAATAGAAGGAAGTGATTTCGTAGCGTCTGGGAAAAACTTTGAGACAGTCTTGAAATGATCACTTTAATGATATTCTCACACGCCCTTAATTGCTACAAACCCTCATATATGCAGATCCCTAGTTTTTCTCTTAAGTTCTCAAACTGGTTTGCATCTAAAGCCTTGGTGAAAATGTCAGCCAGTTGTAATTCAGTAGCTACATGTTCTAAGGCAATAATCTTTTCTTTAATAAGCTCTCTTATGAAGTGGTGACGGGTATCAATGTGTTTGGTCCTGTTGTGTTGAATAGTATTTTTGATATATTTATGGCACTTAGATTGTCACAGAGTAATGCCATGACATCTCATTTGACATTACATTCTGTTAACATTTGTTTCATCCAAACCAACTGAGAACAACTGCTTCCTGCAGCAATATACTCAGCCTTAGCAGTGGACAGAGACGCACAATTTTTCTTCTTACTGAACCAATATATGATATTATTTCCCATAAAGAAACATGCTCCTAATGTACTTTTTCTATCATCAACACTTCCTGCCCAATCAGCATCACAATAACCAGTTAAAGAAGAACTATATCCATGAGAATATAGTATATCATAGTCACTTGTCCCATTCACATATTTAATAATTCTCTTCACATGGTTGGCATGGCTAACTTTAGGATCAGCTTGATATCTATCACATGCCCCTACAACAAAGGCAATGATAAGTCTGATAGCTGTGAGGTATACAAGATTTCCTATCATACTTCTATAAAGACTTTGATCCACACTTACTCCTTTTTCATCTTTAGACAACTTCAGATGTGTGGGAGCACAAGTTCTTTTGTAATTGGCATTTTCCATCCCAAATTTTTTTACTATATTCTTATCATACTTTCTCTGAGATAAAAATATGGAATCTTCCATTTGATTAACTTGCAGACCAAGAAAGTAGGTTAACTCACCAGCAAGGCTCATCTCAAATTCTGACTGCATTTGCTTAACAAAATGTTGAACCAGCTCATTTGACATTCCACCAAACACAATATCATCAACATAAATTTGTGCAATCATGATCATCCCTTCTTCTTCCTTGACAAAAAGAGTTTTGTCTATGCCACCTTTCCTATATCCATTCTCACCAAGAAATTCTGTCAATCTCTCATACCAAGCTCTTGGAGCCTGCTTTAATCCATACAGAGCTTTCTTCAGTTTGAAACATGTTTAGGGAAACTTGGATCAACAAATCCCTTAGGTTGTTCCACATAAACTTCCTCATTCGGTTAGCCATTTAAGAAGGCACTCTTTACATCCATTTGAAACAATTTAAATTTCAGAATGCATGTGTTGTACCCCAAAATGTTTTCCCCCTTCCTTTAAAAATTCTCTTATAGGGTTTTTCAAGATGTTCAAAGCTTTTCAAACCTCCAAAAATGTCAATTAATTCGTCAAGGGTTCAAGTTTGCAAAATGCTCAAAATTTCTCTTGTCAATGGTTTTGTACTAAGGTTTTGATTTTTGAGTGTGTGACACCCGTTGTGATCAAGAGACATGAGGCTTTATCTCCTTTTCATTTTTCCTCAAAGGTTTCTCCCTTATGGAATTAGGGTTTCAAGTTTGGGACAACGTTGATTAGAAATTAGGGTTTCTATGGCTGGCAATGGCTCTCCTTTTGACTCATGTTTGGATCAACTAGTTCCTTATTAACTTTGGTTTATGGCGCTAAATGGATCCGGTTTATCATTCGTGGAGAATGAATTTGTTTAGTGTTTCGAGCCAGGATTTCTCTATCCTTTAAATTTATCTTTATTCTTAAGGATATCCTTACGGATTGAGTTGTGGATTAAGGTCTCGTCAAGTTTTCATCTGTTGAATTGGTGCTTCAAACGTAAGAAGAGTTGGGTTGATGGATTCTGTTGAAGTTAAGGGTCATTGATCAAATATGGTTTATGAGTAATATATTCTTCTATGTGCTTTGGTTAGTTGACGTTTCTCAAGATACATGTTTTGGACACCAAAAATAATTCAAGGAACTTAAGATATGCAATTTGTGTAGGTTTTAGGCTCGTTAATTCAAGAACAAACAATGCTAAGATTCATTGCGAATTCATAGTTTATGGAATTAGTTACACCTTTTCAAGTTCACTATCTCATGTTCACAATTCTAAATTTGAGGGATCAAATCCCATATCATTCTTTGTTTTCAATTCTTTAATTTAAAACAAATAACTTCTACAACTTTGTATTACCATTCTCAAATCAAAACCATACATTCCTCAAATTATTGTTCAAGATACATCCCACAAATTGTTACAAATTCTAAAGTCACAAATATTGTACAAATTATACAAATATAATATTTTTTCCTTTTATTCACAAATTATTACAAATTGTTAAAAATACATTTCTAAAGTCCTAAACCCTATTTGTCTTCAAATTCTCTAAGTCCTTGTAGCAAGCCACGGCTTCACCACCTCTCCAACACTTATACATCTTCGCCCACTCCTCATCGATCATACATGAAACAAAATCAAGGAAAAGTTAGTGATCAAGCAAATTCAAAAGAAACAAATTATAAACAAATTCAACTCATCATTAGGGTGGTTTCAAGAATCAGAAAAAGAGTTTGTTTTTATGTACTAAAGCCTCAAACTTTCAGATTTTATCATGGGTCAACTTCTATTGCAAATTGCAAGACAAAACTTGGTTCACAATAAACAAATTCAAAGAATCCCAACAATAATTTCAGCCCATTAGCAAAATATTCAAATCAAGAATTCAAGCCCAATAAAGGCCTCAAAACAGTGTCATATCGTTGGCCAGAATATATGATTACAAATCACAAAGCTTAGTTCACAAACAAGACAAAACAGAATGGTACAAGCCTCACAAGTCAGAACTCTATCATATGGTTAGGAGTAGGACTTTTGCAAATCACAAAGACAAAATTTGGTTCACAAAAGAAAGAGAAAAAAGTCCGAACCAAAAATTTAAACTCAACACCAATTTTCCACGTAACAAGAAACATTACAAATTAAATTACAAAAGCCTCATTGTTTTACAAACAGAATCAGATCCAATTCAATCACATGCCAAGTCATATCTTTACTATAAATCACAAGTTCAGTTGGATCACAGTGAGATAAAATCTAAAGAGAAAAATAACTCGAAAAAATTATTCAGTACAGCAAGCAACCATACAGCAAATACAGCCCCAAAAGTAATAAAAAGCAGCATCCATCATAAATAAATAGCACAGCTAGCATCACAAGCAACAAGGTACAAAGTCAACAAACTAGCCAGCTAAAAGTACCAAAACAAGCTAGCATCACAGAAACCAGACAACAAAATTGATTTATCAAAGAACAATAAAGTTGATTTGTGAAAAATCAGTAAAAGTAACAAGTCAAAACTGAAGCTTCCCAAAAATCCAACAACAAACTATCACAAAAAATGAGCAAAGGTCAACGATAGTATAAAGAGGCAGAAATACTATTTTCAAGGGAGAGGATTTTCACCACAAAAAAAATATACAGAGGCAAAAACCCAAAACAAAACAGCAACAACATCAAACCCTTTTCATTCTTTTTCCGACCAAAGAAAATATACAAACATAAACAGATCAAAAGACACAAGCCAAAACCCTTTCCATATTCGGTAAAAGAAAAACAAAATATACAAAGCAACTAACCAAGCCAACAAACCCTTTCCAATTTTATCCAAAAAAAAAGCAACATATATATATATATATATATATATATAAAAAAAAATATATATATATATATATATATATATATATATATATATATATATATATATATATATATATATATATATATATATATATATATATATATATATATATATATATATATATATATATATATATATATATATATATATATATATATATATATATATATATATATATATATATATATATATATATATATATATATATATATATATATATATATATATATATATATATATATATATATATATATATATATATATATATATATAATCATAGCCACCAATAAAAACAAAACCCTAAGCTATCTCATCATCTTCTCTAACACAACCCTTCAGAATCATAGAAAAAGAAGAAGATTAGAAAGATCTCACCATGATGAACTCAGAAGAAACGTTTTCATCAACAAGCCTTGCCATCGTGATCGAATTTCATCATATGAGCACCTAGGGTTTCATCCCTTTCCATCAAGATCTGTGTAAAACCGATCACCGTATGCAAAAACCAACCATGAATTAAGATAAAGGAGAGAAAGACGATAAAAATGATGTAAAAAAATTAGGATCGAAGCAAAGTCGCCGGGAGCACCGCCGCTGTTAGGGAGATTTCTGGTGGACATAAGAAAGCAAAGGAGAACAAGAATACAGGGAAGAAGAGAGAGACTAATTCTTTGTTTTAATAAAATCAATGCTTTAATTTTGTCTTTTGTATATTTTTGTTTTTTAACTCAGTAAATCTGGCGTTGACACTTGTCACCGCCCTTATAGTTGTAGGTTCTCCAATTCCACACAGGCAGTCTATCCAACATACCACGCACCTTCATCCGTAGCCATTGGATCAGCATCAGACGACTCAAGAAACGCCTTCCACCATGCACCTACAGATGCCACAAGCATTAGAACATGGACAGTGATATTGGGCCCTAGGATGGATTAGCTTTTTCCACCCTCTTTTTTTTCTGTTTCACCAGGCATACCCATTTTCTTTTTCTAACAAAATTGTCTTTGGCCTTTGCTATATTAAAACCTCTTATTTATTTTTCAAATCTCCCAGCCCACTTCTGTTCATTATCTCATATTTCCATTTTTGTTTTTTTTATTTTATCTATTTTATTTAAACCCAAAAAAAATACAAAAATATATTTTTAGATAACTAAATTATTAATTATCTTAAACATTTATTTTATTTTGTAAATACTTAGAACTAGGTTTGTTTAATTTATACACTTTAAAATATTGTTTTTTAATTAATATATTAACATTCAATTTGTTTCATAAATAAATATTTGAACTTAGGTTTTCTTTTAATTGATTAATTTTACTAGTTAAATTAATATTCAAAACCTTTTCATAAGAAACCCTAAAAAATATCATTTTTTTTCTAAATTAACTTAGGTTTAATTTTTAATTAATTATGTTTTTTCTTCTTTTAGCTAATTAGTTTAAAACCTTTTCCTTAACAAAATTCAAAACAAAAACATTTTTCTTTTTTATACGTCATATTTATTTTCATCCATGCCTTATACATTATTTATTTTAACTTTTGTATATTGGTCCATTAAATTCAATATGGTTGTAATAGATAATTAGGTTTTAATTTCTTACAATACCCATTCGTATATTTGTACACTCCATCCCAAAATGATGTAATAGCGTAGGATATTTACTTCCCGCAATTTATCGCTTTCATATAAATGCTATTTAATTAGGGTTTTGTATGAAAAGATAAAATCAATACTTAGGAAACCCTAATTCAAGATAAATCAAGCATGAAAAATAAACACTTTGCACACTTGTACCTCTAGGGTTAAATCCACTTATTGCCTTAAGAAATAAATGGTCATGATATGCATGTGAGACATCTTAGCAAAAACAATAAAAAATAAAAGATCATAGTCCCTCAATGATGCTACGAATGTTGCTTTACAAATGGTCTTAGTCCCTTAAGAGAAATGCTAAGATATCTCACAATGTTGATATCTATGACTATACGATAACCTACGCTTGTCCCTTTACATCCAAAGATAGGGTTACTTGCCAATAAATGGTGAGATAATTTTGTACCCCAAAATTTGCCCTCCCATATTCTTCAAGGTTTATCAAGAATCATCTTCAAATGGTTCAAGATTCCTCAAGGGTTGCACAGTCCAAATGCCTCCTAAGCCAGTCAAAATTAGGGTTTTGTTTCCTTCAAGGAATTTGAGATTTTCAATGGCTCAATCAAGTCCCATAGGCCTATATACATTGCCAAGCATCTACATGTCAAGTTTCAAGACTCATAGAGGCAAGTTGCACAGTCAAAAGCCCTATTTGGTTCACAATCAACTGCAGGGGTAAAATGGTCATTTGGCAGTCAAAAGTCAAAAATTTTGGTCAACATATTATTTTGAGCTCACAATCATCATTTGATCAAGTCTTGATCATGATTCCACAAGCATGGCTCAAAAATCATCAAAGATGCAAAAGTTGCTATTTTTGGACAGCTGAAAAGTCAACTGTAACTTGACCAAGGCATAATTTTTTCATGGTTCATCAGAAAAATCCCATCCAATTCTCATTTTGAAGGGGATGACATTTACTACAACTCATATTCACATTCCAAGTCCAATAAATTCTCTCACAAAAAGTTATCAATTTCTACATTATAGGTCAATTTCAAAAGTCAACAAAAAGGCATTTTAAGTCAAAGACCATAACTTGAGATTGGTGAATCAAAATGACATGGGACCAAAGGCATTGGTTAGAGGACTTCAAGACCTTTCCAAAATGTCCAAGAACATACTCATATGATCAAAATTGAGCAAGATATGCATTGGAGAAGTTGGGAAATTTTCATGAATTTGCAAAAGTCAACTTTGCTCAAAACACATCATTTTTGCTAATGGGCCTCAAATTTCTTCTTGAAACTTTGTCCAAAGCCTATGCACGACCCATTGAGATTAAATTGAATTATTTTCTTATTTTTATTAATTAATTGGATTTTTTATTAATATTAATTCATTTAATTGATTGAAAATGTAGGAAAATATCAAGATATGTTTTTCTCAATCTTTTGTGAAGTAAATAAGCTCAAGACAAGCTGGAGATTTCGTGTACACATCAAGGGGACAAAATCTCCAAATTTGGCAAGGTTTTTCAATCAAAAATATGCAAAAAGATTTGATTGAAAATCAAATATTGAAAACATGAATTCCATGGTCTTTGGGCCAAGACTTGACCTAATTCCCTTCCATTACATATGCATAACCAAACCCTAATGCCATTCACGTGAGATTGCTGCAAGAAGGCCATATGCAATATTGAAAAAAAAGTCAAGAAAACTCAAAACTATTTTCTCACTCCCAGGACCTTTCAAAGCAATTTAAGGATTCTAATACATTGCTAGCACTCCCATAAACGTATTGGAATCAAAGTCAAGGGCTAACACTCAAGGAAACGCCAAGAACAGTCGTACGGTTTGCTTAACTTTTCTAGAATCTAAACTCACATTTTATGCATCATTAACATGTTATAATCATTGTTTTACGTTGCTTGAACCTTTACAAAGCTTTTGGTATGGTTAATTGCATTATCATGTACAGAATCGTGAATCACCATTGAAGATTTTTAGGGTTCTTGAGGTCTCGAATTGGGGATTTCCAGCACAGGGAAAATTAGGCCTCAAGAGACCTATGGTTGAAACCGTCTGATCAAGACGAACACAAAGCCATACTCGCGAACAATTTATATTTCGTGTGCGCCTAATCGCTATTTTCTGTCGTCCTATTTTGTGGGGGTTAAAAACCCCCGCTATCTCACTTTTATTTTACAGGCGAAAGGATGAAGATGATGACGTGCTGCCTCATGGTTGGGCCATTCAAATAAAGTGGTGCGCGTGTTTTGCTTTCCAGCACATGCGTTGGTTTTCATATATTATGATTAATTGTTATTATATTATCAGATGCAAGCGAATGGCGTAGTGGAAGGTGATGTGTCTGGTAACCACTGGGACCTGGGTTCGATTCCCAAGTCCACCCAAAACTTGTTTCTATTTTTTCTAATATATTCACATGTAGCGCTCCATGAGCATTCCACCATGTACCTCCCATCCAAGTGCGCCAAGTGGCCACTAACACCAATCTGATGGCCAGGAGATGAAGAGCATGATACTCCCAGTCAAAGCAACGTGCAGACAATCAGGAAAAGTCAATGGGCTGGCCAACAAATGGGCCTGAAATTGCAAACAAAACCTCCAGAATTTGGCCTTCACCTCCCTGGTTTAGCATTTTCTTTTCTTATTTTCTTTTAATCTCTTTTAATAACTATTATTATTAATTAATTATCTCGCAAATTATTTTTCATAATAAATTCAGACCATTAAAAAATGTAAATATTTTTATTAATTATTATTATTGTCAATTTCACCTTAATTATTATTTTCGTAAATAAATTCTAACTAATTAATTTAGTTGTTTTAATTAGGTTTAATTTCAATTTTCTTTCACAATAAATAAAATAGATTAGACTTAGGGTTTTACTAACTTTTTTATTTTTATTTCATTAAAATATAAAAACACAAAAAATACTTTTTCTTTTAATTATTTAATTAATTAGGTTTAGGTTTAATATTTAATTAATTGCAAAAAAATTACTTTCTTTTCTCAAAAAGAGTCAAAACCCTAAGACGTTCCCGATTTAATTTCTTTCACGCTTTAATTCCTTTTGATTATATTGATGTAACTGTTTCCGAGGATGTAATAGTTAATTAGGTCTTTTACCACTTTCTTTACTTTTCTCGCATTTATTTTCCAAACGGGTTTTGTTTTTGGCGATGTATAGACCCGCGCCTTGTAATAGCGTAGATTTACCTTTCCGCACTTTATTTCCCGCATAAACATTAACTGTTAATTATGCCTGCAAGACTTGTATGACAAATAAAATCAATACGTAGCTCACAAAGATGCATGTTCAAAGATAATATGAATCGAAACAACACACATGCACATGCCACTCCTAGGGTACGCCTCACTGGTTGCCTCGACGTGGTCGTCAAGTATAGGGTGTTTTAGAGGTCGCCCTCCTGTCTAAAGATCAAAGTTGCCTCGAAACGGTTGCCTCGATAAAGAACGATCTAAGACATTAGGGTTACCGCTATGGTGTCCTACTATTGCTTTGGAGACCACACATGTCCCTATAATCAAATTGACCCGAATAACTGCAACGACGGTACTACCTACTTCTCAATAGTGGGATAGTACTGTCTAAATGACTCTTACACAGCCTAATTCCTTAGAGTAGGTAGATTTCTCCTGGGTACTTGCTCTTTTCAAAAACAAAAACATATTTTCGCACCTATACTTTCAAAAAGTTTTCAAACAAATACTTCATACACTCTTGAGGACTGATACAAGAGTTACCTAGAAGTTTTCAAAATGAAACTTTTTCAAAACCCACAAACACTTGAAAAGCAAACAAATTTTTGAAAACATAGTGAGCAAGTACCTAAGAGCCCGTGGATAACCACGGATAGAAAGGGTGCTAACACCTTCCCTTTCTATAAATCTACCTCCCGAATCGAGAGACATCTCGAAAAAGGAATTTTGCTGTGGTTTTGTCCTTTCCATGTTGGAGAACATAAAAGACGGTGGCGACTCTTGCTTACCGCGACATTTCGCGAACCAGCTTTAAAACAGTCAGTTCTATTTCCACCGATCACAGATAACAATATCAAAGGAAGGGGGAAATGAACAAAATAATTTTGAGTAGGTAGAATGTTCTTAGTTTCTTGCTCACAATCCATCTTAAAAAACAAACATCTTTTCAAATACACCAAACACTTTCAAAAACATGAAATACTTTTAAAAGTCTAACACTTTGTATGAATTCTTATAGAGACGAGAATCAGTACAAAGTTTTCCTAAACGAAGGCTCTTTTCAAAAATACTTTCAAAATCCACCACAAACACATTTCAAATTAAGCAATTTCCAAAGTGATCTAGCAAGCAGCTAAGATCCTGTAGATAACTACAGATGAAAAGGGTGATAACACCTTTCCTTTTCATAACCTACCCCCCGAACTCAAGAAAAATTCTCAAAGGTCTTTCCTGTTCTTTCCACCCTTTTCTTTATTGGATAAAAGAAAAGTCGATGGCGACTCTTGCTATCCGCAAAAATTGCGATCAAACGCAAAACATCCAAGTCAGTTCTCCCACCGTATTACAAAACTGGTGACTCTGTTGGGGATAACTTAAAAGTGGGGTTACCTTAGAGCTAGATCACATTTATTTATTTTCATTGTTTTATTTGTTTTCTTTATGTTTATGGGTCCTTGTTTGGGTTTGTATTGATCCTCTACCCAGATCTGGGAATACCATTAGGAAATAACAAAGATTGTGGAGACTGTACGGTGTAGACAGATATGGTTAGGCAATAGCTATGTTAGTGTAACATATTTGTGGGTACTGGTATCCCTTATGGAGAATTAAGGAGAATATGGGTCCGCTGAGTGATGTCATGAAGCACTAACAAACCTTAGAACCTTTAATGGAACAACTTGTCCATTAGGAAGTAGTGTGATAGCCGGTTTCGGTGGAAAGCTGAAAATTGGTTGATACTCGATACTATGCTCATTGAGATCATACTTTTGGGATATTTTGGCTGGAAGAAAATATTGATTATGCTAAAACAATGCTCAATGAAGAAAGATCAATGATATTGAGATCCCCTATAACCCGGTTACTTTCTAGGACAGGTTAAGCCAACTAAACTTCAAGAGGGTACTTACCTATAAAACTCCACGCAAGCCTAAACCTAAAGACTATTTTTTTTTGTATATAATTATTTGTACATAACGACTTGTTTGCTTTGTTCGTGCATTATTATTTGTACATAACATCATGACATCATACCGTAGCATTTTAAATAGACATTTCAAGGATCTCAAGGGTCTGGGATGCAGGGTTATGTTGAACCAGACGTCTATCAAGGGGCAAGAGTATTTATTTTCCTCTAACCAAATGTCGGCAAAGACTAAAGCATGATAACTTGAGTCAAGGGCTAGGACCCACTCGACATGGTGAGCTTGATTCTCGTAGAAGGATATTCAATGATACGAAGTTCTTCCATCAAAGTTGCAGTCAAACCTAACTTCTAAAATTTTCTTGTGTTTGCCCTGCGAGATCCTTGAAAACATTGCATATCATGCATCATATCATGACAGGTTTTCCCCATACACGTTTTCTCATCCACTTGATGTTTATTTCAGTAAAAATGGCTCTCGAACAAATTGTCCAAGATCTTCAAACCCAAAATGATCAGATCCAAGATTTGTTCCTGAATCTATTAAAGGGGCATGAAGAAGTGAAAGCACTCCTCATTGAGAGCATCACCAAGAAGAATCCTGAAGACGACAGGGATAGCCAGTTGAAGCAATTGCAAGCAGAGATAGCAACAATGAGAATCCAGATGTTGGGACAGATGGATCTTATCTAAAACTTAGCTCGGGGACAAGAAGAGATGAGAGCCCTCGTCAACAAGTTTCATCAAGACGGGTGCAACCATGTGGAACAAACAGTTAGAATTGGGGATCAAGTCATTAATCAGCCTCCGATACAACAAGAAGTTGGTTTGGTCGAGAGAACACCCTTCAAATTGGCTACTACATCGCGAGTCCAACAACGACCTTGCAAACAATGACAGGTTAGTCAACGTAAGCAAGATACGCCCAAAAGACAATTTACTAAGATCAACATGCCCATGGCTCAAGCATTGCATCATATGTTAGAAGCCAAGCTGGTTACATTAAGGGAGCCTCCTCAAAAACCTAACACTTCTGCTCCCAACTATAAATATAATGAAAGGTGCGCATACCACTCCAACAGTTAGGGACACGACACTAATCACTATTGGGTGTTGAAGAACAATATTTAAGACCTGATTAACAAAGGAGTGTTGGAATTTACACAAGATGGTCAACTGGAGTTTTTTTTTTCACCCCTCAAAGACACACTATCTGAAGTAACAAAGTTTAGGCAGAGAAATTTTTGTTAATTTGAATTTCCAGTTGTAATCTCTTTGTTTGTTTAAACATTTGTACTTATGTCAGACTTTGATTGTTCTCGTTAATGCATTGCATATGTTTGTATTGAGTTAATCCATTCGTTTTCACTATACTAAAAATATACTTTTACTCCTTTTTGTATGATATTCAACTCTGTATTACGAGTTGTAAGCCTTTAGAGGGAGGATGACGAAAATAATTCCATAATCCCATATAGTATGTTTTTGGACAGACTTTGTTGATGATGTACAGGCATTGTTTCAAATCCCAAAATAGTGGAGTTATAAGGAAGATAATCCCTAGTCAACCCCTTTGAGCCAAAGAAGTAGGAGTTTTCTTTTCCACACAAGCTGAAACCTTTACTCATAACCAGGGGCATGGTAGTTTCTCGATTGATTCAAATGCATATTCAGTCGCAAACTATCATTTCACAAGTATCTTTCTGAATTAAAAAGATGGTGTTTGGTTCCCCATAAATAAGGCAGTCTTTGGAAAAGCCCATTAGGTCAAAACCTATGAAGGAGACTTAAGAAAAAAACTGGGGCATCACGCTGGCTGTAATCTCAAAACAAGAATAGTCAGGCAAAAATTAGGGACAGTAGATCAAAAAAGAGGTCACTACAAATCCTCGACAATATGAAAAATTTCACAAAAATGACTGCCTTCTCAAATAAACCTCCAGTATCCGAACCATCACCAAAATATCATTCCAGATTCTAGTAGGAGATAAACGCGCGATCGACTGAGTTTAGGATTAAGAACATTATGGAGAATGGGTTGGGTACAAATAAATTTTGAGCTGTATCCTTTGTTTCTTAAGCCGTGAACCAGACCATGTTACAACCCTTTAAAAGTCCTAATTGAAGCATAGGTTAGTTCGAAATCATGTTGTTACAAAAGGTATCCTGACTCCTATAATGCTTACTGTAAACCATGAGTTGAATTCATATTGATACTCTTTAAAAGTGCAGTTTTCAAAAAAAAATTCTCAAGACAGACATTAACTTTGCATTGTTTGAATACCACTGTTTGCATATGGCTAATTGTTTGACAACAGAGAAATTCACACGACAAATATCCAGTGAACGAAAACTCTCTCAACAAACAAAGTCACTTCAAATGGAAATACACTTCCAATGACAAATCTCTCATAATCAAGGGGTGCGGCGTGATTATTTTCTAACACATTTGGGGCAGTCAAGTCAAGATTCAAAGAATTTCTCAAAGAAATGTTGAATAACCAAGGGAAAGTCTCCATCTGAATCACTCGAGGGGGAATGGTACATTAATCGTTGTGCTTGAAAAAAAATCCACTATGAAGACTTTAGGTACCACCAAATTTCTTGTCTGTGCCAGTAGTATTAGATGGTGTCAGTATCATGTCTTCAAATCCTCCCATGACAGTTCTTAGAAAATTCTGAGCTGATTTGCCTGTGCCAGTATTATCAGATGGTTCTAGTATCATGTCATCGGATCCTTCCATGGCAGTTCTTAGAAAATTCAGAGCCATTGGGTACCACCAAATTGCTTATTTGTGCCAGTATTATTAGATGATGTTAGTATCATGTCTTCGGATCCTTCCATGGCAGTTCTTAGAAAATTCTGAGACTTGACCAAAGATCGCAGGTACCACCAAATTGTTAGTATTATCAGATGGTGACAGTATCATGTCTTCGGATCCTTTCATGGAAGTTCTTAGAAAATTTTGAGACATTGGGTACCACCAAATTGCTTATCTGTGCCAGTATTATCAGATGGTGTCAATATCATGTCTTCGGATCCTTCCATGGCAGTTCTTAGAAAATTATGATACTTGACCAAAGATTTTGGGTACCACCAAATTGCTTGTAATATCATATGGTATCATTATCATGTATTCAAATCTTTCTATGACAGTTCTTAGAAAATTATGAGACGTGACAAAAGATCATCGGTACCACCAAATTGCTTGTATGTGCCAGTAGTATCAAATGGCGTCAGCATCATGTCTTTGAATCCTCCCATCACAGTTCTTAGAAAATTTTGAGCTTGTTTTCTTGTTCCAGTAGTATTAGATGGTGCTAGTATCATGTCTTCGGATTCTTCAATAACAGTTCTTAGAAAAAGTACATAGGAAGTTCAAGACTATCAGAAATTTGATCAAAACTTCAAACATCAAGTGCACCAGACTGACTCTAGGGGCAAACAGGCTCCCACATATGAAAGATCACATGCGATTGAACAATTATTTTCTGGCATTTCTACAACACTTTCTACCATAGACACTGACAATTCTCTGCATCCTATGAACGTGGACATAGTCAGAAAATACTACGCACGAAAAAAGACCCGCTAGGTTGATATACCTAGGCAAAAATAAGGGCATCCCGACAAACCAAAAGTTCGGACAAAGATTAGGGATATATACAAAAGATTGTACACCCGGAAAGTCAAAAACCTGAAAAGGCGACTTGGGTAAAAAAGGGTATGCCGTTGGACAGGAAATCTGAAAAGACAGTTCAGGCAAAAGTTAGGGATTAGAGCGTATGACTATGTCCCGTTATCTCATCAGTTTGTCTATCAGTATAGGATTTTCCACTCTGACATAATTCAAACTATCTACAAATCCCCACAAGGCCAATTTTATGGATATCCCCACAAATTTGAATTCATGAAATCCCCAACCAGAGTTTCAACCACCGGAAAACTCTCTCCCAACTGATTTGGTCTTAAAAGAAGAAGTCTTATGGAGTTCCTTTCTAGAGAATACCTCCCCTGCAGATCGTCAAATATTCTCTTCAACAGGGTTTATTTCCCCAACAATACTTCAAACTCCCTAGTTTGAGTTTGCCTCTCAGACTACTACAAATCAACAAACAAGACCCCTTAACTTCCAATTAAGTCATTACAACCCCCAACAGAGTCGTTACTATCTCCTAAAGTTATTGTGAAGCCTGGAAACTAACCAGATACCAGTTAACTTCATTTCTCCAAGCACAGTTACAACGAAGCCTAGACCCGACCAAATACTAGTTCAACTTCATCTCTTTCAAAAGCAAGTTACTATGAAGCCTGGACCCGACTAGATACTAGTTCAACTTTATCTCTTTCAAAGCAAGTTACTATGAAGCCTGGACCTGACCAGATACTAGTTTAACTTCATATCTTTCAAAGAAAGTAACTGCGAAGCCTGGATCCGACCAGATAACAGTTTAACTTCAATTTTCTGTAAAGTCTGGAATCTGACCAGATAACAGATTAATTTTAGTAAGTTGTGTTAGAACATAGTTTGATTCTATAACCCTTAATTAGAGTTTTGATGATAACAAACACAAAGAAAAAATATTCACTCTAAATTTGTGTTATTTTGTATGCAGAAGTTCTGACTGAAACAACATCAGAAGTTAAGCTACAGAAGCTTTCGGGCTGAGACAATCAGAATGTTATGAAGAATGATGATCAGAATCTGCGCTAAAGTAAAGGATACTCTGATTCTGAACAGAAGTCTAATATACCATCAAATCCTCATATCTCTGAGTCATTAATGTTCTGAAGTAAAATCAGCATGCAAGATTCTAGTTTTGAAGCGTTACTTTTCAATTAAGACAGTATCATATGCAACGACTTCATTCAGACAAGAATCTTCTCAATATGGAAATAGCATTGAGTGTCCATTATCACGCTTTATGGTTGACAATATTTCCATGCCTATATAAACAATCTTAAAGGACAAATAGTTTATGATTTTTGACTACCACTGCTCATACATCTTAAACGCTACAATCTTTCATATTCACTTACGCTCAAATTGTGTAATTTATCACAATTGTGATAGTTTTTGTAATGAAAAACAACAGTGCACAATAAACTTGTTTCTTTTGATTAAGCTAGTTTTCCTTGAGATAAACCGGGTTGTGGTTGTACTCTAGAAGACTTTGGCAGTTGTAAAAGTAGTAATGTAATCATGTTTTGATTAGTGAATTAAGTCCTCATTGGAGAGAGGCAAAATCACCTTGGCGGGTGGACTGGAGTAGTTTGAGATCAAATGAACCAGGATAAAAATATTGTGTCAGCTGTTTTTTATTTTAAATTTCAATTCAACCCCCACCCCCTTCTTGTGTTTTTCACTTCTTCAATTGGCATCAGAGCGCCTGGTTCTAAGTTCATACACTTAACCGTGTCAGTACAAGATCCAAGCGTTAGAAAAACACTATGGTGGGACCAAGCCAAAACATCAGCAATGACTATCATGAGGACAAGGACAAAATCAGCGGAAAACCTCCAGTCTTTGATGGAGAAAAATTTGACTACTAGAGAGACAGAATTGAGAGTTTCTTTCTGGCTCATGATGCTGATCTATGGAACATGGTAATTGATGGATACACACATCCTATGGATGAAAGTGGTCAGAAGATAGATAGAAAAAGGATGCATGACCAGCAAAAATGTGATTTCAAAAATCATCATAAAGCCAAAACAATACTTCTAAGTGTCATCTCATACTCAGAATATGAGAAAATCTCAAACAGAGAGACAGCCAAAAACATGTTTGACTCTCTGAGAATGACACACGAAGGTAACATACAAGTCAAAGAAACCAAGGCCCTTGCGCTCATTCAGAAATATGAAGCACTCAAGATGGAAGACGGTGAATCTATAGAAGCAATGTTCTCAAGATTCCAGATTCTTGTTGCTGGGCTGAAAGTTCTTGACAAAGGATATTCTACTGTTGATCACGTAAAGAAGATCATCAGAAGTCTACCCAAGCAATGGAGGCCAATGGTCACTGCACTTAAGCTAGCGAAAGATCTCAACAAGATATATTTGGAGGAACTTGTCAGCTCCCTCAGAAGTCATGAGATAGAGCTAGAAGAAGACGAGCCTCAAAAGCAAGGTAAGCCTCTAGCATTAAAATCTAACAAAAAATCTGATTCTAAGGTTTTGCAGGATATGGAAGAAACCTCTGATGGATCCTCATCAGAAGAAGATGAATTGTCTCTTCTCTCCAGAAGGGTCAATCAACTATGGAAGCAGAGACAAAGAAAATTCAGAAACCCGAGAAGATCAGAGAATCAAAATGGATCCTCCTCCAGATACAGAAAGTCTGAGTCCTCCTCTGGACACAGAAGATCTGAAGTTTCCTCTGGTCACAGAAAGTAAAATAACAAAGACATCATCTCATATGAGTACAATGAACAAGGGCACTACAAAAGTGATTGTCCAAGGCTTCAGAAGGAGAAGCCCAAAAAGAAGTTCTTCAAGGAGAAGAAGAAAAGCCTCATGGCAACATGGGACGAATCAGACACTTCTGATGCTGACTCGGAGTCAGATGATGAAAGAGCCAACATAGCTCTTATGGCATATGTAACAGAAGACAATGAAGCTTCTAGTTCAGATTTAGAATCAAACACAAAAGAGGTATTCCCTGATTTCACTGTTAATTTTACTAAGGCTGAACTTGTAGAAAGTCTGAATGAAACTCTGGAAAGGTATCAGCAGATCAGAGTCAAATTCAAGAACATGAAAAGGGATCTTGTCTCTGACTCTGAAAGAACTGAGAGTCTTAGATTAGAGAATTCTGAGTTAAAAGAAAATATTTTAAAATTAGAAAATGATCTACAAAACTCTCAGAAAGAAATAATCTCAGAGACTCCCAGTAATGTTGATAAGATCATCAAAGAGTATGATCACAACTTTCAGAAGTTTCTGGCTAAAAACATAGATAAAAGCAAGATGGTTTCAATGATCTATGGAGTTAGCAGGAATGGCATAAAAGGAATAGGATACCAAGGTAAGGTATCTCCACCTAAGAAAGTCATGGACCTTATTATAAAATGCAAACCACTAAAATCACACTTCACATACAAGCATACACATGACCTAAAATACACTAGTAATGTTTACTCTGTCAAACAAAAATTCAAACAGAATTTTGGTAAAACTAACAAACCAGGACCCAAAATGATATGGGTACCTAAGGACAAAATTATATATGTAGCATATATCTTTAGTAGCAATGCTAAAACACCAGTCATGGTACCTGGACTCTGGATGCTCTCGACACATGACAGGAAGAAATCATATGTTCCAAAGCCTGGAACTTAAACCTGGAGGCTACATGGGCTTTGGAGGCAACCAAAGAGGAAATATCATTGGATCTGGAACAATAGGTAATGGTAATCTTCCTTCTATCAATAATGTACTTTTAGTTGATGTATTAATGCATAACCTGTTATCCATAAGTCAATTAAGTGATAACGGTTATGATATAATCTTTAATCAAAATTCATGCAAGGCTGTTAGTCAGAAAGATTGAACTATCCTTTTTAATGGAAAGAGGAAAAATAACATTTATAAGATAAAACTTTCTGAACTAAAAAGTCAGAATGTAAAATGTCTTCTCTCTGTTAACAACGAGCAATAGGTCTGGCACAAAAGATTGGGGCATGTTAGTATGAGAAGAATATCTCAGATTAACAAAATCAATCTGGTCAGAGGACTTCCTAATCTGAAGTTCAACTCAAATGCTTTGTGTGAAGCATGTCAGAAAGGAAAATTTGAAAAACCTGCTTTTAAAGCTAAAAATGTTGTTTCCACCTCTAGGCCATTAGAACTTCTGCACATAGACTTATTTGGACCAGAGAAAACTGCGTCTGCCAGTGGCAAGAAGTACAGGTCAGTGATCGTAGATGACTATAGAAGATGGACATGGGTAAAGTTATTAAGACACAAGGACGAGTTACATTCTGTGTTCGTTGCATTCTGTAACCAAGTTCAGAATGAAAAGGATCTTAGAATTGTCAAAGTCAGAAGTGATCATGGTGGAGAATTTGAAAATAAAAAGATTGAAACATTTTTTAATGAAAAAGGCATCTCACATGACTTCTCTTGTCCTAGAACTCCCAAACAAAATGGAGTTGTAGAACGAAAGAACAGAACATTGCAAGAAATGGCCAGAACCATGGTCAATGAGACTAACATTGCTAAGATCTTCTGGGCAGAAGAAATTAACACAGCGTGTTATATTCAGAATAAAATCTCTATAAGACCTATTCTGGAAAAGACTCCATATGAATTGTGGAAGAACAGAAAGCCCAACATTTCTTACTTCCATCCTTTTGGATGCACATGTTTTATTTTGAATACTAAAGATCATTTGAACAAATTTGACTCTAAAGCACAGAAGTGTACTATGTTAGGATACTTTGAACGCTCAAGAGGGTACAGAGTATACAATACAGAAACACAGATTATTGAAGAGTCAATCAGTGTTAGATTTGATGATAAGCTTGACCCTTAAAAGTCAAAGCAGAATGAATCTTTTGCAGATATATAAGTTGAATTCATAGGTACTGAAGACAATTCATCAGAAGTTCCCAACAGAGACGCTCCAACAACTTCAGAAATAAATGTTACAAGTGCTTCAGTACCCTCTGCTGATCAACTCCAGAAAAGGTTATCCAGAAGCAGCATAGCTCACCCAGAAGATAAGATCCTGGGAAAGAAGGATGATCCAATCAGAACAAGATCGACATTCAGAAACTCTAAAGAATCCCTCATGGGACTGGTCTCACTGATTGAACCAACAACAATTGATGAAGCTCTTCTGGACAATGACCAGATTCTGGAAATGCATGAGAAATTAAACCAGTTCACCAGGAATGACATATGAGATATGGTTCCCAAACCAAAAGGATTCAACGTCATTAGAGAAGTCATCAGAAACAAGGCACGACTGGTGGCACAAGTTTATAGTCAGCAATAGGGAATAGACTATACAGAAACCTTTGGTCTAGTCGCCAGGTTAGAATCTATCAGACTCTTAATCTCCTTTGTTGTAAATAATAGCATCACTCTGTATCAGCATGGATGTCAAAAGTGCATTCTTAACTGGTTACATAGATGAAGAGGTGTATGTGCACCAACCCCCTGGGTTTGAAAATTCCAAACACCCAGAATATGTTTTCAAACTAAAGAAGTCACTCTATGGTCTGAAACAAGCTCCTAGAGCTTGGTATGAAAGACTAAGTAACTTCCTGTTAAAAAATGAATTCACCAAAGGGAAAGTGGACACAACCTTGTTATGTAAGACATTTAAGAATGAAATTTTAGTTTTTCAGATTTACGTAGACGATATCATTTTTGGATCCACTAAACCCTCTATGGGAAGAGAATTTGCTAAGTGCATGCAGGAAGAGTTTGACATGAGCTTAATGGGGGAACTTAAATTCTTTCTGGGCATTTAGATAAACCAAACTCCAGAACGAACTTACATTCATCAGAGCAAATATGTCAGAGAACTTCTGAAGAAATTTGGCCTCTCAGAATGTAAGACCTCAAAGACTCCAATGCATCCCATGTGCATTCTGGAAAAGGAAGAGGTAAGTAAAAAGGTAGAACATAAAATATACAGAGGTGTGATTGGATCTCTCCTTTATTTGACGGCTTCAAGGCCTGATATTTTATTCAGTGTTTGCTTATGTGCTAGATTTCAATCAGATCCTAGAGAATCTCACTTAACAACAGTTAAGAGAATTTTCAAGTATTTGAAAGGTACTACTAATATGGGTTTGTTTTATAGAAAATCCAATGAATACAACTTAGTAGGATATTGTGATGCTGACATTGCTGGAGACAGAGTAGAGCGTAAAAGCACTTCTAGAAGCTGCCAGTTTCTGGGAGACAACCTGATCTTATGGACCAGCAAGAGACGGTCCACAATAGCATTGTCAACAGCAGAAGCTGAGTACATAGCAGTTGCTGGATATAGCACTCAAATGCTCTGGATGAAAAGTCAACTTGAAGACTTCAACATATTTGAGAGTAGCATTCCTATCTTCTGTGATAACACTTATGCCATATGTCTATCCAGAAATCCCATTTTGCATTCTAGGCATAAGCATATAGAAACAAAACATCACTTTATTAGGGATTATATTCAGAAAGGAGTTCTTACTTTAAAATTTATTGACACAGACCATCAATGGGCTGATGTGTTTATAAAACCCCTTTCTGAAGATAGATTCAACTTCATTCTGAAACATCTCAGCATGAAACTGTGTCCAGAATTAAATGTTTTATTTGCATATTCTAACCCTAGAATTTTATTATTTTCTATGAACATCTGATCAACTTGTCTTCAGAAGTTAGGAGTACAGTTGCATCAGAATCTATCTACGAAGATCTGAACTGTTCATTTCAAGGATAGAGGTGTGCAGTTCACACCATCAAACATCTCTTATCCTCTCACAAGCTACCTTCTGAGGCTGAACACGCGTTTGAATTCTGAAGGGTCCAAGGCTCTGATTGGATGCATTGAGACATTTGTCATTGGTAACTGTTCAATATCTCTCTAAATCCCCCAATTTCAGGTTTCATTAATTCAATATAATCATTACTTATTTTCTCTTTCTTACTGGTTATGTTTTCTAAAGAACTTATATAAACTCAATTTACTATTTCATTCATTCACGTTTTACCATCTTCAAAATTCTCTCTTGTTAAAGTTTTTTCAAAAGACCCCTTCTATCAATTTTCTTCAAAGAATCCGTGTGAACAATGGCATCCTCATCAAGTCTCAAGAATCTCAATAGTGCTCCTGGTTCTTCATCTACTGAACAATATGAGGAGCCCATTATAACACCACTCACTCAGGTCGACAACCTTGATTGTCTATTGGGTCCAACTTTTCCCATTCTTGTTAAAGAGTTTTAGATTCATGCTACTTCATCCAACCACCAGGTCACATCATATGTTATGGGGAAGAAGATAGTGATTACAGAAGATTTGATTGGGAAACTCATTGGATACAATGGCGGCGGAGTCAGATGCATTGATATGACTGATAAGTGTTCTGACCTAAAATACATTGCTAGGGTCATCTTCACTTCTGGACAGCCATCCAACAAGATCAGAGACTTGAAAGATCATTATAGAATCTGGCCAAGAATAATTCTGGGATGTATCAATCACAGGAAGCCTACAAGCTCTCCTGATTACATCAACATTGATCAGCAGTTTCTGATATACTTCATTGCAAAGAAGACCAAAATAAACCTTCCACATTTGCTCTTCAACCCTCTCAGAACAAGTGTGAAAGAGACAAGAGAAGAAGAAAGAACTAAGAGGGGATGGATTCCTCTAGGAAGATTGATTTCAGATATTCTAACAAAAAACAGGCTGATAGAGAATCTGACAGAGGCTCAAGAAATCAGTACTCTGGAAGAAACTGCTGGGAAAACTTTGAATGCCAAGAATCTGAAGAAAATGAAGATTATTGAAAACATTAAGAAGGAACCAACATTGGCTTCTCATGAGGTCATCACTTCTAGGAGAATACCTTTGAAGGATTTTCCACTATTCTCTGAGATAGATGCCTCTCCAGAGATTATAGTCAAATACCTTGAAGCTTGCAAGGCTGATGGGACTATTCCATAAATAAACATCCAAGATCTGCCTAAGCCAGCTCCAGAGGTTGTACTAAAGAAATCCAGAAAGAGGAAGGCAGCAAGAGAAGGATCCTCTCAGAGAACACCCAAAGCTGCGAAAAAGAAAGGTAACACATCTTTTGTTTCTGTTGTAGAATCAATAGCTATTCCAACATCTGAAACCATTCCCCCTAAACCAATAGAAAATCCTTCACCCCAAACATTTGAGGATTTTGACATAGAGTTTGACCCATCTGTAACTCTTGGAAATTTCTTAAATGAACTTCACTCCCCCAATCCAAATGCAGAACAACATCAACCAGAACTTGCAAGAGTTCTCTCTGATATTGAACTGTTTGATCAAGATGTTTCCTCACCACTCCCAGAAAATCCAAATACTCAATCTCAACAACCAGAAAATCCACAACCACACTCTCCTCAACCATAAAATCCACAACCACACTCTCCTCAACTAGAACATCAAAACCTCCACTCACCCCAACCAGAAAATGAAAACCCTCTCACTCATCAACCTGAAAATTCATCTTCTGAATTACCTGAACCAGAAATTGAACACGCTACCGCAAACCAATCAGAAGACTCCCTTTCAGACTCTGATACCTCTACCCCAATTCCTGGGATAACAGAACCTCGTACGGTTCGTTTACCTCTCTCCATTCATGATATTCCAGAAATACCTTCACCATATGAATCCACACCACCAAACACCCCTCACTCACCAATCCTGATTTCTGATTCTTCCACTCCTTCACCTATCAACCTTTCAGCTTACCACCTCAGAACTGTCATTGATCTAGAAGCGCTGGACCATCTAGCTTCCACCGTACACAAAATTGCCATCCCCAAACCTAAACCAACCTTAACCAAATCAGATGTTGGTAAGAATCTGTTGATTTTTGAAACAGAAATACAAGAATGGGTTACTTCTTTGAAGCAAGCAAGTCAAGAGAATTCTAATCCTACTGCTTCTGATTCTCTGTGGGAAAGATTCAGAAAATGGTTCAACTCTGAAAACTAGAAGCTGAAAGAATTGAGCTATGAAAGGGCTCAGCAGAACTTCAGTGATCAGCTAAAAGCCTTCAAAGATCAACTTTTGAGCCACTGGGACAAGAAAGAAATTCTTTTGCTGGAAAATGCTCCCTGAAGAGAGCACCAACCTTCAGAAGCCACTGAACTAGATTCTGATAGTCATCCACTGACTACTACTCTAGGAAAGGTGATTGCAACAGAATAAGTTGTTCAATCAAAAGAGGCTGCAGAGTTTTCTTAACGACATGCAACCCCCGAAGATACACCAGCTTCGTCTCTAGTCATGCAAACTCTGGAAGAGTTGAAAAAGGAGAATGCCTTAATCCATTTCAGACTGGATAAGCAAGAAGACACAAACAAGGAGATCAGGGATATATTGGATAAATAAGAAGATACAACAAAAGAAATCAAAGACATTCTGGGAAAGCAGGTATAATCAAGCACTAAGATTAAGAGCTTGTTAGAAGCGTTGTTCACACGACTTCCCCCTCCTTCTTAGTTTTTCTTTAACTGTTTATCTGTATTTTTTCATCTTATCCTCCTTGTTTCTGAAAAATGTCATTGCATTCTATTTTCAATATAAATCATCCTTTTGAATCTAATTATATTGCTTTTTGATACCTGATAAAAAGGGGAGAAAGTAAGATATTTTAAATAACAGTATACCGGGACAAGTCTCAAACATTCTGAATATCTTAACCTCTATGTTTTCTAAAAAGCTTGAACAGGAACATACTTTGATAAGGACAGAAGGAGATGCATCAAAAGATCTGACGAGAAGGAACTTCAGGGAAGTAAATCATCTCTATCTGAGTAATCAACTCAGGGGGAGACTCTCTTAAGCTTTTTGTTCTATATTTTTCATCAAAAATCCTAGTTTTTGTCATCATCAAAAAGGGGGAGATTCTTAGAACATAGTTTGATTCTACAACCCTTAATTAGAGTTTTAATGATAACAAACACAAAGAACAAATATGCACTCTAAATTTGTGTTATTTTGTATGTAGAAGTTCTGACTGAAACAACATCAGAAGTTAAGCTACAGAAGCTTTCAAGCTGAGACAATCAGAATGTTCTGAAGAATGATGATCAAAATCTGCGCTAAAGTAAAGGATACTCTGATTCTGAATAGAAATCTAATATACCATCAGATCCTCATATCTCTGAGTCATCGATGTTCTGAAGTAAAAGCAGCATGCAAGATTCTAGTTCTGAAGCGTTACTTTTCAATTAAGACAGTATCATATGCAACTGCTTCATTCAGACAAGAATCTTCTCAATATGGAAATAGCATTGAGTGTCCATTATCACGCTTTATGTTGGACAAGATTTCCATGCATATATAAACAATCTTAAAGGACAAATCATTTACGATTTTTGACTACCACAACTCATACATCTTCAACGCTGCAATCTTTCATATTCACTTGCGCTCAAATTATGTAATTTATCACAGTTGTGATACAGTTTTTGTAATGAAAAACAATAGTACACAATAAACCGGTTTCTTTTGATTAAGCTAGTTTACCTTGAGATAACCCGGGTTATGGTTGTACTCAAGACGACTTTGGCAATTGTCAAAGTAGTATCATAATCAAGTTTTGATTAGTGAATTAACTCCTCGTTGGAGAGAGGCGAAATCACCTTGGCGGGTGGACTGGAGTAGATTGAGATCAAACGAACTAGGATAAAAATATTGTGTCCGCTGTTTTTTATTTTAAATTTCAATTTAACCCCACCCCCCCCCCCCCCCCCCCTTATTTTGTTTTTCACTTCTTCAAGTTGTTGCAAAGCCTAGAATCCGACCAGATAACAATTAACTTCATCCTTAAGTTACTGCGAAACCTGGATCCGACCAGATAATAGTTAACCTCAAGTTCAAATTGCTGAAACCTGGACCCGGCCAGATACCAATTAACCTCAAGATCAAATTGTTGAAACCTGGACCCGAGAAGATAACCGTTCGAGTTACTATGAAACCTGGACCCAACCAGATAATAGTTTAACTTCTTCAAATCACTAACAAAACTCTTCTTCCCCAGTTAGAGTTTGTCACTATCCCCAAAAAGTTGTTGTGAAGCCTGGAATTCGACCAGATAATAGCTAAACTTTCTTCCTCTCCAATCAAGAGATAGCTCCCTAATAAAGCAATGGACAACTAAACCTCCTGGGTTCTGGTTCCCAAGTAGAAATCAACACTCTCCATGGAGTTTTCTCAAGCCAAAGTTAATATTCCTCAGCGGAGTTCTCCTTAACAAAACAGGAATTCCCAGCGAAAAGGTTCTAAGAAAAACTTAAAGATGCACATATTCTTCATCCTCAACAGCCATCTAGGATTTAAACTTTTCGAGGCTCCCCAACACTTGTCAAGGATTTATTTTTCAGACAAGGATATGCTGCAATAACATTTCATAGCATACATGACAAATGCATATAACATAGTCTCATTTATTTTGAGAACATCATTACGCCATGCATACATCTGCATGCAACTAATTCTTTTCCTTGCAGGAAAAGTTAAATCAACAATCAAAGACCTCTTCTGGTTAAATTTAATTCTTCCAGTTAAAGACAGACAAATATCATCAACATTTCCCATATAGGTCAGAGATTAATTCCCGAAGCAAGTCAGGGAAACTATCTCTACGACCAACAAAAAGTAGGTTCCGGATTAATACTTGAAACAAGACAGGATAACTATCTGTGGACAACCAATTGCAGATTAATACCTAAAAAAAGAAAGGGAAAATATCTACATGAGCAGATTGAAGATTAACTCCCAAAACAAGACGGGGAAACTATTTTTCTTTATCTTTGGTTAGATAAAGATCAATTATTGAAACAGGACGAGGCGACTATCTTTATCACCAATGGTATGAATACCCGAAATATGACGGGTTTACCAACAAACTGATTATAGATTAATACCTGAAACAAGATAGGGCAACTATCTACATGAGCAGATTGAAGATTAACTCCCGAAATAGGACGGGGAAACTATTTTTATTTCTATTTGGTTAGATAAAGATCGATTCCCGAAATAGGATGGGGCGACTAATTTTATCACCAATGGTTTGAATACCCGAAATATGACGGGTTTACCAATAAACTGATTGTAGATTAATACCTGAAACAAGACAGGGCAACTATCTACATGAGCAGATTGAAGATTAACTCCCGAAACAGGGCAGGGAAACTATTTTTCTTTCTCTTTGGTTAGATAAAGATCAATTCCCAAAATAGGACGGGGCGACTATCTTTATCACCAATGGTATGAATACCCAAAATATGACGGGTTTAGCAACAAACTGATTATAGATTAATACCTGAAACAAGACAGGACAACTTTCGACATGAGCAGATTAAAGATTAACTCCCGAAACAGGACGGGGAAACTATTTTTCTTTCTCTTTGATTAGATAAAGATCAATTCCCGAAACAGGACGGGGAGACTATGTTTATCACCAATGATATGAATACCCTAAATATGACGGGTTTACCAACAAAATGATTGTAGATTAATACCTGAAACAAGACAGGATAACTATCTACGTGAGAAGATTGAAGATTAACTCCTGAAACAGGACGGGGAAACTATCTTGCTTTATCTTTGGTTAGATAAAGATCAATTCCCGAAACAGGACGGGGCGACTATCTTTATCACCAATGGTATGAATACCCGAAATAGGACGGGTTTACCAACAAACTTATTATAGATTAATACCTGAAACAAGACAGGGAAACTATCTACATGAGCAGATTGAAGATTAACTCCCGAAACAGGATGGGGAAACTATATTTCTTTCTATTTGGTTAGATAAATATCAATTCCCGAAATAAGACGGAGTGACTATCTTTATCACCAATGATATTAACTCCCGAAATAGGATGGGTTTACCAACAAGTTGATTTTAGATCAATTCCTGAAACAAGACGGGGCGACTATCTACATGACAAACACTTTCTTCAAGACATATGTTATTTCAGTTTAAATCTGCTATTGATTTATCCTGACTTCGTTCTAGTTAAATCGCTCCGAAGATTTATACTGATTTGATATCCAGTGAAAAATTACTCAAAACATTTGTTGTTTCAGTATAAGTCGATCAAAGATTTATTCTGATATTCCTTCCAATCTCTACCTATAGTCACTCTGGGTGGCATCTATAAGCCCATCTCCAATGACTCCCTATCATTCTGGATGGAATCTATAAGCCCATCTCTGACAATTCTCTGTCACCTTTGGATGGCATTTGTAAGCCCATCTCTGACAAACTTTACATTATTTTTCAAATGGCATATGTTAAGCCCATTCCATATACAGCCAACCAACAACACTGGTGAGTGTAAACTTTTGGGTACTCTAGTGTTCAATTATCTTTCAACTTCAATCTACGAACGGAGACATGCCATTCTTGCTTTTCAGGTTTAAGAAAATTGAACAGGGGCAGTTATTGTACCCCAAAATTTCCCCTCTGTTTCCTTTAAAAATTCTCTTCTATGGTTTTTCAAGATGTTCAAATATTTTCAAACCTCCAAACATGTCAATTAATTCATCAAGGGTTCGAGTTTCCAAAAAGCTCAAAATTTCTCCTGTCCACTGGTTTTGTAGTAGGGTTTTGATTTTTGAGTGTTTGACACCTATTGTGATCAAGAGACATGAGGCTTTATCTTCTTTTCATTTTTGCTCAAAGGTTTCTCCCTCATGGAATTAGGGTTTCAAGTTTGGGACGTCATTGATTAGAAATTAGGGTTCCTATGGCTGGCAATGGCTCTCATTTTGACTCAAGTTTGGATCAGCTAGTTCCTTATTAACTTTGGTTTATGGCGCTAAATGGATCTGGTTTCTCATCTGTGGCAAACGAATTTGTTTAGTGTTTCGTGCCAGGATTTCTCTATCCTTTAAATTTATCTTTATTCTTAAGGATATCCTTACAGATTGAGTTGTGGATTATGGTATCGTCAAGTTTTCATCTGTTGAATTGGTGCTTCAAACATAAGAAAAGTTGGGTTGATGGATTCTGTTGAAGTTAAGGGTCATTGATCAGATATGGTTTATGAGTAATATATTCTTCTATGTGCTTTGGTTAGGAGACATTTCTCAAGATACATGTTTTGGACACCAAAATTAATTCAAGGAACTTAAGATATGAAATTTGTGTAGGTTTTAGGCTCGTTAATTCAAGAACGAACAATGTTAAGATTCATTGCAAATTCATAGTTTGTGGAATTAGTTACACCTTTTCAAGTTCACTATCTCATGTTCACAATTCTAAATTCGAGGGATCAAAGCCCATATCATTCTTTGTTTTCAATTCTTTAATTTAAAACAAATAACTTCTACAATTTTGTATTACCATTCTCAAATCAAAACCATACATTCCTCAAATTATTGTTCAAGATACATCTAACAAATTGTTACAAATTCTAAAGTCACAAATATTATACAAATTATACAAATATAATATTTTGTCCTTTTAGTCACAAATTATTCCAAATTGTTCAAAATACATTCCTAAAGTCGTAAACTCTATTTGTCTTCAAATTCTTTAAGTCCTTGTAGCAAGCCACGGCTTCACCACCTCTCCAATGCTTTGACATCTTCGCCCACTCCTCATCGATCATACATGAAACAAAATCAAGGAAAAGTTAATGATCAAGCAAATTCAAAAGGAACAAATTGTAAACAAATTCAACTCATCATTAGGATGGTTTCAAGAATCATAAAAAGAGTTTGTGTTTATGTGCTAAAGCCTCAAACTTTCAGTTCTTATCATGGGTCAATTTCTATTGCAAATTGCAAGATAAAGCTTGGTTCACAATAAACAAATTCAAAGGATTCAAACCATATTTTCAGCCCATTAGCAAAAGATTCAAATCAAGATTTCAAGCCCGATAAAGGCCTCAAAACATTATCCTATCATTGGCCTAAAGATATGATTGCAAATCACAAAGCTTAGTTCACAAACAAGACAAAACAGAATGGTACAAGCCTCACAAGTTAGAACTCTATCATTGGTTAGGAGTAGGAATTTTGCAAATCACAAAGACAAAATTTGGTTCACAAAAGAAAGAGAAAAAAGTCCAAACCAGAAATTTAAACTCAGCACCAATATTCCAAGTAACAAGAAACATTACGAATCAAATTACAAAAGCCTAATTGTTTTACAAACAGAATCAGATCTAATTCAATCACAGGCCAAGTCACATCTCTACTACAAATCACAAGTCCAGTTGGTTCATAGTGAGATGAAATCCAAAGAGAAAAAGAACTCAAAAAGTATTTAGTACAACAACCAACCATACAACAGATACAACCCCAAAAGCAAGCCAAAGTCAGCATCCATCATAAATAAATAGCACATCCAGCATCGCAAGCAACAAGGTACAAAGTCAGCAAACTAGCCTGCTAAAAGTACCAAAACAAGCTAGCATCACAGAAACCAGACAGCAAAATTGATTTATCAAAGAACAATAAAGTTGATTAGTGAAAAATCAGTAAAAGTAACAAGTCAAAACTGAAGCTTTCCAAAAAGCCAGCAACAATCTATCACATAAAATGAGCAAAGGCCAACCATAGTATAAAGAGGCCGCGACATTGTTTTCAATGGAGAGGATTTTCACCATAAAAAAATATACAGAGGCAAAAACCCAAAACAGAACAGCAACAACATCAAACCCTTTTCATTCTTTTTTCGGCCAAAGAAAATATACAAACATACACAGATCAAAAGACAGAAGCCAAAACCCTTTCCATATTCTGGCAAAAAAAAATATACACAACAATTAACCAAGCCAACAAACCCTTTCCAATTTTATCCAACAAAAAGCAACATACATATATATACAGAATCATAGCCACCAACAAAAACAAAACCCTAAGATAGCTCATCGTCTTCTCTAACACAACCCTTCAGAATCATAGAAAAAGAAGAAGATTAGAAAGATCTCACCAAGATGAACTCAGAAGAAACATTTTCATCAACGAGCCTCTCCATCGTGATCGGATTTCATCATATGAGCACCTAGGTTTTCGTCCCTTTCCATCCAGATCTATGTAAAATCGCTCACTTCCTGCCAAAATAAACCATGGATTAAGATAGAGGAGAGAAAGACAAACAGAATGATGTAAAAAAAATAGGATCGAAGCAAAGCCGTCGGGAGCACCGCCGTTGTTAGGGCGATTTCCGACGGATATAAGAAAGTAGAGGAGAAAGAGAATACAGGGAAGAAGAGATATACTAATTCTTTATTTTAATAAAATGAATCCTTTAATTTTGTCTTTTGTATATTTTTATTTTTTAACTCAGTAAATCCGGCGGTGACACTTTTTCACCGCCCTTATGGTTGGAGGTTCTCCAATTCCACACAGGAAATCCATCCAACATACCATGCACCTTTATCCGTAGTTATTGGATCAACATCAGACGACTCAAGAAACGCCTTCCACCATGCGCCTATAGATGCCACAAGCATTGGAACATGGACAATGATATTGGGCCCTGGGACGGAATAGCTTTTTCCACCCTCTTTTTTTTTTGTTTCACCACGCAGGCCCATTTTCTTTTTCTAACAAAACTGTCTTTGGGCTTTGCTATATTAAAACCTCTTATTTATTTTTTAAATCTCCCAGCCCACTTCTGTTCATTATCTCATATTTCCATTTTTTTTTATTTTTTTTTTATTTTATCTATTTTATTTAAACCAAAAAAAAATACAAAAATATATTTTTAGATAACTAAATTATTAATTATCTTAAACGTTTATTTTATTTTGTAAATACTTAGAACTAGGTTTGTTTAATTTACACACTTTAAGATACTATTTTTTTATTTAATATATTAATATTCAATTTATTTCATAAATAAATATTAGAACTTAGGTTTTCTTTTAATTGAATAATTTTACTAGTTAAATTAATATTCAAAACCTTTTCATAAGAGACCCTAAAAAATATCTTTTTTTTTCTAAATTAACTTAAGTTTAATTTTTAATTAATTATGTTTTTTTCTTCTTTTAGCTAATTAGTTTAAAACCTTTTCCTTAACAAAATTCAAAACAAAAACATTTTTCTTTTTTATACGTCATATTTATTTTCATTCATGCCTTATACATTATTTATTTCAACTTTTGTATATTTGTCCATTAAATTCAATATGGTTGTAATAGATAATTAGGTTTTAATTTCTAGCAATAATCATTCGTATATTTGTACAACTCATCCCCAAATGATGTAATAGCGTAGGATATTTACTTCCCTCAATTTATCGCTTTCATATAAATGCTATTAAATTAGGGTTTTGTATGGAAAGATAAAACTAATACTTAGGAAACCCTAATTCAAGATAAATCAAGCATGAAAAATAAACACTTTTCACACTTGCACCTCTAGGGTTAAATCCACTTATTGCCTTAAGAAATAAATGGTCATGATATGCATGTGAGACATCTTAGCAAAAATAATAAACATACAAGATCATAGTCCCTCGATGACGCTACGAATATTTCCTTACAAATGGTCTTAGTCCCTTAAGAGAAATGCTAAGATATCTCACAATGTTGTTATCTATGACTATACGATGACCTACGACCGTCCCTTTATATCCAAAGATAGGGTTACTTTCCAATCAATGGTGAGATAACAATATCAAAGGAAGGGAGAAATGAACAAAATACTTTTGAGTAGGTAGAACGTTCTTAGTTGCTTGATGTGATACGGTGGGAGAACTAACTTGAGGGTTTTGCGTTTTATCGCAAATGTCGCGGTTAGCAAGAGTCGCCACCGACTTTTCTTTTATCCAAAAGGAAAGGTGAAAAAGCACAGGAAAGACCTTTGGGATTGTTTCTTGAGTTCGGGGGGTAGATTATGAAAAGGGAAGGTATTAGCACCCTTTTCATCCATGGTTTTCCATGGGCTCTTGGTTACTTGCTAGATTACTTGCTTTTGTTGTTTGAAATATTGCTTTGTGTGGTTTTGAAAGTATTTTGTAAAAGAGGCCATTGTTTAGGAAATCTTTGTAATTATTCTCGTTCGTAAGAATGTATGCAAAGATGTTTGTCTTTTGAAAATGTTTTCAATATTTGTAAGATGTTTTGGAATGTGTGTATTTTTTTTGAAAATAGCGAGGATAGTTGTTTGAAAATAGAGCAAGTAACTAGAAGCAATCTACCTACTCAAATGTCTTTTTTATTCATTTTCTATGCCTTTGACATTGTTGTCTTACCATTGATTTGGTAAGCAACCCTATCTTTGGATGTAAATGGTATGGGCGTGGGTCATCGTATGACCATGATTAGCAATATTGCAAAGTATCTTAGAATTTTTTGAGGGACTAAGATCATTTTGTAAGGCAACTTTAGAATAGCGTCATCGAGGGATTATGATCTTATATTTGTTTGTTTTGCCAAGATACTTCACATGCGTAACATGGCTATTTGTGTATAAGGCAACCAAGTGGAGAAACCCTAAGGATTCTTGTGTGCAAGTGTGTTATTTTCATGCTTGGTTTTGTCTTGGATTAGGGTTTTCTATTTGATTTGTTTTGATCTTTCCATATAAACCCTAATTACTTACATGGTATATAAAAGTGGTAAATTGCGTAATTTAAAGATTACTATGCTATTACAACATTATATGAGAGGGGGGAATACAAATTATGAATGGGGACTTGCAACAATGTAAATCTAATTAAGCTATTACAACCAAATCGAATTCGTACAAATATTAGAATAAATAATATACAAGACAATTTAAATATGCAAAGATATATAAATGCAAGAAAAAAGATCTATGGTTTTGTTGTTTTTACATGAAAAGAATTTTGACCTAATCCTAATATCCTAATAAAAAGAAATTAATTCTTAAAAAAAATGGTTAACCCTAATTTCTGATTTAAAAGAAAATAAAGCTCTTTAAGTATTATTTTTTTGTATATTTTTTGTATTGAAAATAATAAATAATAATTATGAAAAATATTTAGTCTTTTTATATGTTAAAATAAATATTTACAAGTATATATATAAATATATAAAAAAAGATAAGAATATATCTAAGTTTAATTTATTTTTACAAATTTATTTAAGAAAGATAGTTAGTATATATTTATGATAAAATATATTTTTTATGTGAAAATAAAATAAAATAAAATAAAAATGCAATATTATCATAATTATATTTTTTATGATTTTTATGTGTTAAAGAAAATATTTTAATAAAACAAATATGAAAATAAAATAAATAATAAAAATATTGGGCCAGGGGTGCTGCAAGAAAAAAGGGGGTAGTGTGTTAGAAAAAAAAGGAAGGCCCAAGAACCAAGCCCATACTGCCAAAAATGCCAAAACTGAAGCTGAAAAAATGAAGAAAAAAAATGTAAAAGGTAGCGCCAAGGTTCGAACCCATGACCTGGGCATTGCCAACGCGCTACCTTGCCACTGGGGTGGCTGTACATCTGTTAGTTTATGTGCAACAATAAAGACATAACGTAAAAAGCTTCTTTTCCCTGTACTTCATCTTCTTCCTCAAGATGGCCAGAAGCTCTGTATTTTTCTCATCTCTCCATGAAAATGGAAACTTCCAACATGAAAATGATAGTACTCTTTCCCACGATTTCATACATGTAAATTATGGAAACTAACAATCAAAGATTAAAACAAATTTTGAAAGCCCTAATTTTAAACTTAATTTTTACAGAAATTTGAACTCCAAAATTTTCTATACATAATGAACAGAAATGAAATCTATGCACATGGTTGGCTTCAACACTATAATATCTACATTTTTCTTTCATAAATCGTGGCCAATTAATGCCTGTATGAAGAGATAAAAGTTAGAATTCTTACCTCTTTCAGATGAGATCGTGAATGGAGTTTGAGTGAGATTTAGGAAGGCCTGAAGGTTCATTTATCTTGCTTGAACCTCCCTGAGTATGTTCCAATCTTTACCTTGCTTTGAAAGTGTCTGAAACTCTCTATCCAAGTCAACCTGCAAGCTTGAAAAACAAAAATGGAAGATGGAGAAGGAGGTGTTATAGTGGAGGGATGATGGTCTAGAACACTTAGATATGAGGTAGGTAAAGTGTTTGAGTGATTAAAACTTGAAACGCACGAGCAAATTGGTGGATTGCTATGCTTGGACACAAACTGCAAGTTTTGACAGTTTTTTGGGTGATAGGGAGTTTCAGGGTGTTTCTGGCCTTTTGCAATCGTGTTCTAAGCTGTAATATGTTTGTGTATTAGTATGGAGAAAGTTTCCAATCCAATCCTCAAAGGATTTCTGAGTTATAGCCTTTTTGCACTCTCTCTTGCCTTTGAAGCAAAGTGAAGGGACAAGTCTCTACATGCTTGTACTGGCCTGCTTGGAGTTGGTACAAGATCTATACAAATTGCTTTAGGTTTGCAGGACTTGTGTGTGTAGAGAAGACAGGTCCAATGCTCAAGAATTTAAAAGTTGCAAAACTTAAGCTTTTTCAAAATGGCAATGGCAACTTTGTGCCATTTATGGAATTAAAGCTTGGACAAAGACCCTTGGGCTTGGATTAAGGCTTATTCAACTGAGTAAGCATTAAATTATGAAGTGAGAAACAAGTTTGAGACCTGTAAATCAAGAATTAGGCAGCATAGGTTCAGATTTGAATTTTGTTCTTCATGAAATGGCTTGAATTCAAAGTGAGAAATTGCCAATTTCATCTCTTCGATTCTCCCCACTCAAAAATGATCTAAAGGAGTTCTTGGACATTTTGGAAATCTTGCAATGTGCTCTATAACTTATCTTTGAAATGAATTTCAATATTCCTTTTGGAACTAGGTGAAAATTTTCCATGAAGTTGGGTCCAAAACCTGCCTAAATTAGGGAAAATTTCACTAAGTTAATATAGTTCATGGGCATGTATTCACAAAATTATATCTTGAGATCCAAGCATCTTTAAGGAAAAATGTGTGAAGCAAAGTTGTAGGCTTCATGGAGGTCTACAACTTTTATGTTGGGAACTTTCTTAGAATCATATTGCATCATGGTGGAAATTTGGCTTAAAGTTGAGAAAAAATAAGAAATTTTCTATACTTAGAAAAATTTCTAAGTTAAGAAAATTTCAAATTTTAAAACCAAATCTTCAATCTTTGATTTCTTGATGAAAAAGTTTCACATTTTGACATGTTTTGATGAATTGTGATCCTTGGCACTTGATTTTGACCAAAAAGTCAAAATTTGACTTTTCAGTATACAATTGACTTTTGATCAGTTGACTGCAAATTTCATCTGTCCATCCAATGAATTTGCAATGTTTTGAACCATGTAATTAGGTCAAGATGATACAATTGAACCCTTGAAACCATGATTCAAATCAATTGGTCATTTTCTAGGTCAAAGATCAGAAATTGCCTTTTCTCAATCAAAACCCTAATTTTGACCATTTTGCCCTTTTGATGATTTAATCAAATTTCTTGAGGAATTATGGTCCAAACTTGATCAAATGATACATATGAGTCTAGAATGTTGATGTGGATCAAACATTATGAAGTTTGACTGTAAATTGGCCATGGTTGACTTTTTTCCCAATACAGTTGATTTTAGGTCAACTGTCCAATTTGACTGATCAAAAATATGGTCCAAGGCTTGAATATTGTCATAAGTAATCTTAGGGGTCCATAATGATGTTTGAAAGTCATATGAAGCATTGATAGTCCAAAAATCCTTAGGCAAACTCAAACCCTAATTTTGGGTCATTAGTGTAAGATGAGATGTCTTGAGTTGATCAAACCCTAATCCAGTCTTGAGTCACAGAGATCTTGTGAGAAAATCTTGATAAATGAGAGGGAAAATTTTGGGGTACAACAGCTGCCCCTGTTCAATCTTCTTAAACCTGAAGAGTTAGATTGGCGAGTTTTGTCATTTGCGACTTGAAGGTGAGAGAATGATTGGACACTAGAGTGCCCAGAAATTTGCACTCGGTGATGTGTAGTTGAGGGAATGGGCTTAAAGATGCCATTTGGAGAAGTGATAGAATCTTGTTGGAGATGGGCTTGTAGATGCCATCCAAAAATGTTTATTGAATTGTAAGTTGTAAGATGAAAGAATGAGTATCAGAACGGAGTCCGTGTCTAGAGCGTGTCTGAACTGTATCTGAAATCTGAATCTGAATGAGTATCAGAATGGCATACGTGTCTGGAGCATATCTAAAATGTATCTGAGAGTTGAATCTGAATGAGTATCAGAATGGCATCCGTGTCTGGAGCGTATCTATACTTGAAATCTGAATGAGTATCAAAATAGCGTCCGTGTCTGGAGCGTATCTGTACTTGAAATCTGAATGAGTATCAGAATGGCATCCGTGTCTGGAGCGTATCTGAACTGTATCTGAAAGTTGTATCTAAATGAGTAATAGAATGGCATCCGTGTCTGGAGCATATCCGCACTGTATCGTGATTGGATATTGTTAATGGTAGCTGTTAATCTTATCCTGAAAAGGGTAAAATGTTAGATGAAACACAAAGTTATGTTGTATGAAATGTATGATGCAATGTATTTGTTTTATCAATGTTTATGATATATGGATGCAATGTACGTGCATGTAAGCTGGTCTGCTGTAATGTTGTATGATTTAGGAAAATAAATCCTTGAATGCGACTGAGGCTATGTTGAATTTTCATGTTTTGAAGTTGAAGTACTGACAAACTCTTGTTAATAGAAGTAAATTTTGTTGTGAGGGCGACGCCATGTACTGCTTGTAAGATCTGCTTGGGGAATCTTGAGAAATTTGACGATTTCTACTGGGGATTAATAATATGAAATTTTCTTCCGCTGTATTGTAGGGATTACTTATGGAATAGCCCAGAGACATTTTCCTGTCCTTTCAACCTATCGGTAATTGTCTTTCTCATTTGTTTTATTTGTAAACAGTAATTATGTTCAAATGCATATGTTCATCAATGAATTATTGGACGCTTTTGCAAACAAAACACAATCGTAAAGAAAAGACAGATAATTTTTTGCACTTTCAAAGGGGTATCTTTGTATTAACTTTGAATAAGTATTTTGTACAAAGGAGACAATCATTCTAGTAAGAGAATGATGCCATAAAACAAGAAAAATTTATACAAAGAAACATAGCTATGTGTAATAATTCCATGGGGGTCCCATTCTGCTATGGCCTTCATATCTCTGAGCATCTTGTCTATTTGTTGCTTCAACCGAAGATGATTGAATTGATCAGAAACTCCGAGTTTGTCAGTGGAAGTCAAAGGTTATTTGTAAAGTGATCCGACGAGACATTGTCATACGCTTTAATTCCCTAACTTTTGCCTGGACCGCCCTTACGGGTTTTCAGTCCACCGGGAGACCCTTTTTTTCCCAAGTCGCCCTTTCGGGTTTTCAACTTGCCGAGTGTACAGATTTTTTCATTTTATCCCTAATTTTTGCCCGAACATTTTTAGTTCTCTGGGATGCCCCTTGTTTTTCCTAGGTGTGTTAACCTAGCAGGTCTATTATGCGTAGTATCTTTTGACTATGTCCGCGTTCGCAGGGTGTGACAAGTCGTCGATGTCCATGGTGGTCAAGATCATTGCCCCACCGGAGAATATGTTCTTGATTACAAATGGTCCTTCATAGGTAGGAGTCCATTTTCCCCTAGGATCACTTTGTGGTAAGATGATACGCTTGATCACTAGATCCCCATCTTGATATTCTTGGCGTTTGACTTTCTTGTTGAAAGCCTTGATCATCCGCTTTTGATACATTTGACCATGGCAAACAGCAGTAAGTCTCTTTTCATCAATTAAGTTCAGTTGATCCAGTCGAGTCTGGATCCAATCGCATTCACTCAAACCTGCATCCTTCATAATCCTTAGAGAGGGGATCTGAACCTCAATAGGCAAGACAGCCTCCATGCCGTAAACCAAAGAATATGGTATTTCCCCGGTTGATGTGCGAGCCGTGGTACGGTACCCGTGGAGAGCGAATGGTAGCATCTCATGCCAGTCTTTGTATGTGACTGTCATCTTTTGTATGATCTTTTTAATGTTTTTATTTGCAGCTTCGACAACACCATTCATCTTTGGCCGATAGGGAGAAGAATTGTGATGCTGAATCTTGAATTGCTCACACAAGGCAGTGATCATAGTGTTGTTGAGATTTGTACCATTGTCAATGATGATCCTTTCTGGGATACCGTACCGACAAATGAGATTTTGCTTGATGAAGCGGGCAACAACATTCTTAGTAATGGATGCGAAGGAATTTGCTTCAACCTACTTGGTAAAATAGTCAATGGCCACTAGGATGAAACGGTGTCCATTGGAGGCTGTAGGCTTGATCTCTCCAATCATATCAATTCCCCACATAGCAAAGGGCCAAGGAGCCTTCAAGACATTCAGAGGAACCAGAGGTATATGCACCTTGTCAGCATAAATTTGACATTTATGACAGGTCCAAGAGTGTTGATAGCAATCTGCTTCCATTGTAGACCAATAATAGCCTGCCCGTAGGATTTTCTTCGCCATCGTATGCCCACTGGAATGAGTGCCAAAAGTACCTTCATGTAATTCAGCCATGATCTTTTCAGCCTCAATCTTATCCACACACCAGAGTAGAATGGAGTCATGATTGCGTTTGTACAGGATGCCATTACTAAGGAAGAACTTAGCAGAGAATCTCCTTAAGAACTTTTTATCATTGATTGAAGCTCCTTCTGGATATTCTTGAGCCTCGAGATACCTCTTGACTTCATGAAACCAAGGTTGGTCCACTACCTCTTTAGTATTAATCTCGTAACAATGTGTTGGTTCATCTATTCGTTCGATGGTGATCTGGGGAGCCTCGTTATCCCAATTAAGTTTAAACATAGATGACATTATGGCTAGAGCGTCTGCTAGCTGATTTTATTCTCGCGGAAAATGCTCGAAGGTAATCTTCTCAAAATGTGGTAGCAATGTCAAAACATGTTCTTTGTAAGGGATAAGGTTTGGGTGTTTAGTGTCCCATTCCCCTTTGATCCGACTGATGACCAAAGCTGAATCTCCAAAAACATCCAAAGATTTGATCCCCAAGTCTATGGCAGCTCTGAGACCAAAGATGCACGCTTCGTATTCCGCCATGTTGTTTGTACAGTTAAAGCAAAGTCTAGCATTAAAGGGAGTATGACACCCTTCTGGAGATATGAGTACAGCGCCGATACCATTACCAAGTGCATTGGATGCCCCATCAAAGAACAGGGTCCATCGGGATCCTTGTTTAGGTCCGTCATATGGCCTGATTTCTTCACAGTTGTCTAATGTCATGATGTCTTCATCCAGGAATTCAAACTTCATGGACTGATAGTCTTCTACAGCTTGATGAGCAAGATGATCAGCTAACACACTTCCCTTTATGGCTTTCTGGGTAGTATATTGTATGTCATATTCTGTTAGGATCATCTGCCACCTAGCTATTCTCCCAGACAGAGCAGGCTTTTTGAAGATGTATTTTATCGGATCCATCTTAGATATCAATAAGGTAGTATGAGTCAGCACATACTGTCTTAGCCAGCGAGCAGCCCATGCTAGAGCGCAACAAGTTTTCTTGAGCAGTGAATATCTGGTTTCACAGTCGGTAAACTTTTTGCTCAGGTAGTAAATAGCATGCTCTTTTCGGCCAGACTCGTCATGCTGCCCCAATACACACCCCATTGAGTTTTCTAAAACAGTCAGATACATGACCAATGGTCTTCCCTCGACTGGTGGCCTCAAAACAGGAGGCTCTTGTAGGTACTCTTTGATCTTGTCAAAATCAACTTGGCATTCATCATTCCATCTGACCACTTGATCTTTCTTCAATAGTTTGAAGATTGGATCACAAGTAGCTGTTAGGTGAGAAATGGATCTGACAATATAGTTCAAGTGTCCCAAGAATCCTCAGACTTCCTTCTCGGTACGAGGAGCATGCATTTCTTGTATTGCTTTAACCTTGGCAGTATCGACCTTAATACCTTTGTTGATGACGACAAAGCCTAGGAGTTTACCAGACCGTACTCTGAATGTGCACTTGTTTGGATTCAACCTTAGCTTGTATTTCTTTAGTCTCTCAAACAACTTTTGCAAGTGATCCAAGTGCTCTTCTTCTGTTTGTGATCGGGATATCATGTCATCTACGTAGACCTCTATTTCATGATGTATCATGTCGTGAAATAAAGCTACCATGGCGCGTTGATAGGTTTCCCCAACATTCTTCAGTCCAAATGGCATCACCTTGTAGCAGAATGTGCCCCACTGTGTGACAAATGTTGTTTTCTCTATGTCCTCGGGTGCCATTTTTATTTGGTTATAACCTGAGAATTTGTCCATGATGGAAAACACTTTATGCTGGGCCGTATTGTCAACCAGGATATATATGTGGGGGAGTGGAAAATCATCTTTAGGGCTGGCCCTATTCAAATCTCTATAGTCCACGCACATTCGTACTTTACCGTCCTTTTTAGGCACGGGAACAATGTTGGCAACCCATTGGGGATAGGAAGTGATAGCCAAGAATCCAGCATTGAATTGTTTCATGACTTCTGCTTTGATCTTCTATGACATATCAGGTCTCATGCGGTGGACTTTTTGTTTTACTGGTGGACAGTCCTCTCTTGTTGGTAGACGATGTACCACGATGTCCGTATCGAGTCCCGGCATGTCTTCATATGACCAAGAAAAGATCTCAACATAATCATACAATAGCTGAATCAGACACTCCTTGACACTGGCCTCTAGATTGGCACCCACCTTGATTTCTTTTTTATCCTCCTCGATACCCAAGTTGATTGTATCCACCGGTTCCTCATGAGGCTGAATAGCTCTTTCCTCTTATTGTAGTAATCTGGCCAGTTCCCCTAGTACTTCACAATCTTCCTCACCTTCGTCTTCGGCTTGGTAGATTAGATCCTCAGAGTCATAAAATGCCATAGCAGTATCGTTACCCATGGGATCCGGAACGGAGGGGTACCTGCATTTGTGAGTGTGGGTGTGTGTAAGGGTATAGCCATCCTTAAAAATAAAATGTAAAAGAAAAAATAATGAGCACAAAAGTTTGTATGTGAAAAACGTCCATGATTCATTGAATGTCATATGAAGATGAAATAAAAACCCTTACAAATGGACCATTGTGCCTCGGGCAAGACACAATATTTTAAATGTGCGAATTGTTTGTGAATATTACAAGTCCAACAGAAATGTAAAGATAAACTACTGAGGGATGAAATTTATTGGGATAAAGTCTTTGGCCTCCCAATTGCGAAGTCCTCCGTTGACAGTAGGAAAGATCCAATCCTCCAAGCTGCAATCCTCTTCACCGTCTTCTACCGCATTCACCTCTCGATTGCTAATCTTCAAGGGGGGTCCTTCAGCACGGGCACGGTGTACAGCCTTCTGAGCACTTGAAGTGAATCCTAAACCAAACTTGTCAGATTTATACGGAATATCCAGAAGTTTCCCCCAGATGGTGCATCCACCCTCCTCTACTACTGCCTTGGCGTCCTTTAGAGATGACATTCGGAGTGGAGGTCTTGTAATCTTGGGAATGTTGGACGCAGTCTTGGTCATTGCTACTTCTTGGGGGATTTCTTCGAAATGTTAAAAAAGGAGTTTCAATGAACTCGCAATCCAGTTCCACAAACCGAAAAGAATTAAGGTGGCTAATCATATACTCTTCCTCTTCATGGACAGTGATAATCTTTCCCTGGACCAGATATTTCAGCATCTGGTGCAGTGTAGAGGTGACAGCGCCGGCATTATGGATCCACGACCGTCCTAGCAGACAGGATTAAGAGGGGCGGATGTCCATTACATAGAAGGTTGAGTTAAAAGTTTGAGTCCCAACCTTTATGGGGATATCCACCTCCTCGTGCACCATCCTCTTTGAGCCATCAAATGCTCTTACGACTATGTTACTGGGTTTCAACGTCAGTCCTTTGCAATCTAGTCTGTCGAGATCTTTCTTTGGTAAAACATTCAAAGATGAACCAGTGTCCACTAAGACATGGGCCAGAGTTGTGCCTCTACATTCCACAGAGACATGCAATGCCTCATTGTGCTTTCTTCCCCTTGGTGTCAGATCAGCATCCGACAAGCCCAGGCCGTTATCCGCCATCAAGCTGCCCACGCAATCTTGAAATTGGTCAGTCGATGTCTCTTGAGGCATATGGTCTGTCTTTAGGAACTTTACCAGAGCTTTCGCATGTGCCTAGGAACACAGCAACAATGCCAGCATGGAGATTTTGGAGAGAGTTTTCCCCAACTGTTCAACCACGTCGTAGTCGCTCTTCTTTATTATTCTCAGGATCTCCTCCATTTCCTTCTTGAAGGTTTCGGGGATAGTCAGTGGTTGAGCCTTCATCCGGACAGGCTCTTCTTGAATACTTTTTCCTCGAGTTTCAGCAGTAGGTGTGTTGGTAGGGATAACAGTAGGGGTTGTGTCGTCTTTGTTAATAGGAGCACTTGTAGATATGATTATTGGTACGGAGGTAACCTTTGGAGAAGCCACGGGTCCAAAAACTGCCTTTGGGGGGGCAATTTCTGGAGAGAAGATTCTACCGCTTCAGCTAATCTTACTGGTTCCAGCAATATTGCTAATGTCAGAGTTTTCTTCTTCAGAGTTTATCTCTTCGGCGACCAGCCCATCTTGTTTGATCCCATGGTAGTAGATGTCCCTACCGTAATTCCATGGTACAGTGTTGTCTGATTCATACGGGACTGGCCCAGGAATTATGATTATAAGAGGAGTAGTTTTTGGAACCGATGTAATCCTAACGGGTCTTTTGGGGACCCTGGAAGAATTGGCAGAGATGGTGATGATTGAAACGTCTTCAACAGGAACAGGTAAAACAGGATTACTTTCAAACAGAATCTCTTTGTTGTATATCAAGCGTTGAATGCCTGTTTTCAACAAAGAGCAAAAATTTGGTGTGGATAAGAAAAGATGGCAGTCTTCATTACAACCCGGGAATACATCGGCTTTCAACAAATTTATCTTGATGATTGGGAGTGGAGTCAAGAGTTCATCAATTGTGGTAACAAACAAATCTTCTTCAACAGAATTAGTGTGGTGACCATGTCTAGGCATAGGAGCAGAAATGACGTTTGGCTTCTCGAGTGCATCAAACTCAATCTCTTTTGCCTCTATAAGGTCTTGAATTTTGTTTTTCAGGGCCCAACAATTGTTAGTGTCGTGACTCGGACTTTCGGAATGATATGCGTAACAGGCGTTTGGGTGATAATGAGGGGACATTGTGTTGGGGTTCTTTGGAGCTTCTTTTAAAGTTACCAAATTAGATTTCAGAAGGTGCGGTAAAACCTGAGATAGAGTCATATTGATTCTGGTGAATTTCCTGACTGGCCTCTCCACCCTCGATTGATTACTTCTTGGTTGATCAGATGTAGGCTTTGGAATCATAACAGCCCCTACCATTGGTCGGCGTTCGGCTCTCCCTTGGTTCCTTTGTGGATATACAACAGCTACTTCTTTCTTCCTAATAAAAGGCTTCCTCATAGCTGTAGAGGCAGATGAATCCTTCTGAATCTTTCCATTTTTTATGCCAGCTTCCACCCTTTCTCCGGTCAGTATTAACTCAGTAAATCTAGCATATGAGCTCCCAATCACATGGTTGAAGAAAGGGCCTGATAGAGTTCCTAAAAACATGTCCACCAATACCCTTTCAGATAGAGGGGGTTGCACTCTCCCAGCTAGATCTCTCCATTTCTGCGTGTAATCCTTGAAGCCCTCATTGGAAGCCATAGCCATACTCTGAAGTTGAGTACGGGTAGGCGCCAAATTGGCATTATATTGGTATTGCTTATAGAAAGTTGCGGCAAGATCTTCCCAGTTGTAGATGTTGGCCCTTTCCAGTTGGTAAAACCAGTCGAGTTGTGTTCCAGATAGACTATCTTGGAAAAAATGCACCCACAAGTCTTTATCAGCGGAGTGTGGCTGGATTTTTCTCACATATGATCTGAGATGCATCTTAGGGCATGACACTCCATCGTATTTGCAAACAAAGGCACTTTGAATTTCGGAGGGATCACAATTCCTGACACTAGACCCAATTCTTCAAAGTCTAGGCCTGGCACCTTTTGTATTTCCATAGCGCTTAAACGCTCTTCAAGATGATTCTACTTATCATCAGTTGGAGGATACTGTTCCTCAGAGTAGTCTTCCTCTTCTTCCTCCTCTTCATATTTTGATGGGACCGTTGTTTCTTTTCCTTTCCCTTCTCCTTCCCCGGAAGTGGTTGCAAAATTCAAGGTTCTTCTAGTCTGTCCCTGAAACCTTCTCCCCATGTTTAAAACCTCGTTGGCTTTCTTTGTTTTCTTTTTTTCTTTCCTAAGCCAGCAGAGTCTTCAACTCTTCTTGCCCCTTGGCTCGGGTCATGAGCAATTGTTGAAAATGTATGTTTTGAGTTTGGAGATCTTTGATTGTCTGTTCGAGATCCATCTGACTAAAATAAACAGTAGAGAGATGAGGAAACTCGTTGCAAAAGATTTGTTTATGTTATGATGAATTATATGTACATATGCAATGTTTTCAAGGATTCTAAAGATTCAAGTTCGTTTTAGACAAAAAGAAACACACTTTATATTAATAAGATAGAGTTTGAGTACATCAATGCCCCTTGGGCAAAATAATACAACACTCTAAGATAAAAAAGTAGTGTGCATCCTCTTTGGTTCTATGTAGGCATTTAGAGTCTGCTCCTCATGAAGTAGCCTAGTGAGTTCCAAAACCTTCTTCTCGCTTGCGTAGAATTGGGCTTCGAAAGTATCTCGCTCTCCTTTGAGCTGTATCTAATCCCTTTGTAGGTCTTCAAGTGATGTGGCATTGTCAGGATGTAGGATAGTGTATGGAACTTCTCCTTCCTTAACAGGCTCAATGATCACCGGAAGGATGGAAGGATAAGGCATCATAAGACTTTGAGCGTGGGTTCGTACCCACTTGAGGTAAGGCTCAAGAGGAATGGAATTCCTCTTTCCCAAATTCTTTCTATCCACCTTGTTTAGCATCCTCCAAGCTCGGATGAATCTCTGGCAAAGACCTTGATCGTCGTTGTCATAGTCGAATACCAAGCCTTGAATCAGTATCTCGTGTGGGCCATCTCTTCGGGCATAACCAAACTGTCTTAGAGCTAAGCATGGGTTGTAGGTGATGCCTCCCCTAATGCCAAGTAGAGGGACATTAGGGAATTCCCCACAACGGTCAACAATGATAACATTCTCTTTGGATCGAGAGAACCAATGAATATCTGAATGTTTGAGCGTCATTAACCTTTGTGACCACCTTAATCCTTGCTTATTCTTTAAGACTGATTGGGGAAGATGATAAATAAACCATCTTTCCAGGAGAGGAGTGCAACACATAAGGACACCTCTTTTCCTCATTGTGCGAGTGTGAAAAGAGTGTAGGACATCCCCTAGCAATGTAGGCACCAGATTGCGTGACATGAAGATTTTGACGGCACTCACATCTATGAGTTGGTCAGGATTGGGGAACAAAACCATCCCAAAGATGAGGAGAGCCACAATTTCCTCAAAGGCTTGCAAGTCTAAGGAATTCAAACAGCTTTGGGATTTCTCAAACAGAAACTTTTCTAATAATCCTTTGACACCACTTATAGTTTCCCAATAGGTTGTGACATTAGATGAGTGCAAGTGCAGAGCTTGAGCAATCTCTTCTGGCTTTGTGTCTCTTTCCGTACCGTTGAAAGGTAGTTGATTGAGAACTGGAATCCTCAAGAGTTGAGGGAATTCTTCCAAAGTAGGCACAAGCTGATAGTCGGGAAATGTGAAGCAATGGTGCAAAGGATCAAAGAACTGGAAGAGCACCTTCATCATATCCTCATCTGTGTTGGAGGTGACCAATTTGAGTAGACGAACATGCCTCTCGGTGAATGGAGAGTTCTCAGGGATCCTTGAAGCTAGCTCCTTGAGTTGTGGAGGAATTCTTACAAGGTTGACTTGGATAGTTTTCCTGTGAAGTGAATCCATATCCTACAAAACAAGAACAAAGATGAATCTCCAAAATCCTTGAAATGGTTAGTGAATGCATATGATGCTCATGATGTCCATGATGTTATGTACACGTATGCATATACAAGCAAGACAAACAAGTTCCTAGTTTAGGCTTGCATGGGGTTTTATAGGTAAGTACCCTCTTGAAGTTTAGTTGGCTTAAACATGTCCTAGTAATAGTAACCGGGTTCTAAGGAGCTCAATATCACTGGATTGTTTCCTTGGTCATCGTTTCAGCTCGAGCCTCTTTAATGGCGACCGAAATATCCCAAGAAACCAACCCTTAATGAGTGTAGTATCGAGTATCTACCAACTTCGGACTGCACCAAAGTTGTTCATCTCACTACATCCTAAATGACAAGTTGGTCAAGTAAAGGGTTCTAGAAGTTCATTAGTGCTTCGTGATATCACTCAGCAGCCCTGTATTCTCTTTGATTAACTCAAAGGCTACCAGTATCCACAAATTTGTCGCACTAACATAGCTATTGCTTAGACCATGTCGGTATACCCTGCACAGTTTCTACAATGTATTACTATTTGCCTATAATGTATCCCAAATCCGGGTAGAGGATTCAAACCCAAACAAAGAACCATAATGTAAATCAAACAAGTCAAATAATGTAAGAAAATAAATTAGACCTAGCCCTAAGATAACCCCATTTTTATAAAATTCCCCAGCAGAGTCGCCAGTTCTGTGATACGGTGGGAGAACTGACTTGAGGGTTTTGCATTTTATCGCAAATGTTGCGATTAGAAAGAGTCGCCACCGACTTTTCTTTTATCCAAAAGGAAAGGTGAAAAAGCACAGGAAAGACCTTTGAGATTGTTTCTTGAGTTCGGGGGGTAGATTATGAAAAGGGAAGGTATTAGCAACCTTTTCATCCATGGTTTTCCATGAGCTCTTAGTTACTTGCTAGATCACTTGCTTTTGTTGTTTGAAATTGTACTTTGTGTGGTTTTGAAAGTATTTTGTAAAAGAGGACATTGTTTAGGAAATCTTTGTAATGATTCTCGTTCGTAAGAATGTATACAAAGATGTTTGTCTTTTGGAAATGTTTTCAATATTTGTAAGATGTTTTGAAATGTGTGTATTTGTTTTGAAAATAGCGAGGATAGTTGTTTGAAAATAGAGCAAGTAACTAGAAGCAATCTACCTACTCAAATGTCTTTCTTATTCATTTTCTATTCCTTTGACATTGTTGTCTTACCATTTATTTGGTAAGCAACCCAACCTTTGGATGTAAACGGGACGGGCGTGGGTCATCGTATGACCATGATTAGCAATGTTGCAAAGTATCTTAGCATTTTTTGAGGGACTAAGATCATTTTGTAAGGCAACTTTAGAATAGCGTCATCGAGGGACTATGATCTTATATTTGTTTGTTTTGCCAAGATACTTCGCATGTGTAACATGGCTATTTTTGTATAAGGAAACCAAGTGGAGAAACCCTAAGGATGCTTGTGTGCAAGTGTGTTATTTTCATGCTTGGTTTTGTCTTAGATTAGGATTTTCTATTTGATTTGTTTTGATCTTTCCATATAAACCCTAATTACTAACATGGTATATAAAAGCGGTAAATTGCGTAATTTAAAGATTACTACGCTATTACAACATTATATGGGAGGGGGAATACAAATTATGAATAGGGACTTGCAACAATGTAAATCTAATTAAGCTATTACAACCAAATCGAATTCGTACAAATATTCGAATAAATAATATACAAGACAATTTAAATATGCAAAGATATATAAATGCAAGAAAAAGATCTTTGGTTTTGTTGTTTTTACATGAAAAGAATTTTGCCCTAATCCTAATATCCTAAGAAAAAGAAATTAATTCTTAAAAAAAATGGTTAACCCTAATTTCTGATTTAAAAGAAAATAAAGCTCTTTAAGTATTATTTTTTTGTATATTTTTTGTATATTTTTTGTATTGAAAATAATAAATAATAATTATGAAAAACATTTAGTCTTTTTATATGTTAAAATAAATATTTACAACTATATATATAAATATTTTAAAAAAAAGATAAGAATATATCTAAGTTTAATTTATTTTTACATATTTAGTTAAGAAAGATAGTTAGTATATATTTAAGATAAAATATATTTTTTATGTGAAAATAAAATAAAATAAAATAAAATAAAATAAAAATGCAATATTATCATATTTATATTTTTTATGATTTTTATGTGTTAAAGAAAATATTTTAATAAAACAAATATGAAAATAAAATAAATAATAAAAAGATTGGGTCAGGGGTGCTGCAAGCAAACAGGGGGTAGTGTGTTAGAAAAAAAGGAAGGCCTGAGAACAAAGCCCATACTGTCAAAAATGCCAAAACTGAAGCTGAAAAAATGAAGAAAAAAAATGTAAAAGGTAGCGCCAAGGTTCGAACCCATGACCTGGGCATTTCCAGCACGCTACCTTGCTACTAGGGTGGCTGTACATCTGTTAGTTTATGTGAAACAATAAATACATAACGTAAAAAGCTTCCTTGCCCTATACTTCATTTTCTTCCTCAAGCTGGCCAGAAGCTCTGTATTTTTCTTATCTCTCCATGAAAATGGAAACTTCCAACATGAAAATGATAGTACTCTTTCCCACGATTTCAGACATGTAACTTATGGAAACTAACAATCAAAGATTAAAATGAATATTGAAAGCCCTAATTTTAAACTTAATTTTTATAGAAATTTGAACTCCAAAATTCTCTATACATAATGAACATAAATGAAATCTATGCACATGGTTGGCTTCAGAACTATAATATCTACATTTTTCTTTCATAAATCGTGGCCAATGGATGTCTGTATGAAGAGATAAAAGTTCGAATTCTTACCTCTTTCAGCTGAGATTGTCAATGGAGTTTGAGTGAGATTTAGGAAGTCCTGAAGGTTCCTTTAGCTTGCTTGAACCTCCATGAGTATGTTCCAATCTTTACCTTGCTTTGAAAGTGTCTGAAACTCTCTATCCAAGTCAACCTGCAAGCTTGAAAAACAAAAATGGCAGATGGAGAAGGAGGTGTTACAGTGGAGGGATGATGGTTTGGAACACTTAGATATGAGGTAGGTAAAGTGTTTGAGTGATTAAAACTTGAAACACACGAGCAAATTGGTGGATTTCTATGCTTGGACACAAACTGCAAGTTTTGACAGTTTTTTTGGTGATAGGGAGTTTCAGGGTGTTTCTGGCCTTTTGCAATCGTGTTCTAAGTTGTAATATGTTTGTGTATTAGTATGGAGAAAGTTTCCAATCCAATCCTCAAAAGATTTCTGAGTTGTAGCCTTTTTGCACTCTTTCTTGCCTTTGAAGCAAAGTGAAGGGACAAGTCTCTACATGCTTGTATTGGCCTGCTTGGAGTTGGTACAAGCTCTATACAAATTGCTTTAGGTTTGCAAGACTTGTGTGTGCAGAGAAGACAGGTCCAATGCTCAAGAATTGAAAAGTTGCAAAAGTTAAGCTTTTTCAAAATGGCAATGGCAACTTTGTGCCATTTATGGAATTAAAGCTTGGACAAAGACCATTGGGCTTGTATTAAGGCTTTGTCAACTGAGTAAGAATTAAATTATGAAGTGAGAAACAAGATTGAGACCTGTAAAGCAAGAATTAGGCAGCATAGGTTCAGATTTGAATTTTGTTCTTCATGAAATGGCTTGAATTCAAAGTGAGAAATTGCCAATTTCATATCTTCGATTCTCCCTACTCAAAAATGATCTCAAGGAGTTCTAGGACATTTTGGAAAGCTTGAAATTTTATCTATAACTCATCTTTGAAATGCATTTCAATATTCCTCTTGGAACTAGGTGAAAATTTTCCATGAAGTTGGGTCCAAAACCTGCCTAAATTAGGGCAAAATTTCACTAAGTTAATTTAGTTCATGGGCATGTATTCACAAAATTATATCTTGAGATCCAAGCATCTCTAGGGAAAAATGTGTGAAGAAAAGTTGTAGAATTCATGGAGGTCTACAACTTTTATGGTTGGAACTTTCTTTGAATCATCTTGCATCATGGTGGAAATTTGGCTTAAAGTTGAAAAAAAAATAAGAAATTTTCTATACTTAGAAAAATTTCTAAGTTAAGTAAATTTCAAATTTTAAAACCAAACCTTCAATCTGTGATTTCTTGATGAAAAAGTTTCACATTTTGACATGTTTTGATGAATTGTGATCCTTGGCACTTGATTTTGACCAAAAAGTCAAATTTTGACTTTTCAGTATACAATTGACTTTTGATCAGTTGACTGCAAATTTCATATGTCCATCCAATGGATTTGCAATGTTTTTAACCATGTAATTAGGTCAAGATGATAAAATTGAACCCTTGAAACCATGCTTCAAATCAATTGGTCATTTTCTAGGTCAAAGATCAGAAATTGCCTTTTCTCAATCAAAACCCTAATTTTGACAATTTCGCCCTTTTGATGATTTGATCAAATTTCTTGAGGAATTGCGGTCCAAACTTGATTAAATGATACATATGAGTCTATAATGTTGATGTGGATCAAAAATTATGAAGTTTTACTGTAAATTGGCCATGGTTGACTTTTTTCCCAATACAGTTGATTTTTAGGTCAACTGTCTAATTCACTGGTCAAAAATGTGGTTCAAGGCTTGAAACTTGTCATAAGTAATCTTAGGGGACCATAATGATGTTTGAAAGTCATATGAAGCATTGATAGTCCAAAAATCCTTAGAAAAACTCAAACCCTAATTTTGGGTCATCAGTGTAAGATGAGATGTCTTGAGTTGATCAAACCCTAATCCAGTCTTGAGTCATAGAGATCTTGTGAGAAAATCTTGATAAATGAGAGGGCAAATTTTGGGGTACAACACTTGCTCACAATCCATCTTCAAAAACAAACACCTTTTCAAATACACCAAACACTTTCAAAAACATGAAATATTTTTCAAAAGTCCAACACTTTGTATGCATTCTTATAGAGACGGGAATCATTACAAACTTTGCCTAAACGAAGGCGTTTTTCAAAAAATATTTCAAAATCCACCACAAACACATTTCAAACAAAGGAATTTCAAAAGTGATCTAGCAAGCAATTAAGATCCCGTAGATAACAACGGATGAAAAGGGTGCTAACACCTTCCCTTTTCATAACCTACCCCTCGAACTCAAGAAAAATTCTCAAAGGTCTTTCATGTTATTTTCACCCTTTCCTTTATTGGATAAAATAAAATTCAGTGGCGTCTCTTGTTATCTGCAACAATTGCGATCAAACGCAAAACATCCAAGCAAATTCTCCCACCATATTACAGCATGCAACTCTCAAGAGTAGCCTAATTGATTCAAGTCTGGCCACAGGGGCAAAGGTTTCTTCAAAGTTAACTCCTTCAATTTGAGTGTATCCTTGTGCAACTAATCTTGCCTTATTTCTAGTGACCATCCCTTTTCATCAGATTTATTCTTGTACACCCATTTAGTGTCAATCACATTTGTCCCTCAGGCCTTGAAACTAGATCCCACAATTCATTTCTACTAAATTGTTCTAGCTCTTCTTGCATAGCATTAATCCAGAACTCATCAGTTAAAGCCTCTTCGACATTCTTAGGCTCAATTTTTTAAACAAAGCAAGAGTTCGATATCCCTTATCTTGATTTATTAGTAACTCATTTATTTAGATTTCCTATGATAAGATCCTTAGGATGATCTCTCTGAGTTCTAATTGAAGGTCCCTTTCCTGAGATGACTAGGCTCAAGCTCTTATTGAGGTGGATTAGATTCAATACTTCTGTCATTTAATTCTGTTGGAGTATCAGACAAAGATGTTCCAACATCTTATAAGACATCTTCTTCATCATTCCATCCTCTATCATCAATAATAACATTTATGGATTCCATCATAACCTTGGTTATGGAGTTAAAGACTTTGTAAGCTCTGCTATTTGTAGAGTAACCCAGGAATATTCCTTCATCACTCTTGGGATCTATCTTCCTCTTTTGTTCACGATCATCTAAGATGTAACATTTACTTCCAAAAACATGAAAGTATTTGACAGTAGGTTTTCTTCCCTTCCATATTTCATACAATGTGGCTGAGGTGTCTTTCCTTAGAGTGACTCTGTTATAGTTATAGCACGCAGTATTCATAGCTTCAGCACAAGAGTTGTAGGGTAACTTCTTGGCATGAATCAAAGCTCTGTAAGATTCTTGAAGGGTTCTGTTTTTGCGTTCCACAATCCGATTTTGCTGAGGAGTAATAGGAGAGCAATATTCATGACTGACTCCTTCAGAAGAGCAAAAATCAGCAAATTTATTGTTCTCAAATTCCTTCCCATGATTGCTTCTGATTCTGATGACATGACTATCTTTTTCCATTTGATTTTTTTATAGATATCTTTAAACACTTCAAAAGTTTCTAATTTTTCTCTGATAAAACTTATCCATTTGTGCCTAGAGAAGTCATCTACAACAATGTAGACATACTTATTTCCACTAAGACTTTCAACCTGCATAGGTCCCATCAAGTCCATGTGAAGAAGTTCCAAAACTCTTGATGTAGTAAGATGTTGGATCTTTTGATGTGACATCTTAGTTTGCTTTCCAATCTGGCAGTCACCACAAACTCTCCCTTCTTCTATTTTGAGCTTAGGAATCCCTCTCACGACTTCAATAGATATGATTCTTTTCATTCCTTTCAGATGCAAGTATCCCAGTTTTTGATGCCACGGTTTAACTTCATTTTATTTGGATAAAGCACATGTTGAGGAGAGGTTGAACTCTTGGGGAACCCATAAATAACCGTTGTCTTTAGATCTGATTCCTTTCATAATAACTTCATTCTTCTCATTGCAAACGAGACAATCTGCCTTGGTGAAGTTAACTTTGAATCCTTGATCACATAGTTGGATTATACTTATTAGGTTAGTTGTTAACCTTTAACAAGTAACACATTGTCAAGTTTTAGGACTCCTGAACATTCTATCTTTCCAACTCCTTTGATTTCACCTTTGGCTCCATCACCCAAAGTCATATAACTGGTAGAATGAGATTTGATATATACCAATAGATTTTTGACACATGCCATGTGTCTAGAACAACCATTGTTAAAGTACCAGTCATCTTTGGTTGATACTCTGAGAGAGGTATGAGCTATGAAACTAGCAACATTAGACTCAGGAACCCACTATTTCTTCTTTTTGTTATTTTGAGCGATCTGAACATTCTTGGGAAGAGGAGTAGTTTTAGGATAACCATATAACTTGAAACAGAAAGGTCTTATGTGACCAAACCTTCATCAGTGATGACACCTCCAGGGTTGGGATTTCTCTCTGATGTGAGTAAATTTTTTCTTACCCTGATGTTTGCCATGATGTTCAGACATTTTATTCGACATCTTTGGTTTATACTTGGCATGAGTGGAATTTGATGAAGGTTCTTCTGAAACAGGTTCCTTTTTCTCATTAAACCCTAGACCACTCTTGTCTCTTGTCACTCTTCCCACTTGAAGAATTTCATCTAATGTGTCAGACCCATTATTTAGCATCTTAGGATATTTGACCATTCTATCAAGATTTGAATTTAGAGAAGTCACTTCACTTTCCAGATTAGAAACAGTTTTTAGATGCTCTTTCCTTTCTGCCTTCAGCTGGGTTATGAGTGCTTTCTGTTTCTCCCCTTCTAGGAAAATTCTGCACTTCTGAGACACAGTTCTTTGTACGAGGCAGCTAGCTCATCAAAGTTTAGTTCTCCATCACTAGAATCTTCATCAGACACATATTTTTCTGTCAATGCTTTAACATATTTTGCAGATTCCTTTTCAAGATCACTCTCAGAATCCTCTTCATACTAAGTAACCGATAGATTCTCCTTCTATTTTTTAAGATATGTAGGACATTCAGCTCTAATGTAACCAAAACCTTAACATCCATAACAATGTATTCCTTTCCCTTGAGTGGATTTTTCTTCAGCCCTTTTTCTTCCAAACTCATTTGACTTAAGGATGTCAGATGAGATGTTCTTGACATTTGATATTGGGTTCCTATCCATCCTTTTTATCACTTTGTTAAACTGTCTTCCATGCATAACTATGGCATTTGATATTCCTTCATCTATATCTAGATCACAGTCCTTCTCTTCATCTTCAGTATTGGCAACAAAATCTATTCTTTTGTTCTTCTTTTCAGATCTTTCATTGATGCTTAATTCAAATGTCTGAAGTGATCCAACAAGTTCATCCACTTTCCTCTTGACAACCTCTTGTGCTTCTTCTATGGCAGACACTTTCATATCAAATCTATTGGGAAGAGACCTAATCATCTTTCTCACCAATTTGTCTTCTAGAACTTTTTCTCCTAAAGCACTAGCAGCATTAGAAATCTCAAGAATGTTCATATGGAAGTTATTAATACTTTCATCATCCTTCATTCTCAGATTTTCAAATCTGGTGGTGAGTAACTAAAGTCTTGACATCTTCACTTTGGATGTGCCTTCATGGGTAGATTGAAGAATCCCTCGGGCATCCTTAGCTACTTCACATGTGTTTACTAATCTAAAAATGTTCTTGTCAATTCCATTGAATATAGAATTCAAGGATTTAGAATTTCCAAGAGAAATTTCATCCTCTTCTTTAGACCAATCTTCTTCTGGCTTTAACTCAAAAGTAGGTTCTCCATTTTCTCCCAGTTTGACAGGGTGTTTCCATCCTTTTAAGACAGCATTCCAAGCCCTGTTGTCCAGAGACTTTAGAAAGGCCACCATATGTGGCTTCCAATAGTCATCATTGCTTCCATCCAGAATGGGTGGTCTGCTCACAAATCCTCCTTCCTTGTCCATAGTACCAGAAAATATCTTCTCTAGATCTCACCCAGATATAGAGCAAGATGCATGCTCCGATACCAATTGAAATTTTGGTATCAGATATGAGATGTCGAAGGAGATGTCACGACACATATATCTGAGGACAATATAAAATGCAACAATATTAAAAGCAGTAAAAACACAAGGGATTTTTAACCCAGTTCAGTGTACAACAACACCTACTCTAGGGGCTACCAAGTCAGGGACAGGTCCACTAAATAGTATGAATTCATAGACCCTTAATAACCAACCAGTTTAAGATCTAATCACTTAATCGCTACCCTTTCTATAATTTTACCTAAGACGCACCTAGGTATGAGGCCCTCCTCAAATCCCTTTAATCACTAACAGTGAAGAACAACAGAAATATTAAGTTTAAGGACTTCAATCATTCAATACTTAAAAGCTTATGAATGATCCATAATTAACAACTCAAATTACAACTCAAGTATTAAACCAATACTTAGAGTGTATTAAAATTAAAAATACTTAGACTTCTAAAAAAAGAAAGAATATGTCCTTCTTTTAAAAGTTACAGCTTGATGAATAAGGATGCAAGTCCTTATAAAGATGTAGCAGTGGGCTTAGGCTAAAAAAAAAATTCCAATCCCTTGAATATTTCCATGAAAATAGGCCAAGATATAATCCATAAGGATAATGCAAATAGAAAAATATTCCTCCATATTTTTCGCAAACTATGAGTCACAAATCTTGAATAATGGCGCGCATAAAAATAGGAAACAGATATGAAGTCACGTTCAGATCAGGAGGCAGATGTCAAGACATCTGCTTTGACATCATTGAAAACCAGTTTGCTTCAAATGTCAAGACATTTAGTAAAACATTATCAAGTCATTGTTTTACCCAAATTCCTGCCAACAAACACTTACAATGCTCCAAGTCATTAGGTCATGTACTAGGTCAAAAGTCAATGATCAGTCTTTCTCAGTCAAAACCCTAATTTTGACAATTTTACCCCTTTGATGATTTGAATGTTTTTATTGAGGAATTATGATCAACTCTTGATCAATTGATGAATATGACTTCAAAATATTGATATTAGCCAAAAATGACGAAGTTTGACTGTATGTTGACCATAGTTAACTTTTTCCCAATATAGTTGATTTTCGGTTATCTGAGCAATTGACTGAGAAAATTTATGGTGCAAGACTTAAAACTTGGTATGAGAAATCTTATAGACCTATAATGAACCATGAAAGTCATTTGAGGCATCAAAAGTCCAATTGTCCTTGAGAAAACCAAAACCCTCATTTGTAGGCTCAGTGCTTAGGAGGTGAGCTTGTCTGATCAATCCTTGAGAACCCTTGAGTATTTGAGATCTTTTGGTGAGAAATGTCTTGAGAAAAAAGAGGGAATATTTTGGGGTACAACAGTTACCCTAGAGGTGCATGTATGCAAGGTGTGTTGATTTCATGTATATTGTCTTGGATTAGGGTTAGTTAACGTTTGATTTTAAATCTAGTCATACAAACCCTAATTACTAACAATAATAAGGAAAGCGATAAATTGCGGAATTTAAATGTCCTACGCTATTACAACGCTTTGGGAATGGGGGTACAATTTTGTGAGTGAGGGAGGAAAGAAATAAACCTAATTATCTATTACAAACCATGTAGATAAATGATAATGCGAAATAATAAAATATACAAAAATGTAAAGATGAAGAGAAGAAAATTGTTTTTGGGTTTTTTTTATGGAAAGGGTTTAAAGATTGACCTAATCAAACTAATTAATTTTAATTTACAAGAGAAGTTAATTAATATTTTAAATAAAACCTAAAAAATCTAAGTTAATTAAAATAAAACCTAAGTCTAATTTTTTTTTTTTAAATGATTTAAATGTCAATGTTAATAAAGAAAAATGTTTTGCAATATAGAAAAAGAAAGTAATAAAATATAATTTAATTAAAAAAGTGTTTAAATTTAATATTTTTAATTTAATTATTTAAGAATATATATATATATATATATATATATATATATATATATATATATATATATATATATATATATATATATATATATATATATATATATATATATATATATATATATATATATATATATATATATATATATATATATATATATATATATATATATATATATATATATATATATATATATATATATATATATATATATATATATATATATATATATATATATATATATATATATATATATTTGGTTAAAATAAAAATAAGCAAAATATAAAAAATATTTAGTCTGGGTGTTAAAGAGTAAAATGGGGGTTAAGAATTAGCAAAAAAAGGCCCAAGTATGTTTTTTGTTTGAAACAGAAAGAAAATATAATTTGGATAGGCTTGCGTTGTTTTTAGTAAAAATGGGATATTAGAAAGTAAAAACTAAAAAGAAAAAGGCCCAAGTTCTGAGAAGCCCAACGTTGTTTATGGTTCAGTGTTGTTGGCTTTTGAGGGTGCACCATTGGCTTGCTCATGTGGAGCGCTGGATTTGATTGCATGATGATCATGTCGTGTGGATGACATGTACATGATGAGAGCTCCCAGCCTGATTGCACTGAATCTGAAATAGCAAATTATGTGAAAAATAAAAGGGTACCATTGGGGCTCGAACCCAGGTCCCTATATATCAATGCCTTAGTGTGCGCTTCTCTACCACTGGGGTGGCTGTTTCATCCATTTATAATACAACTTCAACTAAATATAAAATAAACGCAAATCTGAAAATGACTTCATCCCTAACCTCGCGCCAGTCACGATTGTCAACTTTGAATTTCTGATCTTGCTCATTTCTCAACCATTTTCAAAAATGTAAACATGAAAGTTGTTCCATTTTTCTATACGAATTCAACCATATAAAGTTCACAAGCTATAAATCAAAGATGAATTAGAATTTTGTTGGTACCAAATTAAAACCTAATTTTTTCAGAAAGTTCAAACTCAAAATTCGCATCACTCATGCAACATAAATGAAAACTAAAGGCATGGTTAGCTTCAGGGCTATGATGTCTACATTTTTCATTCACAAAGTAACCATTAATGATGCTTGTATAAGCAGTTCAAAATTGAGAAAACTTACCTCAATACTGGAAACCGTGTTTGGATTTTGAGCACTTTTGTAGGTGTTGTGATGGTCTGGATAGCTTCAATGAACTCCTATGAAGCTACTGCAATGCTTACTTTAGGCTGAAAGTGCCTGAAACTTTCTGGAGAAGTCGAGTTGCAGGTGTGAGTTTTTGGAAATGGAGGATGATGTAAATGAAGTTATAGTTGAGTAGAAAGGTCTTGGATAGTTTCTAAGTGAGGTGTGGAAGCTTTGTGATTTATTTGGGGTGAAAACGCACGAGTGAATTATGAGTTTTAAGTTCAAAGTCAGAAATAACAAGTATATAGGTTTTGATGAAAATTCTAGTTTGAGGGAGTATGAGGGGCTTAGAGGGATTGTCTATTCGTGCTATGGCATGCAAATGGCTTCTCTATTTATAGAGGAAAGGTTTTGAAGGCTCTAGTGATCAGAAATCAAAGATCACATGTTATGATTATGTGACTTGATTTTGAAGCAATCTTTAAAATCATGGTTTCAGTGCATAGTACACGGGGTTATAGGTTGGTTGACAGGCTTGTAGATGGTTTCTTCTTGATTTGAAATGTTTTGGAATCAGAAGCAACAATGTATGGGCTCAAGGAGAGTTGACATTATGATTAAAGTCACTTTTCGAAAATGGAAGTGTGAACTTTGTTCCATTAATGGCATAATCACTTGGACAATGACTCAAATGCTTGGACAATGGCTCAATCAGTTGCATAAACATTTAATTATTGAGTGATTTGTAAGTTTGAAGGCCTACAAAGCAAGATTATGCAGCATGCTTGAAGATTGGATCATAAGGTTTATCATAAAATAACCTAAAATTCAAGTTTGTGATGCCATCTTCTTCTCTTTGAAACTTCTATCTCAAGCATGATCTCTTCAAGTTCTTGGACATTTTGGAAAGCTTGAAACATTTTCTACAACCTTCATGTTGACCACTTTAGCTAAATCAACTTGTAAATTGATGAAAATTGGCCAAGAAGTCAGGACAAAAATCTTCCTAAACTTGTTGAAAATTTCACTAAGTGTTTTGTAAAAATGTCATGACTTCATGAGTATATATCTTCAAATCTAAGCATTTTTTGGACATCAACCCTCAAGGACAAAGTTGTAGAATTTATCAAGATCTACAACTTTCATGTTGAAAGTTTTCCTTGAATCATCTTGCATCTTAGCGAAAAATTGTTATGAAGTAGTGAAATTATCAAGGTCAAAAACACTTAGAATTTTTCTAAGTATTGAAAATATTGACTTTTGTTGACTTTCTTGATTATTGATGATCAAGTTTGACATTTTTGAATTTCTTGATGAATTTTAATCTTTGAAATTCAATGTTGACCAAAAAGTCAAAGTTTGACTTTTGTGTGTCAATTGACTTTTCATTAGTTGATCCAAATTTCAATTGTTAACCACTTGATCTTTGAGGATGTTTTGAACCATGTAATTAGTTCAATATGTTGTGTTTTAATCCTTGAGACCATGCTTCAATCCATTAGGTCATGTACTAGGTCAAAAGTCAATGATCAGTCATTCTCAGTTAAAACCCTAATTTTGACAATTTTGCCCATTTGATGATTTGAATGCTTTCATTGAGGAAATGTGATCAAACCATGATCAATTGACGAATATGACTTCAAAATGTTAATGTTGGTCAAAAATCAATAAGTTTGACTGTAGTTCACAGTTGACTTTTTACCCAATACAACTGATTTTCATTCATCTGAGCAATTGATTGAGCCATTTTAGGATGCAAGACTTGAAACTTAGCATGAGCATTCTTGGAGACCCATGATGAACCATGAAAGTAACTTGAGGCATCAAAAGTCCAACTTTCCTTGAGAAAACCAAAACCCTAATTTGTGGACTCAGTGCTTAGGAGGTGAGCTTGTCAGATCAACCCTTGAGAATCCTTGAGCATTTGAGATCTTTGGTGAGAAATGTCTTTAGAAAATAGAGGGAAAATTTTGGGGTACAACAGCTACCCATGTTCAATCTTCTTAAACCTGAAGAGTTAGATTGGCTTGTCCACCATTCGTGACTTGAAGGTAGAAGAGGATTGAACACTTAAGTGCCCAGAAATTTGCACTCGTTTGTGCATGAAGTAAAACTAGTTATTAATTATATCAGGAATGGGCTTAAATATGCCATTTGGAGAGGTGAGGGAGAGTCATCGGAGATGGGCTTATAGATACCATCCAAAGTAATTATTGATGGAAATATCAGAATGAGTCTACGCTCGACTGTATCTGAAGAGTGTTTCCCAGAATGAACCCCTAAGTAGGTGTTTGAATAGTTGCTTGTCATGTAGATAGTCACCTCGTCATGTTTCAGGAATTGATCCATAATATGTTTTGCGGGTAAACTCGTCCTGATTTGGGAGTTCATACCATTGGTGATAAAGATAGTCGCCCCGTCCTGTTTTGGGAATTGATCTTTGTCAAACCATAAAGAAAGGAAGATAGTTTTCCCGTCCTGTTTCTGGATTTAATCTTCAATTTGTTCATGTAGATAGTCACCCCATCCTGTTTCGGGAATTGATCTACAACTGGTTTATACCATTGGTGATAAAGGTAGTCGCCTCGTCTTGTTTCAAGATTTGATCTTTATCTGACCAAAGAGAAAGAAAGATAATTTCCCCGTCCTATTTAGGGAGTTAATCTTTAATCTTCTCACGTAGATAGTCGCCTCGTCCTGTTTTGAGAATTGATCTATAATCAGTTTGTCACAGATAGTTGCCCTATCCTGTTTCAGGAATTAATATGTGGCTGGTTATCCAGATAGTTTCCCTGTCTTGTTTCAGGAATTAATATGGAACCTGCTTTCTGTTGGCCGTAGAGATAGTTGCCCTGTCTTGTTTCTAGAATTAACCTCTGATCTGGTCTTGTATATAGTTGCCTCATCTTGTTTCAGGAATTAATCTACAAATTGTTGTTCATAGATAGTTTCCCAGTCTTATTTCAAGAATTAATCTGGAACTATTGAAAATTGTTGATGATATTCGTTTGTCGATTGATCTTTCCTGAAAAGGTAAAGAGTTAGTTATATGAAATGTCATGATGTATTAAATGCATTGTGTAATGATGTTCTCAAAATAAATGAGATTATGCTATATGCGTTTTGTATGCATATGCTATGATGTATGAAGGTGAAACGTTGTTGAAGTGTGTTCGTAAACTCATGCAGAATCCTGTCTAGGAAAATAAATCCCTGACAATCGCTGGGGATGAAGAGTATGTGTATCTCCAATCTTGTCTAGAATGCTTCCGCTGGGGATTCCTACTCACTTGTTTCAGGAAACTCTGTAGGGGATGTATTGATTTCTGTTTGGGGAGTAAAGTTTAGGAACATTGGTCGTCTGTTGCTCTACTAGGGAATTTATTTCTTATATACCCTGACTGGGGATAAAAGATATAGTTAAACTTTCGACTCTTCTGGGGAGGATAGTTTTTTATATACCCTGGTTGGGGATAAAAAACATGGATGACTTCTGACTCGTCTAAGGAAGATAAGGCTAACTGATATCTGGTCCGATTCCAGGTTTTACAGCAAGTCTCTGGGGATAGTGGCAACTTTACTGGGGAGAAGAATTTTGTCAGTGATATGTAGTAGTCTGAAGAATAGACTCGAGTTGGGGAATTTGTATGCTATTGGGGAAATAAACCTTGTTATTGTATTTGTACTCTACTGAGGATATAATTTTCCTGGGGAAATTAATTTTCCAAAGAGAAGAACTCTGCAAGGTTTCTTCTTGGAGGACCAAACTCAGTTGGGGAAGATAATTTCACGAATTTTATTAATTAGAACTCTGTAGGTTACCGGTAAATAGATTATACTCCTTTATTTGTTTGATCGATCTGCCAGGGAGATTGCGGGGAATGTACCCTTATTTGTGAAGACTACTCTGTGAGGGTAATCTCATAGAAGTGCCTTTGTGGGGATTTATGGATAGCTTGAACGTCATCCCAACTCTTAGAATCTTGAGTAAATGCTTATTCTTGTTCTTATGCATATATTTGTTAACAGTTAATCAAATCCATATGCATATGCTTATTCAATTTTAGTCATTGGACATTTTTGCAAGAAAAATAGAGAAACCAAAAAGTTTGAACTTGAAGGTGTACTTGTATTGATAATTTGCCTATAAACAGACGAGTTTTTACAAAGAGACGGAAATCATTGTAAGAGGAAGTCGTCATGAAATGAAAGATTACAAAGTGAAATATATATATATATATATATATATATATATATATATATATATATATATATATATATATATATATATATATATATATATATATATATATATATATAGCCATGTGGAAATGATCTCATTGGGTTCCAACTCCGCTATTTCCCCTATGTCTTCGAGCTTCTCGTCCCTTGCCATCAGAAAAAGTTTATTGAACCATTTGAACTTTCGAATTTGGTAATAAAGCTTGCATGTAAGTGATCCAACGGGACATAGTCATACGCTTTTAATCCCTAATTTTTGTTTGGACCGACCTTTCAGGTTTTTAGTCCACCAGGATACCCTTTTTTTCCCAAGCCGCCTTTTCAAGCTTTCGACTTGCTAGGTGTACAATCTTTTGTATATATCTCTAATTTATGCCCGAACCCTTTTGGTTCACCAGGATACCCTTATATTTTCCTAGGTATGTCAACCTAGCGGGTCATTCTTATGCGTAGTATTTTTTTACTATGTTTGCATTCACAGGGTGCGGGAAATCTTCGATGTCCATAGTGGTTAGCATCATAGCACCGCCCAAGAATAATTTCTTGACAAAAAATGGCGCTTCGTAGGTGGTAGTTCATTTTCCCCTGGGATCGCCTTGTGGTAGAATGATGCGCTTTATTACCAAGTCGCCATCCTGGTATACTCGATGTTTGATCTTCTTATTGAATGCCTTGATCGTACATTTTTGATACATCTGACCATGACAGGAAGCCTCCAATCTATTTTTGTTAATTATATTCAACTGGCCTAACCTAGTCCGAATCCATTCATCTTCGTCTAAGTCTTCTTCTTTCATAATCCTTAGAGAAGGGATTTGACCTTCGATAGGTAGGACAGCTTCCATTCCACAGACTAGAGAGAATGGGGTTTCCCCAGTTGATGTTCGCGCCGAAGTACGATAGCCATGAAGAGAAAATGGTAATGTATCATGCCAGACTTTGTAGGTCACAACCATCTTTTGCACAATCTTCTTTATATTCTTGTTGGCGACTTCCACTGCATCATTCATCTTAGGTCTCTATGGAGAAGAGTTGTGATGCTTGATCTTGAAGTGTATGCAGAGTTCAGTGATCATGGCGTTGTTGAGGTTGGTACCATTGTCAGTGATCATCCTCTTAGGGATACCATACCGACATATGAGGTTATGCTTGATGAACCGGGCCACGAAGTTCTTGGTTGCTGAGGAAAATGAAGCTACTTCAACCCACTTGGTAAAGTAGCCAATAGCGACAAGAAAGAAATGATGACCATTAGAGGCAGTAGGCTTTATTTCTTCGATCATATCAATTCCCACATTGCAAATGGCCAAGGAGCAGTCATGATATTCAAAGGAATTGGAGGTACATGAACTTTATCAGCATATATCTGGCAGTTATGGCAAGTCCTCGAGTGGTGGTGACAATCGGTTTCCATAGTCAACCAATAGTAACCAACTCTTAGAATCTTCTTGGCCATAGTATGTCTGCTAGAGTGCGTACCAAAGATGCCTTCGAACATATCTTCCATAATTTTCTACGCTTCCTTCTTGTCCATACAACGAAGCAGAGTTGAACCATGGTTGCGCCTGTACAAAATGGCATTGCTCGGAAAGAACTTGGAAGAGAACCTCCATAGGAATTTCTTGTTGTTAATTGAAATCCCTTCAGGATATTCTTAAGCTTCAAGATATCTTTTCACTTCGTGGAACCAAGGCTTCTCCTCTACTCTATCAGTGTCAGTCTCATAGCAGTGTTCCGGTTCGTCAAATCTTTCGATAGTAATTCGGGGAGCTTCATTATCTCATTTGACCTTGAACATAGATGACATGGTAGCTAAGGCATCCACCAACTGATTTTCTTCCCTCGGGATATGTTCAAAGGTAATCTCTTTAAAGTACCCGATCAAGGTTAGCACAAGCTCTTTGTAAGGGATAAGATTCGGATGTTTTGTATCCCATTCTCTTTTAACTTGACTGACCACCAAGGTTGAGTCTCCATATACACTTAAAATTTTGATTCTTAGGTCAATAGCATCTTTAAGACCCAAGATGCACGCTTCGTACTTATCCATGTTGTTGGTACAGTCAAAGCAGATTCTAGCAGTGAAAGGCGTATGTAAACCTTCGGGGGAAATGATCACAACACCAATTTTTTACCTAGTGTATTGGAAGCTCCATCAAAAACCATAGTCCATCAGGATCCTTGCTCAGGTCCTTCATATGGTCCAGGCTTTTCACAATCTGTAATCAGCATGATATTCTCATCTAGGAATTCAAAGTTCATAGACTAGTAGTCATCTACAGCTTGATGCACCAAATTATCTACCGGCACACTTCCTTTGATTTCTTTTTGTGTAGTGTACTGGATATTATATTTAGTTAAGATCATTTTCCATCAGTCTATTCTTTCGGAGAGAGCTGGCTTATCAAAGATGTACTTTATGGGATCCATCTTAGAGGTCAATAGAGTAGTATGAGTCAACATATATTGTCTTAGTCGGTGAGCAGCCCATGCCAAAGCGCAACAAATCTTCTCGAGCAGTGAATATCTTGTTTCACAATCGATAACCTTTTTGCTAAGGTAGTATATTGAATGCTCTTTTTGATCAGACTCGTCATGCTGCCCCAGCATACACCCCATTGAATTCTCTAACATGGTTAAGTACATGATCAGAGGTCTTCCTTTAATTGGTGGCATCAGAATTGAAGGTTCTTACAAGTACTCTTTGATCTTGTCAAAAGCTATTTGGCATTCTTCATTCCATTTTACTACTTGATCTTTCTTCAACAGCTTGAAGAGTGGCTCACAAGTAGCAGTTAGGTGAGAAATGAATCGGGTAATGTAGTTGAGTCGTCCTAAGAAACCTCTGACCTCCTTTTCATTACAAGGAGTTGGCATTTCTTGGATAGCTTTGACCTTTGCGGGATCAACCTCAATACCTTTACCACTGACAACGAACCCTAAGAGCTTTCCAGATCTTGCCCCGAAGATGCATTTGCTTGGATTCAGCCTCAGCTTGTACTTCTCCAGCCTGTCAAATAGTTTCTTCAGATGATCAAGGTGTTCCTCCTTAGTTTGCAATATGGCTATCATATCATCAACATATACTTCTATCTCATAATGAATCATGTCATGAAATAAATCCACCATAGCTCGTTGATAAGTTGCGCCTACATTCTTCATCCCAAAAGGCATGACCTTATAATAGAAGGTATCCCATTGTGTGACAAAGGTAGTTTTCTCCATGTCTTCAGGTACCATTTTGATTTGGTTGTACCCAGAGAAGCCATCCATGAAAGAGAATACCTTGTGTTTAGAAGTGTTGCCAATCAAGATATCAATATATGGTAGTGGGAAGTCACCTTTGGGGCTCTCCCTATTTAAATCCATGTAGTCTACACACATATGGACCTTACTGTCTTTCTTCGGCACTGGAACGACATTTGCAACCCATTAGGGATATGACGTTACTACCACGAAACCTGCATTGAACTGTTTCATTACCTCAGCCTTGATTTTCTCTGCAATATCAGCACACATGCGATAAACCTTTTATTTCATCATAGAACTTCCCTCTTTCATTGGCAGACGACAAACCACGATATTAGTATCGAGCCCTTGCATGTATTTGTATGACCATGTGAATACCTCAATATAGTCGTGCAACATCTAAACTAATATGTTCTTGACATTGTCTTCCAAGTTGGCGCCAATCTCGACTTCTTTCTTATCTGCCTCAGTACCCAAGTTTATCACTTCGACCGGTTCTTCGTGCGGTTAGATATCCTTTTCCTCTTATATTAGGAGTCTGGCGAGTTCTCCAGGTATCTCATAATCTTCTTCATCTTCGTCTTTGGCTTGATAGATTGGATTTTCAAAGTCATAAGCGACAATAGCAGAATTATTGTCAATAAGATCCAGGGTGGATATGGATCTGCAAATGTGTGTGCGCGTGTAAGGTCACATGGCTATTTGAAAATGCAGTAAAGTAAAAGGAAGACAAAGAGCGCAAAACTTAAATGCAAAATCGTCCAATTTTTTCGTTAAAGGAGCATGTGATATATGAAATGATAACCCTTAGCAAATGGACCATTGTTCCCCGGGCAAGGCAGGAGGTTTAAATTCATTGTTTCAAAAGAAATTATACAGACAAACTTCTTAAAGCAATAAAAACAGGAAATAGCAATTACTCATGGCTGAAGGAGATTGAGATGAAGTCTTTGGCCTTCCAGTTTTTAAGTCCACCATCAGTACTTGGGAATATCCAGTCATCCAATTCACCATCACTACCAGTGTCTCACAGAGCATTGACTTCATTATTGCTAATACGGAGAGGTGGCCCCCCAGCACGAACACGTCGAACTTCTTTCTAAGCCTTTGAAGTAAAACCCAATCCAAATTTATCAAATTTGTAGGGGATATTTGGAAGTTGTCCCCGGATAGTGCAGCCCCCATCTTCTACAACAGCCCTAGCATCCTTCAGAGAGGCCATTCTTGGTGTTCCCTTAGAGGTTTCAAGAGTAGTAGGAGTAGTAACAACAATCATTTGAGGGATTAACTCAAATGTCTGGTAGGGGGTTTCAATGAATTTTCCATCCATTTCAACATATTTGAAATAATTCAAATGACTGACCATATATTCTTCCTCTCCACAGACTGTGACAATCTTCCCTTTTACCGGATATTTCAGCTTTTGATGCAATGTAGAGGTAACCGCACCTGCCCCATGGATTCATGGGCGCCTGAACAAGCAAGAATAGGTCGGACAGATGTCCATTACATAAAAAATTAAATTGAAAACTTGAGATCCCACCTTGATCGAAAGACCAACCTCTCCATGAACCATTCTTTTTGAACCATCAAAGGCTCTTACCACAATATCGCTAGGTTTCCGCACCAGCCCTTCACAGTCCAGTCTATCCAAAGCACCTTTGGGTAAAACATTTAGGGAGGACTTTATCTACTAACACATGCGCCAAATTAGTGCCTTTATGTTGTACCCCAATTTTTTCCCCTAAGATTCCTTCATCATATCATAGCAATTCAATGCAACAAAATCACATTAGGGTTGGTTCTTCCTCTTTTTCTATCTCATATCTTTAAGTTTGCTCTTGAGGAATATCCAAGCACCTTAGTTGTGTATTTTGTATATGTGTTTTTGACTAACTTCTGATCAAAATACAAAAAATAGTTGTGTAATCTGCATAAAGAGGAAGTTCTAAAGCAGATTAATGCCGGTTTTCTTGTGACATCAATGTACCCTCAGTGGATTACCAATATTTTCCTAGTACCAAAGAAAGACAAAAAAGTCCGCATGTGCGTAGATTACAGAGATCTAAATAAAGCTAATCGAGAAGATGATTTTCCATTGCCACACATTGATATGTTAGTGGATAGCACAGCAAAATTAAAAATTTTCTCATTCATAGATGGATTTTCTAGATACAATCAAATAAGGATGGCTCCTGAGGACATGGAAAAAATAACTTTTATCACACCCTGGGGAACATTCGTTTACAGAGTGATTCCCTTCGGGTTGAAGAACGCTGATGCAACGTACCAGAGGGCTATGACAACCTTATTCCATGATCTGATGCACAAGGAAATTGAGGTATATGTTGATGATATGATTGATAAATCTCAGACTGAAGAAGGGCATGTATAAGATTTGTTGAAATTGTTTCAGCGTTTGAGGAAGTATCGTCTCTGCTTGAATCCAAATAAATGTACCTTCAGTGTTCGATCATGGAAATTGTTGGGTTTCATTGTAAGCCAAAGAGGGATTAAAGTTGACCCTGATAAAGTCAAAGCAATTCAAGAAATGTCAGCACCGAGAACCGAAAAGCAAGTCAGAGGTTTCCTCAGGCATTTTAATTACATCTCCAGATTCATTTCCCACATGACTGCAACGTGTGAACCGATCTTTAAGTTTTTAAAGAAAGATCGATGTTGTGTGTGGACAGATGATTGACAAAGGGCATTTGAAAGTGTGATCGGTGGAAATAGAACTGACTATTTTTTAGCTGGTTCGCGAAATGTCGCGGAAGCAAGAGTCGCCACCGTCTTTTATTTTCTCCAACATGGACAGGACAAAAGCACAGCAAAATTCCTTATGAGATTGTTTCTCGGTTCGGGAGGTAGATTTATAGAAAGGTAAGGTGTTAGCACCCTTTCTATCCATGGTTATCCATGGGCTCTTAGATACTTGCTCTTATGTTTTCAAAATGATGTTTTCTTTTCAAAATGTGAGTGGGTTTGAAAAAGTTCTATTGAAAGATTTCTGAATGACTCTTGTATCTGTCCTCAAGAGTGTTTGAAAAATTGGTTTTGAAAGCTTTTGAAAGTGTCAGTGTGAAAAGATTTTTGATTTGTTTTTGAAGAGAGCAAGTATCCATGAGTCATCTACCTACCCTAAGGAATTAGGCTGTGTAAAAGTCCTTAAGGTAGTGCCATCCCACCATTGAGAGGTAGGTAGCACCACCGTTGGAGGTGTTCGGGTCAATTCGATTGTAGGGACAGTGTGGTCACTGAAGCAATAGCAGGACACCTTAGAAGTAACCCTAATGTCCTAGATCCTTTTTAATCCGAGGCAACCGTTTCGAGGCAACTGTTTCGAGGCAACTGGATCATGGACATAAGAGCGACCACTAAAACGTCCTATACTTGACGACCACGTTTCGAAGGCAACGAGTGAGGCGTACCCTAGAAGTGGTGTGTGCATTGTGTGTTGTTTTCATGTTATGTCTTATCTTTGATCATGGCATTCGTTAGCTACGAGTTGTTTTTAATTACCATACATTCTTTCATGCAATTTAGAATATTAGGAGTGCGGAAAATTAAAAGACGGAAATATAAAAGCTACGCTATTACAAGGCGCGGGTCTATACATCGCCAAAATACAAAGACCCGTTTTTGATAAAAGATGCGAAAAGTAAAAGAAAAGCGATAAACCTAATTACTATTACATCCGGAAAGCAGTTACATAATAATCAATAAGAAAATAATGCGCGAAAAGAATTAAAATGGACGTCCGAGGGTTTTGACCCTTTGCTTGAAATTAAATTAAATTAAAGTTTAATTAATTATTTAATCAAAGAAAAGAAAGTGTTTTTTATGTTTTTTGTATTTAATGAAATAAAGAAGTTAAAATTAAAAGAAAACCCTAGTTCTAAGTTTATTTTAATTATTAATGAAAATATTACAGTTAACCTAATTTAAGCTAATTAATTAATTTACATATTTATGTACAAAAATAATAGTAATTAATAATGATAATAATAATAAATAATAAAAAAGAATCAAAACCTAATTCTATAGAATTTTATTTATTAAGAAAAAGATTGAATTTTAAACCTAAATTAACTAAGTTAATTATTAACATTTATTTACAAAAATAAATTAGTGAGGAAATTAACAAATAATTAAATATATTTTGTATTTTGATTTTCTGTTTTTATTATGGAAAAAATTGTTTTATGGTGAAATAATAATAATAATTAAAGCAATTAAAAGAATTAAAAAGAAAAGAAAATAAAATTATACAAACAAAAGGGGGTGTCTGGCCCATGTGGAGGTTTGTTTGAGGAATTCTGGCCCATTGAAGCATAGAGCCCAGCTGACTTTCCTGATCGTGTGCATGTTGGTTGACTAGAGCATACCATGGAATTCATTATGTGGCCACTGGATTGGGCCTTGAAGCCACTTGGCAGGCTTAGGCGTGAGGATGCATGATGGAGCTTTGAATGCTTGCTGCATGTGAACGCTTGAGAAAAAATAACAACAATTATATGGGGGACCTGGGAATCGAACTCAGGTCCTAACACTCACCAAGCCACGTTCCCAACCAACTGAGCCACCAAGCGCGTTTATTATATGAATGGGAAACAATTATTATATAAGAAAAACAAATATTAATGGTATAAAACAAAAAAACGTGCCAGATTTAAACTCCCCAATCACAGGATGCCACGCCTTCTCCTTCTTCGTTTTCCCTGCAAAATATGAAACAAGTAGCGGGGGTTTTAAACCCCCACAAATCAAAAGTCTCAAAAATAGCGAATAGCCCTGTGGATCACATAAATTGAGCGCGAGGGTTTGGTTGAATTCGTCTGGCCTTGACGAATTCAACCATAGTCATGACGTGTTCCAATTTTTCCTGATGCCTAAAGCCCTAATTTGGAGCTTCAGAAACCCTAGGTTTCGTCCATGGTGATCTTGGATTCAGGCAGCATTAGTTCAATTAGACTATACCAATCGCTTCAGAAGGCCCCTATTAGCATAAATCAAACAAGAAAACAGATTAAAAGCACGTGAAACATGATATGCAGGTTTGAAAAATAGGGCAAACCGTGTGACTTAGTGGGGATGATTATGATGGTGTTAAACCTCGTTCTTGATTGTAATAGCTTCCTGGCAATGTCAGCAACGTATTGGAAGCAAGTTTAGGCCTTGAATTCTACTGCAAATAGGATTTCAGTATTCAAGTTTTTTATTGAAATTTTGCAAAGTGATTATGGAATTTCAGCATCTTTCACGTGTGTCCTTGAGTAGGGTTTCACTCAGCATATGTATGTGATGCAAATTAGGTCAAAACCTTGGCCCAAAAGTCCATGAATTAATGTTTCAAATCCTTGATTTTCAATCATGTAATTTTCAATCTTTTTCCATGAAAACCTTGCCAATTATGGAAGATCTTGTCCCCTTGAGTGATGCACGAAATCTTTAGCATGTGTGGAGTGTATTTGCTTCATAAAAAGATTTGACAACCATGCTTTGATATTTTTCTACAATTAAAACCAATTAAATTAATTAATAATAATAAAAATTCAATTAATTAATTAAAAATAAGAAAATAAATCATTTTAAGTTCAATGGGTCGTGCATAGGCTTTGGGTAATGATTCAAGAAAGAATTTGAGGCCCATTAGCAAATTTGAAGCTTTTTAGGCAAAGTTGACTTTTGAAAGTTCCCAAAAATTTCCCAACTTCTCCAATGCATATCTTGCTCAATTTTGAAGCTATGAACATGTTCTTGGACATTTTGGAAAGGTCTTGAAGTCCTCTAACCAATGCATTTTGTCCCATGTCATTTTGATTTACCAATCTCGAGTTATGGTCTTTGACTTAAAGTGCCTTTTTGTTGACTTTTGAAAATGACCTATAATGTTGAAATTGATAACTTTTTGTGAGAGCATTTCTTGGACTTGGAGTGTGAAGATGAATTGTAGGAAATGTCATCCCCTTCAAAATGAGCTTGGGATGGGATTTTTCTGATAAACCATGAAGAAGTTATGCCTTGGTCAATTTGTAGTTGACTTTTCAACTGTCCAAAAATAGAAACTTTTGCATCTTGAGACTTTTTGAGCCATGCTTGAGGAATCATGATCAAGGATTGATCAAATGATGATTGTGGCTTCAAAATAAGATGTTGATCAAAAAATTTGACTTTTGACTGCCAAATGACCATTTTGCCCCTGTAGTTGATTGTGAGGCAATTAGGGTTTTGACTGTGCAACTTGACCTTGTGAGCCTTGAAACTTGACATGTAGATGCTTGACAATGTATATGAGCATATGGGACTTGATTGGACCCTTGAAAACCTCAATTTCTTTGCAAGAACCAAAACCCTAATTTTGACTGTATTAGGAGGCAATTGGACTGTGCAACCCTTGAGAGATTTTGAAGGTTGATCTTGCCAAATCTTGAAGAATATGGGAGGGAAACTTTTGGGGTACAACAGTTGCCCCTGTTCAATCTTCTTAGGCCTGAGGATGTAGATTGGCTGGCGTGCCTTTCGTAATCCGAAGGTGGAAGATGATTGAACACTAAAGTGCCCAGAAATTTGCACTCACATAGCAGAACGTTAGCAGTGTGATGTAGGGGATGGGCTTACAAATGCCATTTGGAGAGATGATGGATAGGAGGATGGGCTTATAGATGCCATCTGGAGCTGTGACGGAGCCTTGTCGGGAATGGGCTTATAGATGCCATTTGGAGACTGTAATGGTAGTTGTGGAGATGAGCTTATAGATGCCACCTAGGTGTCGATCGCGTAAGAGGTTCCTTAGCGAGAACTTGCGTACCCTGGATGGAAACAGGTATCAAATCTCTAAACTCTTCAGACGTGCCCTGGCAGGATACAGGAATCGAGTCCGAAAAATAGTCGTCAACAGATACACCCTGGCAGGATACGGGAATCGGATCTTCAAACTCTTCAGACGTGCCCTGGCAGGATACAGGAATCGAGTCCGGAAAATAGTCGTCAACAGATACACCCTGGCAGGATACAGGAATCGGATCTTCAAACTCTTCAGATGTGCCCTGGCAGGATACAGGAATCGAGTCCGGAAAATAGTCGTCAACAGATACACCCTGGCAGGATACAGGAATCGGATCTCCAAACTCTTCAGACGTGCCCTGGCAGGATACATGAATCGAGTCCGGAAAATAGTCGTCAACAGATACACCCTGGCAAGATACAGGAATCGGATCTTCAAACTCTTCAGACGTGCCCTGGCAGGATACAGGAATCGAGTCCGGAAAATAGTCGTCAACAGATACACCCTGGCAGGATACAGGAATCGGATCTTCAAACCCTTCAGACGTGCCCTGACAGGATACAGGAATCGAGTGTGGAAAATAGTTGTCAACAGATACACCCTGGCAGGATACAGGAATCGGATCTTCAAACTCTTTAGACGTGCCCTGGCAGGATACAGGAATCGAGTCCGGAAATAGTCGTCAACAGATACACCCTGGCAGGATACAGGAATCAGATCTTCAAACTCTTCAGACGTGCCCTGGCAGGATACAGGAATCGAGTCCGGAAAATAGTCGTCAACAGATACACCCTAGCAGGATACAGGAATCAGATCTTCAAACTCTTCAGACAAGCCCTGGCAGGATACAGGAATCGAGTCCAGAAATAGTCGTCAACAGATACACCCTGGCAGGATACAGGAATCGGATCTTCAAACTCTTCAGACGTGCCCTGGCAGGATACAGGAATCGAGTCCGGAAAATAGTCGTCAACAGATACACCCTGGAAGGATACAGGAATCAGATCTTCAAACTCTTCAGACGTGCCCTGGCAGGATACAGGAATCGAGTCCGGAAAATAGTAGTCAACAGATACACCCTGGCAGGATACAGGAATCGGATCTTCAAACTCTTCAGACGTACCCTGGCAGGATACAGGAATCGAGTCCGGAAAATAGTCGTCAACAGATACACCCTGGCAGGATACAGGAATCGGATCTTCAAACTCTTCAGACGTGCCCTGGCAGGATACAGGAATCGAGTCTGGAAAATAGTCGTCAACAGATACACCCTGGCAAGATACATGAATCGGATCTTAAAACTCTTCAGACGTGCCCTGGCAGGATACAGGAATCGAGTCCGGAAAATAGTCGTCAACAGATACACCCTGGCAGGATACAGGAATCGGATCTTCAAACTCTTCAGACGTGCCCTGGCGGGATACAGGAATCGAGTCCGGAAAATAGTTGTCAACAGATACACCCTGGCAGGATACAGGAATCGGATCTTCAAACTCTTTAGACGTGCCCTGGCAGGATACAGGAATCGAGTAAGGAAAATAGTCGTCAACAGATACACCCTGGCAGGATACAGGAATCGGATCTTCAAACTCTTCAGACGTGCCATGGCAGGATACAGGAATCGAGTCCGGAAAATAGTCGTCAACAGATACACCCTGGCAGGATACAGGAATCGGATCTTCAAACTCTTCAGACGTGCCCTGGCAGGATACAGGAATCGAGTCCGGAAAATAGTCGTCAACATATACACCCTGGAAAGATACAGGAATCGGATCTTCAAACTCTTCAGACGTGCCCTGGCAGGATACAGGAATCGAGTCTGGAAAATAGTCGTCAACCGATACATCCTGGCAGGATACAGGAATCGGATCTTCAAACTCTTCAGACGTGCCCTGGAAGGATACAGGAATCGAGTCGGAAAATAGTCGTCAACAGATACACCCTGGCAGGATACAGGAATCGGATCTTCAAACTCTTCAGACGTGCCCTGGCAGGATACAGGAATCGAGTCCGGAAATAGTCGTCAACAGATACACCCTGGCAGGATACAGGAATCGGATCTTCAAACTCTTCAGACGTGCCCTGGAAGGATACAGGAATCGAGTCCGGAAAATAGTCGTCAACAGATACACCCAGGCAGGATACAGGAATCGGATCTTCAAACTCTTCAGACGTGCCCTGGCAGGATACAGGAATCGAGTCCGGAAAATAGTCGTCAACAGATACACCTTGGCAGGATACAGGAATCGGATCTTCAAACTCTTCAGACGTGCCCTGGCAGGATACAGGAATCGAGTCCGGAAAATAGTCTTCAACAGATACACCCTTGCAGGATACAGGAATCGGATCTTCAAACTCTTCAGACGTGCCCTGGCAGGATACAGGAATCGAGTCCGGAAAATAGTCGTCAACAGATACACCCTGACAGGATACAGGAATCGGATCTTCAAACTCTTCAGACGTGCCCTGGCTAGCTACAGGTGTCGAATCTGGAATTGCGACAGTTGATAGTAATCACCTTTTTATTGACCTTTGTCCTGAAAGGACAAAACGTTAGTTATATGCAATGTCATGATGTATGACATGCATGATGTTCTCAGAATAAATGAGATTGTATATCCATGATGCGTATGTGCATGCTATAATGTATGAAGATGCGATGTTTATGAATGTATTTTCGTCTTTAGAAAAATAAATCCTTGACGAATGTCGGGGGTTAACTCCTGGGCTGATGTTGAGGAGTAGAGTTCCTTGCTTCCGCTGGGGATGATGGTTGCGAGAATAAACCTATAGGAGAAGATGACTCCGTTGAGGAATAAACTTGTTGGAGAGATTACTCTGCGGGGAGGTACTCTGTGGGAAGAGAGGCACTTTGCTGAGATGTTGATGATAACTCCGCTGGGGATACCATTGTTGAGCTCTGTTGGAAGATTTGATGAACTCCGCTGGGGATAGGAAGACTTCGCCGGGGACGATCTTTCCGTGGCAATTGGCTGAGGATAACCCAGTTATATCCTGGTGGGGAAATAACCTTTGAATAAAACCGGGGAGGCGCGTCCGTACTCTGCAGGTGATAAGCTTCCAGAATCTACTGGGGATAAGCTTCCTGAATCTGTTGGGGAGATTGATTGAGTTCTCCTGGGGAAACTTTTCAGATTGGACTAGGGAATGGCTCCCCTGGATGTCCGGTATACCGCCGGGGAACAATCTTAGATCAAGATTGTCGGGGATGCTTGTTAGGAATGTTTGTATGCTCTGTTGGGGAATGTTGAGATCTTCTGGAGGATGATCCAACTTCCTTAAGGCTGACAATATATTAACTCTGCTCGGGGAGAGTATTGCCGACTTGTTTAGGGATACTGTGCCTTGTTAGGGCTGACGGGAGGCCAACTCTGCTTGGGGAGAATTGTTGAATCTTGTCTTACTCGGCGGGGAGTGAAGGTATCTGGGTTACATTCTTTAGCCAAACTTACCTTGTACCTGGAGGAAAGCAGCTGTACAGTTTGGGCAACTCTTATTTCCCCGGCTTCTGTGGGAGAAGGTACCTGTAGAGGTGCTTGAGGACTACCGTTTTGACAAATCTTCTTCTGGTAGGCAAGTGACGAGATGACGGGACATAGTCGTACGCTTTGATCCCTAATTTTTGCCTGGACCGCCCTTTCGGGTTTTCAGTCCACCGGGATACCCATTTTTGCCCAAGCCGCCTTTTCAGGTTTTCGACTTGCCGGGTGTACAGATTTTTCATTTTCATCCCTTATTTTTGCCCGAACCCTTTTGGTTCGCCGGGAAGCCCTTATTTTTGCCTAGGTGTGTCAACCTAGCGGGTCTTTAATTATGCGTAGTATTTTTTCGACTATGTCCGCGCTCTTAGGATACAGGAAGTTGTCACTGTTAGTAGTGCAGTGTTACCCTACCACCAGAAGATCTTCGTTTGATCGTCCAATGCCCCAAATGATCCGGTTGGAGATTTGCCCCAAGCTGGTTGGCCTTTTGAGAGATTCTCTGAATCTTGACTTAACTGCCCCAGATGATGGACAATGATCATGCCATGCCCCTTGCTTGGAGGTGCTTTTGTTCATTAGACATTCGTCGTGCGAATTTCTCTGCTGTTCGAACAAATAGTCATATGCAAACAAGGTTATTTAAAAAATGCAAAGCTTATGTCTGTCTTGAAGTTTTTGAAAATGCATTTTTCATAAAAACAAGCGAAATTTTTTTGTAAACTGCGATGTCAACTCGTTATTTCACCGCAAGCCTTAAGGAGTCAGGATACCTTTCGTAACAGCATGCTTTCGAACAAACCCATGCTTCAGCTAGGACTTTTAAGGGTTATAACGTGGCCTGGTTCATGGTTTAAGAAACAAAGGATAAAGGCTCAAATTTTATTTGTACCCACCCGCTCTTCGTGATATTCTTCAATCCTAAACTCAGCTAATCGTGCGTTAGACCTTGTTGAGTCTTTGCTTTGATATACCAGTGATGGTTCGGATATTGACAGTTTATTTGGAATAGGCAGTCATTCCTTTTTTTGTTGAGGGTCTGTAGGACCTCTTTCTTTTTTTTGATTTTGTTATCCCTGTTTTTTGCCTGAACTATTTACAGTCAGCGGGATGCCCCAGTTTTTGTAAGTCTCCTTCATAGGTTTTGACTTATTGGGCTTATATTTTTTGAAAGATAACGACTGCCTGTCTTGACGATTATAGGGAACCTTCACTGTTTTTTTTTTTGGTGTGTAAAGACCTCTTTGGTGCCATTTGATATGCGCTTGGATCAACTGAGAGAACTACCCTGCCCTAGGTTATGATTAAGGGTTTTAAATTTCGAAAAGAAAAACTCCTACTTCTTTGGCTCAGAGGGGTTGACGAGGGATTATCTTCCTTATAACTCCAGTGTTTAGCGATTGAAACAATGCCTGTACCTCATCAGCGGGGTTTGTCCAAAAGCATACTGTAGATCATGGTATCGTTTTCGTCATCCTCCCTCAAGAGGCTTAGAATTATTAGTCGAGTGTTGAACATCACAAAAAATGAAAGCAATTTTGAATATAGCGAACGCGAATATATTGATTCAAAACAGACATATGCGATGCATTGATAAAGTAATAAAGTTTGCTATGACAATAATTGTTTGAACAATCAAAGAAAAAATACAACTTGAACATTTGAATGAACAAAAGTTTTCTCGTCTCAAGACTTGTCACTTCAAATGGTGAGTCTTGCAGGGATAGTAGAAGAACTCAGCCTGGCCATCTTGGGTGAATTCCACTGCTCCTTCATCAATCAGGTCCTGGATCTTGTTCTGCAGAGTCCAACAGTCGTTGGTGTCGTGTCCAGGACTGTCAGAATGGTAGGCACATCTCACCCTCGAGTTATACCTAGAAGAGGAAGTATTGGGATTCTTAGGAGGGTCCCTTAATGTGATCAGATTCAATCTCAACAGGTGTTGTAAGGCTTGAAACAGCGACATGTTGAGCTGGGTGAATTGCCTCCTAGGCTTGTCTGGCTTACTCTGATCAACCTGTTGTTCTGGGCGAGGTTGGGGTTAGACCTGTGAAGTGGTAGCAATTTGGAGAGGTCTATTCTTCATCATACCAGACTCTTGTCCTCTTGGCAACTGATCAATGACCTGGTCCCTGACTTGGACTGGTTGCTTCATGTTGTTGTCTTGACGAAGCTGATTGATTATGGTCCTCAACTCTTCTTGCTCCCGAGCTAAGCCTTGGATGAGAGCCATTTGCCCCAGCATCTGGGTTCTCATTGTATCTACCTCAGCTTGCAGACGTTTCAGCCGTTCGTCCTTGTCATCTTTGGGACTCTTCTTGGCCAAATTCCCCATGAGGAGTGTCCTTAACTCCTTCTGCCCCTTGGATAGGCTTAGGAAGATCTCCCTGAACTGAGTCTCTTGAGCATGAAGACCCTGGTTATCTTGTTGGAAAGCCATTGCTGAAATAAACAGCGAAGAAGGTAAGTGACCTGTAATAAGGGTACCTGTTATGCAATGATGTGTATGATATGCATGCAATGTTTTCAAGTATCTCGTGGGGTAAACAAGAAGCTGTTAGAATTTGAATACGGTAGCTTGATTGAAGGAACTTCATGTTGCTGAGAGCCCTTCTTCAAGAGTCAAAGCTCACCATATCGAGTGGGTCATAGCCCCTGAGTCAAGTTATCAACCTTGGCTAGAGGAAAATAAATCCCCTTTGCCCCTTGCTAGACATTTGATTCATCATGACCTGCATCACAAACCCTAGAGATCCTTGAAATGGGTTAGTCCTTATGCAGGATGTATGCAAGGGTATGATGGTATGATGTTATGCTATGCGTGGGGTAATGTAAGTAAACCCTGTTATGAGTCCAGATTAAGGAATGTAAACAAGACCTGCAAGAAACTCAAGTGTCAGATAACAAGCATGCAAATAGCCAAGTTCGAAGGCACACAAGTCACACAAAGAGCCCTTAGAGTTTAGGCCAGCATGGGGTCTAGGTATTACCCTCTTAAAGTTGGTGGGCTCAAAACCTATCCTATCAAAAGTAACCGGGTTCTAAGGATCTCAATATCATTGGATTGTTTTCTGTGTTCATCGTTTCGATTTAGCCACTGAACTGGCGATCAAAATATTCCAAGAAAACAACCCTCAATGAGTGTAGTATCGAGTATCAACCAACTTCGGACTGCACCAAAGTCGGTTATCTCACTACCCTAAAGAGGCCAAGATGGTCAAGTAAGGTTCCTAAGGTCAGTTGATGCTTCACGACACCACGCGGCGGCCCCGTACTCTCCTTGACTTGACTCAAGGGTTACCGGTACTCACCAAAGTGCCACATCAACGTAGCAGACTGCTTCAACCGTGTCGGTATACCCCGCACAGTTCCCTCACAGTCTTGTTGCTACTTTCTAAGAGGTATCCCCCAGATGCGGGTTAGGATCTATAGAACTCCCAAGACAGGCCCAATAATATTAAAGCACACAAATCAAGCAATTGAAAACATAAGTATGATATATCCTAAGGTACACCTCACTTTAAAATTTCCCCAGTAGAGTCGCCAGTTCTGTGATCGGTGGAAATAGAACTGACTATTTTTTAGCTGGTTTCGCGAAATGTCGCGGAAGCAAGAGTCGCCAACGTCTTTTATTTTCTCCAACATGGACAGGACAAAAGCACAACAAAATTCCTTATGAGATTGTTTCTCGGTTCGGGAGGTAGATTTATAGAAAGGGAAGGTGTTAGCACCCTTTCTATCCATGGTTATCCATGGGCTCTTAGATACTTGCTCTTATGTTTTCAAAATGATGTTTGCTTTTCAAAATGTGAGTGGGTTTGAAAAAGTTCTATTGAAAGATTTCTGAAAGAATCTTGTATCTATCCTCAAGAGTGTTTGAAAAATTGGTTTTGAAAGCTTTTGAAAGTGTCAGTGTGAAAAGATTTTTGATTTGTTTTTGAAGAGAGCAAGTATCCATGAGTCATCTACCTACCCTAAGGAATTAGGCTGTGTAAAAGTCCTTAAGGTAGTGCCATCCCACCATTGAGAGGTAGGTAGCACCACCGTTGGAGGTGTTTGGGTCAATTCGATTGTAAGGACAATATGGTCACCGAAGCAATAGCAGGACACCTTAGAAGTAACCCTAATGTCCTAGATCCTTTTTAATCCGAGGCAACCGTTTCGAGGCAACTGTTTCGAGGAAACTGTTTCGAGGCAACTGGATCATGGACATAAGAGCGACCGCTAAAACGTCCTATACTTGACGACCACGTTTCGAAGGCAACGAGTGAGGCGTACCCTAGAAGTGGTGTGTGCATTGTGTGTTATTTTCATGTTATGTCTTATCTTTGATCATGGCATTCGTTAGCTACGAGTTGTTTTTAATTACCATACATTCTTTCATGCAATTTAGAATTTAGGAGTGCGGAAAATTAAAAGACAGAAATATAAAAGCTACGCTATTACAAGGCGCGGGTCTATACATCGCCAAAATACAAAGACCCGTTTTTGATAAAAGATGTGGAAAGTAAAATAAAAGTGATAAACCTAATTGCTATTACATCCGGAAAGCAGTTACATAATAATCAATAAGAAAATAATGCGCGAAAAGAATTAAAATGGACGTCCGAGGGTTTTGACCCTTTGCTTGAAATTAAATTAAATTAAAGTCTAATTAATTATTTAATCAAAGAAAAGAAAGTTTTTTTTATGTTTTTTGTATTTAATGAAATAAAGAAGTTAAAATTAAAAGAAAACCCTAGTTCTAAGTTTATTTTAATTATTAATGAAAATATTAAAGTTAATCTAATTTAAGCTAATTAATTAATTTACATATTTATGTACAAAAATAATAGTAATTAATAATGATAATAATAATAAATAATAAAAAAGAATCAAAACCTAATTCTATAGAATTTTATTTATTAAGAAAAAGATTGAATTTTAAACCTTAAATTACCTAAATTAACAGAAATAAATTAGTGAGGAAATTAACAAATAATTAAATATATTTTGTATTTTGATTTTCTGTTTTTATTATGGAAAAATTTGTTTTATGGTGAAATAATAATAATAATAAAGCAATTAAAAGAATTAAAAAGAAAATAAAATAAAATTATACAAACAAAGGGGGGTGTTTGGCCCATGTGGAGGTTTGTTTGAGGAATTCTGGCCCATTGAAGCATAGAGCCCAGCTGACTTTCCTGATCGTGTGCATGTTGGTTGACTAGAGCATACCATGGAATTCATTCTGTGGCCACTGGATTGGGCCTTGAAGCCACTTGGCAGGCTTAGGCGTGAGGACGCATGATGGAGCTTTGAATGCTTGCTGCATGTGAACGCTTGAGAAAAAATAACAACAATTATATGGGGGACCTGGGAATCGAACCCAGGTCCCAGAACTCACCAAGCCACGTTCCCAACCAACTGAGCCACCAAGCGCGTTTATTATATGAATGGGAAACAATTATTATATAAGAAAAACAAATATTAATGGTATAAAACAAAAAAACGCGCCAGATTTAAACTCCCCAATCACAGGATGCCACGCCTTCTCCTTCTTTGTTTGCCCTGCAAAATATGAAACAAGTAGCGAGGGTTTTAAACCCCCACAAAGCAAAAGTCTCAAAAATAGCGAATAGCCCTGTGGATCACATAAATTGAGCACGAGGGTTTGGTTGAATTCGTCTGGCCTTGACGAATTCAACCATAGTCATGACGTGTTCCAATTTTTCCTGATGCCTAAAGCCCTAATTTGGAGCTTCAGAAACCCTAGGTTTCGTCCATGGTGATCTTGGATTCAGGCAGCGTTAGTTCAATTAGACTATGCCAATCGCTTCAGAAGGCCCCTATTAGCATAAATCAAACAAGAAAACAGATTAAAAGCACGTGAAACATGATATGCAGGTTTGAAAAATAGGGCAAACCGTGTGACTTAGTGGGGATGATTCTGATGGTGTTAAACCTCGTTCTTGATTGTAATAGCTTCCTGGCAATGTCAGCAACGTATTGAAAGCAAGTTTAGGCCTTGAATTCTACTGCAAATAGGATTTCAGTATTCAAGTTTTTTATTGAAATTTTGCAAAGTGATTATGTAATTTCAGCAGCTTTCACATGTGTCCTTGAGTAGGGTTTCACTCAGCATATGTATGTGATGCAAATTAGGTCAAAACCTTGTCCCAAAAGTCCATGAATTAATGTTTCAAATCCTTGATTTTCAATCATGTAATTTTCAATCTTTTTCCATGAAAACCTTGCCAATTATGGAAGATCTTGTCCCCTTGAGTGATGCACGAAATCTTTAGCATGTGTGGAGTGTATTTGCTTCATAAAAAGATTTGACAACCATGCTTTGATAATTTTCTACAATTAAAACCAATTAAATTAATTAATAATAAAAAAAATTCAATTAATTAATTAAAAATAAGAAAATAAATCATTTTAAGTTCAATGGGTCGTGCATAGGCTTTGGGTAATGATTCAAGAAAGAATTTGAGGCCCATTAGCAAATTTGAAGCTTTTTAGGCAAAGTTGACTTTTGAAAGTTCCCAAAAATTTCCCAACTTCTCCAATGCATATCTTGCTCAATTTTGAATATATGAACATGTTCTTGAACATTTTGGAAAGGTCCTGAAGTCCTATAACCAATGCCTTTGGTCCCATGTCATTTTGATTTACTAATCTCAAGTTATGGTCTTTGACTTAAAGTGCCTTTTTGTTGACTTTTGAAAATGACCTATAATGTTGAAATTGATAACTTTTTGTGAGAGCATTTCTTGGACTTGGAGTGTGAAGATGAATTGTAGGAAATGTCATCCCCTTCAAAATGAGCTTGGGATGGGATTTTTCTGATAAACCATGAAGAAGTTATGCCTTGGTCAATTTGCAGTTGACTTTTCAGCTGTCCAAAAATAGAAACTTTTGCATCTTGAGACTTTTTGAGCCATGCTTGAGGAATCATGATCAAGGATTGATCAAATGATTATTGTGGCTTCAAAATAAGATGTTGATCAAAAATTTTGACTTTTGACTGCCAAATGACCATTTTGCCCCTGCAGTTGATTGTGAGGCAATTAGGGTTTTTGACTGTGCAACTTGACCTTGTGAGCCTTGAAACTTGACATGTAGATGCTTGACAATGTATATGAGCATATGGGACTTGATTGGACCCTTGAAAACCTCAATTTCTTTGCAAGAACAAAAACCCTAATTTTGACTGTATTGGGAGGCAATTGGACTGTGCAACCCTTGAGAGATTTTGAAGCTTGATCTTGCCAAATCTTGAAGAATATAGGAGGGCAAATTTTTGGGTACAACAGAAAGTATTAAAGAATATCTGCTTGAACCTCCTATCTTGCTCCCTCCTATTGAAGGAAGACCATTGATTATGTAGCTGACAGTGCTAGATAATTCCATGGGCTGTATTCTGGGACAACAAGATAAAACAGGGAAGAAAGAGTATGCCATTTATTATCTCATTAAAAAATTTACTGACTGCGAGTCGCGGTATTTTATGCTGGAAAAGACATGTTGTGCTCTGGCCTGGGCAGCAAAACGTTTGTGGCAGTATATGTTGAATCACACCACTTGGTTGATCTCCAAAATGGATCCAATCAAGTACATTTTTGAAAAGCCTGCTCTCACTGGGAGAATTTCCCGTTGGAAGATGTTGTTATCTGAATATGACATTGAATACCGCACTCAAAAAGCTATTAAGAGCAGTGTGTTGGCAGATTACATTGCTCACCAACCAGTTGATAATTATTAGTCTGTGAAGTGTGATTTCCTTGATGAGGATGTGATGTTCCTGAAAGTGAAAGATTGTGATGAACCATTGCTTGAGGAAGGTCCTGATCCTGAGTCTCGCTGGAGCATGATATTTGATGGAGCTGTGAATGCTTATGGTAAAAGAATTGGTGTTGAGATTGTCACTCCTCATGGATCGCATATACCTTTTACTGCAAGGTTAACGTTCAATTGCACCAATAATATGGCAGAGTATGAGGCTTGCATCGTGGGTCTTGAAGAAGCTATTGATCTCAAAATTAAAATTCTAGATGTGTATGGCGATTCAGCTTTGGTAGTAAATCAAATTAAAGGAAAATGGGATACTCGTCACCCTGGCTTGATCCCTTACAAAGATTATGCTTGAAGATTGTTACCCTTCTTTAACAAGGTTGAATTCCATCACATACCCAGAGATGAAAATCAAATGGCGGATGCTTTGGCAACTCTGGCTTTTATGTATCAAGTGAATACATGGAATGATATACCTCGAATTATAGTTCAGCGACTGTATAGGCCAGCTCATTTGTTTACAACAGAGGAAGTAGCTGATGAGAAACCTTGGTATTATGATATCAAGCATTTTCTCCAGACTCGGGAATATCCGATTGGTGCATCGAATAAAGATAGAAAGACATTGAGAAGATTGGATGGAAGCTTCTTCCTCAGTGAAAATGTGTTGTACAATAGAAATTATGACATTGTCTTGCTCAGATGCGTGGATAGACAAGAAGCAGGCATGTTGATGCATGAGATTCATGAAGGTTCCTTGGCACTCATGCCAATGGACATTCAATGGCTAAGAAGATACTAAGGGCATGTTACTATTGGCTGACAATGGAATCTGACTGTTACAAATTTGCAAATAAGTGCCATAAATGCCAAATTTATGCGGACAAAATTCATGTGCCTCTGACACTTCTCAATGTTATTTCTTCCCCGTGGCCTTTCTCTATGTGGGGTATTGACATGATTGGAATGATTGAACCCAAAGCTTCGAATGGACACTGCTTTATCTTGGTAGAAATTGATTACTTTGCCAAATGGGTGGAGTCTGCTTCATATGCTAACGTTACTAAGCAGGTGGTAGTGCGCTTCATTAAGAATAATCTCATATGTCAGTATGGTGTGCCAAGCAGAATTATCACTGATAATGGCTCGAATCTGAATAACAAGATGATGACAGAACTTTGTGAAAAATTCAAGATTGTCCATCACAATTCATCTCCGTATAGGCCGAAGATGAATGGGATTGTTGAAGCTGCTAATAAGAATATCAAGAAGCTCATCCAAAAGATGGTTATTACTTATAAAGATTGGCATGAAATGCTCCCTTTTGCTTTACATGGATATCGTACATTTGTTCGCACTTCAACAGGAGCAACCCCATTCTCCCTTGTGTATGGTATGGAAGCAGCATTGCCGATCGAGGTTGAGATTCCCTCTTTGCGTGTGATAATGGAAACCAAGTTGCCAGAGGCTGAATGGGTCCATAACAGGTTTGACCAATTGAATTTGATTGAAGAAAAGAGAATGACGGCTTTGTGTCATGGGTAGTTATATCAGAAGAGAATGAAGAAAGAAATTGATAAGAAGGTCAAACCTCGTGAACTCAGAGAAGGTGACCTCGTGCTTAGGAAGATCATGTCTTTTAACGCTAATTCTAGGGGAAAATGGACTCCTAATTTTGAAGGCCCATATGTTGTCAAGAAAGCCTTCTTTGGTAGTGCATTAATTCTTGAAACTATGGATGGCGAGGAGTTCCCTTGTCCCATGAATGTTGATGCAGTCAAGAAATACTTCGCCTAAAGAAATAAAAGAATAGCTCGCTAAGTTGAAAACCCAAAAGGGCGGCTTAGGCAAAAAGGAGCGTCTCGGTAGGCCGAAAACCCGAAAGGGCGTCTAGGCAAAAATTAGAGACATAAACAGAATCAATTTTCCTGCTAAGTTGAAAACCCGAAAGGGTTGCTTAGGCAAAAGTTAGGGACTTTCTTGACAAGTAACTACATCAGACAAGACTTGATCATTGAAGCAACAATCTTCTTGGATCCTCACCATACTCCAACAGAAGTTGCTGCTCAGGATTTCAAAGTTTTTAGGGAGAATAGTGGTCATTGTATTTCAATGTATCTTTTCCATTATATATTACCATTTTCTGAACTTTGTAATCATCCATGGAGTTTCGTCATTCACAGACTACCATTCTATTAATAAAGTTTGAGCTTTTATCCAATTGTTTGTAATTCTTGTTTTATTCTGCTTATAAAGATTTCATTTATTATTAATAGTAATTTTCAAAGCAAAAAGATTAAATAACAAAATTGTTTTTCGAAAAGAATTTACAAATTACTTTCACTTTAGATTTTGTGATTCAAGAAGAAAACAAAAGTGGTGATCCCAAGAATGGAAGAACTCCAGTAATTTTGTGAAATTTTGTTTCACCCAAGAAGGTTCTCCCGGGTCATTTTCGCTGGTATGCGCATGATTTTTGTATATTGAAGATGATACCAATTGGCATAAGGTGCGGTATTGGGTTTGTGATCCTATTGTCCCCAGCCAAGTCTTGGTTCATTTTTTATTTTAGATTTGCATGGTCTGAGGCCTCTATCCCAGATTCCCTAGCGAAGTCTTCCCTCATATGACGAAAGGTCATGTTCCCTTGGTGTGTTGAGATGGAACTATTTGCAAAATGTCGCTCTTTTTGACAGTGTTGGCATTATTGTTGGTATTTATTCCCTGGGAAGGCTATCCCAGGGAACTTTTTGGTGGAATAGGTTTGCATGATATGAAGAATCTATCCAAGATTCCCCAGTCAAGGCTTCACCCTTTTAATAAAAGTCTTTCCTCCCCACGCATGCTGAATTGGACACATTTGTGGAACATCTTCTTTCGGTAGCATTAGCATATTATTTGTTTGCTTGGCAGTCAGGCAAGGGAAATGTCTTATTGAAGAAGTGTTGAGATGGTTATCATTTTTTTTGGGTTTTCACTCACCAAGTGCTGGATTTGATTTAAAATCCCCATAATTTTTATTTCTTGCTGAAATGTTTGACTTCATAACTCCTCAAGTTGTTATCCCCATGAGGTTTCATACTTTCTCCAGAGAGGTTGGTGCAATACTCAATCTCAAAATTGAAGAATGTATCTTGATTTCCCCTCGATGATGTGGTGTTGTCCTCCCCAATGAAGTTATCACGAGGTGTCCACTTGGTATCTCGATGATGAGGCACTATCGCCCCTAGTGAAGTTTGTATGATATTTCCCAAAAGAAGTCAGCTTGAGATCCTCCGTTGATGTTTTAACGATATGGTTTTCATCTGCCTTATTTGAAATCAGTATTGCAATTCCCAGTAGAAGTAAGGACCGTGAAACATTTTTTCCCCGTTGAAGTTTGCGTGATATTCCTCGGTGAAGCCTGTAGGAGGATGTTATATCCTTGTATTTGTATTGATTTGTTGCTATGATGTGATTATTTTTGGATTATGTTCCTCCTTAGTGAAGTTAAGCCACGAAATAAGATTATGTTCCTCAGTTGGTGCTTACTTTCTTATGGAATCTTCGTCTTAGATATGATTTAGCCGAGTATTGACGTTACCTGAGTTGGTTTTATCTGGTTATTCCCAGTGTTATATGTCTGTTTTGTCAGCATATACATGATAACACTCATACATTCATACATACATCATGCATAGTTGAATTTAGCCAATCATTTCTCAATCGCATTCATTAATATTGTGTTGACATATTAACCTGTTTTGCAGAGTTGTGTTGTCCTCTCTCCAATAGAGTGTCAACCTTAAGCAGAAAGTGTATATTCATTCATTTTCCCCACTGAGCTATCCCTCATGGAAAAAAATTTGCTTTATCCTTCCTATATAGCTCTTTGTCTGGATGATTTGGGTTTACCTCTTGCGTTTATTTCTCAAAGGATGTATTTTGGTTGACTGTTTCACTCCAGTTTATTTCTAGTTTGAATCTTTTGTCCTCAGCAATATTATTACTTTGGATTTCTGCAAGCTTCGAGCTTTGGTTTGAGAATGTGCATTTATTTTGGCATGAAAAGACTTTTACCTCCTCGGTAGGAATATGCTGGCATTTCCCCAGGAAGTTGTATTTCATTCCCTAGGAAGTCATGATTCATTCCCCAGGAAGTCATATTTTTTTCCCAGGAAGCCATATTGCTTTCCCTAGAAAGTCATTTTTACAATCCTTCCCATAACAGCAAGTAGCAGGTCTCTTTATTTGAGCAACTTGTACTTCCCTATAAAAGTCGACGATACTGTTTTGCTATCATCTCTATGAATGGATAGTTTGCAGTTCGTTGTCAAATCACTCCAATGAATGCCAAATCTTTTCAATATGACAAAGATAGTTCGTTGTGGAAATATTTACAAGTGGCAGTCTCTTTATTTGAGACCGTTTATATATTACCCTTTCCAGGAAGAATTCCTTGATTAAAGAAGAATTTGAGACCCATTTTAGGTGAAACGCCATGATTTTTGGAAACTTGTTATTTTCGATATATTTTTTTAAACCATCAGTGAATGTTGGTAGTTCACCATCAGTGAACGTTGGTGTTATATTTTTCTCTTTCTACCTTCAGTGAACGTTGATAGCTCACCGTCAGTGAATTTCGGTGTTGCATTATCTTTCTATCTTCAGTGAATGTTGGTAGTTCACCTTCAGTGAACATTGGCGATTATTGTTTTCTCGTTCTACCTTCAATGGACGTTGGTAGTTCACCATCAGTGAACATCGGTGTTATTCTTTTTTTTACCTTTAGTAAACATTGGTAGTTCACCATCAATGAACGTTGGTGTTATATTCTTCTCTCTTTACCTTCAGTGAACGTTGGTAGCTCAACGTCAGTGAACATCGGTGTTGTTATTGTTTCCTCTCTCTACCTTCAATGAACGTTGGTAGTTTCACCTTCAGTGAACATTGATGATTTTTCTTTCTCTCTACCTTTAGTGAACGTTGGTAGTTCACCTTCAGTGAACGTTGGTGATTACTCTTTTTCTTATACCTTCAGTGAATTTTGGTAGCTCACTGTCAGTGAACATCAGTGTTGTATTCTCTTTCTACCTTCAGTGAACATTGGTAGTTCACCTTCAGTGAAGGTTGGTGATTAATCTTTTTTCTTCTACCTTTAATGAATGTTGGTAGCTCACCATCAGTGAATGTCGGTGTTGTTATTCTTTTCTCTTTCTACCTTCAGTAAATGTTGGTAGTTTCGCCTTCAGTGAAAGTTGGTGTATCCTTTGATCTTCTACCTTCAATTATTGAGTGGGTAGTTCATAGTCATCTGTCGATCGCTTTCATCCTTTACTATTTCCTTAATATTTGAGTTGATGTTACCTTATCTCTTATTTGGGCTTTACACCAATAAAGTCGGGTCTTTTGTTCACCAGTCATTTATTTTCCTGGTTAGGTTTCTTCTTTATTCTTGTTTCCTTCGCTACATCCCCAGTGGTGTCTTGCGTTCTTTTGAATTTATTCATATGCATTCATAATCACAAGCATTGTATAGCATCTTAGGGCCAAAAATGGGAATTGTTTTATATTTAAGCATCTTCAATCGCGTCAACACGAAGATTTTTAACCTTTGCATCTCTGGATAGAAGACACTTAAATAAGGGCAGCTGTTGTACCCCAATTTTTGCCCCTAAGATTCCTTCATCATATCATAGCAATTCAATGCAACAAAATCACATTAGGGTTGGTTCTTCCTCTTTTTCTATCTCCTATCTTTAAGTTTTCTCTTGAGGAATCTCCAAGCACCTTAGTTGTGTATTTTTTATATGTGTTTTTGACTAACTTCTGATCAAAATACAAAAAATATTTGTCGTTCAATATTTGTGTTTTGTAGGTACTGAGTCAAAGCATCTAACAAATAAGGTTTTCCAGTATTATTTCCCTAAAATCTCTATTTGCAAACAAATAAAAATCATTTTTTCACTGATGCAATCGATTGCTCTTAGAGTGCAATCAATTGCACAAAGTGTATTTTGCACCATTTTTGAAAAAAAACACTAATGCAATCGATTGCATAGTGTGAAAATTTGAAGAAAAAAGATCAGCAATTTCAAGCTTGTCAATTTTGGCGCCTATTTTTCATTTTTTGAAATATATATCATTAATTTAAATTTTGGTGCCAATTTTTCATCTTTTGAAATATATATCATTAATCCAAATTTTGGTGCCAATTTTTCATTTTTTGAAAGATATATCATTAATTAAAATTTTGGCTCCAAATTTTCATTTTTTTGAAAGACATGTCATTAATTTAAATTTTGGCTCCAATAATCAATTACCAAATCACCACTAATCTCAAGCCTAAACTCTATAAATAGAACCCTCATTTCATTCCAATCATAATCTTTTGATAGCCAAATCTAACTTGCTAAAAAATCACCCAATTCTCTCCATCTACCAAATTCACTCAAAGCTCCATTTTCAAAAAAAAGTTAGTAAGATTTTCCTTGAAGCTTACTAATATTTGAGATGGACCTTCATCCAAACACTCTTTCTTCATCAATTCTCTACATCCAAGCTTGGGCAATTGATTCTTGGGGTTGAATTGAAGCAAATTTTTGAAGTTGTTCTGATACTTCTCTAGATCTACCTTTGGTAAGTTCGATTTTCATCTTTCACAATATGATCTCTTGTTGATCTTTGGGATTGATTAATTGAGCATTGTTTAGTGATTCCATTGGTTCTATTTTCTCATAATTTGATGGAATCTTCATGATCAATTGAATCCATGATCATAAGGTGTTTGATGGAAAGTTTGAACAAGAATTTGGCTTTTGAAATGTTATTTTTCTGATTTTTACAGAGTGCAATCGATTGTTGTAACAGCACAATCGATTGTCACAGAGTGAAATTCATTTTTTTTTTTGAAAAAATGCACTGATGTTATCGATTGCATCAGCGGTGCAATCGATTGCAACATAACAAAAATGCTTTTTCTGCCTTGTTTTGGGGCTGTTTTGATCCATCTATCTTTTTCTACTCATTCCTTTTGATTTTTGATTTGGATTGCAATTTTAAATGTCCAATTTCTCTTTAAATTCAAAGGAATTTTGGTGTAGATGAAGTTGGATAAATGTTCATCAATTCAAATCTACCAAAGAGTGAATTATTTAATTCATTTTTTGTGCTTTGGATTAATGATATGTTTAGTACTTTAATCCATCTAGATGAGTTATTGAATTTAAAGATGAAAGAAATTGGAGGTAGTGATCCAAATTAGCTTATCATTCCCCTCCCTCTTCATCTTATCCCTTTCTTTTTTAATTGTGATACATGTTAAGGGATGATGATCTCTATATCATTTATCCAAACATGAAGTACATAGATTGCTATTGACCGGCCTCAAAATATGTGCGACTTCTACATAAGTCCACTTACGATTGCTTAATATAGCGCTAAATTTCATCCCGATTCGAGAAAATGATCATTCGTGGCCCAAACCTATGTTTTCAAGCCCAAGTATATTAATTTGAACACTTTGATCCAATAACCTTAAGATTCATTGTTAGTAGGCTTTGGTTTTACCAATCCTCCAATGGGTCTTCATCAATTTTGGTCAACACAGATCACTTAAACATCATTGATCATTAAATGTTGCCTTGAGGATTTTTCAATGGATTATATACTTGACAAAAAGCAAATGCAACTTGTTATTGAGAGGCTTTGGTTCTACCAATCCTCTAATTAGTTCCAAATGCAAGTTTCAAGATGGTCATTGTTGTACCCCAAAATTTTCCCTCTCATTTCTCAAGGACTCTCTCACAATATCTTCTATGACGTCAAGTTTACAGCACTCATACATCAATTTAGGCTTGGAATTAGCACAAGGGCAAAATGGTCAATTGCATATTAGAAAGTCAAACTTTGACTTTTTGGTCAAAATTATATTTCAAAGATCAAATTTCATCAAGACATGCAAGAATATCAAGCTTGATCATCAAGAAAGTCAAGAAAGTCAAAAGGTAACTTGAAAAGTCAAGATTTCCAAGACTTAGAAATTTTCTAAGTGTTTTTATACATGATAATTTCATCACTTCATGCCATTCTTTCATCATGATGCAAGATGATTCAAAAGAAACTTTCAACATGAAATTGTAGATCTCTATGATATCTACAAAATTTCTTTACACAGCTTCTCATAAATATGATGGGATCTCAAGTTACAAATTCATGAAGTCATGACATTTTCATTTAACACTTAGAGAAATTTTCAACAGATTTTGGTCAGGATTTTACCCCAACTTCTTGGAATTTTTTCACATAGTTCCAAGATGATTTTATCAAAATGGCCAACATGAAAGTTATATAGGATGTTTCAAGCTTTCCAAAACATCCAAGAGCATGAATTTATCATACTTGAGCTAGGAGATTCAAGGGCTTGAAGTTGGCCATCCATCTTTGAATTGCAAGTCATTCTAAGTGAAGAACACATAACAAAACTCTCATGATTTGCTGCATAATCTTATGTTGCAGGCTTCTTTGCTTGAAAATCTTATCATATTTTAATGCTTACACCCACTCTTGAGCTATTACCCAAGTGTTTAAACCATTGTCCAAAAGATCTTTCCATTTATGCAATAAAGGCACCGTTGCTATTCTTGAAAAGTAAGCTTTTTGTACAAAGTTTGTCTTGAGCCCATACCTTGCTGGTTGTTGATTATACTTCACCATAAATCATGGGAAGTATCTCCTCAGTGCCAGCAACTTTAGTACTTCATCTTGGGACTATGGATTACTTGAATTAGTTTGATCTTTGTAATCCAACAAAACCATAACATGTTGTCTTATAAACCTAATCAGATCATATGCACAAACCCCTTTCCTATAAATAGAAGAAGCATTTGCAAGAGAAAGAGGTTGGAAATAGGTTAGAAAAATAGAGAGAAAAGCCATAAGTCTTGTTGTAAACTAGCCATCAAAAGCCATAACAGTCCATAAAATTTCCACTCTTGAGTTTTAAAGTCCAAACCTTTGAACCTCTCATACCTTGCAAATTCTGTCCAACCATCTAAACACTCCACATACATCATATAGAAGTTGTTCAAACACAAGAAAAACTTTTGTAACATCACTATCATTACTTCCCAAGCTCAACAACAGCCCATACATCAGCTCAAACTCAAAGCACAAATTTCAGTTTCAAGGTAAGTTTTCTTGACTTTGAACTCTTCATACAAGCATCATTAATGGTTCATTTATGAAGATAAAATGTAGTAACCATTGTCCTTAAATCTAACCATTTTTTTATCTTCCATTCTTTTCATTATGTGTTGAGAACTAACCCATATATTCAGCAAAACAATGTTGAAGTAGAAAAATGACAGTATGAGTCGACACATAGCCTTATGAGTCGATACATACTGCTTTGCAGGCCCAAAACTGAAGAAAAAAATAATGTATGAGTCGACACAAAGCACGTATGAGTAGACACATGCAGTGTATGAGTCGACACATACCATTATGTATCGACTCATACTGAGTTGATTTGGAAATACAGGGGCAAGGAAAGTTATGTGTCGATGCATGTGAGCTTGTGTTGACACATAATAGTTCAAGATGCATTTTTTCTTCTTTTTACACTGTTTTTATGTTTCCTTCATGGTCATTCGATATGGTTGTAATATTTAAGGTCTTACTTCATCCCCATTTGTAAATTTTACCCTCATCCCCTAAACGATGTAATAGCGTAGGACTTTATTTTCCGCAATTTAACGCTTTCAAATACAAATGTTAGTAACTAAGGTGTGTATGATAAGATAAATTCAACAAGTATATAACCCTAATCAAAGATTAAATGCATGAAAATCAAACACACTATTCACACATGCACCCTTAAGGTTAACCCCACTTGTTTCCTAAAAAATGGCCATGTTATGCATGTGGGGTGTCTTAGCAAAAACAAGCAAATACAAGATCATAGTCCCTCGATGACGCTATCAAAGTTTCCTTACAAATTATCTTAGTCCCTCAAAAAAGAATGCTAAGATAACTTGTAACATTGCTAATCATGGCTATACGATGACCCTCGCCCGTCCCGCTTACATCCAAAGATAGGGTTGCTTACCAAATCAATGGTAAGACAACAATGTCAAAGGAAAAGAAAATGAACAAGAAAGACATTTGAGTTGGTAGATTGCTCCTAATTACTTGCTCCATTTCAAAACAAACATCCTTGCTATTTTCAAAAATAATCACCTACACTTTCAAAAACACCTTTCAAACTTGAAAACATTTTCAAAAGATCAACACTTTGTATAAATTCTTACAAACGAGAATCATTACAAAGTTTGCCTAAACGATGGCGCCTTTTTAAAATACTTTCAAAAAACCACACAAAGCACAATTTCAAATAAAAGCAAGTGATCTAGCAAGTAACTAAGAGCCCATGGAAAACCATGGATGAAAAGGGTCCTAATACCTTCCCTTTTCATAATCTACCCCCCGAACTCAAGAAAACATCTCAAAGGTCTTTCCTGTGCTTTTTCACCTTTCCTTTTGGATAAAAGAAAAGTCGGTGGAGACTCTTGCTAACTGCAACATTTTGCGATCAAACGCAAAACACCCAAGTCAGTTCACCCACCGTATCACAGAACTGGTGACTCTGCTGGGGAGAAAGTCTAAAAGTGGGGTTACCTTAGGATTAGATCACATTTAATTAATTTATTTGTTTGTCTTGTATGCTTTACATTATGGTTCTTTGTTTGGGTTTGAATCCTCTACCCGGATTTGGGATACCTTATAGGTAAGTAGCAATACATTGTGGAAACTCTGCGGGGTATACCGACATGGTCTAAGAAATAGCTACGTTAGTGAGACATATTTGTGGGTATCGGTAGCCTTTGAGTTAATCAAAGAGAATACGGGGCCGCTGAGTGATGTCATGAAGCACTAAGTAACTTTTAGAACCTTTACTTGACCAACTTGGCCATTGGGATGTAGTGAGATGACCGGCTTGGTGCAGTTCGAAGTTAGTAGTTACTCGATACTACACTCATTGAGGTTTGGTTTTTTTGGATATTTCGGTCGCCATTTAAGAGGCTTGCACTGAAATAATGATCGAGGAAACAAACTAGTGATATTGAGCTCCTTAGAACCCGGTTACTATTACTAGGACAGGTTTGAGCCAACTAAACTTCAAGAGGGTACTTACCTATGATACTCCATGCAAGCCTAAACCTAAGGACTTATTTGCTTTGTTTGTATATATTTACTTGTACATAACATCATGAACATCATACTCATACTCACTAACCATTTCAAGGATGTTTTGGGATTTATCATTGTTCTGTTTTGTAGGACATGGATTCTATTCGCAGGAAAACCATTCAAGTCAATATCGTAAGGATCCTTCCTCAACTCAAAGAGCTAGCATCAAGGATTCCTGAAAATTCTCCATTTACCGAAAGACATGGTCGCCTACTAAAATTGGTTACCTCCAACACTGATGAAGACATGATGAAGGTGCTCTTTCATTTCTTTGATCCCTTACACCATTGCTTCACTTTTCTTGATTATCAACTTGTTCCAGCTTTGGAAGAATTCTCCCAACTCTTGAGGATTCCCATTCTCAATCAACTACCTTTCAATGGTTTGGAAAGAGATCCAAAGCTAGAAGAGATTGCTCAAGCTCTACACTTGCAACCATCTGATATCACAACTAATTGGGAAATAAGGAGTGGTGTCAAAGGCTTCCTAGCAAGGTTCTTGTTTGAGAAAGCCCAAAACTGTTGGAACTCTTTGGATTTACAAGCCTTTGAGGAAATTGTGGCTCTCCTCATCTATGGGATGGTTTTGTTTCCAAATCTTGAGCAACTCATAGATGTGTACTCCGTCAAAATCTTCATGTCTCGTAACCCGGTGCCTACTTTGCTAGGGGACATCCTACATTCCTTTCACACTCGCACTTTGAGGAAAAGAGGTATCCTTATGTGTTCTACTCCTCTCTTGGGAAGATGGTTTATTTCGCATCGTCCCTGATTTGTATTGAAGAACGAGCAAGGTTCAAGGTTGTCCCATAGGTTAATGACACTCAGACATTCAGATATTCATTAGTGTTCCCGCTCTTTAGAGAATGTTACTATCGTCGACCATTGTGGAGAGTTCCCTAATGTCCCTTTGCTTGAAATTAGTGGGGGTATCACTTACAACCCTTGCTTTGCCTTAAGACAGTTTGGTTACGCCCGAAGGGATGGTCCACATGAGATGCTTATTCAAGGTTTGATTTTTGACTATGAGAACGAGGATCAAGGTCACCCCAGAGATTTATCCGAGCTTGGAGGATGTTGAACAAGGTGGATAGCAAGACACTAGGACACAAGAATTCCATTCCCCTCGAGCCTTACCTTAAATGGGTATGAGCTCTTGCTCAGAAACTTGTGATGCCTTATCCCTCTATCCTACCAGTCATCATGGAGCCTGTGGTTGAAGGAGATGTTCCCTACACCATCCTCCATCCCGACATGCCTACCTCTCTCGAAGACTTACAAAAGGGTTGGATCCAACTGAAGGAAGAATGAGATACTTTCGAGGCTCAGTTCTATGCTAGTGAAAAGAGGGTCTTGGAGCTTACGAAGCAGCTACAAGAAGAGCAAAGTGTGAATGCTTATCTCGCGCCAAAGAGGATGCGTTCAGTATTTTTATCTTAGAAAGTTATTTTGTAAGCCCAAGAGGCATGATGTAATCTTTCTTGTTTTTCTAATGAAAATTAACACTCTCTTGTCTATACAAATTTAAATTTCATTAGTCCTTGAAATCATTTGCATGTACATATTCCATGCATCATAACATGACAGGTTTTCACATAACAGGTTTCCTTATCTTTCTACTGTTTATTTCAGCAAGTTGGATCTAGAGAAAACTGTGACGGAACTCCAAGCCCAGAATTCTCAATTTCAGGAAGCTTTACTAGCCATAGACAAGGGGAAGCAAGATATGATGGCTTTGTTGGCCATTAAGAAGAAGCCAAAGAAGAAAGCTCTGCTCAACATGGGTAGAAGGTTCGAGGAGACAATCCGTCAAATCCTAGTAGGAGGAGACTCATCTGAAGAGGACGAGAACCAGGTCAGTGAGGTCAAGAGTACTCAGGCTGAATATGCTAATGATCAAGAATCCGATGATGATTATTTCAACGAGCAGTATCCACCCGCTGATATCAAATACAAGAAGTTAGAAGACAGATTGAAAGCTGTTGAAATCCAAACCGTCCCCGGTTTAGATTTTGATTATTTAGGTTTGATCTCTAGGGTAATCATTCCCCACAAATTCAAAGTACAAATCTTTACAAAGTACGATGGGGTTTCTTGTCCCAAACTCCATTTGAAATCTTATGTACGCAAGATACAGCTGCACACTGCTGATAAGAAGCTCTGGGTTCACTTTTTCCAAGAGAGCTTGGCTAGAACACAACTTGAATGGTTTTATCAGTTAGATGGTTCCCGTATTAACACTTGGGAGGATCTAGCTACTGCCTTCTACCATCAGTATTAATACAATGTCGACTTGGCGCCAACAAGGGTTCAGTTACAAGATATGACCATGGGAAAGAATGAAGGATTTAAGGAATATGCGCAAAAGTGGAGAGACCTTGCTAGTAGAGTACAACCTCCCTTGACTGATAGAGATCACATCGACACGTTCATGGGCACTTTATCTGGTCCTTTTTTTGATCTGTTGGTTGGCTGCTCTTCTTCTGGTTTCACCGAATTAATTTTAACCGATGAAAGAGTTGAAAGTGGCATCAAAAGTGGGAAGATATCTGTGGAATCTACATCCACTCCCAATCCTATCAAAAAACCTTTTTCTATGAAGAAACAAATTAATGTTGTGTATGGGGAAAGGGCCCATATCAAGAAGAATGATCGTCCGTCTGTCAATGTTGTCCGAATCTCCAATCCAACTCCTACTCCAAGACCATCTGCAAATCATCAATGTTTTGAAACTCCAAGAAGACAATTTACAAGGTTAGGCATGTCAGTATCTCAAGCCCTTCAACATTTTCTCAAGGCTAATTTAGTGAAATTGCACGATCCTCCCGCCAACCCCAACACCTCGTCACCAAAATATAATCCAAACGCCAAGTGTGCTTACCATTCAAACAGCCCCGGGCACGAGACTGACTAGTGTTGAGCCTTGAAGAACAAAATCCAGGATTTAATTGATAACAAAACTATTGAATTTGATCCTCCTCCAAAGACAAATGTAATTACCGCTCCAATGCCGAAGCATGACAAAGGTGTTAATGCTGTCGAAGATACAATTTTGTTACCTCTGTTGAAGATTTGACTACTCTGCTGAATATAATCAAGAACAATCTGTTGAAAGATGTGAATACCTCTCCATTATTACCATCTCAAACAAACCTATTAGGATCACCTCCAAAGGTCCTATTAGGATTTCAAATGAACCCACCATTGCTCCATTAATAATCACCAATCCTGGACCGATTCATTATTCTTCAAATAAAGAAGTACCATGGAATTATGGTGATGAAGTGTTCTATCATGGGATTAACCAACATGCCTGGATCGGAGAAGAAAAAGATAACGATATCGGTAACATAGCTGGCTCAAGCAAAGTAAATAGAACTGGGAGAATATTCTCACCCAACATCTCACCTCCATTAGTTATAAAGACGCCCATCCGCATTACTTCCGCCAAGCCAAGTACCGAGACAAAAGGGAAAGGGAAGGTTGTTGATCCTGATGTGATTGAAGTACCTTCCAAGGACATAACTAATGAAGAACCCTCCACTCGCGAGATGGACGAGATTTTAAATATCATAAAAAGAAGCGACTTCAAGATTGCAGAACAGTTGGGGCAAACCCCCTCTAAGATTTCAATGTTGTCATTGCTGCTTTGCTTCGATGCCCATGCTCGAACATTAATCAAGTTCCTGAAAAAAGCTCATGTCCTCATGAGACAACAACAGACCAATTTGAGAATTGTGTGGCTAGCCTAACAGCTGATAATGGCTTGGGGTTTTTAGATGTTGACTTAACACCTCTCGGGAAGAATCACAACAAAGCTTTACATGTTTCTATCGAGTGCAAAGGGACAACCTTAGCACATGTGCTAGTCGACACTGGTTCTTCTCTGAATGTATTACCCAAGGGGGCGTTAGACCGTCTTGACTGTGAAGATTTAATCTTGAATCCAAGTGATATCATCGTAAGGGCATTTGACGGATCAAAGAGGACTGTTCATGGGGAGGTAGATCTTCCAATAAAAGTGGGTTCCCAAATATTCAACTCCACCTTCTGTATTATGGATATTTGCCCTGCCTATTCTTGTCTGTTAGGTCGCCCGTGGATTCATAAAGCTAGGGCAGTGACCTCAACCCTCCATCAGAAACTCAAATATCCAGTCAAGGGCAAAATAGTCACCGTCTGTGGGGAAGAAGAGTTTATGGTGAGCCACCTTAACTCTTTCAAGAATGTAGAGATGGACGGAGAATTAATTGAAACCCCATGTCAAGCCTTTGAGGTTGTACCACTGATGATTGCTACTACTAAATGTTCTTCTGATGAGTCTAAAGTTGTCAAGGCCACGACAAAGATGGTTTCAGTCAAGGATGCCCGTGCGGAAATTGAAGAAGGAAACTGTGATACTTGGGGGAAACTCCTAGATATCCCTTTTAAAACGGACAAGTTTGGTTTAGGGATTCACCTTCAAAGCTCATAAGGAAGTGAGGTGTGCCCGTGCTGGAAAGCCACCTCTCCGCATTGGAAGCCATGAAGTCAACATCGTGGGTGATTCTGAAGAAGAGACTGCATTTGAGGAGTGGGTATATCCAACTACTACGGAGCTGGAGAATTGGAATACAAAGGACTTTGTAATAGTCTCCTTCGTTGAGGAGTAATCTACTTGTTTTTTCTTTTCTTTCAATCCAAGAACATGTTGTCTGTAATATTTTAACAATGACTTTTCAGCCATTTTCCTGGCCCGGAGCACTTTGGTCCATTTGTCAAGGGTTTTATTTATGTTCATCTAATCATATGATCATTCAGTAGATTTGACTCTTTTGCATTCAAATATTCGTGTTCATTGTCTTTCTTTTCTTACAAATACATTTTTCAAAAAAAAAAATAGCCATGTATCTTACATGCACACACACACACACACTCTTGCAGGTCCACATCCACTCTGGATCCTATTGCCATTGACTCTACTATTTCCGACTATGACTTTGAATGTCCTATCAACCAAGCCGAAGACGAAAGCGAGGAAGATTGTGACATACCGGGAGAACTAGCCAGACTTCTATTACAAGAGGAAAAAGCTATTCAACCGCACGAAGAGTCAGTTGAAGTTATCAACCTAGGTACTGAGTCAGATAAGAAGGAAATCAAGATCGGTGCTAACTTAGAAAGTAGTGTCAAGAGAAGGTTGGTTCAGATGTTGCATGTTTATGTGGAAGTATTTGCTTGATCTTATGAAGATATGCCTGGGTTGGATACTGACATCGTAGTTCATCATCTGCCAACTAAAGAAGATTGCCCTCCTGTTAAACAAAAGGTTCGTCGCATGAGGCCTGATATGTCTGAAAAGATCAAAGTCGAGGTGATGAAACAATTCAATGCGAGGTTCCTAGCTGTGACATCCTATCCTCAATGGGTTGCGAATGTGGTTCCAGTGCCAAAGAAAGACGGGAAAGTTCGCATGTGCGTAGACTATAGGGATCTGAATAGGGCAAGCCCAAAGGATGATTTCCCTCTACCATACATTGACGTCTTAGTTGATAATACCGCTTAGCATAAAGTCTTCTAATTCATGTATGGCTTCTCGGGCTACAATCAAATAAGAATGGCTCCCGAAGATATGGAAAAGACCACTTTCGTTACGCAATGGGGAACCTTCTGCTACAAGGTCATGTCGTTCGGATTAAAGAATGCAGGGGCAACATATCAAAGAGCTATGGTAGCTTTATTTCATGACATGATTCATCATGAGATAGAGGTATATGTAGATGATATGATTTCCATATCACAAACCAAAGAAGAACATCTCGATCACCTGCACAAGTTATTCGAGAGGTTGAAAAAGTACAAGCTGAGGTTAAACGCTAATAAGTGCACGTTTGGAGTATGATCTGGAAAGCTTCTAGGTTTTGTTGTCAGCAATAAAGGCATTGAAGTTGACCCTGCCAAGGTAAAGGCCATCCAAGAAATTCCAGTCCCTCATTCTGAAAAAGAAGTCAGGATTCTTGGTTTGTCTCAATTACATTGCCTGTTTCATATCCCACTTGACTGCTACTAGTGAACCACTCTTCAAACTCTTGAAGAAAGATCAGGTAGTCAGATGGAATGATGAATGCCAGATTGCTTTTGACAAAATCAAAGAATATTTACAAGAACCTCCTATTCTCATGCCTCCAATTGAAGGAAGACCCTTGATTATGTACTTGACTGTACTAGAGAACTCTATGGGGTGTGTGTTGGGCCAACATGACGAGTCTGGCCGACAAGAGCATGCTATTTATTACCTGAGAAAAAGGTTTACCGACTGTGAAACCAGATATTCACTGCTCGAGAAAACTTGTTGCGCTCTGGCATGGGCTTCTCGCCGGCTAAGACAGTATATGTTGACTCATACCACTTTGTTGATTTCTAAGATGGACCCAATCAAGTACATCTTCGAGAAACCTGCCCTTTCCAGACGGATAACCAGATGGCAAATGATCTTGACTGAGTATGAAATTCAATACACGACTCAAAAAGCCATCAAAGGAAGTGTACTAGCAGATCATTTGGCCCATCAAGCCGTGGATAATTATCAATCAATGAACTTCGACTTCCCTAATGAGGACATCATTCTGGTAACCGACTACGCAAAATCTGGACCATATGACGGACCTGAACCAGGATTCCGATGGACTATGGTATTCGATGGGGCTTCTAACGCCTTAGGTAATAGAATTGGTGATGTAATCATCTCTCTTGAAGGTTGCCAAACTCCTTTCACTGACAGATTATGTTTCGATAGCACAAACAATATGGTTGAGTATGAAGCATGCATCTTAGGTCTAAAAGCTTATATTTACTTAAGGATCAAGCATTTGGATGTGTTTTGAGATTCCGCCTTGGTGATCAGCCAAGTAAAAGGAGATTGGGACACTAAACACCCTAATATTATCCCTTACAAGGAACTTGTGATATCCCTAATTCCTTACTTCGAAGAGATCACATTCAAGCACTTCCCTAGGGAAGAAAACCAGTTGGCTGACGCTTTGGTAACCATGTCTTCAATGTTCAAAGTCAGATGGGACAATGAAGCACCTATGATAACAATTGAAATATTTGATGAACCTGCACATTGCTATGAGCTTGACACCGATGCGGAAAATCCATGGTACCATGAGGTGATGAGATACCTTGAAGGACAAGAGTATCCAGAGGGGGAATCTATCAATGACAGAAAGTTCTTGCAAAGAGTTGCAGCCAAATTCTTCCAAAGTAACGGGATATTGTACAAACGCAACCATGATTTGACTCTACTCCTATGTGTGGACAAGAAGGAGGTAGAGGAAATTATGGAAGACATGCACGATGGTCTCTTCGGTACTCACTCAAGTGGGCATACGATGGCTAAGAAAATCTTAAGAGCAGGTTACTATTGGTCAACAATGGAGACTGATTGCCATCAACATTCAAGAATCTGTCATAAATGCCAAATCTATGCTGACAAGGTCCATGTGCCTCCTATCCCTCTGAATGTCATGACCGCTTCGTGGCCATTTTCAATGTGGGGCATTGATATGATTGGAGAGATCAAGCCCACAGCTTCCAACAAATGTCGCTTCATTCTTGTTGCTATCGACTATTTTACCAAATGGGTCGAAGCCACCTCGTTTGCCTCAGTCACCAAGAATATGGTAGCCAGATTCATCAGACACATCCTCATCTGCCATTATGGTATCCCCGAAAGGATCATCGCCGACAATGGGACTAACCTAAATAATGCTATGATTACTGAGCTTTGCACTCAGTTTAAGATTAAGCATCACAATTCTTCTCCATATAGACCAAAAATGAATGGCGCAATCGAAGCAGCCAACAAAAATATCAAGAAGATTGTGAAGAAGATGGTAGTAACCTATAAGGATTGGCATGAGATGTTGTCGTTTGCTCTACATGGCTACCGTACTTTGGCTAGAACCTCAACTGGGGCAACTCCATTTTCCTTAGATTATGGCATGGAAGTTGTTTTGCCAGTAGAAGTCCAGATCCCCTCGCTAAGGATTATGAATGAGGCAGGACTAGGCGAAGACGAGTGGATTCAAACGAGATTGGATTAGCTGAACTTGATTGATGAAAAATGATTAGCTGTTGTTTGCCATGGTCAGACGTATCAAAAACGGATGATCAAGACTTTCAACAAAAAGGTCAAGCCTCAAATATATCAAGTTGGTGACTTGGTGATAAAACGCATCATTTTACCACAAGGAGACCCCAGAGGCAAATGGACTCCCACCTATGAAGGACCATTTGTTGTCAAGATAGTTTTCTCTGGCGGTGCCATGATGTTGACTACCATGGATGGCGAGGATTTCCTATATCTCATAAATGTGGACATAGTTAAAAAATACTATGCATAAGAGACTCGTTAGGTTGACACACCTAAGCAAAATAAGGGCATCCCGGCAAGCCAAAAGGTTTGGGCAAAAATTAGGGATATATGGAAAAGATTGTACACCCGGCAAGTTGAAAACCCGAAAGGGCGACTTGGGCAAAAAAGGGTATCCTGGTGAGCTGAAAACCCGAAAGGGTGGTCCAGGAAAAAATTAAGGATTAAAAGCGTATGACTATGTCCCGTGGAATCAATACAGTCAATTTTATCATCAAGGTCCAAGTCCAAACGGTCCAAGATCAATCCAATCAACTTCTATCAACAGCAAGGGACATTCTAAGACATTGGGGCAATAGTAGAGTTGGAAGGCAATGAGATCATTTCACATGGATATTTGTTTTTTCTTCCAATTTTGTTTTCCTTTCGACGATTTCCTCTTACTAGGAGCTCCGTCTCTCTGTACAAAAACCGCCTATTCATGGGCAAAAATACAAATACACTTTGAAGTGCAAAATTTATGTCTTTGTTTTGAATGCAAATTTGTCCAATGACTAAAATTGAATGAACATATGCATATGAACATAATTAAAAACTATTTGGCACATGTGTCCTGCTAAGCAGCAGTAAGCATCTCTTTAATGTATATGAAATATTCCCACAGAGTTATCTCATTATCATTATCCCTATGAGGACGGCTATAATAAACCTTTCCCCAACAGGTTTTACTTCCCAAATAATAATCGAGGAACCACAAAACTCCCCAGTCGAGTTCAAATTTCCTTAACATACAACAATCAAGACACCGCGAAGTTCTCTAGCTGAGCCTATCTTCCCCAGCTGAGCATATCTTCCTCGGCCAAGGCTATTATCCCTAAGCGGAGTTTATCCTCCCCAGTTGACTGTATCCTCCCCAAGTTGAGTCTGTCCTACCCGATTGAGTTTACACTCTCCAGTTTGAATTTTCTTTCAGATTATTGCAAATCATAGGGCCACAACCCCTAATCCCCAGTAAAGTCGTCAGCAAAGCCTTTACTATTTCCAAAAAAATAGATACTATGAAGCCTGGATCCGACCAGATATTAGCATAATTTTCAAGTTATTATTGAAGCCTGGACCCGACCAGATAATAGTTTGACTTCTTCGAGTTGCTGAAACCTGGACTCGACCAGATAACAGTTTAAGTATCTGAAACCTGGACCCGACCAGATAACAGTTGATCTCAATTTCAAGATGCTATGAAACCTGGACCCGACCAGATAGTAGCCTAACTCTTCAAAGATATAGAAGAACCTGGACTCAATCCGACTAAGGTTTAACTTCTTTTCCCCAGTAGAGTTTGCCTCTACCCCAACAAATTACCGTGAAACCTGGATCCAACCAGATAACAGTTCTCAACTTCATCTTTTCAAGAAAGTTGTTGTGAAGCCTGGATCCGACCAGATAACAACTAAATCCCCAAACAGCTTATTGTGAAGCCTGGACCCGGCCAGATAGCAATTGACCTCATCAACCTCAGAAATCTACAAATCCTGGACCCGGCCAGATAACAGTTTTTCAAACAGTTTATTGTGAAACCTGGAGCTCGACCAGATAACAATTAACTGTAATCCCCAGAGATGCACTATAAATCCTGGACCCGACCAGATAATAGCACAACTTTCCAAAAACCATGAAACTTAGCCCCGACCAGATAGTAGTTACCACTTCAAGTTACTGCGAAGCCTGGATCTGACCAAATAACAGTTAACCTCTGTATCCCAGCAAGTTATTGTGAAGCCTGGATCCGACCAGATAACTATTTAATTTCAAGAAATTTTCTGCAAAGCCTGGAATCCGACCAAATAATAGTTAATTCGTCTCTTCCCCGGTAAGTTATCGTGAAGCCTGGATCCGACCAGATAGCAGTTGACTACTTCATCCTCAGCAATTGTGAAGCCTGGATCCGACCAGATAACAGTTGACATTCAAGAGATATTCCCAAGCAAAAGCATCCTTTCAACAAAGTTTGAACATATGCATATTCTTCATCCCCAACGGTAATCAGGGATTCGACCTCCCAAAATTTCCATAGCAGCAGTCAGGGATTTATTTTCTCGGACAGAAACATACATCTCACATTCATACATCATAGCATGTACATACCCTATGCATTTAGCATAATACCACATCAGGTGAACATCATGCATACATCTTCATTTTACTAACTCTTTTTTTTCTCACAGGTAAAACATCAAGTTTTAGTATAAATCAACAAGAGATTTGTGCTGATATTTCTTCTAATGTTTATCAACTTTCCTCCAAATGGAATCTATAAGCCCATTCACCATCCATCTTCGAGTGCAAATTTCTAGGCACTCTAGTGTTCAATCATCTTTCACCTTCAAGTCACGAATGGCAGACTCACCAATCTAACTCTTCAGGTTTAAGAAGATTGAATAGGGCAGTTGTTGTACCCCAAAATTTTCCCTCTCATTTCTCAAGGATTCTCTCACAAGATCTTCTATGACGTCATGTTTACAACACTCATACATCAATTTAGGCTTGGAATTAGCACAAGGGCAAAATGGTCAATTGCATATTAGAAAGTCAAACTTTGACTTTTTGGTCAATATTACATTCCAAAGATCAAATTTCATCAAGACATGCAAGAATATCAAGCTTGATCATCAAGAAAGTCAAGAAAGTCAAAAGTCAACTTGAAACGTCAAGATTTCCAAGACTTAGAAATTTTCTGTGTTTTTATACATGATAATTTCATCACTTCATGCCATTCTTTCATCATGATGCAAGATGATTCAAAAGAAACTTTCAACATGAAAGTTGTTGATCTCCATGATATCTACAACATTGCTTTACACAGCTTATCCTAAATATGATGGGATCTCAAGTTACAAGTTCATGAAGTCATGACATTTTAATTTAACACTTAGAGAAATTTTCAACAGATTTTGGTCAGGATTTTACCCTAACTTCTTAGCATTTTTTCACATAGTTCCAAGATGATTTTGTCAAAATGGCTAACATGAAAGTTATAGAGGATGTTTCAAGCTTTCCAAAACATCCAAGAGCATGAATTTATCATACTTGAGCTAGGAGATTCATAGGCTTGAAGTTGGCCATCCATCTTTGAATTGCAAGTTATTCTAAGTGAAGAACACATAACAAAACACTCATGATTTGCTGCATAATATTATGTTGCGGGCTTATTTTCTTGAAAATCTCATCATAACTTAATTCTTACACCCACTCTTGAGCTATTACCCAAGTGTTTAAACCATTGTCCAAAAGATCTTTCCATTTATGGCATAAAGGCACCATTGCTCATCTTGAAAAGAAAGCTTTTTGTACAAAGTTTGTCTTAAGCCCATACCTTGCTGGTTGTTGATTACACTTCACCATAAATCATGGGAAGTAGCTCCTCAATACCAGAAACTTTGGTACTTCATCTTGGTACTATGGAGTACTTGACTCAGTTTGATCTTTGTAATCCAACCAAACCTTAACATTTTGTCTTACAAACCTAATCAGATCATATGCACAAACCCCTTGCTTATAAATAGAAGAAGCATTTGAAAGATAAAGAGGTTGGAAATAGGTTAGAAAAATAGAGAGAAAATCCATAAGTCTTGTTGTAAACTAGCCATCAAAAGCCATAACAGTCCACAAAATTTCCACTCTTGAGTTATAAAGTCCACACCTTTGAACCTCTCATGCCTTGCAAATTTTGTCCAACCATATAAACACTCCACATACATCATATAGAAGTTGTTCAAACACAAGAAAAACTTATGTAACATCACTATTATCACTTCCCAAGCTCAACAACAACCCATACAGCAGCTCAAACTCAAAGCACAAATTTCTGTTTCAAGGTAAGTTTTCTTGACTTTGAACTCTTCATACAAGCATCATTAATGGTTCATTTCTGAAGATAAAATGTAGTAACCATTGTCCTTAAAGCTAACCATTTGTTTATCTTCCATTATTTTCATTATGTGTTGAGAACTAACCCATGTATGCAGCAAAATAATGTTGAAGTAGAAAAATGACAGTATGAGTCGACACATAGTCTTATGAGTCGATACATATTGCTTTGCAGGCCCAAAATAGAAGAAAAAACAATGTATGAGTCGACACAAAGCACGTATGAGTCGACACATGCAGTGTATGAGTCGGCACATACCATTATGTATCGACTCATACTGAGTTGATTTGGCAATACAGGGGCAAGGAAAGTTATGTGTTGATGCATGTGAGCTTGTGTCGACACATAATAGTTCAAGATGCATTGTTTCCTTCTTTTTACACTGTTTTTACGTTTCCTTCATGGTTATTCGATATGGTTATAATATTTAAGTTCCTACTTCATCACCATTTGTAAATTGTACCCTCATCCCCTAAACGATGTAATAGCGTAGGACTTTATTTTCCGCAATTTAACGCTTCCAAATACAAATGTTAGTAACTAGGGTGTGTATGGCAAGATAAAATCAACAAGTAGATAACCCTAATAAAAGAATAAATGCATGTAAATCAAATACACTATTCACACATGCACCCTTAAGGTTAACTCCACTTGTTTCCTAAAAAATGTTCATGTTATGCATGTGAGGTGTCTTAGCAAAAACAAGCAAATACAAGATCATAGTCCCTCGATGACGCTATCAAATTTGCCTTACAAATGATCTTAGTCCCTCAAAAAAGAATTCCCAGATACCTTGCAACATTGCTAATCATGGCTATACGATGACCCACGCCAGACCCGCTTACAACCAAAGATAGGGTTACTTACCAAATCAATGGTAAGACAACAATGTCAAAGGAAAAGAAAATGAACAAGAAAGACATTTGAGTTGGTAGATTGCTCCTAATTACAAGCTCCATTTTAAAACAAACATCCTTTCTATTTTCAAAAATAATCACCTACACTTTCAAAAACACCTTTCAAACTTGAAAACATTTTCAAAAGATCAACACTTTTTATACATTCTTACGAACGAGGATCATTACAAAGTTTGCCTAAACGATGGCGCCTTTTCAAAATACTTTCAAAAAAACCACACAAAGCACAATTTCAAACAAAAACAAGTGATCTAGCAAGTAACTAAGAACCCATGGAAAACCATGGATGAAAAGGGTTCTAATACCTTCCCTTTTCATAATCTACCCTCCGAACTCAAGAAAACATCTCAAAAGTCTTTCCTGTGCTTTTTCATCTTTCCTTTTGGATAAAAGAAAAGTCGGTGGCGACTCTTGCTAACCGTAACATTTTGCGATCAAACGCAAAACACCCAAGTCAATTCTCCCATTGTATCACAGTTATCCAACTAACAATTAACTTCTAACAATTGACTTTATCTTTTGCTTTTATTTTTATGCTTTTATTTTATGCACCATTTACTTTAGTGTTTACATTTCATGCTATTTTCATCTTTGCTCATTTGAGCGTTTACTTTTATGTAATTTTTATTTTACTCACTTGAGCTTTTCTTTTCTTTTTGAAGATACTTAATAATTAACATGAACCATAAAAAACTTTAATGATACTTGGATTATTTGGTTACTATCCTTGGCATTATGGAGTATTGGATTTCTTGGAATAGGATTCGAGACCTTGGCCTGTGTTGGAGACCTTGTGACCTTAATTGATATTTTGTCTGGATTTCTTGAGGTTTACCTCAAGACATTGGGTTGTTTGTTTATTTTGTGTGCAGGTTATTGTGATTTCCTACTTTGTTTGTAATATGGAGTTCATTTTTATACAGTCGTTACTCTTTCTAATTTTTGTGAAGACTTAATAAATTTGAAGTTTTGTCTTCTTAAGAGGTCTAGTATCTTTGCTTGCTTGGTTTCAATCCAAAGAATGGTAATTCTATCTTGACTCATAATTTCAAGTGTTGGCTTCTTCTTGGTTAGATGGTTCTTCTCCCTAGCTTTTACCTTTTGCTTTAGGATAGTCTCTTCTTCTCCTCTCATCTTCTTTAATTTCAAAAATCTTCTCCCTCCTTTTGAAAACTCTTCTTGTTTTTTTTTTAAAACTTGAACCACTTTCATAATAAACTTGGATTTAGGCCCATTCATTTTCAAAACATTTTCACAAATAAACTTCAATCAACTTAATAATACCTTGACGTGTTTGTGAGAAGACTAAAAGTCAATCAATCTCATTCAAACCATTTTGCCATTTTGGCTCTTATCTTTAAAATTTTCTCAAAAGATTAGACTTTTGTCAATCCTTGTAGTGATGCAAACAACTATACTTCTACAATATGTAGTGAAGTGAGATATTTTCCACTTGGGTATTGAGTGAGGTTTTGTTGATTTTAAAATCCAAGTCATATCCTCCACTTTGAGATGATGTAAATTCTCCTTTCTCATGATTGTGGGTAGTAGGTATGTTTTCCACACGAACAATGACGATGATGTCTTATCTTATAAAATTAACCAACACACTTGTGTTTTAAAATTTTTAAAGGTGAACTACGTGTACCCTGATCCCCTATTGCATGAAAGGTGGTACGTAGGCACTAAAGGTTCAAAACCGCGGCGGGTGCAAAAGTCATAAAAAAAACATTTCTTTTCTCACCTCCACCATCTATTTTCATGCAACATTTTATAGCCAAAATATACAGATTTTACAAAGAGGTTCATGTGGAGTACCGTAGATGTTTAGGGTTATAATACCTTCCCTTTGCATAACCAACCCCCTTACCTTGAATATTTCCCCCTCTTTTTTGGGTCATTCGCTCTTTTCCCATTCCTTTGGAGACAATAAAGCGCGGTGACGATTTTTATTTTGATCTGTACAAGTCTAGTCAATCCAATGGCTTATTCTTAAACATTTCTACCGCTACACTTTGCATTCAATAGAGATGTGTAGAGATTTATTATGATTCTTCCCCGCCGGAGTTAAATCTGCATTAGAAAAGCCTAAACCATTGTAAGAGGTTAGGCTTGCTACACAATTCTCAAATTGACCAACAGCGGTTTCTTGTGGTACATGGGTGTTGTACCCCAAAATTTTCCCTCCCATATTCTTCAAGATTTGCCAAGATCAAGCTTCAAAATCCCTCAAGAGTTGCACAGTCCAATTGCCTCCTAACACAGTCAAAATTAGGGTTTTGGTTCTTGCAAAGAAATTGAGGTTTTCAAGGGTCCAATCAAGTCCCATATGCCTATAAAAATTGTCAAGCATCCATATGTCAAGTTTCAAGACTCACAACATCAAATTGCACAGTCAAAAACCCCAATTTCTCCACAGTCAACTACAGGGGCAAAATGGTCATTTGACAGTCAAAAGTCCAAATTTTTGATCAACATCTTATTTTGAAGCCACAATCATCATTTGATCAATTCTTGGTCATGATTCCAAAAGCATGGCTCAAAAAGTCTCAAGATGCAAAAGTTTCTATTTTTGGACAGCTGAAAAAGTCAACTGCAAATTGACCAAGGCATAACTTCCTCATGGTTTATCAGAAAAATCCCATCCAAAGCTCATTTTGAAGGGGATGACATTCCCTACAACTCATCTTCACACTCCAAGTCCAAGAAATACTCTCACAAAAAGTTATCAATGTCAACATTATAGGTTATTTTCAAAAGTTAACAAAAAGGCACTTTAAGTCAAAGACCATAACTTGATATTGGTAAATCAAACTGACATGGGACCAAAGGCATTGGTTAGAGGACTTCAATACCTTCCCAAAATGTCCAAGAACATGTTCATAGCTTCAAAATTGAGCAAGATATGCATTGGAGAAGTTGGGAAATTTTTGGGAACTTTCAAAAGTCAACTTTGCCTAAAACACTTCAAATTTGCTAATGGGCCTCAAATTCTTCCTTGAATCATTACCCAAAGCCTATGCACGACCCATTGAGCTCAAAATAATTTATTTTCTTATTTTTGATTAATTAATTGAATTTATATTTATATTAATTCATTTAATTAGATTTAATTATGGGAAAATTCAAAGATATGCTTTTTCAAATCTTTTTGTGCGGCAAATATACTCCAAATATGCTAAAGATTTCGTGCATCATCCAAGGGGACAAGATCTTCCATAATTGGCAAAGTTTTCATGAGAAAAGATTGAAAAACACATAATTGGAAATCAAATATTCAAGTCATTAATCCATGGACTTGTGGGCTTGTTTTTGACCTAGAATCATTCACATACATATGCACAAGGAAACCCTACTGAGGCATACATGAAAAAGCTGCTGCAACAACATACTCACTTTGCAAAAATTTCAAGAAAGTGGTGAAACTGAAATCATACTTGCAGTATGATTCAAGGCCTAAAATCTTTTCCATTACATTACTGACATTGCTAGGAAGCTATTGGCATCAAGAACAGGTCCTCATACTCAAAGAAACGGTAGAACAGAGTCACGTTTTTCACAAATATTTCCATAATCGAATTTTAATTTCTACGCATCATTATTATGTTTTGATCATTGATTTGCATTACTGACATCTCCCTGAAACTTTTGATATAGTTTAATTGTGCTAAAACTGCTTGAAACGAAATTCACCATGGATGAAACCTAGGGTTTCTGAAACTCCAAATTAGGGCTTTCTTGTTGGGGGAAAATTGAACCTTGAGACCTATGCAGTTAAATTCAGGAGCTCAATACGATTTGAATGGAAACCTCGCGCTCAATTTATATTATCTGTGGACGTAATCGCTATTTTCAGGACTTTCAGTTTGTGGGGGTTTAAAACCCCCGCTACTTGTTTCATGTTTGCAGGAAGAACAAGGAAGAAGATGGACGTGGCATTACATTACTGGAACATTCAAATTTTAGCGCGTTTTTTAAACGTCCCAGCATAATTGTCTTTTTTCATATATTATAATTCTTTGTTATATTGTTTACAAACGCGCTAAGTGGCTCAGTTGGTGGAGGATGTGTATTGCAAGCATTGGGACCTGGGTTCAATTCCCAAGTCCCCCCATATACTTAATGATTTTTGTTTTAACACATTCCTATGCAGCGCTCACTCAATGGCTCACCATACACACTCACGCTTAGGCCTGCCAAGTGGACATGAGATCAATCTAGTGGCCACAGAATAAGGTCTATCATACGCCAGGGTCAACCAACGTGCACATGATCCCTGAAAAGTCAGCAAGGCCTTTGTTCTAATGGGCCAGAATTCCACAAACACCTCCACATGGGCCAGACACCCCCCTTTGTTTGTATTTTAAATTTAATTTTCTTTTCTTTTTAATTCTTTTATTTTCTTTAATTATTTTTATTTTTTTTAATTCACCTAAAATAATTTTCTTTTCATAATAAAAACAGGAAAATCAAAAATACAAATATATTTAATTATTTATTAATTTCTTCACTAATTAATTTTTGTAAATAAACTCTAACAATTAATCTAGTTTAAATTAGGTTTTAATTCTAATACTTTTCTTAATAAATAAAAAATGTATAGAATTAGGTTTTGACATTTTTATCTTTTTTTCTTAAATTAATTATTAATCATCATTATTTATCATTATTATGAATTATCATTAATTTTTGTACATAAATATGTAAATAATTAATTAGCTTAAATTAGGTTAACTTTGACATTTTCTTTAACAATTAAAATAATTTAGAACTAGGGTTTCACTAACTTTAATTTTAATTCTTTTCTTTATTTTCATAAATACCAAAAACATAAAAACATTTTCTTTTCTTTCTTGTAAATAATTAAATAATTAATTTAGGTCTTTAATTTAATTTAATTTCAAGCAAATGGTCAAAACCCTCGGACGTTCCAATTTATTCTTTTCGCGCATTATTTTCTTATTGAATATTATGTAACTGCTCAAGGATGTAATCGTAATTAGGTATTTATTTACTTTCCGCATCTTTTATCAAAAACGGGTCTTTGTACTTTGGCGATGTATAGACCCGCGCCTTGTAATAGTGTAGCTTTTATCTTTCCGTCTTTTACTTTCCGCACTCTTAAATTCTAAATTGCCTGAAAGAATGTATGATAATTAAAAACAATGCGTAGCTCACCATGCCCTGATCAAAGATAAAACATAACATGAAAACAACACACAAATACACACACCACTTCTAGGGTACGCCTCACTCGTTGCCTTCGAAACGTGGTTGTCAAGTATAGGACGTTTTAGCGGTCCTTATGTCCATGATCCAGTTGCCTCGAAATAGTTGCCTTGAAACAGTTGCCTCGGAACGGTTGCCTCGGATTAAAAAAGGATCAAGGACATAAGGGTAGCTTCTAAGGTGTCCTACTGTTGCTTCAGTGACCACACTCTCCCTAAATCGAATTGACCCGAACACCTCCAACGGTGGTGCTACCTACCTCTCAATGGTGGGATGGCACTACCTTAAGGAATTTTACACAGCCTAATTCCTTAGGGTAGGTAGATGACTCATGGATACTTGCTCTCTTCAAAAACAAATCAAAAAAAACTTTTCACACCGACACTTTCAAAAAGCTTTCAAAACAATTTTTCAAACACTCTTGAGGACAGATACAAGAGTCATTCAGAAATTTTCCAATGAAACTTTTCAAACCCACTCACATTTTGAAAAGCAAACATTTTGAAAACATAAGAGCAAGTATCTAAGAGCCCATGGATAACCATGGATAGAAAGGGTGCTAACACCTTCCCTTTCTATAAATCTACCTCCCGAACCGAGAAACATTCTCATAAGGAATTTTGTTGTGCTTTTGTCCTGTCCATGTTGGAGAAAATAAAAGACAGTGGCGACTCTTACTTCTGCGACATTTCGCGAACCAGCGTTAAACAATCAGTTCTAAATCCACCGATCACAGAACTGGCGACTCTGCTGGGGATATTATAAAAGTGAGGTGTACCTTAGGACTAAGATCACTTGTGTTTTCAATTGTCTGAATTGTTTGCTTTATTATTGTGGGTACTGTCTTGGGAGTTCTATAGATCCTAACTCGGATCTGGGGGATACCTTCTTAGAAAGTAGCAACAAGACTGTGAGGGAACTGTGCGGGGTATACCGACACGGTTGAAGCAGTCTGCTACGTTGATGTGGCACTTTGGTGAGTACCGGTAACCCTTGAGTCAAGTCAAGGAGAGTACGGGGCCGCCGCGTGGTGTCGTGAAGCATCTACTGACCTTAGGAACCTTAATTGAACCATCCTGGCCTCTTTAGGGTAGTGAGATAACTGACTTTGGTGCAGTCCGAAGTTGGTTGATACTCGATACTACACTCAGCTGAGGGTTGTTTTCTTAGAATATTTCGATCGCCAGTTCAGTGTCTAAATCGAAATGATGAACACAGAAAACAATCCAATGATATTGAGATCCTTAGAACCTGGTTACTTTTGATAGGACAGGTTTTGAGCCCACCAACTTCAAGAGGGTAGTATCCCAAACTTCATGCCGGACTAAACTTTAAGGGCTCTTTGTGTGACTTGTGTGCCTTCATACTTGAACTACTTGCATACTTGTTATCTAACAACACGGGTTCCTTGCTGGTTTTGTTTACAGTCCTTAATTGGGACTCATTACAGGGCCTACTTACATCACTCCATGCATAGCATAACATCATACCATTGCATGCATCTTGCATAAGGACTAATCTATTTCAAGGACCTCAAAGGTTTTGTGATGCAGGTCATGATGAATCAAATGTCTAGCAAGGGGCAAAGGGGATTTATTTTCCTCTAGCCAAGGTTGATAACTTGAGTCAGGGGCTATGACCCTCTTGATATGGTGAGCCTTGACTCTTGAAGAAGGACTCTCTATAATATGCAGTTCCTTCAATCAAGCTTCCGGATCCCAATTCTAACAATCTTCATGTTTACCCCGCGAGGTCCTTGAAAACATCGCATGCATATCATACATATCATTGCATTACAGGTACCCTTGTTGCAGGTCACTTATCCTTTTTCGTTGTTTATTTCAGCAATGGTTTCCCAACAAGATAACCAGGGTCTTCATGCTCAAGAGACTCAGTTCAGGGAGATCTTCCTAAGCCTATCAAAGGGGCAGGAAGAGCTGAGGACACTCCTCATGGGGAATTTGGCCAAGAAAAGTCCCGAAGATGATATGGACGAACGGCTGAAACGTCTGCAAGCTGAGGTAGATACAATGAAAACCCAGATGCTGGGGAAAATGGCTCTTATACAAGGCTTAGCTCGGGAGCAAGAAGAGTTGAGGATCATGATCAGTCAGCTCCACCAAGAGAGATACAACATGAAGCAACCAGTCCAAGTCAGGGACCAGGTCATTGATCAGCTTCCAAGGGGACAAGAGTCTGGCATGGTGAAGAATAAATCTCTCCAAATTGCTACCACTTCACGGGTCCAACCACAACCCCGCCCAGAGCAACAGGTTGATCAGAGTAAGCCAAGCAGGTCCAGGAGGCAATTCACCCAGCTCAACATGTCACTGTTTCAAGCTTTACAACACCTGTTGAGGTTGAATCTGATTACACTAAGGGCTCCTCTCCGGAACCCCAACATCTCTGCTCCTAACTATCATCCCAACAGAAGATGTGCATACCACTCCGATAGTCCTGGACATGACACTGCCGACTACTGGGCTCTGAAGAACAAGGTCCAGGACCTAATTAATGAAGGAGTAGTGGATTTCACCCAAGTGGGTCAGGCTGAGTTCTTCTACCATCCCTACAGGATTCACCATTTGAAGTAACAAGTCCTGAAATGAGAAGACTTTTTGTCTATTAGAATTTTCAAGTTGTAATTTTCTTTTGATTGTTCAAACATTTATTCACGTTAAACATTGTTATTTCATTAATGCATCACATATGTCTGTTTTGAATCAATATATTCGCATTCGCTATATTCAAACTGCTTTCATTTTTGATGTCAACTCTCGATTAATAATTCTAAGCCTCTTGAGGGAGGATGACGAAAACGATACCACGATCTTTACAGTATGCTTTTGAACAGACCTCGTTGATGAGGTACAGGCATTGTTTCAAATCCTAAATAGTGGAATTATAAGGAAGATAATCCCTCGTCAACCCCGTTAAGCCAAAGAAGTTGGAGTTTTCCTTTTCAAAAATCAAAACCCTTAATCATAACCTGGGGCAGGGTAGTTCTCTCAGTTAATCCAAGTGCGTAACGAATGACGTCAAAAGAAGTCCTTACAAAACAAAAGACGGTGATGATTCCGTATAATCGTAAGGATAGGCAGTCATTATCTCTCAAAATAAAAACCCATCAAGTCAAAACCTATGAAGGAGACTTATAAAAACTGGGGCATCCCGCTGACTGTAATCACAAAAGAAACAGTTCAGGCAAAAAACAGGGATAATAAAAATAAAATAAAAGAGGTCCTACAAACCCTCAACAAAAAAGAAATGACTGCCTATGAATTGTCAACATCCGAACCATCACTAGAATATCAGAGCAAAGACTCAAACAAGGTCTAAAGCACGATTAACTGAGTTTAGGATTGAAGAACATCACGAAGAACGGGTGGGTACAAATAAACTTTGAGCCTTTATCCTTTGTTTCTTAAACCGTGAACCAGGCCACGTTATAACCCTTAAAAAGTCCTAGCTGAAGCATGGGTTAGTTTGAAGGCATACTGTTACAAAAAGTATCCTGACTCCTTAAGGCTTGCTGTAAAATACTGAGTTGACATCACGTTTTACAAAATTCACTGGTTTTACTGAAAAAACACATTTTCAAAAACTTCAAGACAGACATAAGCTTTTCATTTTTTAAATAACACTGGTTGCATGTGACTATTTGTTTGAACAGCATAGAAGTTCGCACGACGAATGTCTAATGAACAAAAGCACCTCCAATCAAGGGGCATGGCATGAGCATTATCCATCATCTGGGGCAGTTAAGTCAAGATTCGGAGAATCTCTCAAAAGGCCAACCAGCCTGGGGCAAATCTCCACCTGAATCACTTGGGGCATTGGACGATCAAACAAAGATCCTCTGGTGGTATGATAACACTGCACTATTGACAGTGACAACTTCCTGTATCCTAAGAGCACGGACATAGTCGAAAAAATACTATGCATAATCAAAGACCCGCTAGGTTGACACACCTAGGCAAAAATAAGGGCTTCCCGGCGAACCAAAAGGGTTCGGGAAAAAATAAGGGATGAATATGAAAAATCTGTACACCCGGCAAGTCGAAAACCTGAAAAGGCGGCTTGGGAAAAAAAGGGTATCCCGGTGGACTGAAAACCCGAAAGGGCGGTCCAGGAAAAAGTTAGGGATCAAAGCGTTCGACTATGTCCCGTCATATCGTCACTTGCCTACCAGAAGAAGATTTGTCAATCGGCAGTCATCAAGCACCTCCACAGGTATCCTCTCCCACAGAAGCTGGGGCAATAATGAGTTGTCTAAGCAATCTAATTGCTCTGTCCACCAAGGTACCAAGGTAAGTTCGGCTGAAGAATGTAACCCAGATACCTTCACTCCCCGCCAAGTAAGGCAAGAAACCCTAATCCTCCCCAAGCAGTTGGTCTCCAATCAACCCTAACAAGGCACAGTATCCCAAGCGAGTCAGCAACACTCTCCCCAAGCAGAGTTAGCCTACTGTCAGCCTCAAGGAAGTTGGATTATCCCCCGAAGATCTCAATATTCCCCAAAGGAGTATACAAACGTTCCTAACAAGTATCCCCAGCAGTCTTAATCTAAGATTGTTCCCCGGCGGAATACCGAACCCCATTGGAACCATTCCCCAGTACAGTTCAAAAGTCTCCCCAGGAGAGTTCAATCAATCTCCCCAGTAGGAAGCTTATCCCCAGTAGATTCTGGAAGCTTATCACCTGAAGAGTACGAACGCTCCCCCGGCTTTATTCAAAGGTTACTTCCCCACCAGGATATAACTGGGTTATCCTCAACCAATTGCCACGGAAAGATCGTCCCCAGCGAAGTCTTCCTATCCCCAGCGGAGTTCATCAAAATCCTCACCATAACTTATCAATGGTATCCCCAGCGGAGTTATCATCAACCTCAGCAAAGTACCTCTCTTTCCCCACAGAGTTCGCTCCCCGCAGAGTAATCTATTCGCCAAGTTTATTCCCCAACGGAGTCATCCTCTCCTACCGGTATTCTTACAACCATCATCCCCAGCAGAAGCGAGAGACTCTACTCTCAACATCAGCCCAGGAGTTAACTTCCCGGAACCCGTCAAGGATTTACTTTCCTAGACAAAAATACATTCATAAACATATCACATTTTCATACATCTTGCTTACATAGACAATGCATGCACATACGCATCATATCACACAATCTCATTTCTCCCTGAGAACATCATGACATCATGCTTTTCATACATCATGACATTGCATACAACTGATGTTTTACCTTTTCAGGACAAAGATCAGTACAAAGATGATTACTATCAATTGTCGCAATTCCAGACTCGATTCCTGTATCCTGCCAGGGCACGTCTGAAGAGTTTGAAGATCCGATTCCTGTATCTTGCATGGCTGTATCTGTTGACGACTAATTCCAGACTCGATTCCTGTATCTTGCCAGGGCACGTCTGAAGAGTTTGAAGATCCGATTCCTGTATCCTGCCAGGGTGTATCTGTTGACGACTAATTCCAGACTCGATTCCTGTATCCTGCCAGGGCACGTCTGAAGAGTTTGAAGATCGGATTCCTGTATCTTGCCAGGGTGTATCTGTTGACGACTAATTCCAGACTCGATTCTTGTATCTTGCCAGGGCACGTCTGAAGAGTTTGAAGATCCGATTCCTGTATCCTACCAGGGTGTATCTGTTGACGACTAATTCCAGACTCGATTCCTGTATCTTGCCAGGGCACGTCTGAAGAGTTTGAAGATCCGATTCCTGTATCTTGCAAGGGTGTATCTGTTGACGACTATATTCCAGACTCGATTCCTGTATCCTGCCAGGGCACGTCTGAAGAGTTTAAAGATCCGATTCATGTATCCTGCCAGGGTGTATCTGTTGACGACTAATTCCAGACTCGATTCCTGTATCCTTCCAGGGCACGTCTGAAGAGTTCGAAGATCCGATTCCTGTATCCTGCCAGGGTGTATCTGTTGACGACTAATTCCAGACTCGATTCCTGTATCCTTCCAGGGCACGTCTGAAGAGTTCGAAGATCCGATTCCTGTATCTTGCCAGGGTGTATCTGTTGACGACTAATTCCAGACTCGATTCCTGTATCCTGCCAAGGCACGTCTGAAGAGTTTGAAGATCTGTTCCTGTATCCTGCCAGGGTGTATCTGTTGACGACTAATTCCATACTCGATTCCTGTATCCTGCCAGGGCACGTCTGAAGAGTTTGAAGATCCAATTCCTGTATCCTGCCAGGGTGTATCTATTGACGACTGATTCCAGACTCGATTCCTGTATCCTGCCAGGGCACGTCTGAAGAGTTTGAAGATCCGATTCCTGTATCCTGCCAGGGTGTATTTGTTGACGACTAATTCCAGACTCGATTCATGTATCCTGCCAGGGCACATCTGAAGAGTTTGAAGATTCGATTCCTGTATCCAGCCAGGGCACATCTACATAAAGAGTTTGAAGATCAAACCCTGTAACAGGCCAGGTAATTATCTTTCTTTCTCAGGTACGCAAATTCTCACTAAGGAATCTCTTACGCGATCGACAACTTCCCGATGGCATCTGTAAGCCCATCCACATACCAACAGTCTCCAAATGGCGTCTATAAGCCCATTCCCGACAAAGTTCTGTCACACTTCCAGATGGCATATATAAGCCCATCCTCCTATCCATCAATCTCCAAATGGCATATGTGAGCCCATTCCTGCCATCACACTGCTAACATGTGAGCGCAAATTTCTGGGCACTTTAGTGTTCAATCATCTTCCACCTTCGGATCACGAAAGGCACGCCAGCCAATCTACATCCTCAGGTCTAAGACGATTGAACAGGGGAAACTGTTGTACCCCAAAATTTGCCCTCCCATATTCTTCAAGATTTGCCAAGATCAAGCTTCAAAATCCCTCAAGAGTTGCACAGTCCAATTGCCTCCTAACACAGTCAAAATTAGGGTTTTGGTTCTTGCAAAGAAATTGAGGTTTTCAAGGGTCCAATCAAGTCCCATATTCCTATAAACATTGTCGAGCATCCATATGTCAAGTTTCAAGACTCACAACATCAAATTGCACAGTCAAAAACCCTAATTGCTCCACAGTCAACTACAGGGGCAAAATGGTCATTTGACAGTCAAAAGTCCAAATTTTTGATCAACATCTTATTTTGAAGCCACAATCATCATTTGATCAATTCTTGGTCATGATTCCAAAAGCATGGCTCAAAAAGTCTCAAGATGCAAAAGTTTCTATTTTTGGACAGCTGAAAAAGTCAACTGCAAATTGACCAAGGCATAACTTCCTCATGGTTTATCAGAAAAATCCCATCAAAAGCTAATTTTGAAGGGGATGACATTCCATACAACTCATCTTCACACTCCAAGTCCAAGAAATACTCTCACAAAAAGTTATCAATGTCAACATTATAGGTCATTTTCAAAAGTCAACAAAAAGGCACTTTAAGTCAAAGACCATAACTTGAGATTGGTAAATCAAAATGACATTGGACCAAAGGCATTGGTTAGAGGACTTCAAGAACTTTCCAAAATGTCCAAGAACATGTTCATAGCTTCAAAATTGAGCAAGATATGCATTGGAGAAGTTGGGAAATTTTTGGGAACTTTCAAAAGTCAACTTTGCCTAAAACACTTCAAATTTGCTAATGGGCCTCAAATTCTTCCTTGAATCATTACCCAAAGCCTATGCACGACCCATTGAGCTCAAAATAATTTATTTTCTTATTTTTGATTAATTAATTGAATTTATATTTATATTAATTCATTTAATTAGATTTAATTATGGGAAAATTCAAAGATATGCTTTTTCAAATCTTTTTGTGCAGCAAATATACTCCAAATATGCTAAAGATTTCGTGCATCATCCAAGGGGACAAGATCTTCCATAATTGGCAAAGTTTTCATGAGAAAAGATTGAAAAACACATAATTGGAAATCAAATATTCAAGTCATTAATCCATGGACTTGTGGGCTTGTTTTTGACCTAGAATCATTCACATACATATGCACAAGGAAACCCTACTGAGGCATACACGAAAAAGTTGCTGCAACAACATACTCACTTTGCAAAAATTTCAAGAAAGTGGTGAAACTGAAATCATACTTGCAGTACGATTCAAGGCCTAAAATATTTTCCATTACATTACTGACATTGCTAGGAAGCTATTGGCATCAAGAACAGGTCCTCATACTCAAAGAAACGGTAGAACAGAGTCACATTTTTCACAAATATTTCCATAATCGAATTTTAATTTCTACGCATCATTATTATGTTTTGATCATTGATTTGCATTACTGACATCTCCCTGAAATTTTTGATATAGTTTAATTGTGCTAAAACTGCTTGAAACGAAATTCACCATGGATGAAACCTAGGGTTTCTGAAGCTCCAAATTAGGGCTTTCTTGTTAGGGAAAAATTGAACCTTGAGACCTATGCAGTTAAATTCAGGAGATCAATACGATTTGAATGGCAACCTCGCGCTCAATTTATATTATCTGTGGACGTAATCGCTATTTTCAGGACTTTCAGTTTGTGGGGGTTTAAAACCCCCGCTACTTGTTTCATGTTTGCAGGAAGAACAAGGAAGAAGATGGATGTGGCATTACATTACTGGAACATTCAAATTTTAGCGTGTTTTTTAAACGTCCCAGCATAATTGGCTTTTTTCATATATTATAATTCTTTGTTATATTGTTTACGAACGCGCTAAGTGGCTCAGTTGGTGGAGGATGTGTATTGCAAGCATTGGGACCTGGGTTCGATTCCCAGGTCCCCCCATATACTTAATGATTTTTGTTTTAACACATTCCTATGCAGCGCTCACTCAATGGCTCACCATACACACTCACGCTTAGGCCTGCCAAGTGGACATGAGATCAATCTAGTGGCCACAGAATGAGGTCTATCATACGCCTGGGTCAACCAACGTGCACATGATCCCTGAAAAGTCAGCAAGGCCTTTGTTCTAATGGGCCAGAATTCCACAAACACCTCCACATGGGCCAGACACCCCCCTTTGTTTGTATTTTAAATTTAATTTTCTTTTCTTTTTAATTCTTTTATTTGCTTTAATTATTTTTATTTTTTTTAATTCACCTAAAATAATTTTCTTTTCATAATAAAAACAGGAAAATCAAAAATACAAATATATTTAATTATTTATTAATTTCTTCACTAATTAATTTTTGTAAATAAACTCTAACAATTAATCTAGTTTAAATTAGGTTTTAATTCTAATACTTTTCTTAATAAATAAAAAATGTATAGAATTAGGTTTTGACATTTTTATCTTTTTTTCTTAAATTAATTATTAATCATCATTATTTATCATTATTATTAATTATCATTAATTTTTGTACATAAATATGTAAATAATTAATTAGCTTAAATTAGGTTAACTTTGACATTTTCTTTAACAATTAAAATAATTTAGAACTAGGGTTTCACTAACTTTAATTTTAATTCTTTTCTTTATTTTCATAAATACCAAAAACATAAAAACATTTTCTTTTCTTTCTTGTAAATAATTAAATAATTAATTAGGTCTTTAATTTAATTTAATTTCAAGTAAAGGGTCAAAACCCTCGGACGTTCCAATTTATTCTTTTCGCGCATTATTTTCTTATTGAATATTATGTAACTGCTCAAGGATGTAATCGTAATTAGGTATTTATTTACTTTCCACATCTTTTATAAAAAACGGGTCTTTGTACTTTGGCGATGTATAGACCCGCGCCTTGCAATAGCGTAGCTTTTATCTTTCCGTCTTTTACTTTCCGCACTCTTAAATTCTAAATTGCCTGAAAGAATGTATGATAATTAAAAACAATGCGTAGCTCACCATGCCCTGATCAAAGATAAAACATAACATGAAAATAACACACAAATACACACACCACTTCTAGGGTACGCCTCACTCGTTGCCTTCGAAACGTGGTCGTCAAGTATAGGACGTTTTAGCGGTCCTTATGTCCATGATCCAATTGCCTCTAAATAGTTTCCTTAAAACAGTTGCCTCGGAACGGTTGCCTCGGATTAAAAAAGGATCAAGGACATAAGGGTAGCTTCTAAGGTGTCCTACTGTTGCTTCGGTGACCACACTGTCCCTAAATCGAATTGACCCGAACACCTCCAACGGTGGTGCTACCTACCTCTCAATGGTGGGATGGCACTACCTTAAGGACTTTTACACAGCCTAATTCCTTAGGGTAGGTAGATGACTCATGGATACTTGCTCTCTTCAAAAACAAATCAAAAAAAACTTTTCACACTGACACTTTCAAAAAGCTTTCAAAACAATTTTTCAAACACTCTTGAGGACAGATACAAGAGTCATTCAGAAATTTTCCAATGAAACTTTTTCAAACCCACTCACATTTTGAAAAGCAAACATTTTGAAAACATAAGAGCAATTATCTAAGAGCCCATGGATAACCATGGATAGAAAGGGTGCTAACACCTTCCCTTTCTATAAATCTACCTCCCGAACCGAGAAACATTCTCATAAGGAATTTTGCTGTGCTTTTGTCCTGTCCATGTTGGAGAAAATAAAAGACAGTGGCGACTCTTGCTTCCGCGACATTTCACGAACCAGCATTAAACAGTCAGTTCTAAATCCACCGATCACAATGGGCATTCTTCAGAAATTTCAACAAAGCTTGGGTATGCACTTCGGAGCATAATAACAAGGAAAACATGGATATTTTTTAGGGTGTCTACCTCATTTGCTCAACTATTTTGCAGTCACTTTTACGAATGATCTTCTGAATTTCTTCCATCTCTTTTCTAGATGTGTCTTCAATTGTCACTTCTTTTGAGGGTGCCTCCGTCAGGGCAGTCTCAATTACTTTATCTTTACCTCAGGCATTGCCAATTGGCCCAGCAACAGGAATCCGAATAGGTTTTGTTGTAGTTGTTGGATGAGAGATCTCCGGAGAGAAGATCCTTCTTGTCCTAGTGACCTTACTAGTTTCGGCAATGTTTGTAATTTCAGGATCTTCATTTTCAATAATCCATGGCTCTTGCTAGACACCATGTTAATAAACTTATTCCCCATAGTTCCAGGGAACAGCTTTGTCAGAGGAATATGGTATTGGCCCCGGTGTAGTGATAATCAAGGGAGCCACTCTCGGCTCAGTAGGAATCCATATAGGGCCTCTAGAGGTGATCCTTATAGGATTATTGGAAATGGTGATTATGGAAACATCTTCAAGTCTTAGTTATTGGAAAATACTTTCAGGCAAACTCTTCATGGACGGAATTTTCTCGAACAGAATTTCATGGCTATCAATTAGGCGTTGAATACCTTTCTTCAGCCACATACAACCATCAGTTTGGGAAGCACAATGGTAGAAATTTTCAAGGCAGCCCAGAAATAAATCGACTCTTAAAAAATTCTTCATATTGGTCAGTAAGGGAGTAGTAAAATCACTGATGATGGAGATAAAGGAGCCATTGCCAATGGCATTGACACCTTTACCATGATTGTGCATGGGAGCAGTGATCACATTAGGGATTTATGGAGGGTCAAACTCTATCACTTTGTTATCAATCAAATCTTGTATTTTGTTCTTCAACACCCAACAGTTGTTGGTGTCATGGCCAAGACTATTTGAATGATAGGCGCTTTTCATGTTCGAATTATATTCGGGAGACACAGTATTGGGATTAGGATGATGATCTCGCAGCGTCACCAAATATGCCTTCAACATATGTTGTAAAGCTTTAGACAATGGCATATTGATCCTAGTGAATTTCCTCCTCGGGGCATCTGGCCTTTGCTGATTGTTTTGTTGTTTTGCTCATTGAACTGGGGTCGGGTTTGAAATTAATATTGCTCCTACCGAATGATGACGATCATTCTTGATACGTCTCCTTTGTCCATAAACAGCATTAATTTCCTTCTTTCTAATGAATGGTTTCTTCATAGTACTAGAGGATGCAGCCATTTGAATCTTCCCGCTTTTGATTTCTCTTTCAACTCGTTCTCTGGTCAAAATCAGCTCAGTAAATCCGGACAAAGAACTCCCAATCAGGAAATTAAAAAATGAACCAGTTAAGGTGCCCATGAACATGTCCACCAATTCTCGGTCAGTCAACGGAGGTTTCACCCTTCCAGCCAGGTCTCTCCATTTTTGAGCATACTCCTTAGAGCCTTCGCTTGAGCCCATAGTCATACCTTGTAATTGCATGTGAGTTGGTGCAAGGTTAGCATTGTATTGGTATTGTATGTAGAAGGCAGCAGCCAGGTCCTCCCATGTGTGGATATTAGTCCCATCTAGTTGATAGAACTACTCCAACTGTGTCCCAGATAAACTCTCTTGGAAGAAATGAACCCATAACTTCCTATCAGCGGTGTGCAGTTGAATCTTGCGGACATATGAACTTAAATGGATTTTTGGACAGGAGATTCCATAATATTTGGTAAAGACAGGAACCTTGAATTTATAGGGAATGACCACCCCAGGGACCAAACCTAAGTCCCCAAAGTCCAAATCAGGCATTGTTTGGATCTCTACAGCCTTGAGTCGGTCTTTCAACTATTTGTATTTGTTATCTGCCGGTGGGTATTGCTCATTGGAGTAGTCCTTATCTTCAGAAATCTGGTTATTTCCACCCCTAACCCTGGTGCTTCTAACATCCTCTTCTTGATTGTCTTTTTCCTCTGAAGAAGCCTCTTCTATTTGAGTTAGTCGGGTGGGCCCCTTGAACCTTCTTCCCATGTTGATAATAACAGCCTGTTTCTTGGTCTTCTTTATGGTGTCAAGGAGTGTCATCATCTCTTGTCGTCCTTTAGCTAAGTTGAGGAGAGTCTCTTGAAACTGTGCATGTTGAGTTTTCAAATCTTTGACAGTTTTCTCTAGAGCCATCTTATACTGAAATAAACAGTAAAAAGATGAGGAAATATATATCGAAAAACCTATTTATGATATGATGCATGATATGCAGATGCAATGTTTTCAAGGACCTCAAGAGATTTAAATTTGCTAGCCAAAAGGGAAACAAAAACAACAATTGCATTAATAAGTTCAAAAATTACAATTGCCCTTTGGGCTTACAATGAAAAATAAAAAGGGTGTCAAAAGACAACAAAATGTACTTATAAAACAAAAGACTCAAGTCTCCCACGGGCGCTTCCTCTTTGTGTCGATGTAGGCATTCAGACTTGGCTCCTCGTGAAGTTGCCTTGTGAGCTTGAACACTTTTTTATCGCTTGCATAGAATCGAGCTTCAAAGGTGTCTTGTTCTCTCTTGAGTTGAATCCACGACTTCTGCAACTCTTCAAGGTCAGTATGCATGTCCAGGTGGAGAATGGTATAAGGAATATCCACCTCGGAAATAGGCTCCACAACTATTGGTAGAATGGCTGGATATGGCATCATGAGATTTTGAGCGTGAGCTCGCACCCATTTGAGATAAGGCTCCAAAGGAATGGAATTCTTATGTCCCAAAGTCTTGCTATCAACCTTGTTTACCATGCCCCAAGCTAGTATAAACCTTTAACGATAACCTTGAATATCGCTCTTGTAGTCGAACATAATTCCCTCGATAAGTGCGCCATGGGGACCATCTCTTCGAGTGTAACCAAACTTCCGCAGGGCCGGAGAAGGGTTGTAAGTAATACCTCCCCTAATTCCAAGGAGTGTAAAATTAGGGAATTCCCCACAGCGGTTAATGATAGTAACATCCTCCAGAGATCTAGAACACCAATAAATATCCGAATAAGAGAGCGACATCATCCTTTGAGACAACCTCAACCCTTATTCATTCTTCAATACTGACCGTGGAAGGTGAAAAATGAACCACCTAGATAGAAATGGTATGCAACACATAAGAGCCCCTCTCTTCCTCATGGTACGAGTGTGAAGAGTATGCAAAATGTCTCTGAGCAAAGTAGGCACAGGGTTACGAGAGAGAGAAATTTTAACAGCATTCACATCTATGAGTTGGTCTGGATTAGGGAACAGTACTAACCCATAGATTAGAAGAGCCAAGACTTTTTCAAAATCTTGCAAATCCAAAGCATCCCAGAACAGTTGAGCCTTCTCTAACAGAAACTTAGCTAGAAAACCCTTGACTCCGCTCCTTGTTTTCCAATTAGCTACAATGTCGAATCGTTTCAAATGTAAGGCTGATGCAATCTCTTCAGGTTGTGGATCTTTCTCTAGACCGGTGAAGGGTATTTGATCAAGAACAGGTACTCTTAATAGTTGAGATAATTCTTCCATTATGGGCACCAACCGATAATCGAGAAAGGTGAAACAATGATGTTTAGGGTCAAAGAACTGAAAGAGCACACACATCATGTTTTCTTCAAAACTTGAAGTAACCAGATTGAGAAGTCAACCATATATTTTGGTGAAGGGTGAGATTTCAGGAACCTTTGATGCTAACTCTTTGAGTTGAGGAGGCACCTTTACAAATCTGATTCGGATGGTATTTCTGCGAACGGAAGCCATATCCTGCAAAACAGAACTAAGGTAAATCCCTAGGTCCTTGAAATGGTTAATGAAAATTCTATGGCATGATATCATGATGTTTATGATGTCGTGAATAATTGATCACAAACAAAACATACAAAGCCTTGGGTTTAAGCTTGCATGGTGTTTATAGGTAAGTACCCTCTTGAAGTTTTAGTTAGTTCAACCTGTCCTAAGAGAAGTAATTGGGTTCTAAGGAGTCTCAATATCATTAATCTTTCTTCATCGAGCATTGTTTCAGCACAAGCAATATGTTTTCGTGACCAAAATATCCCAAAAGTCTGATCTCAATGAGTGTAGTATCGAGTATCAACCAACTTCAGTCTGCACCAAAGCCGGCTATCTCACTACTTTCTAATGGCAAAGTTTTTCAACTAAGGTTCTACTGTCAGTTAGTGCTTTGTTGTACTCCAAAATTTGCCCTCTCATTTCTCAAGGCATTTCTCACAAGGATTTTCAAGATTCAAGCTTGCACAAGTACAATTGGGTTTTTCAGCATCAAATTAAAGAGGAAGCTGTTAAAAAGGGGGAAATAGATAAAAAATAATATTTTTGACAAATTGGAGAAAAACAAGCCTTTTTCGATTCAGATCCTTCGATTGGCCTTTTGGGCTCTTTCGATGCAAGCTTGGTTTGCATCCTTCGACTGTGAGCTGGCCTTTGACACGCTGGCTTTGATTTACAAGGCAGGAGTTTCCTACAAGCCATCATTGATTGCATCTCTGGCCTCACATGGTTCACAATGCAATAACTGCCTATATGTCTGCTTCGTTTGATGCTTGCATGCATGTGTTGATTAGACAAATATTTCCCTTCATGCTTGCTTTGATACACAAAGGAACGATTGCCAGCAAGCAGCCTTCGATTGAGCTATAACTCCCTTCTTGCATGCAAAAGGCGCCCACCAGGCTAGCAGGCACAAGGTAAGAGCCTCTTGTAGCATCCTTCGATTCCAAGGCAAAAAAGCCTCATTTTGGCATCCTTTGATTGCACGTCTTTGCTTCCTGTATTCCTTTCGTTTAGGCATGTGGCCCCTTTTGTGGCAAGCTTCATTTGTGCCCTTTATCTCCTGCATGCTTTCTTCGTTTGGGCGTGTGAATTTCTTCAATACAAGCTTGAGTTTACATTCTTCGTTTAGGCATGTGGCTCCATTCATGCAAGTCTTCGTTTGAGCATTGGCCTCTTGTATGCATGCTTGGAGTCACAAAGTTTAGACCTCCTGCATGCAGGCTTCGACAGGGCATTGGTTATGTTTACACTAGCTTCGACTAGACACATTTCCCTTTAGTATGCTTTAATTCCACCCTTGACAACCTTCAGCACACATGGTTGGTGAATGTGAAGGGCATACATAGGAGTCCATGTCGAAAGATATACCTTACTAGCTCATTCGAAGAATTTCATAGTCCATTCGAAGGATACAATTAGCCCTTTCAAAGATACAAACATGACCACTTCAAAGGACATGTCTGGGTGTCCCATTCGAAGGACATGTTTGATGGCCCATTCGAAGAACTTACAAGGCCCACCTTAAGGCATACTTTGGTGACCCATCCAAGAGGCACACTTTTGGCTCCTTCGAAGGATGTATAAAAAGGCCTAATTCGAAAGACACTTGTTGAGTAAAAACCAAATAATGTTGTTTAAAGGAGGATCTGGTCGAAGGTGGTCAAAACAAAAAAATGAAATATTCAAAGATGCTTGCTGCCAAGTTCAGGTCTGGTACACTGGCCATAACGCTCCAAAACTGCTTCACAGTAGTCCTGAAACACTACCCCATTCTTGCACCAATATGGCATACAAACACTGTCCCTCGAAAGCTACAAAGAGCAGTTTACTCAAATTATTCAAATGGTTTTGTTTTCCCTCCAAAACCTCAGCCAGCTTTGCCTATAAATAAGAGGCTCCATAACATGTTTAAGGGGCCTGGACACACATCCAAGGATTGTGGGGAACAAATCTTCAACACTCTCAAAAACTTAAACACTCACCAAACACAAACCCAGAATCTAAACACTTGCCTCTTTCGAATCTGAAAAAATCTCCACACTTTATTTTCCTTCGAATCCAGTAGAAGGAACATCACATTTGTTATTCTCCTTCGAATCCAGTATCAAAGGCATAACCCATGTTTCGTCCCTTAGAATCTAGAAGCCCTCAGGGCACCCACTCACGGTCCAGCAAACGTTCCAGCTTCAAACAAGGTAAGTCATTCTGACCTTAAACTCTTTGTTTGAAGCATGTACATAGTATTTGTTTCCTTTTTGTGTCCATCCTTTTAGTTTGTTTTTATTGCTGCTCTTTTTGGTTTTGTTTCTTGGTTTGTTAAATATGCTTGAAGAACTAACTTGGCCATAAGGTAATGCTAGCATAGCCTTAGGCCATGTTACTGTTTAAAATCTCAAATGAAAGAAATAGGAGGAAGGAGGTATGAAACGAAGCCTCAGGCTTCCACACTGACTCCCAAGCCCCAATCGAAGGAGGAAGAAAGGGACTTAGGGTGAAAAGGGTACTCCATGTTAAACGAAAGAGGCAGCCAGAAGGATGGCCATGCTGATTCCAGACCACAGTCGAAGGAGGCAGAATCGCAGAATCGCAAGCTGCATCTCCTACCTTAGGCCAGGCCCCAGTCGAAAGGCACGCTCGCACTAACTTCCAAGCCCAATCGAAAGGCACGCCTTCACTACTTCTAGGCTAAATCGAAGGGAGCCAGAGAAGCAGAATCGAAGGATGCTTCTTCTTGAATTGAAAGAGACCTTTTTCTTTCCTTTACTTTATTTTGCCTTTACATTTTCATGTTATTCAATATGGTTGTAATAGTGTAGGATTTATTTTCTGCATTTTTATTACTTTTGTATAAATGCTAGTAATTAGGATGTATGTCAAGATAAAAAAAAAAAAGTAGACAACCCTAAAATTCAAAGACTAAATGCATGCAAATCAAACACATTATTCACACATGCACCCTTAGGGTAATCTCACTTGTTGCCTCGGAGAAATAGTCATATCCCTCGAATATGGGTGTTTTAGCAAAGACCCTCGATAAAAGATTGTAGTCCCTCGATGAACCTCAATGTTGCCTTCGGTAAACAATCTAGTCCCTAAGCGACATTGCTAAAACGTCCCATAGGTTGCCTTCTATGACTATACAAACGTCCCACGCCCGTCCCTTCACATCCAATGATGTGGTTTCTTACCAAATCAATGGCAAGATAATAACATCTAAAGGAGGAGGAAAAGAACATTAGACCTTTTGAATAGGTAGGATGCTCCTAGTTGCTTGCTTTCTCACAACAAAAACATTTTTACACCAACACTTTCATTTTGAAACATTTTGAAAAGACAAAGCTTGTTGTACGCGTTCTTATAGAAACGAGAGCCATTACAAAGACACTTTTCAAAATCACTTTCAAAACACATTCCACAAACACCTCTTCGAACTATTTTCAAAACCAACACTTTGTACGCATTCTTATAGAAACGAGAACCATTACAAAGACGTTTTTCAAAATACTTTAAAAACACACACCACAAGCACATTTTCAAACAAAAGCAAGTGATCTAGCAATCAACTAAGATCCCGTAGATAACTACGGATGAAAAGGGTGCTAATACCTTCCCTTTTCATAACCTACCCCCCGAACTCAAGAAATAATCTCGAAAGGTATTTCCTGTTCTTTTCAACCTTTCCTTATTGGATAAAAGAAAAGTCGGCGGCGACTCTTGCTATCCGCAAAAATTGAGATCAAATGCAAAACACCCAAGTTAGTTCTCCCACCATGTTACAGAACTGGCGACTCTGCTGGGGAATCCTTAAAAGTCGGTTTACCTTAGGGTTAGATCACCTTTACTTGCTTACTTTGTTTGACTTGCTTGCTTTACATTTTTGGGTCCTTGTTTGGGTTATTGTTTAAAGATCCTACACCCATATCTGGGGCACCTTTTAGGTAAGTAGCAATAGATTTTGGAAACTGTATGGTGTAGACCGACACGGTTGAATCAATGGCCACGTTAGTGTGACGCATTTGTTGGTACAGGTATCCCTTATGTTGAATCGAGGAGAATATGGGGCCGCTGAGCTGCATCATGAAGTACTAACTGACCTTAGAACCTTAATTGAACAACTTGGCCATTAGGAAGTAGTGAAATAGCCGACTTTGGTTCTGACCGAAGATTAGTTGATACTCAATGCTACGCTCATTGAGATTGGACTTTTGGGATATTTCAGTCGTCATTAAAGAGGCTTGTGCTGAAACAATGCCCGATGAAGAAAGATCAGTGATATTGAGATCCCATAGAACCCAATTACTATTACTATGACAGGTTGAGACAACTAAACTTCAAGAGGATACTTACCTACGAACCCCTTGCAAGCCTAAACCTAAGGACTTCTCTAGATATGAGTGTTTGTACATAATAACTTGCTTTCTTTGCATACTTGTACATAACATCATGACATCATATCATAAGCATTCTCACTAACCATTTCAAGGATTTAGGAATTTATCTTTGTTTTTTTTGTAGGCCATGAATCCCATCCGAATCAGCTTCGTGAAAGCACATCCTCAACTCCAAGAATTAGTATCAAGGGTTCCTGGAGATTCTCCCTTCACCGAGAAATATGGTCGACTTCTCATCCTGGCTACCTCCAAATTCTAAGAAGAAATGATGTGTGTGCTCTTCCAATTCTTTGATCCCATGCATCATTACTTCACCTTTCCTGACTATCAGTTGGTCCTTACACTAGAAGAATTCTCTCAACTGTTGGGAGTGTCTGTGCTTGATCAAATACCATTCACTAGTTTAGAAGGGACTCCAAAGCCTGAAGTCATTGCCGAAGCCCTGCATCTGAAGAGAGACGACATTATAGCAAATTGGGAGACAAGAAGCGGAGTTAAGGGTTTCCTAGCCAGGTTTCTGTTGGAGAAGGCTCGTTCATTCTGGGAAGATATGGATTTTCAAGCCTTTGAAGATGTCTTGGACCTTCTAATCTATAGCTTGGTTCTATTTCCTAATCCGTACAAATTCATAGATGTGAGTGCCATCAAGGTCTTCCTCTCCCGTAATCTTATACCTAATTTGCTTGGAGACATTTTACATTATTTCCACACTCACACCATGAAGAAAAGAGGTACTCTCTTATGTTGCATTCCCCTACTAGCCAAGTGGTTTACTTTGCACCTACCTCGATCAATACTGAAGAACAAGCAAGGATTGACATAGTCTCAAAGGATGATGTCCCTCACACACTTTGACATTTTACTAGTGTTCTCGATCCTTGGAAGATACTGTTGTACCCCAAAATTTGCCCTCCCATATTCTTCAAGAAATTGCCAAGTCAAGCTACAAAATCTCCCCAAGGGTTGCACAGTATAAAGGCCTCTTAAGCAGTCAAAATTAGGGTTTGTGTTCTGATCAAGAAGATGAAGTTTCTAAAGGTCCAATCAAGTCTCACATGCCTATAAATATGGTCAATCATCCTCATATCAAGTTTCAAGACTTCCAGCACAAAATTGCACAGTCAAAAACCCTAATTGCACTACAGTCAACTGTAGGGGCAAAATGGTCATTTGACAGTCAAAAGTTCAAATTTTTGGTCAACATATCATTTTGAAGCCACAAACATCATTTGATCAATGCTTGATCATGATTCTCAAAGTTTGGCTCAAAAATCATCAAGATGCAAAAGTTTCCTTATTTGGACAGCTGAAAAAGTCAACTGCAAATTGACCAGGGCATAACTTTCACATGGATTATCAGAAAAATTCCATCCAAATCTCATTTTGAAGATAAAGACATTTCCTACAACTCATCTTCATACTTCAAGTCCAAGAAATGCTCTCACAAAAAGTTATCAATTTCAACATTATAGGTCATTTTCAAAAGTCAACAAAAAGGGACTTTAAGTCAAAGGCCATAACTTGATATTGGTAAATCAAAATGACATGGGACCAGAGGCATTGGTTAGAGGACTCAAAGACCTTTCCAAAATGTCCAAGAACATGAGAAAAGCTTAAAAATTGAGCAAGTTATGCCTTGTAGAAGTTGGGAAAATTTTGGGTATTTTGAAAAGTCAACATTGATTCAAATGACCTAAAATTGCTAATGGGCCCATTTTTCTTCCATAATTCATCATCCATGGCATGTGCACGACCACTTGGCCCAAAGGGAAGTATTTCTTCATTTTTTATTTATTTATTTGAATTTTTATTTATAATAATTCATTTAAATCAAATTAAATACATGAAAAATATTTAACCTAGGTTTTACAATCTTTTTGTGCACAAAATCTACTCAATAATTCGTGTGAAATTAAATAGGGAAAGATTTGGAGAGAATTGATCTTAATTTGTACAAAAACACATGGAAAATATTTGAAAAAGATCTTGAAAATCAAATCTTTCAAAGTCATGAATGCCAAGCTTTTTGGATCAAATTTCTTAACCTAATTGTTCCACACATATATACAAAGCAAACCCTCATGCTTGGAACCACTGAGCTGCGCTAGAAGCCATCCATCAAACTTGAAATTTTTGTTAAGAAACTCAAAACTGAAAACCCTTTTGCAGGCTGATTCAAGGCATAATAGTTGTTCAAACATCTTCCTGGAGGTTCACTGAACGATTTCCAATTAATATCATTCATCAAAACTCAAAGAACTGGTAACACGAACTGGACCTGTGCACAAAAAATTCCATAATCTTGCATCTCGATTCATGCACTTTTAATAATTTTTTATGCTTGATTCATACTCCTCATGCAATTCTGAAGCTAACCCAATGATTCAATTGTGTTTTTATGCGTTGTGTGCCAATATACCATTGTCAATTTTTAGGGTTTACAGGACTTGGAATTAGGGCTTTTGAAACAAGGAAAAATTGGAGGCTGAGACCAAAGCCATTGAATTCAACGTGTCTGGACGAAGAAGAAGCTACCCTCGCGCTCAATTTATGAGCGTCATAGGGCTAATCGCTATTTTTCCAAAGCATGCCTAAAAGAACACATGAAAAACGTTGCCTAATGTATTTGTGTTTCAGGAACGAGGAAGAAGATGACCTCGTGGCGTCAGTGGATTGGCTAGTTTAAAAATTCGCGTGCGAAGACCCACTAACGTTTTTGTTTCTTTTATAATATTTGTTAGTTATTACATATACAACACGCGCATCTGGCTCCACTGGCAAGCATAGTGACTGGTAAAGTGCATGACCTGGGTTCGAGCCCCAGGTCTTCATTACTTCAATATTATTTTTCAATTAATCTTCACATGCAGTTTCACGTGCTGGGGACCACCATACGCCTTCCTAATCAAGCCAGCCACGCGTACGTTAAGAGCAATCCAAGGGCTACAGATTGGAGGAACACCATAGGTTTGAGTCAACGCACATGCACGTGTCCAGCAAAAGTCCAAACAGGCCAAGGCTATTGGGCCAGATTCCTCAAGATTCACCTCCATGTTGGGGACTACAACCCCCCTTGGTTTGCAAATTCTTTTAACTTTCTTAATTTTTTTTCTTCTTTTTATTTTTATAAGTTGATTGTTTAATTAGTTTAATATTTTTCATAAAATCACAAAATACCATAAAAATCAGAAAAGGTCAAAAATAAAATATATTTAATTAGTTAATATTTTGTAAATAAATTTTCATTTTAATTAATTAGTTTTAAATTAGGGTTTAATTTAATATTTTCCTAACAAAAATCTAAAAAATGTAGAAATAGGGTTTAATTAATAATTTTCATCTTTTTATTTTTCCTTCATGATAATCAAATATTTAATATTATTTATTTTATTTATTTTTATAATTAAACTTGTATATAAAAACTAGGGTTAATTTAGATTAAAAAACTTCAATATTTTTAATAAATTAAAAGCCACTAGAATTAGGGTTTGCATCTTATTTTAATTTTAATTAATTCTCTTTTTTCATGTAAATCCTAAAATACTAAAAAAACACCAAAAAACAGGTTCTTTCTTTCTTTTAATTTTAATTAATTCCTCATTAGTTTAATTTTGCCAAAAAAGGGTCCAACGCCCTCGTTTCGATTAATTCTTATGCGCATATTTATTTTATTTCTTTATAATATTTATGTATCTATCCCAAAGCCTTGTAACATTTCAATTTTCTCGCACTCTTCTTTCAATTCTTTATTTTCTGTCAAATCGGGTCCTGGTTAATTTTGGCGATGTGGACCCGCGCCTTTTGTAATAGCCTAGAATTTTTACTTTTCTCGCAACTCTTTAACTATTAATCAAAGGCATGAAAGACTGTATGGACAAAAATAAAAACAAGCGTAGAATACCAATAACATGACAAGATAAAATAACTGAACATGACACACAAATCACACACCACCCCTAGGGTACGCCTCACTGTTGCCTTGCCTCGAAAGGTGATCGTCGAGTAGAGGATGTCTTAGTAAGTCCTCATGATCCGGGAACCTGGCATGAGGGTAGCTTCTAAGGTGTCTTCCCATTGCTCTCGTGATCACCATGTCCCGAACCTTCGAATTGACCTGAACACCTCCAACGGTGGTGCTACCTACCTCTCAATGGTGGGATGGCACTACTTTAAAGGACATTTACACAGACGAATTCCTTAGGGTAGGTAGACGACTCTAGATACTTGCTCTAAATTTCAAAACAAATCAAAAATACTTTTAACACCGACACCTTTTCAAAAAGCTTTCGAAAGCAAATTTTCAAACACTCTTGAGGACCGATACAAGAGTCGAACTGGAATTTTCAAAGAAACTTTTTTTAAAACCCACATTGAAAAGCAAACAAACCATTTTTGAAAACACAAATGAGCAAGTACCTAAGAGCCCATGGATAACCATGGATAGAAAGGGTGCTAACACCTTCCCTTTCTATAATCTACCTCCCGAACCGAGAGCAATCTCTTTAAGGAATTTTTCTGTGCTTTTGTCCTTTCCATTTGGAGAAAATAAAAGACGGTGGCGACTCTTGCTTCCGCGACCTTTCGCGAACCAGCGTTAAACAGTCAGTTCCAGATCCACCGATCACAGATACCACTATCATTGACCGTTGTGGGGAATTCCTTAATGTCTCACTCTTAGGAATTAGGGGAGGTATCACCTATAACCCTTCTCTTGCATTATGAAAATTTTGGTATGCACGAAGAGATGGTCCTCACGATGCGCTCGTCCAAGGTTTGGTATTCGACTATGAGGGCGACAACCAAGGCTACCGTCAAAGGTTCATACGAGCTTGGAGAATGGTAAACAAAGTGGATAGCAAGACATTGGGGCGTAAGAACTCCCTTCCTTTGGATCCTTATCTTAAGTTGGTACGAACTCGTGCTCAAAGACTCGGTATGCCATGCCCTACCATTTTTCCTGTCATCATGGAGCCATTAGTTGAAGGGGATGTTCCTTATGGTATCCTTCATCCTACCATGCCTACTTCTCTAGAAGACTTACAAAGAGCTTGGAACCAGTTTAAGGAAGAACGAGACACCTTCGAAGCCCAGTTCTACACGAGTGAAAATAAGGTTCTGGAGCTTACGAGACAGCTTCATGAGGAGCGAAATCTAAACGCCTACATCGCGCCAAAGAGGATGTGTTCGACCTTTTTGTCTTAGGAGTTTATTTTTTCTTTATTTCCTCCATTGTAAGCCAAATAGGAATGGTTGTAATCAATTTAAACTTATTAATACAATTTATGTTTGCTCCTTTCTTGTCTAAAACAAATTTAAATCTTCTAAGTCCTTGAAAACATTGCATTCACATACCATGCATCATATCATGACAGGTTTTTCCCACACAGGTCTCTCATTTGCTTACTGTTTATTTCAATAGAGATGGCTCTAGAATAGACTATCAAGGACATTCATACTCAAAATGCTCAACTTCAAGAGATGTTCTTGAACCTATCCAAGGGACAAGAAGAGGTGAAAGCGCTCCTTACTAGGTGCATGATCATGGGGAATCCTGAGGACAACAAGGATGACCAGTTGGAACGGCTACAAACTGAAATGGCAACAATGAAAATCCAAATGATGGGACAACTGGTGGGCTAGATGGCTCTTATCCAAAACTTGGCTCGGGGGCAAGAGGAGCTAAGGACCCTCGTCAACAAACTTCATCAAGACAGATGCAACCATATGGGGCAAACAGCTAGAATTAGGGATCGAATCATTAATCAGCCTCCGATGAGACAAGAAGCCGGTTTGATAGAGAGTGGACCTTTCCAAATTGTTGCCATGTCACGAGCCCAACAACCACCTCGTCAACAAGAACACGGTAATCGGCATAAACAGAATGCATCCAATAGGTAATATATCAAACTCAACATGCCAATGTCACAAGTCTTACTACACATGTTGAATCTGAATTTGGTCACACTGAAGGATCCTCCTCAGAATCCTAACACTGTTGCTTCTAGTTATTATCCCAATGAAAGATGTGCATATCACTCCAACAGTCTGGGGCACGATACTGATAGTTGTTAGACGTTGAAAAACAAGATTCAAGACCTGATCGACGAAAGAGCGTTAGAATTCGCATAAGACGGTCAACTGGAGATTTTCTATCACCCCTCAAGGGCAACCATATGAAATGATGATCTGGGTGAGGAAATTTTCTGTTTATTCGAATTTTCAGTTGTAATTTCTTTGTTTACTTAAACACTTATCTTTATGTCAGACTTTGATTACTCTCATTAATGCATTAAATATGTTTTTCTTGAATTAATCCATTCATTTTCACTCCATTTAAACTATGCTTTTTACTCCCTTTACAATATTCAACTCTTGTTTCAAAAAGTTGTAAGCCTTTAAAGGGAGGATGACGAAAACAATGCCATAATCTCATACATTATGCTTTTGGACAGTACTTGCTGATGATATACAGGCGTTCTTTCAATTCATAAACACTGGACTTATAAGGAAGATAGTCCCTAATCAACCCCTTTGAGCCAAAGAAGTAGGAGTTTTCTTTTTCACACAAATTGAAACCTTTAAAACCTGGGGCAGGGTAGTTTCTCAGTTAATTCAAACGCGCGTTCAGTCGCAAGCTTTCACTTTGTATACAATGAATGACATCAAAATACATTCTTCTGGAATCAAAAGACAGTGATGGTTCCCTATCAAATAGGAAGTCTGTTAGAACATAGTTTGATTCTACAACCCTTAATTAGAGTTTTGATGATAACAAAATACAAAGAATAAATAAATTGTAAGATTTATATATAAGACAAATATGCTTCTTAAAATTATGTTCTGTGTATACAGAAGTTCTGATGGAATCAGCATCAGCATCAGAAGCATCAGGAGATCAGTAACGCTGAAGCTACCAGATTATACGCTGAAGCTTGATGACCAGAATCTGCGCATAAAAACACTTTGACTCTGATCAAAGATCTCTACCAAGTCATCAGCACTCTGAAGCGTTATCTTAAGTCATAAGCAAAGAAAACTCTGAAGCGTTATTAAAGCATTCAAGACAAGATTAATTGCTAACGTCTCTCTTCAGACAAGATCTTCTCAAAAAGGAAAGTGCGTTATTATCAGTAAATTGGCTTTATGGACAACGTACATTTACCTGGCCTATATAAACAAGTCTCCTTTGGAAAAGACGCACGCATGCACTCATAGAATTTGCCAAGCCTTCAAACACCATGCTTACTCAAACACTTAGCAAATTCAGTATACTCTAAGCTTAAATTATGTAATCATCGCAGTTGTGATATACTGTTTTATTAGAAAACGTTAAACACATTCTTGTTCAATTGTTTGTAAGAGATTTCCTTGAGATAAACCGGTTTGTGGTTATACTCAAGAAGGCTTTAACAGTTGTTAAAGTAATGTTGTAATCCTTTGAATATAGTGGATTAAGACCTCGTTGGAGAGAGGCGAAATCATCTTGACGGATGGACTGGAGTAGTTTGAGATCAAACGAACCAGGATAAAAATACAGTGTTGTCTAGCATTTGTTTTAAGTTTTACAATTCAACCCCCTTCTTGTGTTTTTCACATCTTCAATTGGCATCAGAGCGCCTGGTTCTGAGCTTATAACACTTAACCGTGTCAGTACAAGATCCAGCGTCAGAAAAACACAATGGCAGGACCAAATCAAAACATCAGCAATGACAACAATGAAGAAAGAGACAGATTCAGTGGAAAACCTCCAGTCTTTGACGGAGAGAACTTTGACTATTGGAAAGACAGAATTGAGAGTTTCTTTCTGGCCCATGATGCTGATCTGTGGGATATGGTGACTGATGGATACATGCACCCAGTGGATGGAAGTGGTCAGAAGATTGACAGGAAAACAATGACTGATCAGCAAAAGCGTGAGTTCGGAAATCATCACAAGGCCAGAACAATTCTTCTCAGCGCCATCTCTTATTCAGAATATGAGAAGATATCAAATAGAGACACTGCAAAGAATATGCTTGACTCTCTGAGAATGACGCATGAAGGCAACATTCAAGTCAAAGAAACCAAAGCCCTTGCACTCATTCAGAAGTATGAGGCATTCAAGATGGAAGAGAGTGAATCAATAGAAACTATGTTTTCAAGATTTCAGATTCTTGTTGCTGGTCTAAAAGTTCTTGACAAAGGGTATTCCACTGCTGATCACGTTAAGAAGATCATCAGAAGCTTGCCAAAACAATGAAGGCCAATGGTCACAGCACTTAAGCTAGCCAAGGATCTCAACAAAATCTCTCTGGAGGAACTTGTCAGCTCCCTCAGAAGTCACGAGATAGAGCTAGAAGCAGATGAACCTCAAAAGCAAGGTAAGCCATTAGCTTTAAAATCTAACAGAAAATCTGACTCCAAAGTTTTGCAGGATGTGGAAGAAATCTCTGATGAGTCCTCATTAGAAGAAGATGAATTGTCACTCCTCTCCAGAAGGGTGAACCAATTGTGGAAGAAGAGGCAAAGGAAGTTCAGGAATCCCAGAAGATCAGAAAATCAGAATGAATCTTTCTCCAGATACAGAAGGCCAGAAACCTCCTCTAGACACAGAAGATCTGAAGGTTCTTCAGGAAACAGAAAGCCAAACAACAAAGACATCATCTGATATGAATGTAAAGAACAAGGGCACTACAAAAGTGATTTCCCAAAGCTTCAAAATGAGAAGCCCAAAAAGAAGTTTGGCAAGGAAAAGAAGAAAAGTCTCATGGATATATGGGATGATTCTGAAACATCTGAAGCTGACTCAGAATCATATGATGAAAGAGAAAACATAGCTCTCATGGCAAACATAACAGAAGACAATGAAGCTTCTGAGTCAGACTCTGAATCAGATACAGAAGAGGTATTCCCTGACTTTACTATAAACTTTACTAAGGCTGAACTAGCTGAAAGCCTTAATGAAATTCTAGAAAGATATCAGGAGATCAGAGTCAAATTCAGAAACCTGAAAAGGAATTTTGCATCTGACTCTGATAAGACTGAGAGTCTCAAATTGGAGAATTCTGAGTTAAAAGATAAAATTTCAAAATTAGAAAATCAATTGCAAAACTATCATAAGGAAACAATCCCTGAAACTCCCAGCAATACTGATGAGATCGTCAAGGAGTATGATCACAGCTTTCAGAAGTTTCTTGCTAAAAACATAGACAGAAGCAAAATGGCTTCAATGATCTATGGAGTTAGCAGAAATGGTAGAAAAGGGATAGGGTATCAAGGTAAGGTACCTACACCAAAAAATGCCATGGAGTTAGTTATAAAACGTACTCCACTTGATTCACACACATGACATAAAATATACAAGTAGTGATTACTCTGTCAAACCAAAATTCAACCAGAGTTTTGGTAAAACTAACAAATCAAGACCCAAGAAAATGTGGGTACCTAAGGATAAAATAATACATGTGGCAGATATCTTTAGCAGCAAAGCAAAAACACCAGTCATGGTACCTGGACTCTGGATGCTCACGACACAAGACGGGAAGAAGGCATATGTTCCAAAGCCTGGAACTTAAGCCTGGAGGCCACGTAGGCTTTGGAGGCAATCAGAGAGGAAAGATCATTGGCTCTGGAACAGTAGGTAATGGAAATCTTCCCTCTATAAGTAATGTTTTATTAGTTGATGGATTAATGCATAAACTGTTATCCATAAGTCAATTAAGTGATAACGGTTATGATATAATCTTCAATCAAAATTCATGCAAAGCTGTTAGTCAGAAAGATGGGACTATCCTATTTAATGGAAAGAGGAAAAACAACATTTATAAAATAAAACTTTCTGAACTAAAAAGTCAGAATGTAAAATGTCTACTGTCTGTTAACAACGAGCAATGGATCTGGCACAGAAGATTGGGACATGTTAGTATGAGAAGAATATCTCAGATTAACAAACTCAATCTGGTCAGAGGACTTCCTAACCTGAAGTTCAATTCAGATGCTCTGTGTGAAGCATGTCAGAAAGGAAAGTTTGAGAAACCAGCTTTCAAATCCAAAAACGTTGTTTCCACCTCCAAGCCATTAGAAATTCTGCACATTGACTTATTTGGACCAGTTAAAACTGCTTCAGTCAGTGGCAAGAAGTATGGGTTAGTGATCGTAGATGACTATAGCAGATGGACATGGGTAAAGTTCTTAAGGCACAAGGACGAGTCACACTCTGTGTTTGTTACCTTCTGCAACCAAGTTCAGAATGAAAAGGATCTTAGAATCGTCAAAGTCAGAAGTGATCATGGTGGAGAATTTGAAAACAAAGATTTTGAGTCATTCTTTAATGACAAAGGCATTCTGCATGATTTCTCTTGTCCTAGAACTCCCCAGCAAAATGGAGTTGTAGAATGAAAGAACAGAACATTGCAAGAAATGGCCAGAACCATGATCAACGAGACTAACGTTGCTAAGATCTTCTGGGCAGAGGCAATAAACACAGCGTGTTACATTCAGAATAGAATCTCCATAAGACCTATTCTGGAAAAGACTCCATATGAATTGTGGAAGAACAGAAAGCCCAACATTTCCTATTTTCACCCATTTGGATGTACATGTTTTATTTTGAATACAAAAAATTATTTGAACAAGTTTGACTCTAAAGCACAAAAGTGTATTATGTTAGGATACTCTGAACGCTCAAGAGGGTACAGAGTATACAATACAGAAACACAGATTGTGGAGGAGTCAATCAGTGTTCGTTTTGATGATAAGCTTGACTCTCAAAAGTCAAAGCAGAATGAATTCCTTGCAGGTATGGAAGTTGAACTCAAAGGTACTGAAGACAAATCATCAGAAGCTCTCAACAGAGACACTCCCTCAACATTAGAAAGAGTAACTGCAAGAAATCCAGCACCTTCTGTTGATCAACTCCAGAAAAGACCATCCAGAAGCATCATGGATCACCCAGAAGATACAATCTTAGGAATAAAGGAAGATCCAATCAGAACAAGATCTAGCTTCAGAAACTCTGAAGAATCCCTCATGGGACCGGTTTCTCTAATTGAACCAGCAACAATTGATGAAGCACTTCTGGACAATGAATGGATTCTAGCAATGCAAGAGGAGCTAAATCAATTCACAAGAAATGACGTATGCGATCTAGTTCCCAAACCAAAAGGATTCAACGTCATTGGTACAAAGTGGGTGTTCATAAACAAACTGAATGAACAAGGTGAAGTCATCAGAAACAAAGCACGACTGGTAGCACAAGGTTATATTCAGCAAGAGGGGATAGACTATACGTAAACCTTTGCTCCAGTCGCCAGGTTAGAATCTATCAGACTCTTAATTTCATTTGCTGTTAATAAAGGCATCACTCTGTATCATATGGATGTTAAAAGTGCATTCTTAAATGGTTATATAGAAGAAGAGGTATATGTGCACCAACCCCCTGGTTTTGAAAGTTCCAAAAATCCAGAATATGTTTTCAAACTAAAGAAGTCACTATATGGTCTGAAACAAGCTCCCAGAGCTTGGTATGAAAGACTAAATAACTTCCTGTTAGAAAAGGAATTCACCAGAGGGAAAGTGGACACAACCTTATTCTGTAAGACAGATAAGAATGACATTTTAGTATGTCAGATTTATGTTGATGACATCATATTTGGATCCACTAAACCCTCTCTGGGAAGAAAGTTTGCTAAATGTATACATGCAGAATTTGAGATGAGCCTAATGGGGGAACTGAAATTCTTTCTGGGCATTCAGATTAATCAAACCCCAGAAGGAACTTACATTCATCAGAGCAAATATGTCAGAGAACTTCTGAAGAAATTTGATCTCTCAGAATGTAAGCCATCAAAGATTCCAATGCATCCCACGTGCATTCTGGAAAGAGAAGAGGTAAGTAAAAAGGTAGAACAGAAGGTCTATAGAGGTATGATTGGTTCTCTTCTCTATCTGACGGCTTCAAGGCCTGACATTTTATTCAGTGTTTGCATTTGTGCTAGATTCCAATCAGATCCTAGAGAATCTCACTTAACAGCAGTTAAGCGAATTTTCAAGTATCTGAAAGGTACTACTAATCTGGGTTTGTTTTATAGAAAATCAAGTGATTACAGCCTGATAGGATACTGTGATGCTGATTTCGCTGGAGAAAGAGTAGAATGTAAAAGCACTTCTGGAAGCTGCCAGTTTCTGGGAGAAAATCTGATCTCATGGTCCAGCAAAAGACAATCCACAATTGCTCTATCAACAGCAGAAGCTGAATACATAGCAACAGCTGGATGCAGCACACAAATGCTCTGGATGAAAAGTCAACTTGAGGACTTCCAGATATTTGAGAGTAACATCCCTATCCTCTGTGACAATACTTATGCTATTTGTCTCAGTAAAAATCCTATTTTACATTCTAGGGCTAAGCATATAGAAATAAAACATCATTTTATTAGGGACTATATTCAGAAAGGGATTTTAAATTTAAAATTTATTAACACAGACCATCAATGGGCTGATATTTTTACAAAACCTATTTCTGAAGATAGGTTCAACTTCATTCTGAAACATCTCAGCATGAAGCTCTGCCTAGAATAAAATTGTTTTGATTCCATATCTTAACCTTCAGAACTTTGTTTATTTTTCTGTGAACTACTGATCAATCTTTCTTCAGATCTTTAGAAGTACAGATTGTATCAGGATCTATCCATGAAGATCTGAGCGCTTCATTTCAAGGATAGAAGTGTGCAGTTCACTCAAGCAAACAAGTGTCATCTAGTCATCAGCTACTTTCTGAGGCTGAACACGCGTTCACGTTTCTAAAAGTTCAAAAGCGCTGATTGGATGCGTTGAGACACATGTCATGGGTAACCGTTCCAATATCTTTCTGAATCCCCCTAAATCAGCTATCATTAAATGCGCATAATCATTATAATTAATTTCTCTCTCTTGCCGTTTATGTTTTCAAAACCTTTTTAGAAATCTATTTAAACACACTTCTCACCATTTACACTCTTTTACCTTCACTATCATTTTCTCTACAAACTTGTTGTTTTCAGTTTGCATTCTCTCTCAAAACCCTTTCAATTTTTTTTACAAAACCTTCAGTGTGAACAATGGCTTCCTCCAGCATCCCTACTGCAAGTACCCAGAACACAGATTCTTCTGAACAATACGAAGAACCCTACAGAACTCTTCTCGCACCAATCAAAAATCTAGAAGTTATGTCAGAATTGATCGTTGATTTCAATAGTCTTCAAGAGAATGGGTTTGATCTCTCTGAAGAAGTTAAAGCTCAAGGCTGGGAAAGATACTTTGATAGACTGGTGGGTCCAACATTCCCAATTCTGGTAAAGGAATTTTGGATTCACGCTTCATCTTCAAACCATCAAGTTACATCTTACATAATGGGGAAGAAGATAGTTATTACTGAGGACCTCATTGCAAGGTTAATAGGGTACAATGGTGGTGGTGTACGTTGCATTGACATGGCTGAAAGATGCGCTGATGCTGCCCTAATTGCTAGAGAAATCTTCACTCTGGGGCTTCCCTCCAGCAAGATAAGGGATTTAAAAGACCATCACAGAATTTGGGCCAAGATCATTCTGGGGTGTATAAACCATAAGAAGCCTACCAGCTCTCCTGATTACATCAATATTGATCAGCAATTTTTGATCTACTTCATCTCTCAGAAGGTCAAGGTGAATCTGGCTCATCCGCTGTTTAACCATTTAAGGACAAGTGTTAAAGAAACAAGAGAAAAGGAACGCACAAAAAGGGATTGGATACCCCTAGAAAGGTTGATTTCAGATATTCTAACAGAGAATAAGTTGATTGATCATCTGACAGAGGCTCAGGAAATCAGCTCTTTGGAAGCTACCGTTGGCAAACAGCTGAATGCGAAGAATCTGAAGAAAATGAAGTTGATTGAGAACATTCAGAAGGAACCCAGCGTCACTCCTTTTGCAGCAATCTCCAGCAGAAGAATTCCTCTGGATGACTTTCCATTGTTCTTAGAGATTGACTCTAAACCTGAAATAATTGTCAGATATGCCTGCAATGCGGATGGGATGGCACCAAATTTGAAAATTCAGGATCTGCAGCAGAAGGGTCCAGAAGTTGTGCTGAAGAAAACCAAGAAAAGGAAAGTTGTGGCAGAAGGATCATCCTAGCAGACTCCTAAAAAGAGAGGTAACCCTTCTTCTGTAACTGTTTTAGATTCAATTTCTGTATCAACATTTATTCCCATTCCAACTCAATCAGAAAACCCCACACCACAAACTTTTGACGACTTTGACATTGACTTTGACCCTTCTGAATCCTTAACTCTTAGAAGATCTCGCTCCCAACCTCCAAATCCAAATACTGCAGCAACCCAACAAGAACTTGCAAAAGTTCTATCTGATATAGACCAACATACTTCTGCTCCCACGCCAGAAAATCCAAACCCTGAAACCACAACAGAAGCACAACCAGAAATCCCTCTCTCACCACAACCAGAAATTCCCCTTTCTCCACTACCAGAAACACCTCCATCTCCTCAACCAGAAATTAATCCACCTTCTCCACAACCTGAAATATCTCACCCAGAAGTTAAAACTTCTGAGGCTCAACATTCTGAATCCTCTGAACCAGAACCCCATAACAATCAATCAAACCAAACTGTTGATTCTGATCCCACTCCCATTCCTGGAATCACAGAACCTCTGGCCATTCGTATGCCCCTTGGTACCATTGTGAATATTCCCCAACTTCCCTCTTCACCAGAACTAACTCCACCAAACTCCCCATCAAGTCCAATCATAATTCCTGACTCTCCCACTCCCTCACCAAAGAACAATCCAGAAGACAACATCAAGAATGTCATTGACTTAACAGTTTTTGAACGTCTTGCTGCCATAACCCACAAAACAGCTATCTCAAAACCAAAACATCCAGATGTTGGTACCATCTTATTGACATTTGAAACAGAATTACAGAAGTGGATCACTTCTCTGAAGCAAGCTAGTCTTCAGTTGGTAGATCCTACTGCATCAGACTACCTTTGGACAAGGTTCAGAAGATGGGTATCATCTAAAACTCATAAGTTGCAGGAACAGAGCTACGGACAAGCTCAACAGAACTTCAACAATCTGCTGAAAGAAATTGAAGGTCCAGTTCAAAGCCAGCTGCTTAAGGAAGAAGTTCTCACTCTGGACATTGCTCCCTGGTCTGAACATCGTCCAGCATCCAAAGTTCAACCTGATACTCAAGAGCAGATGATTCCTGCTGAAGACCTGGGTCAAGAAAAGGATATTGCAGAAAGCTCTGAGAAGCATCCTGTTTCTGAAGATTCTCAAGCTTCCTTGGACAGGCAGACTCTAGAAGATCTGAAAAGATCTGATATTCTGATGAAGGAACTAATGGACAAGCAGGACAACAAAATTGATGCAATAGCAAGCATGTTAACCCAGCAACAGGAAACCAACAACCAAATCAAGGGCATGCTAGAAGTTTTGTTCACACGTCTTCCTCCTTCTTCTTAGAATTTCCTCATTTTTTTTGAAACATGTTTATCTGTAATATTCGTACAATGTTCTGAACTTATCATTGCGTCTGTTTTTTAATATAAATGCATTTTTGACTCTGATTATTTGTCCTTTTTGATAACTGACAAAAAGGGGGAGAAAGAATGATATTTTTCAATAACGGATTACTGAGACATAAGTCTCAAACATTCTGATCTATTTAAAAATTCTCTCTTCTGAAAAGCTTACAGGTACAAAACCCTGATGAGAGATACAGTAAAGTTCTAATGCTCAAAAGACTCACTCTGATGAGAGATACAGTAAAGTTCTGATGCTCAAAAGACTCATGGAAATAAAGGGAAGTAATCAACTCAGGGGGAGTTTTTCTTCCTAACTCTATACCTTTTATTCTTCATTTTTAATTGAAAAAATCTGGGTTTTTGTCATCATCAAAAAGGGGGAGATTGTTAGAACATAGTTTGATTCTACAACCCTTAATTAGAGTTTTGATGATAACAAAATACAAAGAATAAATAAATTGTAAATTTATATATAAGACAAATATGCTTCTTAAAATTATGTTCTGTGTATACAGAAGTTCTGATGGAATCAGCATCAGCATCAGAAGCATCAAAAGATCAGTAACGCTGAAGCTACCAGATTATACGCTGAAGCTTGATGACCAGAATATGCGCATAAAAACACTCTGACTCTGATCAAAGATCTCTACCAAGTCATCAGCACTCTGAAGCGTTATCTTAAGTCATAAGCAAAGAAAACTCTGAAGCGTTATTAAAGCATTCAAGACAAGATTAATTGCTAACGTCTCTCTTCAGACAAGATCTTCTCAAAAAGGAAAGTGCATTATTATCAGTAAATTGGCTTTATGGACAACGTACATTTACCTGGCCTATATAAACAAGTCTCCTTTGGAAAAGACGCACGCATGCACTCATAGAATTTGCCAAGCCTTCAAACACCACGCTTACTCAAACACTTAGCAAATTCAGTATACTCTAAGCTTAAATTGTGTAATCATCACAGTTGTGATATACTGTTTTATTAGAAAATGTTAAACACATTCTTGTTCAATTTTTTGTAAGAGATTTCCTTGAGATAAACCGGTTTGTGGTTATACTCAAGAAGGCTTTAACAGTTGTTAAAGTAGTGTTGTAATCCTTTGAATATAGTGGATTAAGACCTCGTTGGAGAGAGGCGAAATCACCTTGACGGGTGGACTGGAGTAGTTTGAGATCAAATGAACCAGGATAAAAATACAGTGTTGTCTAGCATTTATTTTAAGTTTTACAATTCAACCCCCCTTCTTGTGTTTTTCACATCTTCACAGTCATTATCTCCCAAGAGAAAAGCCCACTAAGTCAAAACCTATGAAGGAGACTTAAGAAAAACGGGGGCATCCCGCTGACTGTAATCTCAAAACAAGAACAGTCAGGCAAAAATCAAGGATAACAAATCAAAAAAGAAGTCACTACAAATCCTTAACAACATGAAAAATGTTGCAAAAATGACTACCTTCCAATAAATAAACTTCCAAACATCCGAACCATCATTCCAGATTCAATAGGAGTTCAGACGCACAATTAACTGAGTTTAGGACTGAAGAACATCACGAAGAACGGGCGGGTACAAATACACTTTGAGCCTTATCCTTTGTTTCGTAAACCGTGAACTAGACCATGATACAACCTTTCAAAGTCCTAATTGAAGCATGGGTTAGTTCGAAAGTATACTGCTACCAAAGGTATCCTGACTCCTGTAAGGCTTTACTCTAAATCCTGATTTGAATTCACATTCTTACAAAATTCTTTATTTGCTAAAACACATTTTCAAAAACTTCAAGACATGCATAAACTATGCATTATCTGAATATCTCTATTTGCATATCGTTATTTGTTTGACAGCGGAGAAATTCACACGATGAATTTCCAGCAAACAATAAACACCCTTAATCGCTTCAAATGTGATGACACTTCTAATGACAAATCTCCTATAAACAAGGGGGCATGACATGTCAATGTCCAACACATTTGGGGCAGTCAAGTCAAGATTCCAAGAAACCTCTCAAGAAATGCTGAATAACCAGGGGCAGGTCTGTATCTGAATCACTTGGGGCATTGAATGTGAATTCCAATAAAGGGTTGTGTACGGTCGGGAAAACATTTCTTGGCAATACTACAAACACTTTATACTAGGGGTAGTGACAAATCTCCCACAAAGTACTGTTCATAGGGTGATCTCCAGCCAGAGTTTCAATCTCTGAAAACTTCTCCCCAACTGAGTGGATCTCAAGAATATTCGAGGATTTCTGCCAAAAGAAAGCACTTCTTCAACAGATTGGCAACAGGGTTTATTTCCCCAACAAACGGCAGGATTCCCTAGCTTGAATTTTCCTCCCAAACTATCACAAATCAAGGGACCACGACTTCTCTTCCCCAGTAGACTTTCCTACAATCCCCAGTAAGTTGCTGCAAAACTTGGAAGACAACCAGATAACAGTTAACTCCTTTAAACCCAACAAGTTGTTAACTCCCTTTATCTTCCATCAAGAGATAACTCTCCAGTAGAGAAATGAACAGCTAAAACTCCTTAACTCCTTTCCCCAATCAGGAATCAACACTCTCCACATAGTTTTCTTCTCAAGCAAAATAAACATTCCCCAACGGAGATCTCCTCAAACAACAAAACAGGAATCCCCAACAGAAACATTCTAAAAGCAAGGTCTGGAAAGGTGTGCATACTCTTCATCCCCAACGGTAGTCCGGGATTCAGCTTCCCGGAACTCCCTAGCACTTGTCAAGGATTTATTTTCCAAGACGAGATTATATTCCAACAACATTTCATGCATCATATTTACATACATGATAAATGCATACAACACAAATGTATACACCGTAATCTCATTTATTTTGATAATTATCATTATGCCATGCATTTCATACATCATGACATTGCATACAACTAACTCTTTACCTTTTCAGAAAAGATCAATCAATAGAAAGTTATCATCAACAAATTTTCGACAAGACAGGACAACTATCTGTGAACAAATCAATTGTAAATCAATTCACGAAACAGGATCGGGTGACTATCTACATGACGAATACTTCCTTCAGACTTCTGCTGGTTTAGTTTAGATCGATCAATGGTTTATCCTGAATCCTTTCTGGTAGACACTTTCTCTAGTTCACATAAATCATTCCAAAGATTTATCCTGATTCTTCCCAGTTAAATATTATTCAAGACTTCTGTTGGTTCAGTTTAAATTGATCAATGGTTTATCTTAATTCTTTTCCAGTAAACACTTTCGTTGGTTCAGATAAATCGCTCCAAAGATTTATCCTGATTCTTTCCAGTTAAAGATTACTCAAGACTTCTGCTGGTTCAGTTTAAATCGATCAAAAGTTTATCCTGATTCCTTTCTGGTAGACACTTTCTCTGGTTCAGATAAATCGCTCCAAAGATTTATTTTTATTCTTTTCCATAGCACTATTGGTTAAGTTTAAATCGATCAATGGTTTATCCTGATTCGTTTCCGGTAGACATTTTCTCTGGGTCAGATAAATCTCTCCAAGATTTATTGTGAAGCTTTCCAATTAAAGAATATTCAAGACCTCTGCTGGTTAAGTTTAAACCGATCAATGGTTTATCCTGATTCCTTTCCAGTAGACATTTTCTCTGGTTCAGATAAATCGCTCCAAGGTTTATCATGATTCTTTCTAGTTAAAGAAAATTCAAGACATCTGCTGGTTGGGTTTAAATCTATCAATGGTTTATCCTGATTCCTTTCCGGTAAACATTTTCTATGGTTCAGATAAATCACTCAAAGATTTATTTTGATGCTTTCCAGTTAAATAATATTCAAGACCTCTATTATTCAGTTTAAATTAATCAATGGTTTATCTTGATTCCTTTTCGGTAGACATTTTCTATGGTTCAGATAAATCGCTCCAAGATTTATCCTGATTCTTTCCAGTTAAAGAATATTCAAGACCTCTACTGGTTCAGTTTAAATCTATAAATGGGTTATCCTGATTCCTTTCTGGTAGACATTTTCTCTGGTTCAGATAAATTGCTCCAAGATTTATCTTGATTCTTTCAAGTTAAATAATATTCAAGACCTCTGCTGGTTCAGTTTAAATCAATCAATGGTTTATCCTAATTCCTTTTCGGTAGACATTTTCTATGGTTCAGATAAATCTCTCCAAGATTTATCCTGATTCTTTCCCATTAATGAATATTCAAGACCTTTGCTGGTTCAGTTTAAATCGATCAATGGTTTATCCCGATTCCTTTTCGGTAGACATTTTCTCTGGTTCAGATAAGTCTTTCCAAGATTTATCCTGATTCTTTCCAAATAATGAATATTCAAGACCTATGCTGGTTCAGTTTAAATCGATCAACGATTTATCCTGATTCCTTTCAGGTAGACATTTTCTCTAGTTCAGATAAATCGCTCCAAGATTTATCCTAATTTTTCCAGTTAAAGAATATTCAAGACCTCTGATGGTTTAGTTTAAATCTATAAATGGTTTATCTTGATTCCTTTCCGGTAGACATTGACTTTGGTTCAGATAAATCATTCCAAGATTTATCTTAATTCTTTCTAGTTAAAGAATATTCAAGACCTCTGCTGGTTCAGTTTAAATCGACCAATGGTTTATCCTAATTCTTTCTGGTAGACATTTTCTATGGTTCAGATAAATCGCTCCAGGATTTATTCTGATTATTTCCAGTTAAAGAGTATTCAAAACCTCTGCTGGTTCAGTTTTAATCTATTAATGGTTTATCCTGATTCCTTTTTGGTAGACATTTTCTCTGGTTCAGATAAGTCGCTCCAAGATTATTCTAATGCTTTCTAATTAAAGAATATTCAAGACCTCTGCTGGTTAAGTTTAAATCAATCAATGGTTTATCCTAATTCCTTTCCGGTGGACATTTTCTCTGGTTCAGATAAATTGCTCCAAGATTTATCATGATTCTTTCTAGTTAAAGAATATTCAAGACCTCTGCTGGTTCAGTTTAAATCTATCAATGGTTTATCCTGATTCCTTTCAGGTAGACATTTTCTCTGGTTCAGATAAATCGCTCCAAGATTTATTATGATGCTTTCCAATTAAAGAATATTCCAGACCTCTACTGGTTCAGTTTAAATAGATCAATTTTTTATACTGATTCCTTTTCGATAGACATTTTCTCTGGTTCAGATTAATCGCTCTAAGATTTATCCTGATTATTTCCATGTAAAGAATATTCAAGACCTCTGCTGGTTTAGTTTAAATTGATCAATGGTTTATCCTGATTCCTTTCTGGTAGACATTTTCTCTGGTTCAGATAAATCACTCCAAGATTTATCCTGATTCTCTCCCGTTAAAGAATATTCAAGACCTTTGTTAGTTCAGTTTAAATCGATCAACAGTTTATCCTGATTCCTTTCCGGTAGACATTTTCTCTGGTTCAGATAAATTGCTCCAAGATGTATCCTGATTCTTTCCAGTTAAAGAATATTCAAGACCTCTGCTAGTTCAGTTTAAATTGATAAATGGTTTATCCTGATTCTTTCCGGTAGAAATTGTCTCTGGTTCAGATAAATCGCACCAAGATTTATTCTGATTATTTCCAGTTAAAGAATATTCAAGACTTTTGCTGGTTCAGTTTAAATCTATCAATGGTTTATCCTGATTCCTTTCTGGTAGATATTTTCTCTGGTTCAGATCAATCGCTCCAAGATTTATTCTGATTCTTTCCAGTTAAAGAATATTCAAGACCTCTGTTAGTTCAGTTTAAATCGACCAATGGTTTATCTTGATTCTTTCCGGTAGACATTATCTCTTGTTCAGATAAATCACTGCAATATTTATTCTGATTCTTTCCAGTTAAATAATATTCAAGACCTCTATTGGTTCAGTTTAAATTGACCAATGGTTTATCCTGATTCTTTCCAGTATACATTTTCTGTGGTTCAGATAAATTGCTCCAAAATTTATTCTGATTCTTTCCAGTTAAAGAATATTCAAGACCTCTGCTGGTTCAGTTTAAATCGACCAATGGTTTATTCTGATTCTTTCGGTAGACATTTTCTCTGGTTCAGATAAATCGCTCCAAGATTTATTCTGATTCTTTCAAGTTAAAGAATATTCAAGACCTTTGATGGTTCAGTTTAAATCTATCAATGGTGTGTCCTAATTCCTTTCCGGTAAACATTTTCTATGGTTCAGATAAATCGCTCCAAGATTTATTCTGATTCTTTCCAGACCTCTGCTGGTTCAGTTTAAATCTATCAATGGTTTATCCTGATTCCTTTCTGGTAGACATTTTCTCTGGTTCTGATAAATCACTCCAAGATTTATTCTGATTCTTTCCAGTTAAAGAATATTTAAGACCTCTGCTGGTTCTGTTTAAATCTATCAATGGTTTATCCTGATTCCTTTCTGGTAGACACTTTCTCTGGTTCATATAAATCGCTCCAAGATTCATTCTGATTCTTTCCAGTTAAAGAATATTCAAGACCTCTGCTGGTTCAGTTTAAATCTATCAATGGTTTATCCTGATTCCTTTCTGGTAGACATTTTCTCTGGTTCAGATAAATCGCTCCAAGATTCATTCTTATTCTTTCCAGTTAAAAAATATTCAAGACCTCTGCTGGTTCAATTTAAATCTATCAATGGTTTATCCTGATTCCTTTCTGGTAGACACTTTCTCTGGTTCAGATAAATCACTCCAAGATTTATTCTGATTCTTTCCAGTTAAAGAATATTCAAGACCTCTGCTAGTTCAGTTTAAATCTATCAACGGTTTAGCTTGATTCATTTCTGGTAGATAGTTTCTCTGGTTCAGATAAATCGCTCCAAGATTTATTCTGATTCTTTTCTAAATGAAGTCAAGTTTAGACTTAGTCTAATTCCTGTCAATAACCATCTTTGGATGGCATCTATAAGCCCATCTTCGACAACTCTTCATCATCTCTCCAAATGGCATCTTTAAGCCCATTCCCTACACAATCAACCACCACATCATCAAGTGCAAATTTCTGGGCGCTCTAGTGTTCAATCATCTTCCACCTTCAAGTCACGAATGGCAGATTCACTAATCTAACTCTGCAGGTTTAAGAAGATTAAATAGGGGCAGCTGTTGCACCCTAAAATTTTCCCTCTCATTTCTCAAGGCATTTCTTACAAGGATACTCAAGATTCAAGCTTGCACAAGTAGAATTGGATTTTTCAGCATCAAATTAAAGAGGAAGTTGTTAAAAAGGGGAAAATAGATAAAAATAATAATAATATTTTTGACAAATTGGAGAAAAACAAGCCTTTTTTGATTCACCTCTTTCGATTGGCCTTTTGGCCTCTTTCAATGCAAGCTTGGCTTGCATCCTTCAACTAGGCGCTAGCCTTTGACACGCTGGCTTTGATTTACAAGGCATGAGTTTCCTACTTGCCATCTTCGATTGCATCTCTGGCCTCACATGGTTCATAATGCAATTACTGCCTATATGCCTGCTTCGTTTGATGCTTGCATGCATGTGTTGATTAGACAAATATTTCCCTCCATGCTTGCTTTGATCCATAAAGGAACGATTTGCTGCAAGCAGCCTTCGATTGAGCCATAACTCTCTTCTTGCATGCAAAAGGCAGACACCAGGCCAACAGGCACAAGGCAAGAGCCTCATGTAGCCTCCTTCGATTCCAAGGCAAAAAAGCCTCCTTTTGGCATCCTTTGATTGCACATCTTTGCTTCCTGCATGGATTTCGTTTAGGCATGTGGCCCCTTTTGTTGCAAGCTTCGTTTGTGCCCTTTATCTCCTGCATGCTTTCTTCGTTTGGGCGTGTGAATTTCTTCAATACAAGCTTGAGTTTACATTCTTCGTTTGGGCATGTGGTTCCCTTCATGTAAGTCTTTGCTTGAGCATTGGCCTCTTGTATGCATGGTTGGAGTCACAAAGTTTAGACTTCCTGCATGCAGGCTTCGATAGGGAATTGGTTATGTTTACACTAGCTTCGACTGGACACATTTCCCTTTAGTATGCTTCAATTCTACCCTTAACAACCTTCAGCACACATGGTTGGTGAATGTGAAGGGCATACATAGGAGTCCCTGTCGAAGGATATACCTTACTAGCCCATTCGAAGAATTGCATAGTCCATTCGAAGGATACTTTTGGCCATTTTAAAGATACATATATGACCCCTTCAAAGGACATGTCTGGGTGTCCCATTCGAATGACATGTTTGATGGCCCATTCGAAGAACTTACAAAGCCCATCTTAAGGCATACTTTGGTGACCCATCCATGGGCCACACTTTTAGCTCCTTCGAAGGATGTTTAAAAAGGCCTCATTTAAAAGACATTTGTTGAGTAAAAACCAAATAATGTTGTTTAAAGGAGGATCTGGTCGAAGGTGGTCAAAACGAAAAAACGAAATATTCAAAGATGCTTGCTGTCAAGTTTAGGCCAGGTACACTGGCCATAACGCTCCAAAACTGCTGCACAGAAATCCTGAAACACTGCCCCATTCTTGCACCAAAATGGCACACAAACACTGTCCCTCGAAAGCTACAAAGAGCAGTTTACTCAAATTTTTTAAATGGTTTTGTTTTCTCTCCAAAACCTCATCCAACTTTGCCTATAAATAAGAGGCTCCATAACATGTTTAAGGGAGATGGACATACATCCAAGGACTGTGGGGAAAAAATCTTTAACACTCTCAAAAACTTAAACACTCACCAAACACAAATCCAGAATCTAAACACTTGCCTCTTTCGAATCTGAAAAAATCCCCACACTTTGTTTTCCTTCTAATCTAGTTGAAGGAACATCACATTTGTTCTTCTCCTTCGAGTCCAGTATCAAAGGCATAACCCTTGTTTCCTCCCTTCAAATCCAAAAGCACTCAGGACATCCACTCAAGGTCCAGCAAACGTTCCAGCTTCAAACAAGGTAAGTCATTCTGACCTTAAACTATTTGTTTGAAGCATGTCCATAGTATTTGTTTCCTTTTCGTTTCCACCCTTTTAGTTTTTTTTTATTGCTCCTCCTTTTGGTTTTGTTTCTTGGTTTGTTAAATATGCTTGAAGAACTAACCTGGCCATAAGGTAATGCTAGCATAGCCTTGGGCCATGTTGCTATTTAAAATCTCAAATGAAATAAACATGAGGAAGGAGGTATGAAACGAAGCCACAGGCTTCCACACTGACTCTCAAGCCCCAATCGAAGGAGGCAACAAGGGACTTAGGGTGAAGAGGGTTTTCCATGCTGAACAAAAGAGGCAGACAAAAGGACGGCCATGTTGATTCTAGACCCCAGTCGAAGGAGGCAGAAAGGCAGAATCGAAGGCTGCATCTCCTACCTTAGGCTAGGCCCCAGTAGAAAGGCACGCCCTCACTGACTTCCAAGCCCAATCGAAAGGCACGCCTTCACTACTTCCAGGCCAAATTGAAGGGAGCCAGAGAAGCAGAATCGAAGGATGCTTCTACCTGAATCGAAAGAGCCCTTTTTCTTTCCTTTATTTTATTTTTCCTTTACATTTTCAGGCTATTCAATATGTTTGTAATAGTGTAGGATTTATTTTCTGCATTTTTATTACTTTTGTATAAATGCTAGTAATTAGGATGTATGGCAAGATAAAAAAATAACAAGTAGACAATCCTAAAATTCAAAGACTAAATGCATGTAAATCAAACACACTATTCACACATGCACCCTTTGGGTAATCTCACTTGTTGCCTCGGAGAAATAGTCATGTCCCTTGAATATGGGCATTTTAGCAAAGACCCTCGATAAAAGATCATAGTCCCTCGATGACCCTCAATGTTTCCTTTGGTAAACGATCTAGTCCTTAAACGACATTGCTAAAACATCCCATAGGTTACCTTCTATGACTATACAAACATCCCACGCCCGTCCCTTCACATCCAATGATGTGGTTTCTTACCAAATCAATCGTAAGATAACAACATCTAAAGGAGGATGAAAATAACATTAGACCTTTTGAGTAGCTAGGATGCTCCTAGTTGCTCGCTTGCTCACAAGAAAAACATTTTTACACCAACACTTTCATTTTGAAACATTTTCAAAAGACAAAGCATTTGGTTCGCGTTCTTATAGAAATGAGAGCCATTACAAAGACACTTTTCAAAATCACTTTCAAAACACATTCCACAAACACCTCTTTGAACTATTTTCAAAACCAATACTTTGTACGCAATCTTATAGAAACGAGAACCATTACAAAGAAGTTTTTCCAAATACTTTCAAAGCCCACACCACAAGCACATTTTCAAACAAAAGCAAGTGATCTAGCAAGCAACTAAGAGCTCGTAGATAACTACGGATGAAAAGGATATTAATACCTTCCCTTTTCATAATCTACCCCCCGAACTCAAGAAATAATCATGAAAGGTCTTTCCTGTTCTTTTCAACCTTTACTTATTGGATAAAAGAAAAGTTGATGGTGACTCTTTCTATCCGCAACAATTGCAATCAAATGCAAAACATCCAAGTCAGTTCTCCCACCGTGTTACATGCTTCATGACACCACACAGCGGCCATGTATGCTCCTTGATTTAACTCAAGGGACACCGGTACCAACAAATGTGTCACACTAACATAGCCATCGCTTTAACCGTATCGGTCTATGTCGTACAATTTCCATAATCTATTGTTACTTACCTAATATGCCCCAGATCCATGTATAGGATCTTTTCAAGTAATAAACCCAAGCATAGGTCAAAAATGTAAAGCAAACAAGGAAAAAAATAAAGTAATAAAGGTGATCTAGCTCTTAAGGTAACCCCACTTTTAAATTATATCCAGCAGAGTCTCCAGTTCTATGATACGGTGGGAGAACTGACTTGGGTGTTTTGTGTTTTATCGCAAATGTTGCGAATAGCAAGAGTCATCACCGACTTTTCTTTTACCCAATAAAGGAAAGGGTGAAAAGAACAGGAAACGCATTTTGAGATATTTTCTTGATTTCGGGGGGTAGGTTATGGAAATGGAAGGTATTAGCACCCTTTTCATTTGTAGTTATCTACGGGCTCTTAATTTCTTGATCACTTTGAAATGCTTTGTGTTTGTGTATGTTTGAAAATGTTTGAAGATTTTTGAAGATGATAATTTTGTAATGATTCTCGTATCATTGAGAATGTATACAAAAATGTTTGTTTTGGAAATATTTTGAAAACACCTTAGTGCGGCCATTTTGCAATGATTCTCGTATCATTGAGAATGTATGCAAAATGTTTGTTTTGAAAATATTTGTTTGAAAAGAGATGTTTGAAAATATGTTTGTTTTTTGAAAGTGTGAGGTGTGAAAATAGTTTTAGTTTGTGAGCAAGCAATTATGAGCAATCTACCTACTCAAAAAGTCTTCTTTTCCACTTCCTTTAGATAGTTCTATTTTACCATTGGTTGGTAAGGATCCATATCATTGGATGTGAGGGACAGGCGTGGGTCGTTGTACAGTCATAGAAGGCAACTTGTAAGATATTTTAGCAATTGTCGTAAGGGACTAAGATCGTTTGTCTAAGGCAACATCGAAGGATTATCGATGGACTATGATCTTTTAATCGAGGGTCTTTGCTAAAACATCCCACGTTCGAGAGACCTGATTGTTTAAATCTGAGGCAACAAGTGTGGGTTACCCTATAGGTACATGTGTGCAAGGTGTGTTGATTTCATGTATATTGTCTTGGATTAGGATTGTCTAACGTCTGATTTTAAATCTTGTCATACAAACCCTAATTATTAAAATAATAAGGAAAGCGATAAATTACGGAATTTAAATATCCTACGCTATTGCAACGCTTTGGGAATTGGGGGTACAATTTTATGAGTGAAGGAGGAAAGCAATAAATCTAATTATCTATTACAAACCATGTACATAAATGATAATTCAAAATAATAAAATATACAAAAATGTAAAGATGAAGAGAAGGAAATTGTTTTTGGGTTTTTTTGATGGAAAGGGTTTAAAGATTAATCTAATCAAACTAATTAATTTTAATTTACAAGAGAAGTTAATTAATATTTTAAATAAAACCTAAAAAATCTAAGTTAATTAAAATAAAACTTAAGTCTAATTTAATTTGTTAAAAAAATGATTTAGATGTCAATGTTAATAAAGAAAAATATTTTGCAATGTAGAAAAAGAAAGTAATAAAATCAAATTTAATTAACAAAAGTGTTTAAATTTAATATTTTTAATTTAATTATTTAAGTATATATATTTGTATTTTTGGTTAAAATAAAAATAAGTAAAGAAATAAAAATAAGAAAAATATATAAAAAAATATTTAGTGTGGGTGTTAAAGACTAAATAGGGGTTAAGAATTAGCAAAAAGGGCCCAACTATTTTTTTTGTTTGAAACGGAAAGAAAAAATAATTTGGATGGGCATGCGTTGTTTTTAGTAAAAAATAGGTATTCGAAAGTAAAAACAAAAAAGAAAAGGTCTCAAGTTCTGAGAAGCCCAACGTTGTTTATGGTTCAGTGTTGCTGGATTTTGAGGGTGCACCATGGGCTTGCTCATGTGGAGCGCTGGATTTGATTGCATGATGATCATGTGGTTTGGATGAGAGGTACATGATGAGCGCTCTCATCCTGCTTGCACTGAATCTGAAATAGAAAATTATGTGACAAATAAAAGGGTACCATTGGGGCTCGAACCCGGGTCCCTATAGATCAATGCCTTAGCGCATGCTTCTCTGACACTGGGGTGGCTTTTTCATATGTTTATAATGCAACTTCAACTAAATATAAAATAAACTCAAATCTGAAAATGACTTCATCCCTAACCTCGCGCTAGTCACCATTGTCATGTTTTTGAATTTCTGATCTTGCTTATTTCTCAACCATTTTCAAAAATGTAAACATGAAAGTTGTTCCATTTTTCAATACGAATTTAACCATATAAATTTCACAAGTTATAAATCAAAGATGAATGAGAATTTTGTTGGTACCAAATTAAAACCTAGTTTTTTCATAAACTTCAAACTCAAAATTCGCATCACTCAGGCAACATAAATGAAAATTAAAGGCATGGTTAGCTTCAGAGCTATAATGTCTACATTTTTCATTCACAAAATAACCATTAATGATACTTGTATAAGGAGTTCAAAGTTGAGAAAACTTACCTCAAAACTGGAAATCGTGTTTGGAGTTTGAGCACTTCTGGAGGTGTTGTGATGATCTGGATAGCTTCAATGAACTCCTAGGAAGCTATTGCAATGCTTACTTTAAGCTGAAAGTGCCTGAAACTTTATGGAAAAGTCAAGTTGCATGTCTGAGTTTTTTGGAAATGGAGGATGGTGTAAATGAAGTTACGGTTGTGTATCAAGTTCATGGATAGTTTCTAAGTGAGGTATGGAAACTTTGTGATTGATTTAGGGTGAAACGCACGAGTGGATTGTGGGTTTTAAGTTCAGAGTCAGAAATGACAAGTTATGGAGGTTTTGATGAAAATTCTAGTTTGAGGGAGTATGAGGGGGTTAGAGGGATTGTCTATTCATTTTATGGCTTGCAAATGGCTTCTCTATTTATAGAGGAAAGGTTTTGAAGGCGCTAGTGATCATAAATCAAAGATCACATGTTATGGTTATGTGACTTGATTTTGAAGTAATCTTGAAAATCATGGTTTCAATGCATAGTGCATGGGGTTTTAGGGTGGTTGACAGGCTCGTAGATGGTTGCTTCTTACTTTGAAATGTTTTGGAATCAGAAGCAACAATGTATGGGCTCAAGGAGAGTTGACATTGTGATTAAAGTCACTTTTCCAAAATGGAAGTGTGAACTTTGTTCCATTAATGGAAAAATCACTTGGACAATGACTCAAATGCTTGGATAATGGATTAATAATTTTTGTAAACATTTAATTATTGAGTTATTTTCAAGTTTGAAGGCCTTCAAAGCAATATTATGCAGCATGCTTGAAGATTGGATCATAAGGTTCATCACAAAATGACCTAAAATTCAAGTTTGTGATGCCATCTTCTTCTTTTCGAAACTTCTATCTCAAGCATGATATCTTCAAGTTCTTGGACATTTTGGAAAGCTTCAAACATTGTCTACAACCTTCATGTTGACCACTTTGGCTAAAATCACTTGGAACTTGATGAAAATTGGCCAAGAAGTTAGGACATAAATCTGCCTAAACTTGTTGAAATTTTCACTAAGTGTTTTGTAAAAATGTCATGACTTCATGAGCCTATATCTTCAAATATAATAATTTTTTGGATATCAAATCTCAAGTACAAAGTTTTATAATTCATCAAAATCTAAAACTTTCATGTTGAAAGTTTTCCTTGAATCATCTTGCATCTTAGTGAAAAATTGTTATGAAGTAGTGAAATTATCAAGGTCAAAAACACTTAGAATTTTTCTAAGTATTGAAAATATTGAATTTTGTTGAATTTATTGATTCTTGATGATAAATTTTGACATTTTTAAATGTCTTGATGAATTTTGATCTTTGAAATTCAATGTTGACCAAAAAGTCAAAGTTTGACTTTTGTGTGTTAGTTGACTTTTCATCAGTTGATCCAAATTTTAATTGTTAACCACTTAATCTTTGAGGATGTTTTGAACCATGTAATAAGGTCAATATGTTTTGTTTGATTCCTTGAGACCATGCTTCAATCCATTAGGTCATTTACTAGGTCAAAAGTCAATGATCAATCATTCTCAGTCAAAACCCTAATTTTGACAATTTTGCCCCTTCGATGATTTGAATGCTTTCATTGAGGAATTGTGATAAACCCTTGACCAATTGATGAATATGACTTCAAAATGTTTATGTTAGTCAAAAATCAAGAAGTTTGATTGTATGTTGTCCACAGTTGACTTTTTATCTAATACAGCTAATTTTCAGTCATTTGAGCAATTGACTGAGCAATTTTGATATGCAAGACTTGAAACTTGAAATGAGCATTCTTGGAGAACCATGATGAACCATGAAAGTAACTTGAGGAATAAAAAATCCAATTTTCCTTGAGAAAACTAAAACCTTACTTTTTGGACTCAGTGCTTAGAAGGTGAGCTTGTGTGATCAACCCTTGAGAATCCTTGAGCATTTGAGATCTTTGGTGAGAAATGTCTTGAGAAAAGAGAGGGAAAATTTTGGGGTACAAAAATTCCCATTTGATTCATATGGATGATGTACAGGTAAGAGATAACCTGACTATCGAAGCATCACCCGTGCAGATAGAAGGTCGGGAAGTGATGCAATTGCAGGATAAAGACATTGCCTTGGTGAATGCATTGCGGGGTGAACTAGTGATAAGTGCAAATTGTATTTATTTTTTTATATACTTTTTGTTGCACTTATCAATGCTTTTGTTAATATTTTATGAATAATTCCCAACTTCGTTTGTAAATACGTTTAGTTTGTGTATATTAGTGTTTTGATGTACAAAGTGTATCGTTTGATAGTTTTGCATTCATTTTGTAGGTATTTGTTGTAATATTGAAGCATTGAGAATAAAATGGAGCTATAAGATATGTATTTGATCAATAAAGGAATAAGGCATAAGAGGGAGCCATTGAAGTTGTGTAGAGAAAGCAATAAAAGTTGTTATTCTGGTGTGCATCATCGGGCGAGCGTGAGGCAAAGAGCCATCACATATGCGTCGTCGACCAATGGTGCGGCGAGGGGAAAATAAGATTTTCCAGTATCCACTTACTGGGGCTTTCCAGCAACTCACTGGGCGAGGAAGAGTAGCAGCGTCAGTGACGTGTTTCTGTCGCCAGGCGACTTTTTTGGAGTGTCGGGCGACGCGTGCGGATCAGAATTTTGTATATATTTTATTTACATTTAATTTTTTGTGGTTATGGGTTTTGGTATAGTTTTATCTCCAAAATTCATCAACCTTCATTTTTCTCTAGGATTAGCTTAGTTAAAAACTATGGAGCTTGCATACGGATGATCCAGGTTAGATTGCTCATCGATCGGCCTTGACAAACTAATAGAATTGTGGTTCATTTATCTTTTTATTTATGTATTGTATATTGGTTGGGTTTGTATATGTATTTACTTTTAAATTATGTATATTTGTCACCCATGGCATTGTATATAACTTGCTTTACAAACCTTTGTCGATTATTATCCTGGATTTTTGCTCTTTGCTTAGGGGTTTGGATTGCTATAGACATATACTGCTCAAATTATTATCTAGGATGGTTGTCTAATAGTGTCTAGGTTCTAGAGATAGATTTAGTGCTATTATTCACTTGGGTGTCTACAATTAATGCCTCTGTGTTGGTTGTGTTGTACTGAGAGATCGTCGGTGCGAGTAGCACGGTTGACTTCTGTATTATTGATGTTGGTTGAGAGATCGTCACTGAGGTGATACACTGGGTTTTGTGTTTGATACGTGATGACATTGACGAGTTTTGTAGGTTGATTATAATTGGTCGATAGGTTTAAGTGTGTGAGGAGTGAATTATATGCATGCTTGATAAGTTATTCCTTGGAAGAATGAATTTATTTTCTGTTAATACCTTTTACCTTTCCTTTCAAATAACCCATTCAAACCCAAACTCATAAACATGAGAAATTGTCGAATGGAAATTCAGTAGCACTAATCCCTATGGAGACGATAAGATATACCCTATAAAAATACTTACTTTTTCTTGCCTCTTTACCGCATCAGCAAAATGACTGTTGTCGGTGATTGGTGTTTATTGTTTCGCATTGTGATAATCTCTTTGTTTTTTAGTTTTGTAATTAATGTATATGTTGTATAGAATTTTTAAATGAACTTGTTTATGTTTACTTGTGTATTTATTTGTATATGTTTACTTGTTTGCATACTTTTTTAATTTGTATATAGTACTTATTTTGTTTCACGTTTTCCAGAAGTGTGGTTAGATGTGTAGTTCCAGTTAGAGCTCGAGGAGATGAGAGAAAAGGCAGAAGTGAAAGAGTTTGGCTCATTTGAAGGAACGTGTTGGTTTGTAAATAACAAGCGTCGAGCTTACAATGTAAAACAAGTATGTTTTATTGTTTTTCATTTTGTTAGTTTAGGAAGTGTGTTGATTTTTGTTTAAACAAGTTGAAATTGGACCTGTTCTAAAATCTCAAATCTTCACTTTTCAACTTGTTTATTCACTCTCACACGGTTCTTCCAAAATCTTGCTTTTATTAGCTTGAGTAAAATTTCTATATGTGTAATTTTGTTTTTCTAATTCTTTTGTTGTTGTTTGGACTCAATTTTGGTCCAGTAACTTAAAGAATTTTAAGGTGATTTTTCGATTTTGATCGATTCAACTTGAGGATGAATGGTAATGATAGTTTGCAAAGTTTGTACATGCCAGGTACTCGTTTTCGCTTTCTATATCTTAACATGTTTAGGAAACTTTTCATTTATATAATTACTATACCATTCATTCTTTTTGCATTACATGGTGATGCACTTGAATTAATTTAGTTTCCTTTTTACCCGTTAATGTGAGGAAGCTTTCCATTATTCATATATGCTGGAGGCCACATTTCTTGTTTTAGGTGGATTTTATTATGTTTAATATTATGTTTGTGTTGGTTGTATTAAAGCATGAAAAGGATCAAGGCATTTTGTTTTATTTTGAGCACAACTACCTTGGCCAAATATTCAATTCCCCTAGTGAGTGTGTGAACTTTTGTTAACCTCTTTTGAGCCTTTTTGTCAATGTCCATGTTGTTTTTGAACTTAATGCTTGTCTATGAGTGTTTGGTTTTCCTTTTCAAATGGATGTTGATTCTTTGTTTTCTTGAACCCTCAATCACTGGTTTTAGTTGAATTTTTACCTTGCCTTAGAAAGTAGGGAGTATTCACTTTAATGTTAGTTGAATTCAAGTTGGGGAGAGAATTGTTTGCTTGCTCTTGTGTGTATTACTCTGAGGTTGAGAAAAAGAAAGAAAAAAAGGGTGAAAAAGAAAAGAAAAAGAAATAAAAAATAAAAAATAAATATTAGAAAAAGAAAGAAAAAATTGAAAAAGCTTTGGAAAAAAAAAGAGTATGGAACAATGTTGTGTTAATAAGTATTGTGTTTGGTGTGAAATTTTAGGATTATGAAAGAAGTTGATTGGAAATTTATTGTTTAATCTTTGTGAATTAATCAATCCCTTAGGTTTAGGCAAGTTTTTGTTTCGATTAGCTTTAGGACTTATCTCTTGTTTGTTAACCAAGCCCCATTGCAACCTTGAAAAGCCCTTGTGATTCTTGTCTTTGTATGTTCAATGTGAATTTTTAGATGAATGTATAATTTAGTCTATTGTTTGCAAGGTTGTGGATGAGTGTCAAATCCTCACCTTTGTGTGTTTTCATCCCCCGATGAATTTTTACTAGGTGAGATTCATGATTAAGCTTATTTTGTTTTAGAATATTTTGTATGATTTTTTGTACTTAGGATTCATGATTAAGCTCACCTTTGTATGGTTTTTTTTAACCATACATTTGTTTTCATTTTTCAAAATTGTTGATTCATGATTCTTTGGATAAATAATTTTTGTTTCTTTAAGTTTGTTTGGCTTTGTTTGAGGACAAACAAATTCAAGTTAGGGAGAGTTTGATTAGTGCAAATTGTAGTTATTTTTTATATACTTTTTGTTGCACTTATCAATGCTTTTTTTAATATTTTGTGAATAATTCCCGACTTCATTTGTAAATACGTTTAGTTTGTGTATATTCGTGTTTTGCTATACAAAGTGTATCGTTTGATAGTTTTGCATTCATTTTGTAGGTATTTGTTACATTATTGGAGCATTGAGAATAAAGTCCAAATAGAGCTCCAAGATGTGCATTTGATCAATAAAGGAATAACTCATAAGAGGGAGCCATTTGAAGTTGTACAGAGAAAGCAACAAAAGTTGTTGTTCTGGTGTGCATCATCGAGCGAGCATGGGGCGAGGAGCCATCACATCTGCATCATTGGGTGATGGTGCAGCAAGGGGAAAATAAGATTTTTCCTGTAGCCACTGACTTGGGCTCACCTTCATCTCGTTGCGCGAGGAAGAGTAGAAGCATCTGGCGACGTGTTTCTATCGCAAGACGAGAGAAGATATTTGAGATTAGTTGCGTATATGGCGAAGGTTAGACCTTGTATTTATAAAACGTCACCGGGAAACGTTTTTGGAGCTCCAGGTGACGCGTTTAGATTATAATTTTGTATATATTTTCTTTACATTTCATTTGTTATGGTTATGGGTTTGGGGGTAGTTTTAGCTCCCAAATTCATCAACCCTCATTTTTCTCTAGGATTAGCTTAGATAACAACTATGGAGCTTGCATATGGATTATCCAGGTTGGATTTCTTATCGATCGACATTGACAAACCGGTTGAATTGTGATTCATTTCTCTTTTTCTTTGTGTATTCTCTATTAGTTGGGTTTGTATATGTATTTACTTTTAACTTAAGTATATTTTTCGCTCATGGCATTATATAAAACTTGCTTTACAAACCTTTGTCGATCATTGTCCTGGATTTTTGCTCTTTGCTAAGGGGTTTGGGTTGCTATAGACATATACTACTCGAATTCTTATCTAGGATGATTGTCTAATAGTTTCTATATTCTAGAGATAGATTTAGTGTTATTATTCACTTGGGTGTCTATAATTAATGCATCTGTGTTGGTTGTGTCGTGCTAAGAGATTTTTGACGTGAGTAGCACGGTTGACTTCTCTGCTGTTGAGGTTGGTTGAGAAATTGCCACCGAGGTGATAGAGTGGGTGTTGTGTTAGATACGTGATGACATTGACGAGTCTTGTAGGTTGAGTATAACTGATCGATAGGTTTAAGTTTGTGAAGAGTGAATTATATGCATGCTTGATAAGTTGTTCCTTGGAAGGATGAATTTATTTTTTGTTAATACCTTTTACCTTTCCTTACAAACAACCCATTCAAACCCAAACTCATAAACGCGAGAAATTGCCGAACGACAATTCAGTAGCACTAATCCCTATGGAGACGATATGATATACCCTATAAAAATACTTACTTTTGCTTGCCGTTTTACCGCATTAGCAACTAGCCGGTGGAAGTTTGACTTAGGAGAGTGAGGGTCTGATGAAAGAGTTGTATGTGACTCTATTTTCCTCAGGTAACTTTTGAGACAAAAATTATTTAAGTGGGGGAGAGTTGTAACACCCTGATTTTTAGAATTATTTATTTAAATGAGTTATTAGAAATATTTATGAATTATTGATGAAAATATGATGTTTTACTGAGTATGATGTTTGATGTGATGTTATATTGTGGGATAATGAGAATTTAAATGAGTAAGGAGCATTTTGGTAATTTAGATAATTAGTTAATAATTTTTAAAATTAGTTAGAATTATTATTAATAATAAAATAAGAGAATAATTGGTGTAGGGAAGATAAGGGCAAGGTGGTAATTGACGAAAGGCTAAGTGAGGACCAATTAGGTAAAACATATTAGGGGTGCAAAGGTTAAACAAGGAATAAGAGAAATATTTCATTTGGTACGATCGTGAAAGAATTGAGAGAACAAAGGAAAAGTTAGGGCACGAAGAACGTAGAGGAAAGTCAGTAAATCGCAAAGAGGAAAGAACAAGATAGGAATCTAAAGTAAGGGGCGATATGTCATTATAATTGATATGAGGTTTATATGTATGTAGTTTTGTTGAGGTTTATGATGATTTTGATGATTGTTACAATTGTGATGAATCTATGTTGAAATTGATGAAAATACCATGTTGATTTGCCATGAATTTATGTATATAGGGCCTATAATGTTATGTGGTTGTTGTATGATGATTCTATATTGAAAACTATGAAAATATGGACAGTATTGATATGAAATCGCGATTAGAACATAGTTTGGTTCTACATCCGTGTAAGAGTTTTGATGATAACAAACACTCAAAGAACAATTGTGCTCCCTAAATAAGTATTTTGTTTTGCAGAGAAGTTCATATGTAAGAAATGCAGAAGATTAGATAGATCATTGTTAAAACTCTGTAATGATCATCTTACATAGAAGCAATTTGTGCAACACGCTTAAATAAAGAAGTTCTGGTGTTATAACTTCTGGGTGCACTAAACGCTGCGAACAAAGAACTCTATTATTATGATACGTAATGTTCTAGAAAGAAGTAAAGGAGTCTCAACGGTAACATTCAACTTTTGATGTGATCTTTAGCAAGCATGTTTTGAAACGTTACATTTTATTCATGGCTATTCAAAATTAACGGCTGAAAGAGGACAAGAATCTCTATGTTTGGAAAGTTCATTAACTACTATTTATGAACATTCCAAAAGCACCTCTCATGCATTTCCTATATAAACAAGACTTGAAGAAGAAATCATTTACGATTTTGTTATGCACTAAAAACGAGAAAATATCACTACCTTCAATCCATTGTTTTTCAATTGTGTAATACATCACTTTTGTGACATTATTTTTTGTTAGAAAACATATTTTGTACATGCTTTCAAATATTGTATTGTGTAATACCTTGAGAAAACTGGGTTGTGGTTTAACCTCAAGAAGACTTTGGCAGTTGTCATTGTATCTGTGTAATCAAGCTTGATTAGTGAATTAAGACATCATTTAAGAGATACGAAATCACCTTGGAGGGTGGACTGAAGTAGTTTGAGTTCAAACGAACCGGGATAACTAATGTTTCTTTTATTTTAAGTTTTAAAACCCAATTCAAACCCCCCTTCTTGTGTTTTTCCATTCTTCAATCGCAAGAAGGTTTAGGACTGGACAGGTGCAGAATCCCAACAGGGAGTTGTTGTCTGGTGCGTGTCTTCGGGCGAAGGGATGCATTGTCGGAAAAGGAAACGTCACCTAGTCATCCTCATGCGAGCCAGGGAGCGAAGGAATAGGTGGAAAATTGGTGCTCCTTGTTTTTTTTATGGAGGGGGATTTCTCACTTGAGCATCGTCGGGAGATGCAGAAGCAAGAGGTGCGTCTCCAGGTGAGCAAAGTACGTCACCGGGTGATGGTGTTGCATCTGGGATTTTCATCGAAGCACGAAAGGAGGCCAGAAGATAGAAGAGTCGCTATCAATGTTATTTGTCCCAAGGGAGTGAAAGGAAGCACTGAGTAAACCTGAGTGAAGAACATGCGAAGCATTTGCGAATTGTGTTGCAAGTACTAAAAGAGAAGAAGTTGTATGCAAAATTGTCAAAGTGTGATTTTTGGTTGAAGGAAGTGAGTTTCCTTGGCCATGTGATTTCTAGCGGTGGCATTATTGTAGATCCTTCTAAAGTTGATGTTGTGTTGCAATGGGATGCTCTGAAGTGCGCTGCCAAAATTCAAAGTTTTCTTGGTGTAGTTGGATATTATCGAAGGGTTATTGAAGTATTTTATAACTTGGCGTCACTGTTAACTTAGTTTACTCGAAAAGGTCAAGCTTATGTGTGGGATGTCATGTGTGAATAAATTTTTGTGGAACTAAAGAAGAAGTTGACGACTACTCCGGTATTAATTTTGCATAATCCGAGTGAGTCTTTTGTGGTGTATTGTGATACGTCTAAGATGGGTCTTGGTGGTGTGTTAATTCAAAATGGGAAGGTTGTTGCTTATGCTTCTAGTCAATTAAAAGTTCATGAGAGGAATTAACCTACGTATGACTTAGAGCTAGCAGTTGTGGTGTTTGTGCTGAAGATTTGGAGACATTATTTTTTTGGCTTTAAATTTGAAGTGCTCGGTGATCATAAGAGTCTGAAGTACTTATTTGATTAGAAGGAATTAAATATGAAACAAAGGAGGTGGCTCGAACTTTTGAAAGACTATGATTTTAACTTAAGTTACCATCCTGGTAAGGCAAATGTAGTAGTTGATGCCTTAAGTATGAAGTCCTTGCATATGTCGATGCTTATAGTGAAAGAGTTGGAATTGATTGAGAAATTTAGAGACATGGTTTTGGTATGTGAAGAAACATCTAACTGTGTGAAATTGGGAATGTTGAAACTGACCAGTGGTATCCTTGAAGAAATCTGAGTAGGTCAGAAATGTGATTTAAGTTTAGTGGATCGATTAACATTGATAAACCAAGGTAATGGTGGTGAATTTAGAGTGGATGAAAATGGTGTGTTGAGGTTTAATAACATGGTGTATGTTCCAAATGTTCTAAAGCTTAAGAAGAGTATTCTTGAGGAAGGACATCGAAGTAGCTTGAGTATTCATCCGGGTGCTACGAAGATGTACAAGATTTAAAGAAATTCTTTTGGTGGTCGGGAATAAAGAAGGAAGTTACCAAATTTGTGTATGCCTGTTTAACTTACTAGAAGTCCAAGATTGAACATCTGAAGCCTACAGGTCTTATACAACCTTTGAGTATTCCGCAGTGGAAATGGAATAGTGTTTCAATGGATTACGTATCGGGTTTTCCAAAGACTGCGAGGGGCAATGATTCAATTTGGGTGATAATGGGTATGCTGACTAAGTCGACTCATTTCTTACCAATGAAAATTAATCATTCTATGGAGAAGCAGGTATATATATATATATATATATATATATATATATATATATATATATATATATATATATATATATATATATATATTGATGATATTGTAAAGTTGCACGATATACCTTCAAGTATTGTGTCGGATAGAGATCCTAGGTTTATGTCAAAGTTCTGGGAAGTTTTGTAAAATGCCTCCGGTACTAATTTGAGGTTAAGCTCTACATATTACCCGCAGATGGACGGTCAGACCAAGAGGACTATCCAATCTTTAGAGGATTTGTTACGGGCTAGTGTGTTGGAACAAGGAGGAGCTTGGGATAGCCACTTGTCGTTGATTGAGTTTAATTACAATAATATTTTTAATTCTAGTATTTGAATGGCACCATATGAACCGTTGTATAATAGAAGGTGTAGAACTCCATTGTGTTGGCATGAGTCAGGAGAGAGTGTTGTACTTGGACCTGAGATTATGCAAGAAATGACTGAGAAGATCAATATGGTCCAAGAAAAGATGAAAGCTTCTCAGAGTCGTCAGAAGAGTTATCATGATAAGAGGAGGAAGGAACTTAAGTTTCAAAAGGATGATCATGTATTTTTAAGGGTCACTCCAGTGACTGGTATTGGTAGAGCTATGAAGTTGAGGAAGCTTACAATGCATTTCGTTGGTCTGTATCAGATATCTGATAAGATAGGTGAAGTAGCTTATCGAATTACTTTACCGCAGTCGCTTGCAAATCTTTATGATGTGTTTCATGTGTCTCGGTTGAGAAAGTACATTCTAGATCCTTCGCATGTGATTCAGATGAATGATGTACAGGTAATAGATAACCTATTTGTCGAAGCATCACCCATGCGGATAAAAGGTTAGGAAGTGAAGCAATTACAGGGTAAAGACATTGCCTTGGTGAAGGTACTGTGGGATGGACCAGTCGGTGGAAGTTTGACTTGGGAGCGTGAGGATCAGATGAAAGGTTCGTATCTGAATCTGTTTTCCTCATGTAGTTTTCAGGACGGAAATTCTTTAAGTGGTTGAGTGTTGTAACACTTTGATTTTTAGAATTATTTATTTAAATGAGTTGTTAGAAATATTCATGAATTATTGATAAAAATATGATGATTTGTTGAGTATGATATATGATGTGATGCTATGTTGTGGGATAATGAGAATTTAGATGAGTAAAGATCATTTTAGTAATTTAAATAATTAGTTAATAATTATTTAAAATTAGTTATAATTATTATTAATAATAAAATAAGCGAATAATTGGTGTGGGGAAGATAAGGACAGTGTGATAATTGATGAAAGGTTAAGTGAGGACAAATTAGGAAAAAACACATTAGTGGTCCAAAGGTTAAATAAGGAATAAGGGAAATTATTTCATTTGGTACGATCGTGAAAGAATTGAGAGAACAGGGGAAAAGTTAGGGCACAAAGAACATAGAGGAAAGTCGGTAAATCGCGAAGAGGAAAGATCAAGCTAGGAATCTAAGGTAATGAGTGATTTGTAATTATAATTGATATGGGCTTTAGAGGTATGTGGGGATTTGTTAGGGTTTGTGATGATTTTGTTGATTGTTGCAATTGTGATGAATCTATATTGAAATTGATGAAAATACCATATTGATTTGCCATGAGTTTGTGTATATAGTGCTTGTAATGTTGTGTGGTTGTTCTATGATGATTCTATGTTGAAAATATGAAAATATGGATTGTATTGGTATAAAATTGCAAAAGGAGTTGTGTGTCACTGGGCGATGGAGACCAGACAAGATAGGTGGTGTCATCTCTCACACGTTATTGGGTGAGCCTCAGGCGAGCAGACTGCGTCGTCGGGCGATCACCAGGTGATGGACAATAATAGGATTTTTAAAGTACCATAACTTGAGTTTTAAAACTCTGTTTATGGTGTTGTTCGAAGCGTTGGATAGCTAACGAATAAAATGAACAAGAAGGGGTATAATTGTAGTATATAGGTTAAGATAAACTTATATCCTTAAGAGGTATACTACAATGATGCATGTTGCTATAAGGAATTGTATTTGATAAGATGATAATCCGTTGTGACTATGAAGTGTTGAATGATGTTGATGTTAATATGTTGATGTGTAATTATGCCATGTGAATATTTTTGATAAATCGGTGAATGGTGATGCACTTGACTAAATGTGGTCGTGAATAATTATGTTGATTGTGCATCATGCATCCATAGCATTGTTAGGACGAAAGTCCAATGTTGACTTAGGACGTAAGTCTAGTGTTGTCGAGGATGTCTATCCAGTGTTGGCCTCAATCCCATTGTGTGGATCAAGTGTGTTTGATGTTTTGCTCTGGTTCCAAGAGGGAATCGATCATATGGTGGGGATCTTTGGATGGTGATGAGTCTAGTACTCATAATGAATTGGTATCGCATGCATGAGTTTATGTTATTGCACTACATTTTATGTGGCATTGCATAATTCTTGCTTAGATTATGTTGTTTACATTTTTGTGATAATTAACGATTTGTTGATGATGATTGTTGATTTTGATGCCATGATGTTTTTTTTTTTGAACTACTATGTCTATTCCTTATATATTTTATAATAAATGTGATTACTCCCCCTTTCTGTTTGAATGTTGCCTCCACGTGGGTAACGCGCAGGTGATTAAGAGTAGTTCGTATGGGCTTAGAAGATAGCTCGGTGTGCTGTTTTCGTTATGTTGATTTTATACGGTCTTGCTCTGATATGTAACATCGTGGTCGGGAATGTTTGTTTTCAAACTTTCTGTTCTTTTTATTATTATGAGATCTTGAACTACCTTCCATGGTATTTAAGTAATTTTGAATTATGAACCATGAATAATGAAGTTTCTATGATGCGTTTAATAAAGATGTTTTGAACTATGAATTCCACTGCGAGTAGTTGAAATATTATGGTTGTTATTAATGTATTAATTTTCATAAATAATATTGAAATTTCGTGTTATAAAGTAAGACATGCATGTATGATGTTTTATGAAACATGTGACGCCCTTTTGGTGAGATACTCTGATTATTTAATTATATTATTTGTGAGTTTTTAGAAGGGTGTTACAAGGAGAGAGAGGGATGAGAATGTGGGATGAGTATCCCGTGCTTGCCATCCTAAGGGACGTGCCCCCATTCCACGGGCAGAGCGTGAATTAGCTATTGTAACGGGGATAGAGTAAACTAGTTGTTTCAACAGGAAGAGGGGGACACGGTCACCAGAGTAGGATATGCGAGATCAAATAGTCATGTGTCCTCAAGAGAGGGGCACACAGGAGGTGTGTGTCCTACTAGTTGTAATGGATTGGACCAACACTTTTGGGCCTTGCTCAACAGTGGGTCAGCCACAGACAGAGACATCATTGAGGGCATGAGTGGTGTTGTCTGTAATGCCCGTTAATTTAATTAATTATTTAATTAAATATTTTAGAATCATCCGTTGAAGTTATGGGATTTTGGGAATTGTTAGCATAATTTTCTAGATTATTAATAGTTAATTAATTAGTTGATTAATAATAGTAAGAATACTAGAATTAGTAGAATAATAGAATAATTATGTTGGGCCTATTTTTAATGGTTAGAATTATAGATATGGGGGATGTTGTTAATCTCATTAAGAATAATAATATTGTGAGGTTCTATTTAAATAAAGAATAGGGTTAATTGAGAAGTTGTTGAAAAATTGACCGTGAGAAGTTGCAGAGAAGAGGAATAAGGAGACGAAGCAAAGCAAGATTCCAACCGAAGAGTTTTAGAGAAACCTTCAATCCAAGGTAAGGATGGGGTTATGACCTTATAATGGGACTTATGATGAATATTGTGTAGGGATTTGGTCATGGGTATAGTTGTTATGCGTTGATTTTTTGGTCATGTTCTTGAAAGTTGTATGTTTTCATGTTGTGGTCGTTTAAGAATTTTTTGCATAACTATCTTGTGCAATTGATGAATTTTTTAGTAGGAGATATAGTTGCTCCGTTGCAATGTTATTCCATGTTGTTGGTCGGAAAATTAATAATCGAAGAGAATACTGTAAGGTTGGGTTAACTTTTGTCACATACTGGATGAAATCTGTGCAAAAATGTGAAGACACGTCGTGCTGAGGAGCACAAGTATTTGCGTTGAGCGATATAAGGCTACAAGATATGCCGAGGAGCACAGGTGCTAGGTGTCGAGCGGCACAAGGCTTCAAGGTGAGATGAGGGGAATAGGTAGTTGTGTCGAGGGGCACAAGGCTACACGATGTGCCGAGAAGTATGGTGTGTCGGCCGGTATAGAGGCATGAGGGGAAGGTACCGAGCGACATGGCCACTGTGTCGAGGGATACACGTCATTATTAATGTCCCTTTTATTATTCCCATGCACATTAAAGGGCACATGTTCCTTTCTTGTTCATTAGCCCTCTTGTGCAGGCTAATTAGTGATTCAATTTAGTTTAATAATCTCAGTATAATAATTAGAATTCTTAAGGTATTCTATCTCCAAATGATTAATAAATTCTAGTAAATATAAGTTAGTAGTAAGAGAGATAATGTAATTAATAATTGACTAGCAGTAAACTGTATGAACTTGGAGATAGCAGTACAGAACCAACAACATTAGTATTTTAACAGAAAACTACTTAGCCAGATATAGTCGAATTGCCCGAATAAATATGCAGGACGTCATAGTATATTTTGGTTAATACGATGCATTGTATACTTTGCTGTAATTTGAGAATTTGCAGGTGATGATGAATTTTGTTGAGATGCCTCTAATTATTGGCAGATATTAAGTTATATGCTTATGAACAATGTCGAATTGTGTTGAGTTGTTGTTGAATTATTGTTGTTGTTACTACATTCATATTGTTGTCACATACATAGAATGTCAAGTTGGAGCTGATGCTCGGTAAGTTGGCCTAGATTGACAAATTAAGTTGAAGGCTTATGCCTTGTTGATACCTCTATTAATTGGCAGATTTCTAAGTTGGGAGTTTTACTTTATTGGTACCACACGCATGTGCATTGTAATGAGTCTCATTCTGTGTTACATATTTAACATGTTGTGTTGTTGACTTGTGATGATTGATGTTGGTTGGAAGTTGTGAAGTGGTGATTTTATATAATCTGATATAATAAATTGTTTATCATACACTAAATTATATGGTTCGATATCTAACCTCTTCTGTTTGAATTTTTTCCTCTATTGGTAACGTGCATGTAATCAAGAAGGATAGTTTTTACCTCTATTAGTTCGAGTCGGTGTTGTCACCCTGGTACGTAGCACTCAGGGGGATGAACGCATGTGTTTATTTATTGTTGGTTTTCATTATGTTGCTGAATTTTTAAGTTATTTTCATTAAATAATTGTTGTCTTAAAGTCGTTTTAAGTTGGACAAGACGTTATGGTGTTTTCAGTTGAATTTGTGAATCCACTGCGTAGCAACAAAAGTTCTTTTATTTTTAAAGACTAAACAGGTCATTATCGGTTCATCCGAATTTTATGTGTTATGTATCTGAACTATAGGCGATTGAATGTCATTGTTTCTATGTTGAAAGTGTAGTGTTCTATTTGTTTGTTGGAAATTTTGTAACACTGATTTTATATAACTTGTTGGGTAGAAATGGGGTGTTACATTAGTGGTATCAGAGAAGGTCGGTTCGTCCGACCAAGTTGTTGAGTCGTAGTTCTATCTAACAATCGAGTATTGTTAACTTGAGTTCTACTTGTTTTTTAGGTTGTACTGATAAGTTTAGATGGCTGGAAGGAATAACGTTGCACTTGCTGCTGCTTTGGAAGCAATGGCACATGTATGGAGAATCAGCTGAAAGAGGGTATGTATGATCCTGATGGAGCATTGGATTGGTTGAAAGAGATTGTGATAATATTTTGTGTGATGGACTGCACTCCAGCACAGAAGGTTCTATATGGTACCCATATGCTAGTAGTCGAGGCTGATGACTGGTGGCTAGAGACTTGTCAGAAATTGGAGGTTGCGGATGAAAATATCACTTGGATTGTGTTCCGTAGGCAATTTCTGAGGAAGTATTTCCCTAAACACGTTCGTGGTAAGAAGGAAATAGAGTTTCTTGAGCTGAAGCAAGGGAGTATGTCGGTTACTGAATATGCTGCAAATTTTGTTGAGTTGGCTAAGTTTTACCCACACTACAGCGAGGCAAATGCTGAGTTTTCAAAGTGCATCAAGTTTGAGAACGGGTTGCGCCCAGAGATCAAGAAGGAAGTTGGATACCAGAAGAATCGTGTCTTTGTCGATTTGATTGATAGTTGTAGGATCTATGAAGAAGATAATAATGCTCACTATAAGATTATCAATGGGAATAGGGGTAAGCACCAACAGAACCATGGTAAGCCTTACGATGCCCCAGCTGGTAAAGGTAAGCAGAAAGTTGCTCAGGGTCAGAGAACTAGTGGAAGAGATGCTCTGGCTAGTGTGGTTTGTTTCAAATATGGAAAACCTGGTCATAAGAGCAATGTGTGTACTGCTGAGGTGAAGAGGTCTTTCTATTGTGGTAAGAATGGACATACTATATCTGAGTGCAAGCATAAAGAGATGGTTTTCTTCAATCATGGTGAAGAAGGAAACATTGGTAGTCAGTGTCAGAAACCAAAGAAGGTGCAAACCAATGGAAAAGGGTTCACGTTGGCTGGGACTCAGACAGCTAATGAGAACAGACTCATTAGAGGTATATGTTTCATTAATGGTACTCCTTTAATTACTATTCTTGATACCGGTGCTACTCATTGCTTTATTGTTGCTAACTATGTTAAAAGCTTGGACCTTATGTTTTCTTCTATGAATGGAGAGTTGGTCAGAGATACTCCAGCCAAGGGATTAATGACTACTTCTTTTGTATGTTTAAAGTGCCTGTTGTCGATCTTCGACAGATACTTTGTCGTTGATTTAGTTTGTTTGCCTTTAAGTGGGTTATATGTGATCTTAGGTATGAACTGGTTAGAGCATAACTATGTTCATATTAACTATTATAACAAGTCTGTGAGTTTTTTTACTCCTGAAGAAGATGAAGATGGTATGTTATCAGCTAAACATTTGCAGCAGTTGATGCAAGATGAGGCTCTGACGTTCTCATTGATGGCATCGCTATCTGTCAAGAATCAAGCTGTAATTGAGGAATTTCAAGTGGTGCATAAATTTCCTGAAGTTTTCCCTGATGAAATTCCTGATGTACCGCCAGAGAGAGAAGTCGAATTTCCTATTGATATTGTACCTGGTACCAGACCTATTTCTATGGCACCATACAGGATGTATGCATCTGAGTTGTCAGAATTAAATAAGCAATTAAAAGATTTACTTGAAAAGAAATTTGTAAGACCAAGTGTATCATCGTGGGGAGCTCCAGTGTTAGTAGTAAAGAAGAAAGATGGAAGTATGAGACTTTGTGTTGATTATAGACAATTGAGTAAAGTGACGATTAAGAACAAGTATCTGCTTTCGATAATAGACGAGTTGATGGATAAATTGGTGGGTGCTCGAGTGTTTAGTAAGATTGATTTGAGGCTGGGTTATCATCAGATTAAAGTGAAGGATGAAGATATCCAGAAGACGGCTTTCAGAACGTGTTATGGACATTATGAATATTCAATGATGCCTTTCAGTGTTACTAACGCGTCAGGAGTATTCATGGAGTACATGAACTGTATCTTTAATACTTATTTGGATCGGTTTGTAGTGGTGTTCATTGATGACATTTTGGAATTTTTTTTTTGAATGACCAGGTATTAAAAAAATTTTCGCAAATAACCATGTTTCAGATGACTCCCCAGAGGAGGAGCCATCTCACTTGGCGCCTCCACCAAGATTTTTTCCCTAGGCGCCATCTCACTTGGAGCCTCCTCTCTCTTTTAGCCAAGTGAGATGGCGCATGCACTTTAAAAGTGAGAGGAGGCGCCATCTCACTTGGCTCTTAGGGAAAAATGTTGTTTTTATAAATAATTTGTCTGTTTCTCCGTCATTTCTCACACTTTCTCGCACTGTTTTATTATTTTTTACTCTGTTATTTGCGTTATGACATCACCCATGATTTTTACCAGAGATGGTTACGTTATCTTATCCGCCATGAAACCTGCAATGAAAATGAAATTCGAGCACATTCACTCCATGGAGCGTCTGAAGTGGGAGTTAATGCGATGGCTAGATGGAGACATTGTGGAGGGGGGGGGGGGGGGGGGGGGGAATTCGAAGGATCCAGCAAAGACGAACAACAACCTCACATGCGACAGGAAGACCTAATGTATGGTTGGAGGAAGTCAAAATACACAGCGACGTAATGTTGATGATGCATGGGTCAGATGAAATTGTTTTAATAGTTGTAATTTCGTAGACGGAATATCGTGTTTTTTTCTTTTACGCGTAATGTTTATTGTAGCAAATATTGTTAACGAAAAACCCTAATGTTTACAACATAATTAAGGAAAGATTTTATGTAATACAATTTTTATGTGGTCGAGGCAGACGCCCGATTCGGACAATTTTTACGATTGTGTCTGGCCTGACGACATAAACCATACTTTCTTTCTAGCTTGTCAAGGGAGTCCATTTCGGTTGTGATGCGCTTACTTTTGGGACGACCCTTCTTGTTCCTTCGCATTTGGTCATTGTGCCACACTATTTCGCCGTCGTATGCAGGCCAATAATCTGGTTTTGCTACCAAAGGAAAGTTGTTGTTGTAAACATTGAGCAAAGTTTCAGATTTGTAAATGTGTGACAGAAGTTGTAGCGCCTCTTGATGGGTATAAGCACAAACGGCAATGACATGAGAGCAAGGCATACGAAAGGCTTGAAACTTGCCACAATTGCACCAACGAGAAGGTAGTACAACCCTATATTCTTGTCTTGGCAGACCCTCGTTGTGGTCGATTGTCTCTTTCACAATGAAGTTGTGGCTATGTCGGTCAAACCGTATAACCATATGAGTGTTGGCTTTGGCACTTCCTGCCTCAATGTACTTCATGCAGCTTTCACTCCATAGTTGTCTAGATTGCAACATCGCATTCCACATTTCACCTCTTTTGGCAAACAACGAAGCCATCCTAAAATACGTAGATTTTACCAAAGCAATGATCGGGAGGTTTCGTATACCTTTGAATACCCCATTCATCGATTCAATTATATTTGTTGTCATGTGCCCCCATCTTTGGCCATTGTCGTATGACATAGTCCATTTTTCCACCAGAATATTGTCGATCCACCTACCGGCTTCCAGATTTGACAAACGGATCTCGTTGCGGTAATATTTGAACGTGGGTTGTGTCAATGCATATCCCGTATTCATAACCTCTTTCCTTAGTGTTTTGTCCTTGATCTCCCTCGTGAAATTTTGGACGATATGTCTAATGAAATAGACATGCGTAGAAGGAGGGTCATACCAACTGTTTGCAGGATTATTGTAGGCACTTTCAATGGATGCATGTCTGTCCGAGATCAAACAGAGATCTGGTTGAGGAGCCACGTGTGTTCGCAGGTTTTTCAGAAAAAATATCCAAGAACCATCGGTCTCCCCCTCGACTAGGGCAAAGGCAATTGGGAAAATGTTGTGGTTGTCATCTTGTGCAACTGCCATCAGTAGCGTGCCTTTGCATTTCCCATACAACCAAGTCCCATCAATTTGTATAATTGGTTTTGTTGTACCCCAAAATTTTCCCTCTCATGTTTCCCAAAGTCTTCCCCCTGCATGGTTGATCACAAACTCTTGCCTAAGGAAAAGGAAAATTTTTGAGTGGTGCTTCAAGGACATTTCGATTTGCATTCTGAAAGACCCTTCGATTGGTGTTCTGAAGGAGCCTTTCGATTGGCATTCTGGACAAGCCTTTCGATTGGCATTCTGGACAAGCCTTTCAATTGACATTTTATCAAGCTCTTTCGATTGGCATTCTGGACAAGCCTTTCGATTGGCATTTTGTCAAGCTCTTTTGATTGGCATTCTGGACAAGCGCTTCGATTTGCATTCTGAAAGATCCTTCGATTGGTGTTCTGAAGGAGCCTTTCGATTGACATTATGGATAAGTAATTCGATTGGCATTATAACAGTGTCCTTCGATTGGAATTCCAAAAAGGTCCATTCGAAGAAGCATTCAAAGGCCCATTCGAAGAAGCTTTGGGAAGCATTCGAAAGAGGCCATCAGCCCATTCGAAAGAGAGCATTCGAAGGAGGCCATCAGCTCATTCGAAAGGGAGCATTCGAAGGTCAGTTACATGTCATTCAAAATTCAAACAGGGACAGGATCCCATGTGTTTAGCCAACGTTACAAACTCTCATTCATGGCTTTCAAACACATAATTAACGTTACAAATCCTCCTTCATGGCTGTCAAACACATAATAAAAGTCATTTAAAACTTTGTCTTCCTGTCCCCTCCACCCCCTCTATATAAAGAGATCACAATTGTTGTAAAAGGACACAAAAATATATAGAAAAATAGAGAACTTGGGGAGACGCTGCCCAGAATTTTACAAGCCAAAGCTGCCACCCATCGAACACTTCCACCCTCAGAACTACAGATCGAAGCACCTTTGTTTGGTAAAAAAATTTAATCTCAAACTCATTTTTAAATTCGTTTCGGTTGCATATTCATGTTATTATTGTTGTTTGTGAATGATTTAATGTGCTACATATAAGCTACAGCGCAGAGATGAGATTGTGCCATTGCTTGGGCATAATCTGAGTTTCTCCTTTAAATCCCAGGATAACACAAACCCAGATTCAGCAGGTGCGAATAAGGGGGGAGATTCGAACCAGGGGGTAAAATCCCCCCTGGACCTTTAACATGTGGTTTGTTTCTTGTAGGAAATACATTCTCAGATTCCTGTTCAGAGTTTCGAAGCTCAGCAGTTTAGCTTCGAACTGGACCCAGGACTTCCAGTTCGAAGGATGACATGTCCAGATCGAATACCCTCAGAGTACATCCCCTCATGCACCTTCGATCCAGCTTCTTCACTGGGTCGAAAGACAGCCTGCACCTCTTTCGACCCAGGCCTCCAGAATTATATTTTTTTCTTGATTTGCTGCCTGGCCCATTTGTACTTTGTTTACTTTGTTTTTGTTTATTTCTTTTCATAAAAATAAATAACTTAGAATTAGGATTTAATTTAGTTAATTATTTTAACTTATTTTCTCCAATTTTAAAATCAGTAGACTTAGGATTTATTTAAATTCAATCCTTTTCATAAACAAAAATACAAAAAATATTAGGTTTGTTTTAGAGTAAATTTTAATCAGTATTTTTAATTAATTAAATTTGACTTAATTGAACATTTAGCATTTTCCCAATAAATAAAATAAAACAACAAAAAGATTTTATTCTTGGAATTTTTAGAGTTTATTTTCACGCGCGTTTATTTTATTGTAACTGCTTACTGGGATGTAATAGCTTAAACTAAGACCTTTTTTTTTACTGCTTTTATTTCCCCAATTTTTGGACATTTAAATAATCCCCCTCCCCGAAGCCTTGTAATAGCGTAGGATTTACAATTTCCGCACTTTAAATTCCTGCACATATATTGACTGTTTAGATGTATGCTAACTAGGCTATGCATGACAAGATTAAACTCCTAACTTAAAATGAACAGTAGCTCACCATGACATGCAAAGATAATATAACTAAAAATTGACACACTTGCACATGCCACTCCTAGGGTATACTTCACTTGGTTGCCTCGAACGTGGTCATTAAGTATAGGATGTTTTAGAGGTCTTTCTTTTGTCCCAAGATCATAAGTTGCCTCGAAATGGTTGCCTCGATAAAAATGATCTAAGACATTAGGATTACCACTAAAGTGTCCTAACGTTGCTTTAGTGACCACACGTCCCTAAAATCGAATTGACCCAAAAAAAACACCAACGACGGTGCTACCTACTCTTCAATAGTGGGATAGCACTGTCTAAAGGACATTTGCGCAGTTTAGTTCCTTTTTGAGTAGGTAGAGGTTCTTAAGTACTTTCTCTCTTTTAAAATAAAACAAAAACTTTTCGCACTTACACTTTCTTCAAAAAAACGAAACTCTTTTCAAAACCCGCAATCACAAAGAAAAGCAAACCTTTTGAAAACATAGTGAGCAAGTACCTAAGAACCCGTGGATAACCACGGATAGAAAGGGTGCTAACACCTTCCCTTTCTATAATCTACCTCCCAAACCCGAGAAAAATCTCGAAAAGGAATTTTTTTGTGCTTTTGTCCTTTCCTTGTTGGATAAAATAAAAGACGGTGGCGACTCTTGCTTACCGCGACACTTTGCAAAAACAAACGCAAACGCGAACCAGCATTAAAAAACAGTCAGTTCTCATTCTCACCGATCACAGAACTGGAGACTCTGCTGGGGAGATTATAAGTGAGGTGTACCTTAGGATTAGATCACTTGTGTTTTCAATTATATGCTTTGTATGCTTTTAATTTTGTGGGCTTGTATTGGAGTTCTATAGATCCTAACCCGTATCTGGGGGTACCCTTTTTTAGGTAAGTAGCAATAAACTGTGAGGGATCTGTCCGGCATAGACCGACACGGATGAAGCAGTAGCTATGTTGGTGTGGCGCCTTGGTCTGTACCGATATCCCTTGTGTTGAAACGAGGAGAATATGGGTCTTCTGAGGAGTCATTAAGCACCAATTGACCTTAGAACCTTAAATTGACCAACTTGGCCATAGAACAGTAGCAGTATGCTACACTCATTGAGGCTAAACTCTTGCGATGGTTCCGGCTGCAAGAAAAGGTTGTTAAGCTGGAATTATGACCGATTGAGGGTAGTCAGTGATATTGAGATCCTCTAGAACCCGGTTACTATTTTTTAGGACAGGTCTTAACCAACTGAAACTGAAAGAGGGTAGTACCTGAACTTCATGCCAGCCTGAAATCTAAGGGCTCTTTTGTGTGGCTTGTATGCCTTTACCATGTTTTCCTTTTGTGAATATTTGCGGTATGCCTTTACCATGACATCATAACATCATAACATTGCATACATCTTGCATAAGGGCTAACCTATTTCAAAGACAAGAGGGTTTCATCTTTGCTCTGTTTTGTAGGACATCATGATGCCTATGCGTAGGAATACTATCCGGATCCACTTTGTTCAAGTACCTACTCTACTTAAAGAGTTGGTTGTCAGGATTCCAAACACTACTTCCTTCATCAAGAGGCATGGTTCTCTTCTCAGTTTAGTCACCTCAAAGTTGGACGAACAAATGATGAGCGTCTTGGTCCAGTTTTATGATCCGCTATATCATTGCTTCACCTTTCAAGACTTCCAGTTGGTTCCTACCCTGGAAGAGTTCTCTGAGTTGCTTGGTATCTCTGTTTTGGAGCGGACTCCATTTACTGGTTGGGAAAAGACTCTCAAGCCTGAAGAGATTGCTGCAGCCCTTCACTTGACCAAAGAGGAGGTAATGGCCAACTGGGAGACTAGAAGTGGAGCTAAGGGTTTTTTGGCTAAGTTTCTGGTTGACAAAGCTAATTGTTTCTGGAATGACTTAGACTTCAAAGCGTGTGAGGACATTCTGGCTCTCTTGATCTATGGTCTGGTATTGTTTCCAAATCGTGACACTTTTGTTAATGTTAATTCCATAAAGATCTTCATCTCTCGGAACCTCGTACCCACTCTCTTGGGTGATATCCTTCATCAGCTATATACTCGTACTACCCGAAAGCGGGGAACTTTGATGGGTTGTGCTCCTTTATTGTTGAGGTGGTTTATTTCGCACCTCCCTAAATCTGTGCTGAAGAACGAAGAAGGAATGGGCTGGGCTTATAGGGTAATGTCTCTTACTAATAATGACATTATCTGGACTCTCAAAGGCTTGGATGAGGTGACTGTCATTGATCGTTGTGGAGAGTATCCTAATGCTCCATTGATCGGAACCCATGGAGGAATTTCTTATAACCCATGTTTAGCTCTCTGTCAGTTTGGAAGAGCCAGAAGAGAAGGGCCTCATGAGATGTTGATACCTCATATCATCTTTGATTTTCAGGGAGATAGCGACGAGCTGCATCGTAGATTCATCAGGGCTTGGGATAGATTTCACAAATCTGACCCACATGAGTTGGGACCAAAGACTTCTCTGCCAATGGAGCCATACCTCAGATGGGTCCGCATCCGTGCCCAGAAGTTGGGTATGCCTTACGAAGCTGTCAGGCCTATTACTCTTGAAGTTGCTGATAAAGACGGGGTTGTTCCAACTATTTTCCATCGTCATATACCCACTGATATTGGCACACTGAAGAGGTCTTGGACGCAACTGCGGGAAGAACGGGATTCTTATCGGGAGAGGTTCAATGAACAAGAACAGAAGATCCAGAAGCTGACTAAGCAACTGGAGAACGAGCGGATCCTGAATGATTATATCCGCACTGAGAAGAAGAGGCCATGAGAGCATTGATGGACCTTGGATGATTTCTTTTACAGTTTCTATTTACTTTTCAGTATTTCCATTCTTGTAATGCCTAAGGGCAATTTGTTGAACAATTTAAATTCTGAAGTTAAATCTAATAAAGTGTGTTCCATTTCTTGTTTACAAATTTGAATCCCGATTGTCTTTGAAATCATAAATCATGCGCATTTCATATCATGCACTTCATAAACAGGTACCCTTTTACAGGTCTCTTATCTTCTTCGCTGTTTATTTCAGCAATAATCATGTCTGCTGAACCTTCCACTGAGCAAGCTATCAAGGCCCTCCAGGCCCAGAATACCCAATTCCAAGAGTTGGTCATGAACCTAGCTAAGGGTCAGCAGGACTTGAAGACCCTGATTTTGAAAGAGAGGAAGAAGAAGAAGAATAGGACCATCTTGTTCAACACCGGACGCAGGTTTGGAAATGGGCTGCAGAATGAAATTGATCTGGCCACCCCGTCTGGAGAGAAAGACAATCCACAAGAAAGGAGGGCTCCTAGCCCTATGGTCTCCGACAACGAGACGGACTATGATGAAGAACAGTATCCTCCTGCTGAGGATAAGTACAAACAGCTGGAAGACCGTTTGAACGCTATGGAAGTACAGAAGGTGCCCGGTCTGGACTTCGAAGATTTGGGTTTATCATCTGGGGTGGTGATTCCCCATAAGTTTAAGGTGCCTGCCTTTGCCAAGTATGACGGAGCTTCCTGTCCAAAACTGCACCTTCGGTCATATGTGAGGAAGATCTAACCTTACACTGCTGATAAGAACTTGTGGATCCATTTCTTTCAATACAGCCTTTCAGGGACTCAGCTTGAGTGGTTCTATCAGTTGGACGGAGCCAGTATCCGCAGCTAGGAGGATTTGGCTGCTACATTCTATAGGCAGTATCAATATAACTCCAACCTCGCTCCTACGCGTACCCAACTCTATGGTATGTCAATAGGGATGGGTGAAGGATTTAAAGAATATGCTCAAAAATGGAGAGACCTGGCCGGAAGGGTGCATCCACCTTTGGCTGATCGTGAACTGGTTGATATGTTTCTGGGGACCCTGTCTGGTCCGTTCTTTAATCATCTGATTGGAAACTCCTCGGCTGGATTTACATACCTCATCTTAACTGGTGAGAGGATTGAAGCGGGTATTAAAGCTGGGAAGATACAGAAGGGTGCCTCATCGAGCACCGAGAAGGAACCATTCAAGAAAGAGTCCAGTGTTGTCTACAGTTCAAGAAGACAGAGTAGACCTGAACACCGCCAAGCTGTCAATGCGGTTGTTATTTCAAAACCTGCTGGTACTCCTCAGCATCACAACCAACAAAGGGAAGAGAGACCTTGAAGGAAATTCACTCGTCTCGGCATGACTTTGTCCCAGATATTGCCACAGTTGCTGAGTACCAATCTGGTGACTCTAAGAGAAGCTCCAAAGAATCAAAATACTACATCGCCGAAGTATAACCCTAACGCCCGTGGTGCTTATCACTCCGGTAGCCGGGGGCATAATACAGATGATTATTGGAGTCTGAAAAACAAGGTGCAGGACTTAATTGATGCAAAGGAGATTGAGTTCGAGGCGCACGAGAGGCCTAATGTTGTGACTACTCCCATGCCCAAGCATGGAGTGAATGTTGTAGAGGAAGACTTGTTCGTAGTTTCTGTGGATGATGTTGTTACTCCTCTGATGACTATCAAGAAGAAACTGTTGCTAGCCAGTTTATTTCCGGGCTGTGGTGAAGGTTGCCCTATGTGTTCTGCTTTACCTGCTGGTTGCCCATCTCTGAAGTCAGGTGTCCAGAACCTAATGGATAGTAAAGAGATTCTTTTTGAGAAGACTGTTGTTCCACCCGTTCATTCTGAATAAGTTTCAATCATTACCATTTTCGACAATTCTTCCAAGGCTCCCTCGAGGACGCCTGTTAGGATTACATCTGTTCCGAAGACTGCACCTATAATCATCACTGTTCCGGGGCCCATCCCCTATATGTCTGACAAAGTTGTCCCTTGGCACTATGGGGAAGATGTTTATGTTCTTGGAGTTAAGCAAGAGTTCAGTGCTGATATCGACGTCAGCAACGTTACAGGACCTGCTAAAGTCACCCGCAGCGGTAGACTTTTCTCACCTGATATTGCTCCACCAGTTGTCCGAAGACCCGTTGTCATTAAGCCTGCAAGCGTGCCTGCTGCCATTCCTGATCAAATCCCTGTTCCTACCCCTGTCGCCGAGTCATCTAACGCTCGGGGCAAAGGGATCACCACTAATATGCCTGCCCAGACGGAGGCGCCAAAGACAATCAATGTTGAAGCTTCCAAACAGGAGATGGAAGAGATTCTGAAGATTATTAAGAAGAGTGATTATAATGTAGTTGAGCAACTGGGGCAAACCCCATCCAAGATTTCTATGTTATCACTGCTGTTGTGTTCAGAAGCCCACGCCAAGGCTCTAATTACCTTCCTGAAGACGGTCCACGTGCCACAAGAAACATCAGTTGATCAATTTACCGATTGTGTGGCCAATTTAACTGCTGATAATGGTTTGGGTTTCTCCGACGCTGATCTAACTGCTAAAGGGAAGAACCATAATGACGCCCTGCATGTCTCCATTGAATGCAGGGTGTTGTACCCCAAAATTTGCCCTCCCATATTTCTCAAAACATTTCAAGAAAATTCACAAGTCCAACCCGGCGCGTTATATTCAGGTGTTCTTTCGCCAAGATATCTCTGATAACATATTCTCAAATTCAGGTTCGGCTCAAGAGTCAATTCTTTAAAGAAGGTATCCGAATGTGTGAGTTTTCTTGAAGAAATATAGTGAAAAAGTGTGCTGAAAGTGCAGTTTTTACGCGCTAAAAAATTCATAACTTGAAGATCGTGACTCGTTTTGAACCCGTTCCGGTGGCCAAAATTCCGTCTTGATATTATCTACGTTTTCATCTCTCACGGCTGGAAGCAAATTTCGATCAGAAGGTCTTCAAAAATGTGGATTTATCAAGTATTTTCGTGCAGAAAATTTGTGACAGAAGTTTATTTGCGTCATGTTCAAAAAATCATAACTTGGTCGATTTTCATCGTATCGAGCTGGTTCTGGCGCCAAAATTTCACAAATTGAGTTGGCTACATTTTCACAGAAGGTATTGAGTTCAAAAAGTATTCAAAAGGCCTTCGTTTTTTGCTCAGAGTGCGTGACATGCTGAAAATCCTGAATGCTGAATATTATTTCATCTGGGCCGAAACTTCGAAAATTCATAACTCGGTCAATTTTTATCGGATTGGGCTCATATTTTTACACAAGGTCCCTGACTCATAGATCTACAACTTTGCTTCAAAAGTCGAGACCAAATTATGCACTGATCAATACCAGTTTTTTATTGAAGAACGTGTCAGAGTCGACACTGGAGCCCAAAATAAGTTTGTCTGAGCTGAAACTTCAAAAATTCATAACTAATTCACCGTTTATCCGATTGAGCCGATTTTCGGACAGGAGTTAGTTATCGATGTCAGCTACATTTTGTTTTCACATTTCAACTTCAAAAAATGCACTTAAGTCCCTGCGATTTAGCCTGGAAAGTGACGAATTCAAGTGAATATTGGAGGCCCAATTGCACATTCAAAGCACATTTGCTTTACCCTAATTTCCATTATATAATCACCTTCTTTTCACACAAACCAGAGAAGAGGAGAAAAGAAGAGAGAAAAAAAAACCTTGCCACAACACTGTTAGAATATCAAACTCTTTCAAGAACCCTAAAACCTTGAAATCCTTATTACAAATCCCTCTCTCACTACAAACAAGCCATCAAAGTTACAAACCAACACCTCACTACTTCTTCAGTAAGGATAAGGCTGGCTTGATCTTCATGATCCTAATTTTTCAGTAAGGCATAAAAGCATTCAGGTCACTAATTTTCCAGTAAGGGTAAGATTGATTTGATCTCCATGATCAAAAGGGTATAATCATTCATACATGCCATATTGTGCCTAAACATTAAATTTCTTCATATATTGGCTTTATTTGCATTTTATGATTTTATTTAATTTGTTCGTGAGATTCAACACTGCAGATTTAGACAGGATCCCATGCAGGTTCATTAAGGAACGTTGAGGCCAAAAGCCAAATGGCCAAAAGCCAAAAGGCCAAAAGCCAAAAGCCAAAAGCCAAATGGCCAAAGTAGAAAAACTTATGCATGACACCAATACATGGCGAGACAGACATTCTGAGAAGATTAAGGAACGTTGAGGCCAGAACACAAATGGCCAACAACCAGAACACAAATGGTCAAACCACTCCATTTCACCTCCAAAAAGGGTCAGACACCCCCCATGGTTTGCATCATTTTTATTTTTTATTTGATTTTCCTTTTTCATTCTTTTAATTGTTTTAATTGTTTTCTTTAAATTCATGAATTAATTTTTATAATATAAAACCAGAAAATCAAAAACTAAGAATATGTTAATTAATTTACTTATTAAATATTTTTGTAAATAAATGTTAAATAATTAATTTAGTTAAATTAGGTTTTAAAACTTAAGTCTTTTTCTTAACAAATTAAAATATGTAGAAATTAGGGTTTTTAACTTTTCATCATCTTTTTAATAAATAATTTTTTCTTATTATTATTGTTATTAATTATTAAATATTTTTGTAAATAAACATGTACATTAAATATTTAGTAAATTAGGTTAAACTTTAACATTTTCATTAATAATTAAAAAAACTTAGAATTAGAGTTTCTTTTAATTTTAATTTTCTTTATTTCATAAATACAAAAAAACTAAAAAACATTTCTTTCCTCTTATTAAATAATTAATTAGCTTTTTAATTTCATTTAATTTCTTTAAAGGGTCCAACGCCCTCGAACGTTCTATTTTTATTTCTTTCGCACATTTATTTTCTTTCAAATATTATGTAATTGCTCAAGCCATGTAACTCGAACATTTTATATTTCCCGCATTTTATTTCTTTATTTTATGTCAAATCGGGTCCTGGTTTAATTTGGCGATGTGGACCCGCGCCTTTGTAATAGTTTAGGAACTTTATATTTCTCGCAATTTTTAACTATTAATAATGACATGCAAGAATGAATGATAAAATAAAAACAAACGCATAGATCACTTTGACAAAAGACAAAAATAAATGAAAACGACACACAAATCACACACCACCCCTAGGGTACGCCTCACTGTTGCCTTGCCTCGAAAGGTGATCGTCGAGTAGAGGATGTCTTAGTAAGTCCTCATGATCCGGGAACCTGGCATGAGGGTAGCTTCTAAGGTATCTTCCTATTGCTCTGGTGATCACCATGTCCCGAACCTCGAATTGACCCGAACACCTCCAACGGTGATGCTACCTACCTCTCAATGGTGGGATGGCATTACTTTAAAGGACATTTACACAGATGAATTCCTTAGGGTAGGTAGACAACTCTAAGATACTTGCTCTAATTTCAAAACAAATCAAAAATACTTTTCACACCGACACCTTTTCAAAAAGCTTTCGAAAGCAATTTTTCAAACACTCTTGAGGACCGATACAAGAGTCGAACTGGAATTTTCAAAGAAACTTTTTAAAACCCACAGTTGAAAAGCAAACAAACCATTTTTGAAAACACAATGAGCAAGTATCTAAGAGCCCATGGATAACCATGGATAGAAAGGGTGCTAACACCTTCCCTTTCTATAATCTACCTCCCGAACCGAGAGCAATCTCTATAAGGAATTTTTCTGTGCTTTTGTCCTTTCCATTTGGAGAAAATAAAAGACGGTGGCGACTCTTGCTTCCGTGACATTTCGCGAACCAGCGTTAAACAGTCAGTTCCAGATCCACCGATCACAGAACTGGCGACTCTGCTGGGGAATTTAACTTAAAGTGAGGTGTACCTTAGGGTTAGTTCATAACTGTGTTTTCAATTGCTTTCCTTGTTTGCTTTAAATTGTGGGACTGTCTTGGGAGTTCTATAGATCCTAACCCGGATCTGGGGATACCTTCTTAGAAAGTAGCAACAAGGCTGTGAGGGAACTGTGCGGGATATACCGACATGGTTGAAACAGTCTGCTACGTTGATGTGGCACTTTGGTGTGTACCGGTAACCCTTGAGTTCAGTCAAGGAGAGTACGGGGCCTCCGCGTGGTGTCGTGAAGCATCAACAGACCTTAGGAACCTTAATTGAACTATCTTGGCCTCTTTAGGGTAGTGAGATAACTGACTTTGGTGCAGTCCGAGGTTGGTTGATACTCGATACTGCACTCAATTGAGGGTTGCTTTCCTGGAATATTTCGGTCGCTAGTTCAGTGGCTAAATCGAAACGATGAACAATGAAAGCAATCCCGTGATATTGGGACTCTTAGAACCCGGTTACTTCTAATAGGACAGGATGAACCCACCAACTTCAAGAGGGTACTACCCAGACCCCATGCTGGCCTTAAACCCTAAGGGCTTGTCTTGCGTGCCTTGTGTGCCTTACATGTTTGTCTTTGTAAATATCTGTGGTGTGTTTAATCATAGCATCATGACATCATACCATTGCATACATCCTAACCCATTTCAAGGATCTCAAGGGCTTGTGATGCAGGTCATGATGAATCAAACATCTAGCAAGGGGCAAAGAGGATTTATTTTCCTCTAGCCAAAGTTGTCAAAGGCTATGACCCACTTGATATGGTGAGCTTTGACACTTGAAGAAGGTTCCCCTAACCAAGTTTGTTTGGAAATCAAAACCAGACATGATGACTTAAGTTAGAGGCTATGACCCACTGGATATGGTGAGCCTATGACCCTTGAAGAAGGATTCTCAACAACATGGAGTTCCTTCAATCAAGCCACCGGATTCAAATGCTAACAGTCTTCTTGTTTATCCCGCGAGGTCCTGGAAAACATTGCATGCATACATACACATCATAACAGGTATCCTTGTTGCAGGTCACTTACCTCTCTCGCTGTTTATTTCAGCAATGGCTTCCCAACAAGATAATCAGGACCTTCTTACTCAAGAAACTCGGTTCGGGGAAATCCTCCTGAATCTATCCAAGGGGCAGGAGGAGCTAGGGACACTTCTCATGGAGACTTTGGTCAGGAACAGCGCTGAGGACGAACGGCTGAAACACCTGCAAGCTGAGATGGATGCAATGAAAGCCCAAATGTTGGGGCAGGGGACTGCTATTCAAGGTTTAGCTCAAAGACAAGAAGAGCTCGGTGTTCTCATCAACCAACTGCTTCAGAGTAACCAACTGGGGCAAGCGTCTAAGGGTAAAGAGTCAGTCATCGTTCAGCCACCTTTGAAACAAGGAGGTAAGGGGAGAGTTCCTCAAAGGGCTCCAGTGTCACAAATTCAGCATCAACCTCACCGGCTTCAGCCAAACAAGTCCAGGAGGCAATTCACCCCGCTCAACATGTCGCTGTTTCAAGCTTTACAACGCCTGCTGAGATTGAATTTGATCACATTAAGGGCTCATCCCCAGAATCCCAACACAGCACATCCTACTTATGATCCCAATAAAAGGTGTGCCTACCACTCTGCCAGTCCTGGACATGATACAAATGAGTGTTGGGCTCTGAAGAACAAGATCCAGGACCTGATTGATGAAGGGGCATTGGAGTTCACCCAAGATGGTCAGGCTGAATTTTTCTATCATCCCTCCAAGACTCATTGTGATCGGTGGATCTGGAACTGACTGTTTAACGCTGGTTCGCGAAATTTCGCGGAAGCAAGAGTCGCCACCATCTTTTATTTTCTCCAAATGGAAAGGACAAAAGCACAGAAAAATTCCTTATAGAGATTGCTCTCGGTTCGGGAGGTAGATTATAGAAAGGGAAGGTGTTAGCACCCTTTCTATCCATGGTTATCCATGGGCTCTTAGATACTTGCTCATTTGTGTTTTCAAAAATGGTTTGTTTGCTTTTCAATGTGGGTTTTTTAAAAAAGTTCCTTTGAAAATTCCAGTTCGACTCTTGTATCGGTCCTCAAGAGTGTTTGAAAAATTGCTTTCGAAAGCTTTTTGAAAAATGTCGGTGTGAAAAGTATTTTTTTGATTTATTTTGAAATTAGAGCAAGTATCTAGAGTCGTCTACCTAACCTAAGGAATTCGTCTGTGTAAATGTCCTTAAAGTAGTGCCATCCTACCATTGAAGGGTAGGTAGCACCACCGTTGGAGGTGTTCGGGTCAATTCGAGGTTCGGGACATGGTGATCACCAGAGCAATGGGAAGACACCTTAGAAGCTACCCTCATGCCAGGTTCATGGACATGAGGACTTACTAAGACATCCTCTACTCGACGATCACCTTTCGAGGCAAGGCAACAGTCAGACGTACCCTAGGGGTGGTGTGTGATTTGTGTGTCATGTTCATTTATTTTGTCTTATTCATGTCAAGGTGATCTATGCGTTTGTTTTTATTTAGACATTCATTCTTGCATGCAATTATTAACAGTTAAAAAAGTTGCGGAAATTAAAGTTCCTAAATTATTACAAAGGCGCGGGTCCACATCGCCAAATTAAAATCCAGGACCCGATTTGACAAAAAATAAAGAACTAAAGTAAAGTGCGAGAAATTAAGTTTACAAAGCTTTGGGAGAGTTACATAAATATTTAAAAGAAGGAAATAAATAAAAATGCGCGAATAGGAATTAAAATTGGAAACGAGGGCGTTGGACCCTTTTTAATGAAATTAAATTAAATGATTAAACTAATGAAATTAAAGAGAAAAAAGAAATTTTTTTTTTTTTTTTGAGTTTTTGGTATTTATGTTTTTTATGTATTTTTATGAGAAAGATTAAATGAAATTAAAATATTAACCCTAATTCTAATTTTTTTTATTTATTAAGAAAAACATGTTAAAATTAAACCTAAAATTAATCTAATTATTTACATGCAATTTTGATTTATAAAAATAAATAATTAATTATTAGTGAAATTTATTTAAAAAAAATATTAATTAAATAAATATATTTTGATTTTTATGACTTTTCTGTTTTTTACTATTTTTTATATTTTATGAAAAGAAGTTAAATTAAAGGAATTAATTAAAAAAAGAAATAATTGAAATAAATAAAATAAGGAAAAGAAAGAAAATACAATACCTTGGGGGGTTTCTGTCCCCTTTTTGGAGGTGAATTGGAGTGGTTTGGCCATTTGTGTTCTGGCCTCATCATGCATAAGTTGTTCTACTTTGGCCATTTGGCTTTTGGCTTTTGGCCATTTGCGTTTTGGCCTCAACGTTCCTTAATCTTCTCAGGATGTCTGTCTCGCCATGTATTGGTGTCATGCATAAGTTTTTCTACTTTGGCCATTTGGCTTTTGGCCTCAACGTTCCTTAATGAATCTGCATGGTATCCTGTCTAAATCTGCAGTGTTGAATCTCATGAACATATTAAATAAAATCATAAAATGCAAATAAAGTCAATATATGAAGAAATTAAATGTTTAGGCACAATATGACATGTATGAATGATTATACCCTTTTGATCATGGAGATCAAATCAATCTTACCCTTACTGGAAAATTAGTGACCTGAATGCTTTTTATGTCTTACTGGAAAATTAGGATCATGGAAATCAAGCCAGCCTTATCCTTACTGAAGAAGTAATAAGATGTTGGTTTGTAACTGAGATGGCTTGTTTGTAGTGAGAGAGGGATTTGTAATAAGGATTTCAAGGTTTTAGGGTTCTTGAAAGAATTTGATATTCTAACAGTGTTGTGACAAGGTTTTTTCTCCCTTTTCCTCCTTTTTTCTCCTCTCTGGTTTGTGTGAAAAGAAGGTGATTATATAATGGAAATTAGGGTAAAGCAAATGGGCTTTGAATGTGCAATTGGGCCTCCAATATTCACTTGAATTCGTCACTTTCCAGGCTAAATCGCAGGGACTTAAGTGCATTTTTTAAAGTTGAAATGTGAAAACAAAATGTAGCTGACATCGATAACTAACTCCTGTCCGAAAATCGGCTCAATCGGATAAACGGTGAATTAGTTATGAATTTTTGAAGTTTCAGCTCAGACAAACTTATTTTGGGCTCCAGTGTCGACTCTGACATGTTCTTCAATAAAAAACTGGTATTGATCGGTGCATAATTTGGTCTCGACTTTTGAAGCAAAGTTGTAGATCTACGAGTCAGGGACTTTGTGTAAAAATATGAGCCCAATCCGATAAAAATTGACCGAGTTATGAATTTTCGAAGTTTCGGCCCAGATGAAATAATATTCAGCATTCAGGATTTTCGGCGTGTCACGTACTCTGAGCAAAAAATGAAGGCCTTTTGAATACCTTTTGAACTCAATACCTTCTGTGAAAATGTAGCCAACTCAATTTGTGAAATTTTGGCGCCAGAACCAGCTCGATACGATGAAAATCGACCAAGTTATGATTTTCTAAACAGGACGCAAATAAACTTCTGTCACAAATTTTCTGTATGAAAATACTTGATAAATCCGCATTTTTGAAGACCTTCTGATCGAAATTGGCTTCCAGCCGTGAGAGATGAAAACGTAGATAATGTCAAGTCGGAATTTTGGCCACCGGAACGGGTTCAAAACGAGTCACGATCTTCAAGTTATGAATTTTTTAGCGCGTAAAAACTGCACTTTCAGCACACTTTTTCACCATATTTCTTCAAGAAAACTCGCACATTCGAATACCTTCTTTAAAGAATTGACTCTTGAGCCGAACCTGAATTTGAGAATACATTATCAGAGATATCTTGGTGAAAGAACACCTGAATATGACGCGTCAGGTTGGACTTGTGAATTTTTCTTGAAATGTTTTGAGAAATATGGGAGGGCAAATTTTGGGGTACAACAGTTGCCCCTGTTCAATCTTCTTAGACCTGAGGATGTAGATTGGCTGTCGTGCCTTTTGTAATCTGAAGGTAGAAGATGATTGAACACTAGAGTGCCCAGAAATTTGCACTCACATAGTAGCAGTGATGGTGGGGAATGGGCTTATAGATGCCATTTGGAGATTGATGGATAGGACGATGGGCTTATAGATGCCATGCTAAGAGATGATGGAGGGTGGATGGGCTTATAAATGCCATCTGGATGTTGATCGCATAAGAGATTCCTTAGTGAGAACTTGCGTACCTGCAAAAGAAAGATGAGTACCTGACATGTTGCAGGAGCTGGTCTCCAGATGCTTTGTATAGATGTGTCCTGACTGGTTACAGGAGCTGGATCTGGAGCTTCAAACGGTGATGAATGAACCAGGGATGGTTACTACCTCAACAGGAACGGCGAGAGAACCTTGGATGATTACTACCTCAACAGGAACGCTGAGAGAATCTTGAACGACTTCAACCTCAACAGTAACGCTGAGAGAATCTGGGGACGATTACTACCTCCGCAGTATCGGAGAGAGAACCATAGGCGACTACAACCTCAATAGCAATCATTGAGAGAATCTTGGACGACTTCGACTTCAACAGTAACGCTGAGCGAATCTGGGGATGATTACTACCTCCGCAGTATCAGGGAGAGAACCATAGGCGACTACAACCTCAACAGCAATCATTGAGAGAATCTTGGATAACTTCAACCTCAACAGCAATCGTTGAGAGAATCTTGGGATGATTACTACCTCCGCAGTATCGGGGAGAGAACCATAGGCGACTACAACCTCAATAGCAATCATTGAGAGAATCTTGGATAACTTCAACTTCAACAGCAATCGTTGAGCGAATCTTGGGATGATTACTACCTCCGCAGGATCGGGGAGAGAACCATAGGCGACTACAACCTCAATAGCAATCATTGAGAGAATCTTGGATAACTTCAACTTCAACAGCAATCGTTGAAGGAATCTTGGGATAATTACTACCTCCGCAGGATCGGGGAGAGAACCATAGGCGACTACAACCTCAATAGCAATCATTGAGAGAATCTTGGATAACTTCAACTTCAACAGCAATCGTTGAGCGAATCTTGGGATGATTACTACCTCCGCAGGATCGGGGAGAGAACCATAGGCGACTACAACCTCAATAGCAATCATTGAGAGAATCTTGGATAACTTCAACTTCAACAGCAATCGTTGAGCGAATCTTGGGATGATTACTACCTCCGCAGGATCGGGGAGAGAACCATAGGCGACTACAACCTCAATAGCAATCATTGAGAGAATCTTGGATAACTTCAACTTCAACAGCAATCGTTGAGTGAATCTTGGGATGATTACTACCTCCGCAGAATCGGGGAGAGAACCATAGGCGACTACAACCTCAATAGCAATCATTGAGAGAATCTTGGATAACTTCTACTGAGTCTTTATCAGGAAAATCTGTTTGGGGTCGATTCAACTGGACTAGAGAAGGCCTTGGACTGGATAAGAAACAGAAAATCTTAGGGTCGATTAACTGAACCGATCTAGGTCTTGAAATGTCTTCAACTGGATAAGCAACAGGGAGATCTTAGGGTCGATCTGACTGAACTAGAGAAGGCCTTTGACTGGATAAGAAACAGAGAAATCTTTGGAGTCGATTTAACTGAACCGGTCAAGGTCTTGAATATAGCTGAGAACTTAGCTGAATTCTTCCTGAAAGGTAAGAGTCAGTCATATGCAATGCATGATATGGATCATGCAATGATGTTCTCAACATAAATGAGATTTGTAAAATGTGATGCGTATATGCATGCTGTAATGTATGGAAGTGCGATGTTTATGAATGTTTTTGTTGTCTAGGAAAGTAAATCCTTGACGGATGCCGGGAAGTCACTCCTGGGCTGACATTTGAAGAATAGATCTTTGCTTCCGCTGGGGATGATAGCTGCAAGAATACCGGTAGGAGAAGATAACTCCGTTGGGGAATAAACTTGGCGAATAGAATTACTCTGCGGGGAGAAAAGTACTTTAGCAATCTTGCTGGGAAGCAATACTCTGTGGGGGAGAGAGATACTTTGCTGAGTTGTTGAAAAACGACTTGCTGGGGGTATCATTGTTGTGTTGGAAGTAATAATAGACTTCGCTGGGGATAAGAAGACTTTGTCGAGAATGCTCTTTCCGTGGCTTTTTGGCTGAGGATAACCTAGTTATATCCTGGTAAGGAAATAACTCTTTGAATAAAGCCGGGAGACGCGTTCGTGTTCTGCGAGGGATAAGCTTCCAGAATCTACTGGGGATAAGCTTACTGCTTGGAGCGATGGATTCCAACCTTCTTGGGGAAACTGGATTAGACTCTCCTGGGGAAGTATTGAACTGTATTGGTTATGTTCTTCAACGGAACCTACCTTGATACCTTGGAGGACAGAACAATCAGATTGCTTAGACCACCCATTATTGCCCTTGTTTCTATGGGGGAGGCACCTGTGGGATGCTGATAATTGTTGAGGGTCAAACCTTCTTCAGGTAGGCAGGTGACAAGATGACAGGACATAGTCGTACGCTTTGATCCCTAACTTTTGTCTGGACCGCCCTTTCGGGTTTTCAGTCCACCGGGATACCCATTTTTGCCCAAGCCGCCTTTTCAGGTTTTCGACTTGCCGGGTGTACAGATTTTTTTCATTTCATCCCTTCATTTTGCCCGAACCCTTTTGGTTCGCCGGGAAGCCCTAATTTTTGCCTAGGTATGTCAACCTAGCGGGTCTTTGATTATACTTAGTATTTTTTCGACTATGTCCCCGTTCAGGGAATGTAGGGAGTTGCCCCTGTTAGAAGTGTTTTGTCATGCCACCAGAAGGTGTTTGCTCAGGCGAGATTCGTTATTAGAATGCCCCAAGTGACTCAGGCGGAGATTTGCCCCAGGCCGTCTGGCCTTTGAGAGATTCTCCGAATCTTGACTGAATTGCCCCAGATGATGGATAATAATCACGTCTGCCCCTTGATTGGGAGTGCTTTTGTTCACTAAGTATTCATCGTGCGAATTTTCCTGCTGGTCAAACAAAAAGTCATCTGCAAACAATGTTATATCAAAAATGCAAAGCTCGTGTCTGTCTTGAAGATTTTGAAAATGCATTCTTTTTTTCATAAAACAAGTGAATGTTTGTAAAACGTGATGTCAACTCCGTATTTACCGTCAGCCTTAAGGAGTCAGGATACCTTTCGTAACAGTATGCTTTCGAACTAACCCGTGCTTCAGCTAGGACTTTTAAGGGTTATAACGTGGCTTGGTTCACGGTTTAAGAAACAAAGGATAAAGGCTCAAATTTTATTTGTACCCACCCACTCTTCGTGATGTTCTCCAAACCTAAACTCAGTTGATCATACGTTAGACCTTGTTTGAGTCTTTGCTCTGATGTTCCAATGATGGTTCAGATATTGATGATTTATTCTGAATAGGCAGTCATTCCTTTTTTTGTTGAGGGTTTGTAAGACCTCTTTCTTGTCTGATTTTTGTTATCCCTTTCTTTTTTGCCTGAACTGTTTCCTTTTTTTGGAATTACAGTCAGCGGGATGCCCCAGTTTTGTAAGTCTCCTTCATGAGTTTTGACTTAATGGGTTTTTTATTTTTTTTTTAGATATAATGATTGCCTATCCTTATGATTGTTCGGAACCAACACTGTCTTTTGTTGTTTTGTAAGGACCTCTTTGGTGCCATTCGTTATGCACTTGGATCAACTGAGAGACTACCCTGCCCCAGGTTATGATTAAGGGTTTTAAATTTCAAAAAAAGAAAAACTCCTACTTCTTTGGCTCAGAGGGGTTAACGAGGGATTATCTTCCTTATAACTCCGGTGTTTAGGAATTGAAACAATGCCTGTACCTCATCAGCGGGGTCTGTTCAAAAGCATACTGTAAAGATCGTGGTATCGTTTTCGTCATCCTCCCTCAAGAGGCTTAGAATTATTGAGAGTTGATCATCAGAAAAAATATGAAAATAATTTGCATAGAGTGAATACGAATATATTGATTCAAAATAGACATAAGCGATGCATTAATGAAATAACAATGTTTAACATGAATAAATGTCTAAACAATCAAAGAACAACACAAGTTGAACATTCGAATGAACAAAAGTCTTTTCATCTCAGGGCTTGTCACTTCAAATGGTGAGCCTTGGAAGGATGGTAGAAAAATTCTGCCTGACCATCTTGTGTGAACTCTAGTGCTCCTTCATCAATCAGGTCCTGGATCTTGTTCCTCAGAGCCCAACACTCATTTGTATCATGTCCGGGACAGGCAGAATGGTAGGCACACCTTTTATTGGGATCATAAGTAGGATGTGCTGTGTTGGGGTTCTGGGGATGAGCCCTTAATGTGATCAAATTCAATCTCAACAGGCGTTGTAAAGCTTGAAACAGCGACATGTTGAGCGGGGTGAATTGCCTCCTGGACTTGTCTGGCTGAAGCCGGTGAGGTTGATGCTGAATTTGTGACACTGGAGCCATTTGAGGAGCTCTCCCCTTATATCCTTGTCTCAAAGGTGGTTGAACGATGACTGGCTTTTTACCCTTAGACGTTTGCCCCAGTCGGTTACCCTGAAGCAGTTGGTTGACGAGAACTCCGAGCTCTTCTTGTCTTTGAGCTAACCCTTGAATGGAAGTCCCCTGCCCCAGCATTTGGGCTTTCAATGCATCCACTTTAGCTTGCAGATGTTTCAGCCGTTCATCCTCAGCGCTGTTCCTGACTAAAGTCTCCATGAGAAGTGCCCTTAGCTCTTCCTGCCCCTTGGATAGATTCAGGAGGATTTCCCCGAACCGAGTCTCTTGAGCAAGAAGGTCCTGGTTATCTTGTTGGGAAGCCATAGATGAAATAAACAGCGCAGATGGTAAGTGACCTGCAACGAGGATACCTGTTATGCAATGATGTGTATGTATGCATGCAATGTTTTCAAGGATCTCGCGGGGTAAACAAGAAAATTTGTTAGCATTTGGATCCGGTAGCTTGATTGAAAGAACTTCATGTTTGTTGAGAGTCTTTCTTCCAAGGGTCAAAGGCTCACCATATCCAGTGGGTCATAGCCCCTGACTTTAGTCATCATGTTTGGTTTTGATTTCCAAACAACCTTGGTTAGGGGAACCTTCTTCAGGAGTCAGAGCTCACCATATCAAGTGGGTCATAGCCCCTGACAACCTTGGCTAGAGGAAAATAAATCCTCTTTGCCCCTTGCTGGGATAGTTGATTCACCATGACCTGCATCACAAGCCCTTGAGGTCCTTGAAATGGGTTAGGATGTATGCAATGGTATGATGTTATGGTATGCATGGGGTAATGTAGGTAACCCTGTTATGAGTCCCAATTAAGGACTGTAAACCAAAACCTGCAAGAAACTCAAGTAAAGCCTGTCATGAGTCCCAATTAAGGACTATCAACAAAACCTGCAAGAAACTCAAGTAAAGCCTGTCATGAGTTCCAATTAAGGACTATAAACAAAACCTGCAAGACTTAGTAAACCCTGTTATGAGTCCCAATTAAGGACTATAAACAAAACCTGCAAGTAGTTCAAGTGTCAGGTAAAAAACATGCAAGTAGGCAAGTACGAAGGCACACAAGTCACACAAGAGAAAGCCCTTAGAGTTTAAGGCCAGCATGGGGCCTGGGTAGTACCCTCTTGAAGTTGGTGGGCTCAACCTGTCCTATCAGAAGTAACTGGGTTCTAAGGGTCCCAATATCATTGGATTGCTTTCATTGTTCATCGTTTCGATTTAGCCACTGAACTGGCGACCGAAATATTCCAAGAAAACAACCCTCAATTGAGTGTAGTATCGAGTATCAACCAACCTCGGACTGCACCAAAGTCAGTTATCTCACTACCCTAAAGAGGCCAAGATGGTTCAATTAAGGTTCCTAAGGTCTGTTGATGCTTCATGACACCACGCGGAGGCCCCGTACTCTCCTTGACTGAACTCAAGGGTTACCGGTACACACCAAAGTGCCACATCAACGTAGCAGACTGTTTCAACCATGTCGGTATACCCCGCACAGTTCCCTCACAGCCTTGTTGCTACTTTCTAAGAAGGTATCCCCCAGATCCGGGTTAGGATCTATAGAACTCCCAAGAAACCCACAATTTAAAGCAAGCAAGGAAAGCAATTGAAAACACAGTTATGAACTAACCCTAAGGTACACCTCACTTTAAAAGTCCCCAGCAGAGTCGCCAGTTCTGTGATCGGTGGATCTGGAACTGACTGTTTAATGCTGGTTCGCGAAATGTCGCGGAAGCAAGAGTCGCCACCGTCTTTTATTTTCTCCAAATGGAAAGGAAAAAAGCACAGAAAAATTCCTTATAGAGATTGCTCTCAGTTCGGGAGGTAGATTATAGAAAGGGAAGGTGTTAGCACCCTTTCTATCCATGGTTATCCATGGGCTCTTAGATACTTGCTCATTTGTGTTTTCAAAAATGGTTTGTTTGCTTTTCAATGTGGGTTTTTTAAAAAAGTTCCTTTGAAAATTCCAGTTCGACTCTTGTATCGGTCCTCAAGAGTGTTTGAAAAATTGCTTTCGAAAGCTTTTTGAAAAATGTCGGTGTGAAAAGTATTTTTTTGATTTGTTTTGAAATTAGAGCAAGTATCTAGAGTCGTCTACCTACCCTAAGGAATTCGTCTGTGTAAATGTCCTTAAAGTAGTGTCATCCTACCATTGAGGGGTAGGTAGCACCACCGTTGGAGGTGTTCGGGTCAATTCGAGGTTCGGGACATGGTGATCACCAGAGCAATGGGAAGACACCTTAGAAGCTACCCTCATGCCAGGTTCATGGACATGAGGACTTACTAAGACATCCTCTACTCGACGATCACCTTTCGAGGCAAGGCAACAGTGAGACGTACCCTAGGGGTGGTGTGTGATTTGTGTGTCATGTTCATTTATTTTGTCTTATTCATGTCAAGGTGATCTATGTGTTTGTTTTTATTTAGACATTCATTCTTGCATGCAATTATTAACAGTTAAAAAAGTTGCGGAAATTAAAGTTCCTAAATTATTACAAAGACGCGGGTCCACATCGCCAAATTAAAATCCAGGACCCGATTTGACAAAAAATAAAAAACTAAAGTAAAGTGCGAGAAATTAAGTTTACAAGGCTTTGGGAGAGTTACATAAATATTTAAAAGAAGGAAATAAATAAAAATGCGTGAATAGGAATTAAAATTGGAAACGAGGGCGTTGGACCCTTTTTAATGAAATTAAATTAAATGATTAAACTAATGAAATTAAAGAGAAAAAAGAAATTATTATTTTTTTTTGAGTTTTTGGTATTTATGTTTTTTATGTATTTTTATGAGAAAGATTAAATGAAATTAAAATATTAACCCTAATTCTAATTTTTTTTATTTATTAAGAAAAACATGTTAAAATTAAACCTAAAATTAATCTAATTATTTACATGCAATTTTGATTTATAAAAATAAATAATTAATTATTAGTGAAATTTATTTACAAAAAATATTAATTAAATAAATATATTTTGATTTTTATGACTTTTCTGTTTTTTACTATTTTTTATGTTTTATGAAAATAAGTTAAATTAAAGGAATTAATTAAAAAAAGAAATAATTGAAATAAATAAAATAAGGAAAAGAAAGAAAATACAATACCTTGGGGGGTTTCTGTCCCCTTTTTGGAGGTGAATTGGAGTGGTTTGGCCATTTGTGTTCTGGCCTCATCATGCATAAGTTGTTCTACTTTGGCCATTTGGCTTTTGGCTTTTGGCCATTTGCGTTTTGGCCTCAACGTTCCTTAATCTTCTCAGGATGTCTGTCTCGCCATGTATTGGTGTCATGCATAAGTTTTTCTACTTTGGCCATTTGGCTTTTGGCCTCAACGTTCCTTAATGAACCTGCATGGGATCCTGTCTAAATCTGCAATGTTGAATCTCATGAACACGTTAAATAAAATCATAAAATGCAAATAAAGTCAATATATGAAGAAATTTAATGTTTAGGCACAATATGGCATGTATGAATGATTATACCCTTTTGATCATGGAGATCAAATCAATCTTACCCTTACTGGAAAATTAGTGACCTGAATGCTTTTTATGCCTTACTGGAAAATTAGGATCATGGAAATCAAGCCAGCCTTATCCTTACTGAAGAAGTAATAAGATGTTGGTTTGTAACTGAGATGGCTTGTTTGTAGTGAGAGAGGGATTTGTAATAAGGATTTCAAGGTTTTAGGGTTCTTGAAAGAATTTGATATTCTAACAGTGTTGTGACAAGGTTTTTTCTCCCTTTTCCTCCTCTTTTCTCCTCTCTGGTTTGTGTGAAAAGAATGTGATTATATAATGGAAATTAGGGTAAAGCAAATGGGCTTTGAATGTGCAATTGGGCCTCTAATATTCACTTGAATTCGTCACTTTCCAGGCTAAATCGCAGGGACTTAAGTGCATTTTTTGAAGTTGAAATGTGAAAACAAAATGTAGCTGACATCGATAACTAACTCCTGTCCGAAAATCGGCTCAATCGGATAAACGGTGAATTAGTTATGAATTTTTGAAGTTTCAGCTCAGACAAACTTATTTTGGGCTCCAGTGTCGACTCTGACACGTTCTTCAATAAAAAACTGGTATTGATCGGTGCATAATCTGGTCTCGACTTTTGAAGCAAAGTTGTAGATCTACGAGTCAGGGACCTTGTGTAAAAATATGAGCCAAATCCGATAAAAATTGACCGAGTTATGAATTTTCGAAGTTTCGGCCCAAATGAAATAATATTCAGCATTCAGGATTTTCGGCGTGTCACGCACTCTGAGCAAAAAATGAAGGCCTTTTGAATACCTTTTGAACTCAATACCTTCTGTGAAAATGTAGCCAACTCAATTTGTGAAATTTTGGCGCCAGAACCAGCTCGATACGATGAAAATCGACCAAGTTATGATTTTCTAAACAGGACGCAAATAAACTTCTGTCACAAATTTTCTGTATGAAAATACTTGATAAATCCGCATTTTTGAAGAGCTTCTGATCGAAATTGGCTTCCAGCCGTGAGAGATGAAAACGTAGATAATGTCAAGACGGAATTTTGGCCACCGGAACGGGTTCAAAACGAGTCACGATCTTCAAGTTATGAATTTTTTAGCGCGTAAAAACTGCACTTTCAGCACACTTTTTCACCATATTTCTTCAAGAAAACTCGCACATTCGGATACCTTCTTTAAAGAATTGACTCTTGAGCCGAACCTGAATTTGAGAATACGTTATCAGAGATATCTTGGTGAAAGAACACCTGAATATGACGCGTCGGGTTGGACTTGTGAATTTTTCTTGAAATGTTTTGAGAAATATGGGAGGGCAAATTTTGGGGTACAACACTCACCATTTGAAATGACAAGCCTTGAGATTAGGAAACTTTTGTTCATTCGAATGTTCAAGTTGTAATTCTTTTTGATTGTTCAAACATTTGTTCATTGTTAAACGTTGTTATTTCATTAATGCATCGCATATGTCCGTTTTGAAGCAATATATTCGTATTCACTATACGCAAATTATTTTCATATTTTTTCTGATGATCAACTCTCAATTAATAATTCTAAGCCTCTTGAGGGAGGATGATGAAAACGATACCGCTATCTTTACAGTATGCTTTTGAACAGACCCCGCTGATGAAGTACAGGCATTGTTTCAAATCCCTAAACACTGGAGTTATAAGGAAGATAATCCCTCGTCAACCCCTCTGAGCCAAAGAAGTAGGAGTTTTTCTTTTCGAAATTTAAAACCCTTAATCATAACCTGGGGTAGGGTAGTCTCTCAGTTGATCCAAGTGCATAACGAATGGCACCAAAAAGGTCCTTACAAAACGAAAGACAGTGATGGTTCCGAACAATCAATAAAGAAAGGCAGTCATTATCTCAAAAATAAAAAAACCCATTAAGTCAAAACCTATGAAGGAGACTTACAAAACTGGGACATCCCGCTGACTGTAACCACAAAAGAAACAGTTCAGGAAAAAATAGGGATCATAAAATCAAAAAGAAAGAGGTCCTGTAAACCCTCAACAAAAAAAGGAAATGACTGCCTATTCCAAATAAATCATCAATGTCTGAACCATCACCAGAAAATCAGAGCAAAGACTCAAACAAGGTCTAATGTATGATCAACTGAGTTTAGGTTTGGAGAACATCACGAAGAGTGGGTGGGTACAAATAATTTGAGCATTTATCCTTTGTTTCTTAAACCGTGAACCAGGCCACGTTATAACCCTTAAAAGTCCTAGCTGAAGCATGGGTTAGTTCGAAAGTATACTGTTACAAAAGGTATCCTGACTCCTTAAGGCCTACGGTAAATACGGAGTTGACATCACGTTTTACAAACATTCACTTGTTTTATGAAAAAGAATGCATTTTCAAAATCTTCAAGACAGACATAAGCTTTGCATTTTTGATATAACATTGTTTACATATGACTATTTGTTTGAACAGCAGGGAAATTCGCACGATGAAAGCCTAGTGAACATAAGCACTTCCAATCAAGGGGCACGACATGATCATTGTCCATCATCTGGGGCAGTTAAGTCAATTCAGAGAATCTCTCAAAACGCCTAATAGCCTGGGGCAAATCTCCGCCTGAGTCACTTGGGACATTGGACGATCAAACGAAGATCTTCGGGTGGTATGACAACAAAACACTCCTAACAGTGACAACTCCCTGCATCCTGAAAGCACGGACATGGTCGGAAAAAAAAATACGCATAATCAAAGACCCGCTAGGTTGACACACCTAGGCAAAAATAAGGGCTTCCCGGCGAACCAAAAGGGTTCGGGCAAAATGAAGGGATGAAATGAAAAAATCTGTACACCCGGCAAGTCGAAAACCTGAAAAGGCGGCTTGGGCAAAAATGGGTATCCCGGTGGACCGAAAACCCGAAAGGGCGGTCCAGGCAAAAGTTAGGGATCAAAGCGTACGACTATGTCCTATCATCTTGTCACCTGTCTACCAGAAGAAGGTTTGTCCATCAACAACTATCAGCACCTCATAGGTCTTCCTCTCCCACTGAAACAGGGGCAATAAAGAGTTGTCCAAGCAATCTAATTGTTCTATCCTCCAAGGTACCAAGGTAGTTTCAGCTGGAGAACATAAACAGATATCTCAATTCCCCAGAGAGTGAGCCAGCAAGTCAGCAATACTCTCTCCAAATAAAGCTATACAATCAAACCTTAAGGAAGTTGGGTATCCTCCAGCAGATCTCAACATTCCCCAGCAGCATATATGCACTCTTAACAGGCATCCCCGGCAGTCTTGGTCTAAAGATTGTTCCCCGGCGGTATACCAAACATTCAGTGGAGTTACTTCCAATACATCTCAAAACTTCCCCCCAGAGAGTCCAATCTAGTTCCCCAGAAAATTTGGAATTCATCTCCCCAAGCAGTAAGCTTATCCCCAGTAGATTCTGGAAGCTTATCCCCGTAGCGCACTAACGCGTCTCCCAGCTTTATTCAAAGAGTTATTTCCTTATCAGGATATAACTGGGTTATCCTCAGCCAATAGCCACGAAAATATCGTCCCCGACAAAGTCTCCTTATCCCCAGCGAAGTCTATTAACACTTCCAAAAGAACAGTGGTATCCCCAGCGAAGTTACCATCAACATTTCAGCAAAGTATCTATCTCCCCACAGAGTATTGTTCCCCAGCAAGATCATTAGAGTACTTTTCTCCCCGCAGAGTAATCCATTCGCCAAGTTTATTCCCCAACGGAGTTATCTTCTCCTACCGGTATTCTTGCAGCTATCATCCCCAGCGGAGGCAAAAATCTATTCTTCAATATCAGCCCAGGATATGACTTCCCGGCACCCGTCAAGGATTTATTTTCCTAAGACGAAAACATACATTCATAAACATCGCACTCCCATACATATATGCATCACATCTTACAAATCTCATTATGTTGAGAACATCACTGCTTGATCCATGTCATGCATTGCATATGACTGACCTTTACCTTTCAGGAAAGATTCAGTTAAGTTCTCAGCTATTTCAAGACCTAGACGGTTCAGTTAAGTCGACCCTAAGATTTTTCTGTTTCTTATCCAGTCCAAGGCCTTCTCTGGTTCAGTCAGATCGACCCTAAGATCTCCCTGTTGCTTATCCAGTTGAAGATTTCAAGACCTAGACCGGTTCAGTTAATCGACCCTAAGATTTTCTGTTTCTTATCCAGTCAAAGGCCTTCTCTAGTCCAGATAAATCGACCCCTAACAGATTTTCCTGATAAAGACTCATTAGAAGATATCCAAGATTCTCTCAATGATTACTGTTGAGGTTGTAGTCGCCTGTGGTTCTCTCCCCGTTACTGCGGAGGTAGTAATCGCCCCAAGATTCGCTCAACGATTGCTGTTGAAGTTGAAGTTATCCAAGATTCTCTCAATGATTGCTATTGAGGTTGTAGTCGCCTATGGTTCTCTCCCCGATCCTGCGGAGGTAGTAATCATCCCAAGATTTGCTCAATGATTGTTGTTGAAGTTGAAGTTATCCAAGATTCTCTCAATGATTGCTATTGAGGTTGTAGTCGCCTATGGTTCTCTCCCCGATCCTGCGGAGGTAGTAATCATCCCAAGATTCGCTCAACGATTGCTGTTGAAGTTGAAGTTATCCAAGATTCTCTCAATGATTGCTATTGAGGTTGTAGTCGCCTATGGTTCTCTCCCCGATCCTGCGGAGGTAGTAATCATCCCAAGATTCGCTCAACGATTGCTGTTGAAGTTGAAGTTATCCAAGATTCTCTCAATGATTGCTATTGAGGTTGTAGTCGCCTATGGTTCTCTCCCCGATCCTGCGGAGGTAGTAATCATCCCAAGATTCGCTCAACGATTGCTGTTGAAGTTGAAGTTATCCAAGATTCTCTCAATGATTGCTATTGAGGTTGTAGTCGCCTATGGTTCTCTCCCCGTTACTGCGGAGGTAGTAATCGTCCCCGGATTCTCTCAGCGTTCCTGTTGAGGTTGTAATCATCCAAGGTTCTCTCACCGTTCCTGTTGAGGTAGTAACCATCCCTGGTTCATTCATCGCCGTTTGAAGCTCCAGATCCAGCTCCTGTAACCAGTCAGGACACATCTACACAAGAGTTTGAAGACCACTCCTGTAACAAGTCAGGTAATCATTTTTTCTTTTGCAGGTACGCAAATTCTCGCTAAGGAATCTCTTACGCGATCAACATCCAGATGGCATCTGTAAGCCCATCCACCTGCCATCATCTTTTAGCATGGCATCTATAAGCCCATCATCCTATTCATCAATCTCCAAATGGCACCTATAAGCCCATTCCACCACCACACTACTATGTGAGCGCAAATTTCTGGGCACTCTAGTGTTCAATCATCTTCCACCTTCGGATTACGAAAGGCACGTCAGCCAATCTGCATCCTCAGGTCTAAGAAGATTGAACAGGGGCAACTGTTGTACCCCAAAATTTGCCCTCCCATATTTCTCAAAACATTTCAAGAAAATTCACAAGTCCAACCCGGCGCGTTATATTCAGGTGTTCTTTCACCAAGATATCTCTGATAACATATTCTCAAATTCAGGTTCGGCTCAAGAGTCAGATCTTTAAAGAAGGTATCCGAATGTGTGAGTTTTCTTGAAGAAATATAGTGAAAAAGTGTGCTGAAAGTGCAGTTTTTACGCGCTAAAAAATTCATAACTTGAAGATCGTGACTCGTTTTGAACCCGTTCCGGTGGCCAAAATTCCGTCTTGACATTATCTACGTTTTCATCTCTCACGGCTGGAATCCAATTTCGATCAGAAGGTCTTCAAAAATGTGGATTTATCAAGTATTTTCGTGCATAAAATTTGTGACAGAAGTTTATTTGCGTCATGTTCAAAAAATCATAACTTGGTCGATTTTCATCGTATCGAGCTGGTTCTGGCGCCAAAATTTCACAAATTGAGTTGCTACATTTTCACAGAAGGTATTGAGTTCAAACGGTATTCAAAAGGCCTTCGTTTTTTGCTCAGAGTGTGTGACACGCTGAAAATCCTGAATGCTGAATATTATTTCATCTGGGCCGAAACTTCGAAAATTCATAACTCGGTCAATTTTTATCGGATTGGGCTCATATTTTTACACAAGGTCCCTGACTAATAGATCTACAACTTTGCTTCAAAAGTCGAGACCAAATTATGCACCGATCAATACCAGTTTTTTATTGAAGAACGTGTCAGAGTCGACACTGGAGCCCAAAATAAGTTTGTCTGAGCTAAAACTTCAAAAATTCATAACTAATTCACCGTTTATCCGATTGAGCCGATTTTCGAACAGGAGTTAGTAATCGATGTCAGCTACATTTTGTTTTCACATTTCAACTTCAAAAAATGCACTTAAGTCCCTGAGATTTAGCCTGGAAAGTGACGAATTCAAGTGAATATTGGAGGCCCAATTGCACATTCAAAGTCCATTTGCTTTACCCTAATTTCCATTATATAATCACCTTCTTTTCACACAAACCAGAGAAGAGGAGAAAAGAAGAGAGAAAAAAAACCTTGCCACAATACTGTTAGAATATCAAACTCTTTCAAGAACCCTAAAACCTTGAAATCCTTATTACAAATCCCTCTCTCACTACAAACAAGCCATCACAGTTACAAACCAACACCTCACTACTTCTTCAGTAAGGATAAGGCTGGCTTGATCTTCATGATCCTAATTTTCCAGTAAGGCATAAAAGCATTCAGGTCACTAATTTTCCAGTAAGGGTAAGATTGATTTGATCTCCATGATCAAAAGGGTATAATCATTCATACATGTCATATTGTGCCTAAACATTAAATTTCTTCATATATTGACTTTATTTGCATTTTATGATTTTATTTAATGTGTTCGTGAGATTCAACACTGCAGATTTAGACAGGATCTAATGCAGGTTCATTAAGGAACGTTGAGGCCAAAAGCCAAATGGCCAAAAGCCAAAAGGCCAAAAGCCAAAAGCCAAAAGCCAAATGGGCAAAGTAGAAAAACTTATGCATGACACCAATACATGGCGAGACAGACATTCTGAGAAGATTAAGGAACGTTGAAGCCAGAACACAAATGGCCAACAGCCAGAACACAAATGGTCAAACCACTCCAATTCACCTCCAAAAAGGGCCAGACACCCCCCATGGTTTGTATCATTTTTATTTTTTATTTGATTTTTCTTTTTCATTCTTTTAATTATTTTAATTGTTTTCTTTAAATTCATGAATTAATTTTTATAATATAAAACCAGAAAATCAAAAACTAAGAATATGTTAATTAATTTACTTATTAAATATTTTTGTAAATAAATGTTAAATAATTAATTTAGTTAAATTAGGTTTTAAAACTTAAGTCTTTTTCTTAACAAATTAAAATATATAGAAATTAGGGTTTTTAACTTTTCATCATCTTTTTAATAAATAATTTTTTCTTATTATTATTGTTATTAATTATTAAATATTTTTGTAAATAAACATGTACATTAAATATTTAGTAAATTAGGTTAAACTTTAACATTTTCATTAATAATTAAAAAAACTTAGAATTAGAGTTTCTTTTAATTTTAATTTTCTTTATTTCATAAATACAAAAAAACTAAAAAACATTTCTTTCCTTTTATTAAATAATTAATTAGCTTTTTAATTTCATTTAATTTCTTTAAAGGGTCCAACGCCCTCGAACGTTCTATTTTTATTTCTTTCGCACATTTATTTTCTTTCAAATATTATGTAATTGCTCAAGCCATGTAACTCGGACATTTTATATTTCCCGCATTTTATTTCTTTATTTTATGTCAAATCGGGTCCTGGTTTAATTTGGCGATGTGGACCCGCGCCTTTGTAATAGTTTAGGAACTTTATATTTCTCGCAATTTTTAACTATTAATAATGACATGCAAGAATGAATGATAAAATAAAAACAAACGCATAGATCACTTTGACAAAAGACAAAAATAAATGAAAACGACACACAAATCACACACCACCCCTAGGGTACGCCTCATTGTTGCCTTGCCTCGAAAGGTGATCGTCGAGTAGAGGATGTCTTAGTAAGTCCTCATGATCCGGGAACCTGGCATGAGGGTAGCTTCTAAGGTATCTTCCTATTGCTCTGGTGATCACCATGTCCCGAACCTCGAATTGACCCGAACACCTCCAACGGTGATGCTACCTACCTCTCAATGGTGGGATGGAATTACTTTAAAGGACATTTACACAGACGAATTCCTTAGGGTAGGTAGACAACTCTAAGATACTTGCTCTAATTTCAAAACAAATCAAAAATACTTTTCACACCGACACCTTTTCAAAAAGCTTTCGAAAGCAATTTTTCAAACACTCTTGAGGACCGATACAAGAGTCGAACTGGAATTTTCAAAGAAACTTTTTAAAACCCACAGTTGAAAAGCAAACAAACCATTTTTGAAAACACAATGAGAAAGTATCTAAGAGCCCATGAATAACCATGGATAGAAAGGGTGCTAACACCTTCCCTTTCTATAATCTACCTCCCGAACCGAGAGCAATCTCTATAAGGAATTTTTCTGTGCTTTTGTCCTTTCCATTTGGAGAAAATAAAAGACGGTGGCGACTCTTGCTTCCGCGACATTTCGCGAACCAGCATTAAACAGTCAGTTCCAGATCCACCGATCACACAGGGGCACTACTCTTGCACATGTGTTGGTTGACACTGGTTCCTCGTTGAACGTCTTGCCCAAGAAATCTCTAGACAGGCTGGATTGCAAAGGTTTGGAGCTCAAGCCGAGTAACATTGTTGTCCGGGCCTTTGATGGGTCTAAGAGGATGGTGCATGGTGAGGTTTATATTCTAATCAAAGTTGGTTCTCAGGTCTTCAATTCTACATTCTACGTGATGGACATTCGGCCATCCTATTCTTGTTTGCTGGGTCGTCCATGGATCCACAAAGCGGGAGCCGTAACCTCAACGCTCCACCAGAAGTTGAAGTACCCGGTTAAAGGCAAGATTATGACAGTTCAAGGGGAGGAGGAATACATGGTCAGCCACCTCAACTCGTTCCGATACGTAGAGATGGATGGGGAGTTCATTGAGACCCCATTTCAACACTTTGAAGAGGTTCCTCAAACATTGGCATCAGCTGAGACTGTGATGGAAGATTCTCCTATGAAGATGGCTTCTTTAAAGGATGCCCGGGCTGTTATTGAGAAGGGTGAGTATGCAAACTGGGGCCGACTTCCTGATTTCACTCAGAAGACTAACAAGTTTGGGTTGGGTTTCACTGCATAAGCTCAAAGGGATGTTCAAAGTGCAAGGATTGGAAGACCTCCTGTGTTCATCAGCAACTCGAGAGTAAATGCCATCGAAGATGACGTGGAGGAATCTGAATTCGACAGCTGGATCTATCCTACGACCAACGGTGGACCAAACAACTGGACAGCAAAGGATTTCATCCCTATTACTTTTGTTACTCAGTAATGAAGCTTTTTGTTTTAAATTTGTAACAGACAATATTGTGAAACTTTTTGGCCCGGTGTCTTACCCGGAACACCGTGGCTTCATTTGTAAGGGCTTTTGTGTGCCACTTTCATATATCATTAATAAAAGCATTGGACGTTTTGCATTTCAAATTTTGCGCTCCTTGTCTTTCTTTATTATATATTGCAAAATAGATATTTTACACACACTCACATATACATGTCTCAATCCACTCTGGATCTCGCTGGTAACGACTCTGCTACTGCCAGTTATAACTTCGAAAATCCGATCAACTTAGCCGAAGACGAAAGTGAAGATGATTGCGAAGTGCCTGGTGAACTTGGAAGACTGCTACTCCAGGAAGAGAGGGCCATTCAGCCACATGAAGAGCCAGTGGAGACAGTGAATCTGGGTACCGAGACAGACAAGAAGAAAGTCAAGATCGGTGCGAATCTAGAGCTTAGTGTGAAACAACGGTTGATTCAGATGCTGCATGACTACGTGTAAATCTTTGCCTGGTCTTACGAAGATATGCCTAGGTTGGATACCGACATTGTGGTTCATCGCCTGCCCACCAAGGAAGACTGCCCTCCGGTAAAACAGAAGGTTCGCCGTATGCGTCCAGAGATGTCCAAGAAAATCAAGGCCGAAGTTATGAAACAATTTGACATCGGTTTTCTAGCAGTAACTTCTTACCCTCAGTGGGTTGACAATGTGGTTCCGGTACCGAAGAAGGATGGTAAGGTCAGAATGTGTGTTGACTATAGGGATTTGAACAGGGCAAGCCCTAAGGATGACTTCCCTCTACCTCACATTGACGTTCTGGTTGACAATACTGCTCAGCACAAGGTATTCTCCTTTATGGATGGTTTCTCCGGTTATAATCAGATCAAGATGGCTCCCGAAGACATGGAGAAGACCACCTTTGTTACTCAGTGGGGCACCTTTTGTTACAAGGTCATGTTGTTTGGGTTGAAGAATGCTGGGGCAACATATCAGTGTGCCATGGTTGCTTTATTTCATGACATGATCCATCATGAGATTGAAGTATACGTTGACGATATGATTGCGAGGTCCCAAACTGAGGAGGAACACCTTGACCATCTACATAAGCTGTTTGACAGGTTGAAGCTATACAAGCTGAGATTGAACCCAAACAAATGCACCTTAGGGGTGAGGTCTGGCAAACTGCTAGGTTTCGTCGTGAGCGACAAAGGTATTCAAGTGGACCATGCCAAGGTGAAAGCCATACAAGAGATGCCAGCTCCCAAGACAGAGAAAGAGGTCAGAGGCTTTCTAGGACGTCTGAACTATATTGCCCGATTTATCTCGCACCTAACTGCTACTTGTGAGCCAATCTTCAAACTGCTGAAGAAAGATCAAGTGGTACTTTGGAACAATGAATGCCATGCCGCTTTCGAAAGAATTAAGGAGTATCTCCAGGAGCCACCTATTCTTATGCCACCAGTTGAAGGGAGACCTTTAATTTTATACTTAACGGTGCTTGACAACTCAATGGGGTGTGTGTTGGGGTAGCATGACGAGTCTGGCCGAAAAGAGCATGCTATTTATTACCTTAGCAAAAAGTTTACCGACTGTGAGATCCGATACTCATTGCTCGAGAAAACTTGATGCACTTTGGCATGGGCTGCTCGCCGGCTGAGACAGTATATGTTGACTCACACTACTCTGTTGATTTCAAAAATGGATCCAATCAAGTATATTTTCGAAAAGCCTGCCTTGTCCGGAAGAATAGCAAGATGGCAGATGATTTTGACTGAATATGACATCCAGTACACGACTCAAAAATCAATCAAGAGAAGTGTATTGGCAGACCATTTGGCACATCAGGCAGTGGATGATTACCAGTCTATGAACTTTGAATTCCCAGACGAGAATATCATGTTGATAACTGATTGTGAACCACCTGGACCGGATGAAGGACCTGAGGAAGGATCCTGATGGTCTATGCATTTTGATGGAGCTTCGAACGCTTTGGGCAACGGAATTGGCGCTGTGATCATATCTCCTAAAGGCTCACATACTCCACTTACCGCCCGACTATGTTTCAACTGCACAAACAATATGGAGGAGTATGAAGCATGCATCATGGGTCTTTGAGCAGCAATTGACCTAAGGATTAAGTTTCTGAGTGTCTTCGGAGATTCCGCTCTCGTGATCAGTCAGATCAAAGGCGAGTGGGATACGAAACACCCAAATCTTATTCCTTAAAAGGAGTATGTGTTGACGTTGCTTCCCCACTTCGAGGAGATAACCTTTGAACACTTCCCAAGAGAGTAGAATCAGTTGGCGGACGCGTTAGCTACCTTGTCTTCTATGTTCAAAGTCAAATGGGACAACGAGGCTCCCCGGATCATTATTTGGAAGTTGGATGAGCCTGCACATTGCTGTGATCTTGAGACCGAAGAGGTAACAGAAAAGCCTTGGTATCATGAAGTGAAGAGGTACCTTGAAGCTCAAGAATACCCCGAGGGTGCATCTGTTAATGACAAGAAGTTTCTAAGAAGGTTCGCGGAAAAGTTCTTCATCAGCAATGGCATTCTTTACAAACGTAACCATGATTCAACCTTACTGCGTTGCATGGATAAAATTGAAGCAGAAAGAATCATGGCATAGCTGCATGAAGGTACTTTCGGAACTCATTCCAGTGGACATACCATGGCAAAGAAAATCCTTCGGGCAGGATATTACTGGTCCACAATGGAAGCCGACTGTTATCAGCATTCTCGGACATGTCACAAGTGCCAAGTCTATGCTGATAAAGTGCACACACCTCCAGTTCCTCTGAATGTTTTGATAGCACCTTGGCCTTTTGCAATGTGGGGAATTGATATGATCGGCGAGATCAGACCTACGGCATCCAACGGGCATCGTTTCATCCTGGTAGCAATTGATTACTTTACGAAGTGGGTTGAAGCGGCTTCCTTTGCTACCGTAACCAAGAACGTCGTGGCACGGTTCATTCGGCACAACCTGATATGTCGATACGGTGTACCAGAGAGGATTATTATGGACAATGGTATCAATCTTAACAACAAGATGATCATTGAGCTCTGTGAGCAATTCAAGATACAGCATCATAACTCTTCTCCCTATCGGCCGAAGATGAATGGGGTTGTTGAAGCAGCAAATAAGAACATTAAGAAGATTGTGCAGAAGATGAAAGTGACATACAAAGACTGGCACGAGATGTTACCATTTGCTCTTCATGGGTACCGTACCTCAACACGGATGTCAACAGGGGAAACCCCCTATTCCTTGGTTTATGGCATGGAGTCAGTCTTGCCCGTTGAAGTTCAGATACCCTCTCTTCGGATCATGAAGGATGCAGGTTTGAGCGAAGACGACTGGATCCAGACCCGACTTGATCAATTGAATATAATTGAAGAAAAGAGACTTACTGTTATTTGTCATGGTCATACGTACCAAAAACGAATGATCAATGCATTTAACAAGAAAGTCAGACGACAAGAGTATCAAGTTGGAGACCTGGTAATCAAGCGCATTATTCTACCTCAAGGTGATCCCAGGGGCAAATGGACCCCTACTTACGAAGGGCCATTTATGGTTAAGAACATCTTCTCAGGAGGAGCGATGATTCTAACCACCATGGATGGTGACGACCTTCCTCACCCCGTCAATGCAGACATAGTAAAAAGATATTACGCATAATCAAAGACCCGCTAGGTTGACTGGCCTAGGAAAAAATAAGGGATGAAAATAAAAAAATCTGTACACCCGGCAAGTCGAAAACCTGAAAAGGCGGCTTGGGCAAAAATGGGTATCCCGGTGGACTGAAAACCCGAAAGGGCGGTCTAGGCAAAAGTTAGGGACTAAAGCGTAACACTATGTCTCATTGGATCACCTCGCATCCGGACTTCGGTATCAACTATCAGGCTCGGATGACACCAGCCAATTAGATTCATCTTTAACTAAGTAGCAAAGTGATGAGATGCTTGAAGATATAAAGGTAATAGCAGAGCTGGAACCCAGTGGGATTATTCACGTAGTTGTTTTGTTTTCACAAATTGTATAAATTCTATTTGTTTGGCAGTGTTCTCTTACTAGGACGTCAGCCCCTTGTACAAAACGCCTATTTACAGGCCAAACTAGAAAGTCAATACAAATTCATTTTCAAACAAATTTCCAACTGTTTTCCCTTTATCTGTTTTGTTTTGCAAAGAACGTCCAATGTTCATTTTTGATATATGCATCTGACATTAATTGCTGCTCATAAATAATTACATGAGAAACGAAATATGAAATACTAGTAATATCAGAAATAGGGGCAATAAGATTTATCTGGGCTGTCTAGTTGCTCTATCCACCAAGGTACCAAGATATATTCAGCTGAAGAATATGGCTAAGATACCTTCACTCCCCGCAGAATAAAAACAGTAATGGTAGCTCTCCCCACTGAGACTTGCAACCATGAACAAATCAGTAAGACTCTTCCCGAGTGTTGTACCCCAAAATTTGCCCTCCCATATTCTTCAAAGTTTTGACAAGCATTATCTCAATTTGCTCAAGTCTACTCAAGGGTTGCACAGTTCAAACACCCTCCTAAGCCAGTCAAATTAGGGTTTTGGTTCCTGCAAGGAAGTTGAGGTTTTCAAGGGTCCAATCAAGTCCCACATGCCTATAAACATTGTCAAGCATCTACATGCCAAGTTTCAAGGCTCACAAGGTCAAGTTGCACAGTCAAAAACCCTAATTGCTTCACAGTCAACTGCAGGGGCAAAATGGTCATTTGGCAGTCAAAAATTTTGGTCAACATCTCACTTTGAAGCCACAATCATCATTGGATCAAATCTTGATCATGATTCCACAAGAATGGCTCAAAAATCATCAAGATGCAAAAGTTTCCATTTTTGGACAGCTGAAAAGTCAACTATAACTTGACCAAGGCATAACTTTTTCATGGTTCATCAGAAAAATCGCATCCAATGCTCATTTTTAAGGGGAGGACATTTCCTACAACTCATCTTCACATTCCAAGTCCAAGAAATGCTCTCACAAAAAGTTATCAATTTCAACATTATAGGTCATTTTCAAAAGTCAACAAAAAGGCATTTTAAGTCAAAGACCATAACTTGAGATTGGTAAATTAAAATGACATGGGACCAAAGGCATTGGTTAGAGGATTTCAAGACCTTTCCAAAATGTCCAAGAACATGTTCATATGATCAAAATGGAGCAAGATATGCATTGGAGAAGTTGGGAAATTTTTGTGAAATGGCAAAAGTCAACTATCCTTGAAACTTCAATTTTTGACAAAAGGGCCCACTTTTTTCCACTTGATTCAGCCTTGTCATGCCACCCACGTGTCCCATGATCAATTTCAAGACCAAATAATTATTTTTCTATTTCTATTTCATTTTTATGGATTTAATTCATTTTAATCCATAATAATTCAAGTAAATCTAAAAATTTTAATTAAATGGTATCTTATGGTTTGAATAGCCTTCATGAAGCATTTGCAACCTACCAATTTCGTGCTAAGCTCATTTAGGCATGAAAATTCAAATTTTGAACAAGCTTTGAAAGGCCTTTAATGGTGGTTAAGACAAAATCCAAAGCTTAATTGCAATGGTTAAAGGCTCCTAAATGTGACTTATTCTCACTCATTACTATATATGCAAGCCTTGCAAGCCTCATTCACAATCTAGAGTGTGCACAAACGGCCAGAGCAAAATCCAAAAAGTGTCAAAAAAAGTGTGAGATCAAAAGGAGTGTTGCAAGCATTTTCAGGCCAAAAGGAGAACGTGACTCTCTTCTTTGCCATACTCTGAAGCTAAAGCAACCCTTGCCACGTCCTAAGGTCCATCATACCACGCTGTAAGTTTTCCCAGGTCCCCCCAAGTCTCAATATTATTTTTTCTAACAAATTCCCATGCAGCTTCCTAGACGCGTTCCACCATAGGCCTCATACAGATGCGTGCCAAGTGTCTCAAAAGATCAATCCAAAGGCCAAAGGGTGCTCCACACCATGCTCCCTGGTCAACGCGCCTCTGGACGATTCAAAAGTCAAAAAGGCTTGAGACAATGGGCCTAAATTCCTGATTCACCTCCCTAAGGGTCCAACACCCCCTGGGTTCTTATTTTCTTTTCTTTTTTCTCTTTTTATTTTCTTTTCTTTTATAATTTCCCTTTTATTAATTATTAGTTTTATTAATTGTTTAATTAACTCAAACTAATTTTTCCCATAAAATTCAAAAAAAACCAAAAAAAAAACATTTTATTATTTATTAACTTATTTTGTAAATAAATGTAAATTAAATTAAATTAGCTTAATTAATTAACTTTAATACTTTTTACAATAAATAAAAACAATTTAGAATTAGGTTTTTTCTAACTTTTAATTTCTATTTATTTTCTCTTTATTTTCATTAAAAACACAAAAATACAAAAAAACATTTTCTTAATTAATTAATTGGTTAGTTATTAGTTTTAATTTCATTAATTACAAAAAAAAAAGACAAAAAATTCAATTCTTTTCTTAAAAGGGTCAAAACCCTTAGGACGTTCCCGATTTAATTCTCGCGCGCATTTATTTATTTTTGATTATTTATGTAACTGTTTCCGGATATGTAATAGTAATTAGGTTTACTACTTTATTTACTATTTCTCGCACTTTATTTCCAAACGGGTTTTGTTTTTTGGCGATGTATAGACCCGCGCCTTGTAATAGTTAGATTTACATTTCCGCAATTTATTTTCCGCACTCCTAACTGTTAACAATGCATGAAAGAATGTATGTAAATAAAATCAATCAGTAGCTCACAAATAATATGCAAAGACAAACATTAACTGAAAAACAACACACAAAGCACATGCCACTTCTAGGGTACGCCTCATTGGTTGCCTCGACGTGGTCATCAAGTATAGGGTGTCTTAGAGGTCGCCCTTCTGTCTAAAAGATCCAGATGCCTCGAAACGGTTGCCTCGGATAAAAGGATCTAGGACATTAGGGTTACTTCTAAGGTGTCCTACCATTGCTTCGGTGACCACACTGTCCCAATAATCGAATTGACCCGAATACCTCCAACGATGGTGCTACCTACCTCTCAATGGTGGGATAACACTATCTAAAGGACTCTTACACAACCTAATTCCTTATAGTAGGTAGATTCTCCTAAGTACTTGCTCTTTTCAAACAAACAAAACAACTTTTCGCACCCCACACTTTCAAAAAGTTTTCAAACAAAACACTTCATACACTCTTGAGGACTGATACAAGAGTTACTTAGAAGTTTTTCAAACGAACTTTTTCAAAATCCACACACACTTGAAAAGCAAACAAATTTTGAAAACATAAGAGCAAGTACCTAAGAGCCCGTGGATAACCACGGATAGAAAGGGTGCTAACACCTTCCCTTTCTATAAATTTACCTCCCAAACCGAGAAACATTCTCAAAGAAAGAATTTTGCTGTGCTTTTGTCCTTTCCATGTTGGAGAATAGAAAAGACGGTGGCGACTCTTGCTTACCGCGATATTTCGCGAAACCAGCTAAAAAACAGTCAGTTCTATTTCCACCGATCACAGAACTGGCGACTCTGCTGGGGAATATATAAGTGGGGTGTACCTTAGGAATAGTTCATCATCATGTTTTCAATTGCTTGATCTGTTTGCTTTAATATTGTGGGCCTGTTTTAGGAGTTTCATAGATCCTAACCCGGATCTGGGGGATACCTTCTTAGAAAGTAGCAACAAACTGTGAAGGAACTGTGCGGGGTATACCGACACGGTTGAAGCAGTTTGCTACGTTGATGTGGCACTTTGGTGAGTACCGGTAACCCTTGAGTCAAGTCAAGGAGAGTACGGGGCCGCCGTGTGGTGTCGTGAAGCATCAACTGACCTTAGGAACCTTAATTGAACCATCTTGGCCTCTTTAGGGGTAGTGAGATGACTGACTTTGGTGCAGTCCGAAGTTGGTTGATACTCGATACTACACTCATTGAGGGTTGTTTTCTTGGAATATTTTGATCGTCAGTTTAGTGGCTAAATCAAAACAATGAACACAGAAAGCAACCCAATGATATTGAGCTCCTTAGAACCCGGTTACTTTTGATAGGACAGGTTTGAGCCCACCAACTTCAAAGAGGGTAGTACCCAAAATTCATGCTGGCCTAAACTCTAAGGGCTCTTTTGTGTGACTTGTGTGCCTTCATACTTGAACTACTTGCATACTTGTTATCTAACAACACGGGTTCCTTGCAGGTTTTGTTTACAGTCCTTAATTGGGACTCATTACAGGGCCTACTTACATCACTCCATGCATAGCATAACATCATACCATTGCATACATCCTGCATAAGGACTAACCCATTTCAAGGATCTCAAGGGCTTGTGATGCAGGTCATGATGAACCAAATATCTAGCAAAGGGCAAAGGGGATTTATTTTCCTCTAGCCAGGTTAATGACTTGAGTCAGGGGCTATGACCCACTCGATATGGTGAGCCTTGACTCTTGAAGAAGGACTCTCAACAAAATGAAGTTCCTTCAATCAAGCTACAAAATTCAAGTTCTAACAATCTTTCTTGTTTATCCCGCGAGGTCCTTGAAAACATTGCATGCATATCATACATATCATTGCATTACAGGTACCCTTGTTACAGGTCACTTACCTTCTTCGCTGTTTATTTCAGCAATGGCTTCCCGACAAGATAACCAGGGTCTTCATGCTCAAGAGACTCAGTTCAGGGAGATCTTCCTAAGCCTATCCAAGGGGCAGGAAGAGTTGAGGACACTCCTCATGGGGAATTTGGCCAAGAAAAGTCCCGAAGATGATAAGGACGAACGGCTGAAACGTCTGCAAGCTGAGGTAGATACAATGAGAACCCAGATGCTGGGGCAAATGGCTCTCATCCAAGGCTTAGCTCGGGAGCAAGAAGAGTTGAAGACCATGATCAGTCAGCTTCATCAAGACAGATACAACATGAAGCAACCAATCCAAGTCAGGGACCAGGTCATTGATCAGCTTCCAAGAGGACAAGAGTCTGGTATGGTGAAGAATAGACCTCTCCAAATTGCTACCACTTCACAGGGCCAACCACAACCTCGCCCAGAGCAACAGGTTGATCAGAGTAAGCCAAACAAGCCCAGGAGGCAATTCACCCAGTTCAACGTGTCGCTGTTTCAAGCTTTACAACACCTGTTGAGATTGAATCTGATTACACTAAGGGCTCCTCCCCGGAATCCCAACATCTCTACTCCTAACTATCATCCCAACAAAAGATGTGCATACCACTCTGATAGTCCTGGACATGACACTGCCGACTGCTGGGCTCTGAAGAACAAGGTCCAGGACCTGATTAATGAAGGAGTAGTGGATTTCACCCAAGAGGGTCAGGCTGAGTTCTTCTACCATCCCTGCAGGATTCACCATTTGAAGTGACAAGTCCTGAGATGAGAAGACTTTTTGTCCATTAGAATTTTCAAGTTGTAATTTTCTTTTGATTGTTCAAACAATTATTGTCATGGCAAACGTTATTACTTTATCAATGCATCGCATATGTCTGCTTTGAATCAATATATTCACATTCGCTATATTCAAACTGCTTTTTTTGATGTCAACTCTCAATTAATAATTCTAAGCCTCTTGAGGGAGGATGACGAAAATGATACCACAATCTACAATATGCTTTTGAACAGACCCCGTTGATGAGGTACAGGCATTGTTTCAATTCCTAAACACTGGAGTTATAAGGAAGATAATCCCTCGTCAACCCCCTTTGAGCCAAAGAAGTGGGAGTTCCTTTATTTTCAAAAATTAAAACCCTTAATCATAACCTGGGGCAGGGTAGTTCTCTCAGTTGATCCAAGTGCACAGTGAATAGCATCAAAGAAGTCCTTCCGAGACAAAAAGACAGTGATGGTTCATATAATCATAAAGACAGACAGTCATTATCTCCCAAAAATAAAAGCCCATTAAGTCAAAACCTATGAAGGATACTTACAAAACTGGGGCATCCCGCTGACTGTGATCATGAAAGAAACAGTTCAGGCAAAAAATAGGGATAACGAAATCAAAAAAGAAAGAGGTCCTACAAACCCTCGACAAAAAAAGGGGAAATGACTACCTATTCAAAATAAACTGTCAATATCTGAACCATCACTGGAATATCAGAACAAAGACTCAAACAAGGTCTAACGCATTATTAGCTGAGTTGAGGTTTGAAGAACATCACGAAGAACGGGTGGGTACAAATAAATTTTGAGCCTTTATCCTTTGTTTCTTAAACCGTGAACCAGGCCACGCTATAACCCTTAAAAGTCCTAGCTGAAGCATGGGTTAGTTAGAAAGCATACTGTTACCAAAGGTATCCTGACTCCTTAAGACTCGCTGTAAAATCCTAAGTTGACATCACATTTTACAAAATTTGCTTGTTTTACTGAAAAAATGCATTTTCAAAAACTTCAAGACAGACATAAGCTTTGCATTTTTAATATAACATTGATTGCATATGAATATTTGTTTGAACAGCATAGAAGTTCGCACGACGAATGTCTAAATGAACAAAAGCACCCCCAATCAAGGGGCACGGCATGATCATTGTCCATCATCTGGGGCAGTTAAGTCAAGATTCGGAGAATCTCTCAAAAGGCCAAATAGCTTGGGGCAAATCTCCATCTGGATCACTGGGGGCATTGAACGATCAAACGAAGATCTTCTGGTGGTATGACAACATAATACTACTAACAGGGGCACCTCCCTATATCCTGAGAGCATGGACATAGTCGAAAAATACTGCGCATAATCAAAGACCCGCTAGGTTGACACACCTAGGCAAAAATAAGGGCTCCCCGGCGAACCAAAAGGTTTCGGGAAAAATAAGGGATGAAATGAAAAAATCTGTACACCCGGCAAGTCAAAAACCTGAAAAAGCGGCTTGGGCAAAAATGGGTATCCCGGTGGACTGAAAACCTGAAAGGGCGGTCCAGGCAAAAATTAGGGATCAAAGGCGTACGACTATGTTCCGTCATCTCGCCACTTGCCTACCAGAAGAAGATTTGTCAATCGGCAGTCATCAAGCACCTCCACAAGGTATCTTCTTCCCCCACATCAGAAACAGGGGCAATAATGAGTTGTCCAAGTGATCTAGTTGCTCTGTCAACCAAAGTACCAAGATAGGTTCGGCTGAAGAACATAACCAAGAGGCCTCCACTCCCCGGGAGTAAGATAAGATTCAGCAATACTCTCTCCCGAGCAGAGTTGGTCTCTCATCAGCCATGAAAAGGCACAGTATCTCCAGCAAGTCAACAACACTCTCCCCAAGCAGAGTTAATCTACTGTCAGTCTTAAGGAAGTTGGGTATCCCCAGAAAATCTCAATATTCCCCAGCGGAGTATACAGATATTCCTAAGCAAGCATCCCCGGCCGTCTTAATATAAGATTATTCCCCGGCGAAATACCAGACACCCCAGTGGAGCTATTCCCTAGTACAGTTCAAAAGTCTCCCCAGGAGAGTTGAATCAATCTCCCTAGTAGATTCTGGGAGCTCATCCCCAGTAGATTTTGGAAGCTTATTCCTGCAGAGTACGAACGCATCCCCCCGGCTTTATTCAAAGATTATTCCTCACCAGAACTTATAACTGGGTTATCCTCAGCTAATTACCACGGAAAGATCGTCCTCGGCGAAGCTCTTCCTATCCCCAACGGAGTTCATCAAATCTTCCAATAGAGCTTATCAACAGAATCCCCAAGAAGAGTTAGGCTATTGTCATCCCTAAGGAAGTTGGGTACCCCCAGAAAATCTCAATATTCCCCATCGGAGTATACAGATGTTCCTAAGCAAGCATCCCCGGCAGTCTTAATATAAGATTGTTCCCCGGCGGAATACAGACACCCCAGTGGAGCCACTTTCCCAGTACAGTCTCAAAAGTTTCCCCAGGAGAGTTGAATCAATCTCCCCAGTAGATTCTGGAAGCTTATCCCCTGCAGAGTACGAACGCATCTCCCCGGCTCTATTCAAAGGTTATTCCCCACCAGGGTCTAACTGGGTTATCCTCAGCTAATTACCACGGAAAGATCGTCCTCGGCGAAGTTCTTCCTATCCCCAGCGGAATTCATCAAATTCCCCAACAAAATTTATCAACGGGAATCCCCAGCGGAGTTATCATCAAAACCTCAGCGAAGTATCTCTTCCCACAGAGTAATTCCCCGCAGAGTAATATCTTCATCAAGTTTATTCCCCAACGGAGTCATCCTCTCCTACCGGTTTATTCTTGCAACCATCAGCCCTAGCGGAAATGAAGAACTCTACTCTTCAACCTCATCCCAGGATTCAACTTCCCGGCGTTCGTCAAGGATTTATTTTCCTAGATGAAGATACATTCATCATATTATCATACTCCATGACGCATGCATATACCCATCATAACACACAAATCTCATTTATTCTTGAGAACATCTTAATATCATGCAGTTCATGCATCATGACACTGCATACAGCTAACGTTTTGCCTTTTCAGGAAAAGGTCAATCAAAAGATGATTACCATCTACCTCTACAGTTCGAGATCAACATTGGTAACAAGCCAGGAAAATTTTGTGGACGACTGATCATGGGTTAATATCTGAAACCAGACAGGACAATTATCCACTTAATCATCATGAAGCAACCCCACACTGGTTCCTTCTCAACTTCAGATGTAGTTTTACACGAACTCATCATCAGGAAACCCCACACCGGTTCCTTCTCAATTTTCAGACGAAGTCTTACACGGACCCATCACAAAGTAACCCTACACCGGTTCCTTTTCTTTCAGAAGAAGTCTTACACGGACTTATCATCAAAGTAACCCTACACCGTTCCTTTTCTTCCAGAAGAAGTCTTACACAGACTTATCATCAAAGTAACCCTACACCGGTTCCTTTTCTTTCAGAAGAAGTCTTACACGGACTTATCATCAAAGTAACCCTACACCGGTTCCTTTTCTTCCAGAAGAAGTCTTACACAGACTTATCATCAAAGTAACCCTACACCGGTTCCTTTTCTTCCAGAAGAAGTCTTACACGGACTTATCATCAAAGTAACCCTACACCAGTTCCTTTTCTTCCAGAAGAAGTCTTACACGGACTTACCATCAAAGTAACCCTACACCGGTTCCTTTTCTTTCAGAAAAAGTCTTACACGGACTTATCTCAAAATGACCTTACCCCGGTTCATCAAGAAGTTTTACACGAACTTACCCTGCAGTAACCTTACCCCGGTTCCTCCAAAAATCTTACACAGACTTATCTCAAGATAACCTTACCCCGGTTCATCAAGAAGTTTTACACGAACTTACCCTGCAGTAACCTTACCCCGGTTCCTCCAGAAGTCTTACACGGACTTATCTCAAGATGACCTTACCCCGGTTCATCAAGAAGTTTTACACGAACTTACCCTGCAGTAACCTTACCCCGGTTCCTCCAAAAGTCTTACACGGACTTATCTCAAGATAACCTTACCCCGGTTCATCAAGAAGTTTTACACGAACTTACCCTGCAGTAACCTTACCCCGGTTCCTCCAGAAGTCTTACACGGAGTTATCTCAAGATGACCTTACCTCGGTTCATCAAGAAGTTTTACACGAACTTATCCTGCAGTAACCTTACCCCGGTTCCTCCATAAGTCTTACACGGACTTATCTCAAGATGACCTTACCCCGGTCCATCAAGAAGTTTTACACGAACTTACCCTGTAGTAACCTGACCCCAATTCCTCCAGAAGTCTTACACGGACTTATCTCAAGGTAACCCTACACCGGTTCCTCCCAAAGTCTTACACGGATTTATCCCAAGGTGACCTTACCCCGGTTCCTCAAGAAGTTTTACACGAACTTATCCCAAAAAAAACCCTACACAGGTTCTCTCTTTCCAAAAGATGAAGTTTTACACGGACTCGTCACCCAGAAACCCTACACAGGTTCTCCATTTCCAAGGATGCTGTTTTACACGGACTCGTCATCAGTAAACCCTACACAGATGCAGCTTCACACGGGCTCATCATCAGTCAACCCTACATAGGTTTCCTTCTTTCCAAGATGCAGTTTTACACGAGCTCATCATCAGGCAACCCTACACAGGTTCCCTCTTTCAACTCACAAAATTACAACTCAACAGACAGTCTCCAAATGGCATCTATAAGCCCATTCCAGACAAGGTTCTGTCACATATCCAGATGGCATCTATAAGCCCATCCTCCCATCCATCACATTTCCAAATGGCATCTATAAGCCCATTCCCGACAAGGTTCTGTCACGCTTCCAGATGGCATCTATAAGCCCATCCCCCTATCCACCATCTCTCCAAATGGCATCTGTAAGCCCATTCCCGACATCACATTGCTGATACCTCACTATGTGAGTGCAAATTTCTGGGCACACTAGTGTTCAATCATCTTCCACCTTTGGATCACGAAAGGCACGCTAGCCAATCTACATCCTCAGGTCTAAGAAGATTGAACAGGGGCAACTGTTGTACCCCAAAATTTGCCCTCCCATATTCTTCAAAGTTTTGACAAGCATCATCTCAATTTGCTCAAGTCTACTCAAGGGTTGCACAGTTCAAACACCCTCCTAAGCCAGTCAAATTAGGGTTTTGGTTCCTGCAAGGAAGTTGAGGTTTTCAAGGGTCCAATCAAGTCCCACATGCCTATAAACATTGTCAAGCATCTACATGCCAAGTTTCAAGGCTCACAAGGTCAAGTTGCACAGTCAAAAACCCTAATTGCTTCACAGTCAACTGCAGGGGCAAAATGGTCATTTGGCAGTCAAAAGTCAAAAATTTTGGTCAACATCTCATTTTGAAGCCACAATAATCATTGGATCAAATCTTGATCATGATTCCACAAGAATGGCTCAAAAATCATCAAGATGCAAAAGTTTCCATTTTTGGACAGTTGAAAAGTCAACTGTAACTTGACCAAGGCATAACTTTTTCATGGTTCATCAGAAAAATCCCATCTAATGCTCATTTTGAAGGGGAGGACATTTCCAACAACTCATCTTCACATTCCAAGTCCAAGAAATGCTCTCAAAAAAAGTTATCAATTTCAACATTATAGGTCATTTTCAAAAGTCAACAAAAAGGCATTTTAAGTCAAAGACCATAACTTGAGATTGGTAAATCAAAATGACATGGGACCAAAGGAATTGATTAGAGGACTTCAAGACCTTTCCAAAATGTCCAAGAACATGTTCATATGATCAAAATGGAGCAAGATATGCATTGGAGAAGTTGGGAAATTTTTGTGAAATGGCAAAAGTCAACTATCCTTGAAACTTCAATTTTTGACAAAAGGGCCCACTTTTTTCCACTTGATTCAGCCTTGTCATGCCACCCACGTGTCCCATGATCAATTTCAAGACCAAATATTGATTCTTCCTTATCCTGTAAAACAAAACAATATGGCAACGGTTTTCGTAGCGTTGTGTTAGGCAGCTTTTAGAAAAATAGCGAATAGCTCAATTCTAAACATAAATTAGGCGCGACTATCTCAATTTCTTCGTCTTGATGCGCTGAATCCAACCATGGTCATTTGGAGTTCTAATTTTGCCTTGTTATGAAAGCCCCAAATTTCAGTCTTGCAAACCCTAAAAATCGCGCATGGTATTTTCTCATATATAGCACAAAAACGCAATTGGATCACATGGTTAGTTTCGAAACTTGACAAGGAACATGAATATATGATTAAAATGCAGTGAGGATGCCTAGAAATCAAAGTACGATTATGGATTTTTCTTGGTTCAGTTGGAATCCGCTTTACCAATTCTTTGGGTTTGAGTTGTTGTTTGTGATTGGAATGTGATCAGGAGGGCTTGAGGAAGCTATTGGAAAAAATTGTATGCCTTCAATCCACCTCTAGAGTGCTTTTCAGTTTTGACTTTTATGGCAAAAATTTCAAATTGGTACTAGCCTTTTCTGCGCAGCTGAGAGTTTGTTATGATTAGGGTTTGACTCAGTGCTTATGAGGGAAAGAAATTAGGTCATTAGTTGGCCTTTATCCATGCCCATGAGAGAATTGGTCTTAGGTCTTTTAGCATTAACAAACTTTTCCTTCTTTTAAGCAAGACCAAGACTTGGTGTATAATCTAACCCTAGCATGAGTTTGTGAGTTGGCACATGATATATGGAAGCTATCCCAATTCAAATGACACTATTTCATTGACTTTTGAATTTTATTTGAATTTTTAAAGATTTAAAATGAATTAAATTATCAAAAATTAAATAAAATAGAAAAATCAATATTTGGTCTTGAAATTAATCATGGGACACGTGTGTGGCATGACAAGGCTGAATCAAGTGGAAGAAAGTGGGCCCTTTTGTCAAAAATTGAAGTTTCAAGGATAGTTGACTTTTGCCATTTCACAAAAATTTCCCAACTTCTCCAATGCATAACTTGCTCAATTTTTAAGCTTTTCTCATGTTCTTGGACATTTTGGAAAGGTCTTTGAGTCCTTTAACCAATGCCTTTGGTCCCATGTCATTTTGATTTTCCAATCTCAAGTTATGGCCTTTGACTTAAAGTCCCTTTTTGTTGACTTTTGAAAATGACCTATAATGTTGAAATTGATAACTTTTTGTGAGAGCATTTCTTGGACTTGAAGTATGAAGATGAGTTGTAGGAAATGTCTTTCTCTTCAAAATGAGCTTTGGATGGGATTTTTCTGATAATCCATGTGAAAGTTATGCTCTGGTCAATTTCAGTTGACTTTTTCAGCTGTCCAAATATAGCAACTTTTGCATCTTTGATGATTTCTGAGCCAAATTTTGAGAATCATGATCAAGCATTGATCAAATGATGTTTGTGGCTTCAAAATGATATGTTGACCAAAAATTTGAACTTTTGACTGTCAAATGACCATTTTGCCCCTACAGTTGACTGTAGTGCAATTTAGGGTTTTGACTGTGCAATCTTGAGCTGAATGCCTTGAAACTTGATATGAGGATGCTTGACCATGTTTGTAAGCATATGAGACTTAATTGAGCCTTTGAAAACTTCATTTTCTTGATCAGAACCCAAACCCTAGTTTTGACTGTATAGGAGACAGTTGGACTGTGCAACCCTTGGGGGAGTTTTATGACTTGGCTTGGCAATTTCTTGAAGAATATGGGAGGGCAAATTTTGGGGTGCAACAGTTGCCCCTGTTCAATCTTCTTAGACCTGAGGATGCAGATTGGCTGACGTGCCTTTCGTAATCCGAGGGTAGAAGATGATTGGACACTAGAGTGCCCAGAAATTTGCGCTCACATGTTAGCAGTGTGATGAAAATGGGCTTATAGATGCCATTTGGAGGTTGTTGGATAGGATGATGGGCTTATAGATGCCATCTGAATGTTGATTGCGTGGGAGATTCCTTAGCGAGAACCTGCATACATGCAAAACAGAAAAATGAGTACCTGACACGTTGCAGGAGCTGATTTTTTTAGATGCTTGGTGTAGATATGTCCTGACTGGTTACAGGAGCTGAGTCTGGAGCTTCAAACGGCGATGAATGAACCAGGGATGGTTACTATCTTAGTATGAATAGCAAGAGAACCTTAGGCGACTTTAACTTCAACAACGCTCGTTGAGAAAAAATCTTGGGTGACTTTAACTGGGATAAGCATCAGGGAGATCTTAGGGTCGATCTGACTGAACCAGAGGAGGTTTTTTTTTTTGATAAGGATGTGATGAAGGAATCTGAGACGATTGCTACCTCAGCAGGACGATGAAGGAATCTGAGATGATTGCTACTCCAAATATATGATGAAGGAATCTGGGACGATTACTACCTCAGCAGGACGATGAAGGAATCTGAGACGATTGCTACTCCAAATATATGATGAAGGAATCTGGGACGATTACTACCTCAGCAGAATGATGAAGGAATCTGGGACGATTACTACCTCAGCAGGATGATGAAGGAATCTGAGATGATTACTACCTTAGCAGGATGATGAAGGAATCTGGGAAGATTACTACCTCAGCGGGATGATGAAGGAATCTGGGACGATTACTACCTCAGCGGGATGACGAAGGAATCTGGGACGATTACTACCTCAACGGGATGATGAAGGAATCTGGGACTATTACTACCTCAGCAGGATGATGAAGGAATCTGGGACGATTACTACCTCAGCGGGATGATGAAGGAATCTGGGACGATTACTACCTCAGCGGGATGATGAAGGAATCTGGGACGATTACTACCTCAACGGGATGATGAAGGAATCTGGGACGATTACTACCTCAGCAGGATGATGAAGGAATCTGGGACGATTACTACCTCAGCGGGATGATGAAGGAATCTGGGACGATTACTACCTCAGCAGGATGATGAAGGAATCTGAGACGATTGCTACTCCAAATATGTGATGAAGGAATCTGGGACGATTACTACCTCAACGGAATGATGAAAGAATCTGAGACGATTGCTACTCCAAATATGTGATGAAGGAATCTGGGACGATTACTACCTCAACGGGATGATGAAGGAATCTGAGACGATTGCTACTCCAAATATGTGATGAAGGAATCTGGGACGATTACTACCTCAACGGGATGATGAAGGAATCTGGGACGATTACTACCTCAGCAGGATGATGAAGGAACCTGAGACGATTGCTACTCCAAATATGTGATGAAGGAATCTGGGACGATTACTACCTCAACGGGATGATGAAGGAATCTGAGACGATTGCTACTCCAAATATGTGATGAAGGAATCTGGGACGATTACTACCTCAACGGGATGATGAAGGAATCTGAGACGATTACTACTCCAAATATGTGATGAAGGAATCTGGGACGATTACTACCTCAACGGGATGATGAAGGAATCTGGGACGATTACTACCTCAGCAGGATGATGAAGGAATCTGAGACGATTGCTACTCCAAATATGTGATGAAGGAATCTGGGACGATTACTACCTCAACGGGATGATGAAGGAATCTGGGACGATTACTACCTCAGCAGGATGATGAAGGAATCTGAGACGATTGCTACTCCAAATATGTGATGAAGGAATCTGGGACGATTACTACCTCAACGGGATGATGAAGGAATCTGGGACGATTACTACCTCAGCAGGATGATGAAGGAATCTGGGACGATTACTACCTCAACGGGTAAAGACTTTTATCTGTTGATCGTTCTTTCCTGAAAAAGTAACGAATTAGTTGTATGCAATGTCATAATGCATGAATTGCCTGATTTTAAGATGTTCTCAAAAATAAATGAGATTGGGGTGATATGATGCGTCTATGCATGCTATAATGATGTATGTGACGTTTTATGAATGTGTTTTTCGTCTAGGAAAGTAAATCCTTGACGGGTGCCGGGAAGTCGTATCCTGGGCTGATGTTGAAGAATAGTTGCAAGAATTCCAATAGACGAAGATAACTCCGTTGGGGATAAGACTTAGCGAATGGAGGATTCTGCGGGGAGAAAAAGATACTCTAGCGACCATGCTGGGAAGCAATACTTTGTGGGAAGAGAGATGCCTTGCTGAGTGTTGATAACTTGCTGAGGATACCATTGTTATGTTGGAAGTATTGATGGACTTTGCTGGGGATAGGAAAGAACTATGTTGACGACGACCTTTCCTTGGCTTTTGGCTGAGGATAACCCAGTTATATCCTGTTAAGGAAATAACTCTTTAAATCAAGCCGGACGGCGCGTTCGTGCCCTGCTAGGGGATGAGCTTCCAGAATCTACTGGGGGTACGCCTATTGCTTGGGGAGATAGATTCCAACCTTCCTGGGGAAGCTTTGAACTGCGTTGGCTATGTTCTTCAACGGAGCTTACCCTGATTCCTTGGAGGACAGAACAATCAGATTGCTTAGACCATTCTTTATTGCCCCTGTTTCTATGGGGGAGGCACTTGTGGGGTGCTGATAGTTGTTGAGGGTCAAACTTTCTTCTGGTAGGCAGATGATAAGATGACGGGACATAGTCGTACGCTTTTGATCCCTAACTTTTTCCTGGACCGCCCTTTCGGGTTTTCAGTCCACCGGGATACCCATTTTTGCCCAAGCCGCCTTTTCAGGTTTTCGACTTGCCGGGTGTACAGATTTTTCATTTCATCCCTCATTTTGCCCGAACCCTTTTGGTTCGCCGGGAAGCCCTTATTTTTGCCTAGGTATGTCAACCTAGCGGGCCTTTGATTGTGCGTAGTATTTTTTCGACTATGTCCATGTTCTCAGAATGTAGGGAGTTGCCCCTGTTAGAAGTGTTTTGTCATGCCACCAGAAGGTGTTTGATCAGGCCAGATTCGTTGTTGAAATGCCCCAAGTGACTCAAGCGGAGATTTGCCCCAGGCTATTTGGCCTTTGAGAGATTCTCCGAATCTTGATTGGATTGCCCCAGATGATGGACCATGCTCATGTCTGCCCCTTGATTGGAGGTACTTCTATTCAGTAGGCATTCGTCGTGCGAACTTCTGCTGTTCAAACAAAAAGTCATATGCAAACAATGTTATATCAAAAATGCAAAGCTTATGTCTGTCTTGAAGATTTTGAAAATGCATTCTTTTTCATAAAACAAATGAATGTTTGTAAAACGTGATGTCAACTCCGTATTTACCGTAGGCCTTCAGGAGTCAGGATACCTTTCGTAACAGTATGCTTTCGAACTAACCCGTGCTTCAGCTAGGACTTTTGAGGGTTATAACGTGGCCTGGTTCACGGTTTAAGAAACAAAGGGTAAAGGCTCAAATTATTTATACCCACCCGCTCTTCGTGATGTTCTCCAAACCTAAACTTAGTTGATCATACGTTAGACCTTGTTTGAGTCTTTGCTCTGATTTTCCGGTGATGGTTCCGATATTGATGATTTATTTTGAATGGGCAGTCATCTTTTTTTGCTGAGGGTTTATAGGACCTCTTCTTTTTTGTTATCCCTTTCTTTTTTTGCCTGAACTGTTTCCTTTTTGGAATTACAGTCAGCGGGATGCCCCAGTTTCATAAGTCCCCTTTGTAGGTTTAGACTTTTTGGGCTTTTTCGTTTATGAATTTTGATGATGACTGCCTGTCCTTTTGATTGTTCTGAACCATCACTGTCTTTGTTCGTTTTGTAAAGATCTCTTCGGTGCTATTCGTCATGCACTTGGATCAACTGAGAGAACTACCCTGCCCCAGGTTATGATAAAGGGTTTTAAATTTCGAAAAGAAAAAACTCCTACTTCTTTGGCTCAGAGGGGTTGACGAGGGATTATCATCCTTATAACTCCAGTGTTTAGGGATTGAAACAATGCCTGTACCTCATCAGCGGGGTCTGTTCAAAAGCATACTGTAGATCGTGGTATCGTTTTCGTCATCCTCCCTCAAGAGGCTTAGAATTATTAACCAAGAGTTGATCATCAGAAAAATATGAAACAATTTGCATATAGTAAATGCGAATATATTGATTCAAAATAGACATAAGCGATGCATTAATGTGATAACAATGTTTAACATGAATAAATGTTTGAACAATCAAAGAACAATACAACTTGAACATTTGAATGAACAAAAGACATTCTCGACGATTTGGTGTAGGATCAGTGTTCAAACTCGACCTCCTTGGCGTCAATCAAATCCTGGATCTTGTTCTTCAAGGTCCAACAGTCGTCGGTGTCATGTCCAGGACTGTCAGAATGGTAGGCACATCTCACACCCGGGTTGTACTTGGGAGAGGAAGTGTCAGGATTTTGAGGAGGATCCTTAAGTGTGATCATTTTCGCCCTCAGCAATTGCTGTAATGCCTGAGACAAAGACATGTTGATGTCAGTATACTTCCTATCTTGATGCTTTATCCTACGCCTATTGCTCTTTCTTGGTTGAACGGGCGTGGGATCGGAAATCTGGATTGCCCCTACATCATGACGACCCTTTTTCACATGTATATCATTGGATTCTTTCTTCCCACTGTGGGGCTTTTTCTGAGCATCAGCAGATGCGGCTTCTTGAATCTTCCCCGACTTGATACCAGCTTCGATTCTCTCCCCAGTCAAGACAAGATCTGTAAACCCAGCAGCAGAATTCCCAATTAGGTGGTTGAAGAATGGGCCAGACAGGGTCCCCAAGAACATGTCGACGAGCTCGCGGTCCATCAGAGGTGGTTGTACCCTTCCAGCAAGGTCCCTCCATTTTTGAGCATACTCTTTGAAGCCTTCGCCTGTACCCATAGACATCCCCTGAAGCTGAGTACGCGTGGGAGCGAGGTCGGCATTATACTGGTAGTGTTTGTAAAATGCAGTGGCTAAGTCTTCCCAGGTACGGATGTTGGCTCCATTCAGTTGATAGAACCACTCGAGCTGAGTCCCTGAAAGACTCTCTTGGAAGAAATGGATCCATAAGTTTTTGTCAGCTGTATAGGGCTGGATCCTCCTTGCATAAGCCCTGAGATGCAACTTAGGACAGGATGCCCCGTCGTATTTAGCAAAGGCAGGTACCTTGAATTTGTGCGGGATCACCACTCCAGAAGACAGACCTAGATCCTCGAAGTCCAGACCAGGCACCTTTTGTATTTCTATAGCACTTAACCGGTCTTCCAACTGTTTGTACTTATCCTCAGCCGGAGGGTACTGTTCGTCGTCGAAATCTGTCTCGTTGTCGGAGACCACTGGACTAGGCACCTCTCTCTCATGGTGACTGTTTTCCCTCACAGATGGGGTAGTCCTCTCAGTTTCAGTCTGCGGTGCATTCCCAGATCTGCGTCTAGGGCTGAACAAAACAGTCCTCTTCTTCTTCTTCTCCTTCTTCAGGAGCAGAGCCTTCAGATCTTGTTGCCCCTGGGTCAAATTCAGGATCAGCTCTTGGAACTGGGCGTTCTGAGCCTGGAGGTCCTTGATAGTCTGCTCGGATGATGATTCAGGATTCATGATGATTGGCTGAAATAAGCAGCGGAGAAGGGTAAGCAACCTGTCAAAGGGATACCTGCAATGCAATGAGATGTATGACATGCATGTGATGTTTTCAAGGATCTCGCAGGGTAAACAGAGAAACTTGTTAGAGTTGGAAACTGGCAACTTGATTGAAGGAACCTCCTGTTGTATAGAGCCCTTCTTCAAGGGTCAAAGGCTCACCATATCCAGTGGGTCATAGCCCCTGACGACCTTAGCTAGAGGAAAATAAATCCTCTTTGCCCCTTGCTGGGCAGTTGGTTCATCATGACCTGCATCACAAGCCCTTGAGATCCTTGAAATGGGTTAGGATGTATGCAATGGTATGCAATGGTATGATGTCATGCTATGCATGGGGTGATGTAGGTAAACCCTGCTATGAGTCCCAATTAAGGACTATAAACAGACCCTGCAAGAAATTCAGTATACTTTGTTATGAGTCCCAATTAAGGACTATAAACAAAACCTGCAAGAAATTTGGTAAACCTTGTCATGAGTCCTAGCTAAGGACTATAAACAAAACCTGTAAGTAGTTAATGTGTCAGCTAACAAGCATGCAAGTAGGCAAGTACAAAGGCACACAAGTCACACAAAAGAGCCCTTAGAGTTTAGGCCAGCATGAAGTTTGGGGTACTACCCTCTTGAAGTGGGTGGGTTCAACCTGTCCTAATCAAAGTAACCGGGTTCTAAGGTTCCCAATATCACGGGACTGCTTTCATTGTTCATCGTTTCGATTTAGCCACTGAACTGGCGACCGAAATATTCCAGGAAAGCAACCCTCAATTGAGTGTAGTATCGAGTATCAACCAACCTCGGACTGCACCAAAGTCAGTTATCTCACTACCCTAAAGAGGCCAAGATAGTTCAATTAAGGTTCCTAAGGTCTGTTGATGCTTCACGACACCACGCGGAGGCCCCGTACTCTCCTTGACTGAACTCAAGGGTTACCGGTACACACCAAAGTGCCACATCAACGTAGCAGACTGTTTCAACCATGTCGGTATACCCCGCACAGTTCCCTCACAGCCTTGTTGCTACTTTCTAAGAAGGTATTCCCCCAGATCCGGGTTAGGATCTATAGAACTCCCAAGCAAACCACAATAATAAAGCAAGCAAAGAAGACAATTGAAAACATAGTTATGACCTAGCCCTAAGGTATACCTCACTTTAAGTTTTTATCCCCAGCAGAGTCGCCAGTTCTGTGATCGGTGGATCTGGAACTGACTGTTTAACGCTGGTTCGCGAAATGTCGCGGAAGCAAGAGTCGCCACCGTCTTTTATTTTCTCCAAATGGAAAGGACAAAAGCACAGAAAAATTCCTTATAGAGATTGCTCTCGGTTCGGGAGGTAAATTATAGAAAGGGAATGTGTTAGCACCCTTTCTATCCATGGTTATCCATGGGCTCTTAGATACTTGCTCAATGTGTTTTCAAAATGATTTGTTTGCTTTTCAATTGTGGGTTTTAAAAGTTTCTTTGAAAAATTTCAGTTCGACTCGTACGTCAGAGTGTTTGAAAAATTTGCTTTGAAAGCTTTTGAAAGTGTGTTGGTGTGAAAAGTATTTTTGTTTGAAATTAGAGCAAGTATCCTTGAGAACCTACCTACCCTAAGGAATTCGTCTGTGTAAATGTCCTTTAAAGTAGTGCCATCCCACCATTGAGAGGTAGGTAGCACCACCGTTGGAGGTGTTCGGGTCAATTCGGGTTTGTAGGGACATGGTGATCACCAGAGCAACGGGAAGACACCTTAGAAGCTACCCTCATGCCAGGTTCCCGGATCATGAGGACTTACTAAGACATCCTCTACTCGACGATCACCTTTCGAGGCAAGGCAACAGTGAGGCGTACCCTAGGGGTGGTGTGTGCGAATTGTGTGTCGTTTTCATTGATGTTTGTCTTGTCATGTTTGTCGTGATCTACGCTTGATTTTAATTAAGACATTCATTCTTGCATGCTTTTTAACAGTTATAAAGTTTGCGAAAAAAATAAATCTAAGGCTATTACAAATGGCGCGGGTCCACATCGCCAAAATTAAACCGGACCCGATTTGACGGAAAATAAAGAAAGCGAAGTAAATAAAAGTGCAAGAAGTTTAAGTTACAATGCTTCGGGAGAGATACATAATGAATTAAGCGAAATAAAACAAATGTGCGAATAAAATAAATTACGAACGAGGGCGTTGGACCCTTTTGCAAAATATTATTAATAAGGAATTAAAATTAAGAATTAAAAGAAAATGTTTTTTAGTATTTTTGTGTTTTTTGAGATTTAATAAAAAAAGAATTAATTAAAAACCAAAATGAAATGTTAAACCTAGTTCTAATTATTTTTAAGTTTATTATGAAAGTATTAAAATTTAACCTAAATGCAACCCTAATTAGTTTACAAGTTCAATTATGAAAATAAATAAATCACTAATATTATGGCAAAAAACAAGGAAAATTAAAAGGAATAAAAAGTCATTAAACCTAATGCTATATTTTTGGATTTTTAGTTATTAAGAAAGTATTAAAATCTAACCTAAATGCAACCCTAATTAGTTTACAAGTTTAATTATGAAAATTACTAATATTATGGCAAAAAACAAGGAAAATTAAAAGGAATAAAAAAGTCATTAACCTAATGCTATATTTTTGGATTTTTAGTTATTAAAAGAATTAAAGTTAAAACCTATTTTACTAAATTTATTTACATGTTAATTATTTACAAGAAAATAGTAAAATAAAATAATTATTATATTTTCATCTTTTTCTGATTTTTCTATATTTTTTATGTATTGTAAAAATATTGAATTAAATTAAAACAAGAAAACAAATAAAAACAATAATTAAAAGATATGAGAAAAATAAAAATATTTGCAAACCAGGGTGGGGGTGTAGTCCCAATTCGTGAGGTTTTGGACTTAGCAAATCTGGCCCAACAAGTATGGAATTTGTTGACTTTCCTAGGCCACGTACATGCATGCTGACTTGTCCTCATGGTGTCCCTCAATGCACAACCCTTGATCTGGTTCCCTTAAGCACGTGGCTGGCTTGATATGGTGAGCACACGATATATCCACAATCCAAGCGCTGCATGAGATTAATTACTGAAAAATAATATTGAGCATGTGAAAGACCTGGGGTTCGAACCCAGGTCAAGTGGATCACTAGCGCTTGCATCAACCACCTGTGCCAATTGACTTATTTGATATATAATTAAACAATGAATATTATAAGAACAAACAAGAGTTAGTGCTCCAAAACGCGCGCAGTTTCAAAATGGCCAATGGCTGATGGACACGAAATCATCTTCTTCCTTATCCTGTAAAACAAAACAATATGGCAACGGTTTTCGTAGCGTTGTGTTAGGCAGCTTTTAGAAAAATAGCGAATAGCTCAATTCTAAACATAAATTAGGCGCGACTATCTCAATTTCTTCGTCTTGATGCGCTGAATCCAACCATGGTCATTTGGAGTTCTAATTTTGCCTTGTTATGAAAGCCCCAAATTTCAGTCTTGCAAACCCTAAAAATCGCGCATGGTATTTTCTCATATATAGCACAAAAACGCAATTGGATCACATGGTTAGTTTCGAAACTTGACAAGGAACATGAATATATGATTAAAATGCAGTGAGGATGCCTAGAAATCAAAGTACGATTATGGATTTTTCTTGGTTCAGTTGGAATCCGCTTTACCAATTCTTTGGGTTTGAGTTGTTGTTTGTGATTGGAATGTGATCAGGAGGGCTTGAGGAAGCTATTGGAAAAAATTGTATGCCTTCAATCCACCTCTAGAGTGCTTTTCAGTTTTGACTTTTATGGCAAAAATTTCAAATTGGTACTAGCCTTTTCTGCGCAGCTGAGAGTTTGTTATGATTAGGGTTTGACTCAGTGCTTATGAGGGAAAGAAATTAGGTCATTAGTTGGCCTTTATCCATGCCCATGAGAGAATTGGTCTTAGGTCTTTTAGCATTAACAAACTTTTCCTTCTTTTAAGCAAGACCAAGACTTGGTGTATAATCTAACCCTAGCATGAGTTTGTGAGTTGGCACATGATATATGGAAGCTATCCCAATTCAAATGACACTATTTCATTGACTTTTGAATTTTATTTAAATTTTTAAAGATTTAAAATGAATTAAATTATCAAAAATTAAATAAAATAGAAAAATCAATATTTGGTCTTGAAATTAATCATGGGACACGTGTGTGGCATGACAAGGCTGAATCAAGTGGAAGAAAGTGGGCCCTTTTGTCAAAAATTGAAGTTTCAAGGATAGTTGACTTTTGCCATTTCACAAAAATTTCCCAACTTCTCCAATGCATAACTTGCTCAATTTTTAAGCTTTTCTCATGTTCTTGGACATTTTGGAAAGGTCTTTGAGTCCTTTAACCAATGCCTTTGGTCCCATGTCATTTTGATTTTCCAATCTCAAGTTATGGCCTTTGACTTAAAGTCCCTTTTTGTTGACTTTTGAAAATGACCTATAATGTTGAAATTGATAACTTTTTGTGAGAGCATTTCTTGGACTTGAAGTATGAAGATGAGTTGTAGGAAATGTCTTTCTCTTCAAAATGAGCTTTGGATGGGATTTTTCTGATAATCCATGTGAAAGTTATGCTCTGGTCAATTTCAGTTGACTTTTTCAGCTGTCCAAATATAGCAACTTTTGCATCTTTGATGATTTCTGAGCCAAATTTTGAGAATCATGATCAAGCATTGATCAAATGATGTTTGTGGCTTCAAAATGATATGTTGACCAAAAATTTGAACTTTTGACTGTCAAATGACCATTTTGCCCCTACAGTTGACTGTAGTGCAATTTAGGGTTTTGACTGTGCAATCTTGAGCTGAATGCCTTGAAACTTGATATGAGGATGCTTGACCATGTTTGTAAGCATATGAGACTTAATTGAGCCTTTGAAAACTTCATTTTCTTGATCAGAACCCAAACCCTAGTTTTGACTGTATAGGAGACAGTTGGACTGTGCAACCCTTGGGGGAGTTTTATGACTTGGCTTGGCAATTTCTTGAAGAATATGGGAGGGCAAATTTTGGGGTGCAACAGCTGCCACCTAGCCTGCGCCTACTCTGCACCTACACTGTAACCTGTAAGTCTCCTCCCATCACCTCCAATAGTGTTACATGCATTCAGCCATGGCTTCTCCAAGGCTGTCACCTAGCCTGCGCCTACTCTGCAACCCATGCCACCTCTTATTCGCCAATGGGGATGGCGACACCTTTCATTTTTGTACTCTTTCGCCAAGTCCAATGGCGCCTCCCTTAATGTCCAATCGTGTTACATGCATGCAGAGATGCCTTCTCCAAGGATGCCACCTAGCCTGCGCCTACTCTGCACCTACACTGTAACATGTAAGTCTCCTTCCATCACCTCCAATAGTGTTACATGAATTCGGGCATGGCTTCTCCAACACTGTCACCTAGCATGTGCCTACTCTGCAACCCATGCCACCTCTTATTCGCCAATGGGGATGGCGACACCTTTCATTTTTGTACTCTTTCGCCAAGTCCAATGGCGCCTCCCTTAATGTCCAATCGTGTTACATGCATGCAGAGATGCCTTCTCCAAGGCTGCCACCTAACATGCGCCTACTCTGCACCTACACTGTAACCTGTAAGTCTCCTCCTATCACCTCCAATAGTGTTACATGCATTCAGGCATGGCTTCTCCAAGGCTGTCACCTAGCCTGCACCTGCTCTGCAACCCATGCCACCTCTTATTCGCTAATGGGGATGGCGACACCTTTCATTTTTGTACTCTTTCGCCAAGTCCAATGGCGCCTCCCTTAATGTCTAATCGTGTTACATGCATGCAGAGATTCCTTCTCCAAGGCTGCCACCTAGCCCGCGCCTACTCTGCACCTACATTGTAACCTGTAAGTCTCCTCCCATCACCTCCAATAGTGTTACATGCATTCAGGTATGGCTTCTCCAAGGCTGTCACCTAGCCTGCGCCTACTCTGCAAGCCATGCCACCTCTTATTCACCAATGGGGATGGCGACACCTTTCATTTTTGTACTCTTTCGCCAAGTCCAATGGCGCCTCCCTTAATGTCCAACCATGTTACATGCATGCAAAGATGCCTTCTCCAAGGCTGCCACCTAGCCTGCGCCTTCACTGCAAGAGTGACACTTATCATGCATGCATGCACCAGCTACCACCTAACTTATTCTATGAAATTTTTTTGCCTATAAATACAGAGCATAACATACTTCTCTCGCACCCACAATCATCTTACTCTCTACTTTAAAGTCTTTCATAATCTCTTACAATTTCTAAGTCATTCATAATCTCAGGGATTTTCAACAATGGCTCTTCTCACAATGGGAGATTCTCACAGAGGCACAAGGGACAACATTGCAGCATTTGTAAGTTTCTTTTATAGTTATACATTTTTTACACTTCTGGTAATGCTTTGTTTATCTTACTTAATCTTACACCTTTACATTATTAACTCAGGATACCAAAAGATTCTGAATCCGGTCTCACAACTACCTGGCTCCCGACCCATTTATCGTACCATATCTGGAATACGCAGGTTTCGAACATGTTATAAAGATCTCCAACTGCATAATTGATTCAAAGTTCATACTTGCAATGTTCGAAAGGTGGAGACCAGAGACCCATACATTTCACCTACCAATAGGTGAATGTACCGTCACGCTAGAGGATGTGTACATGTTACTGGGTCTCCCTGTCGATGGTAAGGCCGTTAACGGGTCGGTTCAATAACCCAATTCTCTGTGTGAAGAATTGTTGGGCCGGGATATGGTTGAAGGTGGTGGTGCGAGAGGTCAGGGTATACTACTAACTGAGCTTAAAAATCATTATGCAACTTTGGAATTAAACGAAAATTCCTCCGAGCAAGACAGGGTAATAAAAGCTAGAACTTATCTAATGATATTATTTGGAACCTTTTTATTTCTCGAAAGTACGGGAAATAGTGTAAATTTTATGTATTTAAATTTACTTACAGATTTCGAAAAAACTAGAAAGTATAGTTGGGGTTCTGTTGTTTTAGCCCACCTATACAGTTCCTTGTGCAAAAATGCAATCAAGGAAAAATGTACATTTTATGGCTGCACTTTTTTACTTCAAGCCTGGGGTTGGTGGAGGATGGAGTCCCTAAACCTCGTCAACAACAACACATTCATTTTCCCGTACGAAACAAAGAAAGTCATCAAGTTATATCATTTATTACTGTTCATCTCTTCACCAAATATATGCTAAAAATAAAATATTTTTCATTTCCTTAAGGTATTGTGAGAGGGGTATGGATTACGGCAAGAATCCAAGATTCAATGTCGCACTATACTGCAATCTATTGGATCACCTAGGCTCGGATGATGTACGTCGTACCTTTCAACTTTTCTAATTTTAAATTATTTATATATTACGTTTTCATTAACCTAATTTAATTTTATGTGCAGTTTGTCTGGAGACCATATTTGGGTTTGGGCCATGAACCAAACCCCGAGGATGCAGCAATTTGAAGCACCAAGACTGCAATCATACGGTTCAATGTTATGGAGATGCACCACAGCGACCGTATGAAGATGCAGTTCGGAATGCATCAAGAGATACCCAGTGATCCGACTTGTTTGTCCCAGTGGCATCTCAAAAGGGTCGACGCCCAATGGGGTCTTACCAACTAGAAAGACTTTGCTCCAGAATGGTGTAAGATGTGGCAGAGGCGTCACTGACATGTCTTGCAATTCCCAGTTTTCCTCAATCATGGTAATATGTGACACACGGATCAGTATTTATCTTGGTACAGGTCGGTTAGTAACTCTGAAATGCATGTGTCTCATCCAAGGTATTTGGTTGACCCACGAACACAATGGGCACAACCCTTGTTTCCCCAACAACAACACACATCAACCTCCCACTAACCCCCCCGACGAAACAGAACCACAAACACCCAACCACAGTCACCACCACAACACAATTACACCCAAATGCCCCACAACCAACCACAATCACCACCTCAATACCAATACCCCCATATGCCTCACACCCAATCGTAATTCCAATCACAATACCAACACAACCGCATACCCCACACACAATTTTAGTCTTCTGTATATCCCAATATGGGCCCCTCAATATCCAGCCTTAGCCCTGATCTGGGAATGTCGGAAGATTATGAACCAACCGACCCAACTTACCATCAACCACAGTATCACCAAACCACCCAACATCCTCACTACCAAACACCCCAAGATCCTTTTCCTTTCTACCCCCCGTACTCAGACGATCAATGCTACAGACCCACCATGGAACCCTACCCACCTCCAACACGACCAAACTTTGAGGGTATGGGTAACCGACTGTACCAAAGAGGATCTTCTAGATATGGAGATCTAACTAATTTCATGGATCCGGAACACGTTGACTTCACTGGGCCATCGACCCTGCCACAGCAGGAAACGCGACGACACCTAGCACGGGAAAGGCGAGGACGGGGATGCGGAACTGGGGGTCATTACCGGGTTCCGGGGGACCACTGATTAATCTGTTTTTTTTAATCTGTTTTTTTTTATATAATACTTATGGGTGTAATCATTTTTTGTAAATAAAAAGTCAATTTTGTTGATCCTATATCGAATACGCAATGCACCGGATTGGAAAAAAACGCGAAAATTGCCCTAGAAATGCACTAAGGCGCCATCTCAATTGGCTTAGGGCAAGCCCTAAGCACCTAGGCGCCAAGTGAGATGGCGCCTCCCTTTAAAAAATAGGTGTAGGCGCCAAGTGAGATGGCTCCTCCTTTGGGGAGTCATCTGAAACATGGTTATTTGCGTAATTTTTTCCGAAACATGGTTATTTGCGAAGTTTTTTTTTAATACCTGGTTATTGCAAAAAAAATTGATATTTTGATTTACTCTAAATCAGAAGAAGAGCATGCAGAACACTTAAGAATAGTATTGCAAATTTTGAAAGAGAAGAAGTTGTATACAAAGTTGTCTAAGTGTGATTTTTGGTTAAAGGAGATTAGTTTTCTTGGTCATGTTATCTCAGGTAGTGGCATTATTGTAGATCCATCTAAAGTAGATGTTGTGTTGCAATGGGAAACTCCAAAGTCGGCTACCGAGATTAGAAGATTTTTGGGATTAGCTGGTTATTATAGAAGGTTTATCAAAGGTTTTTCTAAGTTGTCACTTCCGTTAACTAAGTTGACTTGTAAAGGTAAAGCTTTTGTGTAGGATGTTCAGTGTGAAGAAAAGATTGACGCCAGCTCAGATTTTGACATTACCTAATCCAAGAGAACCTTTTATGGTATATTGTGATGCTTCCAAGATGGGTTTAAGAGGTGTGCTTATGCAGAATGAAAAGTTAGTTGCTTAAGCGTTAAGGCAAATGAAGACTCGTGAAAAGAACTATCTTACACATGATTTAGAGCTTGATGCAGTTCTTTTTATGCTAAAGATTTAGAGACACTACCTCTATGTTTCTAGATTTGAAGTATTTAGTGATCATGAGAATTTAAAATATCTATTTGATCAAAAAAATTGAACATGAGCAGTGATGATGGTTGGAGTTGTTAAAGGATTACAATTTCAGTTTGAATTATCATCCAAGAAAAGTGAATGTGGTTGTCGATACATTAAATCAAAATACTTTACATATGTCAGCAATGATCGTTAAAGAGTTGGAATTAATTGAACAGTTCATAGATATGAGCTTAGTTTATGAAGTGACACCGCAGAGTGTTATGTTGGGAATGTTGAAAATTAATAATGAATTTCTGGATAGTATTAAAGAAGCTCAAAAGTTAGATGTGAAATTGATAGACTCGATGGTTGGGATCGATCAGTCCAAGAATAAAGATTTTAAGTTAGATGCGCAAGGTTTGTTGAGATTCCGTAATCGAATTTGTATTCCTGGTGATGCGGAGATGAAGAAAGTGATTCTCGAGGAAAGTCATAGAAGCAAGTTAAGCATTCATCCGGGGGCTACAAAAATGTATCAATATTTGAAGAATTTATTTTAGTGGCCTGGAATGATGAGTGATGTGGCTCGGTTTGTGTATGCATGTTTAACTTGTCATAAGTCGAAAGTTGAACATCAGAAGCCTGCAGGGTTGATGCAACCGTTAGAAGTTCCAGAATGGAAATGCGATAGCATTTTGATGGACTTTGTGACGAGGTTACCTAATAATTCAAGAGGGAATGATACAATTTGGGTCATTGTTGATAGTCTTACAAAGTCGACTCATTTTATTCCAATTAACATCAGTTTTCCAGTATCAAAGTTGGCAGAGATTTACACTAGTGTAATTGTGAAACTACATGGTATTCCATTGTGTATTGTTTTGGATAGAGATATGAGGTTTACTTTAGATTTTTGGAATAGTTTGCAAGAGGCATTGGGTTCTAAGTTTAGGTTGAGTTCGGTGTATCACCCTCAGACGGATGGTCAGACAGAGAGGACTATTCAGTTGTTGGAAGATTTATTGAGAGCATGTATTCTTGAGCAGGGAGGTTTGTGGGATACTTATCTTACATTAATAGATTTCACTTATAATAACAGTTACCATTCTAGTATTGAAATGACACCTTTTGAAGTGTTGTATGGTCGAAGATGTAGAACTCCTTTATGTTGGCATGAATCTGGGGAAAGTGTAGTACTTGGACCTGAACTTGTTTGAAAAACTATCGAGAATGTGAAGTTAATTTGAGAAAAGATGAAAGCTTCCCAAAGTAGACATAAGAGTTATCATGACAAGCGAAGGAAAGATTTATAATTTCAAACAGGTGACCACGTGTTTTTGAGAGTTACACATGTGACTGGTGTTGGGCGTGCATTAAAGTCTAAGAAGCTCACTCCTTGTTTTATTGGTTCGTATCAGATTTTGGACAGAGTTGGGAATGTTGCTTATTGAGTGGCTTTACCGCCTAATCTTTCGAATTTGCATGATGTTTTCCATGTGTCACAACTCCGAAAGTATATTTCAGATTCATCTCATGTGATTCATAAGGATGATGTGCATGTACGGGATAATCTCACTATGGAAACGATGCATGTACAAATTGCGGATCATGAAATGAAGACTCTAAGAGGCAAGGAGATTGCTTTGCTGAAAGTAGTCTGGTTAGGAGTCTTCGGAGAAAGCATGACGTGGGAGTTAGAGAGCAATATGCGGGAATCCTATCCCGGGTTGTTCGAACAAGGTAAATTTTTTAGGACGAAAATATTCTAAGTGGGGGAGAGTTGTAATGCCCGTTAATTTAATTAATTATTTAATTAAATATTTTTGAACCATTCATTGAAGTTATGAGATGTTGGGAATTGTTGGCATAAGTTACTAGATGATCACGAATTTGTGAGTCTTAAAGAATCTAGACCGCAAGTATACAGTCCTATCGTGTGTATCTTTAAAGATTATCGAATCCCAAGGGACTAAATGTTGAACTACCGTTATCATAGTTTACTACGTAAATCTAAGGCTAATAATATAATTAATTGGGGTTTGGGAACCTAACTGATTAATATCAAGTTTAGATTCAAGGGGGGGTATCGGTATGCAATGGTCGGGCTTCGGGGATTTAGCAACTCGATGACCTAGTTCGGATTAATAAAATAGTTCTCAGTAGGAGGTATTTGTTTGAAAATCCTCTTTTCACACTCTCGTGTTTATTGATTCAGATCCTACTATCAAACCTAAGTGAGTGTTCTCGCTGTTTCAAATAGAGTTTAAAAATAGTTTTTGAAAACAAATAAAACATAATTAACTTAAAATCTCGCTCGCTGTATTTTAAGTTAATGCCCAATTATCATTGTCCAGTTATTATCTCAAACTCTCATTTTATTGATCCTAACTTCTATCTGTATTTTACTCTCGTAACAAAACAGTTGGTTTTTAGAATTGATAATTGAAACCGGAAAAGTTATTCTTAAAAAGGAACTGATCAATCGGCGTTGCCAAAATCCTGTTAGCTATGTGACCTTACATACCGATAAATGAATTTACTCTAGCATGTTAAACAATTTAGTAACAATGCAACAGAAATAATTATCATCAAACAATTTAAATAAACATAACATTTTGAACAATCTTGACATAGATAAATAAAATACGTAAATTAAACCTGACAATAATATGGCGGAATATTTGGCTCACTTCAAGTATCTCGCAGAGATTGATGAAAAATAACTAGCGGAAATAAATAACGCGGAGAATATTTTTGGCAGAGTAACACTAAAATTAAAGAGAAGAAAAATGTATTCGAAAAAGGAATAAAAACTTGGAACTCTTGAACAGGAATTATGAGGCATTATTTATATGCTTGGAGGTGTGTGGGGGTTGAGATATTTTCTCCTCCCACTTTCCCAGTGTAATGGTCGTTATGCTCCTCTCTTCAAGGAGGATGGAACGATCGTCATGACCTATTAAAACAGAGAAGGCTGCAACGGTCGTTGTAGGCCAAGTCTTCAGGAAGGGCTAGCTGGAAAGGGTGTAACGGTCGTTACACCTAGGCAAGAAGAGTGTAACGTTCGTTACACCTTGGGCTTGGGGAAATTTGGGCCTTCCTTCATTTATTTTTCTGGGCCTTTTTACTTATGATGCGCTTTGTTTAGTCATACACCCCATAGCTTCATAATTGTTCATTCTTTATGTGGATTTAAGCATGATTGGCACGACTTTTCCTGATTTTATTTGCATGTGTCTTGTAACAGCAAATTCCTGAAAACATAGAAAATATCAGCATAATACGAATAAAGAATAATAAAGGTAATTAAAATGAGGATAAAATTCATATAAATTAACCTAAATATTCGATACATTTCCGGGTTATCAAACTCCACTACACTTGAACCTTTACTTGTCCTCAAGCAAATAATAGAGTAAAAAACTTTTAACGCACGGTCTCTGACATAATCGCATGACACGAATCGAATCGTACATGGTTAAGGGGAGATACATTAGAAAGATGGAACTAGGTTCCAACACTAATGATACCGACATGACATAAAACCACATGACATGGTCAAAATCCTCCATCCTATGCAAACTCGTCCGAATTACACTATCATAGCTTGACCTAATTCTTTTCGTTTGGAATCAACCGCTTTCATTCTAGTGCAATCACATTAAGCCCTTTATCTTTCACACGCACATAGTAGAGTATCCAGTTAGCGATTCTGGTCCTTTATGCACGGGTTTCTGGTACACAAGTTGGTAACCCTTATTTATTTTCCAGATTATAAGTCTCGGGGGATCGAACCGTAGTTCGCCATACCAAGTTCAGCACCAGATACCACTGAACAGGCTTACAACTGGTCATTACATCAGTTATTGTAGGTATTGCAGCTGTTGGATTAAATGACTTGGTGAGGGTCACCTAACTTAGTTAGCGCATTCCCTATTATATTTTGATGTTTAGCAAAAAAAAATTCTTTACTGATATTTTTTTCTTATTAGGACCAGTCACTTATATTCATCGGCTCCCTACGTAGTTTGTGGATAAGACGGTGTTGACTACTAGTATAAACTACTCGGGTCGATCCAAAACTAAAACTTAAGGCTTTGGTATCATAACCACTCAAACTGATTTACATAATCTGGAAGATTTAGGTGTCAAGGCGGTATTAATTTTGTCGAATCAACTTCAAAATTTCTAATGTAGCCTAATTGTGAGAAACCTATATACTTTTCAAATGTACCGAGCTAATGCGTCGAGTAACAAAAATTTTATGGTTCAAGATAAGTGTTGAAGTACAAATAACTTACAGAAATGAATTTTTTTATTTTATTGAATGTAAATGGAAATAACAAAAAAATCTGAATAACTTACTAGAAAAGTAGAAAACATAACAAAGGTTTCCTCCCCTACACTTGAACTGAGCATTGTCCTCAATACGACAAATAAAGTGAGAAGAGAAAACGAATAGAAAACTTAAAGAATTAATAGAAATATAAGGAATAAAGAAAACAAAGATCACTCCTCGTTGCTATTTCTGACGTCTCTGTTGGATGATGCTTCACCTCGTGCCCTTCCTCCACGTGTTCTTACTCCACCTCTTCTGGGTCTAGGAGGTTCTTCGCCAGTTTTGTAAACATAAGCATGCAAGCCTTCAACATGGAATGATAGATTGTGCATTTCATCAGTCAATTTAGAAATGTCGTGATGGTTCTGGTAAGCGTTATCATGTTGATCGCTGTGATCGGTGGGAATGAGAATTGACTGTTTTGGAATGCTGGTTCGCGTTTGCGTTTGTTTTTGCAAAATGTCGCGGTAAGCAAGAGTCGCCACCGTCTTTTATTTTATCCAACAAGGAAAGGACAAAAGCACAGAAAAATTCCTTTTTGAGATATTTCTCGAGTTCGGGAGGTAGATTATAGAAAGGGAAGGTATTAGCACCATTTCTATCTGTGGTTATCCACGGGCTCTTAGGTACTTGCTCATTATGTTTTCAAAAGTTTTCTTTTCTTGGTGTTTGTAGGTTTGAAAAGAGTTTTTGTTTGAAAGAGAGTGTAAGTGCGAAAAGTTTTGTTTTTGTTTTCAAAAGGAGCAAGTACTTAAGAACATCTACCTACTCAAAAAGGAATTAAACTGTGCAAATGTCCTTTAGACGGTGCTATCCCACTATTGAGGAGTAAGTAGCACCGTCGTTGGAGTTTTCGGGTCAATTCGATTAAGGGACGTGTGGTCACTAAAGCCATGTTAGGATGTCTTAGCGGTAACCCTAATGTCTTAGATCATTTTATCCGAGGCAACCGTTTCGAAGCAACTTATGATCTTTGGACAAGAGGGCGACCTCTAAAACTTTCTATACTCAATGACCACGTTCGAGGCAACCAAGTGAGGTGTACCCTAAGAGCGCGCATGTGCGAGTGTGTTGTTTTCAGTTTATTTTATCTTTGTACATGTTATGGTGAGATATTGTTGGTTTTAAATTACGAATTAATCTTGTCATGCATTGCCTATCAAACATCTAGCAGTTAATAGTTGCGGAAAATAAATTGCAGAAAATAAAGCTAAGCTATTACAAGGCGTCGGGTATTTACATCGCCAAAAACAAACCCATTGAAAATAAAGCGATAAAAGTAAAGACCTAATTTAAAACTATTACATCCTCGGCGCAATTACAATATATGGATCAAAAATACTATGCGCGCGAGAAAAACTGAATCGGAATGTCCTTTAGGGTTTTGACCCTTTTATTGAATAAAGCATATTTTTGTTATTTTTGATTTAAGAATTAAATTCAACTAATAATTAATTAATTAATTAAAAGAAAATACTTTTTTTTTAGTTTTATTTTAATTAAGGAAATAAAATTAGAAAGGTAAAAACATATCAAAACCCTAATTCTAAATCAATTTTAATTTAATGCAAAATATGTTAAAATTAAGCCTAATTAAAAACTAAATTAGTTTGTTGCAATTTATTTACAAAAATAATAAAATAATGAAATTAAAAAATATTATTTTTTGGGGTTTTCTGATTTTATGAAAAATTAATTAGTTAATAATAATAAAATAGAAAGTAGTGAAAAGAAAAAATAAAATAAACAAACTCAGGGGGGGGGTGATGGGCCTGAAGTTGGTGTTTGAATGGTAATTCCCAGGCCCAAACGTATTCCAGCCTGTGTTGACTTTCAGATTTCCTGGGCGCTTGTTGACCAAGGTTCATGGTGGACCTCATCCTGGACCACTGGATCTGAATCTGGAACCACCTGGCGCATGGGCACCTGAGGCATATGGTGGACCATGTTCTTGCACGCTGCATGGGATTACCTAAAAACAAAATACATTAAGGTTTTGGGGGACCTAGGATTCGAAGGAGCTTGGGTTACCCTTCGATCCAAGGGGCTGATTGAAGGTGCCTACGAGACTGCACGTATGGGCGTTCGATCTGGATATGATATCCTCCGATCTAGAGTTCTGCAAGGAAGTTTGTTAGAAACACAAAATATATGACCGGGGTATCGAACCCAGGTCCTTTTCGCTGCAACACCTCTTCCTCACCAACCTAGTTGAAATATATTTATTGGTACAAGCGAATCTGCAATGTTACATTAGAAACAAAAACACAGTATTTAATTTAAATATCGAATCTGCATGCTCAGTTGCCCCCTATGGTGTCAACCCATCGAAAACGAGTTATAGTTGTGCAAATCGAAGGTAAGCTCAGATCGTGCCTTCTTACTCACATGTAACACACTCAAACACACATGAATATTAGCAGCAATATGTATATATGTTCAACATGAATTTAAATCATACTTAAAAGTTTAAGATCAAAGGAAAAATTACCCACAGGGGGGTTGTATGAGGGATGCTTCACGATTCAAATGTTAGTCTGGACAGAGACTACGCGCAAAACCGGCTTTTAGTGTGACAACCTCTGGCAACTTTATGGAATCTCGTGGGGCAGGCAGCGTTTTCTTCTAAGGCAACCTCCGTGCGTTTTTTCGTCCTTTTTTCTTTGTGCGCATGAGGTTTATATAGACAAAGGAATTTAGGTCAATATTTGTGTATCAAATCTTGGCCCATTATGATGAAGAGATTTGATTTGATTTCTTCATAAAGACTTGCTGTATTTGATTCAATCACGTGCCAATCTGCTTTTATGCGTTACTGCCAGCCTGTTATGAGCTGTTTGGGCCTCCAACATGATGAAAATCGAAAGCTGACTTGCCCTTTGTAGATCCACTTCCCTTCTAATCTACTCTCTTCGATAGCTCTAAGCTCTACTTCGAATTAATCCAGCTTCGATGTCACAGCCCCTTCGATTGAGACTCCTTCTGCTTCGCCTTCCTGTCCTTTTTTCTCTTTTTTTGTAATGTGTCACTGGCCTCGTATTTATAGGAGTGTGAGGTTGCATGAAAATGGCAAGGGACAACCATTTAACCAGGCCTTTAAAGCCATGAGACAAGAATCAGACATATTAAAAGATTTCCTTTTTTGAAATATTCATGTCTCTTTGGAATCTTGAATGAACCTGGACACCTTTGATTTGCGAATGCCTCTAGGCCATGCTCTTCGATTGGTCTTGAGTTGCCTCCTTCGAATGGGCCTTCTGAATGCTTCTTCAAATGGACCTTTTGAATGTTCTTTGAATCGACCCTTTGAATGCTTCTTCAAATAGACCTTTACATGTTCTTCGAATGAGTCATTTACATGTTCTTCGAATGACCCGCTTGCCTGGTGTGCTGCCAAGTTGAGGGGCCTTTTCCTTTGTGAATCGAAACAAACTTGTAGGAGATTCTTGCCTCGTGAGTCGAAGGTAAGCCTGAAGTAGTTAATGCATAGTCGAAGCATTGTGAAATTGACTTGATCGAAGGGGGTCCAGCGCTCAATCAAAGACTTGCGAACCAAAGCTTGATCGAAGGGTTCCAAACACCTAATCGAAGCTTACTAATCAAAGCCCGATCGAAGAGTGCCAAATTCCCAATTGAAGACTGGTGAGTCAAGCCTGTATCAAAGGATTTTGGATACCCAATCGAAGACTTTTCCCAGATGCCAATCGAAAGACACTTTGTTCATCTTCAAAAAACTTTATTTTCGTTAGGCAAGTGTTTGTGACCAACCATGTAAGGGAAGACCTTTGAAAACATGAGAGGGCAAATTTTGGGGTACAACAATCGCGTTGTAGCTCTTGCATCATTTGCATCAGTTATTGTTGACGCTGATCTTGAAGTAAAAGTGATGCATAAATGTCTTCAATGGTGGACGGCTCAGGATCATTCCCCACTTGCTCTTGTTGTGGCCCTTGTTGATTCACTTCAGGTGATGCATTTTCTTCCCCTGCTTTATTATCCGGCTCGTGTACTCCAGGGGCAGGTGCTTGCAGATCATAAATCCAATTTGCAACAATGTCAATTCTGGTAATATTTGGATTTGGCAGAATAATACTTGGGACGACCTTGTGTTGGACCATCAGGTTGTACCTTCCATCCCTTCTTGCTTTTACAATATGGCCAAATTGGCAATACTCAATATCAAGAAACTCACCGATCCAAAAAGGTAGTTGAACTAACCTGTTTTGCAAATTTAGATAGTTGGCAATAGCAGTCACAAAACCTCTGATGCAGAAAGGTGATGCACTGGTGCTTCTTGATAATAGAGACTGGATATGGCTTAGAAGGAATGGAGCAGCATTAATTCTGAGATCAAGATCAAGGGCACAGTGCAGAAAATACATCTCCCTTACGTTCACCTTATTGTTGTTCGCTCGCCCGAACACTGTGTTGGCTAGAACACGATGGAAATAGCGGATGCACGGGTTGTGGATATGAGTGGATAAAAGTTTGGCCCAGTCGCTTACCTGAGTATTAGTTAAATGCTCTCATATTTCAAATGGTCTTGCCTTCCAATCTTCTTCAGGCATAATTCTATATTCCACACCTGCACCATGGTAGCAGTGGAGTATCTGACTCAGAGTCTCTTGATTCATTGTGTACTCCGTGTTTAATAATATGAAAGTCGTTGCGCCGATTATATACTGGCCGGCTTCCGGAGTAGAAGGTGTTTGGTATGAAAAAGAGCTCAGGAACTCCAACGTGAGGGATTCATAAGTTGGAAGATTCATAGTGGCAATGTAATGTAGACCAGATGCATGGAACATAAATTGCACACTTTCAAGCAATCCCAAATCGCGTAGAAAATCTTCATCAATATACTTTGTTGGAACTATACCCCTCTGATGAAACCTTCGATAAAGTTGTTCTTGACGAACTCCGTCGGCTCCATTTCTGAATACCAAATTAGTGAGGTCTGGTTCCTCTATTTCTTCTTGAGCTCTTCTGGCCATTTTGGAAGGGTAATGGAAATGATCAATTATGAGGTAGAAGAGTTGAAGAAGGTTGGTGTGATAGAAATGATCTCTTCTAGAGTTTATATAGAGGTAAGGATTTAATGGTAAGAAGAGATTAATGGAAATATTGAATGGTGTGTGGAATAGGAAATAGAAGTTTGAAATGAAAATAAATAAGGTGCAACGGCTGGAAGTTTGAAATTTAAAATGGGACGAGGTGAAGGAGGTGTAATGTTCGTTACACCTTGTACAAGACCTTGTAACGGTCGTTACAAGAATGGTTCCCTAGAAAAAAATAATCACGCGCCTACTGTGGTCTGCAATGGTCGACATGCAAGGCAGCTTCATTGTTTGACCGGGGCATGGCAGTGTTGTGTCACTTCATGTCTAGAGGGAATAATTAATTTAAAATTCTAGGAGACAATGAAGTGACAATTGGGTGTAATGCATGTTTAATTTGGGGAACAATAATATAGTGTCATCATAAAATAAAATAACTCAATGAGGAGTAAAAAAAAGTATGAAATAAATAAATAAATAATTCCGAAAAATAAATAAATATATAAATAAATTAAAATAAATTCAACTAAAAAAAATTATGCTGGAGTAAAACTAAAAACTGAATAAACACTCCTCCCCTACACTTGGAGAAAACAGTGTCCTCAATGTTCTAAAGTCATAGATCAGCCACCTCTAGAATGCAACATGTAATTTATATTTGTCGTAACAAGATCCATAAAACCATATAAATCTCGACGGAGGGTAGTAATATCAGAATGAATATCAGCAAGCTCCGTCGTGATAGCATCCATAGCAATAGCAATATCAGTCTGAGGAATACGGACAACAACAGCAGTTGGGGATGATGGTGGGTCGCAAACTGGATGGCGGTCAAGAGGAGGAGGTGTCACAGGATCAAATTCTCCCAAACCTACTAGAGGATCATAATAATGGGGCGGTGTCAAAGGATCGGACTCTTCTTCTTCTATGTCATTCTCAGTTATACCCTCTAGGTCATAAATCCAATTCTTCCTATCGTGCACACTGGTCCGTGCAATGTCAGGAAGTGTGAAGTGGTATACCGGCTCATGAAGTATCAGTAACTGAAACTGATTCGGCTCTAAATATCTGATCATCCCAATATTAAAACAAAGAGTAAGGTCTAGCGGGGTAAAATTACTAGCAGGGGTTAGACGGGACAGAGGCTCTCTCAAAAATAGGGCTTTAGCGATCATAGTCACTAAACCACCAACACAAATCGGTCCATGAGGATCCTGGGCTATAGTCAGGAGGCGAGCAATCATAAAAGATGAACCAACTATTGGTTTGGACTAAAACACACATAACATGATAAACAGCTCTTCATTAGACATTGAGGTATCATTCTAAGGTTTTCCAAATAGGTTAAACGCCAGAATCATGTGGAAATACCTAATAGCGGGGTTATGAATTTATGAATAATGCCTAGGAATAGAGCTCTCATGTCTCAGATCAGATATCGCTCCCCAAAAATGGTCAAGCTGGCTATCCACATACTTGTCATTTGGAATAGCAACGACAGCATCAACACTAACCGGGAAATCCAGTAAAGCAGCAAGTTCACGGATGGTGAACCTGTGGGTGAAACCAAACAATCTGAAGGAAACCAAACCTATGGCTAACCCTAAGCCAATATCAGGGTTATAGTGCAATGAAATGAGGAACTCCAGCGTCAGGTTGCGGTAGGTAGGCTGTTGATGATGAATAAAATAATCCCAACCAATCTGGTTAAACATGAAGCGGACACTCTCCCTGATTCCTAATGCGGACAATGTAGGGTCGTGCACAAATATGGTGGGATACATCTCTCTCTGATCTAGCGTCTCATAACACTTCTGCTGAGCATCACTCACGAAGGTGATAGGCATAGTGTCAGAAAAATCCATAGCGAAAATCAGTGAAGGAAAAGAAATGTGAATCTTGTGGTTAATCTGAAAATAGTTTTAAGTCAGCATCGGCCTAATGCCTAAAAAATAAAAATAAATAGAAAACAGGAAAATTTTGTAAAATTTTAAGAGAAACAAAAAAAACTGTTAGTAAATAAAATTTTAATAAAAGGGTGGGTTTCCTCCCACAAAGCGCTTTGTTTAACGTCGAAAGCTCGACCTATATTGAAAATTGAAAATCTATGTTAGTGACTCAGCCGGCAGCTGTATAAATGTCAAACTAGCTGAGTATTGCCTATTCTCGATGCAATGTGTTGTACCCCAAAGTTTTCCCTCCCATATTTCTCAAGACATTTCAAGAAGGATACTCAAATTGCTCAAGGAAGTTCAAGGGTTGACCAGACAAGCTCTCTCCTAAGGCAGTCTACCTCAAATTAGGGTTTCATGTTGCATCAAGATACTTGAGTCCAAGGGATCCCAAATGCTCACCATGGTCTTAATAGGTTCTCAAGATCATCCATGTCAAGTTTCAAGCCTTGCAGAGGAAGTTTGCTCAGTCAATTGCTCAAAGGTCTGATAATCGACTATGCTAGGGCAAAAGTCAACTGTGGCCCACATAGAGTCAAACTTCAATATTTTTTGTCAACATCCTCATTTTAAAGTATATTTCATCATTTGATCAAGGGTTGATCATGATTCATCAAGGATCACTCACAATTCATCAAAACCCAAAAGTTGCTAAATTAGGGTTTTGTAGGAAAAGTCAACTCAAATTTGACCAAGCATAACTTTCTCATACTTTATGAGAAATGACCTATCCAAATATCATTTTAAAGAGGATTCTATTCTATACAATCCATATTCATCTCCCAAGTTTAAAATATGCACTAACAAAAAGTTATGAATTTGGACATTATAGGTCATTTTGAAAAGTCAACAAAAACACCTTTTTTGTCAAAGCTTCATACATGAGCATGGAATATCAAATTAAGATGAGACAAAAATGGTTGCTTAGATTACATCTCAAGCTTTCTAAAAAGTCTAAGAACACCTTCAAATAGTCAAAATTGAGGAAGTTATGCATTGGTGAAGTTGACCTTTTTTGCAAAGTTGTCAAAAGTCAACTATGCCTAAAACTTCAATTTTTGCAAAATGGGCCTAACTTTTTGCATTGGTTTTGAGTTGGCAACATGGTACACGGGCCCTAGCCCTTGCCACTTGTCATTATCTTGTTTTTATTATTTATTTTGATTTTTATTTGAATTAAATTTATTTAAATCAAAACAAATCATAGAAAATCCAAAATATTGAAAACTCGGGATTTTTTACATGTTTCAGGTCTTAAATTCCAGCTAGCATGAGATCAAATTCGTGTAAATGCATGGAGTGCACAAAAAGAATGGATTTGGACTATTTTTGGAAATATATTCAAGTGTATCAAATCAAAATCAAATGCAGTGATGGAGGAAGATTGAGGACATTCTTTCAACCCTAATTCATTCCTCAATACATAAGGAGTGTGTGCAGACCAAAAGAGAGGCTAGGAAGAGGCGCAGCATCAAGAACCAAACTTGGAAAAAACAAGAAAAAGTAGCAATTCGAATTCATACTTCCAGGAATCCTCAAGGCCTTCTAGCTGTCCCAATCGCTTCCTGGGAGTATAAGCAAGCGAAAGCAATCAAGAATAAGCGTTCCCAAGTCCTGAAACTCGCTGTAAGGCATTCACGATATTGCACTTTTCTTGAATTCGGTTTACGTAATTCTTGCACATTCATCAAATTCTAATTGAATATTATTGTTCACCATCATATTTGCAAGCTTTCTGTAATATTCAATTGTGTTTTCATGGCCTATATTGGATTTCACCATTATTAGGGTTTCTTGCTTCGATTTGGGAACTCTGTGTGCAGGCAAAATTAGGCCATGAAAGGGCCACCATTATACTCAAAAGGTCCAGACGAATTGATTGGTGGCCCTAGTTTTTATTTAGCTTGCTCATGGTTGATTTTAAGAGAACATAGGTTTGTAGTGACGGACAAACGTCTGTAGGTAAAAGTCTGGGACTTTTACCAACGGAACAAGGTTGAAGATGACTAGCTGGTAAGCAACCATTGGCCCATTCAAACTTCTGGGGCGCGTTTTTTTATTATTCTCCAGTAATTCTTGTTTTTGTATATTATTATTATTGTTTATTTTGTGTACAAATCAGAAGCGTAGCTCAGCTGGTTGCCAAGCGTTGGAACGTCCCATGCGGCCTGGGTTCGAATCCCAGGTCCCCCACTTTCTTCATGTTATTTTCTTGCAGATAATCCAGCACGCGCATGAACCCAAGGTCCATCATGCATCCTCATCATCCAGCTTGCCAGATGGCCAGATGGTCAGAGCCAAAGGCCCTCAATGAGGAGCATCATGAGGCTCAGTCAACGCAAAGCATGTTGTTGTACCCCAAAATTTGCCCTCCCATTTCCTCAACATTTTCTCATCACCAGACCTTTGAAGATCAAGATCCAATTAGGGTTTCCTCTGCTCAAGATTTCTCCTTGCACTGGTGGACCCAAATTAGGGTTTGTGTTTGCACAAAGATGTTTTGACCTAAAATGCCTAAGATGACTTTCATGCTTCATATTGGACTCCCAAGTTTATCCATACCAAGTTTCAAGTCTTGATTCCAAGTTTTGCCCAGTCAATTGGACAGATGACCTAGAAATCAGCTGTATTAGAAAAAAGTCAACTGTGGCCAATTGACAGTCAAATCTCATGGAAATTGACCCACATCAACATTATGAACTCATATGGACCATTTGATCAAGTTTGGATCACAATTCCACAAGAAATTTGATCAGATCACCAAAAGGGCAAAATGGTCATTTTTAGGGTTTTGACTGCACAAAGGCAATTTTTGACTATTTGACCTAGCCAATGGCAAACCTAGATCACATATGGACTCAAGGACCCCATGGAATTGTCTTGACATGCTCAACAAACTCAAAAGATCCCAAGTACACAAGATTGACAGTTGAATTTCCCAGTCAATTGATCAATTTTGACTGTACACTGAAAAGTCAAACTTTGACTTTTTGGTCAAAATCAAGAGTCAAGATTCATTTTTCATCAAAACATGTCAAATCATGAAACTTGTTCACCAAGAAACCAAGAAATGCAAATTAGGGTTTAAAATGGAATTTTTCATAACTTAGAATTTTTCTAAGTTATGGAAAACCCTAATTTTTTCCCAACTTTGCCCCACTTTTTCACCATGATTCATTTGGATTCAAACAAAAGTCAAAACATGAAAGTTGTAGCTTGTTACATAATCTACAACTTTTATTCACAAAGTTTTTTCATTTGAAGCTTGTATCTCAAGTTACAAATTTTTGAATAAGGGCACTAAACCATTCTTAACTTAGTGAATTTTTGACCTATTTTGACAAGTTTTTCTACCCCACTTCAAGGCCATTTTCCATACACTTCCACTTGGAATTTCAAATTTCACTTCAAAGATGGATTGTAGTACACATTCCAAGCTTTCCAAAATGTCCAAGAACTCATCAAACAACCTCATGGTTAGGGAGAATCGAATTTCACAATATAGCAAAAACTCACTTTTGAATTGGCCATTTTTCATGTTCATAAGTTATGCAAACTTCTCAAAACCAGCATGCCCTTGATTACAGGTCCTTAAACCAAGTTACACTCAATAATTTAATGCTTGTTCATTGTGTCAAAGTGTTATTCTATGAGTTCAAGTATTATATACAAGTTTAATCCATTTTTAGATAAAGCAAAATAGCCATTTTTGAAAAGTCATGCTTTATGTCAATTGGTAAATCAAGAAAGTACAAACCAAATCTCTTTAGCACAAGATTATGAACAAATCACTCTGATCAAGAGAAGCTTTGCAGCAGGATTAGGGGTCCTCTACTGACCTAGAAACACAACTTGCCCTTTCTTGCTTAAGTTAGAAGAAACACCTCATAACATGTACCAACTTCCATATCAGTCAACAAAGCCTTAGAGAAAGTTATAAAACACATTTCACACAATACAACCAAGCTAATACACGAGCCCTTAGCCTTCAAAACACTCTCCATCTCAGAATCACTCTCAAACTGCAAAAACAGGGCAGGCCCTGCAGTTTGAGTGCTATCTCTCATTTCTCTTGAGCTCTCTTGCCCAAATCAGTTCACATACCTTCCATACCATCTATGCAAGCTAACCAAAAGCAAAGGCACGACCTGTAATCACTCTAACCACTTCCACCATTTTCACATTTCTGACTTGCAGGTGAAGTTCTCTAGCTCGATTCAGAAGCTTTCAAGACAAAGTAAACATTGGAATAGCATCCCTGGACCTCAAGGAAGCTTTTCCAATCATCACCTTGCACTGAAAGTTCCTACATTGCAAGATAGAACTTCAGCTGAACATGTATCTTGGTGAACTCGTATCTCTCTTATTATGCATCATTAGCTTTAAGTTTGTGAATAAACAAGGTTCTACTCATGCCACTGAACATGTACATGTTTTTACTTTTCATTTCTTTTGCTTGAGTTGTGAGAATTTGGAGTTTGAAAATGGCAGAAAAACTAGGTTAGGATTTGGGGGAGGAGAAATTCTCCCTCATCTTATAGAGTTAGATCAAGTTATGCATATGGTTAGAATCGTCTCTTCATGCTGAACATTTTTTATGTTATGAGTTTTTGTTAAAAAGCCAGGAATCAGGAGTTAAGGATTGATGAAGGAAGGCGCGCATTTTTGAATTGTTTGGTCTGAAGGTTGAAGACAACCATTTTCTGGGCTGGGCCTGTTTTGTTATTCCTTTTTGCACCATACATTTACTTTTGCACCCCCTGAGCCCATTTGCTTCATTTTTAATATTTTTTGACTTTTTCTTTTTTTAACTGATTCATTTATTTTTTCTCAGCATATTAAAAATATAAAAATATTTTTCCCATCATTTTTTGAATTTATTAAGTATTTATTTGATTGTTTTATACATAAATAAGTAAATATACATATATACTTTTTGTTTAAAATATTAAGATAATACAAATATATTTTTTATACACTTTTATTTTGTTTTTACTTCCTGAAAATATTTTGTATAAAAAATACCCTTTTTATTTTTATATTAAATATTATTATTTTTTATATATAATACATATTTAGAACTTAATACATAAATATATATATTTATTCATATACTTAGAATAAAATACTAAAAATATACATATTTTATTTTATTAATATTAAACACTAAAAAATCATTTTTTACAAATACATTTCTTTTCTTATTTTATTTTTGTGTATAAATGATAAATATTGTATATATCAATAATAATACATTTCATTTAATGAAAATTAGGGTTTTGCCCTAAATTTGAAAATACCTCAAAAATAATACCTTTTTATTTTCTTTTTTTATTTTACATAAATAATACCTTTTTTCACACATATAAAAATTCCTTTTGCATTCTTGCATATTTGTTTTATTTACCATTTAAATTATACATTTATTTATCTTGTAAATATTCATAGAAAATGATGTAATAGCTTAGATTCAATTTCTTGTCTAAATATCCCCATTTGAAACATTGTACCCCCCTCCCTATATTATTGTGTTGTAATAGCGTAGGAGTTTAAATTTCGCACTTTATCGCTTTCTAAATATATAATGCTAGAATTAGGGTTTATATGCGAATAAAACGAACAAAATAGTTATGACCTAATCTCAAGACAAACAAGCATGAAAATGGACACACAAATCACACTTGCACCCCCCTAGGGTATTCCACTTGTTGCCTTTCAAAATGGGCCATATTGCATGTTAGGTCTCTTTGGGCAAAACAAACAAATCAAATGATCATAGTCCCTCGATAATACTTTTCAAAATGTTGCCAAACAAATGATCAAGTCCCTTAAAGAAAATGCCCAAAGATACTTGGCACCATTGCAATTATGGTCCAAACGATGACCCGCGCCCGTCCCTTTCACATCCTAACATGAGATTGTCCACCAAATACAATGGTGGAACAAACCCATTAAAAGGGTTAAAACATAGCAATAAACTTTGAGAAATTTAGGAGTAGATAAACTCTTAGTTACTTGAATCAAACTTGCAAAAACAAAACACTTGCCTATTTTCTAAAACACACCTCACAACACTTTCAAAACAACTTTCAAAAACAAATGAAAACCTTTTCAAAAGACATACACCTTTGTATACATCCCCACATGGATCATTACAAAGGTTGCCACCATATTGGCTTCTTTTCAAAATATTTTCAAACCCACACACACAAACACCATTTAAAACAATTGAAAACAAAAGGCAAGTGATCTAAGCAAGTAACTAAGAGCCCATGGATAACCATGGATAGAAAGGGTGTTAATACCTTCCCTTTCTATAATCTACTCCCTGAACTCAAGAAAACATCTCAAAAGGTTTTTGCTGTGCTTTTTAACCTTTCCTTAGGATAAAATAAAAAGTCGGTGGCGACTCTTGCTCAACTGAAACATTTGCGAAAACAAACGCAAAACCATAGTCAGTTCTCCCACCGTATCACAGAACTGGAGACTCTGCTGGGGATTGATTTTAAAAGTGGAGTAACCTTAGGGCTTAGATCACCCTCTTGCATGACAAATTGTTTGAATTGTTTGCTTTATACTTTGGCTCTATTGTTTGGGTTTGCAATCCTACACCCGGATTTTTGGGAAACATTCATAGATAGCAATACGTTGTGGAAACTGTGTGGGGTATACCGACACGGTCGAAGCAATAGCTATATTAGTGTGACATATTTGTGAGTACCGGTAACCCTTGAGTTCAATCAAGGAGAGTACGGGGCCGCTGAGTGATGTCACTAAGCACTAATGACCTAGAACCTTACCTGACCATCTTGACCTTTTATTAGGGGTAGTGAGATGACCGGCTTTGGTGCAGTCCGAAGTTGGTAGATACTCGATACTACACTCATTGAGGGTTGTGTTCTTGGAATATTTTGGTCGCTAGTTAAGTGGCTAAACCAAAACAATGAACAATGAAAACAATCCAGAGATATTGAGCTCCTTAGAACCCGGTTACTATTTATAGGACAGGTTTTTAAGCCAACTACACTCAAGAGGGTACTTACCTATGAAACCCCATGCAAGCCTGAAACTAGGGTTTGGTGTGTTTTTCTTGTACATATGTTTTGTGCATACATCATAAACATCATAAAACATCATATGCATTCACTAACCATTTCAAGGGTTTTGGATCTTCATCTTTGTTCTTGTTTTGTAGGACATGGAAATTCCTCGCAGAAATATCATTCAAGTCAACCTTGTGAGAATCTCTCCTCAACTCAAGGAGATCACCTCAAGGATTCCGGAAAACTCATCCTTCAGTGAAAGACATGGTAGAATGCTCAGCCTAGTCAACACCAACATTGAAGAAGACATGATGAAAGTGCTATTCCAGTTCTTTGACCCTCTTCACCACTGTTTCACTTTCCCTGATTATCAATTGGTACCCACTTTGGAGGAGTTTTCTCAACTCCTGAGAATTCCTATCCTTAATCAACTACCCTTCAACGGTACGGAAAAGGAACCAAAGCCGGAAGATGTTGCTCGAGCATTACATCTACAACCATCCGACATCAAGGGGCATTGGGAAACCAGAAGCGGCGTCAAAGGATTCTTAGCAAAATTCTTGTTTGAGAAGGCACAAGAATGTTGGAACTCATTGGATCTACAAGCCTTTGAAGAGATTGTGGCACTCCTTATCTATGGGTTGGTCTTGTTCCCAAATCCTGACCAATTGGTAGATGTCAATGCTGTCAAAATCTTCTTGTCCAAAAATCCAATACCGACATTGCTTGGGGACATTCTTCACTCATTTTACACACGAGCAATGAGAAAGAGGGGTGTTCTCATGTGCTGTACTCCTATCCTCGCAAGGTGGTTTATTTCGCACCTTCCACAATCTGTCTTGAAGAATGACCAAGGTACAAGGTGGTCCCAATGATTGATGACTCTTACTCATTCTGATGTGCATTGGTGTTCTCGGTCCAGAGAAAATGTCATCATTGTCGATCGTTGCGGAGAATTTCCTAATGTTCCTTTACTTGGAATTAGAGGGGGTATCACCTACAACCCTTGCCTAGCTTTGAGGCAATTTGGATATACACGGCGGGATGGCCCTCATGATATGTTGATTCCTAGCCTAGTTTTTGACTTCGACAACAATGCGTAAGGACTTCGCCAAAGATTCATCAGAGCTTGGGGAAAACTCAACAAGGTTGATAGCAAGACTCTGGGACACAAGAACTCCATCCCTCTTGAGCCCTATCTCAAGTGGGTACGAGCCCGAGCCCAAAGTATAATGATGCCTTATCCTCATGTACTCCCAGTGATTAAAGAGCCCGTCAATGAAGGAGAGGTTCCCTACACCATCCTACATCCAGACATGCCTACATCGTGGGAGGAAATGCAGAAAAGTTGGATTCAGCTCAAGGAGGAACGAAACACTTTTGAAGCTAGCTTCTACGCCAGTGAGAAGAAGGTTCTAGAGCTTACCCGCCGACTCTACGAATAAGAGGCCCTCAATACCTACATCGCGCCAAAGAGGATGCGCAATGTCTTTCTGCCTTAAGAAGTTTATTTTGTAATATTTGGCCCATGGGGCATTTATGTACTGACAAATTTCTTCTTATTAATATGACGTGCGTTCTTCTTTGTCTAAAACAATTTTGAATGTCCTAAATCCTTGAATGCATTGCATACATAAGCATACCATTCATCATGTGCATAAGCAGGTCTCATTCCAGGTTTCCTTATCTGTCTGTTGTTTATTTCAGTAGAATGGATCTCGAGCAAACAGTCAAGGACCTACAAGCTCAGAATGCACAGTTCCAGCAACTCCTGACAACCTTGGCTAAAGGTCAGGAGGATCTCAAGACCTTGCTGGGGAATAAGGACCCAGTAAAGAAGAAGAAGAAGAGGCTCGGGGTGGCTACTTTGGGGAGAAGATTTGACGGAGAAGCTCGAAGAGTGCTTGAATTTCCTCCTACTTCTGATGAAGGGACTAGTAAGAGAGATGGAGTTGCGGTGCCTTCCGAGTCTGATGCGGAGGAAGAAGAGGTTGAAGAGGATGAAGATTATTCTGACCAGCAATACCCTCCAGCTGATGATAAATACAAAGGGTTAGAAGATAGATTGGCCGCCATGGAACTACAAAGGGTACCGGGTTTGGATTTTGAAGACTTGGGTTTGGTTGCCGGGATTGTGATTCCCCCAAAATTCAAAGTGCCAGTGTTTGTGAGGTATGATGGGTTGTCCTGTCCCAAAATGCATCTTAGGTCCTACGTGAGAAAGATCCAACCCTATACGGCAGATAAAAACCTCTGGATTCATTTTTTTCAAGACAGCCTTTCTGGAGCTCAGTTGGAGTGGTTTTATCAGCTAGAAGGAACCAGTGTCCGGAATTGGGAAGATTTGGCCACCGCTTTCTACAAACAATACCAATACAATTCTGACCTTGCCCCTACTCGTACCCAACTTCAGGGTATGTCGTTAGGAACAAGCAAAGGATTCAAAGAATATGCACAAAAATGGAGGGATTTGGCTGGCAGGGTGCAGCCTCCTTTAACCGATCGTGAGCTGGTTGATATGTTTCTAGGGACCCTATCTGGGCCATTTTTCAATCATCTAATTGGTAACTCTTCCGCGGGGTTTACCGGTTTGATCTTAACGGGCGAAAGAATAGAAGCTGGCATCAAGTCAGGAAAGATTCAGAAGGGTGTTGCTGCAAGTGCTGAGAAGAGGCCTTTTAAGAAAGAAGCAAGTGCCGTCTATGGTCCTAGAAGACAAGTCAAGCCAGAAAGTCTCCAAGCCGTCAATGCTCTGGTCATTTCAAAACCTGTTACTACTCCTCAGCAGTACAATCAACAAAGAGGCGAAAGGCCCAAGAGGCAGTATACTCGGCTGAGTATGACCTTATCTCAAATTTTACCTCAACTGCTATCCACCAATTTGGTGACCACCAAAGAAGCTCCTAAGGTCGTCAACACTGCGTCTCCTAAGTATAACCCAAATGCCCGGTGTGCTTATCATTCTGATAGTCCCGGGCACACTACTGACGATTGCTGGGCCTTGAGGAACAAAGTGCAAGATCTTATCGACGCGAAGGAAATTCAGTTTGAAGCACCTGAGAGACCAAATGTTGTAACTGCTCCTATGCCCCAGCATAGGGTAAATGCCATTGAGGAAGAATTGTATGCTGTTTCGGTGAATGAAGTTGTTACCCCTCTTTTGACTGTTAAGAGGAACTTACTACTAGCCGGTTTATTTCCGGGTTATAGTAAGGGTTGCCTCCTGTGTGCTCTTATCCCTACCGGTTGTCCACTGCTGAAATCAGGCATCCAAAGCCTGATGGATAGCAAGGAAATTCTATTCAAGAAAACGGTTGTTCCGTCTGTTTCCGTTGAAGAAATATCTGTTGTCACAATCTACAATCCTGCCAAAGCTCCCGTAAAGAAACCAGTCCAAGTTATGTCTGTTGCACCCATTAATATTACTGTCCCGGGGCCTCTCCCGTATGAGTCTGATAAAGCTGTTCCATGGCATTATGGAGCCGATGTGTATGTGCTTGGGGTGAAGCAGGAGTTTAACACCAATACCAGTATCAGTAACATCACTGGTCCCGCCAAGATTACCCGCAGTGGCAGGCTCTTCTCGCCTGACATTGCACCGCCAGTTATCCGAAAACCTCTCACCATCACACCCGCAAGTGTGCATGTTCCAGTTCAAGTTCCTGTGTCTACTACTGCCGCCGAGTCTTCTGATACTCGGGGCAAAGAAGTTGCTACCGATTTGCCTGCCAGGACGGAGGCACCAAAGAAGACTGTTGTGGAAGCCTCCCAACAAGAAATGGAGGAAATTCTTAAAATTATCAAAAAGAGTGACTTTAATGTTGTTGAACAGTTGGGGCATACTCCCTCCAAAATCTCTATGCTATCGCTACTGCTATGCTCAGAGGCCCATGCAAAAGCCCTGATTTCATTTCTGAAAACGGCCCATGTGCCGCAAGAGACTTCCGCGGATCAATTCACCGACTGTGTGGCTAATTTGACGGCTGACAATGGCTTGGGGTTCTCAGATGCTGACCTTACCGCCAAAGGGAAAAATCACAATGATGCCCTGCATGTTTCCATAGAATGCAGGGGCACTACTCTCGCACATGTGTTAGTGGATACCGGCTCTTCCCTGAATGTTTTACCCAAAAAGGCATTGGATCGCTTAGATTCTGAGGGTTTGGAGTTGAAACCTAGTAACATCATTGTTAGAGCCTTCGACGGTTCTAAGAGGATGGTGCACGGTGAGGTAGACATCCCTATTCGTGTGGGTTCCCAAGTTTTCGGCTCAACGTTCTATGTAATGGATATTCGTCCATCTTACTCCTGCTTGTTGGGTCGACCCTGGATTCACAAAGCTGGGGCAGTAACATCCACTTTACACCAAAAGCACAAATACCCTGTCAAAGGGAAGATTGTTACTGTGCAGGGTGAGGAGGAATACATGGTGAGTCACTTGAATTCATTCCGGTATATCGAGATGGACGGGGAGTTTATTGAAACCCCCTTTCAGCATTTTGAGGAAGTACCTCCAGTGTTGGCATCAGCTGAAGCAGTGGTTGGAGAGGACTTTCCGTTGAAGATGGCATCCTTGAAGGATGCCCGGGCTGTAATCGAGAAAGGCAATTGTGCAAACTGGGGTCAGCTTCCGGACTTCACTCAAAAGAATGACAAGTTTGGGCTGGGCTTTACTGCAGAGGCTCAGAGGGTTGTGCGCAAGGAAAGGATTGGAAAGGCTCCGATGTTTATCTCCAACCCAAGGGTGAATGCTATTGAGGAGGATGCGGAGGAAGCAGAGTTTGACAGTTGGATCTACCCGACTACCAGCAACGGACCAAGCAACTGGACGGCAAAGGATTTTACACCTATCACATTTGTCACGCAGTAATTAATTTCTTTTGATTTCTAATTTGTAACAAACAATGTGTTAAAACTTTTATTGGCTCGGTGTCCTACCCGGGGCATCGTAGCTCCATTTGTGAGGGCTTTTTGTATGACATTTCCATATATCATCAATCAAAACATTGGACGTTTGTTGCATTTCAAATCTTATGCTCTTTTTTCTTTCTGTGTTATATATATTGCAAAACAGCTATATTTACACACACTCACTTATACAGGTTTCAATCCACTCTGGATCTCACTGGTAACAGCTCTGCTACCGCCAGTTATGACTTCGAGAATCCGATCAACTTGGCCGAGGACGATGGTGAAGATGATTGCGAAGTGCCTGGTGAACTCGCAAGACTGCTACTCCAGGAAGAGAGGGCTATTCAACCCCATGAAGAGCCGGTGGAAACAATTAACCTGGGTACTGAGACAGATAGGAAAGAGGTCAAGATTGGTGCCAATCTAGAGCTCAGCGTGAAGCAACGATTGATCCAGATGCTACAGGATTACATGGAGATATTTGCTTGGTCCTATGAAGATATGCCTGGTTTGGATGCCGACATTGTAGTTCATCACCTGCCAACCAAGGAAGACTGCCCTCCGATAAAGCAAAAGGTCCGCCGTATGCGCCCAGAGATGTCTGAAAAGATCAAGGCTGAGGTCATGAAGCAATTCGATGTCGGGTTTCTTGCGGTAACTTCTTACCCTCAATGGGTTGCTAATGTGGTGCCAGTACTGAAGAAGGACGGTAAAGTCAGAATGTGTGTCGACTACAGGGATTTGAACAGGGCAAGCCCCAAGGATGACTTCCCCTTACCTCACATCGACGTTCTTGTTGACAATACTGCTCAACACAAGGTTTTCTCCTTCATGGATGATTTTTCAGGGTATAATCAGATCAAGATGGCTCCGGAAGATATGGAAAAGACCACCTTTGTGACTCAGTGGGGTACCTTCTGCTACAAGGTCATGCCATTCGGGTTGAAAAATGCTGGGGCAACCTACCAACGCGCCATGGTTGCTTTATTTCATGATATGATCCATCATGAGATTGAGGTATATGTTGATGACATGATAGCAAGGTCTCAAACTAAGGAGGAGCATCTTGACCATCTGAGGAAGCTGTTTGACCGACTCAAGTTATACAAGCTGAGATTGAATCCCAATAAATGCACCTTTGGGGTAAGATCCGGAAAATTGTTAGGTTTCATTGTAAGTGATAAGGGTATTCAAGTGGACGCTTCCAAGGTTAAAGCCATTCAAGAGATGCCAGCTCCGAAGACAGAGAAAGAAGTCAGAGGCTTCCTGGGACGACTGAATTACATTGCCCGATTCATCTCACATCTGACTGCTACTTGTGAGCCAATCTTCAAATTACTGAAGAAAGATCAAGTAGTACGCTGGAACGATGAATGTCAGGCCGCCTTTGAAAGGATAAAAGAATATCTCCAAGAGCCGCCCATTCTCATGCCACCAGTGGAAGGAAGACCTCTAATATTATACTTGACAGTACTTGAAAATTCAATGGGGTGTGTGCTGGGGCAGCATGACGAGTCTGGCCGAAAAGAGCACGCTATTTATTACTTGAGCAAAAAGTTTACCGAATGTGAGTCTCGTTACTCACTGCTTGAGAAAACTTGTTGCGCTCTAGTATGGGCTGCTCGCCGGCTGAGACAGTATATGCTGACTCACACTACTCTATTAATTTCAAAGATGGATCCCATCAAGTATATATTTGAAAAGCCTGCTCTGTCTGGAAGGATAGCGAGATGGCAAATTATCTTGACAGAATATGACATCCAGTATACAACTCAGAAAGCTATTAAGGGAAGTGTACTGGCGGATCATTTGGCACACCAACCTGTGAACGATTACCAATCATTGAACTTTGATTTTCCGGACGAAGACATCATGGTGGTAACTGACTGTGAAGTACCTGGACCGGATGAAGGACCTGAGGAAGGGTCCCGATGGTCTATGCATTTTGATGGAGCCTCCAATGCTTTGGGTAACGGCGTCGGTGCTGTAATCATATCTCCCAAAGGAACTCATACTCCACTCACCGCCCGATTGTGTTTCAACTGCACCAACAACATGGCAGAATATGAGGCATGTATCATGGGTTTACAAGCTGCAATCGACTTAAGGATCAAATTTCTGAGTGTCTTCGGAGATTCCGCTCTCGTGATCAATCAGATCAAAGGCGAGTGGGATACGAAACACCCAAATCTTATTCCTTACAAGGAGTATGTGTCAACCTTGCTTCCACACTTTGAAGAAATAACTTTTGAGCACTTCCCAAGAGAGGAGAATCAGCTAGCGGACGCACTAGCTACGATGTCTTCAATGTTCAAAGTTAAATGGGACAATGAGGCTCCCCGGATCATTATCTGGAAGTTGGATGAACCAGCATACTGCTGCGATCTCGAGGCTGAAAAGGTGATTGAAAAACCCTGGTATCATGAGGTGAAGAAGTATTTGGAGGCTCAGGAATACCCTGAAGGCGCATCTGTCAATGACAAGAAGTTCATGAGAAGGTTTGCGGCGAAATTCTTCCTCAGCAACGACATTCTCTACAAACGGAATCATGACTCAACTCTACTACGTTGTGTGGATAAGGCTGAAGCAGAGAAAATCATGATAGAACTGCATGAAGGTACATTCGAAACACATTCCAGTGGACACACCATGGCTAAGAAAATCCTTAGGGCAGGATATTTCTGGTCCACCATGGAAGCCGATTGTTACCAACACTCTCGAACTTGTCATAAATGCCAAATCTATGCTGACAAGGTACATATTCCTCCAGTTCCTCTGAACGTCCTGACGGCACCTTGGCCTTTTGCAATGTGGGGGATTGATATGATCGGCGAGATCCGACCGACGGCATCCAATGGGCATCGCTTCATCTTGGTGGCGATCGATTATTTCACGAAGTGGGTTGAGGCAGCTTCCTACGCCACAGTAACCAAGAGCGTCGTGGCACGTTTCATCCGGCATAATTTGATCTGTCGGTACGGCGTCCCGGAAAGAATCATTATGGACAATGGTACCAATCTCAACAACAAGATGATCACTGAGCTCTGCGAACAATTCAAGATACAGCACCACAACTCTTCTCCCTACCGACCGAAGATGAATGGGGTTGTAGAAGCAGCTAACAAAAATATCAAGAAAATTGTGTAGAAGATGACAGTGACTTATAAAGATTGGCACGAGATGTTACCGTTCGCTCTTCATGGGTACCGTACCTCAGCAAGGACGTCAACCGGGGCAACTCCCTTCTCTTTGGTCTATGGCATGGAGGCAGTCTTGCCAATTGAAGTCCAGATACCCTCTCTCCGAATAATGAAGGATGCAGATCTGAGTGAAGATGACTGGATCCAGACTCGACTTGATCAATTAAACCTGATTGACGAAAAGAGACTCACCGCTATCTGTCATGGTCAATCGTATCAAAAACGGATGATCAGGGCATTTAACAAGAAAGTCAGACCACGAGAGTATCAAGTTGGGGACCTGGTAATCAAACGCATCATCCTTCCTCAAAGTGATCCCCGGGGCAAATGGACCCCCACTTACGAAGGGCCATTTGTGGTTAAACATGTGTTCTCAGGGGGAGCCATGATCCTGACCACCATGGACGGTGACGACCTTCCTCGCCCCGCCAATGCAGACATAGTGAAAAAATACTACGCATAAATAAAAGACCCGCTAGGTTGACATACCTAGGCAAAAATTAGGGCTTCCCGGCGAACCAAAAGGGTTCCGGAAAAAATAAGGGATGAAATGAAAAAATCTGTACACCCAGCAAGTCGAAAACCTGAAAAGGCGGCTTGGGCAAAAATGGGTATCCCGGTGGACTGAAAACCCGAAAGGGCGGTCCAGGCAAAAATTAGGGATAAAGCGTAATACTATGTCTCATTGGATCACTTCGCATCCGGAATTCGGCATCAACTATCTGGCTCAGACTTCGGCATCGACCAATCAGCTTCATCTTCAACTAGGCAGCAAAGCGATGAGACGCTTGAAGACATAAGGGCGATAGCAGAGTTGGAACCCAGTAGGATTGTTCACATAGCTGTTTTGTTTTCTTTTCAAAATTGTCAATTCTGTGATTAATTCGGCGGCATTCTCTTACTAGGATGTCAGCCTTTTGTACAAAAAACGCCTATTCACAGGCAAAATTCAAATCAATACGAATTCACTAGTCCATACAAATTGCCATTGTTTTTCCTTTTTCTGTTTTGTCTTGCGAAGAACGTCCAATGTTCACTTTTGATATATGCATTTGACATTAAATTGCTGATTCATAAATATTTGCACATGAAACGGAAGATTAATTACATGTGACATCAGAAACAGGGGCAATGTGAAATTGTCTGATGCAGTCTGGTTGCTTTGTCCGCCAAGGTACCAAGGTGGATTCGACTGAAGAATGTGACCAAATGATCTCAGCTCCCCGCAGAGTAAGGCGAGATTCGGCAATACTTTCCCCAGTGAAGTCACCAACTTTCCCCGGCAGGTCTAAAAGCTTATCCCCAGTAGATTCTGGAAGCTTGTTCCCTGCAGAATACGGACGTATCTCCCGAGCTTTATTCAGAGTTATTCCTCACGAGGGCTTATAACTGGGTTATCCTCAGCTAATTGCCATGGAAGATCGCCCTCGGTAAGGTTCTTTCAGTCCCCGGCAGGAGTTTGTCTTTGGTTATCCCCAAGCAGAGTTTATCATCATTATCCCCAGCGGAGTTTATCGTCATTATCTCCAGCGGAATCCATCATCAAAGTCCTCAGCAGGACTCCCATCAAAACTTCGGCAAAGTATCTCTTCCACAGAGCAATTCTCCGGTCGATCATCAGGGATCTATTTTCCTACGACGAAAATACATTCATAAACGTTTCACATTTCATACATCTTGCTTACATACATGATAAAGTGCATACAACACTATCTCATGTGAACATCATGACATCATGCATATCATACATCATGACATTGCATACAACTTATGTTTTTGCTTTTTCAGAAGAAAAAAAAGACAATCCTAAAGACAACTTCCTTCAACTGTCACAAATTCCAGATTCGATACCTGTATCTAGCCAGGGCACATCTGAGAGTGATCAGTTTCCAGACTCGATTCCTGTATCTATCCAGGGCACGTCTGAAGAGTTCGAAGATTCGATTCCTGTATCCAGCCAGGGCATATCTGTTGACAACCATTTCCAGATTCGATTCCTGTATCCAGCCAGGGCATATATGTTGACAACTATTTCCGGATTCGATTCCTGTATCCAGCCAGGGCACATCTGGGAATGATCAGTTTCCAGACTCGATTCCTGTATCTAGCCAGGGCACGTCTGAAGAGTTCGAAGATTCGATTCCTGTATCCAGCCAGGGCATATCTGTTGACAACTATTTCCGGATTCGATTCCTGTATCCAGCCAGGGCACATCTGAGAATGATCAGTTTCCAGACTCGATTCCTGTATCTAGCCAGGGCACGTCTGAAGAGTTCGAAGATTCGATTCCTGTATCCAGTTAGGGCATATCTGTTGACAACTATTTCCGGATTCGATTCCTGTATCCAGCCAGGGCACATCTGTGAGCAACCATTTGTAGACTCAACACCTGTATCTAGCCAGGGCATATCTGCATAAAAAGATGGAAGATCAAACACCTGTAACGAGCCAGGAAAACATCTGTCTTTCTCAAATACACAAGTTCTCGCTAAGGAATCTCTTATGCGATCAACACTTCCAAATGGCATCTATAAGCCCATTCCCGACAAGGTTCTATCACATCTTCAGATGGCATCTATAAGTTCATCTCCCTATCCACCACATCTTCAGATGGCATCTATAAGCCCATTCCCGACATCACACTGTTGAGACTCCAACATGCGAGTGCAAATTTCCGGGCACTCTAGTGTCCAATCTCCTTTTACCCTCGAGTCACGAAAGGCAAACCTGCCAATCGAACTCTTCAGGTTCAAGAAGATTGAACAGGGGCAACTGTTGTACCCCAAAATTTGCCCTCCCATTTCCTCAACATTTTCTCATCACCAGACCTTTGAAGATCAAGATCCAATTAGGGTTTCCTCTGCTCAAGATTTCTCCTTGCACTGGTGGACCCAAATTAGGGTTTGTGTTTGCACAAAGATGTTTTGACCTAAAATGCCTAAGATGACTTTCATGCTTCATATTGGACTCCCAAGTTTATCCATACCAAGTTTCAAGTCTTGATTCCAAGTTTTGCCCAGTCAATTGGACAGATGACCTAGAAATCAGCTGTATTGGAAAAAAGTCAACTGTGGCCAATTGACAGTCAAATCTCATGGAAATTGACCCACATCAACATTATGAACTCATATGGACCATTTGATCAAGTTTGGATCACAATTCCACAAGAAATTTGATCAGATCACCAAAAGGGCAAAATGGTCATTTTTAGGGTTTTGACTGCACAAAGGCAATTTTTGACTGTTTGACCTAGCCAATGGCAAACCTAGATCACATATGGACTCAAGGACCCCATGGAATTGTCTTGACATGCTCAACAAACTCAAAAGATCCCAATTACACAAGATTGACAGTTGAATTTCCCAATCAATTGATCAATTTTGACTGTACACTGAAAAGTCAAACTTTGACTTTTTGGTCAAAATCAAGAGTCAAGATTCATTTTTCATCAAAACATGCCAAATCATGAAACTTTTTCACCAAGAAACCAAGAAATGCAAATTAGGGTTTAAAATGGAATTTTTCATAACTTAGAATTTTTCTAAGTTATGGAAAACCCTAATTTTTTTCCCAACTTTGCCCCACTTTTTCACCATGATTCATTTGGATTCAAACAAAAGTCAAAACATGAAAGTTGTAGCTTGTTACATAATCTACAACTTTTATTCACAAAGTTTTCTCATTTGAAGCTTGTATCTCAAGTTACAAATTTTTGAATAAGGGCACTAAACCATTCTTAACTTAGTGAATTTTTGACCTATTTTGACAAGTTTTTCTACCCCACTTCAAGGCCATTTTCCATACACTTCCACTTGGAATTTCAAATTGCACTTCAAAGATGGATTGTAGTACACATTCCAAGCTTTCCAAAATGTCCAAGAACTCATCAAACAACCTCATGGTTAGGGAGAATCGAATTTCACAATATAGCAAAAACTCACTTTTGAATTGGCCATTTTTCATGTTCATAAGTTATGTAAACTTCTCAAAACCAGCATGCCCTTGATTACAGGTCCTTAAACCAAGTTACACTCAATAATTTAATGCTTGTTCATTGTGTCAAAGTGTTATTCTATGAGTTCAAGTATTATATACAAGTTTAATCCATTTTTAGATAAAGCAAAATAGCCATTTTTGAAAAGTCATGCTTTATGTCAATTGGTAAATCAAGCAAGTACAAACAAAATCTCTTTAGCACAAGATTATGAACAAATCACTCTGATCAAGAGAAGCTTTGCAGCAGGATTAGGGGTCCTCTACTGACCTAGAAACACAACTTGCCATTTCTTGCTTAAGTTAGAAGAAACACCTCATAACATGTACCAACTTCCATATCAGTCAACAAAGCCTTAGAGAAAGTTATAAAACACATTTCACACAATACAACCAAGCTAATACACGAGCCCTTAGCCTTCAAAACACTCTCCATCTCAGAATCACTCTCAAACTGCAAAAACAGGGCAGGCCCTGCAGTTTGAATGCTATCTCTCATTTCTCTTGAGCTCTCTTGCCCAAATCAGTTCACATACCTTCCATACCATCTATGCAAGCTAACCAAAAGCAAAGGCACGACCTGTAATCACTCTAACCACTTCCACCATTTTCACATTTCTGACTTGCAGGTGAAGTTCTCTAGCTCGATTCAGAAGCTTTCAAGACAAAGTAAACATTGGAATAGCATCCCTGGACCTCAAGGAAGCTTTTCCAATCATCACCTTGCACTGAAAGTTCCTACATTGCAAGATAGAACTTCAGCTGAACATGTATCTTGGTGAACTCGTATCTCTCTTATTATGCATCATTAGCTTTAAGTTTGTGAATAAACAAGGTTCTACTCATGCCACTGAACATGTACATGTTTTTACTTTTCATTTCTTTTGCTTGAGTTGTGAGAATTTGGAGTTTGAAAATGGCAGAAAAACTAGGTTAGGATTTGGGGGAGGAGAAATTCTCCCTCATCTTAGAGAGTTAGATCAAGTTATGCATATGGTTAGAATCGTCTCTTCATGCTGAACATTTTTTATGTTATGAGTTTTTGTTAAAAAGCCAGGAATCAGGAGTTAAGGATTGATGAAGGAAGGCGCGCATTTTTGAATTGTTTGGTCTGAAGGTTGAAGACAACCATTTTCTGGGCTGGGCCTGTTTTGTTATTCCTTTTTGCACCATACATTTACTTTTGCACCCCCTGAGCCCATTTGCTTCATTTTTAATATTTTTTGACTTTTTCTTTTTTTAACTGATTCATTTATTTTTTCTCAGCATATTAAAAATATAAAAATATTTTTCCCATCATTTTTTGAATTTATTAAGTATTTATTTGATTGTTTTATACATAAATAAGTAAATATACATATATACTTTTTGTTTAAAATATTAAGATAATACAAATATATTTTTTATACACTTTTATTTTGTTTTTACTTCCTGAAAATATTTTGTATAAAAAATACCCTTTTTATTTTTATATTAAATATTATTATTTTTTATATATAATACATATTTAGAACTTAATACATAAATATATATATTTATTCATATACTTAGAATAAAATACTAAAAATATACATATTTTATTTTATTAATATTAAACACTAAAAAATCATTTTTTACAAATACATTTCTTTTCTTATTTTATTTTTGTGTATAAATGATAAATATTGTATATATCAATAATAATACATTTCATTTAATGAAAATTAGGGTTTTGCCCTAAATTTGAAAATACCTCAAAAATAATACCTTTTTATTTTCTTTTTTTATTTTACATAAATAACACCTTTTTTCACACATATAAAAATTCCTTTTGCATTCTTGCATATTTGTTTTATTTACCATTTAAATTATACATTTATTTATCTTGTAAATATTCATAGAAAATGATGTAATAGCTTAGATTCAATTTCTTGTCTAAATATCCCCATTTGAAACATTGTACCCCCCTCCCTATATTATTGTGTTGTAATAGCGTAGGAGTTTAAATTTCGCACTTTATCGCTTTCTAAATATATAATGCTAGAATTAGGGTTTATATGCGAATAAAACGAACAAAATAGTTATGACCTAATCTCAAGACAAACAAGCATGAAAATGGACACACAAATCACACTTGCACCCCCCTAGGGTATTCCACTTGTTGCCTTTCAAAATGGGCCATATTGCATGTTAGGTCTCTTTGGGCAAAACAAACAAATCAAATGATCATAGTCCCTCGATAATACTTTTCAAAATGTTGCCAAACAAATGATCAAGTCCCTTAAAGAAAATGCCCAAAGATACTTGGCACCATTGCAATTATGGTCCAAACGATGACCCGCGCCCGTCCCTTTCACATCCTAACATGAGATTGTCCACCAAATACAATGGTGGAACAAACTCATTAAAAGGGTTAAAACATAGCAATAAACTTTGAGAAATTTAGGAGTAGATAAACTCTTAGTTACTTGAATCAAACTTGCAAAAACAAAACACTTGCCTATTTTCTAAAACACACCTCACAACACTTTCAAAACAACTTTCAAAAACAAATGAAAACCTTTTCAAAAGACATACACCTTTGTATACATCCCCACATGGATCATTACAAAGGTTGCCACCATATTGGCTTCTTTTCAAAATATTTTCAAACTCACACACACAAACACCATTTAAAACAATTGAAAACAAAAGGCAAGTGATCTAAGCAAGTAACTAAGAGCCCATGGATAACCATGGATAGAAAGGGTGCTAATACCTTCCCTTTCTATAATCTACTCCCCGAACTCAAGAAAACATCTCAAAAGGTTTTTGCTGTGCTTTTTAACCTTTCCTTAGGATAAAATAAAAAGTCGGTGGCGACTCTTGCTCAACCGAAACATTTGCGAAAACAAACGCAAAACCATAGTCAGTTCTCCCACCGTATCACACATGTGATCTGGAAGTCAACATGGACAACTTTGTTTTGGGCCCAGAATCTGATTCTTACACCCCCCCCCCCCCAAATTGCTATTCCCAGGCCCAATAATTCTTTCTCTATTCTTTTTATATTTGTTTTATTTTATTTTATTTTACTAACAAATTAATTTTCTTTTGTCAAAAAAAATCACAAAATAATATTTTTCACCAAATTAGGTTTAGATTTTATTTTTTATTAAATTAATTTAATTAGGTTGTTAATTTTAGATAACTTTAATTCCTTTTGTACATAATTAAAATTAATTAGAACAAATAGGTTTTTATTTCTAACTTAATTATATTTTCATATTTCCTTAAAATAACAAAACACAAAAATAGGCCATTTAATTATTTTCTTTAATTAATTTAATTAACTAATTAATTATATATTTAATTTTAAAACCTAAATTCTTTTCTTTAAAAAATATTAAAAACAACAAAAACAATTTTTCTTTTGATTAGGTTAGAAGGGTCAAAACCCTAGTTCTTTCCCGATCTAAATTTCTTCGCACGCGTTTTATTGTTTTATTTTTATCCTATTAATGTAACTGCCCACAAGTTGTAATAGTTAATTAGGACTTTTACTTTTCATTTATCGCTTTATTTTTAAGGGTTTGTTTTTGGCTATATAAATACCCGAAGCCTTGTAATAGCGTAGTTTAATTTCCGCACTTTAAATTCCGCAAAATATTCAACTGTTAGATGTATGATATTAGGATGCATGACAAGAATGTATGATTAACTTTAAAACAGTTAGATAACCCTAAATGTGCAAAGATAAATAATCTGAAATGGAATCACTCGCACATGCGCACTCCTAGGGTACACTCCCACTTGGTTGCCTTCGGTAAACGGTCATTGAGTATAGGATGCTTTAGTGGTCATCCTTTTGTCTAAAGATCATAGTTGCCTGGGAAAGGTTGCCTTGGATATTGTTGCCTCGGATAATTGATCTAATACATTAGGGTTGCTACTGAGATGTCCTAACATTGCTTTAGTGACCGTATGTCCCTTTTCGAATTGACCCTCAAAACTCCAACGACGGTGCTACCTACTCACTAATAGTAGGATAGTGCTGTCTAAAGGAAACGAATACAGAACGATTCTTTTTTCGACTAGGTAGATTAGTTCTTAAGTACTTGCTCAATCCAAACAAACTTTTTTCACACTTACACTCCTTTACAAACAAGTTTTCAAAAACACTTCATTACACTCTTGAAGACAGAAGCAAGAGTTAAATCGAAGTCAAAACAAAAACTTTTCAAAGCACATAAACACAAAGAAAACAATTTTGAAAATGATGAGCAAGTACCTAAGAGCCCGTGGAAAACCACGGATAGAAAGGGTGCTAATACCTTCCCTTTCTATAATCTACCCCCCGTACTCAGAAAATCTCGAAAAAGGAATTTTTCTGTGCTTTTTTCCTTTCCTTGTTGGATAAAATAAAAGTCGGTGGAGACTCTTGCTTACTGCGACATTTTGCAAACACAAACGCAAAATACAAACCAGCAATTCCTTAAAAACAAGGGAAACACGTCCCGGTTCTGGCTACCGTATCACAGAACTGGTGACTCTGCTGGGGACTTAATAAGTGGGGTGTACCTTAGGATTAGTTCATTATATTATTTTCAATTGTTTGTTCTGTATGCTTTATCTTTGTGGGCTTTGTATCGGAGTTACTATAGATCCTAACCCGGATCTAGGGATACCTTTTAGGTAAGTAGCAATAGACTGTGAGGGAATTATACGATGTAGACCGATACGGTTGAAGCAGTAGCTACGTTGGTGTGACAGATTAGTTGGTACCGATATCCTTTGTGGAGGAACAAGGAGAGTATGGGGATGCTAATAGGTCATTAAGCATCAATTGACCTTAGAACCTATAATTGACCAACTTGGCCATAGAAAAGTAGCAGTATGCTACACTCATTGAGACCATACTCTCGCGATGATTCTGGCTGCAAGAAAAGGTTGATAAACTGGAATTATGACCGATCGAGGATGGTCAGTGATATTGAGAACCTCTAGAACCCGGTTACTATTACTAGGACAGGTTGAACCAACTAAATTGCAAGAGGGTAGTACCTAAACTCCATGCCAGCCTGAAATTTAGGGGATATTGTGTGACTTGTTTACCCTTACCATGTTTGCTATCTGTGATACCTGTGGTGTGTTTTTCTCATGACATCATGCATCATGACATTGCATGCATATTTCATTAGACTAACCATTTCAAAGATCGAGGGGATTCATCTTTGTTCTGTTTTGCAGATCATTGCATCTATGCGCAGAAATACCATTCGGATCAACTTCGTGCAGATCCCTGCTCAGCTTAGAGAGTTGATTTCCAAAGTTCCTGATACTTCTTCCTTTGTTAGAAGACATGGTCACCTCCTTGGCTTGGTCACTTCAAAGATGGATGAGCAATTGATGAGCGTCTTAATCCAGTTCTTTGATCCATTACATCACTGTTTCACCTTCCCGGACTATCAGTTGGTCCCTACTTTGGAGGAGTTCTCTGATTTACTTGGCATATCTATTCTGGAGCAGACACCATTTACAGGTTTGGAGATAGCTCTTAGGCCAGAGGATATTGCTTTAGCCCTTCATCTGACAAAGGCTGATGTAGTATCTAATTGGGAGACTCGGAGTGGGGAGAAAGGTTTCTTGGCTAAGTTCTTGATTGATCAGGCTCAACAGTTCTGGGATAGTTTGGACTTTCGAGCATTTGAAGACATCCTGGCTCTACTCATCTATGGCTTGGTTCTGTTCCCTAATTCAGATTCTTTTATCAACGTGAATGCAGTCAAGATCTTCATGTCCCGTAACCCAGTGCCTACACTCTTGGGTGATATCATGCATGCTCTTTATACCTGTACCGTTCGGAAAAGGGGAACTCTCATGTGTTGTGCACCGCTGCTGGCGAGGTGGTTTATTTCTCACCTCCCCAGATCTGTATTGAAGAACGATGAAGGTATGGGTTGGGCTTACAGAATCATGTCCCTTGCTCATACAGACATCCTTTGGAGTACCAAAGACATGGAAAAGGTAGCTGTCATTGATCGGTGTGGGGAATACCCCAATTTTCCATTGCTTGGAATTAGAGGAGGGATAACCTATAATCCTTGCTTGGCCTTACAACAGTTCGGACGAGCTCAAAGGGACGGTCCTCATGAGCTGCTGCTTCCAGACATTATCTTTGACTTCAAAGGGGATGTTGAGGGACATCGCCGCAGATTTATACGAGCTTGGGATAGGGTGAACAGGTCTGGTCCATATGAGCTAGGAATGAAGACTTCTCTCCCGATGCAACCATATCTCCAGTGGGTTCGAGCCCGTGCTCAAATGCTGGGGATGCCATACGAAGCTGTCTTGCCGGTGATTATGGAGCGTACTGATGAAGAAGATGTTCCTTATACGATCTTCCATCCTTATATGCCTACTGATATTGGGGCATTGAAGAGGTCTTGGATCCAGCTAAGGGAAGAACGGGATACTTACAGAGAGAAGTATCATGAGCAGGAACGGAAGATCCTGAAGCTTACAAGGCAGCTGGAAACTGAGAGGACGATCAACAATTATGTCAGCACAAAAGGAAAACGTCCATGGGAACGTTGATGTCTTTTATTGTTTCTAGTTTAGATTTTCTTTTCAGTATTTCTTTTGTAACGCCTTAAAGGCATTTGTTAAACATTATTTCAAGTTTTTAATCTAATAAAAGTGTGTTTTATTTTGGTTTACAAATTTGAATCTCCCTAAGCCTTTGAAATCATTTCATTCGCATTCCATTCCCATGCACCTCATTACAGGTACCCTTACAGGTTTCTCATCTTCTTCGCTATTTATTTCAGCATAACATGTCTTCTGAAACACCTACTGATCAAGCCATCAAGGCTCTGCAAGTTCAGAATGCTCAGTTCCAGGAAATGTTCATGAACTTGGCCAAGAGTCAACAAGATCTGAAGACTCTTATCTTAAAGGACAAGAAGAAGAAGAAGAAGAAGAAGAAGAAGACGGTCCTCCTGAATATGGGTCACAGATTTGGGAGCAGGTTGAGACAGGATGTTGATTTATCTCACTCATCTGGAGGGGGAGAGAATGAAGAAGAAAGGAGGGCTCCTAGCCCTGTGGTTTCTGACAATGACACAGATTTTGATGAAGACCAGTATCCTCCGGCTGAGGATGGGTATAAGCAACTTGAAGACCGGTTAAGAGAAATGGAGATCCAGAAAGTCCCTGGTCTGGACTTTGGAGATTTGGGTTTGGCATCTAGGGTGGTAATTCCCCACAAGTTTAAAGCACATGTCTTTGCTAAGTACGAAGAGGTATCTTGCCTGAAGCTACACCTCCACTCATATGTTAGAAAGATTCAACCGTATACTGTTGATAAGAACCTCTGGATTCATTTCTTTCAAGATAGTTTGTCAGGGACTCAACTGGAATGGTTCTACCAACTAGAAGGAGCTAACATCCGTAACTGGGAGGACCTTGCTGCTGCTTTTTACAAGCAATACCAGTATAATACCGACCTTGCTCCCACACGTACTCAACTTCAGGGTATGTCTATGGGTGCGATCAAAGGTTTTAAGGACTATGCTCAGAAGTGGAGAGATCTGGCAGGAAGAGTACAACCCCCTCTGGCTGATAGAGAGTTGGTGGATATGTTTCTTGGGACTTTGTCTGGTCCATATTTCAATCATTTGATCGGTAGTTCATCGTCGAGGTTCACTGAACTGATTATGACTGGGGAGAGGGTTGAAGCCGGTATCAAGAGCGGCAAGATACAGAAGGGTGCTTCGTCAAGCACAGAGAAGAAGCCTTTCAAGAAGGAATCTAGTGCAGTTTACAGTTCTAGAAACCAAAATCGACCTGAGCACCGCCAAGCAGTTAATGTGGTAGTTATATCAAGACCTATTGTTGCCCCACAATGCAACAATCAGCAAAGAGCAGAGAGGCTGCAGAGACAATTCACTCAGCTCAGTAGGACCCTGTCTCAAATTCTGCCGCAGTTGTTAAAGACTAACTTGGTGATTCCGAAGGAGGCTCCAAAGAATCCCAACACCATATCACCGCTGTATAATCCGAACGCCCGCTGTGCTTATCACTCTGATAGCCTAGGGCATGATACCAATAACTGTTGGGCTTTGAAAAATAAAGTGCGGGATCTGATTTACGCTAAAGAGATCGAGTTTGAAGCACCGAAAAAGCCTAATGTCATGACTACTCCTATTCCCAAGCATGGAGTGAATGTTGTGGATGAAGACTCGTTTGTGGTTTCTGTGGAAGACGTTTTTACTCCGTTGATGACCGTAAAGAAGAACTTATTATTGGCCAGTTTATTTCCGGGTTGTGGCGATGGTTGCCACCTGTGTTCCATCCTACCTACTGGTTTCCATCTATTGAAGTCAGGTGTCCAACGCCTGATGGATAATAAAGAAATCTTGTTCGAGAAAACTTTGCTTCCGTTAATTCATGTTGAAGATGTTTCTATAATCACCATTTTCGCCAATTCTTCCAAGGCTTCCTCGAGAAAGCATGTTAGAATTACATCTGTTCCGAGAGTTGCTCCATTAATCATTACTGTTCCTGGACCTATCCCTTACACGTCGGATAAGGTTGTCCTGTGGCATTATGGGGCCGATGTGTATTGTTATGGGATAAAACAAGACTTAAAGGTTGAAGAGGCTAATATTGATGTCAGCAATATTGTTAGATCTAGCAAAGTCACCCGAAGCGGAAGTCTTTTCTCTCCTGAAATTTCTCCACCAATTGTTCGGAAACCTATTGTTATTACACCTTCCAGTACATCTGCTACTGTCCCTGTTCATATTTCAATCATTACCCCTGTCGCTGAGTCATCTGACGCTCGGGGCAAAGGGATCACCAGTGGGCCTGCCCAGACGGAGGCACCGAAGAATATTATTGTTGAAGCCTCTAGACAGGAGATAGAGGAAATTTTAAAGATCATCAAGAAAAGCGACTACAACATAGTCGAACAGCTGGGGCAAACCCCGTCAAAAATCTATATGTTGTCTTTATTGCTATGCTCAGAAACCCATGCTAAGGCTCTGATTGCTTTCCTGAAAACTGCGCACGTGCCCCATGAAACATCTGCTGACCAGTTCAAAGATTGTGTGGCTAGTTTGACAGCGGACAACGGGTTGGGTTTCTCCGATGCTGATTTGACTGCCAAGGGAAAAAATCACACTGACGCTCTGCATGTTTAAATCGAGTGCAGGGGAACTACTTTGGCCCACGTGCTAGTGGATATCGGGTCCTCGTTAAATTTTTACCCAAGAAAGCATTAGACCGGTTGGACTGTGAAGGGTTGATGCTGAAGCCGAGTAATATTGTGGTTAGGGCCTTTGACAGGTCCAAAAGGATGGTACACGGGGAAGTGGATTTTCCTGTTAAGGTTGGTTCCCAGACTTTTGCGTCTACATTTTATGTGATGGACATCCGACCATCCTATTCTTGTTTGTTGGGTCGCCCGTGGATCCATAGAGCTAGGGCAGTAACTTCTACGCTCCATCAGATGTTAAAGTATTCAGTGAAGGGGGAAAATTGATACAGTAAGAAGGGAAGAGGAGTACATGGTGAGCCACCTAAACTCTTTTCGGTATGTGGAGATCGATGGGGAGTTTATTGAAACCCCGTGTCAAAAATTTGAAGAAGTCCCCCAGACTCTGGCGTCGACTGAAACTGTTGCTGAAGATCCTCCAATGAAGATGGCTTCCTTCAAGGATGCCCGTACTGTTATTGAGAAAGGTGGGTGTGCGAATTGGGGCCAACTCCCTGACTTTGCACACAAGACTGACAAGTTTGGTTTGGGTTTTACTGCAGAAGCTCAAAGGGATGTTCGGCGTGCGCGGATTGGAAGACCTCCCCTACGTATTACAAATCCGGAAGTGAATGCAATTGAAGACAATGATGAAGAGTCTGAGTTTGAAAGATGGATTTACCCGACTACCGATGATGGACTAAGCAATTGGACAGAAAAGTACTTCGTGCCCATTTCTTTTATTACACAGTAATAAGACTTTTGTTTTGGTTTTGTAATAGACAGTTGAAACTTTTACATCTCGGTGCCTTGCCCGAGACACTGTGGCTTTGTTTGTGAGGGCTTATTATGTGTCATTTCCATATATCATCAATAAAAGCATTGGACGTCTTTCTTGCATTACAAATTTTGTGCTCCTTGTTTTTATTTTTTGCACTTTATCAAACAGCTATTTGTCTTACACACACTCATATATACAGGTCTACATCCACTCTGGATCCCACTGATAACGACTCTGCTACTGCCGGTTATGACTTCGAAAGTCCGATCAACCAAGTCGAGGACGAAGTTGAGGGTGATTGTGAAGTGCCTTGGGAACTTGCTAGACTGTTACTTCAGGAAGAGAGGGCTATACAGCTGCATGAAGAGCCAGTGGAAACAGTAAATCTAGGTACGGAGGAAGACAAGAGGTCAAGGTTGGTGCAAATTTGGAGCCTAGTGTTAAGTAACGGTTGATACAGATGTTGCGTGACTATGTTGAGATCTTTGCCTGGTCTTATGAAGATATGCCTAGTTTGGATACTGATATTGTGGTTCACCGCCTGCCCACCAAGGAAGACTATCCTCCAGTGAAACAGAAAGTTCGCCGAATGCGCCCAGAGATGTCTGAGAAAATCAAGGTTGGGGTTATGAAACAGTTTGATGCCGGTTTTCTAGCAGTTACTCCTTACCCGCGGTGGGTTGCCAATGTGGTTCCAGTGCCGAAGAAAGATGGTAAGGTTCTAATGTGTGTTCACTATAGGGATCTGAACAGGGCGAGCCCCAAGGATGATTTCCCTCTACCTCATATCGACGTTCTGGTTGACAACACCGCACAGCATAAGGTCTTCTCCTTTATGGATGGTTTCTCCGGTTACAATCAGATTAAGATGGCTCCCGAGGATATGGAGAAGAAAACCTTCGTCACGCAGTGGGGTACCTTTTTCTACAAAGTAATGCCTTTTAGATTGAAGAATGCTGGGGCAACGTATCAGCGTGCCATGGTCACTTTGTTCCACGACATGATTCATCATGAGATTGAGGTATACGTTGATGACATGATTGCAAGATCCCAGACTGAGGAAGAACACCTTGACCATCTTCAGAAGCTATTTGACAGGTTGAAGTTATACAGACTGAGGTTAAACACGAACAAGTGCACCTTTGGGGTAAGGTCTGGTAAGCTGTTGGGTTTCGTCGTAAGTGATAAAGGTATTCAGGTGGATCCCGCAAAGGTGAAGGCTATACAGGAAATGCCAGCTCCTCGAGCAGAAAAAGAAGTCATAGGATTTTTGGGACGTCTGAACTACATTGCCCGATTCATTCACATCTGACTGCTACATGTGAGCCAATCTTGAAGCTGCTGAAGAAATATCAAGTGGTAAGATGGAACGATGAATGTCAGGCCGCTTTCGAAAGGATCAAGGAATATATCCAAGAGTAACCTATTCGGATGCCTCCAGTGGAAGGGATACTTTTGATCTTATACTTGATAGTACTCGACAATTTAATGGGGTGTGTGCTGGGGCAGCATGACGAGTCTGGCCGAAAAGAGCATGATATTTACTACCTTAGCAAAACGTTTACCGACTGTGAGACCCGATACTCACTGCTTGAGAAAACTTGTTGCGCTTTGGCATGGGCTGCTCGCCGGCTGAGACAGTATATGCTGACTCACACTACTTTGTTGATATCAAAGATGGATCCAATCAAGTATATCTTCGAAAAGCCTGCCTTATCCGGAAGAATAGCAAGATGGCAGATGATCTTGACTGAGTATGACATCCAATATACGACCCAAAAGGCAATTAAGGGAAGTGTGTTGGCAGATCATTTGGCACATCAGGCAGTGGATAATTACCAGTCTATGAACATTGAATTCCCAGATGAGAACATCATGTTGGTAACCGACTGTGAAGAACCTGGACCAGATGAAGGACCTGAGGAAGGATCCCGATGGTCTATGTACTTTGATGGAGCTTCAAACGCTTTGGGTAATGGCATTAGCGCCGTGATCATATCTCCTGAAGGCTCTCATACTCCGTTCACCGTCCGACTATGTTTCAATTGCACCAACAATATGGCGGAGTATGAAGCGTGCATCATGGGCCTTCGAGCAGCTATTGACCTAAGGATTAAGTTCTTAAGTGTATTTGGAGATTTCGTTCTCGTGATTAGTCATATCAAAGGCGAATGGGATACGAAGCACCCAAATCTTATTCCTTACAAAGAATATGTACTGACGTTGCTTCCACACTTCGAGGAGATAACCTTTGAGCACTTCCCTAGATAGGAGAATCAGTTAGTGGACGCGCTAGCTAAGATATCTTCTACGTTCAAGGTCAGGTGGGACAATGAATCTCCCCAGATTACCATCGAGAGGTTGGACGAACCCGCACACTACTGTGACATTGAGACTGAAGAGGTAATAGATAAACCATGGTTTCACAAGGTAAAGAGGTATCTTGAGGCTCAGGAGTACCCCGAAGGTGCATCTGTTAATGATAAGAAGTTTCTGAGGAGGTTCGCGGCGAATTTATTCATCAGCAATGGTATCCTTTACTAGCGTAACCATGATTCAACCTTACTGCGATGTATGGATAAGAGCGAAGCAAAAAAGGATCATGGCAGAGTTACATGAAGGTACTTTCGGGACTCATTCCAGTGGACATACCATGGCAAAGAAAATCCTACGAGCAGGATATTATTGATCCACCATGGAAGCCGACTGTTAACAGTATTCTCGGACCTGTCATAAGTGTCAAGTCTATGCTGATAAGGTGCACATACCTCCAGTTCCTCTGAACATCTTGACAGCACCTTGGCCTTTTGCAATGTGGGGCATTGACATGATCGACGAAATCAGACCTACTGCGTCTAACGGGCATCGTTTCATCCTGGTAGCAACTAATTACTTTACGAAGTAGGTTGAGGAAGCTTCTTTTGCTACAGTGACCAAAAACGTCATGGCACGGTTTATTCGGCATAATCTAATCTGTCGATACAGTGTACGAGAGAGGATCATTACATATAATGGTACAAATCTCAACAATACAATGATCATCGAGCTCTGCAAACAGTTCAACATACATCATCACAATTCTTATCCCTACCGGCCGAAGATGAATGGGGCTGTTGAAGCGGCTAATAAGAATATCAAGAAGATTGTGTAGAAGATGACGTGACATACAAAGACTGGCACGAGATGTTACCATTTGCTCTTCATGGGTACCGTACCTCAGCGCTGACGTCAACAGGGGCAACACCTTATTCCTTAGTATATGGTATGGAGGTCGTCTTGCCCATTGAAGTTCAGATACCCTCTCTTCGGATTATGAAGGATGCAGGTTTGAGCGAAGATGACTGGATCCAGACCCGACTTGATCAGCTGAACTTAATAGATGAAAAGAAACTTACTGCTATTTGTCACGGTCAAACATATCAAAAGCGGATGATCAAGGCATTTAACAAGAAAGTTAAACGACAAGAGTATCGAGTTGGGGATCTAGTGATCAAGCGTATCATACTACCTCAAGGTGATCCCAGGGGTAAATGGACCCCTACATACGAAGGGCCATTTGTGGTTAAGAACATTTTCTCGGGAGGAGCTATGATTCTAACCACCATGGATGGTTACGACCTTCCTCACCCCGTCAATGCAGACATAGTGAAAAAATACTACGTGTAGTTGTTTAGTTATTGGCATGCATTTTTGGTAAAACCAGGTGTGTGTGTGTGTGTGTGTGTGTGTGTGAATGTCATGACTGATGTAATAACATTCTAGTTTATTAGGTACTGATTTATTAGATACCTTTGCAGAAAAATATTGTCATACAGGTGCTGCTGTTTATAAGTGTGTATCTGAGCATTTTGCAAAAAGATCACATTTACCTAAATCAGTAGACAGGATTTCATATGTCATAACAAATGTTAAGACATCATGTTCTGAACTAACAGTTATGCAGTTTGAGTAATTCTGAGTTTTTTCAGGATTATGACTCAGTCTTTCCAGAACAGAAAATCTCGTGGACTTGGGGTTAACCTAGCTCAACCCTAACCTGGTTGATAAAGTCTTGTGACCTAGTCTTAAGGTCAAACGGAATTAACCCTAGCTTTTTGTGGAAACCCTAACAGAAGATGCAGCTGCTATATATTCAACAGAGCTGCTGTTTTGGAATTAAGCCCTTTTTTGGACAGAAGATCATTTAGAAGTTGTATAGTTTTAACTATTGTAATCCAAGCAAGTATCATTGTGATAAGTGACTTGGAATAGGCTTTAATTTTAAGGGTTGTGTATCACTCAAAGCTTTGAAGCAAGAGTGTTTTTGTGTCTCTTGACTGAAGCTTTGAAGCAAAGTCAAGTTAGGTTTATGTATCACTCAAAGCTGTGAAGCAAGAGTGTTTGTGTTGCTTGATTAAAAAGCTGTGAAGCATAATGAAGTGTATGTTTTGAAGAGTGTCTTCATCAATTCATTAGTCAATTGTTTTAAGTATCATTGCTGTGATTGAGGGGGAGAGAGTAGGAACTCAGGTTTAAGTTGTAATTAGATTGAAGTTGCATTGGGTAGGTCTTAAGTGAAGGAGATAAACTGGTTGGTTTATTCCTGAATTAATATCTCTTATAGTGGATTTCCTCCCTGGCTTGGTAGCCCCCAGAGTAGGTGTTGTTGCACACTGAATAGGGTAAACAATTGACTGTGTTCTTTACTGTTTTCTTGTATTTACTGTCTTATAGAAAGTCAGATACGGTGTCATAACATTGAACGTGACATTGAGTATCTGCAGCCAGAATTTCACTACGCATAATCAAAGACCCGTTAGGTCGACTGGCCTAGGAAAAAATAAGGGCTTCCTGGCGAACCAAAAGGGTTCGGGCAAAAGTAAGGGATGAAAATTAAAAAATCTGTACACCCGACAAGTCAAAAACCCGAAAGGGCAGCTTGGGCAAAAAAGGGTATCCCGGTAGACTGAAAACCCGAAAGGGAAGTCCAGGAAAAAATTAGGGATTAAAGCGTAACACTATGTCTCATTGAATCATCTTGCAACCAGACTTCGGTATCGACTATCAAGCTCGGACGGCACTAATCAATCTGATCTATCTTCAACCGAGTAGGAAAGTGATGAGATGCTCGAGGACATAAGGGCAATAGCAGAGTTGGAACCCAGTGGGATCATTCACATAGCTGTTTTTCTTTGTCCTTTACAAACTATATAAATTCTATTTGTTCGGCGGTGTTCTCTTACTAGGACGTAAGCCTCTTGTACAAAAATGCCTATTTACAGGCCAAACTTCAAAGTCAATACAATTCATGTCACAAATAAATTTCAAAATGTTTTCCTTTTCTGTTTTATTTTGCAAGAACGTCGAATGTTCATTTTTGATATATGCATTTGACATTGATTGTTTCTCATAAATATTTACATGCGAAACAAAAGACGATTACTCGTAATATCAGGAACAGGGGCAAATAATAATTGTCCGGACCTTACAGTTGCTCTATCCACCAGGTACAGGGATAGATTTAGCTGAAGAACATGACTAAGGTACATTCACTCTCCGTAGAGTAAGAGAAAGACAGTAGTGTTAATTCTCCCCAGCTGAGGCTCGCAACCAAGAATGAGTCAGCGATATTCTCCCCAAGCAGAGTTTATCCATCATCAGCACTGGAAAATTACCCCCAGTGGAGTTTGGAAAATTATCCCCAGTGGAGTCAAGAGAATTATCCCCAGTGGAGTCAAGAGAATTATCCCCAGAAGAGCCTAAAAGGTTATCCCCAATGGAGTCTGGAAAATCATCCCCAGCGGAGTTCATTCCTTTTGCAAACAGAAATTCAATTCCCAACAGAGTTCATTATTGCCAATAACGGTAATTCATCCCCAGCTGAATTTATCGGCGGAATCCTCAGCAGAGCATCTCTTCCCCACAGAGTCGTTTGCTCGTCAGTTTATTCCCCAGCAGAGTTATTATCTCCCGCAGGTTTATTCTCACAATCATCTTCATCCACTATCCCCAACGGAAACGAAGAATTCAACTCTTTTCTCCAGTGGTAATTCGGGATTTATTTTCCCCAGCTAAAAACATCGCACTTTCATACATCATGACATGCATACGCATCATACAACACAATCTCATTTATTTTGAGAACATCATTGCCTGATACATATCATGCATTACATACAGCTAACCTTTACCTTTCAGGAAATATACGATCAAATTCTCACAAAAATTCAAGCTATGAAGCTTTTACCTCAGTTGAATAACGGATGACTGAAGTTCCTAAATGTCAACAGAGATGGTTCCTCAGTTGAATAACGGATGACTGAAGTTCCTAAATGTCAACAAAAATATTTTCCTCAGTTGAATAACGGATGACTGAAGTTCCTAAATGTCAACAGAGATTGTTTTCCTCAGTTGAATAACGGATGACTGAAGTTCCTAAATGTCAACAGAGATGATTCCTCAGTTGAATAATGGATGACTGAAGTTCCTAAATGTCAGCAGAGATGATTCCTCAGTTGAATAACGGATGGCTGAAGTTCCTAAATATCAGTAGTGATGATTCCTCAGTTGAATAACGGATGACTGAAGTTCCTAAATGTCAACAAAAATGTTTTCCTCAGTTGAATAACGGATGACTGAAGGTCCTAAATGTCAGCAGAGATGATTCCTCGGTTGAATAACAGATGACTGAAGTTCCTAAATGTCAGCAAAGATGATTCCTCAGTTGAATAACAGATGAGTGAAGTTCCTAAATGTCAGCAGAGATGATTCCTCGGTTGAATAACGGATGACTGAAGTTCCTAAATGTCAACAAAAATATTTTCCTCAGTTGAATAACGGATGACTGAAGGTCCTAAATGTCAGCAGAGATGATTCCTCGGTTGAATAACCGATGACTGAAGTTCCTAAATGTCAGCAGAGATGATTCCTTAGTTGAATAACGGATGACTGAAGTTCCTAAATGTCAACAGAGATGATTCCTCAGTTGAATAACGGATGACTGAAGTTCCTAAATGTCAACAAAAATGCTTTCCTCAGTTTAATAACGGATGACTGAAGTTCCTAAATGCCAACAAAAATGTTTTTCTCAGTTGAATAACGGATGACTGAAGTTCCTAAATGTCAACAGAGATTGTTTTCCTCATTTGAATAACGGATGACTGAAGTTCCTAAATGTCAACAGAGATGATTCCTCAGTTGAATAATGGATGACTGAAGTTCCTAAATGTCAACAGAGATGATTCCTCAGTTGAATAACAGATGAATGAAGTTCCTAAATGTCAACAAAAATGTTTTCCTTAGTTAAATAACGGATGACTGAAGTTCCTAAATGTCAACAGAGATTGTTTTCCTCAGTTGAATAACGGATGACTGAAGTTCCTAAATGTCAGCAGAGATGTTTTCCTCGGTTGAATAACGGATGACTGAAGTTCCTAAATGTCAGCAGAGATGATTCCTCAGTTGAATAATGGATGACTGAAGTTCCTAAATCTCAACAGAGATGATTCCCCAGTAGAAAACGGATGACTGAAGTTCCTAAAATTCAAACAGACACGACTTACCAACATAATAACGGACGACGAAGCTCCTAAAATTCTACTTCTCTCAACAAATATCAGCCTTCCCTAGCGGAATCTTCCTCAACGACAGGTATACAAGCTCTCGCTAAGGAATATCTTATGCAATCGACACTCCTTCGGATGGCATCTCTAAGCCCATCTCCCGTCATCAGTCTCCAAATGGCATCCGTAAGCCCATTCCCGATATCGCAAGACGATTACCACTTCATGCGAGTGCAAATTTCTGGGCACTCTAGTGTTCAATCCTCTTCCACCTTCGGATCACGAAAGGCACGCAAGCCAATCTACATCCTCAGGTTTAATAAAATTGAACAGGGGTAGCTGTTGTACCCCAAAATTTTCCCTCCCATATTTCTCAAAACATTTCAAGAAAGATCCTCAAGTTGCTCAAGGTAGTCCAAGGGTTGACCAGACAAGCTCTCTCCTAAGGCAGTCTATCTCAAATTAGGGTTTCATGTTGCATCAAGATACTTGAATCCAAGTGATCCTAAATTCTCACCAATGTCCTAATATGTTCTCAAGATCATCCATGTCAAGTTTCAAGCCTTGCAGAGGAAGTTTGTTCAGTCAATTGCTCAAAGGCCTAAAAATCGACTGTGCTAGGGCAAAAGTCAACTGTGGCTCACATACAGTAAAACTTCAAGATTTTTAGTCAACATTCTCATTTTGAAGGATATTTCATCATTTGATCAAGGGTTGATCATGATTCATCAAGGATTGCTCATAATTCATCAAGATTCAAAAGTTGCTAAATTAGGGTTTTGCAAGAAAAGTCAACTCAACTTTGACCAAGCATAACTTTCTCATACTTTATGAGAAATGACCCATCAAAATCTCATTTTGAAGAGGATGAAATTACCTACAATCCATCTTCAACTCCCAAGTTCAAAATATGCACTCACAAGAAGTTATGAATTTGGACATTTATAGGTCATTTTGAAAAGTCAACAAAAACACCCTTTTTGTCAAAGCTTCATACATGAGCATGGAATATCAAATTGAGATGAGACCAAAAAGGTTAATTAGAGGAAATCTCAATCTTTCTAAAAAGTCAAAGAACATCTCCAAAGAGTCAAAATTGATGAAGTTATGCATTGGTGAAGTTGACCTTTTTTGCAAAATTGCCAAAAGTCAATTATGCCCAAAACTTCAAATTTTGCCAAATGGGCCCAATCTTTTTCACTTGTTTTGAGTTGGAAACATAGTCCACGAGCTCTAGCCTTTTCCACTTGTCCATATCTCATTTTTATTATTTATTTTGATTTTCATTTGAATTAATTCAAGTTAAATCAAATTAATTCAAATAAAATCCAAAATATTGAAAAGCCTAATGTCATGACTGCTCCTATGCCCAAGCATGGAGTAAATGTTGTGGATGATGATTCATTTGTGACCTCTTTGGGAGACATTTCTACTCCATTATTGACCATTAAGAAGAACCTATTGTTGGACGGTTTATTTCCGGGATATGGCGAAGGTTGCCACCTATGTTCCATCACACCTGCTGGTTGCCATTTATTGAAATCAGGTGTTCAGCGCTTGATGGATAACAAAGAGATCTTGTTCGAGAAAACTTTGATTTCGTTGATTCCAGTTGAAGATGTTTCCATAATAACCATTTCCACCAATCCTTCTAAGGCTTCCTCGAGAAATCCTGTTAGGATTACATCTATTTTGAGAGTTTCTCCATTGATCATTACTATTCCTGGACCTATCCCTTACACTTAAGATAAGGCTGTCCCGTGGCACTATGGGGCCGATGTGTATTGTCATGGGATTAAACAAGACTTGAAGGTTGAAGAGGCTGATACTGATGTCAGCAATATTGTCGGGTTCCCGGATCATGAGGACTTACTAAGACGTCCTCTACTCGACGATCACCTTTCGAGGCAAGGCAACAGGGAGGCGTACCCTAGGGGTGGTGTGTGCGATTCGTGTGTCAGATTCATTTATTATTGTCTTGTCATGTCATGGGTGATCTACGCTTGATTTTATTTTAAGTCCATACATTCTTTCATGCTTTTGTTAACAGTTAAGATATTTGCGGGAAAGTAAATCTAAGGCTATTACAAATGGCGCGGGTCCACATCGCCAAAATTAAACCGGACCCGATTTGACGGAAAGTAAAGAAAGCAAATAAAAGTGCGAAAAGTTAAGGGTTACATGGCTTCGGGAGAGATACAGAATTAATTAAGCGAAATAAAGTAAATGCGCGAAATAAAAGAATTATCGAAGCGAGGGCGTTGGACCCTTTTGCAAAAATTAATTTAATAAGGAATTAACATTAAAAGAGAATGTTTTTTTTATTTTTAGTGTTTTTTAGGATTTAATAGAAAAAGAATTAATTAAAAAACTAAAATAAAATGTTAAACCTAGTTCTACTTATTTTTAAATTTATTATGAAAGTATTAAAATTTAACCTAAATTAAAACTAAGTTTTTTTCTTATGTACAATTTAATTATAAAAAATAAATAAAATAAACATTATTATTGTGAAAGAAAAATTATCAATTAAACCTAATTCTACTTTTTGTATTTTTGTTATTAAAAGAAATTAAAATTATATCCTAATTAAAACTAAATATTTACATGTGAAAATACTTATTAAAATAAATATTATATTTTGCTCTTTTTCTGATTTTTTGTGCATTTTATAATTTGTAAAAATAATAATTAACTAAATTAAAATAATAAAGTAAATAAAACAACAATTAACAATAAAATAAAAATAAGTGAAAAAAGAAAGAAATTGCAAACCAGGGGGGGTTCAGGCCCTAAAGTGGAGGTGTTGTTCAAGAAACTGGCCCAATAAGCTTGAAATCCATTTGACTTTTCCAGGCCACGTATAGGACTTTTGACTAAGGCTTATGGTGTTCAGCAACCTTGAGCCTTTGATCTGGATAAGCTAGACGCGTGGCTGGCTGGATGGTGATGGAATATGGTGGTCGCTAGCGCTGAATCTGCATGGGATGACATATAGAAAAATAATGTTGAAATATGCAAGACCTGGGACTTGAACCCAGGTCATGAGCGTCACTAGCTAACACCTGTACCGCTGAGCCATCATCACGCATTTGATATATTAACAATAAATAAATATTATAAAAACAAAACGAAGAGTTAGTGGTTCCAACGCGCGAAGATTCAAACTAACTAATCATGTTTCGCCAACACATCATCTCCTTCGCACAGTTTTTTATTTTTCTGAAACAAGGACTCATAGGCCACGGTTTTGAATGCGTGGTTTTAGGCAGCTTTAGAGAAAATAGCGACTAGCTCTATGGTGTCCATAAATCCAGCGCGATAGGTGATTCTTCTTCATCTCCATGCACTGAACTGGATGGTGGCGGTCTCAAGGCTCAATTTTGCTTTGTTTGAGAAGCCCTAATTCTGAATCCTGTAAACCCTAAAAATCACGTATGGCATATTTGTATATAACGCGTAACAACGTAATTAAATCACATGGTAAGCATCAGAAAGCATCATTGAGTAAGAATATATAAACCAAATGTCATGGAAATGCCTTAAAATCAAGATGCGAGTATGCAATTTTGTGAGAAAATTTTGGGTTCTGTACAGCGATTCTTGAGGTTTGGATGATTGTTCTTGATTGGAGTATGTCCAATGACCTTTTAGCAAGCTATTGAAACACAAATCCAGCCTTGAATCGCCCTCCCAAGTGGTTTTCAGATTCTAGCTTTTTGACAAAAATTGGCAAGTTTGTTAATGGCCTCTGCGCAGCTTTTCAGTCCCCTTGCATTAGGTTTTGGTTCCTGATTATGTAGTGAAGCTATTAGGTCAACAAAACTCCATCAAATCTCTTGCCATAATGATTTTTGATAATTGATTTTCTAAGGATCTTCCATATCTTTTCCAAATGTATTTTTGTGTCAATTAGCTCAAATTAGACCAAATCTTTCCTAATCAGCATGTGCACGAAATATTGACCTTAAAACATGTATAAAAAGATTGGTTTTGTTAGGTTAAATATTTTTCACATATTTTAAATGATTTAAGTGAATTAATATGAGTAAAAATTCAAATAAATAATTAAAAAATGAGAAAATACTTCCCTTTGGGCCAAGTGGTCGTGCATATGCTTGGAATGATGAATCATGGAAGAAAAATGGGCCCATTAGCAATTTTAGGTCATTTGGATCAAAGTTGACTTTTCAAAATATCCAAACATTTCCCAACTTCCACAAGGCATAACTTGCTCAATTTTTAAGTTTTTCACATGTTCTTGGACATTTTGGAAAGGTCTTTGAGTCCTCTAACCAATGCCTTTGGTCCCATGTCATTTTGATTTACCAATCTCAAGTTATGGCCTTTGACTTAAAGTCCCTTTTTGTTGACTTTTGAAAATGACCTATAATGTTGAAATTGATAACTTTTTGTGAGAGCATTTCTTGGACTTGAAGTATGAAGATGAGTTGTAGGAAATGTCTTTCTCTTCAAAATGAGCTTTGGATGGAATTTTTCTGATAATCCATGTGAAAGTTATGCTCTGGTCAATTTCAGTTGACTTTTTCAGCTGTCCAAATATAGTAACTTTTGCATCTTTGATGATTTCTGAGCCAAATTTTGAGAATCATGATCAAGCATTGATCAAATGATGTTTGTGGCTTCAAAATGATATGTTGACCAAAAATTTGAACTTTTGACTGTCAAATGACCATTTTGCCCCTACAGTTGACTGTAGTGCAATTTAGGGTTTTGACTGTGCAATTTTGAGCTGAATGCCTTGAAACTTGATATGAGGATGCTTGACCATATTTGTGAGCATGTGAGACTTGATTGGGCCCTTGAAAACATCCTTTTCTTGATCAGAATTCAAACCCTAGTTTTGACTGCATAGGAGACCTTTGCACTGGGCAACCCTTGGGGAATTTTGTGACTTGGCTTGGCAATTTCTTGGAGAATGTGGGAGGGAAAATTTTGGGGTACAACAGTTGCCCCTGTTCAATCTTCTTAGACCTGAGGATGCAGATTGGCGGACGTGCCTTTCGTAATCCGAGGGTGGAAGATGATTGAACACTAGAGTGCCCAGAAATTTGCGCTCACATAGTGGTAGTGCGATGGGAGAATGGGCTTATAGATGCCATTTTAGGGGTTGCTTGGATAGGATGATGGGCTTATAGATGCCATCTGGATGTTGATTGCGTAAGATATTCCTTAGCGAGAACCTGCATACCTGCAAAAGAACAAATGAGTACCTGACACGTTGCAGGAGCTGGTTTTTGGATGCTTGGTATAGATGTGTCCTGATTGGTTACAGGAGCTGAATCTGGAGCTTCAAAAGATGATGAAAGGACCAGGTATGGTTACTGCCTTAGCATGAATGGTAAGAGAACCTTGGGTGATTTTAACTTCAACAACGCTCGTTGAGAAAATCTTGGTAGGAAATACCATCTTCGCAGGATCGGGACGAGAACTATAGGCCATTATAATCTGAAAGGAATGATCACCTCACTCACCGTCGGAGGGGGAAACATCTGAAAAGGACTTACCACCTCACACACTGTCGGAGAGGGAAACATCTGAAAAGGACTTACCACCTCACACACCGTCGGAGAGGGAACCATAGGAGACTATCACCTCACACTCATCGTCGGAGAGGGAAACATCTGAAAAAGAAATTACTACCTCACACACTGTTGGAGAGGGAATCATAGGAAAAGGAATTGTCACCTCACACCGTCGGAGAGGGGACCATAAGAGACTATTACCTCACACTCATCGTCGGAGAGGGGAACATCTGAAGAAGGAATTACCACCTCACGCACTTGTCGGAGAGGGGACCATAAGAGACTATCACCTCACACTCATCGTCGGAGAGGGAAACATCTGAAAAAGGAATTACCACCTCACGCACTTGCCGGAGAGGGGACCATAGGAGACTATCACCTCACACATTGTCGGAGAGGGAAACATCTGAAAAGGACTTACCACCTCACACACCGTCGGAGAGGGAACCATAGGAGACTATCACTTCACACACCGTCGGAGAGGGGACCATAGGTTCTGCTGAGTCTTTATCAGAAAAATCTGTTGGGAATCGATTTAGCTGGACTAGAGGAGGTCTTGAAATGTCTTCAACTGGAATAAGTGTTAGAACGTCGCCATATTTGGTTCATATCTGGACTATATCTGGAAGGAAATCTGGAAGCAGCATCAGAACGTCACCATATCTGGGTCATATCTGAAACTATATCTGGAAGGGAATCTGGAAGCAGTATCAGAACGTCACCATATCTGGGTCATATCTGAAACTATATCTGGAAGGAAATCTGGAAGCAGTATCAGAACGTCACCATGTCTGGGTCATATCTGAAGCTATATCTAGAAGGAACTCTGGAAGCAGCATCAGAACGTCACCATATCTGGATCATATCTGAAACTATATCTGGAAGGGACTCTGGAAGCAGTATCAGAACGTCACCATATCTGGATCATATCTGAAACTATATCTGGAAGGAACTCTGGAAGCAGTATCAGAACGTCACCATATCTGGGTCATATCTGAAACTATATCTAGAAGGAAATCCGGAAGCAGCATCAGAACGTCACCATATCTGGATCATATCTGAAACTATATCTGGAAGGAACTCTGGAAGCAGTATCAGAACGTCACCATATCTGGGTCATATCTGAAACTATATCTAGAAGGAAATCTGGAAGCAGCATCAGAACGTCACCATATATGGGTCATATCTGAAACTATATCTAGAAGGAAATCTGGAAGCAGCATCAGAACGTCACCATCTCTGGGTCATATCTGAAACTATATCTAGAAGGATGTCTGGAAGCAGTATCAGAACGTCACCATCTCTGGGTTATATCTGAAACTATATCTAGAAGGATGTCTGGAAGCAGTATCAGAACGTCACCATCTCTGGGTCATATCTGAAACTATATCTAGAAGGATGTCTGGAAGCAGTATCAGAACGTCACCATCTCTGGGTCATATCTGAAACTATATCTAGAAGGATGTCTGGAAGCAGTATCAGAACGTCACCATCTCTGGTTTACATCTGAAACTATATCTAGACAGAATTGCGATAGTTTGATAGTAGTCATTTTGGTATTGATCTTTTTCCTGAAAAGGAAAAACATAATAGTATGCAAAATCATGATGCATGAACTGTATGTCTTCAAGATTAATGAGATTCGTGTAGCATGATGCATATGCATGAAGGTGTGATGTTTATGAATGTATTTTTGTCTAAGAAACTAAATCCTTGACGGGTGCCGGGAAGTCACTCCTGGGCTGATGTTGAAGAATAGCTTTTGCTTCCGCTGGGGATGATAGTTGCAAGTATACCGATAGGAGAGGATAACTCCGTTGGGGAATAAACTTGGCGAATGGATTACTTTGCGGGGAGAAAAGTACTCTAGTAATCTTGCTGGGGAGTGATACTCTGTGGGGATAGAGATGCTCTTGCTGAATTGGTGAGAATGACTTGCTGAAGATATCTCTGTTGTATTGGAAGTGCTGATAGACTTCGCTGGGGATAAGAAGATTCTGTCGACGACGATCTTTCCGTGGCTTTTGGCTGAGGATAACCCAGTTATATCCTGTTAAGGAAATAACTCTTTAAATCAAGCCGGACGACGCGTTCATGCGCTGCGAGGGGATAAGCTTCCAGAATCTACTGGGGATATGCTTATTGCTTGGGGATGTGGATTCCAACTTTCTTGGGGATCTAGATTGGATTCTCTGGGGAAGTTTTGAACTGTATTGGTTATGTTCTTCTACGGAACCTGCCCTGATACCTTGGAGGATAGGACAGTCAGATTGCTTAGACCACTCTTTATTGCCCCTGTTTCTATGGGGGAGGCACATGTGGGATGCTGATAATTGTTGATGGACCAACCTTCTTCTGGTAGGCAGGTGACAAGATGACAGGACATAGTCGTACGCTTTTATCCCTAACTTTTGCCTGGACCGCCCTTTCGGTTTTTTAGTCCACCGGGATACCCATTTTTGCCCAAGCCGCCTTTTCAGGTTTTCGACTTGCCGGGTGTACAGATCTTTTTTATTTCATCCCTTCATTTTGCCCGAACCCTTTTGGTTCGCCGGGAAGCCCTTATTTTTGCCTCGGTATGTCAACCTAGCGGGTCTTTGATTTTGCGTAGTATTTTCCGACTATGTCCGTGTTCTTAGAATGCAGGGAGGTGCCCCTGGCTGTTTATGTTGCCATGTTACCAGGAGATGTCAGACCAGGCAAGATTCGTTGCTGGATTGCCCCAAGTGACTCAGGCAGAGATTTGCCCCAGGCTTTTTGGCCTTTTGAGAGATTCTCCGAATCTTGACTTAACTGCCCCAGATGATGGACGATAGTCATGCGGTGCCCCTTGATTGGAGATACTCTTGTTCATTAGACTTTCATTGTGCGAATTTCCCTGCTGTTCAAACAAAAGGTCATATGCAAACAAAGTTATATTAAAAATGCAAAGCTTATATCTGTCTCGAAGATTTTGAAAATGCATTCTTTTTCGTAAAACAAGTGAACGTTTGTAAAACGTGATGTCAACTCCGTATTTTACCGTAGGCCTTAAGGAGTCAGGATACCTTTCGTCACAGTATGCTTTCAAACTAACCCATGCTTTAGCTAGGACTTTTAAGGGTTATAACGTGGCCTGGTTCACGGTTTAAGAAATAAAGGATAAAGGCTCAAATTATTTGTACCCACCCGCTCTTCGTGATGTTCTCCAAACCTAAACTCAGTTGATCGTGCGTTAGACCTTGCTTGAGTCTTTGTTTTGATGTTCCAATAATGGTTCGGATATTGATGATTCATTCTGAATAGGCAGTCATTTTTGCTTTGGTTGAGGGTTTGTGAGACCTCTTTCTTGATTTTTGTTATCCCTTTCTTTTTTTGCCTGAACTGTTTCCTTTTTGGAATTACAGTCAGCGGGATGCCCCGGTTTCATAAGTCCCTTTTTATAGGTTTTGACTTCTTGGGCTTTTCGTTTATGAATTTTTTTTTGATAATGGCTGCCTTTCTTTATTAATTATTCGGAACCATCACTGTCTTTCTTTTTTTGTTGTTTGGACCTCTTTGGTGCCATTTGTTATGCACTTGGATCAACTGAGAGAACTACCCTGCCCCAGGTTATGATAAAGGGTTTTAAATTTCGAAAAGAAAAACTCCTACTTCTTTGGCTCAGATGGGTTGACGAGGGATTATCATCCTTATAACTCCAGTGTTTAGGAATTGAAACAATGCCTGTACCTCATCAGCGGGGTCTGTTCAAAAGCATACTGTAGATTATGGTATCTTTTTCGTCATCCTCCCTCAAGAGGCTTAGAATTTTAGATCCAGAGTTGACATCAGAAAAAATATGAAAAGAAATTTGAACATAATGAAAACAATTGTATTAATTCCCAAAACAGACGTATGCGATGCATTGATAGAATAAAAGAGTTTGCTATGACATTAATTGTTTGTATAAGCAAAGAAAAATACAACTCAAAAATTCAAATAAACAAAAGGCTTCAATGATTGGGCAATGGAGCAGTGATTATGTTCGGAGTATCAGGCACTTCAAACTGAATCTCTCCAGCGTCGATCATGTCTTGAATCTTGTTCTTGAGAGGCCAGCAGTTTTCCGTAGTATGCCCCGGGCTATCAGAATGATATGCGCACCTATCATTGGGATGATAGTTGGGAGCAGAAGTGTTCGGATTCCGGAGAGGAGGCCTTAAGGTGATCAGCCCTGCCTTCAACATTTGTTGCAGTGCTTGATCCAGCGACATGTTGAGTTTGGTATACTGTCGTTTCTCCTTGCGCTGCTGCCCATGTCCTTGTTGAGCAGATCCAGGACTGGAGATCTGGATTGCCCCTACCTCATGATGGCTCTTTTTACCGTGCACAGCATTGGATTCTTTCTTTCCATGATGAGGCTTTTTATCAGAAGGTGCAGCCTCTTGAATTTTCCCAGACCGGATGCCAGCTTCTATTCGCTCTCCAGTCAAGATAAGATCTGTGAATCCAGCAGACGAATTCCCAATTAGGTGGTTGTAGAATGGACCAGACAGGGTCTCCAAGAACATATCGACAAGTTCCCGATCAGTCAGAGGTGGTTGTACCCTTCCAGCAAGATCCCTCCATTTCTGCGCATATTCTTTAAAACCTTCACTTGATCCTAACGACATACCCTGGAGTTGAGTACGCGTAGGAGCAAGGTCGGCATTATATTGATACTGCTTATAGAAAGCAGTAGCCAACTCCTCCCAGTTACGAACCTTGGTCCCATCTAGCTGATAGAACCATTCGAGATGAGTCCCTGAAAGACTCTCCTGGAAGAAGTGGATCCACAAGTTCTTGTCCACCGTATATGGTTGAATCTTCCGAACATAGGACCTGAGATGTAACTTGGGACAAGACGCCCCGTCATACTTGATAAAGGATGGTGCCTTGAACTTCCGAGGAATAATCACACCAGTTGACAAACCCAGATCTCCAAGATCCAGCCCAGGTACCTGTTGGATCTCCATAGCATTCAGCCTATCCTCCAACTGTTTGTACTTGTCCTCAGCCGGAGGGTACTGTTCGTCGTCGAAATCTGTTTCATTGTCAGAGACCACTGGGCTGGGAATCCTTTCCTCTTGATGACTGCTTTTTCCCACAGAGGGAGTTGTCCTCTCAGTTTGATCCTGCAGGGTATTCCTAGATCTGCGTCTAGGGCTGAACAAAACAGTTCTCTTCTTCTTCTTTTCTTTCTTCAAGAGCAAAGCCTTCAGATCTTGTTGCCCCTGGGTCAAATTCATTATCAACCCTTGGAACTGGGCGTTCTGAGCCTGGAGGGCCTTGATGGACTGTTCAGCTGATGATTCAGGATTCATGACGATCGGCTGAAATAAACAGCGAAGAGGGGTAAGCAACCTATCAAAGGGATACCTGCAATGCAATGAGATGTATGACATGCATGTAATGATTTCAAGGATCTCGCAGGGTAAACAAGAAAAATTTTAGCATCGGAATTGGTAGCTTGATTGAAAGAACTTCATATTGTTGAGAGTCCTTCGTCAAGGGTCAAAGGCTCACCATATCCAGTGGGTCATAGCCTCTGACACTCTTGGCTAGAGGAAAATAAATCCCCTTTGCCCCTTGCTGGGTAATCGGTTTATCATGACCTGCATCACAAGCCCTTGAGATCCTTGAAATGGGTTAGGATGTATGCAATGGTATGATGTCATGCTATGCATGGGGTGATGTAGGTAAACCCTGTTATGAGTCCCAATTAAAGACTATAAACAGACCCTGCAAGAAATTCAGTATACTTTGTTATGAGTCCCAATTAAGGACTATAAACAAAACCTGCAAGAGATCTAGTAAACCCTGTTATGAGTCCCAGTTAAGGACTATAAACAACACCTGCAAGAAATTTGGTAAACCCTGTCATGAGTCCTAGTTAAGGACTATAAACAAGACCTGCAAGAAATTTAGTACCCTGTTATGAGTCCCCATTAAGGACTATAAACAAGACCTGCAAGAATTTTAGTACCCTGTTATGAGCCCCAATTAAGGACTATAAACAAGCCCTGCAAGAAACAAGTGTTAGGTAACGAGCACGCAGATAGTCAAATACAAAGGCACACAAGTCACACAAAAGAGCCCTTAGGGTTTAGGCCAGCATGAGGTCTAGGTATTACCCTCTTGAAGTTGGTGGGTTCAACCTGTCTTAATCAAAGTAACCGGGTTCTAAGGTTCCCAATATCACGGGATTGCTTTCATTGTTCATCGTTTCGATTTAGCCACTGAACTGGCGACCGAAATATTCCAGGAAAGCAACCCTCAATTGAGTGTAGTATCGAGTATCAACCAACCTCGGACTGCACCAAAGTCAGTTATCTCACTACCCTAAAGAGGCCAAGATAGTTCAATTAAGGTTCCTAAGGTCTGTTGATGCTTCATGACACCACGCGGAGGCCCCGTACTCTCCTTGACTGAACTCAAGGGTTACCGGTACACACCAAAGTGCCACATCAACGTAGCAGACTGTTTCAACCATGTCGGTATACCCCGCACAGTTCCCTCACAGCCTTGTTGCTACTTTCTAAGAAGGAATCCCCCAGATCCGGGTTAGGATCTATAGAACTCCCAAGCAACCCACAATTTAAAGCACACAAGGAAAACAATTGAAAACATAGTTATGAGCTAGCCCTAAGGTACACCCCACTTTATAAGATTTATCCCCAGCAGAGTCGCCAGTTCTGTGATCGGTGGATCTGGAACTGACTGTTTTAAAGTTGGTTCGCGAAATGTCGCGGAAGCAAGAGTCGCCACCGTCTTTTATTTTTCTCCAAATGGAAAGGACAAAAGCACAGAAAAATTCCTTAAAGAGATTGCTCTCGGTTCGGGAGGTAGGTTATAGAAAGGGAAGGTGTTAGCACCCTTTCTATCCATGGTTATCCATGGGCTCTTAGATACTTGCTCATTTGTGTTTTCAAAAAGGTTTGTTTGCTTTTCAATTGTGGGTTTTAAAAATTTTCTTTGAAAAATTTTAGTTCGACTCGTGCGTCAGAGTGTTTGAAAAATTTGCTTTGAAAGCTTTTGAAAATGTGTTGGTGAAAAGATTTTGATTTGTTTTGTTTTTGAAGAGAGCAAGTATCTACGAGAACCTACCTACCCTAAGGAATTCGTCTGTGTAAATGTCCTTTAAAGTAGTTCCATCCCACCATTGAGAGGTAGATAGCACCACCGTTGGAGGTGTTCGGTCAATTCGAGTTTGTAGGGACATGGTGATCACCAGAGCAATGGGAAGACACCTTAGAAGCTACCCTCATGCCAGGTTCCCGGATCATGAGGACTTACTAAGACGTCCTCTACTCGACGATCACCTTTCGAGGCAAGGCAACAGGGAGGCGTACCCTAGGGGTGGTGTGTGCGATTCGTGTGTCAGATTCATTTATTATTGTCTTGTCATGTCATGGGTGATCTACGCTTGATTTTATTTTAAGTCCATACATTCTTTCATGCTTTTGTTAACAGTTAAGATATTTGCGGGAAAGTAAATCTAAGGCTATTACAAATGGCGCGGGTCCACATCGCCAAAATTAAACCGGACCCGATTTGACGGAAAGTAAAGAAAGCAAATAAAAGTGCGAAAAGTTAAGGGTTACATGGCTTCGGGAGAGATACAGAATTAATTAAGCGAAATAAAGTAAATGCGCGAAATAAAAGAATTATCGAAGCGAGGGCGTTGGACCCTTTTGCAAAAATTAATTTAATAAGGAATTAACATTAAAAGAGAATGTTTTTTTTATTTTTAGTGTTTTTTAGGATTTAATAGAAAAAGAATTAATTAAAAAACTAAAATAAAATGTTAAACCTAGTTCTACTTATTTTTAAATTTATTATGAAAGTATTAAAATTTAACCTAAATTAAAACTAAGTTTTTTTCTTATGTACAATTTAATTATAAAAAATAAATAAAATAAACATTATTATTGTGAAAGAAAAATTATCAATTAAACCTAATTCTACTTTTTGTATTTTTGTTATTAAAAGAAATTAAAATTATATCCTAATTAAAACTAAATATTTACATGTGAAAATACTTATTAAAATAAATATTATATTTTGCTCTTTTTCTGATTTTTTGTGCATTTTATAATTTGTAAAAATAATAATTAACTAAATTAAAATAATAAAGTAAATAAAACAACAATTAACAATAAAATAAAAATAAGTGAAAAAAGAAAGAAATTGCAAACCAGGGGGGGTTCAGGCCCTAAAGTGGAGGTGTTGTTCAAGAAACTGGCCCAATAAGCTTGAAATCCATTTGACTTTTCCAGGCCACGTATAGGACTTTTGACTAAGGCTTATGGTGTTCAGCAACCTTGAGCCTTTGATCTGGATAAGCTAGACGCGTGGCTGGCTGGATGGTGATGGAATATGGTGGTCGCTAGCGCTGAATCTGCATGGGATGACATATAGAAAAATAATGTTGAAATATGCAAGACCTGGGACTTGAACCCAGGTCATGAGCGTCACTAGCTAACACCTGTACCGCTGAGCCATCATCACGCATTTGATATATTAACAATAAATAAATATTATAAAAACAAAACGAAGAGTTAGTGGTTCCAACGCGCGAAGATTCAAACTAACTAATCATGTTTCGCCAACACATCATCTCCTTCGCACAGTTTTTTATTTTTCTGAAACAAGGACTCATAGGCCACGGTTTTGAATGCGTGGTTTTAGGCAGCTTTAGAGAAAATAGCGACTAGCGCTATGGTGTCCATAAATCCAGCGCGATAGGTGATTCTTCTTCATCTCCATGCACTGAACTGGATGGTGGCGGTCTCAAGGCTCAATTTTGCTTTGTTTGAGAAGCCCTAATTCTGAATCCTGTAAACCCTAAAAATCACGTATGGCATATTTGTATATAACGCGTAACAACGTAATTAAATCACATGGTAAGCATCAGAAAGCATCATTGAGTAAGAATATATAAACCAAATGTCATGGAAATGCCTTAAAATCAAGATGCGAGTATGCAATTTTGTGAGAAAATTTTGGGTTCTGTACAGCGATTCTTGAGGTTTGGATGATTGTTCTTGATTGGAGTATGTCCAATGACCTTTTAGCAAGCTATTGAAACACAAATCCAGCCTTGAATCGCCCTCCCAAGTGGTTTTCAGATTCTAGCTTTTTGACAAAAATTGGCAAGTTTGTTAATGGCCTCTGCGCAGCTTTTCAGTCCCCTTGCATTAGGTTTTGGTTCCTGATTATGTAGTGAAGCTATTAGGTCAACAAAACTCCATCAAATCTCTTGCCATAATGATTTTTGATAATTGATTTTCTAAGGATCTTCCATATCTTTTCCAAATGTATTTTTGTGTCAATTAGCTCAAATTAGACCAAATCTTTCCTAATCAGCATGTGCACGAAATATTGACCTTAAAACATGTATAAAAAGATTGGTTTTGTTAGGTTAAATATTTTTCACATATTTTAAATGATTTAAGTGAATTAATATGAGTAAAAATTCAAATAAATAATTAAAAAATGAGAAAATACTTCCCTTTGGGCCAAGTGGTCGTGCATATGCTTGGAATGATGAATCATGGAAGAAAAATGGGCCCATTAGCAATTTTAGGTCATTTGGATCAAAGTTGACTTTTCAAAATATCCAAACATTTCCCAACTTCCACAAGGCATAACTTGCTCAATTTTTAAGTTTTTCACATGTTCTTGGACATTTTGGAAAGGTCTTTGAGTCCTCTAACCAATGCCTTTGGTCCCATGTCATTTTGATTTACCAATCTCAAGTTATGGCCTTTGACTTAAAGTCCCTTTTTGTTGACTTTTGAAAATGACCTATAATGTTGAAATTGATAACTTTTTGTGAGAGCATTTCTTGGACTTGAAGTATGAAGATGAGTTGTAGGAAATGTCTTTCTCTTCAAAATGAGCTTTGGATGGAATTTTTCTGATAATCCATGTGAAAGTTATGCTCTGGTCAATTTCAGTTGACTTTTTCAACTGTCCAAATATAGTAACTTTTGCATCTTTGATGATTTCTGAGCCAAATTTTGAGAATCATGATCAAGCATTGATCAAATGATGTTTGTGGCTTCAAAATGATATGTTGACCAAAAATTTGAACTTTTGACTGTCAAATGACCATTTTGCCCCTACAGTTGACTGTAGTGCAATTTAGGGTTTTGACTGTGCAATTTTGAGCTGAATGCCTTGAAACTTGATATGAGGATGCTTGACCATATTTGTGAGCATGTGAGACTTGATTGGGCCCTTGAAAACATCCTTTTCTTGATCAGAATTCAAACCCTAGTTTTGACTGCATAGGAGACCTTTGCACTGGGCAACCCTTGGGGAATTTTGTGACTTGGCTTGGCAATTTCTTGGAGAATGTGGGAGGGAAAATTTTGGGGTACAACAGTTGCCCCTGTTCAATCTTCTTAGACCTGAGGATGCAGATTGGCGGACGTGCCTTTCGTAATCCGAGGGTGGAAGATGATTGAACACTAGAGTGCCCAGAAATTTGCGCTCACATAGTGGTAGTGCGATGGGAGAATGGGCTTATAGATGCCATTTTAGGGGTTGCTTGGATAGGATGATGGGCTTATAGATGCCATCTGGATGTTGATTGCGTAAGATATTCCTTAGCGAGAACCCGCATACCTGCAAAAGAACAAATGAGTACCTGACACGTTGCAGGAGCTGGTTTTTGGATGCTTGGTATAGATGTGTCCTGATTGGTTACAGGAGCTGAATCTGGAGCTTCAAAAGATGATGAAAGGACCAGGTATGGTTACTGCCTTAGCATGAATGGTAAGAGAACCTTGGGTGATTTTAACTTCAACAACGCTCGTTGAGAAAATCTTGGTAGGAAATACCATCTTCGCAGGATCGGGACGAGAACTATAGGCCATTATAATCTGAAAGGAATGATCACCTCACTCACCGTCGGAGGGGGAAACATCTGAAAAGGACTTACCACCTCACACACTGTCGGAGAGGGAAACATCTGAAAAGGACTTACCACCTCACACACCGTCGGAGAGGGAACCATAGGAGACTATCACCTCACACTCATCGTCGGAGAGGGAAACATCTGAAAAAGAAATTACTACCTCACACACTGTTGGAGAGGGAATCATAGGAAAAGGAATTGTCACCTCACACCGTCGGAGAGGGGACCATAAGAGACTATTACCTCACACTCATCGTCGGAGAGGGGAACATCTGAAGAAGGAATTACCACCTCACGCACTTGTCGGAGAGGGGACCATAAGAGACTATCACCTCACACTCATCGTCGGAGAGGGAAACATCTGAAAAAGGAATTACCACCTCACGCACTTGCCGGAGAGGGGACCATAGGAGACTATCACCTCACACATTGTCGGAGAGGGAAACATCTGAAAAGGACTTACCACCTCACACACCGTCGGAGAGGGAACCATAGGAGACTATCACTTCACACACCGTCGGAGAGGGGACCATAGGTTCTGCTGAGTCTTTATCAGAAAAATCTGTTGGGAATCGATTTAGCTGGACTAGAGGAGGTCTTGAAATGTCTTCAACTGGAATAAGTGTCAGAACGTCGCCATATTTGGTTCATATCTGGACTATATCTGGAAGGAAATCTGGAAGCAGCATCAGAACGTCACCATATCTGGGTCATATCTGAAACTATATCTGGAAGGGAATCTGGAAGCAGTATCAGAACGTCACCATATCTGGGTCATATCTGAAACTATATCTGGAAGGAAATCTGGAAGCAGTATCAGAACGTCACCATGTCTGGGTCATATCTGAAGCTATATCTAGAAGGAACTCTGGAAGCAGCATCAGAACGTCACCATATCTGGATCATATCTGAAACTATATCTGGAAGGGACTCTGGAAGCAGTATCAAAACGTCACCATATATGGATCATATCTGAAACTATATCTGGAAGGAACTCTGGAAGCAGTATCAGAACGTCACCATATCTGGGTCATATCTGAAACTATATCTAGAAGGAAATCCGGAAGCAGCATCAGAACGTCACCATATCTGGATCATATCTGAAACTATATCTGGAAGGAACTCTGGAAGCAGTATCAGAACGTCACCATATCTGGGTCATATCTGAAACTATATCTAGAAGGAAATCTGGAAGCAGCATCAGAACGTCACCATATCTGGGTCATATCTGAAACTATATCTAGAAGGAAATCTGGAAGCAGCATCAGAACGTCACCATCTCTGGGTCATATCTGAAACTATATCTAGAAGGATGTCTGGAAGCAGTATCAGAACGTCACCATCTCTGGGTCATATCTGAAACTATATCTAGAAGGATGTCTGGAAGCAGTATCAGAACGTCACCATCTCTGGGTCATATCTGAAACTATATCTAGAAGGATGTCTGGAAGCAGTATCAGAACGTCACCATCTCTGGGTCATATCTGAAACTATATCTAGAAGGATGTCTGGAAGCAGTATCAGAACGTCACCATCTCTGGTTTACATCTGAAACTATATCTAGACAGAATTGCGATAGTTTGATAGTAGTCATTTTGGTATTGATCTTTTTCCTGAAAAGGCAAAACATAATAGTATGCAAAATCATGATGCATGAACTGTATGTCTTCAAGATTAATGAGATTCGTGTAGCATGATGCATATGCATGAAGGTGTGATGTTTATGAATGTATTTTTGTCTAAGAAACTAAATCCTTGACGGGTGCCGGGAAGTCACTCCTGGGCTGATGTTGAAGAATAGCTTTTGCTTCCGCTGGGGATGATAGTTGCAAGTATACCGATAGGAGAGGATAACTCCGTTGGGGAATAAACTTGGCGAATGGATTACTTTGCGGGGAGAAAAGTACTCTAGTAATCTTGCTGGGGAGTGATACTCTGTGGGGATAGAGATGCTCTTGCTGAATTGGTGAGAATGACTTGCTGAAGATATCTCTGATGTATTGGAAGTGCTGATAGACTTCGTTGGGGATAAGAAGATTCTGTCGACGACGATCTTTCCGTGGCTTTTGGCTGAGGATAACCCAGTTATATCCTGTTAAGGAAATAACTCTTTAAATCAAGCCGGACGACGCGTTCGTGCGCTGCGAGGGGATAAGCTTCCAGAATCTACTGGGGATATGCTTATTGCTTGGGGATGTGGATTCCAACTTTCTTGGGGATCTAGATTGGATTCTCTGGGGAAGTTTTGAACTGTATTGGTTATGTTCTTCCACGGAACCTGCCCTGATACCTTGGAGGATAGGACAGTCAGATTGCTTAGACCACTCTTTATTGCCCCTGTTTCTATGGGGGAGGCACATGTGGGATGCTGATAATTGTTGATGGACCAACCTTCTTCTGGTAGGCAGGTGACAAGATGACAGGACATAGTCGTACGCTTTGATCCCTAACTTTTGCCTGGACCGCCCTTTCGGTTTTTTAGTCCACCGGGATACCCATTTTTGCCCAAGCCGCCTTTTCAGGTTTTCGACTTGCCGGGTGTACAGATCTTTTTTATTTCATCCCTTCATTTTGCCCGAACCCTTTTGGTTCGCCGGGAAGCCCTTATTTTTGCCTAGGTATGTCAACCTAGCGGGTCTTTGATTTTGCGTAGTATTTTCCGACTATGTCCGTGTTCTTAGAATGCAGGGAGGTGCCCCTGGCTGTTTATGTTGCCATGTTACCAGGAGATGTCAGACCAGGCAAGATTCGTTGCTGGATTGCCCCAAGTGACTCAGGCAGAGATTTGCCCCAGGCTTTTTGGCCTTTTGAGAGATTCTCCGAATCTTGACTTAACTGCCCCAGATGATGGACGATAGTCATGCGGTGCCCCTTGATTGGAGATACTCTTGTTCATTAGACTTTCATTGTGCGAATTTCCCTGCTGTTCAAACAAAAGGTCATATGCAAACAAAGTTATATTAAAAATGCAAAGCTTATGTCTGTCTCGAAGATTTTGAAAATGCATTCTTTTTCGTAAAACAAGTGAATGTTTGTAAAACGTGATGTCAACTCCGTATTTTACCGTAGGCCTTAAGGAGTCAGGATACCTTTCGTCACAGTATGCTTTCGAACTAACCCATGCTTTAGCTAGGACTTTTAAGGGTTATAACGTGGCCTGGTTCACGGTTTAAGAAATAAAGGATAAAGGCTCAAATTATTTGTACCCACCCGCTCTTCGTGATGTTCTCCAAACCTAAACTCAGTTGATCGTGCGTTAGACCTTGCTTGAGTCTTTGTTTTGATGTTCCAATAATGGTTCGGATATTGATGATTCATTCTGAATAGGCAGTCATTTTTGCTTTGGTTGAGGGTTTGTGAGACCTCTTTCTTGATTTTTGTTATCCCTTTCTTTTTTTGCCTGAACTGTTTCCTTTTTGGAATTACAGTCAGCGGGATGCCCCGGTTTCATAAGTCCCTTTTTATAGGTTTTGACTTCTTGGGCTTTTCGTTTATGAATTTTTTTTTGATAATGGCTGCCTTTCTTTATTAATTATTCGGAACCATCACTGTCTTTCTTTTTTTGTTGTTTGGACCTCTTTGGTGCCATTTGTTATGCACTTGGATCAACTGAGAGAACTACCCTGCCCCAGGTTATGATAAAGGGTTTTAAATTTCGAAAAGAAAAACTCCTACTTCTTTGGCTCAGATGGGTTGACGAGGGATTATCATCCTTATAACTCCAGTGTTTAGGAATTGAAACAATGCCTGTACCTCATCAGCGGGGTCTGTTCAAAAGCATACTGTAGATTATGGTATCGTTTTCGTCATCCTCCCTCAAGAGGCTTAGAATTTTAGATCCAGAGTTGACATCAGAAAAAATATGAAAAGAAATTTGAACATAATGAAAACAATTGTATTAATTCCCAAAACAGACGTATGCGATGCATTGATAGAATAAAAGAGTTTGCTATGACATTAATTGTTTGTATAAGCAAAGAAAAATACAACTCAAAAATTCAAATAAACAAAAGGCTTCAATGATTGGGCAATGGAGCAGTGATTATGTTCGGAGTATCAGGCACTTCAAACTGAATCTCTCCAGCGTCGATCATGTCTTGAATCTTGTTCTTGAGAGGCCAGCAGTTTTCCGTAGTATGCCCCGGGCTATCAGAATGATATGCGCACCTATCATTGGGATGATAGTTGGGAGCAGAAGTGTTCGGATTCCGGAGAGGAGGCCTTAAGGTGATCAGCCCTGCCTTCAACATTTGTTGCAGTGCTTGATCCAGCGACATGTTGAGTTTGGTATACTGTCGTTTCTCCTTGCGCTGCTGCCCCTGTCCTTGTTGAGCAGATCCAGGACTGGAGATCTGGATTGCCCCTACCTCATGACGGCTCTTTTTACCGTGCACAGCATTGGATTCTTTCTTTCCATGATGAGGCTTTTTATCAGAAGGTGCAGCCTCTTGAATTTTCCCAGACCGGATGCCAGCTTCTATTCGCTCTCCAGTCAAGATAAGATCTGTGAATCCAGCAGACGAATTCCCAATTAGGTGGTTGTAGAATGGACCAGACAGGGTCTCCAAGAACATATCGACAAGTTCCCGATCAGTCAGAGGTGGTTGTACCCTTCCAGCAAGATCCCTCCATTTCTGCGCATATTCTTTAAAACCTTCACTTGATCCTAACGACATACCCTGGAGTTGAGTACGCGTAGGAGCAAGGTCGGCATTATATTGATACTGCTTATAGAAAGCAGTAGCCAACTCCTCCCAGTTACGAACCTTGGTCCCATCTAGCTGATAGAACCATTCGAGATGAGTCCCTGAAAGACTCTCCTGGAAGAAGTGGATCCACAAGTTCTTGTCCACCGTATATGGTTGAATCTTCCGAACATAGGACCTGAGATGTAACTTGGGACAAGACGCCCCGTCATACTTGATAAAGGATGGTGCCTTGAACTTCCGAGGAATAATCACACCAGTTGACAAACCCAGATCTCCAAGATCCAGCCCAGGTACCTGTTGGATCTCCATAGCATTCAGCCTATCCTCCAACTGTTTGTACTTGTCCTCAGCCGGAGGGTACTGTTCGTCGTCGAAATCTGTTTCATTGTCAGAGACCACTGGGCTGGGAATCCTTTCCTCTTGATGACTGCTTTTTCCCACAGAGGGAGTTGTCCTCTCAGTTTGATCCTGCAGGGTATTCCTAGATCTGCGTCTAGGGCTGAACAAAACAGTTCTCTTCTTCTTCTTTTCTTTCTTCAAGAGCAAAGCCTTCAGATCTTGTTTCCCCTGGGTCAAATTCATTATCAACCCTTGGAACTGGGCGTTCTGAGCCTGGAGGGCCTTGATGGACTGTTCAGCTGATGATTCAGGATTCATGACGATCGGCTGAAATAAACAGCGAAGAGGGGTAAGCAACCTGTCAAAGGGATACCTGCAATGCAATGAGATGTATGACATGCATGTAATGATTTCAAGGATCTTGCAGGGTAAACAAGAAAAATTTTAGCATCGGAATTGGTAGCTTGATTGAAAGAACTTCATATTGTTGAGAGTCCTTCGTCAAGGGTCAAAGGCTCACCATATCCAGTGGGTCATAGCCTCTGACACTCTTGGCTAGAGGAAAATAAATCCCCTTTGCCCCTTGCTGGGTAATCGGTTTATCATGACCTGCATCACAAGCCCTTGAGATCCTTGAAATGGGTTAGTATGTATGCAATGGTATGATGTCATGCTATGCATGGGGTGATGTAGGTAAACCCTGTTATGAGTCCCAATTAAAGACTATAAACAGACCCTGCAAGAAATTCAGTATACTTTGTTATGAGTCCCAATTAAGGACTATAAACAAAACCTGCAAGAGATCTAGTAAACCCTGTTATGAGTCCCAGTTAAGGACTATAAACAACACCTGCAAGAAATTTGGTAAACCCTGTCATGAGTCCTAGTTAAGGACTATACACAAGACCTGCAAGAAATTTAGTACCCTGTTATGAGTCCCCATTAAGGACTATAAACAAGACCTGCAAGAATTTTAGTACCCTGTTATGAGCCCCAATTAAGGACTATAAACAAGCCCTGCAAGAAACAAGTGTTAGGTAACGAGCACGCAGATAGTCAAATACAAAGGCACACAAGTCACACAAAAGATCCCTTAGGGTTTAGGCCAGCATGAGGTCTAGGTATTACCCTCTTGAAGTTGGTGGGTTCAACCTGTCTTAATCAAAGTAACCGGGTTCTAAGGTTCCCAATATCACGGGATTGCTTTCATTGTTCATCGTTTCGATTTAGCCACTGAACTGGCGACCGAAATATTCCAGGAAAGCAACCCTCAATTGAGTGTAGTATCGAGTATCAACCAACCTCGGACTGCACCAAAGTCAGTTATCTCACTACCCTAAAGAGGCCAAGATAGTTCAATTAAGGTTCCTAAGGTCTGTTGATGCTTCATGACACCACGCGGAGGCCCCGTACTCTCCTTGACTGAACTCAAGGGTTACCGGTACACACCAAAGTGCCACATCAACGTAGCAGACTGTTTCAACCATGTCGGTATACCCCGCACAGTTCCCTCACAGCCTTGTTGCTACTTTCTAAGAAGGTATCCCCCAGATCCGGGTTAGGATCTATAGAACTCCCAAGCAACCCACAATTTAAAGCACACAAGGAAAACAATTGAAAACATAGTTATGAGCTAGCCCTAAGGTACACCCCACTTTATAAGATTTATCCCCAGCAGAGTCGCCAGTTCTGTGATCGGTGGATCTGGAACTGACTGTTTTAAAGTTGGTTCGCGAAATGTCGCGGAAGCAAGAGTCGCCACCGTCTTTTATTTTCTCCAAATGGAAAGGACAAAAGCACAGAAAAATTCCTTAAAGAGATTGCTCTCGGTTCGGGAGGTAGGTTATAGAAAGGGAAGGTGTTAGCACCCTTTCTATCCATGGTTATCCATGGGCTCTTAGATACTTGCTCATTTGTGTTTTCAAAAAGGTTTGTTTGCTTTTCAATTGTGGGTTTTAAAAAGTTTCTTTGAAAAATTTTAGTTCGACTCGTGCGTCAGAGTGTTTGAAAAATTTGCTTTGAAAGCTTTTGAAAATGTGTTGGTGAAAAGATTTTGATTTGTTTTGTTTTTGAAGAGAGCAAGTATCTACGAGAACCTACCTACCCTAAGGAATTCGTCTGTGTAAATGTCCTTTAAAGTAGTGCCATCCCACCATTGAGAGGTAGATAGCACCACCGTTGGAGGTGTTCGGGTCAATTCGAGTTTGTAGGGACATGGTGATCACCAGAGCAATGGGAAGACACCTTAGAAGCTACCCTCATGCCAGGTTCCCGGATCATGAGGACTTACTAAGACGTCCTCTACTCGACGATCACCTTTCGAGGCAAGGCAACAGTGAGGCGTACCCTAGGGGTGGTGTGTGCGATTCGTGTGTCAGATTCATTTATTATTGTCTTGTCATGTCATGGGTGATCTACGCTTGATTTTATTTTAAGTCCATACATTCTTTCATGCTTTTGTTAACAGTTAAGATATTTGCGGGAAAGTAAATCTAAGGCTATTACAAATGGCGCGGGTCCACATCGCCAAAATTAAACCGGACCCGATTTGACGGAAAGTAAAGAAAGCAAATAAAAGTGCGAAAAGTTAAGGGTTACATGGCTTCGGGAGAGATACATAATTAATTAAGCGAAATAAAGTAAATGCGCGAAATAAAAGAATTATCGAAGCGAGGGCGTTGGACCCTTTTGCAAAAATTAATTTAATAAGGAATTAACATTAAAAGAGAATGTTTTTTTTATTTTTAGTGTTTTTTAGGATTTAATAGAAAAAGAATTAATTAAAAAACTAAAATAAAATGTTAAACCTAGTTCTACTTATTTTTAAATTTATTATGAAAGTATTAAAATTTAACCTAAATTAAAACTAAGTTTTTTTCTTATGTACAATTTAATTATAAAAAATAAATAAAATAAACATTATTATTGTGAAAGAAAAATTAAAAGGAAATAAAAAATTATCAATTAAACCTAATTCTACTTTTTGTATTTTTGTTATTAAAAGAAATTAAAATTATATCCTAATTAAAACTAAATATTTACATGTGAAAATACTTATTAAAATAAATATTATATTTTGCTCTTTTTCTGATTTTTTGTGCATTTTATAATTTGTAAAAATAATAATTAACTAAATTAAAATAATAAAGTAAATAAAACAACAATTAACAATAAAATAAAAATAAGTGAAAAAAGAAAGAAATTGCAAACCAGGGGGGGTTCAGGCCCTAAAGTGGAGGTGTTGTTCAAGAAACTGGCCCAATAAGCTTGAAATCCATTTGACTTTTCCAGGCCACGTATAGGACTTTTGACTAAGGCTTATGGTGTTCAGCAACCTTGAGCCTTTGATCTGGATAAGCTAGACGCGTGGCTGGCTGGATGGTGATGGAATATGGTGGTCGCTAGCGCTGAATCTGCATGGGATGACATATAGAAAAATAATGTTGAAATATGCAAGACCTGGGACTTGAACCCAGGTCATGAGCGTCACTAGCTAACACCTGTACCGCTGAGCCATCATCACGCATTTGATATATTAACAATAAATAAATATTATAAAAACAAAACGAAGAGTTAGTGGTTCCAACGCGCGAAGATTCAAACTAACTAATCATGTTTCGCCAACACATCATCTCCTTCGCACAGTTTTTTATTTTTCTGAAACAAGGACTCATAGGCCACGGTTTTGAATGCGTGGTTTTAGGCAGCTTTAGAGAAAATAGCGACTAGCGCTATGGTGTCCATAAATCCAGCGCGATAGGTGATTCTTCTTCATCTCCATGCACTGAACTGGATGGTGGCGGTCTCAAGGCTCAATTTTGCTTTGTTTGAGAAGCCCTAATTCTGAATCCTGTAAACCCTAAAAATCACGTATGGCATATTTGTATATAACGCGTAACAACGTAATTAAATCACATGGTAAGCATCAGAAAGCATCATTGAGTAAGAATATATAAACCAAATGTCATGGAAATGCCTTAAAATCAAGATGCGAGTATGCAATTTTGTGAGAAAATTTTGGGTTCTGTACAGCGATTCTTGAGGTTTGGATGATTGTTCTTGATTGGAGTATGTCCAATGACCTTTTAGCAAGCTATTGAAACACAAATCCAGCCTTGAATCGCCCTCCCAAGTGGTTTTCAGATTCTAGCTTTTTGACAAAAATTGGCAAGTTTGTTAATGGCCTCTGCGCAGCTTTTCAGTCCCCTTGCATTAGGTTTTGGTTCCTGATTATGTAGTGAAGCTATTAGGTCAACAAAACTCCATCAAATCTCTTGCCATAATGATTTTTGATAATTGATTTTCTAAGGATCTTCCATATCTTTTCCAAATGTATTTTTGTGTCAATTAGCTCAAATTAGACCAAATCTTTCCTAATCAGCATGTGCACGAAATATTGACCTTAAAACATGTATAAAAAGATTGGTTTTGTTAGGTTAAATATTTTTCACATATTTTAAATGATTTAAGTGAATTAATATGAGTAAAAATTCAAATAAATAATTAAAAAATGAGAAAATACTTCCCTTTGGGCCAAGTGGTCGTGCATATGCTTGGAATGATGAATCATGGAAGAAAAATGGGCCCATTAGCAATTTTAGGTCATTTGGATCAAAGTTGACTTTTCAAAATATCCAAACATTTCCCAACTTCCACAAGGCATAACTTGCTCAATTTTTAAGTTTTTCACATGTTCTTGGACATTTTGGAAAGGTCTTTGAGTCCTCTAACCAATGCCTTTGGTCCCATGTCATTTTGATTTACCAATCTCAAGTTATGGCCTTTGACTTAAAGTCCCTTTTTGTTGACTTTTGAAAATGACCTATAATGTTGAAATTGATAACTTTTTGTGAGAGCATTTCTTGGACTTGAAGTATGAAGATGAGTTGTAGGAAATGTCTTTCTCTTCAAAATGAGCTTTGGATGGAATTTTTCTGATAATCCATGTGAAAGTTATGCTCTGGTCAATTTCAGTTGACTTTTTCAACTGTCCAAATATAGTAACTTTTGCATCTTTGATGATTTCTGAGCCAAATTTTGAGAATCATGATCAAGCATTGATCAAATGATGTTTGTGGCTTCAAAATGATATGTTGACCAAAAATTTGAACTTTTGACTGTCAAATGACCATTTTGCCCCTACAGTTGACTGTAGTGCAATTTAGGGTTTTGACTGTGCAATTTTGAGCTGAATGCCTTGAAACTTGATATGAGGATGCTTGACCATATTTGTGAGCATGTGAGACTTGATTGGGCCCTTGAAAACATCCTTTTCTTGATCAGAATTCAAACCCTAGTTTTGACTGCATAGGAGACCTTTGCACTGGGCAACCCTTGGGGAATTTTGTGACTTGGCTTGGCAATTTCTTGGAGAATATGGGAGGGCAAATTTTGGGGTACAACACAGGAGATAGAGGAAATTCTGAAGATTATCAAGAAAATCGACTACAACATGGTCGAACAGCTGAGGCAAACCCCTTCGAAGATCTCTATGTTATCTTTATTGTTATGCTCAGAAGCCCATGCAAAGGCATTAATTGCTTTCCTTAAAACTGCGCATGTGTCGCAGGAAACACGTGTTGATCAATTCAAAGACTGTGTGGCTAGTTTGACCGCTGACAACGGGTTGGGTTTCTCCGACGCAGATCTGACTGCCAAAGGAAGGAATCGCAATGATGCTCTGCACGTCTCAATCAAGTGCATAGGCACTACTTTGGCCCACATGCTGGTGGATACTGGGTCTTCCTTAAATGTTTTACCCAAGAAAGCATTAGATCGGCTGGATTGTGAAGGGTTGGTTCTGAAGCCAAGTAATATTGTGGTTAGGGCCTTTGACGGGTCCAAAAGGATGGTACATGAAGAGGTGGATGTCCCTGTTAAGGTTGGTTCCCATACTTTTGCGTCTACGTTCTATGTGATGGACATTCGACCATCTTATTCTTGTTTGTTGGGTCGCCCGTGGATTCATAAAGTTGGGGCAGTAACTTCTATGCTCCATCGGATGTTAAAGTATCCAGTGAAGGGGAAGATTGTTACAGTGTAGGGCGAGGAGGAGTACATGGTAAGCCACCTTAACTCCTTTCGGTATGTGGAGATGGATGGGGAGTTCATTGAAACCCCGTGCCAAAACTTTGAAGAAGTCCCCCAGACTCTGGATTCGACTGAAATTACTTCTGATGAACCTCCAATGAAGATGGCTCCCCTCAAGGATGCCAGGGTTGTGATTGAAAAAGGTGGGTGTGAGAATTGGGGCCAACTCTCTGACTTTGCACACAAGACTGACGAGTTTGGTTTGGGTTTTACTGCAGAAGCTCAAAGGACGGTTCGACGTGTGCGAATTGGAAGACCTCCCTTGCGTATCAGTAATCCGGGAGTGAATGCAATTGAAGATGATGATGAAGGGTCAGATTTCGAGAGATGGATTTACCTGACTACCGACGGTGGCTTGAAAAATTGGAAGGAGAAGGACTTCGTGCCCGTTTCTTTTATTACACAGTAATAGACTTTTGTTTTGAGACTTGTAACAGACAATTTGAAACTTTTACGGCCTGGTGCCTTGCCTGAGACACCGTGGCTTTGTTTGTGAGGGCTTATTGTGTGTCATTTCCATATATCATCAATAAAGCATTGGACGTTTTTCTTGCATTACAAATTTTGCGCCCCTTGTTTTTCTTTTCTATCTTGCACTTTATCAAAATAGTTATTTGTCTTACACACACTCACATATCATAATACAGGTCTACATCCACTCCGGATCCCACTGATAATGACTCTGCTACTGCCAGTTATGACTTTGAAAGTCCGATCAACCAAGTCGGGGACGAAGGTGAGGATGATTGTGAAGTGCCTGGAGAACTTGCTAGACTGTTACTTCAGGAAGAGAGGGCCATACAGCCGCATGAAGAGCCAGTGGAAACAGTAAATTTGGGTACCGAGGAAGACAAGAAAGAGGTCAAGATCGGTGCAAATCTGGAATCTAGTGTTAAGAAACGATTGATATAGATGTTGCGTGACTATGTTGAAATCTTTGCCTAGTCTTATGAAGACATTCCTGGGTTAGATACCAACATTATGGTTCACCGCTTGCCAACTAAGGAAGATTGTCCTCCAGTGAAACAGAAAGTTCTCTGAATGCGCCTAGAGATGTCTGAGAAAATCAAGGCTGAAGTTATGAAACAGTTTGATGCCCGTTTTCTAGCTGTTACTTCTTACCCACAGTGGGTTGCCAACGTGGTTCCGGTGCCGAAGAAGGATGGTAAGGTCCGTATGTGTGTGGACTATAGGGATCTGAACAGGGAGAGCCCCGAGGATGATTTCCCTCTTCCTCATATCGATGTTCTGGTTGACAACACCGCGCAGCATAAGGTCTTCTCCTTCATGGACGGTTTTTCCGGTTACAATCAAATTAAGATGGCTCCTGAAGACATGGAGAAGATAACCTTCGTTACGCAGTGGGGTACCTTTTGTTACAAAGTCATGCCTTTCGGATTGAAGAATGCTGGGGCGACTTATCAGCGCGCCATGGTCGCTTTGTTCCACGACATGATTCATCATGAGATTGAGGTTTACGTTGATGACATGATTGCAAGGTCCCAGATTGAGAAAAAGCATCTTGACCATCTTCAGAAGCTGTTTGACAGGTTGAAGTTGTACAAGTTGAGGTTAAACCCTAACAAGTGCACCTTCGGGGTGAGGTCTGGTAAGCTGCTGGGTTTCGTTGTTAGCGATAAAGGTATTCAAGTGGATCCTGCAAAGGTGAAGGCTATACAGGAAATGTCGGCTCCCCGAACAGAAAAAGAAGTCAGAGGCTTTTTGGGACGGTTGAATTACATTGCCCGATTTGTTTCACATTTGACTGCTACTTGTGAGCCGATCTTCAAGCTGCTGAAGAAAGATCAAGTGGTAAAATGGAATGATGAATTTCAAGCCGCTTTCGAAAGGATCAAGGAGTACCTCTAAGAGCCACCTATTCTGATGCCTCCAGATGAGGGGAGACCTTTGATCCTATACTTGACAGTACTCGATAATTCAATGGGGTGCATGATGGGGCAGCATGACGAGTCTGGCCAAAAAGAGCATGCTATTTACTACCTTAGCAAAAAGTTTACCGACTGCGAGACTCGATACTCGTTGCTCGAGAAAACTTGCTGCGCTTTGGCATGGACTGCTCGCCGGATGAGACAGTATATGTTGACTCACACTACTCTATTAATATCAAAGATGGACCCAATCAAGTATATCTTCGAAAAGCCTGCCTTGTCCGGAAGAATAGCAAGATGGAAGATGATCTTGACTGAGTATGACATCCAATACACAACCCAAAAGGCAATCAAGGGAAGTGTGTTGGCAGATCATTTGGCACATCAGGCCGTGGATGATTACCAATCTATGAATTTCGAGTTCCCGGATGAGAACATCATGTTGGTGATCGACTGTGAGAAACCTGGACCGGATGAAGGACCTGAGGAGGGATCCCGATGGTCTATGTACTTTGGTGGAGCTTTAAACGCGTTGGGTAATGGCATTGGTGCCATGATCATATCTCTTAAAGGCTGTCATACTCTGCTCACCTCCCGATTATGTTTTAACTGCACCAACAATATGGCGGAGTATGAAGCGTGCATCATGGGTCTCCGAGCAGCTATTGACTTAAGGATAAAGTTTTTGAGTGTATTCAGAGATTCCGCTCTTGTGATCAGTCAGATCAAAAGCGAGTGGGATACGAAACACCCAAATCTTATTCCTTACAAAGAGTATGTATTGACGTTGCTTCCACACTTCGAGGAGATAACCTTTGAACACTTCCCAAGAGAGGAGAATCAGTTGGCGGACGCGCTAGCTACGATGTCTTCTATGTTCAAGGTCAGGTGGGACAATAAAGCTCCTCGGATTACCATTGAAAGGTTGGATGAACCCGTACATTTTTGTGATATCGAGACTGAAGAGGTAATAGATAAACCCTGGTTTCATGAGGTAAAGAGGTATCTTTAGGCTCAAGAGTACCCCGAGGGTGCATCTGTTAATGATAAGAAGTTTCGAAGGAGGTTCGCGGCAAAGTTCTTCATCAGTAATGGTATCCTTTACAAGCGTAACCATGACTCGACCTTACTGCAATGTGTGGATAATAACGAGGCCGAAAGGATTATGGCAGAGTTACACGAAGGTACTTTCGGGACTCATTCCAGTGGACATACCATGGCGAAGAAGATCCTATGGGCAGGATATTATTGGTCTACCATGGAAGCCGACTGCTATCATCATTCTCGGACCTGTCATTAGTGCCAAGTCTATGCTGATAAGGTGCACATACCTCCAGTTCCTCTGAATATCTTGACAGCACCTTGGCCTTTTTCAATGTGGGGCATTGATATGATCGGCGAGATCAGACCTACTGCGTCCAATGGGCATAGTTTCACCCTGGTAGCAATTGACTATTTTATGAAGTGAGTTAAGGAAGCTTCCTTTGCTATAGTAACCAAGAACTTTGTGGCACGGTTTATTCGGCACAATCTGATATGTCGATATGATGTACCAGAGAGGATCATCACGGACAATGGTACAAATCTCAATAATACAATGATCACCGAGCTCTGCAAGCAGTTCAAGATACAGCATCACAACTCTTCTCCCTACCGGCCGAAGATGAATGGGGCTGTCGAAGCGGCTAATAAGAATATCAAGAAGATTGTGCAGAAGATGACGGTGGCATGCAAAGATTGGCACGAGATGTTACCGTTCGCTCTTCATGGGTGACGTACCTCAGCGCGGACGTCAACAGGGGCAACACCCTATTCCTTGGTATATGGTATGGAGACAGTCTTGCCCATTGAAGTTCAGATACCCTCTCTTCGGATTATGAAAGATACAGGTTTGAGCGAGGATGACTGGATTCAGACCCGGCTTGATCAGCTGAACTTAATCAACGAGAAGAGACTTACTGCTATTTGTCATGGTCAAACATATCAAAAGCGAATGATCAAGGAATTTAACAAGAAAGTTAGACGACAAGAGTATCAACTTAGGGATTTGGTCATCAAACACATCATACTACCTCAAGGTGATGCCAGGGGCAAATGGACCCCTACTTACGAAGGGCCATTTGTAGTTAAGAACATTTTCTCAGGAGGAGCTATGATTCTAACCACCATGGATGGTGACGACCTTCCTCACCCCGTTAATGCAGACATAGTGAAAAAACACTACGCATAATCAAATACCCACTAGGTTGACTGGCCTAGGCAAAAATAAGGGCTTCCCGGCGAACCAAAAGGGTTCGGGAAAAAATAAGGGATGAAAATGAAAAAAATCTATACACCCAGCAAGTCGAAAACCTGAAAAGGCGGCTTGGGCAAAAAAGGGTATCCTGGTGGACTGAAAACCTGAAAGGGAGGTCCAGGAAAAAATTAGGGATCAAAGCGTAACATTATGTCTCATTGGATCATCTTGCCACTAGACTTCGGTATCGACTATCAAGCTTGGACGGCACTAATCAATCTGATCTACCTTCAACCAAGTAGCAAAGTGATAAGATGCTCAAGGACATAAAGGCAATAGCAGAGTTGGAGCTCAGTGGGACTGTTCACATAGCTGTTTTTCTTTGTTTTTCACCAATTGTATAAATTCTATTTTTCGGCGGTGTTCTCTTACTAGGACGTCAGCCTCTTGTACAAAAACGCCTATTTACAAGCCAACTTCAAAGTTAATACAATTCATTTTCACAAATTAATTTCAAATTGTTTTCCTTTTTCTGTTTTGTTTTGCAAGAACGTCCAATGTTCATTTTTGATATATGCATCTGACATTAATTACTGCTCATAAATATTCGTATGCGAAACAAAGACGATTACTCGTAATATCAAAAACAGGGGCAAGCAAGAAATTTCCAAGTCTTACAGTTGCTCTACTCACCAGGTACAGGGATAGATCTAGCTGAAGAATATGACTAAGGTACATTCACTCCCCGCAGAGTAAGAAAAATACAGTATTATCAACTCTCCCCAGCTGAGGCTCGCAACCGCGAATGAGTCAGTAAGATTCTGCCCAAGCAGAGTTTATCTATCATCAGTACTAGAAGATTATCCCCAGTAGAGTCTGGAAGATTATCCTCGGTGAAGTCTCCACTAAAAGATTATCCCCAGCGGAGTTCATTCCTTTCACAAACAGGAAGTTCATCCCCAACAGAGTTATCATCGCCAGCAACGGTAATTCATCCATAGCCGAGGGTATTTCTCCAAGGTCAGCAAATCCTCAGCAAAGCATTTATTCCCCACAGAGTCATTCTCTCACCAATATATTCTCCAGCAGGATTATTCTCCAAATCATCTTCGGTCGTTATCCACAGCGAGCGAAACTCTTTATATTCTCCAACAACAAGCCGGGATTTATTTTCCCCAGTTAGAGAACAGCATAAAAACATCGCATGTCCATACATCATGACATACGCATCATACAACACCGTCTCATTTATTTTGAGAACATCATTTCCTGATACATATCATGCATTACATACAGCTAACCTTTACCTTTCATGAAAGATATGATCAAATTCTCACAAAAACTCAAGCTATGAAGCCCGGGTGCGACCGGATAGTATCTTGATTTCTACAGCATATTGTGAAGCCCGGAGAACGACCGGATAAAAGTATCAGAATGCCGTGAAGCCTGGATTACGACCAGATAGTGGTATCTCTTAAAAGAAAGCTATAAAGCCCGGATTCGACCGGATAATAGTTTAATCCCCGACGAGCCGTGAAGCCCGGATTACGACCGGATAACAGCTCAGCAAGTTATTGTGAAGCCTGGATTACGACCGGATAGCAATACAAGACCATGAAGCCTAGATTACGACCAGATAATGGTAGAAGACATTGTGAAGCCTGGATTATAATCAGATAGCATCCAATAATACTACGAAGCCTGGATTACGACCAGATAGTGGTATATCTTTAATACAAGTTATGAAGCCCGGATTCGACCGGATAATATCTTAATTTCCTCTGAACACCATGAATCCTAGATTTCGACCAGATAATGGTATGAGACGTCACGAAGCCTGGATTACGACCAGATAGCGGTAAAAGAACACTGAAGCCTGGATTACGACCAGATAACAGTGAGGGACACTGTGAAGCTTAGATTTCGACCAAATAGCAGTTTACTCAGCCAATTACTATGAAGCCCGGATTCAACCAGATATTAGTAGGCCCAAAGTCAAAAGGGAGGCCCGAATGTGATCGGATAACCACTTGATTTCTTCTGAAGCCTGGATTTCGACCAGATAAGAAGTGAGGTATTGTGAAGCCTGGATTTTGACCAGATAACAGTATAAGACACCATGAAGCCTGGATTCGACCAGATAATGATATAAAGCATCGTGAAGCCTGGATTACAACCAGATAACAATAACAGGACTGAAGCCTGGGTTACGACCAGATAACAGTACAAGACATTGCGAAGCTTGGATTTCGACCAAATAGCAGTTTACATGGACAATTACTAAGAAGCCCAGAGTCGACCGGATATTAGTGTACCCTAAGTTCAAGTTGAAGCCCGGAGGTGACCAGATAACAACTAAATCCCTTCTGAAGCCTGGATTATGACCAGATAAGAATCGAGAAATTGTGAAGCCTAGATTACGACTGGATAGCAAGTTTAATCTCATCTCCCCAGTAAGTAACTGTAAATCCTGGATTACGACCAGATAGCAGTCGGTCTTATCACTATGAAGCCTGGATCACGACCAGATAGTAGTTCATTCTCACCTCTTCAACTAAGAGACAATTCCTCAGTAGAATAACGGACGACCGAAGCTCCTAAAATTCAAACAGAGACGATTCACCGGTAGAATGACGGACGACCGAAACTCCTAAAATTCTATTTCTCCCAAAACAAAGAACAGCATTCCTCAGCGGAATCTTCCTCAACAACAGGTATACAAGCTCTCACTAAGGAATCTCTTATGCGATCGACACTCCTTCGGATGGCATATTTAAGCCCATCTCCTATCATTAATTTCCAAATGGAATCTATAAGCCCATTCCCGACATCACAAGACAAGTACCACTTCACGCGAGTGCAAATTTTTGGGCACTCTAGTGTTCAATCCTCTTCCACCTTCGGATCATGAAAGGCAAGCCAGCCAATCTACATCCTCAGGTTTAAGAAGATTGAACAGGGGCAGCTGTTGTACCCCAAAATTTTCCCTCCCATATTTCTCAAGACATTTCAAGAAGGATACTCAAATTGCTCAAGGAAGTCCAAGGGTTGACCAGACAAGCTCTCTCCTAAGGCAGTCTACCTCAAATTAGGGTTTCATGTTGCATCAAGATACTTGAGTCCAAGGGATCCCAAATGCTCACCATGGTCCTAATAGGTTCTCAAGATCATCCATGTTAATTTTCAAGCCTTGTAGAGGAAGTTTGCTCAATCAATTGCTCAAAGGTCTGAAAATCGATTATGCTAGGGCAAAAGTCAATTGTGGCCCACATACAGTCAAACTTCAATATTTTTGGTCAACATCCTCATTTTGAAGTATATTTAATCATTTTATCAAGGGTTTATCATGATTCATCAAGGATCGCTCACAATTCATCAAAACCCAAAAGTTGCTAAATTAGGGTTTTGCAAGAAAAGTCAACTAAACTTTGACCAAGCATAACTTTCTCATACTTTATGATAAATGACCCATACAAAGCTTATTTTGAATAGGATTCCATTCTCTACAATCCATATTAAGCTCCCAAGTTCAAAATATTCACTCACAAAAAGTTATGAATTTGGACATTATAGGTCATTTTGAAAAGTCAACAAAAACACCTTTTTTGTCAAAGCTTCATAGATGAGCATGGAATATAAAATTGATATGAGACCAAAAGGGTTGCTTAGAGGACATCTCAAGCTTTCTAAAAAGTCCAAGAACACCTTCAAAGAGTCAAAATTGAGGAAATTATGCATTGGTGAAGTTGACCTTTTTTGCAAAGTTGTCAAAAGTCAACTATGCCAAAAACTTCAATTTTTTCCAAATGGGCCTAACTTTTTGCATTGGTTTTGAGTTGGCAACATGGTCCACGATCCCTATCCTTTGCCACTTGTCATTATCTTGTTTTTATTATTTATTTTGATTTTTATTTGAATTAAATCAATTTAAATCAAAACAAATCATAGAAAATCCAAAATATTGAAAACTCAAGATTTTTTACATGTTTCAGGTCTTAAATTCCAGATAGCATGAGATCAAATTCGTGTAAAGGCATGGAGTGCACAAAAAGATTGGATTTGGACTATTTTTGGAAATACATTCAAGTGTATCAAATCAAAATCAAATGCAATGATGGAGGAAGATTGAGGACATTCTTTCAACCCTAATTCATTCCTCAATACATAAGGAGTGTGTGCAGACCAAAAGAGAGGCTAGGAAGAGGCGCAACATTAAGAACCAAACTTGGAAAAAACAAGAAAAAGTAGCAATTCAAATTCTTACTTCCAGGCATCCTCAAGGCCTTCTAGCTGTCCCAATCGCTTCTTGGGAGTGTAAGCATGCGAAAGCAATCAAGAACAAGCATTCCCAAGTCCTAAAACTCGCTGTAAGGCATTCACGATATTGCATTTTTCTTGAATTCGGTTTAGTAATTCTTGCACATTCATCAGATTCTAATTGTATATTATTGTTCACCATCATATTTGCAAGCTTTCTTTAATATTCAATTGTGTTTTCATGGCCTATATTAGATTTCACCATTATTAGGGTTTCTTGCTTCGATTTGGGAACTCTGTGTGCAGGCAAAATTAGGCCATGAAAGGGCCACCATTATACTCAGAAGGTCCAGACGAATTGATTGGTGGCCCTAGTTTTTATTTAGCTTGCTCATGGTTGATTTTAAGAGAACGTAGGTTTGTAGTGACGGACAAACGTCCGTAGGTAAATGTCTGGGAATTTTACCAACGGAACAAGGTTGAAGATGACTAGCTGGCAAGCAACCATTGGTCCATTCAAACTTTTTGCACGCATTTTTTTATTATTCTCCACTAATTCTTGTTTTTGTATATTATTATTATTGTTTATTTTATGTACAAATCAGAAGCGTAGCTCAGTTGGTTTCCAAGCGTTGGAACGTCCCATGGGGCCTGGGTTTGAATCCCAGGTCCCCCACTTTCTTCATGTTATTTTCTTGCAGATAATCCAGCGCGTGCATGAAGCCAAGGTCCATCATGCGTCCTCATCATCCAGCCTGTCAGATGGCCAGATCCAAAGGCCCTCAATCAGGAGCATCATGAGGCTCAGTCAACGCAAAGCATGTGATCTGGAAGTCAACGTGGACAACTTTGTTTTGGGCCCAGAATCTGATTCTTGCACCCCCCCCCCAAATTGCTATTCTCAGGCCCAATAATTCTTTCTCTATTCTTTATATATTTGTTTTATTTTATTTTATTTATTTATTTTATTTTACTAACAAATTAATTTTCTTTTGTCAAAAAAAATCACAAAATAATATTTTTCACCAAATTAGGTTTAGATTTTATTTTTTATTAAATTAATTTAATTAGGTTGTTAATTTTAGATAAATTTAATTCCTTTTGTACATGATTAAAATTAATTAGAACAAATAGGTTTTTATTTCTAACTTAATTATATTTTCATATTTCCTTAAAATAAAAAAACACAAAAATAGGCCATTTAATTATTTTCTTTAATTAATTTAATTAACTAATTAATTGTATATTTAATTTTAAAACCTAAATTCTTTTATTTAAAAAATATTAAAAACAACAAAAACAAAATTTCTTTTGATTAGGTTAGAAGAGTCAAAACCCTAGTTCTTTCCCGATCTAAATTTCTTCGCGCGCGTTTTATTGTTTTATTTTTATCTTATTAATGTAACTGCCCACAAGTTGTAATAGTTAATTAGGACTTTTACTTTTCATTTATCGCTTTATTTTTAAGGGTTTGTTTTGGCTATGTAAATACCTGAAGCCTTGTAATAGCGTAGTTTAATTTCCGCACTTTAAATTCTGCAAAATATTCAACTGTTAGATGTATGATATTAGGACGCATGACAAGAATGTATGATTAACTTTAAAACAGTTAGATAACCCTAAATGTGCAAAGATAAATAATTTGAAATGGAATCACTCGCACATGCGCACTCCTAGGGTACACTCCCACTTGGTTGCCTTTGGTAAACGGTTATTGAGTATAGGATGTTTTAGTGGTCGTCCTTTTGTCCAAAGATCAAAGTTTCCTCGGAAAGGTTGCCTCGGATATTGTTGCCTCAGATAATTGATCTAAGACATTAGGGTTATTACTAAGACGTCCTAACATTGCTTTAGTGACCGTACGTCCCTTTCGAATTGACCCTCAAACTCCAACAACGATGCTACCTACTCACTAATAGTGGGATAGCATTGTCTAAAGGAAACAAACATAGAACGATTCTTTTTTCGAGTAGGTAGATTAGTTCTTAAGTACTTGCTCAATCCAAACAAACTTTTTCACACTTACACTCCTTTCAAACAAAGTTTTCAAAAACACTTCATTACACTCTTGAAGACAGAAGCAAGAGTTAAATTGAAGTCAAAACAAAAAAATTTCAAACCACACAAGCACACAAAGAAGCAATTTTAAAAATGATGAGCAAGTACCTAAGAGCCCGTAGAAAACTACGGATAGAAAGGGTGTTAATACCTTCCCTTTCTATAATCTACCCCCCGTACTCATAAATATCTCGGAAAATGAATTTTTTTGTGCTTTTTTCCTTTCCTTGTTGGATAAAATAAAAGTCGGTGGCGACTCTTGCTTACCATGACATTTTGCGAACACAAACACAAAACGCAAACCAGCAATTCCTAAAAAACAGTCTCGGTTCTGGCCACCGTATCACACAATGGCAGTGCTTCAAACGCTGCCCGTTTACTATAAATGGATCGCTGGCTTTTCCTTTGATTTCAACAGGGCCGCTTGGGAGTACTTTAGTAACTTCAAAAGGTCCTGACCATCTAGAGTGAAGTTTCTCTGGAAATAGTTTAAGTCTAGAGTTAAACAAGAGTACTACATCACCCTTATTGAATTCTTTCCTAGAGATGCACTTGTCGTGCCATTTCTTAGTTTGCTCCTTGTAAATTTTGGCATTTTCGTATGCATCTAGCCTAAGCCCTTCCAATTCATGGATGTCTAGAATTATCTTTTCCCCAGCGGCTTTGTAACTTGGGTTCAGGTTTTTGATGGCCCAATAGGCTTTGTGTTCCAATTCTACGGGTAGATGGCAAGATTTGCCATAAACGAGTTTGAAAGGCGTGGTTCCAATGGGTGTCTTGTACGCTGTTCTGTATGCCCATAATGCTTCATGTAGTTTAGACGACCAATCTTTCCTAGATGTGGCAACAGTTTTCTCAAGTATTTTATTAATCTCCCTGTTAGAGACTTCCACTTATCCGCTTGTTTGTGGGTGGTAAGGTGTTGCTACATGGTGTCGGACTCCATACTTTCCTAAGAGTTTATTGAAAATTTTGGAAATGAAATGAGAGCCACCATCACTGATGACTAATCTCGGGACACCGAATCTTGGAAAAATTATGTTTTTGAATAACCTATGACTACTTGTGCATCATTTGTTGGAGAGGCTACAGCCTCTACCCATTTGGATATGTAATCTACTGCCACTAATATGTAATTATTTCCAGAAAACGATGGGAAAGGTCCCATAAAGTCAATTCCACGCACGTCGAATATCTCTACTTCTAGGATACCCTTTTGAGGCATCTCATCGCGCCTAGATATGTTACCAGTGCATTGACACCTGTCGCATTTTTTAATTGCAGCATGGACATCTTTCCATAGACTGGGCCAATAAAGGCCAGCTTGTAGGATTTTTGCGCAAGTCTTTGAGGTGCTAGCATGTCCACCATAAGGGGCTTCATGACAATGAGATATGACGCTCTCTATTTCACTCTCAGGAATGCATCTACGGAAAATGCTATTGGGGCCTCGCTTGAATAGTAAGAGCTCGTCCCAATAATAGTGTTTGAGATCGTGAAAGAACTTCTTCTTCTGTTGATAAGTTAAATCAGGTGGAAGGACTTTTGCTGCTAAGTAGTTGACATAGTCAACATACCAGGGCAGTGAAATTTGAGTGGATACTGCTTTCAATACTTCAATTGTATTATCATTAATGCAAAATTTAGGGAATTCTTTGTTTGATCCTATCTGGGCTACCAGGTGTTCATATGGAAGGTCATCATTAATAGGTATCTTTTCAGGTTTAAGATTTTCCATTCTAGATAAATGGTCGGCCACAAGATTTTCAGATCAAGGTTTGTCTTTGATTTCCAAATCAAACTCTTGTAAGAGTAAGACCCATCTTAATAATCTTGGTTTAGCATCTTGTTTAGCTAATAGATATCTAATAGTTGTGTGTTCAGTGTAGATAATAATCTTTGTGCCCACTAGATAGGAACAAAATTTATCTAGTGCAAAAATGACTTCCAAAAGTTCCTTTTCTGTAGTAGCGTAATTTATCTGTGCTGAATCCAAAGTTCTACTTGCATAGTAAATTGCATGGAGCTTTTTCTATTTTCTTTGTCCTAGGACTGCACCTACTGCATAATCTCTTGCGTCGCACATTATCTTGAATGGAAAATTCCAATATGGTGGTTGTATTATAGGTGCAGATATGAGAGCAGCTTTTAATCTTTCAAAAGCCTTCAAGCAATCATCATCAAAGATGAATTTAGTTTCTTTCATTAAGAGGTTAGTCAGAGGTTTAGATATTTTTTAGAAATATTTTATGAAGCGTCGGTAGAAACCGGCATGGCCCAAAAAGCTTTGTATTTCTTTTACGGTTTTTAGGGGTTGGAGACTTTCTATTACTTCAATCTTAGCTTTGTCTACTTCGATCCCCTTTTCAGAAACTATGTGTCCAAGTACAATCCCTTGTTTTACCATAAAATGGCATTTCTCCCAGTTCAACACGAGGTTTACCTATACACATCTTTCCAGTACCCTCTCCAGGTTTGACACGCACCCTTCAAAACTTTGCCCACATACGGAGAAGTCATCCATGAATACTTCCATGATATCATCTATAAAATTGGCGAAGATGGACATCATACATCTTTGGAATGTTGCAGGCGCATGATGACACACAAATATGTGATATTTCTGGCTTGATATACACCAAATATTTCTCATACTTTAGTTTAAATTAAATTATTTTATAAGTATTATGCAGGTATTTTTCTATTTTTGTAGATATGCATTAAGCTGAACACTTTGGAAGAAATGAAGAAAAAAGAGGTGCAAAACTAGCAAAAAGGCCAAAGGAGAAGAAATGAGCTAAAGCCCATTATACATGTGAGCACGTGGCCCACAATAAAGAAGACCTTGACGACCGTCAAGGAGGCGTGCCGAATGTCACGCGCCAAGAAAGACCAAGTGACTATCGTCACTTGAATGTGACGAACGTCACAAGCCACTTACTCCACTTTCTTCTCATCCAACGGACAGAAACGCGTTCAAGGGTTAATCCAGCGACTACCTACATTTTCTCACCCACTCAGTCAAAGTACCAAGGAACGTGACATATTAATGGCCCTATTATTTCTCAAAGAAGGAAGTAAATTGTTCCTACATTTTTGAGAGCAACGGATCATGTAAGACTTATAAATAGAGCCTTAGACCACAGTAGAAAGGGTTCTTCTTTTTGGCAAGAAACTTTAGAGATTTTATTGAGCGAATATTCTTTCCAGCATTATTCTTTTCAGCATTGTTCTTTTCAGCATTATTTTTATTTCCCAGTTATTTCTATATTCCTTTCCAGCATTATTTTCTTCTATACGGTTAAATATATTCTCCGGTCGAAGCAAAGCCTACAATTTGTGCAGGAGTGCTTCTGTCTTCAGAGTTATTACCAGGTTTATGTTTACAAATTCTTATTGCTTTTTAATCAATATAACTATGTTTATTATTGTTTGTCCCTTAATTTATTCTGCGATTTGGTTTAGTATTATGTTAGGCTAGAAATCCTATACTGGTATGTAAAGTCACTCAACCAAGGGAACGAGTAACTTAGTTGGGATTATTTTTACCATGAAACTTTCTTTTCTGGCCTAAGTTACTATTTTTCAATCAATAAATTATTTTGTTACGGAAGTAAAAAACAGATAGAGGTTAGGATCAACAAAGCGGAAGTTTGAGATCTTTTAACTGGACAGTAGTAATTAGGCATTGGCTTAAAATACAGCGGAAACACTTTAAAGTTAATTAAGATTTTATTTAGTTTTCAAAAAGTGTTTTTAACTCCTGCAGGATGGCGGAAGTGTATGTTAGGACTTAACTGCATAGCCTAGATCAACAAAACGACAGTGTGAGACGAGGGTTTTTAAACTAAATAAGTTTTACTGAAAGCTGTTTTAAAAATATAAAGACGCCCAACAGGTCGCTAGTTCCCGAGGTACGACTATTGCATACTGGTAATTAAGCTCATTGATTATTAAAAATCCAACTTAATTTAGTATTTAGTTCTCCCTACAACCCAATCAAATATTCATTAGCTTTAGATTTGCGAAGTAACGATAGAAGACGGTATATCGATTCATCAGTCTCTGTGGTTCGATATCTTTTAAAACTACACGATAAGACTGTGCACTTGCAGTCCAAATCATTGGATACATAAGTACAATCCCGATCAGCGCATTACATAGTCTGAACGGAATTCTCCAATAATCAAACATACCATAAGGACACGTGAACGTTGTATTTTCTTGGTATCAGGGTGGATTGGTATTTGAAAGAATCCTGAATAACCATCTAAATAGCAGTAGTAAGAATGCTTAGCCAATCGCTCAAGCATTTGGTCGATAAAAGGTAAAGGGAAATGGTCTTTTTGAGCTGCCTTATTTAGCTTCCTATAGTCAATGCACATTTTGGCTCCACTCACGACTCTTTCTGCTATTTGTTCTCCTACTTTGTTTGTCGTGACTATGATTCCTCCCTTCTTGGGTACACAGTGGACTGGACTAACCCATTGGCTATCTGAGATTGGATAAATGATACATGCATTCAGAAGTTTCGTTACTTCATCCTTGACCGCAGTGCTCATGATCGGGTTAATTCTTCTCTGATGTTCTCTAGAATATTTGCAGTCGTTTTCTAGCATAATGTGATGCATGTAGATGGAAGGACTTATACCTTTTAGATCGGCAATGTTATATCCCAAAGCAGAGGGATATTTTCTTAAGACATGCAATAGCTTTTCCGTCTCAGTTTGTCCTAAGTCAGTGTTGACTATGACGGGTCTTTTAAGTTCGGAGTCTAGGAATTCATATCTTAGGGTTTTAGGTAAAACTTTAAGTTCCAAGTTGGGTTTCTTCGGACAAGGCATATGATCTGGTGTCAGCGCTAGACATTCGCTTAATCTGTCGTCTCGATATTCAGGACACCAATCATCATCTTCAAAAATTAGGGGCATCGGGATCTTCATAGTTTCGGAATGAGTTTCTTCTGCTGACTCCATCTCTTTAACACTTCATCTATTACGTCTATCAGGTAGCATGTGTCATATATAGTTTGGCCTTGTAATAATTGTGTCAGGATGAATTCAACTTTCTCTTCTCCAACTTCAAAAGTTAGCTTTCCTCTTTTCACATCAATAATAGCTCCGGCAGTGGCTAAGAATGGTCTTCCCAATATTATAGGGGTTACGCTGTCTTCCTTAATGTCCATAATGATGAAATCTGTAGGGATGTAGAATTGACCTATGCGTACTGGAACGTTTTCTAGAATTCCCATGGGGTATTTGACAGAGTGATCCGCTAGTTGTACTGACATCTTAGTTGGTCTTAATTCTCCCATGTCAAGCTTTTTGGATATGGACAGGGGCATAACGCTTATACTAGCGCCTAAGTCGCATTGAGCTTTGTCTATGACATACTTACCTATATTACAGGATATGGAGAAACTTCCGAGATCCTTCAGCTTATGAGGCATCTTGTTTTGGATGATTGCGCTACACTCAGCAGTGAGTGTAATTCTCTCATTTCCTCTATCTTTTTCTTGTTTGACGAGATTTATTTGAGAAACTTAGAGTACAAGGGAATTTGAGTGATAGCTTCCATGAATGGTATCGTGACGTTTAATTGTTTCATAAGTTCAACAAATTTCTTAAACTGCCCTGCACTTATAGATTGAGCAAGTCTTTAAGGATACGAGATTGGTGGTTTGTAAGGAGGCAGAGACACATAAGGTTTTTCCTTTTCCTTTGTCTCCCCATCATCTACCTTCTCCTTATCTTTTGGTTCGTTATCCTCCTCGGTCTCTTTTCTAGAACTTTGGGACGTGGCTGGGTTTTCAGCTATAGGGTCGATTGGTCCATCGTATTCGGTTCCACTTTGCAATATAATAGCGTGAGCATGTTCTTTTGGATTTGGTTGAGGCTGGCCTAGAAAGGTACCAGCAGGTGCAGCAGTGGGTGCTTGTTGTTGAGCTACTTGTGAAATCTGGGTTTCAAGCATTTTGTTATGGGTGGCTAAAGCATCTACTTTATTCACTAATTGTTTGATTTGCTCACTAGTGTGAATATTTTGGTTTAGAAATTCCTTGTTGGTTTGAGCTTGGGAAGCTATAAAATTTTCCATCAGAAGTTTGAGGTTAGACTTCTTAGGTGTGTTAGGAGCAGCTGCAGGTGCCTTTTGATACCCTGGTGGTACAGCAGGTGCTTGGCCAGGTGCATACAATGCATTGGTGTTCTTATATGAGAAATTCGGATGATTTTTCCATCCAGGGTTGTAAGTGTTTGAGTAAGGGTTTCCTTAAGCATAATTTACTGGGTCGGGGGGAGTTCCTGCTAAGATTTGACATTCAGTAAAGGCATGTTCAGGTACTCCGTATATCTCGCAATTCAGAGTTATAGCAGCCACGGTGGCTGGAGGCACTGCGGTTAAATTATCTATCTTTTGGGTGAGGGCGTCTACCTTAGCATGGACGCTATCAAGACTGCTGATCTCGTACATACCGCCTTTTGTTGGTTCTTTCTCTATGGGAGCTTTGTCTGCTTGACCTCTTTCACTCCCCCAATGATAGTGGTTTTGATCCATACTTTCTATGAGAGTATAAGCAGCAACGTAGGATTTATCCATAAGTGCGCCACCTGCGGCACCATCTATTGTTAATCTTGTATTATAAAGGAGACCACTGTAAAAGGTATGGATGATTAACCATTCTTCTAGGCCATGATGTGGACAGAGCCTCATCATGTCTTAGTATCTTTCCCAAGTGTCAAAAAGAGACTCGCTGTCTTTTTGTCGAAAATCGCTTATTTGGGATCTTAGCATAGCTGTCTTACTTGGTGGGAAATATCTTGCAAGAAAAACTTTCTTCAACTCATCCCAAGAGGTAACCGAGTTAGCTGGTAGAGACTGGAGCCAAGCCCGGACTCTATCTCTTAGGGAAAAAGGGAAAAGACGAAGTCTTATCGCCTCTTGACTGACTCCATTTTTCTTAACTGTATCTGTAACGCCCCATTTTATTTAATATTATATTATATTAATATTTTCGAATTACCGTTTGACGTTTATTTTTGCGACGAGAATATTTAAATTAACCGGTATATCTGTTAATATATCCGGCGACGTTTTATTCAGACCGGTAATTATTTTATTCGGTCTGGTATTTGTTTTGAGGGACCGGAAATTATTTTATTTGGTCCTGTATTTGTTTTGAGGGACCGGTAATTATTTTATTTGGTCCGGTATTTATTTTGAGGGACCGGTAATTATTTTGTTCGGTCCAGTTTTTATTCCGTTCGGTTCGGTAAAATATTATTCGGACCGATATTTAATTATTTGGAGTTATTTTAATTATTTGAGTTAATAATATTATTTAGTATTATTTGGTAGTATATTTCAAGAAGGGTATTCTAGTAACTTTATCTTGCTAGTCTTGTACCAAAACCAAACCAAACACTTGTTTTATGTCAAAAACACATAGAGAGAGTTTGAGAGAAGAGAGTCTTGAAGAAGAGAAGAGCAAGAACAAAGCTAAATCTAGGGTTGGAACATCAAGAATCAATTCAAGTATTTAAGGTAAGGGGTTTGATTTTCCAATGCTTATAGTTAGAGTTTGATTTGATATATTTTGGATTTGGGGAAAAAATTGATGTTAGGTTTTTTGAGTTTTGTTGAAGATTTGTGATAGAAATTAGATGAGTTAATTAGGTGTTGTTGTTGAATTAGTATTAGGTTAGTTAAATTGGAATTAAAAAGCAAATAGAGATTATATTAATTATATTGAAGTTTATAATAAAACTAGCATCATGTTCTTTTTAATCAAGCTTATAAACTAACTAAACTAAGCAATAGCAGTATAAGAAAAAAAAAAGAAAACGTAAGTAGCAGTATGTTTAACAAAGTAGCATAAATGAAAAAAATGGAATATCAGTATGGTTAAACGAAAACTTTCAGTATGTTATTATATTAAAGTTTAGAAATAAAAAAATATAACTAACAGTATGTACCTAAGTTAGAACTAGCAGTATATACTTCAAAAGCGTAATAGCAGTATTCAAGTTTAGAATAATTAATTAATTAATTAATTAATGTTTTGTTTTTTCTTTTCTTAAATTAATATATTAAATATTTATATTAATTAAATACAAATATGACATAAGTTAGTTGATTTAATTTGAAATCCGATTATATTTCGATTTCCCGATTTCGGCGACGGAGCAAGTTCCTCCGAATTTAACGAAAATTGACGTGCTAGCTAATTTTGATGTGTAGAACGTCGTGGTGAGGTTAGTTTTACGAGATTACAATTTTTTAATGGAGCGACCCGAAATAAGTCAATTTACGGTTAAATTGAACCGAGTTGTGTTTTAGTCGGTTTAAGTCGCGTATGGACAATCCGATTGCGACGTTAATGATTATGATCAGTGCCGATTATTATGAATGATTTTCGCGACAATTATTGATGTTTGACTATTTTTCCGTGTTTGAAATTTAGTGAATTATTTGATAATGATGTGGTGTGATTAAATATGATGTTTGCGGCGGTTTATTTATAATGAATACTTAATGATATGCGATGCAATGATATGTTTATATTGATGTGGATAAATATGGCGACGTGGGTTTTATACAAATTTTGATGTGCGGTGATGATGTTTTGTTGTGTCGTGTTTGTGATGTCATGTTGTCGAGTCACATACATTACATTGGCGACGAGGGCTTTTATACCAAGCAACGAGGGCTTTTATGCCAAAGCGGCGATGGGCTTTTATGCCGAATGTCCCTAATTATGGACAAAGCAACGGGTATCTCATGCATAACATAGTCGTGTCTCATGGAGTCGGTTATGTTTATTTTTGAGTCTTTTGACGTTGAGTTTTATTTGATGACTTATAATGAATTGTGATGTCATATGATACTTTGTTTGTGATGATTTTTGTGTTGAACATAAAGTGGATATATGTGATGATCTCATGATGAGTAAGCGATGAATACAACATGACGGTAAAGCAACGATATGAGTTATAGCGATGGAGTTTATGTTTTGTTTTGATATGATTATGGTGATTATGTGATGAAATTAAAGTGTTCATCTTATACACTAAATGATGATTTTAAAGTATGAGAGATTTGATATTTGTTGATATATTCTTAATCAACCTATATCATTTATGATTCCAAAACTATTTATATATTTTATCATGTCTTCAATTATATGTTTTGGAGTATCTCACCCTTTACTTGTTTCCCCGTTGCCTTTATATTGGTAACGTGCAGGTGATCCACGAGGATGATGAGGATTAGCTCGAGTCTCTTTATTTTGAGTCGCTCTGCTCTGATAGTAGTAACACTCGGGATTTAGGCGATATTATTATTTTGATAGGATAGTTTATGTATACTATCTTATGACCTTATGTATTGATGATAACATGATGATACGTACATTTTGTGAACACATCCGCTGTGCTGAGATTAATCATATGTTTATATGATGATTTATGTTATGAATCGATATATCCGACTTTTGATTTTGTGATATGCATTATAATGCAAAGTGATGAAAAACACGAATATGTGATACCTCAATTTATGTTTGGATGAAATTTTGAAACTCTAATTTTATTATTAATTACGAGGGGTAGAATTGGGGTGTTACATTAGTGGTATCAGAGCAGGTTGGCCTGTCCGGCCAAGTTGTTGAGTTTGTTGTTGTCTAACAATCAAGTATTTTTATTTGTTGATTCTAATCCTTGTTTTGTTGTGAGCAGAAGTTGTTATGGCTGGAAGGAACGCTGGTAGGAATGATGAGGCTCTTGTTGCTGCTATGCAGGTAATGGCTTAGGCTTTCCAAAACCCTCTGAATGCTGACGAGAACGCTGGGTCTCGTGGTTTGGCAACCTTCCAAAGAGAGAATCCTCCTACTTTCCAAGGAAAGTATGATCCCGAAGGTGCTCTGGCGTGGCTGAAGAAGATTGAAAGAATCTTCAGTGTGATGGATTGCACTCCTGTGCAAAGGATCCGTTATGGTACTCATAAACTAAGTGCCTAAGCGGATGACTGGTGGGTTGAAACCCGTCAGAGGCTTGAGATTGCTGGTGAGGAAGTGACATGGGAAGTTTTCCGAAGGGAATTCATGAGGAAGTATTACCCGGATGATGTTCGGGGAAAGAAGGAGATAGAATTCCTGGAATTAAAGCAAGGAAGCATGTATATCACTGATTATGCTGCAAGGTTCACTATGTTGGCCAAGTTCTATCTGCATTATGATGGGCCGAATGGCGAGTTCTCTAAATGCATCAAGTTTGAAAATGGTTTGCGTCCTGAGATTAAGAAAGTTGTTGGTTATCAGAAAATTCGTGTCTTTTCGGATTTGATTGATAGTTGTAGGATCTTTGAGGAGGACAATAATGCTCATTATAAGATTATGTCTGATAAGAGAAACAAAGGTCAGCAAAGCCGTGGAAAACCGTATGATGCTCCAACTGGTAAAGGGAAACAGAAAGCGTTTCAAGGGCGAATAACTAGTGGGGGATATGCTCCTTCTAGTATTGTTTGTTACAAGTGTGGGAAACCTGACCACAAAAGTAATGTTTATCGAAGCGATGTTAAAGCTAAGGAGAATGAGGTGATATGTTTCCGATGTGGAGAAGTGGGCCATATGACTCGTGATTGCAAGCATAAGGATGTGGTTTGTTTTAATTGTGGCAAGGGAGGTCACATTAGTGCTCAATGTAAGAAGCCTAAGTGGACTCAAGGAGCAGGAAAGGTGTTTGCTTTGTCGGGTGCTCCGACGGTGAACGAGGATGGTCTTGTTCGAGGTACTAGTTTCATTAATAGCTTTCCTCTTATTACTATTATTGATACTGGTGCTACTCATTGTTTTATTGTTGTTGATTGTGTAAAGAGATTGGGTCTCACATTTTCGTCTCTGGATAGAGATATGGTGGTAGAAGTTCCGGCTAAGGGAACGGTTACTAGTTCTTTTGTATGTGCAAGTTTCCCTTTATCAATATTTGATAGAGACTTTATGGTGGATCTTGTTTGTTTACCGCTTGTCGGGTTGGACGTGGTTTTAGGTATGGACTGGTTGAAAGCTAATTATGTCCATATCAATTGCTATGACAACACTATGAGGTTTTCTTCCTTAGTAGAAGAAGAACAATCTATGTTGGTGTCGACGAAGCAGTTGAATGAGTTCATGAAGGATGAGGCGTTGGTTTTCTTGTTGATGGCGACTTTTTCTGTGGAGAGTCAAGCTGTGATAGCAAACTTTCCGATGGTGTGCGATTTTCCCGAAGTATTCTCTGATGAGTTTCCTAGTGCACCTCCAGAAAGAGAAGTTGAATTTTATGTGGATCTTGTCCCTGGTACCAGACCTATCTCTATGGCACCATACAGGATTTCCGCATCTGAGTTAGCAGAATTGAAGAGCCAATTAGAAGATTTACTCGAGAAGAAGTTTGTTAGACCTAGTGTGTCACCGCGGGGAGCTCCTGTGTTATTGGTGAAGAAGAAAGACGGTAGCATGAGACTTTGTATTGATTATCGTCAGTTGAATAAAGTGACTATCAAGAATAGGTATCCACTTCCTAGAATTGATGATTTGATGGACCGATTGGTTGGCGCTCGCATGTTTAGTAAGATTGATTTGAGATCGGGTTACCATCAAATAAGGGTGAAAGAAGAAGATGTTCAGAAAACTGCTTTCAGGACGAGGTATGGACATTACGAATATTTGGTGATGCCTTTCGGTGTCACTAATGCACCGGGAGTATTCATGGAGTACATGAATCGTATTTTCCATCCTTACTTGGATCGTTTCGTGGTTGTTTTCATTGATGATATTCTGGTTTATTCTAAATCGGAAGAAGAGCACGCAGAACATTTGCGCATCGTGTTGGAAGTTCTGAAAGAGAAGAAGCTTTATGCTAAGTTTTCAAAAATGCGAGTTCTGGTTAAGTGAAGTGAGCTTTTTGGGGCATGTCATTTATGGTGATGGCATTGCAGTTGATCCTTCTAAAGTTGATGTTGTGTTGAGATGGGAAACTCCTAAGTCTGTTACTGAGATTAGAAGTTTCTTAGGATTGGCTAGTTACTATAGAAGGTTCATTGAAGGTTTTTCTAAGTTGGCACTCCCTTTGACAAAGTTGACTTGTAAAGGAGCTGCATTTGTGTGGGATGTCAAGTGTGAAGAAAGTTTTGTTGAATTGAAGAAAAGGTTGACAACGGCTCCGATCTTGATTCTACCTAATCCTGAAGAACCATTTGTTGTTTATTGTGATGCTTCTAAGATGGGTTTAGGTGGTGTACTTATGCAAAATGGCAAAGTGGTTGCTTATGCTTCTAGGCAATTGAAGATTCATGAGAAGAATTATCCTACGCACGATTTGGAGCTTGCAGCGGTTGTTTTTGTGCTTAAGATTTGGAGGCATTATCTTTATGGTTCTAGATTTGAAGTATTTAGTGACCATAAAATTTTGAAGTACTTTTTCGATCAGAAAGAGCTTAATATGAGGCAAAGAAGGTGGCTTGAATTGTTGAAAGATTATGATTTTGGATTGATTTACCATCCTGGTAAAGCTAATGTGGTGGTCGATGCTTTAAGTCGAAAGACTTTGCATATGTCACTGTTGATGGTGAAAGAGTTAGAATTGATTGAGAAATTTAGATATATGAGTCTTGTAATAGAAGTGACGCCGAAGAGTGTTATCTTGGGAATGTTAAAGATAAATAATGATTTCCTTGATAATATTAGAGAAGCTCAGAAGCTTGATGTGAGACTTGTTGATTTGTTGGTTGGTATTGGACAAACTGAAAATGAAGATTTCAAGTTGGATGCTCAGGGTGTATTGAGGTTCCGAGATAGGATTTGTATTCCCGATGATGTGGATTTCAATAGAATGATCTTGGAAGAAAGTCATAGAAGCAATTTGAGTATTCATCCCGGAGCTACCAAAATGTATCAAGATTTAAAGAAACTATTTTGGTGGTCGGGCATGAAGAGAGAGGTGGCTCAGTTTGTTTATGCTTGTTTGACTTGTTAGAAGTCTAAAGTGGAGCATCAGAAACCTGCAGGGTTGATGCAACCGTTAGAGATTCCGGAGTGGAAATAGGATAGCATTTTTATGGATTTCGTAACGGGGTTACCGAATACACCAAGAGGACACGATACAATTTGGGTGATTATTGATAGGCTTACAAAGTCGACTCACTTTATTCCTATTAACATCACTTATCCCGTATCGAAGTTGGCGGAAATTTATACGCATGTGATTGTGAGATTACATGGTATTCCTTTGTGTATTGTTTCGGATAGAGATCCGAGGTTTACTTATGAATTTTGGAAGAGCTTGCAAGAGGCTTTGGGTTCAAAATTGAGGTTGAGTTCGGCTTATCATCCTCAGACTGATGGTCAGACGGAAAGGACGATTCAATCGTTGGAAGACTTGTTACGTGCTTGTATTCTTGAACATGGTGGTTCATGGGATACATATCTTCCTTTGATTGAGTTTACTTATAACAATAGTTTTCATGCTAGTATTGGAATGGCACCGTTCAAGGCTTTGTATGGTCGGAGGTGTAGAACTCCTTTGTGTTGGCATGAGTCGGGTGAGAGTGTGGTGCTTGGACCAGAATTGGTTAGAGAGACTACTGAGACGGTGAAGATGATTAGAGAAAAGATGAGAATTTCTCAAAGTCGAAAAAAGAGTTATCATGATAAAAGGAGAAAAGACTTGGAATTTCAAGATGGTGATCATGTATTTTTGTGAGTTACTCCTACAATCGGCGTTGGGCGAGCATTGAAGTCGAAGAAGCTAACTCCTCGCTTTATTGGTCCTTACCAAATTACTAGTAGAGTGGGAAAAGTGGCTTATAGAGTGGTGTTACCGCCAAATCTTTCAAACTTGTATGATGTGTTCCATGTGTCGCAACTTCGGAAGTATGTTCCGGATCCTTCACATGTGATTGAGATGGATGATATTCAACTGCGAGACAATCTTACGGTGGAGATGATTCCATTAAGGATCGAAGATCGTGAGATGAAGTCTCTTCGTGGCAAAGAGATCTCCTTGGTTAAAGTTGTTTGGATAGGAGCAACTGGTGAAAGTGCGACGTGGGAGTTAGAAAGCAAGATGCGGATTCTTATCCCGAGCTTTTCGAGTCAGGTAATTTCGAGGACGAAACTTTTTAAGTGGGGGAGAGTTGTAACGCTCTGTTTTATTTAATATTATATTATATTAATATTTTTGAATTACCGTTTGACGTTTATTTTTGCGACGAGAATATTTAAATTAACCGGTATATCTGTTAATATATTCGGCGACATTTTATTCGGACCGATAATTATTTTATTCGGTCCGGTATTTGTTTTGAGGGACCAGTAATTATTTTATTCGGTCTGGTATTTGTTTTAAGGGACCGGTAATTATTTTATTCGGTTCGGTATTTATTTTGAGGGACCGGTAATTATTTTGTTCGGTTCGGTTTTTATTCCGTTCGGTTCGGTAAAATATTATTCGGACCGATATTTAATTATTTGGAGTTATTTTAATTATTTTAGTTAATAATATTATTTAGTATTATTTGGTAGTATATTTCAAGAAGGGTATTTTAGTAACTTTTCCTTGCTAGTCTTGTGCCAAAACTAAACCAAACACTTGTTTTATGTCAAAAACACATAGAGAGAGTTTGAGAGAAGAGAGTCTTGGAGAAGAGAAGAGCAAGAACAAAGCCAAAGCTAGGGTTGGAACATCAAGAATCAATTCAAGCATTTAAGGTAAGGGGTTTGATTTTCCAATACTTATAGTTAGAGTTTGATTTGATATATTTTGGATTTGGGGAAAAAATTGATGTAAGGTTTTTTGAGTTTTGTTGAGGATTTGTGATAGAAATTAGAAGAGTTAATTAGGTGTTGTTGTGGTTGAATTAGTATTAGATTAATTAAATTGAAATTAAAAAGAAAATAGAGTTTATATTAATTATATTGAAGTTTATAATAAAACTAACAGCATGTTCTTTTTAATCAAGCTTATAAACTAACTAAACTAAGCAATAGCAGTATAAGAAAAAAGAAAAGAAAACGTAAGTAGCAGTATGTTTAAGAAAGTAGCATAAATGAAAAAATGGAATAGCAGTATGGTTAAACGAAAACTTTCAGTATGTTATTATATTAAAGTTTAGAAAATAAAAAAAAAAAAGAACTAAAAGTACGTGCCTAAGTTAGAACTAGCAGTATATACTTCAAAAGCGTAATAGCAGTATTCAAGTTTAGAATAATTAATTAATTTATGTTTTTTTTTCTTAAATTAATATATTAAATATTTATATTAATTAAATATAAATATAACATAAGTTAGCCGATTTAATTTGGAACCCGATTATGTTCCGATTTCCCGATTTCGGCAATTTCGGCGACAGAGTAAGCTGCTCCGAATTTAACGAAAATTTGCGTGCTAGCTAATTTTGATGTGTAGAACGTCATAGTGAGGTTAGTTTTTCGAGATTACGAGTTTTTAACGGAGCGACCCGAAATAAGTCAATTTACAGTTAAATTGAACTGGGTTGCATTTTAGTCGGTTTAAGTCGCGTATGGACAATCCGATTGCGACGTTAATGATTATGATCGGTGCCGATTATTATGAATGACTTTCGTGACAATTATTGATGTTTGACTATTTTTCCATGTTTGAAATTTAGTGAATTATTTGATAATGATGTGGTGTGATTAAATATGATGTTTGCGACGGCTTATTTATAATGAATACTTGATGATATGCGATGCGATGATATATTTATCTTGATGTGGATAAATATGGCGATGTGGGTTTTATACAAATTTTGATGTGCGTTGATGATGTTTTGTTGTGTCGTGTTTGTGATGTTGTGTTGTCGAGTCACATACATTGCATTAGCGACGAGGGTTTTTATGCCAAGCGACGAGGACTTTTATGCCAAAGCGACGATGGGCTTTTATGCCGAATGTCCCTAATTATGGACAAAGCGACAGATACCACATGCATAACATAGTCGTGTCTCATGGAGTCAGTTATGTTTATTTTTGAGTCTTTTGGCGTTGAGTTTTATTTGATGACTTATAATGAATTGTGATGTCATATGATACTTTGTTTGTGATGATTTTTATGTTGAACACAAAATGGATATATGTGATGATCTCATGATGAGTAAGCGATGAATACAACATGACGGTAAAGCGACGATATGAGTTATGGCGATGGAGTTTATGTTTTGTTTTGATATGATTATGGTGATTATGTGATGAAATTAAAGTGTTGATCTTATACACTAAATGATGATTTTAAAGTATGTGAGATTTGATATTTGTTGATATATTCTTAATTAACCTATATCATTTATGATTCCAAAGCTATTTATATATTTTATCATGCCTTTAATTATATGTTTTGGAGTATCTCACCCTTTACTTGTTTCGTCGTTGCCTTTATATTGGTAACGTGCAGGTGATCCACGAGGATGATGAGGATTAGCTCGAGTCTCTTTATTTTGAGTCGCTCTGCTCTGATAGTAGTAACACTCGGGATTTGGGCGACGTTATTATTTTGATAGGATAGTTTATGTATACTATCTTATGACCTTATGTATTGATAACAACATGATGATACGTACATTTTGTGAACACATCCGCTGTGCTGAGATTAGTCATATGTTTATATGATGATTTATGTTATGAATTGGTATATCCGACTTTTGATTTTGTGATGTGAATTATAACGCAAAGTGATGAAAAACACGAATATGTGATACCTCAATTTATGTTTGGATGAAATTTTGAAACTCTGATTTTATTATTAATTACGAGGGGTAGAATTGGGGTGTTACAGTATCTACGTATTGCAGAAACATCGACAAATGTAGATTGGGGTCGTCCATTAACCCTCCAGAAAACTGGTTTTGTTATACAGCAGATAACAGGGAAGGTTTGAGTTAAAAGTTGTTAGCCTCGATCGGAGGAGCAGCAATGCTATTATGTGGTTCTTCCTGCGAAGGAATATCATAAGACTTGAGCGGACGTGGCTGTTCACCCATGTTTGGTTCTTTAACTGATTCAACAGGAATAGAAGATTGAGAGAGGGAATTGTTCGTACGAGATACTCATACGCGGCGTCTCCTAGTAATAGAGTGCTCACGTTCGGAAATTGGTAGCACTAAGCCTTCACTCCTAGAGCGAGTGCTTGGCATACAATTAGGGATGGTGCCTTAGCCTCTACAGCGTAACTGAAAGAGTTACGATATCGACTTGTTAGTCCCTGGCAACGGCGCCAAAAACTTGATCGTGACTTTGTGAGTCTTAAAGAATCTAGACCACGAGTATACAGTCCTATCGCGTGTAGCTTTAAATATTATCGAATCCCAAGGGACTAAATGTCGAACTACCGTTATCTTAGGTTACTACGTAAATCGAAGGCTAATAATATAATTAATTGGGGTTTGTGAACCTAACTGATTAATATCTAGTTTAGATTCAAGGGGGAGTATCGGTATGCAATGGTCGGGCTTCGGGGATTTAGCAACTCGATGACCTAGTTCGGATTAATAAAATAGTTCTCAGTAGGAGGTATTTGTTTGAAAACCCTCTTCTCACACTCTCGTGTTTATTGATTCAGATCCTACTATCAAACCTAAGTGAGTGTTCTCGCTGTTTCAAATAGAGTTTAAAAATAGTTTTTGAAAACAAATAAAACCTAATTAACTTAAAAGCGCTCTCGCTGTATTTTAAGTTAATGCCCAATTATCACTGTCCAGTTATTATCTCAAACTCTCGTTTTATTGATCCTAACTTCTATATGTATTTTACTCTCGTAACAAAACAGTTGGTTTTTAGAATTGATAATTGAAACCGGAAAAGTTATTCTTAAAAAGGAACTGATCAATCGGCGTTGCCAAAATCCCGTTAGCTATGTGACCTTACATACCGATAAATGAATTTAGCCTAGCATGTTAAACAATTTAGTAACAATGCAACAGAAATAATTATCATTAAACAATTTAAATAAACATAACATTTCGAACAATCTTGACATAGATAAATAAAATACTTAAATTAAAACTGACAATAATATGGCGGAATATTTGGCTCACTTCAAGTATCTCGCAGAGATTGATGAAAAATAACTAGCGGAAATAAATAATGCGGAGAATATTTTTGGCAGAGTAACACTAAAATTAAAGAGAAGAAAAATTCATTCGAAAAAGGAATAAAAACTCGGAACTCTCGAACAGGAATTATGAGGCATTATTTATAGGCATGGAGGTGCGTGGGGGTTGAGATATTTTCTCCTCCCACTTGCCCAGCGTAACCGTCATTACGCTCCTCTCTTCAAGGAGGATGGAACGGTCGTCATGACCTATTAAAATGGAGAAGGCTGCAACGGTCGTTGTAGGCCAAGTCTTCAGGAAGGGCTAGCTGGCAAGGGTGTAACGGTCGTTACACCTAGGCAAGGAGAGTGTAACGGTTGTTACACCTTGGGCTTGGGGAAATTTGGACCTTCCTTCATTTATTCTTCAGGGCCTTTTTACTTATGATGCGCTTTGTTTTGTCATACACCCCATTGCTTCATAATTGTTCATTCTTTATGTGGATTTAGGCATGATTGGCACGACTTTTCCCGATTTTCTTTGCATGTGTCTTGTAACAGCAAATTCATGAAAACATAGAAAATACCGGCATAATATGAATAAAGAATAATAAAGGTAATTAAAATTCGGATAAAATTCATATAAATTAACCTAAATATTTGATACATTTCCAGGTTATCACTAGATTATTACTAGTTAATTAATTAGTTGATAATAATAGTAATAATACTAAAATTAGTAGAATAATAGAATAATTATGTTGGGCCTATTTTCAATGGTTATAAGTAGATATATGGGGGGTGTTGTTAAGCCCATTAAGGATAATAATATCGTGAGGTTCTATTTAAATAAATGTTAGGGTTAATTGAGAAGTTGTTGGAAAATTGACCGTGAGAAGTTGCAGAGAAGAGGAATAAGGAGAAGAAGCAAAGCAAGGTTCTGGCCGGAGAGTTTTAGAGAAACCTTCAATCCAAGGTAAGGGTGGGGTTCTGACCTTATAATGGGGCTTATGATGAATATTGTGTAGGGATTTGGTCGTGGGTATAGCTATTGTGCGTTGATTTTATGGGCCTGTTCTTGAAAGTTGCCCGATTTTATGTTGTGGTTGTTTAAGAATTTTTTGCATAATTGTTCTGTGTAATTAATGAATTTGTTAGTATGAGACATAGTTTCCTCGTTGCCATGTTATTCCATGCTATTGGTCGGAAAATTAATGGTCGAATAGAATACTGTAAGGATGGGTTAACGTTCGTTACAGACTAGACGAAATCTTTGCAAAAATAGGAAGACGCGTTATGCCAAGGAGCACAGATATTTGCGTCGAGCGGCATAAGGCTGCAAGATGTGCCGAGGAGCATATGTGCTAGGTGTTGAGCGGCACAAGGCTGCAAGGTACGCCGAGGGGAACAGGTAGTTTTGTTGAGCGACACAAGGTTGCATGATGTATCGAGAAGTATGGTGTGTCGGCCGGTACAGAGACATGAGGGGAAGGTATCGAGCGGCATGGCCACTGTGTCGAGAGGTACACGTCGTTATTAATGTCCCTTATGTTATTTCTGTTCATGTTGAAGGGCACATATTCCTTTCTTATTCATTAGCTCTCCTATGCAGACTAATTAGTGATTCAGTTTAGTTTAATAATCTCAGTATAATAATTAGAATTCTTAAGGTATTCTATCTTCAAACGATTAATGAATTCTAGTAAATATAAGTTAGTAGTAAGAGATATAATGTAATTAATAATTGACTAGAAGTAAACTGTATGAACTTGGAGATAGCAGTACAGAACCGAAAACATTAGTATTTTAACAGAAAACTACTTAGCCAGATATAGTCGAATTTCCCGAATAATTACGCAGGACGTCATAGTATATTTTGGTTAATACGGTGCATTGTATACTTTGCTGTAATTTGGAATTTGCATGTGATGATGAATTTTGTTGAGATGCCTCTAATTATTGGCATATATTAAGTTGTAGGCTTATGGCTAATATCGAATTGTGTTGAGTTGCTATTGAGTTATTGTTGTTGTTGTTGTTACTACATTCATATTGTTGTCGTATGCATAACATATCAAGTTGGAGTTGATGCTCGGTAAGTTGGCTTGGATTGGCAAATTAAGTTGAAGGCTTACGTCTTATTGATGCCTCTATTAATTGGCAGATTTCTAAGTTGGGAGTTTTGCTCCATTGGTACCACACGCATGTGCATTATAATGAGTCGCATTATGTGTTGCATATTTAACATGTTGTGTTGTTGACTTGTGATGATTGGTGTTGGTTGGAAGTTGTGAAGTGGTAATTTTATATAATCATATCTAATAAATTGTTTATCATACACTCAATTATATGGATTGATATCTCACCTCTTCTGTTTAAATGTTGCCCTCTGTTGGTAACGTGCAGGTAATCAAGAAGGATAGTTGTTACCTCTTTTAGTTCGAGTCGGTGTTGTCGCTCTGATACATAGCACTACGGGGGATGAACACATGTTTTCTTTATTGTTGGTTTTCATTATGTTGTTGGATTTTTAAGTTGTTTTCATTAAAGACTTGTTGTCTTAAAGTCGTTTTGAGTTGGACAAGACGTTATGGTGTTTTCAGTTGAAGTTGTGAATCTGCTGCTTAGCAACGAAAATTGTTTTATTTTTAAAGACTAAACAGATTGTTATCGGTTCATCTGAATTTTATGTGTTATGTATCTGAACTATAGGCGATTGAATGTCGTTGTTTCTAAGTTGAAAGTGTAGCATTCCATTTGTTTATTGGAAATTTTGTAACTCTGATTTTATATAATTTATTGGATAGAAATGAGGTGTTACATTGTCGACCAGGACTGGTCCTTGAGGTCATCTGACTATGTGTCCTCAGCCGAGGAGCAGGTGGAGAATGCGCCTTATGTTAGCCCCCAATGGATTGAACCAGTAGTCTTGAGTTGTCCTAGACACAGAAGTAGATTGAACTGTACTTGATTGTGGGTCAACCACTGATCCAGTCTAGAATAATTTGATTATTTTGGTTCTTATTATGTTTTATAAGAAGATAAATCATTCAAATATGAAGTAAATGAAGAAAAACTATTTTGTATATATGCCGACTTATTTTGCAACACCGTTCCTTTTTTTTCTTCTCCTTCATTTTTTTATCTTCTAATAATACCTAAGATTGTAATATATGATTGAAGATGTTATAAGTCCTATTTTCTATATATTAAATATATGATTTAATTATGTGAATTTTTCCTTACGATAGATGTTTATTTATTTTTGATATTTTTATATTTTTAAGATAATTCTTCGTGGTGATTTTAGTATAAAAAAATATTTTCTTAAAAATATTTCATTTTATATTATACATATACATTTGTTTATTTGATTTCTATTTAACAAATATTTACTTTATTTCATTTCAATTTAATTTATAGTTATAATGCAAATAAAAATAGATATTTTAAAACTATATGGATATAGAATAAATATTTTTTACCGTTAATTCAAATGGATTAGAATAATTAAAATACATGTACTATATAAATTAAAAGTTTATACATCAAATTTTAATTTGTCGTTGAAAAAATAGATTGGGCCATCTTGAATATAATATGATGTGAAAACTAGTATGGAAGAATCAGAAGTTTCTTCAATCAAATAAATTTTGTGTGTTCCTGACTAGTGATTTTTACACTATTATTTACCGTTGATTTTAGTCATCTGTTCTTTATATTGTCGAGCGTTTTGCTTCATTTTTCTATATTTTATGCGTTGGTTGTGTGTTTTACTGTTTGTAGGCTCATGGGAATAATTTGGGACAAATTGGTGCAAAACAATGCAAAATTTAGAGTTTCGGAGGAAGTAAAAATCCATGATACAGAAGGCCTGACATGGGCCGTGTCAGGATGAAAGCCTTGGTACGAGTTGAAAAGAATTGATAAATCAGGGGACTGACACGGCCACCCTGTCACGTGACGTGGGCCGTGTCAGCAGGTCTGGGACTTGAAGAGGAAATTGAAAGGGGCAGAAGGCCCACACGGCCACTCATGTCAGCTGACACGGGCCGTGTTGGCTCAGGCGCTGATTTTTGTTGTTTTTTTTTCACTAAGTGTGGACATGAAAGGGTATTTTAGACATTTCAAACTAGGCCAATGGAATTTTTACTATTTATGGGAGTTTTTACGATGAATATAGGGACCTTTTTTTTGCTAGCGAAGAATTTCACAATTGGAGATTGGAGCATATGAAATTATTGGAGAACGAGGATTTTTCATGAGTAGAAGCAATTGAAGATCAAAGTTCATTGTTAATTTGTAATGTCTAAACCTTATGTTATTGAAATTACTTTGAACAATATGAGTAGCTAAATCCCCCAATATTAGGGGGTGTCCCTGATTTGTTTCTGTAAACGACTTTGAGTTCAAATTTCTTTAATGCAATTGTTTTTCATATTCAATTTGATTGTACAAGATTTTTAATGCTTTCTTTATCGGACCAATAAAGATTGATTTACGATTAACAATTAGGCTAGACCGTCGTTGTTAAGGTTTTTGTGTGATTTATAGTAGACATCACCTAGGACTAGAGATACCTTATAGTTACCGGTTAATTCTTGATAAAACAAAGGCTTGAGTTCATCATAAATCTCTAAGGACTTGGGGTTTAGGGTGAAGGTTCAAAGGTTTTCTCGCTAAGCACTTAGGGGAAAATAAACTAAAGATCTGGTAATTGAGTATTTTGAACTTTTTGAAGAAATCGAGATTCAAGGATGTTACAGAGTAAATCATACACTTTTCCCTAGCATGTTCCTCATATCTATGAAAAAACCAATTTTATATTCTACTTATTTTTACTTATTGTTAAGTGATAATTGTCAACCAAAACCCCAATTTAAGTTTTTATTTTAATTGAACCATGAATTAAACTCGATACTTATACGTAGTCCTTGAGATAGACATTTAGGAAATTTCTCTTTTATTACTACAAGAGGAAAAATAGTACACTTGCTATTTTTTCCGATCAGTTCCTAAAGAAGTTAAAAATTTGAGAAATTGAGTATTTTTCATGACATCAATTGTTGCATCGACTAAAAGACTGTGGATATGTTTGTTGCCTACTCACAACCAGAAGTTTGTGAAATTATTTTTTTCAAATAAGAGATTGTGCATATGTACTACGATGCAAAAACTAGTATTGAAGAATCAGAAGTTTCTTTAATCCAATAAATTATATATGCTTTTAAAGGAAATTAAAAATATGAGAAACTGAGTTTTTCATGATATTAATTGTTGCATCCACTAAAATATCATGCAAATATCTATTATCTACTCACAACTAGAAGTTGTAAAAAAAATTCTCTGACTAAGATCTCATTTTCTGAATTTTACTGGAAAAATATTTGAGTAAATAATTGGATACTCGATTGCAGCTGGATATGCTGATTATGAAATGAGAAATTAATTTTCTCAGTATTACGATGAGAGATTAAACGGTTGAAGAATGAATTAAAAGTTTAAATGAACAAATAAGTTGTATATTGATCCTCGTATAAACGTATATGAACCAGAAGTTCGGTACATTTCTCATTTGCAGAGTTTATAAAACTGATTATCAACTACTAATACTTCAATCAAAGTATATTCTTCTGTTGGACAATCTAATATTGCAAATGAGTGAAAATCGCGCATGAAGCGTGTTAGGAAAGTTGATTCCCATATTAAAAGTCCTTTACAAAAAAATGAGATAAAATGAAAGATGACTCAAGTGAGGATATGAAAACTCTAAGAGTGCTTTGACATATTTTATTTTTAGTTCCAGAAGAACTAACCAGGCACCTGAAATTTATGAAAATAAAGAGATCTCAATAAATTATATCATAAATGAAATATTGTGGAACCAAAATAAAGTCAATATTGATAGTGTCTTTGTATAAATTATAGTACTAAAGATGATAAATGATAATACGGATCACGATTCAAAGTCTATTAAAGAGTGTAGACAAATTGAAAATTGACCAAAATGAACAGATCCAATTGAAGAAGAAATAAACTTATTTTACAAGTGACTCACTTTTGGACATGTAGTCCAAACACCTCAAAGTGTGAACCCAATTGGATATAAATGAGTTTTTGTTTAAAAAAAACAAAATAAGAATTATATAAAGCTTAATTTGTTACTCAATGATTTTCACTAAGACTTAAGATTGATTTTGATAAAACATATCCACCTGTAGTGGATTCAATTAATTTTCGATATTTAATTAATCTTATAGCACGTGAAGGGCTTAATTTGAACATGATAGATTTTGTGACATCTTATTTATACGACTCACTTGATAATGATATTTACTGAAACTCTCTAAAGGGTTTAAAATATCATACACACATAATTTTAGATCTCAAGAAAGCTACTCCATCAAATTGAACAAGTCTCTCTATGGGTTAAAACAATATGGGCACATGTGGTATATTTTTCTCACTGAATATTTACTAAGAGAGATATATACAAATAAGTCCATATGTCCTTTTATTTTTAAGAAAAGATTTAGAAAATAATTTTCTATAATAGTTGTCTATATGGATGACATAAAATTATTGAAACTCTTGAAGAGATTCCAAAAGCTATAAATCTCTTGAAGAAACAATTTGAGATAAAAGACATAGAAAAGACAAAGTTATGTCTAGGTTACAAATTAAGCATTGGGACATTAGGATATTTCTACATTAAGAGTGTTATATTAAAAAGATTTTGAACGTTTGTATATGATCAAATTTCATATGTCGTGTACTCCGATGATGTTAGATCATTGGATGTGTAAAAGATTCTTTTAGACCTCGAGAAGAGGATGAAAAATTAATTAATTCTGAAATAACATATCTCAGTGTAATTCAAGCACGAACACATTAGAATGAAGTCAAATATATACTTTGTTATCTTAAGGGTAAATGGACTTGAATTTTTTATATTCTAAAGTATCCAAATTAGAATTAACAGGTTATGCAGATGTATGTTACTTGCTAGACCTTCATAATGGTAGATTACAAATAAATTATTTGCTTACTTATGGTGATACAACTACCTTATAGAGACATGTTAAACAACGTGAAACAAACCATAGCAGCAACTTCATCTAATCATGAAGAAATTTATAGCACTACATGAGACATGTCGAGAATGCGTTTGGTTAAGATCTTTAATTCAACAAACACAAAATACATGTGGTTTGACTTATGGAAAAATATATACAACAATCATATATGAAGATAATATTGCATGCATCGCTCAATTGAAAGATGGTTACATTAAAAGAGACCAAACAAAACATATTTCTCCAAAATTCCTTTTCATTCATGATCTTCAGAAAAGTGTTGATATAAGCCTCCAACAAATTCGTTCAAGTGATACTCTTCTAGACATTTTTCATTCATGATCTTCAGAAAAGTGTTGATATAAATATCCAACAAATTCGTTCAAACGATAATCTTCTAGACATTTTCTCAAATCACTCCCAAATAGAACGTTTAACCAATAAGTACTGAAGATTGGTCTTAATCACCGAAGAAATTATCGTTCGGTTGAACGGGAGAAATGAATTTATCTTAAAAGGATATTGTGCTCTTTTTCCTACACTAAATTTTTTTCCATTAGATTTTTTCTAGTAAGATTTTATCGACGCATGTTCTACTAGTAAGATTTTAATGAAGCGTATTCTTGATTGACATCCAAGGGAGAGTATTATAAATGAAATGATTATGGATGTCTATACATAGTGGATTCCATATTTATTTTCCATTCATTACATATGTCCTATAAATATGACTCATTTGTATTAAAAAAAACAAAGAATGTGAATAATACAATACACTCTCTTCTTCTCTTTTCTCTCTTATGTTATTTTGTTTAGTTTTATATCAAAAATCAACTATTTACAACAATACTATTTTTTTGGATATGTTATAATTTTTTTTTAAGTGAATTTCATAGGACTTTTGAAATTATGAATTATTTTTTAGCTTATTTACACTCTTAATTCTAGTTTATCTTTATGAATTATTTTTTAGCTTATTTACACTCTTAATTCTAGTTTATCTTGTTAAATTTTGATGCTCACATTTTTAATTTCATAATTTTAGTCACTTAATTTTAAAATTTTCTATATTTGAATTCTATTAAATTCTTATGATGGATTTTGCTGACAACATTAAATACTTAACACTTTTAATGTAATTTGTTATTAAGTATATAATTAAAAAATATTGATTCATCTTATTCTTTGGAATTCATCTTCTCTTAATGTTATTTGATGTGTAATCTGAGAGGTTCGTTTTAATTCTTTTCTGGAAATTTTCTCAGAAATGACATAGGTGAGGTTTAGTTATTGGTGGTTTTTTCTGCAAAATGACACAAAGAAGTGTTTTTATTTGAAAATGTCCTTACATTACAGTTATTTTATCAGGACAGATAACACATGAGACTAGAAGACACCTATATGTGTTCTCAGGACACCAACCCCTTTGCCACTCCAATGTGTGAGACAGAAACTCAGTTGTCATGCACAAAAGCATTGCCTGGAATGTAGAATTATACTATCTCGATTACAGCTCGGCCGACGATTTTTCCTTCGTTGAGATCCTGGAATGCTTTGCCAGACTCCTCAAAAGTGTATTTTCTTGTAACAGCATGACCAAGGTCAAAGATTCCTGTGTCTGCTAATCTAATTAGCTTTGGAAGATCTTGTCTAGCCCTGCCTCCATATGACCCAATTACTTTTATCTGTTCAAATACAAAATTAAGATACTTAATAAGGAATTATAATAAGAATTGAAAACATATGTGCGCACAGACACACGCAGAACTCACCTTTCTGCGAACAAGTCTATTTATATCAACCTCTCCTAAAGAACCAGCTTTTGCCAGTCCAATCATCACTGCTTTTCCTCCATCCTTCACACTTTGTGTGCACTGAGCAAATGTCTGTGGTAATCCCAAGGCTTCAACAGCAACGTCGACGCCTTTTCCACCAGTAATTTCCTGTGTCAAATTAGAGTGCAAACAATTAAATAAATGGTTTTTCAAGTGAAAGACATAATGCATGATAGTGTGTGGATATACAAGTATCTTTTCAATGGGATCTTCCTTTGCTGAATTTATAGTGTGAGTAGCACCGAGTGTCTTTGCTTTCTCTAGCTTGTTATCCTGAACATCAACAGCAATTATATCCGAGGCACCGAATGCTCTAGCAATCTGCAAACAACTGGAATCGATGATAAAGTTAAAGGGGAAAACAAGTGTGTTTGACTAGAGCCTATTGCTCAGATAAATGACATGGGGTAAACAAGTGTGTTTGACTAGAGCCTATTGCTCAGATAAATGACATGATCAAATTAGGATATTTACCCACTCCCAAATGTTAATATCAAATATTCTACTTTTTCTCCAAGCTACTTTTTCACCAAAGGGATATCTACAATTTACACCTCTTCTCTTGCATAATATCAAGGTTTTCTTCTCACACCAGGGACCATTTAAACAAGCATTATAGAAACAAAAAAACTAGAAAAAGTAGTCGCCGTTAATTGAAAATTTAACAATGTGGCATCCGCTTAACAATAGATTTAATTACCTAGAACCAACACCCCCAGTTCCAATAACAGCAACAGAATCACCCGGACGCACTTCAGCCGCATGAGCCATAGCACCATAGGCAGTAAAAACAGCACATCCTAAAATTGCAGACTCTGTATATGGCATTGAGCTTGGTAATACAGCCAATGCATTTGCTGGCACAACACAGTATTCAGCAAGCCCTCCCATGCTATACATGAATACCGGTTTTCCTATAAATTTGCGGATTATTTTCAGTATCCCAAATCCAATAATGAAGTATAATCTTAGGGATAAATACATTCGATTTTTTTTTTAATTTGTATCAGCAGAAAGATGGTTTGTGTGCTTCATGATCAGTAATATGTGTATCAAGTAACAAGTAGCCTAGGTGTCTTTGGTGGTGGTGCTTGTAGTTGGCCAAACAAAGGAAACATATAAAGAAAAAAAAGGCTAAATGTATTAAGTCGTTGTAAGGCTTGAAACTATAGGTAAACTAAAACTAACCACTGCTTCGAAGAAATAATCGAGTTTCACCATCGTAGAGGGTTCCTTTAGCCCGGTTATAAGCAAAGAAAGCTTCACAAAGATCATCATGGCCCTGCATACAACTCGGAGACAACATCAACAACAAAACCATAATTCAGTTGACATATAGAGTGTCAGTAATAATACAATGTTACCTTTGAACAATAAGAGCAGTTGCCACAAGGCATGATAAAGGCGCCAACAACTCGAGATCCAACCGGAAGCCTGAAACGAACACAAAAAACCTATGAATTACACACCAGAAACACAACACCGACACTAACACTAATAATAATTTGAAAAAATGAATAAATTGAACTTGATCACAAGTTTCAGCGTTGGTTTCAGACACACACATTTTCAGAGGTGTCGGTGCTACAGAGAAAAAAATCCTACTAGTCATCTAGAACAATCATATTTTCACGAAAAAGCAAACTCATCATAGCATTATCCCACAAAAATGTGGTATGAAAAAACGTTAACCTTTCTATGGTTTTCGAATCAGTGTTCTGTCCATGTTCAACAACTTCCCCGGTAATCTCATGGCCAACAACACAAGGACTTGTAAACGGAATTTCACCTTTCATAACATGAAGATCAGAGTGGCACACTCCACATGCTGCATTCGAAAATCACAACATTCACACAATCAGATCCAATAACAGTGATGATCAATAAAAAAATTGAAATCAGAATCATATGATCCTTAATCTCTATATATAAAATTGAATAGAATCATAATCCTATTACCTTTGGTTTTGATGAGAAGTTCACCGGCTTTGGGGCGAGGAATGTGAAATTCTTCAATGGTGAGAGGTTTGTTAGGTTCCCAATAAACAGCTCCACGCATGTAAGATGGCAATCCACCACCACCGCCGGCGGCGGCAGCGGTTTGTGAGTGAAAGGAAACGGTGGTGGAAGGTTCATCGTTGAATAAGTGGTTATTACTGAAACGCGAAGAAGAGAAAAACGGAAATTTTTTCAAGTTGCTGGTGATGTTTCTACGAACTATTGTAGATGCCATTGCTCGATCTCTGAGAATTCAACTCAATCGCTGAAATGAAAATGAATAACAAAACAAAAATGGATACTGGCATTATAATAATTATAATATAATGATTATTTATTGGAAAACATAGGGAGATAAGTACGCAGCTATGACTATGATTCGGATATGATTTTTTATATGATCCGAAAAAATAAAAGTTGTAGTTAGTTATATAATAGTCTTTCTGTCTTATTGAATGTCTCATTTACAACTTTTTTTTTTTGTTTTAAAATAAAATATTTTTTTAGAATATTAATATAATTTTTTTTTATTATTATATTTTTATTTATTAGTTTTTATGTTTTTTAACTATTTTATTAATTATAATAAACAAGAGTATTTTAATAAATAACACAAATTTTATTATTAAAATTAACATATTTAATTATTTTTTTAAGAACTGCACAAAACTTAAATAAAACATTCAAATAAGACACGTATTATTATACCAAATCAATCATTACCAACTAGCAAAGCTCCACATTCAATTGACATGTAATTGAGTTTGAATTGCACGTACTCTCGCAGCCGAAGTGGATTTTGGAAGTATTTCATTCATTTTAAAATTATTTTCGTTTTAAAGAAAATAATTTATTTTAAAATAAATAGTATTTTTATTTTTTAATGTAATAATAATTGTTTTTTTTTTAATTATGACCCTCAATTATTAGTTTGTATATTACTTTCAACATATTAATAAAATTAATTTAGTAAAAATGTAATGTCTTATGACAATATTATTATATTATTTAATTTATATACAAAAACCTTAAATGATATTAATTTTAAAATGGATGAAATAGTAAAGATTATTTAGTTAGGATTTGATGAAGGTGTAATGTGAACCAACTAGCGGTATTTGGAATATACCTTTTTCTACATGCTTGATTCATATTGAAGATCTAATGGTGAATTTTGAAATAATATGTAGTTTTAATCTAATGATTGAAATATATTTGCAAACACTTTTACGTTCAAGTGAGAGGGGTTGGTCGACGATGCTACGTTTGAGGTTTAAGTTAGAATTGTGTTCAGTTTGCTATTGATAGGAATATGAATTTTATGATCTTTGAAAGCTACTCTCGGGTGGTGGTAAATGTTGTTATTTCTAATCATGGTGGTTGTTCTGAATTTAGTCGTATTATTTCTTCTATTAAGTAGTTATTTGCTTCTATTCACAACTTCGAGGTGAAGTTTATTAAACGTCAAGCGAATATGATTGTCCTCTCGTTAACGAAGGCGGAAAATTCTTGGTATAGACGTAGTGTTACTAATGTTATTCCTCCTTGTATATAATCTCTTTTGATTAATGAAAGAAGTTAATTTTGTTCTTGTCAAAAAAATTTAGAATTGTGTGTATTTGATCCTCATCTCACCTTTACATCAAAGTTTTAGGATTTAGAGAATTTAGAATCTTATGCTCATTTATGATTGTCTTAGATGACAGATGCCAGAAGATCTCTTGAAGTACGATATTACTCTTTTCCTACTTCTTGTTAACTCTGATCAAATGTACATCTAGGGAAGATCTATCTCAAGGGTGTGAAATACTAGAATCTTCTTCGTGGATGTCTCCCCCACATGATAAATTGTTGGAACATTCATTAATCTGCACAATCCAATGATTCTTGGACGTTTGTGTTGGGACATGTGACTTCATACATAATAGGGGGCAAATTATGTATGTTTGCAAGAGGTTGATTTAAAATAAATTCATTTATAAAATTAGAGTTTGAAAATATTTTGAAACAAATGATTGAATAACCAGCAGAAAAAGACAGTAAAGTAAAGAAACAAGGGATAGAAAGATACATCAGAGAATTATACATGTTCGACCTAAATTGATATACTCATGTCCTCAAGAATTATTCTTGAGAGTACCCAATAAACTTGAGAGCTTTTAGAAGAATATGCCCACGAACTCCCTTCTACTAGAAAATGAAGTTTTAAGGTTAACTTTAAATCAAACAACAAACTAGGCTTAGAGTGGCTATCCTCCAAACCAAATAGAGTTTTTCCATGGGCTGATCTCGAACCAAGGTGGAGTTTTGAGTTGGCTATCCTCTGAACTGAACCAGAATATTGCACAAGCCGACGACGAACCAAGTTAAGATTTTATACTAACTACTCTCGAACAACTAAGCTTTTATCATGTTGAACTCATGAACCAAGTGAAATTCTAATCGGGTCGATCTCGAACCGATATAGAGCTTTTAGCTGAGCTAAGTTTAGGAACCACTGAAGATTTTAATGGTTGGTCTTCACGAACCAAAAGAAAGTTTTTTTTCTCAAGGTGAAACTCATAAACTAAACAGAGACTTATTAAGATAATCCCTAAATCAAATAAGAGCTTTTAATTTGTTTAATTTGCAACCAAATAATAACTTCCCACAGAAGAAATATTTACTTAAGCTCAGTAACGAGTGAGCAACCATATTCACTTGGCATTTAATAAACTTCACCTCAAAGTTGTGAATAGAGGATGTAACTGCTTAATATAAGAAATAATACGACTAAATTCATAACAACCACCATGGTTAGTATGAACAACATTTACCACTCTTAGTAAATTTACAAATAATCCCTCACCTAGAACAAAGATCATCACTTAGGCGTAAACATACTCTCTAAACACTATGGCTAAATATATGTGACAAAAATGAGAGATCTAGAGAAAATTATGAGAGAAATGAAAGTGAGATCAAAACTAGTTATCTAGATGTGTAAAGTGATAAAGAAACTCTATATTTATAGGTTAATGCATGGTATACATTTGGAAACAATCCATGCGCCAAATCAATGCCATAATCGATTAGGCTACTTGATGGAAGGCCTTTAATAATCGATTTCTCAAGTCACAAATGGAAGATTTTGATATTTAGGCATTACCAATCATTAAGAGATTGTCCCAATATATTTTAGACTCAACCAAGCAACACATAATCGACTAGGTTATTGGTGTAATCGATTATTTAGTTGGAAAAAGACTTTTAATCAATCAAACACTCCCCTAATTAACTAGTTAGGCCTCAAAAACATTTTTAGGTGACTTTCACAAGTGAAGATAGGTTTATCAAACATTTTTAGTGTGTGTGATTTAGCCATAATATTTCTAGAATACCCCTGTCTCTTTAGAAGATATTGGTCACTTGTATGGACACGATCATACGAGCTTTCACACTTCCTCACTTTCACAACTCTGAAGTTATATGTATTTCCATTTTTATCTTTGATTTTAACTCATACAAAGACTTTGAATCTTCTTAATGAGGCTTGAGATATCTTCATGGATATTTCCATCATCTAAGAGTTGAGAGGTTAAACCACCGGTGACCCTTAAAATAGAAGTCTTCACTTGAATGTCGTTTGACCACAATGTTCAGTTAATCTTCAAGAATATATTCAAGGGGATAACTTGATTAAGGAGGATAGATAAAAAATCATCTTGTGCATCTTCAAATGCTTGGGATATCTTCAACAAATACTACACTAGATGTCGTTTGATATTAAGTATTATCATCATCAAAACTAAACAGCTACTTAGTTGACTTACAACTTTTGCTATCCATATGATTTGCCTTCTTGGATCATCTATACAATACCCGCAATCATAGATCCCCATTTTATTCCTTTTTGATGATGACAATGCATCTCTCGTAGAGGTGGTATGACATAAATCACAAAGATAAAGTTTGGAGTGCTTAAACTTCCCCTTATATGAGTAGATAATATAATATACTCCCCATTAGAGTATACTTCTTCCCTCTTTGCATAATAAAAAAGGCGAAAAAATATTCTAAAGAGTATGCAAGCACATAATACACATAAATTAAACATGTTTTTACTATAAAAAAGGGAAAACAATGATTTATTAAAAGATGATTTTAAGTACTAAAAGAGGGAAAATGTGGAAATTTAAAACACGCATAATGATAAAACTTAAATACATAAGAGATATTATTCTTCATTATCCTCCTCATCCTCATCATCATCAGTGAACAACCCTGGAGATAGGTTTCCTAAGTCTTAGGTGTAGTGATGGGCTAAGAAGTTGATCTTCTTATCATTCCACTTTATTCTCTTGATGATGTCCTTAAGTAGGTCTTCAATCAAGGATGTTTTGGGGATATCATAATCAAAATCTTTTAAACTCAAATGAGCTTCTTGTTGAAGAGAACCATGTTGTTCCATATCCCGTTTATTTCCTTTGGGGGGTTTTTGAAACATCTTCCCATCAACAATTTCATACTGCATTAACCCTAATGATGTTTCTACTATTTTTGTTACATTTTGCAATGATACTTCGCCTTTAAAGTTGTACTCGACATGTTCTAGGATCATCATGACCAAGTCACCATATGGCATGCATATTCCTTTCTTTTTCTCTCTAACATGTATCACCGCACTTGTCCACTTTGTCTCAATTTTGTTGGCAAGTAACCACACTACGAAAATATTAGATCTAGTCAAATGAATGCAGTCTCTCTTCCTTGGAAAGAGTATATGATTTTCCATATAAATAAATTAGACAAATGTTCGGGTGCACATGAACTACAGTAAATGGAGAAGAAACATGGGAATATGGTTCCAACAGAAGAGAAGTTTATCTTCAATCTCAGTGCTAGCTACAACGAATAAAGACTTTTAATGAGAGAGATAGATAAATTACATATAGGTTTCACAAATTTAATTTCATCAAGTGTGAAAACTTTTACACAAGAGTTCTATTTATAAAACCACTTGTGTGAGTAATAAGCTTCCTAACTTATGTGCGTCGTATATATAATAATAATATTATATTATCATATTAACTATTATTGTAATAAACACACTTTTATTACTATTATATTTAATAATTATAATTAATTACTATTATAATTATTATTATTATAACAATATTATATTTCATATTTCATTTAAGTATGTCGTACTTTACGGTATTTCATAATTTTTCAAGTACACTGTATTGCACAATGTTCTTTATTTATTCTTATGTGTGTGATCCTATAGATTCTTGTGATGTTGATAATTATTTTAAATTAGAAATTTATAAAATAAACAATGAGCGGTATCTAACAAAATATCATTATTACCCAAGTAAGGAAAATGTCATATGATTTGACAAAACTTTTATGTGATAATATCTGTGTGTATAATTACTTTTTTGCTCTCATGTCTATATTGAACACAAGGCATAAGATGTGTCCCTCATGTCTAGTTCAACTTAGACAATTATCTTGTTATGTAGGTGTTTACAGTGATTTCTAGTAAAAAACCGCTAGTCTTCCAATTTACTAATTATTATTGGTTACTTGCAGGATCGACTAGATTGATCCTAGAACACATGTGTCATAACTTATTTTTATGTTCATATCTATTATATTGATAGACTTATATTGTATGTTAAGTTTGAAGACGAGATTCTTAGGAAAGATTTCTAAAATGGTCTATAGGAATAAACTAAATGAATGTAGGCAGGAAATGCTTCGAATTAGACTATAAACTAAATGAATGTAGGCAGGAAAGGCTTCGGATTAGATTTGGGCTTGAATGTAAAGATAATTCTAAAATGGCTTGAATGTGAAGATAAGTGTTTGACTAAAAGGATAAAGTAAAAGTAAATCGAAGGATTTAAGGGTAAAAATACTGTCTAACAAAATGACTGTGTTTAAAGACAAGTAAAACAAAGGAAATGCAAGGAAATAGAAGTATTTAGAGGGCAAGGAAATCGAAGGATTTAAAGGCAACGAAGTTACTGTAAAGGTGAATTAAATATAACAAGACTTGTATTGAAATTGTAAAAAAGTAATGATGTTCAAGACGTACATTGTATCTTCTGACTCGTTTTCCTTAATTCACGGAAGTAATGAGTATTTGAGATATTTTAGTACATAAAAGTGAACATTGTTAAATCTAACATAAGAACACCTATTTATAGTGTTTTGACCCTAACGGCCCTATTCTAAAATCACGCCACGTTCGAAGCATGCAGGCTTCCTATGATTGCTGACTTCCACGCGTCTTCTAGAATGGCGCTCTTTATTTGAAATTTGAAATTTGTACCAATCGAAGCATCTTGCTTCTTTGTTGCTTTCGAAATAACCCAATTACTTGGACCGTTTCCAACTTCTGGCACCCTTACATAAATGAGCTCTTTTGTAATTCGAACACCAAAAAAGTCCAAATCGAAATCTGCTGGAACTTGAATAATCCTTCAACATAATGACTCCATATCTCCTACCAATATCCAATATTGATATTAATCTCCTTAGGTACTTCATTCGAAATATTATTTTGATAGTGGTTTCTTCCTTATTCGAAATAGCCAGCTAACAAATTGTTCCTTATTCGAAATAGCCAGCTAACAAATTGCCCCCCAAGAACATGTATTTCGACAGATATAAAGAAATACTTGTTTTTTGACTCATCCAGGCTATTTCGAGAGTATCAAAAACTCATGCGTTATCCTGCAGTGATTCTAACCTCTTGCAAGCATGGTTTATACCTTTTTAAGTATTTCCCATTTACCCTCAAGATTCTTCTATCTTCTGCTAATTCTTCGATTTCATAAGCATTATTCGAAAATGTTTTCAATACTCGAAAGGGACCCTCCCAATGGGGTGACCATTTACCTAATAATCTGTTCTTTTTATCCATAGGTAATATAACCTTCCATACCAGGTCATTGGTTGAGAACAACTTACTTTTAACTCTTTTGTTGTATGCTCTGGCTACTCTTTCTTTCTGTCTTCTCATAACTTCTAAAGCATGTAGCCTATCTTCATCCACGTCCACTAATTCATTCATCATCATTTCCCAATATTGATAAGTTGGTATTTCATTTTGTCTTTGGATTCTTACTGATTGTAAGTGTATTTCGACTGGCAACACTGCATCATGTCCAAAGGTAAGTCGAAACGGAGTAGTATTCGTTGCTTCTTTAGGAGATGTTCGACATGCCCACAAAGCTTGGTCCAAAGTTTTGTGCCAATTTCTTGGCTTTCGTCCTACATGTTTTTTTATCAAACCTATAATGACTTTATTGGCTGCTTCTACTTGTCCATTAGCTTGAGCGTAGTAAGGAGTTGACGTGAGTAATTTAAATCCCATTTCTTTTGCAAACTCTTGCATTTTTCGCCCTGTGAAAACTGAACCTTGATCTGTTGTGATACTTTCTGGTATTCCGAACCTATAAATTATTTGCCTCTGGATAAACTCCATAATGACCTCTTGATCAACGTTCACTAGAGGAATTGCTTCGACCCATTTTGTAAAATATTCTATACCCACAAGGATATATTTCTGTCCTTTGGATGATGCTGGTCGAACTTCACCAATTAGATCTAATGCCCATCATCTAAAAGGCCAAGGCTTAACAATTGAATGTAACTCACTTGCAGGAGCATGTTGAATACCTGCATGAACTTGGCATTATTCGCAACCTTTAGCAAATTCTATGCAGTCTTTGAGCATAGTGGTCCAATACATTCCATATTGAAACAACAACCATTTCATTTTGTGACCTGCTTGATGCGCCCCACATGCCCCACTGTGCACACTGGATACTGCTAAATATGCTTCATTTTCTCCTAAACACTTGAGTAATATACCTTTTGGGGTTTTCTTGAAAAGTTCATTTCCTATCAGGACATAAGACAATGCCCTATATTTGGTCTTTTTCTCTGTACTTACTGAAGATTCTTTCAGGTAATTTACTATGGGACTTCTCCAATCTGTATCTGCCAAAGTATCAATATTTAGTACTTCGAATTCTTTCTGATCTGCATAACCCAGTTTCGAATTTTCCAAGTCTAATGGTGATAATTTGGTAGCCAATATTCTGCCTCTTGTTTCTATGAGATATTGGAGTTTTTCTCTAGATATCTTATATCCTGAAGCTATTTGAGCCAAGTCATTTGCCTCCTGATTATCAATTCTAGGAATATGTTTTATATCCACATATTCAAATTTCTTGAGTAATCTGTTAGCAATAACGAAATACATGATCAAATTTTCCTTGATACATTTGTATTCTTTGGTTATCTGTTTGATGACCAGCTCTGAGTCTCCCTTAATTTCGACTCTGGTTGCCCCTAATTCTAGCAAAGCTTCAAGTCCAGCAATTAATGCTTCATACTCAGCTTCGTTGTTCGAACAAGGAGGGCCTTCTAACTTGTACTTGAATTTCGTTGGAATTCCCTCAGGAGAAATTATAAGGACTCCAACACCACTTCCATATTTATGTGTTGACCCATCGAAGGATAATTTCTAAGGCTGGACCTCAACATAATCTAACGCGAAGTCCTCACTCACAAAGTGATCCCCTATGAAATCTGAAACTACTTGTCCTTTCATAGCTTTTAAAGGCTTGAAGGTCAAATTGTACTCAGTGAGCGCTAAGGCCCATTTGCCAATCCTGCTGTGCATGATTGGTTTCGAAAGCATATGTTTAATAACATCAAAGTGATATGAAACATAAACATCAATGGGTTTAATATAATATTTAAGTTTTGTACAAGATAAATACAAATAAAGGCATAGTTTTTCAATGCTACTATACTTAACCTCTGCTTTATTCAGGACCCTACTAAGATAATAGATGGCTCTTTCGACGCCATCATCATTTTCTTGGGCCAACATACTACCTATAGTTACATTGGAGGTAGAGATGTACAGCCTCATTGGTTTATCTTTCGAAGGGGTGCAAGTATAGGAGGATGCATCAAATAAGCTTTGATTTTCTCGAATGCCTCCTGATGCTGCGCAGTCCATTCAAAATTCCCTTGGTTGAGACGGAGCAGTGGAGAGAAAGCTTGAGTTCTCCCACTCAAATTAGATATGAATCTCCTTAAAAAGTTAATTTTACCCAATAGAGATTGCAACTCTTTCTTGGTTGAAGGAGGCTTCATCTCCATAATAGCCTTCTTCTTGTTCAAGTTAATTTCGATCCCCTTCTTGTGGACCACAAAGCCTAGGAAATCCCCAGCCTGAACAAAGAAAGCACATTTAAGAGGATTCATTTTTAAGCCATGTTGTGATACGGTAGGAGAACTGACTTGAGGTTTTGCGTTTTGTATTCGCACTTGTTCAGTTTAGCAAGAGTCGCCACCGACTTTTTATTTTATCCTAAAGGAAAGGTTAAAAAGCACAGGAAAAACCTTTGAGATGTTTCGTGGGTTTGGGGGGTAGATTATGAAAAGGGAAGGTATTAGCACCCTTTTCATCCATGGTTATCCATGGGCTCTTAGTTACTTGTTTTAGATCACTTGCCTTGATTTTCAATTGTTTGAAATGGTGCTTTGTGTGTGTGGTTTTGAAAATGTTTTGAAAAAGATGCCTTGTCTAGGCAACCCTTGTAACAATTCTTTACTCGAATGTTTTACAAAAGGTGTTTGTCTTTTTGAAAAGATGTTTCAATGTTTTTGAAAGTTGTTTCGAAGTTGTGTTTTGGAGTGTGTTTTGAAAGTAGGCAAGTGTGTTTTGCAAGTTTGATCAAGTAACTAAGAGTTGTCTACCCCTAAATTTACTCAAAGATTTTTCTCATGTTTTAACCCTTTTAACAGTTTTGTTCCACCATTGTATTTGGTGGACAATCTTGTGTTAGGATGTTAACGGGACGGGCGCGGGTCATCGTATAGACCATGAATGCAATGGTGCCAAGTGTCTTTGGCAATTTGCTTGAGGGACTATGATCATTTTGTTTAGGCAACTTCGAAAGCGTCATCTAGGGACTATGATCATTTGAATTGTTTTTGTTTTGCCAAAGAAACTCAACATGCAAACATGGCCCATTTTTGAAGGCAACAAGCGGGATTACCCTAGGGGTGCAAGTGTGAATTGTGTATTGATTGTCATACATTTATCTTTGTGTTAGGTTATCTAGCGGTTGATTTTATTGGCATACAAACCCTAAGTCTATACAGTATATAGAAAGCGATAAATTGCGGGAATTTAAAGTCTAAGCTATTACAAATAAGTATCCGGGGATGGGGGTACAAATATTTACAAATGGGGATGAGTCTTATCAGGATAGTAGTGTCCAAATAATATTTACAACCAAATCGAATCGCATTCTCAATGTAAAATATAGCAAAGCATAAGAACAAAAGCAATGTATCAAAAGTATTTGTGAAAGTGTATGTGATTATTTACTCATGATGCAAATATGTATTTATTAGAATTTTTTTTATTAATAACCAAGTATTAAAAAAATATTTCGCAAATAACCGGGTTTCGGAAAAAATTACGCAAATAACCATGTTTGAGATGGCTCCACAAAGGAGGAGCCAAGTCATTTGGCGCATGCACCTAGGGTTTTGCCCTAGGCGCCATCTCACTTGGCGCCTCCATTGGCTTTTAGCCAAGTGAGATGGCGCATGCTCCTTAAAAAGGAGAGGAGGCGCCATCTCACTTGGCGCCTAGGGCAAAACTAGGGTTTTTTGCTGTTTTATAAATAATTCGTCCGTTTCTTTGAAATTTCTCACACTTTCTCGCACTGTATTTTTATTTTGTACTCCCTTATTTACGTAATGACGTCGCCTATGATTTTTAGCAGAGATGGTTACGTTATATTCTCCGCCACGAAACCCGCGATGAAAATGAAATTCTGGCACATTCACTCCATGGAGCGTCTGAAGCGGGAGTTGATGCGGTGGCTAGATGGAGACATCGCCGAGGGGGAAAAAATTCGAAGGATCCAGCGAAAACGAACAACAACCTCGCATGCGACAGGAAGACCTAATGTGTGGTTGGAGGAAGTCAAAACAGACAGTGATGTAATGCTGATGATGCATGGGTCAGATGAAATTGTGTTAACAGTTGTAATTTCCTAGATTGATTATCGTTAATCATTGTTGTACGCGAAAACCCTAATGTAATTTCCTATATTGATTATCGTTAATCATTGTTGTACGCGAGAACCCTAATGTAATTTCCTATATTGAATTTCTTAAATTGTGTGAACAGTTTTATTAATGGAAAACCCATAATGTTTACAACACAAATATTGAAAAGATTTATTGTATTACAAAATTTATGTGGTCGAGCCAGACGCCCGATTCGGACAGTTTTTGCGATTGTGTCCGACCTGACGGCATAAACCACACTTTCTTTCCAACCTGTCAAGATCGTCCATTTCTGTTGTTATGCGCCTGCTTTTGGGACGACCCTTCTTGTTCCTTCGCATTTGGTCATTGTGCCAAACTATATCACCGTTGTATTCAGGCCAATAGTCCGGTTTTGCCACCAAAGGAAAGTTGTTGTTGTAAACAGTGAGCAACGTTTCAGATTTATAAACGTTTGAGAGCAGTTGAAGCGCGTCTTGATGGGTATGTGCACAAGCGGCAATGACATGAGAGCAAGGCATACGAAAAGCTTGAAACCTGCCACAATCGCACCATTGAGAAGGTAAAATGACCCTGTATTCTTGTCTTGCCAGGCCTTCATTGTGGTCAATTGTCTCTTTCACAATGAAGTTGTGGCTATGGAGGTCAAACCGTGTAACCATGTGAGTGTTGGCTTTAGCACTTTCAGCCTTAATGTATTTCATACAGCTTTCACTCCATAGTTGTCCTGATTGCAAGACCGCATACCACATTTCACCTCTTTTGGCAAATAACGCAGCCATCCTAAAATACGTGGATTTCACCAAGGCAGTGATGGGGAGGTTTCGTATGCCCTTGAATACCCCATTCATTGATTCAATAAGATTTGTTGTCATATGCCCCCATCTTTGGCCATTGTCGTATGACCTAGTCCACTTTTCGACCGGTATATTGTCGATCCACGTACCGGCTTCTGGGTTAGACAAACGGATCTCGTTGCGGTAATATTTGAATGTGGGCTGTGTCAGTGCGTATCCCGCATTCATCACCGCTTTCCTCAATGTTTTGTCCTTGACCTCCCTCGAGAAATTTTGGACGATATGCCTGACGCAATAGACATGCGTAGAAGGAGGGTCATGCCAACCATTTTCCGGATTATTATAGGCACTTTCAATGGAGGCATGTCTGTCCGAGATCAAACAGAGATCTGGTTGAGGAGCCACGTGTGTACGAAGATTTTTCAGGAAAAAGCTCCAAGCACCACCGGTCTCCCCCTCGACAAGGGCAAACGCAACGGGGAAAATGTTATTGTTGCCATCTTGTGCAACTGCCATCAATAGCGTGCCTTTGTACTTCCCATACAACCAAGTCCCGTCTATTTGTAGAATTGGTTTGCATGATGCAAACCCTGCGATGCATGGTTGAAAAGCCCAAAAGACGCGACTAAATATTCCGTTGCCATGTAGTAGACTACCATCTTGAGCGTACGCTGGCAATGTTTCCAGAACATAAACACTACCTGGAGAATATGTCTTGAGTGCATTTAGGTAGCGGGGAAGTTCTCGGTATGACTCCTCCCAGTTTCCGTACACCCTTTCAATCGCCTTAGTCTTTGCTAACCACGCCTTACGGTAAGACGGAGTGTAGTTAAAAACCGTGGTGATGTGGGAGATGATTGTTTTCACCTTCAAAGAAGGGTCGTTGCTGACCAGGGGTAGGATTTCTTGACATATTAGATCATGGTTGAGTTTTCGGTGGTCTTGTGATTGAGTGGAACTTACACAAGTATGGGTAGTCATGGAACCTATGACCCAGCAGTCACCCCTTAGTCTGTATGAAGCGGTCAGCTTGAACATGCAGTCAGGGTGGACACACTTGATCTTGTACCTTTCCGGGTTTACACGATCCACCTTATAATCAACCGAGTTGAGCATGTGAAATTTTTTGATGGCCCTTATGCATTCCTCTCTATTACGAAACTTGTCCTTCTCTTTTAAATTTTCATCTGATTGCATATACGGTTGGAAAAACAAGTCCGTAGAAGGTTCATCTCCGCCCATGTTGAAGTTTGTCATGTGCGTAGGTGGTGTGTAGATTTTGTCGGTAGGAATACTTGGGATGCCATCATCGTCAGAATCGTCGTTCACCATTTCATCGAACTCTAACTCGTTATCTTCTTCTTCATCATCAACTGCATCCACCTCATCTTGCTCATTCTCCAAAGGATCAACCTCCTGTGTCACCGGAGGCTCTACCTCCTGTGTCACCGGAGGCTCTTGAAACAGAACGTACAACTCAATAGAGTCGTTTCCAGAATAGACATGGCTGGAAATCATGTTCTGGAAATCCTCGTCATCTTGAATTGCAACCTTATAAAATATGACTTGGTTGTTTCCAAAAAAGACTGGACTCTGATAAAATATCTGGGATACCGGGCCTCGTTCAAGTTTGGCCTCCAATCTTTTCTTAAAGTAGGAGAAATTTGCTTTCCCGTTTAAGAGAAATCGGACATTGTCGGTGTTTCTAAACAAAAACCCAACTGTGGGACACATGTATGTCTCACCGTTGAAATGTGCTTTGACAACAAATTGTGGTGAAGAGGCCATTGTGTATAATTGTTTTAGGTATGAAGGTGGGAATGTTTTGGGTTTATTGATTATATGAAGGTATGAATGCTGGAATGTTTGAAGGTTAGATGACTGATTCGAAGGTTGGAAAATTTTACAGTTTATGTGAATGAATGTTATGTTCAACCTAAGGCAAAATATTTCAATTAAGTAAGTGATGCAACCCCCCAAGGCTGCCAATAATATTACATGCATGGGCTTATGCTGCCACCTAGCCTGGCCCTATGCTACACACATAAATGTTTTGTGTAAGCCTGCCACCCATCAGCTCCAATGGCCTTGCATGCAACAGAGAAAGGAATCCCAAAGGCTGTCACGTAGCTTGAGCCAATGCTGTAAAACGTGACACCTCTTATTCGCCAAATGGGGTGGCGACAACATTCATTTTTGTACTATTTCTCCAAGTGAGATGGCGCCTCCCTTACTGTCCAATAATATTACATGCATGGGCTTATGCTGCCACCTAGCCTGGCCCTATGCTACACACATAAATGTTTTGTGTAAGCCTGCCACCCATCAACTCCAATGGCCTTGCATGCAACAGAGAAAGGAATCCCAAAGGCTGTCACGTAGCCTGAGCCAATGCTGTAAAACGTGACACCTCTTATTCGCCAAATGGGGTGGCGACAACATTCATTTTTGTACTATTTCGCCAAGTGAGATGGCGCCTCCCTTACTGTCCAATAATATTACATGCATGGGCTTATGCTGCCACCTAGCCTGGCCCTATTCTACACACATAAATGTTTTGTGTAAGCCTGCCACCCATCAACTCCAATGGCCTTGCATGCAACAGAGAAAGGAATCCCAAAGGCTGTCACGTAGCCTGAGCCAATGCTGTAAAACATGACACCTCTTATTCGCCAAATGGGGTGGCGACAACATTCATTTTTGTACTATTTCGCCAAGTGAGATGGCGCCTCCCTTACTGTCCAATCGTGATACATGCATGGGCTGCCACCTAGCCTGCAAGAGTGACACCTTACATTATTTGTAAATGCATGCATGCATATGTGTAACTCCCTAAGCATGCAAATGTGACACCTCGCAGGCATGCAACCACTACATCAAAATTATTTGCCTATAAATACATACCTTATGAAACATCTCTCACACCCACACAACTCTCACTCTCTCACTCTCTGCTACGAAATATTTCTTAAGTCTCTCGTACTCTTTATTTCTTCCTAAGTCTTTCATTCTCTCAAGCGTTCTGAAGAATGGCCCTTCTAACAATGGGAGATACTCACAGAGGCACAAGGGAAAACATTGCTGCATTTGTAAGTCTCTTCTTTGGTTATACATTTTTCATACTTTAAAAAACGTGTTGTTCATCTTAATTAATCTTACTCTTGTGTAATTATGATCTCAGGATACACAAAGATTCAGAATCCGTTCGCACAAATACTTGGCTCCCGACCCTTTTATCGTCCCTTATCTGGAATATGCAGGTTTTGGACACGTGATAAAGATCTCCAACTGCACCATTGACTCCAAATTCATCCTTGCAATGTTGGAGAGGTGGAGACCGGAGACCCATACATTTCACCTACCAATAGGTGAATGTACCATCACTCTCGAAGATGTGTACATGCTACTGGGCCTACCTATTGACGGTAAAGCGGTGAACGGGTCGGTTCAACAACCCAACTCACAGTGTGAAGAACTGTTGGGTAGGGACATGGTAGAAGGTGGTGGAGCAAGAGGGCAGGGAATACTACTCACTGACCTGAAACGGCATTATGCAAGTATGGAATTAAATGAAAATTCCTCAGAAAATGACCGAGTAGTAAAAGCCCGAACGTATATTATGATACTTTTTGGTACTTTTTTATTTCCCGAAAGTACGGGAAATAGTGTAAATTTCATGTACTTACATTTACTAACCAATTTTGATAAAACTAGAAAATTTAGTTGGGGTTCTGCAGTATTAGCCCACCTGTACAGTTCCTTGTGCAAAAACGCGGTCAAGGAAAAATGTACATTTTACGGGTGCGCATTTTTACTACAAGCCTGGGGTTGGTGGAGGATGGAGTCCTTAAACCCCATCAACAACAACACTTTTGGTTTCCCTTACGCAACAAAGTAAGTCATTAAGTTATAGCATTTATAACTATTCTTCTCTTTCCAAAATATATGCTAAAAATAACATGTTTCTCATTTCCTATAGGTACTGCGTGAGGGGTATGGATTACGGCAAGAATCCCAGATTCAATGTCGCACTCTACCGGAATCTGTTGGATCACTTAGGCCCAGATGACGTAAGTCGTAGCTTTTAACTTTTGTTCATTTTAATTATTTATACATTACTTTTGCGCTTACCTGATTTAAATTTTATCGCAGTTAGTCTGGAGACCATATTTGGGTTTGGACCATTCTCCAAATCCAGAGGATGCAGCAACTTGGACTGCAAAGACTGCACTCATTCGGTTCAACATTGTGGAGATGCACCACAGCGACCGTGTGAAGATGCAGTTCGGAATGATCCAAGAGATACCAAGTGACCCAACAGATTTGTCCCCCTGGCATCTAAAAAGGGTCGACGCCCAGTGGAATCTAACCAACTGGAAAGACTTTGCTCCAGAATGGTGTAAAATGTGGCAAAGGCGTCACCGCTGCATCTTGCAATCCCCTATTTTCCTTACTCAAGGTAACATGCGACACACCGATCAATATATGTCGTGGTACAGGTCGGTTAGTAACCCAGATATGCACGTGTCTCATCCGAGATACTTGGTTGACCCACGCACACAATGGGCACAACCCTCGATTCCCCACCAACAAACCCAAAATCCATCAACCTCAAACCAACCCCCAAGAAGAAACAGACCAACAAACACACAACCACATTCCCCACCACAACACAACTACAACCAAATACCGTACTACCAACCACAATCACCGCCAAACTACCAATAACCAGATATGCCTCAAACCCAACCACAATACCAACCCCAATACCAGCAAACCCACATACCCCATACACAATTTCAGTCTTCCACATATCCCAATATGGGGCCCTCAACATCCAGCCTTAGCCCTGATATGAGAATGTCAGAAGATTATGACCAACCCGACCAAACCTACCATCAACCACCATATCACCAAACAACCCAACATCCACAGTACCAAACACCCCAAGATCCATTTCCTTTCTACCCCCCATACTCAGACGACCAATGCTACCGACCAACCATGGAACCCCACCCACCGCCAACACGACCAAACTTCGAGGGTATGGGTAACCGACTGTACCAGAGCGGATCTTCGAGATATGGAGATCTTACTGATTTTATGGATTCGGATCGCATTGACTTCGCTGGGCCATCGACCTTGCCGCAACAGGAAACGAGACGGCACCCAGCAAGAGAAAGGCGAGGACGGGGATGCGGAACTGGGGGTCATTACCGGGTTCCTGGGGATCATTGATGTATATTTTTTTTTCCAGTATTTTTTGTATCTATTTTTTTACTGTTATTTAAATGTAAAACAGTTGAATGTAATTATTTTTTTTCAAATAAAAAATCAATTTTGTTTATCTCTGTCTAATATGCAACGCGCAGGAAAGGAAAAAAAAAATTTTTTTTTGACCTAATTTTGCACATAGGCGCCATCTCATTTGGCTTAGGGCTTGCCATTTGCCCTTAGGCGCCAAATGAGATGGCGCCTCCCTTATAAAAAGAGGAGGAGGCGCCAAATGAGATGGCTCCTCCTTTGTGGAGCCATCTCAAACATGGTTATTTGCGTAATTTTTTCCGAAACCCGGTTATTCGCGAAATATTTTTTTAATACTTGGTTATTAATAAAAAAAATTCTATTTATTAAGTATTATTATCTATCTTTGGATATTTTTTGATTATGTACAAACAAATGCTTTAGTTTAAAAAAAAAAGGGAATATTCAACCTTAAAAAAAAGTCTATTTTTTATGTATTTTATTGATATTTTTATGTACAAGAAAAGATTTATTAACAAAAGAGTTTTAAGACCAAAAATCTATTAACATAATTAATCCAATATTTACATATTTTTGGTATAAGAAAAGTATTGTTAAAATAAATTTATTATGAAAAATTAATGTATTATTTATTTAACAAAAAAAAGGGTTAAGTTATATAAAAAGAAAATAAAGGGATATAATGAAGAAAAGGATATTAGTTTGTAAAAAAAGAAAAAAAAGGTTAAGTGGACCTTAGAGGCATATACAGGGCCCAAAATAAACTGAAGATGGATTAGGAAAGGGGGGTGTGCACGCCATTTTTCATATAGGCTTAGGCTTTTTGTGAGGTAACGGGCCCAACCGGGTTTCACAAGTTTTGTTTAGGGTTTCATTGTTTTGTTTCATTTCTGGATTAGGGTTACAGGCTTAGAGCGGAGCCATTCCCTTCATCGTCTCCTTCGTTCTCCTTGAGCCATGGTTTCTAAACAAACTTCCTCTCTGCCTATGGCCACCAGGCGCCACCGTCCGTCTCTCCTCTCCCCATGGTCGTATCCAGGCGATGTTGTAAGGTAACGATTTCTTCTTCTAACCAATTTTAGGGTTTTCGGATTTGCATGATTAATCCTTTCCTTGCTCTGATCTTTATATTATTATTTGGTGTTATTTGTTTCTGTTTGAGGTGCGTGAAAAGGAAGAGGACGATACCTTTGTTGGAGACAGAGGAATGGACTGGAGGCGCCTTAGGCGGCCGGAGGCGGAGGGAGTATGATGCTGATGAGCTTTGCTGGAAATCTGGTACCTTTGTATCTTTATTCCCTCGTTTAGTGATGATGCTGTAAAAATCTGAAAACGCTTGCCTATTTGCTTCTTTTCCTCTTCTGGTCACTTACCTCTGTGATGCTTGTTGTTGGGTTTCGAACCTCTGAATTGCTTGCTTCAGTTGCCTTTGATTATGATATCTGAGTTTCTGAGATGCCTATTTGTTACACTTCTGTTGCTTCTTTTCCTCTCTTGGCTTTGAGTGAGCTTCTGTCTATGATGATGATGTTTGAATCTGAGTATGTTTATGTTGTTGTTGACCCTATGATGAGGTTGCTCTGAGGGTGTTGGGATTCTGTATATTTTGTTATGGTTTTATGTTTGTTGTCCTGGTTTTTGACAGGCTTCAGGCTTGATATGCTTGTATGGCTTTTTCTGGTTTGATATTTGCTGTCCTGGTTTTTGACAGGCTTCAGGCTTGATATGCTTGTATGGCTTGGAGGAAAACAGGCTGGTAGTTTGAGGCTTAGTAGGTTAATGCTGGTTATGCAGTTTGTTTAAGCTTGTGTTATATAACAGGTTTTGAGGCAGTTTGAATGTTTGACAGGCTTTGTTGTGATATGCTGGTTTGAAAGCTTAAGGTTTAGGCTTCAGGCTTGTATGGCTTGAATTTTGTTTGAGATTTATGTGTTTGAAACAGGTTTGACTTTGGCTTCAAACAAGCTTGAGGTAGCTTTGGTTTGTGTTATGTAACATTTTTGTGGTATTAGGCAGGATTTTTGAAGTTTAAAGTTCTTGACACGGTTTGGAGGATTTTGGTTTGTTTGTGTTATGTGGTTCTGCCTCTTCTTTGTTCTGTTCTGAACTGTTTGTTTTATATCCTTTAAGCCTAAGCATGTAAGCCTCTCCACTTCTCTCTCTCTTTCTCTCTCCACAGATAAAAAGCTTTGTTTATTGCTTTAAATTGTACCTTCTGAAAAAGTGATTGGCTGGGAAATGATGATAGTGTGAATATGTTGCTTGCATTGTTTCTTTCCTCTGCATCTTGTACTTGTCCCAGATTTTCTGCATTGCTTTTTGCTAGCTTGTTGACAGCTTTTGATAGTTACAGCTTTGACAGTTCTGCACTTGGTTGGCCATTTTGACTTAGTTTGGTTTTGACAGCTTAGTTTGCCTTTGTGCATTGTTTGTTCAGTTTGAACTTTGTACTTGGTTTAAAATTTTGAACTGTGCAATTTGTTTTTGGCATATTCAGTAGCTTTGTGCATTTGGTTCAAACTTGCAGCCTTGTACATTTTTATATTTGCAAACATGTTTCCTTTCCCTCTTTGTGAACCAAGAACTTTCTTGTGATTTGCAGAGAGGGTGAATAAACTGATTCCGGCCAATCACTTTTAATGATGAGCTTTTTTATGATTAACTGTCTGCCTTTTTATTTCATCTGCATTTGACTTCTTTTTTTTTGTCTTTGCAGATAAAATCAATTGAGCAATGGGGAGCATCAGTAGAAGATGAAGACTTAGGAAACTTTAGGATAGTTTTATTTTATTTCCAATTATTTGTAATAACATTATTTGTAAATACTGTAAATGTATCCAAATAACATTTGTACCAATAATTAAAAATAAATAAAAGCTCTTTTGTCAGTTAATCTCTTTTAATTCTTCTTCAATTGTTTATTTAATTATTTATATTTCTTGAATTATAATAACTGGAAAATATACAATAATTTTAACTTAGGAATGATAAATAATCAATAAACGTCTGGCGTTCCGAATAATCAAAAGCATTGCACAGTTAATCAAACACTGCAAATTCTCAATTCAAATGCCTCAGCTTTTATCCCAGATGTTTAGACAGAAATCTTGAACAAACGTCAAAACCATGTGACAGTCAATTAAGACAATGTGGATTCAAATTCTTCTGAATATGCGCGTGCAAACCCTAATGTTGGATTTACTGTCAAAGAAGCATCTGCTTGATCAAACCCTGAGCCAAACTCAAACAAACCCTAGCAATCTGCTTGAACTGTTCCAGAGTCCATGCAAACCCTAATTTGGATAGACTGATAAGAAACAGTCTGCTTGACTGATTCTTGAGCCAATCTGAAAAGTCAGGAAAAGCCCGAAGCTGTGATTTCTTGTGGAAAAATAGGAGGGAAAATTTTGGGGTACAACAGTTGCCCTTGTTCAATCTTCTTGAACCTGAAGAGTTAGATTGGCAAGTTTGCCTTTCGCGACTCGAGGGTAAAAGGAGATTGGACACTAGAGTGCCCAAAAAATTTGCACTCGGTGATGTGATGGTAGAGGGAATGGGCTTAAAGATGCCATTTGGTGATGGGCTTAGAGATGCCATCTAGGGATGTGACAGAATCTTGTCGGGGGATGGGCTTAGAGATGCCATCTGGAAGTTGTTGGTCGGAGGATGGGCTTAGAGATGCCATCTGGAAATGTTTGTTGAACTGTATGTCGTTGGTGAGTGGACGAGTATCAGAAAGGTATCCATGTTTTGGAACATCTCTGAACTGGGGGTCTGAACAAGCAATAGATTGACATCCATGTTTGGAGAATCCGTAAACTGTTTTCAGGAGTTGAAGTTGAATAAGCAATAGATCAACATCCATGTTGGGAAGCGTCCGTGAACTGTTTTCAAAAGTTGAGTCTGAACAAGCGATAGATTAACATCCGTGTTTGGAGAATCCGTAAACTGTTTTCAGAAGTTGAAGAATCTGAACAAGCGATAGGTTAACATCCTTGTCTTGGAGAACCCGTAAACTGTTTTCAGAAGTCTTGAAGTTGAATAAGCAATAGAGCAGCATCCATATTGGGAGAATCCATAAACTGTTTTCAGAAGTTGAATCTGAACAAGAGATAGATTAATATCCATGTTTGGAGAATCCGTAAACTGTTTTCAGAGGTCTTGGAATTGAGAAGGAATCTGGAATAAGTGTCAGAATGTCGCCATGTCTGGGTCACATCTGAACTATCTCTAGAAGGATCTCGGAAGATGGTGATCTTTGTCTGTTGATTGATCTTTCCTGAAAAGGTAAAGAGTTAGTTGTATGCAATGTCATGATGTAATGAATTGCACTTCATCAATGTTTATGATATGAATGGATGTGCATGTAAGCTGAGTAGCCATCTTGTTGAGGATAGATGAGTCTTGGATAGCAATCTTTGACTGCTGTCGGGGAAAGTAAATCCTTGACTGCTGCAGGGGATTGAAAATCCTTTGATTGTTGAAAATGAGAAGTCCTGGGACCACTGTTGGGGAATCAGGAGCTTGGGTTGTATGCCAATCTACTGGGGATTCCTGTCTTGAGGGGATCTTCACTGGAGAATATTTGAATACTCTATGAGGAATTGAGAATGAGAGTCTTCAATCTGCTTGGGGATTGATAGTTGGAAGTTTTAGCTTCGCTGGGGATTGCAAGAATCTTTTGATTGCTGCAGGTATTGATCTGGGATAAGTATCGGAATGTCGCCAAATCTGGGTCACATCTAAACTATCTCTAGAAGGAAATCTGGAATAAGTATCGGAATGTTGCCAAATCTGGGTCACATCTGAACTATCTCTAGAAGGAAATCTGGAATAAGTTTCGGAATGTCGCCAAATCTGGGTCACATCTGAACTATCTCTAGAAGGAAATCTGGAATAAGTTTCGGAATGTCGCCAAATCTGGGTCACATCTGAACTATCTCTAGAAGGAAATCTGGAATAAGTTTCGGAATGTCGCCAAATCTGGGTCACATCTGAACTATCTCTAGAAGGAAATCTGGAATAAGTTTCGGAATGTCACCAAATCTGGGTCACATCTGAACTATCTCTAGAATGAAATCTTGAATAAGTATCGGAATGTCGCCAAATCTGGGTCACATCTGAACTATCTCTAGAATGAAATCTTGAATAAGTATCGGAATGTCGCCAAATCTGGGTCACATCTGAACTATCTCTAGAAGGAAATTTGGAATAAGTATCGGAATGTCGCCAAATCTGGGTCACATCTGGACTATCTCTAGAATGAAATCTGGAATAAGTATCGGAATGTCGCCAAATATGGGTCACATCTGAACTATCTCTAGAAGGAAATCTGGAATAAGTATCGGAATGTCGCCAAATCTTGGGTCACATCTGAACTATCTCTAGAATGAAATCTGGAATAAGTTTCGGAATGTCGCCAAATCTGGGTCACATCTGAACTATCTCTAGAAGGGAATCTTGAATAAGTATCGGAATGTCGCCAAATCTGGGTCACATCTGAACTATCTCTAGAAGGAAATCTGGAATAAGTATCGGAATGTCGCCAAATCTTGGGTCACATCTGAACTATCTCTAGAAGGAAATAATGATCTTGATTTTGTTAAGGGTCAGAAATTGGGAGTATACCAATCTTCTGAGGTGATGAGAATCTTCAACCTGTTAACGGTCAGAAACTGGGAGTATACCAATCTTCTGAGGTTTTAAGGATGAGAGTCTTCATTCTTGAGAGAAACAGATTTTTAGGAGCTTCAATTGTCCGTTATTCTGTTGGTGGTTGTAACTTCCAGTAGGTGATGATGGAAATTTGACGACCTTGGTGATTGACATTCGAATGCCCCAAGTGATGATGACGGAGACTTGCCCCAAGTTCACTGAACTTTTGAGAGATTTGTTGAGATCTTGACTGGACTGCCCCATGTTAATTGGATAGTGACATGTCATGCCCCTTTGTTGATAGGAGATTTTTCAATGGAAGTGTCATCCTTTTTTGAAGTGATTTTGCTCACTGAGAGAGTTTTCGTTCCTCCGAACATTCGCTGTATGAATTTCTTCGCTGTCAAACAAATAACCATGTGCAAACAACGATATTCAAATAATGCAAAGTTTATGCTTGTCTCGAAGTTTTGAAAAATGCGTTTTTAGCAGAAAACTTTCAACACAAGATTTTTAGAGCAAAGCCTTACAGGAGTCAGGATACCTTTTGAAACAGTATGCTTTCGAACTAATCCATGCTTCAATTAGGACTTTTGAAGGGTTGTAACGTGGCTTGGTTCACGGTTTAAGAAACAAAGGATAAAGGCTTAAAGTATATTTGTACCCACCCGCTCTTCGTGATGTCCTTCAATCCTAGACTCAGTTAATTGTACGTCGCCCTCTATTCGAGTTTGGAACGACTTTTGGGTGATGGTTCCCCAGTTGGATTTTGGAAGACAGTCATCATCTCCTTTTTTCTTTTACAACATTTTTCATGTTGTTTGAGGATTTGTAGTGACCTCTTTCTTTTGATTCGTTATCCCTAACTTTTGCCTGACTGTTCCTGTTTTCGAGATTACAGTCAGCGGGATGCCCCAGCTTTCTTAAGCCTCCTTTGTAGGTTTTGGCTTAGTGGGCTTTTCTCTTTTGAGAGGTAATGACTGCCTATAAGATAAGGAACCATCACTGTCTTTTGATTCCAGAGGAATGCTTTTCTCTTTTCTTTTTTTTTGATGTCGTTCATTGTATTACGAACTGAGAGTTTGCGACTTCAATGCACACCTTTTTTTGAATTGACTGAGAGACTACCCTGCCCCAGGTTTAATCAAAGGTTTCAATTTGTTTAGAACAGAAAACTCCTACTTCTTTGGCTCGAAGGGGTTGACTAGGGATTATCTTCCTTATAACTCCAGTGTTTGGGAATTGAAAGAAATGCTTATACATCATCAGCAAGGTCTGTTCAAAAACATACTGTATGAGATTATGGTATTGTTTCGTCATCCTCCCTCTAAAGGCTTGCAGCTTTTTATCAAGAGTTAAATATCATAAAGAAAGCATAAGAGTAGTGAAAACGAATGGATGAATTCAAGACAAACATATGCAATGCATTAATGAAACAAAGTTTGACATTAATAGATAATTGTTTGAATAACAAAAGAAATTACAACTTTGAAAATTCAAATGAAACAAAGACATTCTCAATGATTTTGCATAGGAGGAGTGATCATGCTAGAGTCTCCGGAGGGTCAAACTCGATCTCCTTGGCATCGATCATGTCTTGGATCTTGTTCTTCAGAGGCCAACAGTTGTTTGTGTCATGTCCCTGACTGTTGGAGTGGTATGCGAACCTTTCATTGGGATGATAGGTAGGAGCAGAAGTATTTGGGTTCCGGAGGGGAGCCCTCAATGTAATCAGATTCATCTTCAACAAGTGTTGCAATGCTTGAGACAACGACATGTTGATGTTGGTGAACTGTCTTTTAGGTGCGACCTCCTTACGCTGATGCCCCTGTCTTTGTTGAGCAGGCGTAGGATTAGGGATCAAGATTGCTCCTACGTGTTGGTCATGACGACCCTTTTGATTGTTCGCAGCATTGGACTCTTTCTTTCCGTTGTAGGGAATTATCTGAGTATCCGAGAGTGTAGCTCCTTGGATCTTTCCACTTTTGATGCCAGCTTCGACCCTTTCACCGGTCAGTATTAGCTCGGTGAACCTGGCTGAGGAACTTCCAATTAAGTGATTGAAGAAAGGCCCTGTCAAAGTTCCCATGAAGATGTCAATCAGCTCTCTGTCAGTTAAAGGAGGTTGCACCCTACCAGCCAGATCTCTCCACTTTTGAGCGTATCCTTTGAAGCTCTCGTCGGATCCAATGGTCATGTTCTGCAATTGCACACGAGTTGGTGCAAGATCAGCATTGTATTGATACTGTTTGTAAAAAACCATAGCTAAATCTTCCCAGGTATGGATGCGAGAACTCTCCAATTGATAGAACCACTCGAGTTGAGCCCCTACCAGGATTTCTTGGAAAAAATGGATCTAAAGCTTTGGATCAGTTGTGTATGGTTGAATCTTGCGGACATAAGACTTTAGATGCATCTTAGGGAAAGAGACTCCATCATACAGGGCCAAGGTAGGGACTTTGAACTTTGGAGGGATGACCAATCCAGGAACCAAACCCATGTCTCCTAAATCCAAGCCAGGTATTTGTTGAATTTCCATAGCATTGAGGCGATCCTCCAACTGTTTGTACTTGTCATCAGCAGAAGAATATTGTTCCTCAGAGTAGTCAGCTTCAGCTTCATCAATCTCCAAATTATGGTCTTCTTCAAGACTATCCCCCATGTTGGATGGAGTTGGAAGATCTTGGGCTTTAGGTCTTCTTCTCAAGTTCAGGATGCTTGCTTCTTTCTTGGACTTCTTCTTCTTGTCTTTGAGAAGGAGAGCCTTCAGATCCTCCTGCCCTTTACCCATAGCCAGAAGCATTTGTTGGAATTGAGTGTTTTGAGCTTGGTGATCTTTCACCGTTTGTTCCGTATCCATCTTACTGAAATAAACAGTAGGAAGATAAGGAGACTTGTAGGAAGAAACCTGTTATGCAATGATATATGTATGCAATGTTTTCAAGGATCTCTTGGGTTAAAGACAAGAGAATGTTAGAGGTTGAACTTCGATCTTTGATTGGAGAACTTTGCACCTGTGGATGTCTTTCCACGAGAATCAAGCTCACCATGTCAAGTGGGTCATAGCCCCTGATTCAAGTTGTTGCACTTGATCTTTGATGGCATTTGTTTAGAGGAGAAAACCTTTTGCCCCTTTGGTAGACGTCTGGTTCAACGTGACCCTGCATCAAAAGACCCTCGAGATCCTTGAAATGGTTATTGAGAATGCTATGGTATGATGTCATGATGTTATGTACATGTATGCAAAAGCAAGTAAGTGTATATACAGGTAATCATATTCACACAAAGCAAACAAGTCCTTAGGTTTAGGCTTGCATGGGGTTTGTAGGTAAGTACCCTCTTGAAGTTAGTTGGCTCATCCTGTCCTAAAATAGAAACCGGGTTCTAAGGAGCTCAATATCACTGGATTATTTTCTGTGTTCATTGTTTTGGTTTAGCCACTTAACTGGCGACCAAAATATTCCAAGAAAACAACCCTCAATGAGTGTAGTATCGAGTATCTACCAACTTCGGACTGCACTAAAGTCGGTCATCTCACTACCCCTAAAAAGGCTAAGATGGTCAAGTAAGGTTCTAGAGTTCGTTAGTGCTTCACGACATCACTCAGCGGCCCCGTACTCTCCTTGATTGAACTCAAGGGTTACCGGTACTCACAAATATGTCACACTAACATAGCTTACTGCTTCAACCATGTCAGTATGCACTGCACAGTTCCCTCACAGTTTTATTGCTATTTACCTAAAAAGGTGCCCCCAAATTCGGGTGTAGGATTTACAACAAACCCAAACAAGGACCCAAAAAGTAAAGTAATCAAGGCAATCAAAGCAAGTATGTAAAGGTGATCTAAAACCCTAAGGTAACCCCACTTTTAAATCAATTCCCCAGCAGAGTCGCCAGTTCTGTGATACGGTGGGAGAACTGACTTGAGGTTTTGCGTTTTGTATTCGCACTTGTTCGGTTTAGCAAGACTCGCCACCGACTTTTTATTTTATCCTAAAGGAAAGGTTAAAAAGCACAGGAAAAACCTTTGAGATGTTTCGTGGGTTCGGGGAGTAGATTATGAAAAGGGAAGGTATTAGCACCCTTTTCATCCATGGGCTCTTAGTTACTTGTTTTAGATCACTTGCCTTGATTTTCAATTGTTTGAAATGGTGCTTTGTGTGTGTGGTTTTGAAAATGTTTTGAAAAAGATGCCTTGTCTCGGCAACCCTTGTAACAATTCTTTACTCGAATGTTTTACAAAAGGTGTTTGTCTTTTTGAAAAGATGTTTTAATGTTTTTGAAAGTTGTTTTGAAGTTGTGTTGTGGAGTGTGTTTTGAAAGTAGGCAAGTGTGTTTTGCAAGTTTGATCAAGTAACTAAGAGTTGTCTACCCCTAAATTTACTCAAAGATTTTTCTCATGTTTTAACCCTTTTAACAGTTTTGTTCCACCATTGTATTTGGTGGACAATCTTGTGTTAGGATGTTAACGGGACGGGTGCGGGTCATCGTATAGACCATGAATGCAATGGTGCCAAGTGTCTTTGGCAATTTGCTTGAGGGACTATGATCATTTTGTTTAGGCAACTTCGAAAGCGTCATCGAGGGACTATGATCATTTGAATTGTTTTTGTTTTTCCAAAGAAACTCAACATGCAAACATGGCCCATTTTTGAAGTCAACAAGCGGGATTACCCTAAGGGTGCAAGTGTGAATTATGTATTGATTGTCATGCATTTATCTTTGTGTTAGGTTATCTAGCGGTTGATTTTATTGGCATACAAACCCTAAGTCTATACAGTATATAGAAAGCGATAAATTGCGGGAATTTAAAGTCTAAGCTATTACAAATAAGTATCTGGGGATGGGGGTACAAATATTTACAAATGGGGATGAGTCTTATCAGGATAGTAGTGTCCAAATAATATTTATAACCAAATCGAATCGCATTCTCAATGTAAAATGTAGCAAAGCATAAGAATAAAAGCAATGTATCAAAAGTATTTGTGAAAGTGTATGTGATTATTTACTCATGATGCAAATATGTATTTATTAAGTATTATTATCTATCTTTGGATATTTGTTGATTATGTACAAACAAATGTTTTAGTTAAAAAAAAGAGGGAATATTCAACCTTAAAAAAAAGTCTATTTTTTATGTATTTTATTGATATTTTTATGTACAAGAAAAGATTTATTAAAAAAAGAGTTTTAAGACCAAAAATCTATTAACCTAATTAATCCAATATTTACATATTTTTGGTATAAGAAAAGTATTGTTAAAATAAATTTATTATGAAAAATTAATGTATTATTTATTTAACAAAAAAAAGGGTTAAGTTATATAAAAAGAAAATAAAGGGATATAATGAAGAAAAGGATATTAGTTTGTAAAAAAAGAAAAAAAGGTTAAGTGGGCCTTAGAGGCATATACAGGGCCCAAAATAAACTGAAGATGGATTAGGAAAGGGGGGTGTGCACGCCAGTTTTCATATGGGCTTAGGCTTTTTGTGAGGGAACGGGCCCAACCGGGTTTCACAAGTTTTGTTTAGGGTTTCATTGTTTTGTTTCATTTCTGGATTAGGGTTACAGGCTTAGAGTGGCGCCATTCCCTTCATCGTCTCCTTCGTTCTCCTTGAGTCATGGTTTCTGAACAAACTTCCTCTCTGCCTATGGCCACCAGGCGCCACCGTTCGTCTCTCCTCTCCCCATGGTCGTATCCAGGCGATGTTGTAAGGTAACGATTTCTTCTTCAAACCAATTTTAGGGTTTTTGGATTTGCATGATTAATCATTTCCTTGCTCTGATCTTTATGTTATTATTTGGTGTTATTTGTTTCTGTTTGAGGTGCGTGAAAAGGAAGAGGACAATATCTTTGTTGGAGACAATGGAATGGACTGGAGGCACCTTAGGCGGCCGAAGGCGGAGGGAGTATGATGCTGATGAGTTTTGCTGGAAATCTGGTACCTTTGTATCTTTATTCCCTCGTTTAGTGATGATGCTGTAAAAATCTGAAAATGCTTGCCTATTTGCTTCTTTTCCTCTTCTGGTCACTTACCTCTGTGATGCTTGTTGTTGGGTTTCGAACCTCTGAATTGCTTGCTTCAGTTGCCTTTGATTATGATATCTGAGTTTCTGAGATGCCTATTTTTTACGCTTCTGTTGCTTCTTTTCCTCTCTTGGCTTTGAGTGAGCTTCTGTCTATGATGATGATGTTTGAATCTGAGTATGTTTATGTTGTTGTTGACCCTATGATGAGGTTGCTCTGAGGGTGTTGGGATTCTGTATATTTTGTTATGGTTTTATGTTTGCTGTCCTGGTTTTTGACAGGCTTCAGGCTTGATATGCTTGTATGGCTTTTTCTGGTTTGATATTTGTTGTCCTGGTTTTTTACAGGCTTCAGGCTTGATATGCTTGTATGGCTTGGAGGAAAACAGGCTGGTAGTTTGAGGCTTAGTAGGTTAAGGCTGGTTATGCAGTTTTTTTAAGCTTGTGTTATGTAACAGGTTTTGAGGCAGTTTGAATGTTTGACAGGCTTTGTTGTGATATGCTGGTTTGAAAGCTTAAGGTTTAGGCTTCAGGCTTGTATGGCTTGAATTTTGTTTGATATTTATGTGTTTGAAACAGGTTTGGCTTTGGCTTCAAACAAGCTTGAGGCAGCTCTGGTTTGTGTTATGTAACAGTTTTGTGGTATTAGGCAGGATTTTTGAAGTTTAAAGTTCTTGACACAATTTGGAGGATTTTGGTTTGTTTGTGTTATGTGGTTCTGCCTCTTCTTTGTTCTGTTCTGAACTGTTTGTTTTATATCCTTTAAGCCTAAGCATGTAAGCCTCTCCACTTCTCTCTCTCTTTCTCTCTCTACAGATAAAAAGCTTTGTTTATTTCTTTAAACTGTACCTTCTGAAAAAGTGATTGGTTGGGAAATGATGATAATGTGAATATGTTGCTTGCATTGTTTCTTTCCTCTGCATCTTGTACTTGTCCCAGATTTTCTGCATTGCTTTTTGCTAGCTTGTTGACAGCTTTTGATAGTTACAGCTTTGACAGTTCTGCAGTTGGTTGGCCATTTTGACTTAGTTTGGTTTTGACAGCTTAGTTTGCCTTTGTGCATTGTTTGTTCAGTTTGAAATTTGTACTTGGTTTGGAATTTTGAACTGTGCAATTTGTTTTTGGCATATTCAGTAGCTTTGTGCATTTGGTTCAAACTTGCAGCCTTGTACATTTTTATATTTGCAAACATGTTTCCTTTCCCTCTTTGTGAACCAAGAACTTTCTTGTGATTTGCAGAGAGGGTGAATAAACTGATTCCGGCCAATCACTTTTAATGATGAGCTTTTTTATGATTAACTGTCTGCCTTTTTATTTCATCTGCATTTGACTTTTTTTTTGTCTTTGCAGATAAAATCAATTGAGCAATGGGGAGCATCAGTAGAAGATGAAGACTTAGGAAACTTTAGGATAGTTTTATTTTATTTCCAATTATTTGTAATAACATTATTTGTAAATACTGTAAATGTATCCAAATAACATTTGTACCAATACTTAAAAATAAATAAAAGCTCTTTTGTCAGTTAATCTCTTTTAATTCTTCTTCAATTGTTTATTTAATTATTTATATTTCTTGAATTATAATAACTGGAAAATATCCAATAATTTTAACTTAGGAATGATAAATAATCAATAAACGTCTGGCATTCCGAATAATCAAAAGCATTGCACAGTTAATCAAACAAACGTCCACGTGTCTTTCCTTTTACTAATTAAACCAAACACTGCAAATTTTCAATTCAAATGCCTCAGCTTTTATCCCAGATGTTTAGACAGAAATCTTGAACAAACGTCAAAACCATGTGACAGTCAATTAAGACACTGTGGATTCAAATTCTTCTGAAAATGCGCGTGCAAACCCTAATGTTGGATTTACTGTCAAAGAAGCATCTGCTTGATCAAACCCTGCGCCAAACTCAAACAAACCCTAGCAATCTGCTTGAACTGTTCCAGAGTCCATGCAAACCCTAATTTGGATAGACTGATAAGAAACAGTCTGCTTGACTGATTCTTGAGCCAATCTAAAAAGTCAGGAAAAGCCCGAAGCTGTGATTTCTTGTGGAAAAATAGGAGGGCAAATTTTGGGGTACAACACATGTTTTCTCATTCTTTCGAATGACTGGCAAAGGTGAGTCAAATGATCCTCATCAGAAACAGATTTGACCACTATGTCATCTATATAAATCTGCATAAATGACTCAATGAAATCATGAAAAATAGTGTTCATTGCCCTCTGATATGTTGCCCCAACATTTTTTAGTCCAAAGGGCATAATTACCCATTCATAAGTGCCTAAAGCGCCTGGACATCTGAATGCAGTTTTGGGAACATCATCCTTAGAAATAAAAATCTGATTATACCCAGAGTATCCATCTAACATACTCAGGTATTCGAAAGCCACAGCAGAATCAATCAGCATTTCTGCTATAGGCATGGAATATTCATCTTTTGGGGTGGCAGTGTTTAAATCCCTAAAATCTATGCAAATTCGTAAAGAGTTATTTTTCTTAATAACAGGTACAATGTTAGCAAGCCATTCTACGTACCTTGTGGTCCTGATAAATTTGCATCGAAGGAGCCGTTCCACCTCTGCCTTTATTTTTGAGAGGATTTCTGGAGCGAATCGTCTAGGCATCTGCTTGATGGGCTTCTTGCCATCCTTGATTGGAAGCCTATGTTCTACCAGTTCCCTCTTTAAACCAGGCATTTCATCATAGTCCCAGGAGAAGCAATCTCTATTTCGTTTGAGCATTTCAACCACTTTGCCTTTTAAGTTGGGACTAAGCTTCACACTGATGTATGTAATCCTTTTTTCGACACCATCCCCAATATCAACTTCCTCCAAAGGATCTTGGGCCAGCATATTAGCACTTGATGACTCTGGATCCTTTTCGAACCCCAAGGGCTCTTGATCATAAATGGCATCTAGTCTTTGATCCATCAGTTCAGAAGTTTGTCCATCACATGGTGAGGATGAATGGTTTCCTTCAGGATTTGCTATCTCTTTTTTGTCTATGGCTTCGACAACCATGTTTTGTATTTCGGCTTCGAGAGCCGTTCTTCGTTTGTTCTCAGCCAAATAGGCTGAAATCTTTTGGTAGTAATTCGATTCAGTCATAATACCCTTCGCTTGCCCAGCCAGTTAGCCGTATCGTCGAAGTCTCTCCATCTTTCTCAGTCACCTGTCCATCCCACATGATTTCCCTATCCCATTGGAATCCATTGGGACGCAAGGTTAGGGAATAATAAGCGTTCTCATTTGGCTCGAAATATTCCTAAGGTGGGTGACATGGCCCTATGTTGGCCATATTTCTGTCGAAATTTCTCTTATCCACATTGTTGATTTCTGCCATATAGTAGCTTTGGTCTGCTTCTATATTTTCAACAATCCCATCATCTCTCCACAACACCAGCCTTTGATGCATTAAAGAAGGTACAACTCCAACTCCATGGATCCATTCCCTGCCAAGCAACAGATTGTAATTTGCTTTTGCAGCAATGACCATAAACATTGTTGGCCTTGTGAGGGAACCAACTGTTAGGTTAACTTGTATTACTCCCAAAGTCTGGCCAACCTTCCCTTCATAATTCGAAAGCACCATGTTGTGAGGTCTAACATATGAATCCTGCATTCCTATTCGCTTCAGCATGAATTGGGGCATCAGATTGACAACAGCTCCACCATCTACCAGCACCTTGTTCACACCATATTGTTCTACCTTTTCCCTGATGAATAAGGGTTTGAGATGGTTTTTCATTCCTTCGTCTGGCTTTTCGAAGAAAGTATTCTGCTCTTCGACCGCTCCCTTGTTCATCACATAATAGCATACTGGCCTATGTCTGGCCATTTCGTCCTCATCAGTTTCCTCATCAGCATAAACCTTTGTTTCCTGATTGTACTCATAAGGCAGCACTGAAACTACATTGCAGTTTGTATTGAAGAAGGATTCCCCCTCAGATTCGAAGGCATCAGTCATCAGGTCCTCTTCGTTCGCAGCTTCCTTCTGAGTCCTATTTTCTTTAGTGTCCTTCTGTGGAGAAAAAAGTTTTCTGGACACTGGGGGTTTGCCCCCGGTCTGGTTCAGTGATGTTGGTTTATTGGTACTGGATTCTCCTACTCCCATAGGTTTCGAATCCCTTGCAGCTTTTTGGTTTCTCTAGTGTCTGCGCCATTGAGAGCGAGACATTGGGTTTCTGTCTTTATAATTCTCCGATCTTATTTCCTCCCTCCTGTTCGAATTGAATTGCCTCCTGTACGCCATTGCAGTCCTGCCTCCTCGATCGAAGCTGCGCCACTTCCCTTTTCCCTTATCAGCATTCACTTGCAGCCATTTATCAGTGGGGATTTTTGCAGGTAGTTTAAAGGAAACTCTCTTTGCTCCCCTGGGATAAGGGCTATCTGGCCTTCTTGGAATACTTCTGGTTGTGCTAACAAGATTCGAAGGCATTCCGCCTTGGTGCCCCCAGCCTGATGCAAATGGAATTCTCTCGAATGCTTCATCCATTTCCTTATCATACACTGTTGCACATCTGGGACATATCAAGCATTCTATTCCAATCTTGTGGCAACGAACCAGGAATTCGAGCAGACTTTCATCAGCCTTTGGATAGACTTTGTATAGTTGGTTGTCTTGCCTCCAGTTGACTCCTGTTCATTCACCCTGGGCCCTTTCGAATTCAGCAGCAATTCTGGGGTTGCAGATGATACTGCACCTTGGGCATAGCAACTTCTCCTGATTTTTCTTATGACAGTGGAAGAGGTATTCACGCAAACTTGCATCCTTTCTAGGTAAGTTATCTCTTCTCTGTTCTCTTTCCCTCTCTAAACAGCGTTCTACTTCTTCCATTTCAGCATTAGGCTGTTCGAAATCCACCATATTCACTCCCAGCATTTGGTCATCAGAAATCTTGACTTCTCCAAATTTCATCCTAAGACCTTCAGTGGCCTCAGCTAATTTTCTATCACTTAATATCTTTCCTTTGAGCACCTTTGGGAGACCATCAGTGGCTTCTGTTTCGTTTTTGATCAATGGGAGGCCATCAGTAGCCGCTTTTTCATTTTCGATTAGGATGAAGTCCCCATCCTCTTCGAATTCCTCCTTCGACTCAACTTTCCCCTTAGCAATTTCCACCACATTGATGTCTAGTGGTTCAACATAGTTAGTCTCCGCCATCAGCAACGGATCAATATCAACTTTCATTGGATTCTTTCCCTTGTCTGATAATTTCAGCCTGCCATCCTTGATTGCATTCTGTATCAAATCCCTGAAAAGAAAACACTGAGGTTTTATGGCCTAAAAAGTTGTGATATTTACAAAAGCCTCTCTTTTTCCTTTGTTCCAACGGAGGAACCTTAAGGTTAGGAGGAACTATTAACTGGCCATCTTTAACAAGTAGATCAAATATCTCATCACATTTAGTTATATCGAAAGTATAGATTTTCTTGGGGAATTTATCATTCCTTTCACTTTCGACAGAATCCCTTCCATTGGAAGGAAGTAGAACTTTGCAAGCATAAGGGGGTGCTTCTTTTAGTTCTGCAAGATCTATTTCGAACTGATCGAAATCATAAGGGTCTTGAGAATCATCTATGTTTTCCTCTTCAGCCTCTACGTAGGCTATTCTCTCTTTCTTATGATTTTTACTAGCCCTGGCTTTTTCAGCTTTTAATCTTTCGACCTGACGCACTCTGTCTGCTAGTTGGGCCATATCTCTAAGATACTGTGTATCCAATTTCTTTCGAATGGAATAATCTAGGCCCCCAGCAGCCATTTCGACCAATTCATGTTCAGGGACCACTGTGAAGCATCTGGATTTTAATAAACGGAATCTATTCAAATATTCATCTATTGGTTCCGTGAATTTTCTCTTAATGCTTGCTAGTTCCTTGAGACAGATTTTAGACTGACCCATGTAAAATTGTTCATGGAAAAGTCTTTCTAAACAAGGCCATGTGTCTACAGATCCAGGGGGCAAGGTGGTGAACCAAGTAAAAGCGTTCTTTGTCAAAGAACTTGGGAAGTATTTTATCCTAAGATTTTCATCATTTGCTATATCTCATGCTTCTGTTAAATATCTTGCTATATGTTCCACTGTTGATTCACTTGTATCCCCAGTAAATTTCGTGAACTTAGGAACTTTAACGCCCCTGGGTAATTCTGTTTGCAAAATATAATCCACAATAGGAGATGTGTAATTTGGCCTTCTAAATCCTGAATTTAAACCATTCTGGGCCATTATTCTTTCAATCATGGTGGTGAGGTTATTTTCTGCCACTAAATTGTCATTCCTAATTCTATGAACAATTTCGTCTGCATTTTGGTCCCTATTCACCATCAGTATAGGTCTAGGCTGTTCATTCTGAACTTCCTGAATTCCCTGATCTCTTAATCTCACCCCTATATTTCTTTCTTCGACCACTTGTACAGGGGGTCGAATTTGTTCAATTATGGGTTCTTCATTTCGAATCTCCACTAGGTTTTGCCTACGCCTTGCAGGCGCATTAGGGGCACCAAAGAAATCTGCTATTCTGGCCATCTGGGCTGCATTTTCTTGGTTTATTCTATTTATATTCTGGATTAGGGGATTGAAAATAGCATTCATTTTGCGGGCTAAGATTCCCACCATGTCATGATTGCTATCATCCATCTGTTGCCTAAGCGCTGCCTGACTATTAGTTGTAAGAGTAGGCATTTGGGCAAAGTTTCCTATATTCTGGAAATTTGTACCCAAATGGTTCATTCCTGAACCAGATCCTTGGAGTGGGGACGAAGTTGATGCATTATGTAACCCTGCCATAAACGAAGTTGGCATCCCATACCGGGGATTTCTGGGTCTCAAAGGTTCGAAACCTGGAGGCCTAGGGGGGTCGAATACTGTTGATTCCCTATGTGTGGCGCAGTTTGCACTGAAGACACATTTGATGGCATGTCTAATGTACTTACTGGGATTGTATTCGAACTGCCAACAGGAATGGCATTGGAGGCATCAATCGAACTTGAAACGATTGTTGCAGCCCCCTGTGGGGGATTCTGTACCCCATCTTGGTTGGTTGTATTAACCATTATTTTGGTACGTTGTTTTCTGGGTATATGTGTGAAGATGTGAAAAACACAAGAAGGGGGGTTGAATTGTAAAACTTAAATCAAATGTGCAGACAACACTGTATTTTTATCCTGGTTCGTTTGATCTCAAACTACTCCAGTCCATCCGTCAAGGTGATTTCGCCTCTCTCCAACGAGGTCTTAATCCACTATATTCAACTGAATACACCAACTACTTTAACAACTGTTAAAGCCTTCTTGAGTCTAACCACATACCAGTTTATCTCAAGGAAATTCTCTTACAGATAATTAAACAAAAGTGTGTTTGATGTTTTCTAATAAAACTATATATCACAACTGTGATAATACACAATATTAAGCTTAGAATGAAACTGGACTGCTAAAGCGATAGAGTAAGCGTGGTTGGAAAGCTTAGCAATTTGTATGAGTGCGTGCGCATAGATTATTAGCCTTTTCTTTTCTCACACTGACTTGTTTATATAGCCTAGGAAGAGATACGTTGTTGTCCATAAGGCCATTTCAATGCTAATAACGTTCTTTCCTTTTTGAGAAGATCTTGTCTTGGATAAAGTCGTTGGTAATTAATCTTTCTTGAATGCATAGTAACGCTTCAGAGTGTTCTGCTAATGATAATCAGAGTGTTCTTTCCTTTATGCTGACGCTTCTGAGTGCTGATGACTAGGTTAGGATCTTGATCAGAGTCAGAGTATTTTATGCGCAGATTTTGTTTATCAGGCTTCAGCGTATGATCTGGTAGCTTCAGCGTGTAGCACATGTTATTTGATCTTCTGATGCTGACATATCTTCTGATGCTAATGTTGATACTGATCTTCTGATGCTGATTCCATCAGAGTTTCTGTAAACACAAAACATAATTTTAAGTAGCATATATGTCTTATATATAAATCTTACAATTTATTTATTCTTGTATTTTGTTATCATCAAAACTCTAATTGAGGGTTGTAGAATCAAACTATGTTCTAACTGAAGGAAAATTGCGATCAAAAGCGCAGCGGAATTTAAAATTTTCCTTTAGCGATCCTTACGAATGAGCATGGTCAGCGATAGAAATATTTACCTCTTGTGGCGATTCAGACCTTTGATGTTGTGATCACGAGCGTTGATGAAGAACAACGCCTCTACTCAGTCCACACGAACAAATCGCTTCCGGTCACAGTGCTAGCTGATCACGAACAGAAACCTTGAGTGAGAGAGAGAATCAAAAACGAAATTGCATCAAGTGAAATTGCTTCATCACAAGGGATCTATTTATAGAATCACTCGTGTGGGCTACAAGCTAAAAGCCCAATTAAGGCTATAAGCTAAAAGCCCAATTAAGCTTATGGACATCATACCTTATGATGTACCATATATCACTTATCCACGTGGTACCTTACCACTTTCCGTATTACACTTAAGTGCACCGTACCTTACGGTGTTCCTTATTTATTCTATCTCTCATCAACCTGTCCTTATGTGTGTGACCCTGTAGGTTTTCGCGACGTTGGCAATTATATTAAATCACACATTTAATATAATAAACAGTGAGCGGTATCTAGCAACACATCACTGTTACCCAAGTCACGAAAATGTCATGTGATCTGACCAAACCTTTTCCGTGATAATATTTGTGTTATACAATTACCCTTTTGCCCTCATATCTATATTGAACACAAGGCATACACTGTGTCACCCTTGTCCAGTTCAATATTTGGGACCTTAGACATTTATCCTGTTATGCAGGATGAGAAAATTCCATCTAGGTCACTCATGTCCCTTAGCATGCTTTGTGAAGTACCCATCAACCGTCTTTATAGTCATCCAGTTACGGATGACGTTTGATCAACAATAAAGTACTTGACTCTACATCTAGGGTCCATAGTGGTTTCAGGTCGAAGGGTGGTATACACCATTATCATCGTGAGAATAACTTATGACACTTTGCATAACATTCTATGTAGTATTCTCATAGCGGGTCAATCCAGTATAAATATTACTCCTAATATTCATACCTATGTCAAGACTTGATAACTCGTTATCTATGATCCATGAGATGTGATCATCAATCTATCTTCATAATAATCTTAATGCTTTAATGTTATCCCACTTCACATTAAAGCTTGACTACAGATACTTTAAGAATAGTTTCTTATGTTTAATGGGATCTCATGATTAAGTCACACTTAACATTTCATTAAACCAATAAACCATTCTAGGGACTTTATTATTTTGGAAAGAAAACATAATAAAGAAATGCCTTTTATTATTAATAAACAATTCGATACAAGTACCAAAATTATTGGCCTCTAGGGCTTACACCAACAATCTCCCACTAGCACTAGATCCAATCAGGCATACCCCTAATACCCATAGATCTAGTATGTCCATCATGCTTCAGCTGCGCAAGAGGCTTTGTTAATGGGTCAACAACATTGTCAAGTGTAGGTACTCTGCATATTTTCACATCTCCCCGATCGATTATCTCTCGAATGAGATGATAACGCCTAAGTATGTGTTTGGATCGTTGGTGAGATCTAGGCTCCTTAGCTTGTGCGATAGCACCATTGTTATCACAATAGAGATCAATGGGATCCACAATGCTGTAGACTATGCCAAGTTCACTAATGAACTTCTTGATCCAAACAGCTTCCTTTGCTGCAGTTGAGGCAGCAATATACTCAGCCTCGGTTGTAGAATCAGCAACTGTATCTTGCTTTGAACTTTTCCAGCTCACAGCGCCACCATTTAAACAAAACACATAACCAGATTGCGATCTAAAGTCATCCTTATCTGTCTGGAAGCTAGCATCGGTGTATCCAATTATAGCAAGCTCTTCCTGACCTCCATATATCAAGAATGAATCCTTATTCCTTCTCAAGTACTTAAGGATATTCTTGACAGCTACCCAATGAGCATCACCGGGATTAGACTGGTACCTACTCATTGCACTTAAAGAATACGATACATCTGGTCGAGTACATAGCATGGCATACATGATAGATCCTATTGCAGATGCATATGGAATCTTATCCATGCGATCCCTTTCTTCCTTACTTGAAGGGGATTATGTTTTTGACAGACACATGCCATGTTGCATAGGTATGAATCCTTTCTTGGAATCATGCATATTAAAGCGTCTCAACACTTTTTCTATGTATGTACTCTAACTTAGGCCAAGCAGTTTTTGTGACCTATCTCTATAGATCCTGATTCCTAATATATAGGCTGCTTCACCTAGGTCCTTCATTGAAAATCATTTCCCTAACCAAGTCTTCACTTGTTGCAAGGTAGGGACATCGTTTCCAATGAGTAATATGTCATCTACATATAATACCAGGAATACGATCATGCTCCCACTAACCTTCTTGTAGACACAAGGCTCATCTTCATTCTTGATGAATCCATATTGTTTTACTATTTCATCAAAACGAAGATTCCAGCTTCTGGAAGCTTGCTTCAATCCATAAATTGATCGCTGTAACTTACATATCTTTTGGGCTTCTTCTGGTATGTCAAATCCTTCAGGTTGTGTCATGTACACATCCTCAAGAAGATTCCCATTAAGGAAAACAGTTTTGACATCCATCTTCCATATTTCATAATCATGATATGCAGCGATAGCAAGTAAAATCCGAACAGATTTAAGCATTGCAACTGGTGAAAAGGTTTCATCATAGTCAACCCCATGAATTTGTTTATAGCCTTTTGCAACCAGTCTTGCCTTATAAGTATGTACCTTACCATCCATGTCAGTCTTCTTTTTGAATACCCACTTGCATCCTATAGGGTTAACTCCTATAGGAGGCTCTACCAAGGTCCAAACCTGGTTTATGTACATGGAATCCATTTCAGATTTCATGGCTTCTAGCCACTTCTCGGACTCAGGACCAGTTATGGCCTCTTGGTAGGTCACAGGCTCATCTTGATCCATGAGTAATACATCACCCTGATCACTTATGAGATATCCATATCTTTCAGGTTGTTGACGTATCCTGCTGGACCTACGCTGGTCTTGTTCTACTTGAGCAGGTTTCTCTTCCACAACTACTTGTGTTTCCTGCTCTAATTCCTCCATAGGTGTATCAATGCTTTGTGGTTCTTGAATTTCTTCAAGCTCTATTTTCCTCCCACTGATTCTTTTGAAAATAAAATCCTTTTCCAGAAAAACTCCAGTTCGAGCGACAAACACTTTTTCCTCAGAAGGATTGTAGAAGTAATACCCTCTTGTTTCTTTAGGATACCCCACAAATAAGCATTTGTCAGATTTGGGCTCAAGCTTAGTTGAAATTTGTCGTTTCACATAAACTTCACAACCTCAAATCTTCATGTAAGACATATGTGGTTTCTTACCACTCCATATCTCATATGGTGTCTTCTCAACCTTTTTGGATGGAACCCGGTTAAGTGTGTAAGCTGCAGTCAATAGTGCATGTCCCCAAAAGGAGTTCGGAAGATCGGTGTGACTCATCATGGATCGGACCATGTCTAACAAGGTTCGATTTCTTCTCTCAGATACACCATTCCATTGTGGTGTTCCGGGAGGAGTAAGTTGGGATAAAATCCCACATTCCTTTAGATGGTCATCAAACTCTAGGCTTAAATATTCACCGCCTCGATATGATCGAAGAACTTTAATATTCTTACCTAGTTGGTTTTGTACTTCATTCTTGAATTCCTTGAATTTTTCAAAGGTTTCAGATTTGTGTTTCATTAAATACACATAACCATATCTACTGAAATCATCAGTAAATGTGATAAAGTATTGAAAACCTCCTCTGGCTGGTATGTTCAGTGGTCCACATACATCAGTATGTATGAGGGCCAAAAGATCATTAGCCCTTTCACCTTTTCCTGTGAATGGGGACTTTGTCATCTTTCCAATTAAACAAGATCTGCATGTCTCATATGATTCATAATCAAAAGAGTCCAAGAGTCCATCTTTATGGAGTTTGGAAATGTGTTTATCATTTATGTGGCCTAAGCGACAGTGCCAAAGGTAGCTTGGATTTAACTCATTAGGTTTAATCCGTTTAGTATTAATGTTATAAATTGGCATTTCAAGATCAAGGACATATAGTCCATTGTTCATTTGTGCAGAAGCATAGAATATATCATTCAAATAAATAGAGCAACAATTGTTCTTTATTATAAATGAAAAACCAAACTTGTCCAAACAAGAAACGGAAATAATATTCCTACTAATTGCAGGTACATAATAACAGTTCTCTAACTGAATTATTAAACCACTAGGTAAAGTCAAAACATAAGTTCCTACGGCTAAAGCAGCAACCTTTGCTCCATTTCCAACTCGTAGGTCAACTTCACCTTTTGCCAAATCTCTACTCCTTTTTAGCCCCTGCACATTAGTACAAATGTGAGAACCGCATCTAGTATCTAATACCCATGATGCATAAGTAGATAAATTAATTTCAATAACAAAAATACCTGAATTTGAAGTCCCTACTCCATTGTTCTTATCTTCCAGGTACTTTGGGCAGTTTCTCTTCCAATGTTCGGTCTTACCGCAATGGAAGCAAGTGCCCTCCTTTGCTATGCCTCCACTAGGCTTCAAAGCAGGAACAGTAGGTTTAGGCTTGGCAAATTCCTTGCCTTTCCCTTTACCAACCTGCTTGGTAGGCCTCTTGTTCAGCTTTTTTCCATTACTGACCATCAGAATGGACTTCCCTTTTGTCTTCATATTCTGCTCAGCAGTTTTCAACATGCTTAGAAATTCTGGAAGACTCTTATCCATGTCATTCATGTTGAAATTCATGACAAATTGATTAAAGCTATCTGGCAACGATTGCAAGATAAAATCAGTTGCAAGTTCCTTTCCAAGCGGAAACCCTAACCTTTGAAGGTTCTCCACATACCCAATCATTTTGAGTACATGGGGACCTACAGGGTTTCCCTCAGATAACTTGCTGTTAAAAAGGGCCTTTGAAACCTGAAACCTCTCATTTCTTGCCTGGTCTTGATAGAGCATTTTCAGATGTCCGATCATATCGAATGCTGACATGTTCTCGTGTTGCTTTTGCAACTCCGAGTTCATAGTAGCTAGCATGAGACAAGCGGCTTCATTAGCATCATCAAAATGCTTCTTATAAGCATCTCTTTCTTCCTTAGGTGCCGAACTAGGCGGTTCCTCTTCAGGAACAGGTGTCTCCAAGACATACAGCTTCTTATCGTGCTTGAGGATAATCCTCAGATTTCGGTGCCAATCCAGGAAATTTGTCCCAGACAATTTTTCTTTATCTAGGATTGATCGCAAAATATGGTTGTTTGTTGTCATGGTAATCTACAAAAAAAAATGAAAATATAAATATCATTAAAACAACATATTTAATTAGGCCTTTAATCAAATATGCTCCCACTATTTTACTCAAACCAAATGACCCTCATCATTTGATTCGGAAAATCCCGTTAGAAGACTTTCTAGTGGGTCGAGATCCACATTTCACTTCATTCTAAGTCAGCATTAGGCTGATTACACAAAACTAGGTTATTTAGGTAGGAACTCCTTCCAATTGTATCTCATACAACTCTTGAATATTTTCAGTTGGGTGAATAACTCCTTATTCTAATTCATCATATGAATCATTCCCAACTCTTGCTTCTAAACATGTATAATCTTATTATAATGTGTTTAGTTAAGTTTGACCCATTGTTTTAGCAGTTGGATATTACAATTATCCCATCGCACCTTACTAATATAGAACATGCACCTCGCGTAGGCGAAACCTACATTGTTCGATACTAGTCTTGATGAGTGCTAAAACTTGGAAAGCATGAACTTAATATTTAACTTGAGGGGTTTTGTTATTAGTTTGATCTCACCGGCTTAACATGCAATTCGTCTCTCTCATGCATCAACATATAAACACATGCATCAATATACATAAAAGGATACAGTTATGGCCCCTAGCGCAATTGTTCTCCCAAGCCAATGAGAGAACCTAAGCTAACCTAATAACGATCTAAACTTCTCCAAGCAAGATCTCCAAGGTTATCCTTCTTTGATATTGTATTCTTCTCTTTCTTCATAACATTACATTACATAAAAGAAACTCGTTTTACATACGAGGGAGTGAGATGAGAAAAGAAGTTACATCAAGAATTTTAGAGAGAGGCACGACACGCAGGCCGTATTTTACAATCCCAAAACAAAATAAAGGAAAAAAAAAACTAAGGCCATAACTGATCACCACAAGACAATAATAATAAACACACTTTTATTATTAGTTTAAATTTTGTTAATTAAAAAAAAGGCAAATTAAATTTCGATGATTGATCACACTACGCAGAGTTAGCCGGGGGTTCCGCTGCCCGGTCAGCGGACGACCGTTCTGCGGACGGGGGTCAAGGGGGCAGCGCCCCGGCGCAAAATTTTAATGAACAATTCATTTGAAATCGGTGTCATTTTCGCACAACTCTTGTGCATTCACAACCCTAAACGCATAACTCTGCAACAACACAACCCTTGTGCCGTCATGAACCCTAATGCAACAGTTTCATGCTGTCAAACACATTTCGATTGATAATTCAGTATGATTAATCACATGCCATTGCTTCACCATACTAATGTCGGATTCCAAAGCATATGAACAATGATTGGTCAAAGGAATAACAATCATCAAGTGTTTGAATGAACGAAACAGAAACAGTATATCCCATATACCATCGTTGCATCAGATTTACTTATATCATATATAAAAGTGATCGATCTTATTTGTGTAACCTATGGACGATTGATGTATCGCTGCTTCACCATACTAATGTCGGATTCCGAAGCATAGTCAACATCAATCATCCAAATCGTACACAACAGATGCCAAATTTAATTACTCGTTTATTATTCAATTCATTCTGGTTTTAATCGAATCAAAACAGCAAATATAGAACATAAACAACTATCAGATCCATGGTTTCGTAAGTGGCTCTGATACCACTGAAGGAAAATTGCGATCAAAAGCGCAGCGGAATTTAAAATTTTCCTTTAGCGATCCTTACGAATGAGCATGGTCAGCGATAGAAATATTTACCTCTTGTGGCGATTCATACCTTTGATGTTGTGATCACGAGCGTTGATGAAGAACAACGCCTCTACTCAGTCCACACGAACAGATCGCTTCCAGTCACAGTGCTAGCTGATCACGAACGGAAACCTTGAGTGAGAGAGAGAATCAAAAATGAAATTGCATCAAGTGAAATTGCTTCATCACAAGGGATCTATTTATAGAATCACTCGTGTAGGCTACAAGCTAAAAGCCCAATTAAGGATATAAGCTAAAAGCCGAATTAAGCTTATGGACATCATACCTTATGATGTACCATATATCACTTATCCACGTGGTACCTTACCACTTTCCGTATTACACTTAAGTGCACCGTACCTTACGGTGTTCCTTATTTATTCTATCTCTCATCAACCTGTCCTTATGTGTGTGACCCTGTAGGTTTTCGCGACGTTGGCAATTATATTAAATCACACATTTAATATAATAAACAGTGAGCGGTATCTAGCAACACATCACTGTTACCCAAGTCACGAAAATATCATGTGATCTGACCAAACCTTTTCTGTGATAATATTTGTGTTGTACAATTACCCTTTTGCCCTTATGTCTATATTGAACACAAGGCATACACTGTGTCACCCTTGTCCAGTTCAATATTTGGGCCCTTAGACATTTATCCTGTTATGCAGGATGAACAAATTCCATCTAGGTCACTCATGTCCCTTAGCATGCTTTGTGAAGTACCCATCAACCGTCTTTATAGTCATCCAGTTACGGATGGCGTTTGATCAGCAATAAAGTACTTGACTCTACATCTAGGGTCCATAGTAGTTTCAGGTCGAAGGGTGGTATACACCATTATCATCATGAGAATAACTTATGACACTTTGCATAACATTCTATGTAGTATTCTCATAGCGGGTCAATCCAGTATAAATATTACTCCTAATATTCATACCTATGTCAAGACTTGATAACTCCTTATCTATGATCCATGAGATGTGATCATCAATCTATCTTCATAATAATCTTAATGCTTTAATGTTATCCCACTTCACATTAAAGCTTGACTACGGATACTTTAAGAATAGTTTCTTATGTTTAATGGGATCTCATGATTAAGTCACACTTAACATTTCATTAAACCAATAAACCATTCTAGGGACTTTATTATTTTGGAAAGCAAACATAATAAAGAAATTCCTTTTATTATTAATAAATAATTCGATACAAGTACCAAAAGTATTGGCCTCTAGGGCTTACACCAACACTAACAATCTCCCCCTTTTTGATGATGACAAAAACCAGATTTTTTCAATTAAAATTAAAGAATAAAAGGTATCAGAGATTAAAGATAAAGAATAAAAGGTATCAGAGATAAACAAATAACGAATAAAAGGTATCAGAGATAAACAAATAACGAATAAAAGGTATCAGAGATAAGAAGGGAAAACTCCCCCTGAGTTGATTACTTCCCTTTAATTCCATGAGACCTTGAGCACCAGAACTTTACTTTATCAGAGTTCATCAGATTCATCAGAGTTTTGTACCTGTAAGCTTTTCAGAAGAGAGAAAATTAAGTAGATCAAAATGTTTGAGACTTATGTCTCAGTAATCCGTTATTGAAAAATATCATTCTTTCTCCCCCTTTTTGTCAGTTATCAAAAAGCACAAATAATCAGAGGTGAAATGATCAGAGCTAGAAATGCGTTTATATTAAAAACAGAAGCAATGATAAGTTCAGAACATGTAAAAAAATATTACATATAGACAAGTTATAAAAACAACAAGGAAATTCTAAGAAGGAGGAGGAAGTCATGTGAATAGAGCTTCCAACATGCTCTTGATTTGGGTGCTGGTTTCCTGTTGCTGAGATAACATGTTCGCTATTGCATCAATTTTGGTGTCCTGCTTATCCATTCTTTCATTCATCAGCATATCAGATCTTTTCAAGTCTTCAAGAGTCTGTCTGTCAAGGGAGGAAGCTTGAGGATCTTCAGAAACAGGTTGCTTCTTATAGCTTTCAGCATTATCTTCTTCTTGACCCAAGTCTTCAGTTGGAATCATTTGTTCTTCTGACTCTGGTTGACGATGTTCAGACCAAGGGGCAATGTCTAGATGGAGAACTTCTTCCTTAAGCAGCTTGCTCAGAACTGGACCTTCAATTTCCTTCAGCAGATTGCTGAAGTTCTGTTGAGCTTGTTCATAGCTCTGTTCTTGCAACTTAAAGGTTTCAGAGCATACCCATCTTCTGAACTTTGTCCAGAGGTAGTCTGAAGCAGCAGAATCAACCAGTTACAGACTTGCTTGTTTCAAAGAAGTGATCCACTTTTGTATTTCTGTTTCAAAGTTCAATATGCTGGAACTAACATCTAGATGTTTTGGTTTTGGGATAGCAATTTTGTTGGTTATTGCAGCAAGGCGTTCAAGGACTGTTAAGTCAATGACAGTCTTGCTGTGGTCATCTGAATTTTTTCTAGGTGAGGGAGTGGGAGAGTCAGGAATTATGATTAGACTTGATGGGGAATTTGGTGGAGTTATTTCTGGTGAAGAGGGAAGTTGAGGAATATTCACAATGGTGCCAAAGGGCAATTGAATGGACAAAGGTTGTGGTTCAGAAGATTCAGAGGGTTGAGCCTCAGATTGTGGAGATTGTTCAGGTTGAGGAGAGGGTGGATTAATTTCTGGTTGAGGAGATGAAGGTTGTGGGATTTCTGGTTCTGGAGAGAGTGGAATTTCTGGTATTGGTGAGAGGGGTATTTCTGGGTGTGCTTCTGTGTTTGGATTTGGATTTTCTGTTTCGGAAGCAGAAGTGTGTTGGTCTATATCAGAAAGAACTTTGTCAAGTTCTTGTTCTGGTATGGCTTCAGTATTTGGATTTTGTGGTTGGGAGCGAGATCTTCTGAGGGTTAATGATTCAGAAGGGTCAAAATCAAGGTCAAAATCATCAAAAGTTTGAGGTGTTGGGTTTTCAGATGGAGTTGGAATTGGGATAGATGTTGATATAGCAATTGAATCTGAAACAGTTACAGAAGCAGGATTACCTCTCTTCTTAGGAGTCTGCTGAGATGATCCTTCTGCAACAACCTTTCTTTTCTTTGACTTCTTCAGAACAACCTCTGGAGCCTTCTGCTGAAGATCTTGAATATTCAGATTTGGTGCTGTACCATCAGCTTTACAAGCATCCAGATATCTCAGAATTATTTTAGGTTTAGAGTCAATTTCTGAGAACAGAGGGAAGTTGTCCAGAGGGACTCTTCTGCTGGAGATTTCAGCAAAAGGAGTGATGCTGGGCTCCTTCTTAATGTTCTCTATCAACTTCATTTTCTTCAGATTTTTGGCATTCAGCTGCTTGCCAACAGTAGGTTCCAGAGTGCTGATTTCTTGAGCCTCTGTCAGATGATCAATCAGCCTATTATCTGTAAGAATATCTGATATCAGTCTTCCCAAGGGTATCCAATCCCTTTTTGTTCGCTCCTCTTCTCTTGTTTCTTTGACACTTGTTCTGAGATGGTTGAACAGAAGATGAGCCAGATTTATCTTGACCTTCTGAGAGATAAAATAGATCAGAAACTGCTGATCAATATTAATGTAATCAGGAGAGCTGGTAGGCTTCCTGTGGTTGAAGCAGCCCAGAATGATCTTGACCCAAATTCTGTGTTTGTCCTTTAAATCCCTTATCTTGCTGGAGGGAAGCCCCAGAATAAAGATTTCCCTTGCAATTAGGGCAGCATCTGCACACCTTTCTGCCATATCAATGCAACGAACACCACCACCATTGTAGCCTATCAAGCGTGCAATGAGGTCTTCAGTGATAACAATCTTCTTCCCCATGATGTAAGACGTGACTTGATGATTTGAAGAAGAAGCGTGAATCCAAAATTCCTTTACCAGGATAGGAAATGTTGAACCCACCAGTCTGTCAAAATACTTTTCCCAACCTTGAGCTTTAACCTCTTCAGATAGATCAACCCCATTCTCCTTAAGACTGTTGAAATCCACGATTAATTTTGACAGAACTTCAAGATTTTTGATTGGAGTTAGAAGCATTCTGAAGGGTACTTCATATTGTTCAGATGAAACAGTTTTCTGGGAACCTGAAGAAGGAATGCTGGAAGAAGCCATGTTCACACGAGGTTTTTGTGAAAAAGATTGAAAGGATTTTTGAGAAAGAAGAACACTGAAAACAGAAATATTCAGAGAAAATGAAAGTGAAGGTAAAACGTGTAAATGGTGTGAAGTGTGTTTAAATAGATTTCTAAAAAGTTTTTGAAAACATAAACGTTAAGAGAGATAAATTAATAATGATTATTAGCATTTAATGATAGCTGATTTTAGGGGATTCAGAAAGATATTTGGAACGGTTACCCATGACATGTGTCTCAATGCATCCAATCAGCGCTTTTGCCTTTTCAGAAACGTGAACGCGTGTTCAGCCTCAGAAAATAGCTGATGACTGGATGACACTTGTTTGCTTGAGTGAACAGCACATTTCCATCCTTGAAATGAAGCGCTCAGATCTTCATGGATAGATTCTGATACAATCTGCACTTCTAAAATTCTAAAGGAAGATTGATCAGTAGTTCACATAAAATAAACAAAGTTTTGAAGGTTAATATATAGAATCAAAACAATTTCATTCTGGGCAGAGCTTCATGCTGAGATGTTTCAGAATGAAGTTGAACCTATCTTCAGAAAGTGGTTTTGTAAAAATATCAGCCCATTGATGGTCTGTGTTAATAAATTTTAAATCTAAAATCCCTTTCTGAATATAGTCCCTAATAAAATGATGTTTTATTTCTATATGCTTAGCCCTAGAATGTAAAATTGGATTTTTGCTGAGACAAATAGTAGAAGTATTGTCACAGAGGATAGGAATGTTACTCTCAAATATCTGGAAGTCCTCAAGTTGACTTTTCATCCAGAGCATTTGTGTGCTGCATCCAGTTGCTGCTATGTATTCAGCTTCTGCTGTTGATAGAGCAATTGTGGATTGTCTTTTGCTGGACCAAGAGATCAGATTTTCTCCCAGAAACTGGCAGCTTCCAGAAGTACTTTTACGTTCTACTCTGTCTCCAGCAAAATCAGCATCACAGTATCCTACTAAGCTGTAATCACTTGATTTTCTATAAAACAAACCCAGATTAGTAGTACCTTTCAGATACTTGAAAATTCGCTTAACTGCTGTTAAATGAGATTCTCTAGGATCTGATTGGAATCTAGCACAAATGCAAACACTGAATAAAATGTCAAGCCTTGAAGCTGTCAAATAAAGAAGAGAACCAATCATACCTCTGTAGACCTTCTGTTCAACCTTTTTACTTACCTCTTCTCTTTCCAGAATGCACGTGGGATGCATTGGAATTTTTGATGGCTTACATTATGAGAGATCAAATTTCTTCAGAAGTTCTCTGACATATTTCCTCTGATGAATGTAAGTTCCTTCTGGGGTTTGATTGATCTGAATGCCCAGAAAGAATTCCAGTTCCCCCATTAGGCTCATCTCAAATTCTGCCTGCATACACTTAGCAAACTTTCTTCCCAGAGAAGGTTTAGTAGATCCAAATATGATGTCATCAACATAAATCTGACATACTAAAATGTCATTCTTAACTGTCTTACAGAATAGAGTTGTGTCCACTTTCCCTCTGGTGAATTCCTTTTCTAACAGGAAGTTACTTAGTCTTTCATACCAAGCTCTGGGAGCTTGTTTCAGACCATAGAGTGACTTCTTTAGTTTGAAAACATATTCTGGATTTTTGGAACTTTCAAAACCAGGGGTTGGTGCACATATACCTCTTCTTCTATATAGCCATTTAAGAATGCACTTTTAACATCCATCTGATACAGAGTGATGCCTTTATTAACAGCAAATGAAATTAAGAGTCTGATAGATTCTAACCTGGCGACTGGAGCAAAGGTTTCTGTATAGTCTATCCCCTCTTGCTGACTATAACCTTGTGCTACCAATCGTGCTTTGTTTCTGATGACTTCACCTTGTTCATTCAGTTTGTTTCTGAACACCCATTTTGTTCCAATGACGTTAAATCCTTTTGGTTTGGGAACTAGATCCCATACGTCATTTCTTGTGAATTGATTCAGCTCCTCTTGCATTGCTAGAATCCAGTCATTGTCCAGAATTGCTTCATCAATTGTTGATGGTTCAATTAGAGAAATAAGTTCCATGAGGGATTCTTCAGAGTTTCTGAAGCTAGATCTTGTTCTGATTGGATCTTCCTTTCTTCCTAAGATTGTTTCTTCTGGGTGATCCATGCTGCTTCTGGATGGTCTTTTCTGAAGTTGATCAACAAAAGGTGCTGGATTGCTTGCAGTGCCTCTTTCTGATGTTGAGGGAGTGTCTCTGTTGAGAGCTTCTGATGACTTATCTTCAGTACCTGTGAATTCAACTTCCATACCTGCAAGTAATTCATTCTGCTTTGACTTTTGAGAGTCAAGCTTATCATCAAAACTAACACTGATTAATTCTTCCACAATCTGTGTTTCTGTACTGTATACTCTGTACCCTCTTGAGCGTTCAGAGTATCCTAACATAATACACTTTTGTGCTTTAGAGTCAAACTTGTTCAAATAATTTAATGTATTCAAAATAAAACAAGTACATCCAAATGGATGAAAATATGAAATGTTGGGCTTTCTGTTTTTCCACAATTCATATGGAGTCTTTTCCAGAATAAGTCTTATGGAGATTCTATTCTGAATGTAACACGCTGTGTTTATTGCCTCTGCCCAGAAGATCTTAGCAACGTTAGTCTCGTTGATCATGGTTCTGGCCATTTCTTGCAATGTTCTGTTCTTTCGTTCTACAACTCCATTTTGCTGGGGAGTTCTAGGACAAGAGAAATCATGCAGAATGCCTTTGTCATTAAAGAATGACTCAAAATCTTTGTTTTCAAACTCTCCACCATGATCACTTCTGACTTTGACGATTCTAAGATCCTTTTCATTCTGAACTTGGTTGCAGAAGGTGACAAACACAGAGTGTGACTCGTCCTTGTGTCTTAAGAACTTTACCCATGTCCATCTGCTATAGTCATCTACGATTACTAACCCATACTTCTTGCCACTGACTGAAGCAGTTTTAAATGGTCCAAATAAGTCAATGTGCAGAAGTTCTAATGGCTTAAAGGTGGAAACAACGTTTTTAGATTTGAAAACTGGTTTTGCAAACTTGCCTTTCTGACATGCTTCACACAAAGCATCTGAATTGAACTTCAGGTTAGGAAGTCCTCTAACCAGATTGAGTTTGTTAATCTGAGATATTCTTCTTATACTAACATGTCCCAATCTTCTGTTCCAGATCCATTGCTCGTTGTTAACAGACAGAAGACACTTTACATTCTGACTTTTCAGTTCAGAAAGTTTTATTTTATAAATATTGTTTCTCCTCTTTCCATTAAATAGGATAGTCCCATCTTTCTGACTAACAGCTTTGCATGAATTTTGATTAAAGATTATATCATAATTGTTATCACTTAATTGACTTATGGATAACAGGTTATGCATTAATCCATCTACTAATAACACATTACTTATAGAGGGAAGATTTCCATTACCTATTGTTCCAGAGCCAATGATCTTTCCCCTCTGATTGCCTCCAAAGCCTACGTGGCCTCCAGGCTTAAGTTCCAGGCTTTGGAACATATACCTTCTTCCCGTCATGTGTCGTGAGCAGCCAGAGTCCAGGTACCATGACCGGTGTTTCTGCTTTGCTGCTAAAGATATCTGCCACATGTATTATTTTATCCTTAGGTACCCATATTTTCTTGGGTCCTGATTTGTTAGTTTTACCAAAACTCTGGTTGAATTTTGGCTTGACAGAATAATTACTACTTGTATATTTGATGTCATGTGTGTGCCCATATACAAAGTGTGAATCAAGTGAAGTGTGTTTTATAACTAAATCCATGGCATTCTTTGGTGTAGGTAACTTACCTTGGTATCCTATTCCTTTTCTTCCATTTCTGCTAACTCCATAGATCATTGAAGCCATTTTGCTTCTATCTATGTTTTTAGCTAGAAACTTCTGAAAGCTGTGATCATACTCCTTGATGATCTCATCAGCACTGCTGGGAGTTTCAGGGATTGTTTCCTTCTGAGAGTTTTGCAATAGATTTTCTAATTTTGAAATTTTATCTTTTAACTCAGAATTCTCCAATTTGAGACTCTCAGTCTTGTCAGAGTCAGAAGCAAGATTCTTTTTCAGGTTTCTGAATTTGACTCTGATCTGCTGATATCTTTCCAGAATTTCATTAAGGCTTTCAGCTAGTTCAGCCTTAGTAAAGTTTATAGCAAAGCCAAGAAATACCTCTTCTGTATCTGATTCAGAGTCTGATTCATAAGCTTCACTGTCTTCTGTTATGTTTGCCATGAGAGCTATGTTTGCCCTTTCATCATCTGATTCTGAGTCAGCTTCAGATGAGTCAGAATCATCCCATGTAGCCATGAGACTTTTCTTCTTTTCCTTGCCAAACTTCTTTTTGGGCTTTTCCTTTTGAAGCTTTGGGCAATCACTTTTGTAATGTCCTTGCTCGTTACATTCATAGCAGATAATGTCTTTGTTGTTTGGCTTTCTGCTTCCTGAAGAGCCTTCAGATCTTCTGTGTCCAGAGGATGATTCTGACCTTCTGTATCTGGAGAAAGATTCATTCTGATTTTCCGATCTTCTGGGATTCCTGAACTTCCTTTGTCTCTACTTCCATAATTGGTTCACCCTTCTGGAGAGGAGAGATAGTTCATCTTCTTCTGATGAGGACCCATCAGAGGTTTCTTCAACAGCCTGCAAAACTTTGGAGTCAGATTTTCTGTTAGATTTTAAAGCTAATGGCTTACCTTGCTTTTGAGGTTCATCTGCTTCTAGCTCTATCTCGTGACTTCTGAGGGAGCTGACAAGTTCCTCCAGAGAGATTTTGTTGAGATCCTTGGCTAGCTTAAGCGCTGTGACCATTGGCCTCCATTGTTTTGGCAAGCTTCTGATGATCTTCTTAACGTGATCCGCAGTAGAATACCCTTTGTCAAGAACTTTGAGACCAGCAACCAGAATTTGAAATCTTGAGAACATAGTTTCTATTGATTCACTCTCTTCCATCTTGAATGCCTCATACTTCTGAATGAGTGCAAGGGCTTTGGTTTCTTTGACTTGAATGTTGCCTTCATGCGTCATTCTCAGAGAGTCAAACATATTCTTTGCAGTGTCTTTGTTTGATATCTTCTCATATTCTGAATAAGAGATGGCGCTGAGAAGAATTGTTCTGGCCTTGTGATGATTTCTGAAATCACACTTTTGCTGATCAGACATTGCTTTCCTCTCAATCTTCTGACCACTTCCATCCACTGGGTGCGTGTATCCATCAGTCACCATGTCTCATAGATCAGCATCATGGGCCAGAAAGAAGCTTTCAATTCTGTCTTTCCAGTAGTCAAAGTTCTCTCCATCAAAGACTGGAGGTTTGCCACTGAATCTGTCTCTTTCTTCATTGTTGTCATTGCTGATGTTTTGATGTGGTCCTGCCATAGTGTTTTTCTAACGCTGGATCTTGTACTGACACGGTTAAGTGTTATAAGCTCAGAACCAGGCGCTCTAATTCCAATTGAAGATGTGAAAAACACAAGAAGGGGGGTTAAATTGTAAAACTTAAATCAAATGTGCAGACAACACTGTATTTTTATCCTGGTTCGTTTGATCTCAAACTACTCCAGTCCACCCATCAAGGTGATTTCGCCTCTCTCCAACGAGGTCTTAATCCACTATATTCAACTGAATACACCAACTACTTTAACAACTGTTAAAGCCTTCTTGAGTCTAACCACAGACCGGTTTATCTCAAGGAAATTCTCTTACAGATAATTGAACAAAAGTGTGTTTGATGTTTTCTAATAAAACTATATATCACAACTGTGATAATACACAATATTAAGCTTAGAATGAAACTGGACTGCTAAAGCGATAAAGTAAGCGTGGTTGGAAAGCTTAGCAATTTGTATGAGTGCGTGCACGTAGATTATTAGCCTTTTCTTTTCTCACACTGACTTGTTTATATAGCCTAGGAAGAGATACGTTGTTGTCCATAAGGCCATTTCAATGCTAATAACGTTCTTTCTTTTTTGAGAAGATCTTGTCTTGGATAAAGCCGTTGGTAATTAATCTGTCTTGAATGCATAGTAACGCTTCAGAGTGTTCTGCTAATGATGATCAGAGTGTTCTTTCCTTTATGCTGACGCTTCTGAGTGCTGATGACTAGGTTAGGATCTTGATCAGAGTCAGAGTATTTTATGCGCAGATTCTGTTTATCAGGCTTCAGTGTATGATCTGGTAGCTTCAGCGTGTAGCACATGTTATTTGATCTTCTGATGCTGACATATCTTCTGATGCTAATGTTGATACTGATCTTCTGATGCTGATTCCATCAGAGTTTCTGTAAACACAAAACATAATTTTAAGTAGCATATATGTCTTATATATAAATCTTACAATTTATTTATTCTTGTATTTTGTTATCATAAAAACTCTAATTGAGGGTTGTAGAATCAAACTATATTCTAACAATGTGGATTGTTATTCTTTACTTTGCCGCTTCGAAGGTTCATGTACTGAAACGCGCTCCACACTCAGAAAAGTCCTAAAACTTCTCTAATATGTTTGATAAAACTTTTTGTTATGACACTGTCCCACTGGGCGTACCAATTTGTTTACAGTGATTTCTAGTAAACAACCGATAGTCTTCCAATTTACTAATTATTATTGGTTACTTGCAGGATCGACTAGATTGATCCTAGAACACATGTGTCATAACTTATTTTTATGTTCATACCTATTATATTGATATACTTATATTGTATGTTAAGTTTGAAGACGAGATTCTTAGGAAAGATTTCTAAAATGGTCTATAGGAATAAACTAAATGAATGTAGGCAGGAAAGGCTTCGAATTAGACTATAAACTAAATGAATGTAGGCAGGAAAGGCTTCGAATTAGACTTGGGCTTGAATGTAAAGATAATTCTAAAATGGCTTGAATGTGAAGATAAGTGTTTGACTAAAAGGATAAAGTAAAAGTAAATCGAAGGATTTAAGGGTAAAAATACTGTCTAACGAAATGACTGTGTTTAAAGATAAGTAAAACAAAGGAAATGCAAGGAAATCGAAGTATTTAAAGGGCAAGGAAATCGAAGGATTTAAAGGCAACGAAGTGACTGTAAAGGTGAATTAAATATAACAAGACTTGTATTGAAATTGTAAAATAGTAATGATGTTCAAGACGTTCATTGTATCTTCTGACTCGTTTTCCTTAATTCACGGAAGTAATGAGTATTTTGAGATATTTTAGTACATAAAAGTGAACATTGTTAAATTTAACATAAGAACACCTATTTACAGTGTTTTGACCCTAACAGCCCTATTCTAAAATCACGCCACGTTCGAAGCATGCAGGCTTCCTATGCTTGCTGACTTCCACGCGTCTTCTAGAATGGCGCTCTTTATTTGAAATTCGAAATTTGTACCAATCGAAGCATCTTGCTTCTTCGTTGCTTTCGAAATAACCCAATTACTTGGACCGTTTCCAACTTCTGGCACCCTTACATAAAGGAGCTCTTTTGTAATTCGAACACCAAAAAAGTCCAAATCGAAATCTGCTGGAACTTGAATAATCCTTCAACATAATGACTCCATATCTCCTACCAATATCCAATATTGATATTAATCTCCTTAGGTACTTCATTCAAAATATTATTTTGATAGTGGTTTCTTCCTTATTCGAAATAGCCAGCTAACAAATTGTTCCTTATTCGAAATAGCCAGCTAACAGTAGGACGGACAAATTTCATCTAGATCACTCATATCCCTCAATATAATTTGTAAAGTACTCATCGACTGTCTTTATGGTCATCTAGTTACTGAAAATATTTATTCATCAATAAAATACTCGACTCCTACATATAGGGTCCATAGTGGTTTCAGGTTGAAGGGTGGTATACATCACTATCACTGTGAGAATAACTTATGACACTCTGCATAACTTTCTATGTAGTACTCTTATAGCGGATCAATCGAATATAAATATTACTCCTAATATTCATACATAGGAGAAGACTTGATAACTATTTATCCATGATTCATGAGATGTGATCATCAGTCTATCCACATAATAGTCTCAATGCTTTAATGTTATCCCACTTCACAATAAAGCTCGACTACATATACTTTAAGAATAATGTCCTTATGTTTAATGACATCTCATGATTAAGTAACACTTAACATTTCATTAAACATATTAGCTATTCTATGGACTTTATTATTTTGTAAAAAAAATCTGACAAAGTAATGTCTTTTAATTATTAATAAATGATTTGATACATGTACCCAAGTTCTAATAAAACTATTGACCTCTATGGCTTACACCAACAATCTCCCACTATCACTATAGCTAATCAGGCATACACCTAATACTCATAGATGCTTTTTCAGTGGGTTAGCAACATTTTCAAGTGTTGATACTCTACATAGCTTCACATCTCTTTTATTTATTATCTCTCGAGTGAGATGATATCGTCTAAGTATGTGTTTTGATCGTTGGTGAGATCTAGGCTCCTTAACTTGTGCGATAGCACAATTGTCATTAGAGACCAATGAGATCCATAATGTTAGGGGCTATGTCAAGTTCACTAATGAACTTCTTGAACTTATTTATCATATATAAATCTTCTCTCACATGCATCAATATACATAAACAAAATGAAACTCTTATGGCCTCTAGCTTAATTGCTCTCTCAAGCCAATGAGAAAACCTAAGTTAAATCCAATAACTATATATGCTTCTCCAAGCTAAACCTCCATAGTTGTCCTCTTTTGATCCCTTCTTCTTCTTTTATTCATTACATTACATCAAATAATAATGGTCTTACATACGATGGAGTAAGATGAAAAGAGAAGTTACATAAGGAGAGAATAGAGAAATGCACGACACGCATTTCATATTTAAAATTCTCAAAACAAAATAAAAGAAGACTAAGGTTATAATCCCTCACCACAAGACCATAATAATAAACACATTTTATTATTATTAATTTAAATTATGTTAATTAAATAAATTAAATTAAATTATAGAATTGATCACACTATACAAAGTTTATTGAGGGTGATTCTGTTGGGGAAAAAAAAAACAAATTTCTACATTAGCGGAAACATACTCACAAAAGAAGAAAAAAGCAAAAATAAATTAAAAATAAAACTCACAAGACCATAATTCAACTTGTAATTTTTACAAGGACAAAATTACAAACTCTCCTATACAATTGCAAATTTTAAAGAGAATATTGTAAACCCTCCAAACTGCAGTTTTTAAGGACAAAATTGTAAACTCTATCTCAATTGCAACTTTTAAACGGAAAAATTGCAAACCCACTTTTGAGCAGAAAAATTGTAAGCCTTCTCTCAACTGCAATTTTTTGATGAAAAAATTATAAACTCTCTCTCAACTACAGTTTTTGAACGAAAAAAATTGCAAACCCTCAACAATATATTTTTGAACGGAAAAATATAAAACTCTCTCAACAAACTATTTTGAACTGAAAAATAGAAAACTTGATACACAACTACTCAAATCCCCAATACACCCAAAAAGACTATATTTTATTGTTGCATAGAAAACTCAAGTTAACTATCTCGATTTATATTAATACATAAATTCTATTTTTTTTTCTACTACCTGATTTAGAACTTAGATGAATACACTTTTTAATCCAACAGATTCGCTAGTTATAAACATGTATCAAACTATTTAAAATAAATAATAATAGCATCTTATTATTATTATTATTATTATTATTATTATTATTATTATTTAAATTTAAATATATTATGATGAAACAAAGTGGGCAAGCAATTTGCTTCATAAGCCGTGTTGCTTCGACATACCTTTTTACGGTTTTACGGTGGCACAATAACACATCAAGATCCTTTGACTTTAAAGCAGGAAAGTCACGATGACTTTGAGTCAATCTCAACCATGAGATCAATCATGCGGAGCAAAACATTGCCACACATTGCACTATTTTTTGAACAATAAAAAAGTTAAGTTATAAAAAAGAAAAGAGGAAGTGCTGCCTATTCACATTCTCGTCTCCTTCCATGTTCCATTGTCCGCCTCCTTCCACCTTCCACTGCATGCCTTCTTCAACCTTCCATCATCGCCGCTTCTTTCAATATTTCATCACTGTCACGCCTCCAACCTTACACACTAAGCCTCTTTCAAACTTTATTCGTCGTCACACCTTGCTTCTTCTGGTTGTGCCGACATCATCTCACCGACGAATTTCTCTAATTTAAAGACGCTGACTTTTATTGCTTTTTTGTCTGCTCTAGAAATTGCAAAATGTTTTTGCAGAGTAATGATTCTCTTCATACTCCAAAACCCAATATTTAATTCTTGAAAAAACCATATTCATTTATAATAGAAAGAGGGTCAATAACTTCTCAAATGGAAATGAAGAAATTGAATGGGAACAACGATTTGTAGGTTGATGTTTTGTTTTAATAGTTTCTGATATAGGTTTAAAAAATGTTTAAATTTTGTATAAAAAAATTAATGAAGGAGATGAATACGTGGCAGAAAATAGTATATTTAATTGATCGGATAGATGCGATTTCTTTAAAGTTACCCTAACTTTCCCGATACAAAGTCAGAAAATCCTAATCCCACAATAACATAGCCTATGCATATCTCATGTTATATATTGCATGAATAGCATATTTCGCGCATAATAACATATTATAACATATATTACCAAACATGATGTATGTTGTGTTGGTGCATGATGTATGTTGTGTTGGTGCACAAAAGGAGAGATAAAAGACAAAAAAAAAGAATATATTTATGGCTACAAAATAAGAAATAATTAATTACATTGACCTACCTACTATTAGGCTATTTATACACAAAATTAGGGTATAATAAAATACTAAAATACCCTCTAACAAAGATATAAAAATATATTCCTAGATATTCCTAAAATATAAATTAATTCTAACACTATCCCTTAATTTATATTTACACAAAACAGACAACACTAATTTCATCCCTCAAACAAAGAAATTGATCAGTCTTGATAGCCTTTGTCAGAATATCTGTCAGCTGCTTCTGGGTGCTACAATGCACAACTTCTAATATTCCATTCTGAACTTGATTCCTCAGAAAGTGATACTTGGTCTCAATATACTTGCTTCTCTCATGCAAAACTGGGTTCTTGGCAAGATTGATTGCAGACTTGTTATCAATCATCAGCTTCAGAGATTTGTCTACCTCAATCTTCAGATCTTGCAGCAAGTTCAGAATCCACACAGCTTGGCATGCAGTCAGAGCTCTTGCAATATATTCAACTTCACAGGTTGACAGTGCAACAACGGGTTGCTTCTTGGAACACCAAGAAATAGAACCTCCCAGAAATTTGAATAAGTACCCAAAAGTACTTCTTCTGTCAACTTTGTATCCATACCAATCAGAGTCTGAATAACTCATAAGTTCTGATTCGATCTTTCTTCCAGAAGGAAATAACACTCCATACTTCAGAGTTCCCTTCACATACCTCAGAATCCTGACAGCAGCTTGATAATGAGACCACTTTAGTTTACTCATAAATTTGATAACCATTCCAATTGCATAGAAAATATCAGGTCTGGTATTACACAAATACCTCAGAGAACCAACCATTTGTTTGAAGGTTGTAGCATTCACATCCTCTCCATCGGAATCATATTCCAACTTCTGATTTGTATCAGCAAGTGTGATAGAAACTTTGCAATTCTCTAGCTCAAATCTCTTCAGAAGCTTAAGTTCATACTTCATCTGATGCAAAATGATTCCTTTCTCAGAGTACATAAACTCCATCCCTAGAAAGAAACTCATTTTCCCAAGATTTGTCATCTCAAACGCATTCATCAGAACCTTCTTGAACTCAGCTATCTCTTGTTCAGAAATTCATTTGAGCAATATGTCATTAACGTACAAACATATCAGAATCATATTACCTTCTGAAGTGTGCTGAACATAAACATCATACTCCATCTCACACTTTTGAAACCCTTGTCCCTTGAAAAATGAATCAATCTTCAGATTCCAGGCTCTAGGCGCTTGCTTCAATCCATACAAGGCTTTGTGTAATTTGAACACCACCCCTTCCTGATTCTTTTTCTCAAATCTAGGAGGTTGTGACATGTATACCTCTTCTTGTAATGGACCATTTAAAAATGCAGATTTTACATCTAAATGCATCAGAGGCCAATTCCTGTTAGCAGCTATTGCAATCACTAGTCTGATTGTTTCATGTCTCGCTACAGGTGCAAACACTTCAGAGTAATCTAGCCCAGGCTTATGTAAAAAGCCTCTTGCTACTAATCTTTCTTTATATTTTCCAATTGATCCATCCGGCTTTAGCTTCTGCTTGAAAATCCATCTGACGTTGATGGCTTTCTTTCCTTTTGGCAGTTCCGTTAGCTTCCAAGTCTTGTTTCTCTCTATAGCATCAAGTTCTTCTTTCATGGCCTGCAACCAAACTTGCTTCTTAAGAGCCTCTTTCGTACTCACGGGTTCAGAGTCTACTAACACTACACACTGAATAACTTCTCCTTCAGAGTCTACTTTAGTATCTTGTAACATGTCAAACTCTGTAAGTCTTCTCGGGATGCTTCTGACTCTTTGTTGCCTCTGAATTTAAACTTCAGAACCCCGGACACCAGAACTTTCCCCTTCAGAAGTTGTTGCTTCAGAAATTGGACTTTCTCCAGAACCTTTACTTTCTTCAAAGCCTGGAAAATTCCTAGAGTCTGAATCACCATCGGAGTCAGAGTCATAATCATCTTCAAAAATTAGATCACCTCTACCTTCAGAAGTTCCACTTTCAGAATCATGATCACTGCCAAAGGTTGAATTTTCTTCAAAAGGTTCATCCTTAGAGTCATTATTTCCACCAGAAACATGATCATCTTTAGAAGCTTGTCCTCCAGAACCTACGTCTTCAGAGTTTCTCCTTCTAGAAGCATGATCACCACCAGATTTTGGATCAACATCAAAATCTAGATCAGAATTAGATTCACCATCTGACTCACCTTTGGAGTTTCCAGAGTCATCATCTTCTGACTCATCATCGGAATCTTCAGCGTCATCTTCTGATTCTGACTCATATTCAAACATTCCTTTAGAGTCAGAATATTCAAAGTCATCTTCTTCCCCTTCAGAATCAGAAAATGAAAATTTCATTGGTTCCTCATCAGATTCATAAGCCATAAATAACACAGGTTCATCATCGAACTCTCCTCTGGCTACATTTTCTTCTTCTGACTTCCTTTCTTTATTTGACCAGAAATCTTTGGCACAATGACCAAAGTTCTTACAACAGTAACACTGGACATTCTTCTTGTCATAATTTTTTTTCCTTCTGGACATTCTTCTGCCTATCAGAGTTTGAAGTTTTTGACCTTTGACCACCATTAGTTTTCTTCCTGGCTTCTGACCAAGTCTGCTTCTGATACTTCTTACCAGAAGTTACTTTCAGAGCCTGCTGCTCTACTTATCTCTCAAAAGTTCTCTCAGTCATACGTAACTCATGCGCCTCTAGACTACTTTACAGCTCTTCAACTCTCATGGTGCTCAGATCTTTAGAATATTCAATTGCTACCACAATGTAATCAAACTGAGAAGTTAAAGATATCAATATCTTCTCAACGATTACTTATTCAGAAAGAGTTTTTCCACGAGCTTTCATCTCATTAGTAATCATAATCACTTTAGAGATGTACTCAAAAACCTTCTCGTTGTCCTTCATGTTGAGATTCTCATATTGCTTTCTGAGAGATTGAAGCTTCACCTTCTTAACTGATGCATCACCACCGTAACATCTGACCAGTGTGTCCCACACAACTTTGTTGTTTCAAGATCAGCAATCTTCTCAAACACGTTCGCATCCACACATTGATGGATGTAGAACAACGTATTCTGATCTTTCTTCCTTAGCGCCTTCTGCTAATGGAGCATAGCCATCGGTGACAAGATCTAACACATCTTGAGAACCAAACAACACGCGCATCTGGATCTTCCAACGATTCCAGTTTTTGCCATCAAACGCTGGAAGCTTGGAATTTATATCGCGGTTTTCGTTCATCTTCAACCTTGTGCAATTCACTCACTGTTCACTCGTGTTTCCCGTGTTTTCCCGTAGATTTCAAACTGGAACTCTGATATCAATTATTGGTGCACAAAGAAGAGATAAAAGGCAAAAAAAGAATATATTTACGGCTACAAAACAATAAATAATGAATTACATTGACCTACCTACTATTAGACTATTTATACACAAAATTAGAATATAATAAAATATTAAAATACCCTCTAACAAAGATATAAAAAAATATTCTTTGATATTCTTAAAATATAAATTAATTCCAACATGTTGTTCTCATACTGAACTCACATAAAATATAATATTCAACCATTCCTCGTGCCCAAATGCATGAAGTATCTAAACTACTATTTATTGAAGTCATTATTTTCTCATGAATAAAAATATTATAAGAATGTATTAAAATATTTATTTTATTTTATCATGACCTTTTTTTCCTAAACAAACATCTTATTTATTCGCTTTAGGTTTTATCTGCTCACTATTTCCATCACTTTAACTTTCTCTTCTTCTATAGCTCTTAACCATCAAATTCTCTCTATCATTTCACATCCTACCTAATTTTCCTTTTTAGTTTTATTCTTCTCTTTAACATTCTAATTTATTTATTTTTATATTTTTGATATGAATGATCAGAGTTAAATATTGACTTGCATGTTCAGTTTTGTTCAGTTTAAACTTATTTTTACTAAAAACTATTTTAATTTTAATTTTCTTTCATTACAATTTTATATTCATTTATTATATCAAAATGAAAAAATAATAACACGCCTTAAACAAAATTTATATTAAAAAACATTTAAAAAAATAGAAAATGCTTTAAACATCACTTTAAAAAATAAATATAAGCTAATATACTAATATTGCATAACACTTATTTTCACAAGCGTTTATTCCTACTACAAAAATATGAATTTACATAAGTTTTTTATACAATTTACATCAATTATTAGAGAATATATATTTATCGGATGAAAAATATCTAACAAATTTATATCTATTTAAAAACGGATAAAAATATATGATAATTTATATTTTTTTATATGATACATTATGCAATTTACACTCTATTTTATGTTATACATTATATCCTATTTCCAAAAATAAAGTAAATCTCCATACTACGTTTTTATCCCAACCATTCGGCCAACATAATATGTGACAAACTTGTTGTATGTTTCACTTATGCATAGTTACTCCTCTCCAGTAGCAAAATCTAAAAGTTAAAGTTGGTTTATTTCTGAGAGAATAGTATGTGTATTGTAGTAAAAAGTCATACATAAAAATCATATTTTATGTACTAAAAACTCATACATAAAATCATATTTTATATACTAAGTCTAAATATTTTTCATATTTATCAAAAAAATATACAAAATCATATTTCTGAAACCAAATATATAGGAGAAAAAGAAAGGATGTGTGAATCCCTAGTGGCCAGAGAGTACAGTTTACCAATATATTACTAGAAAATACATCGATTTATATAACTGCGGCACATAGAATGACACTTTAGTGAGAAATAACAAATAAGATTTACATTTCTGTGCAACTTTAGGTCTAAAATCAACGTAGTGACCATGAATCCAGTCATAAGTAAACTCAAACAAAAGGTTATTGTACAAAAGCAGAAGAATGGTCATTTAATTTCCTCCAGGACTGGCATTTATCCTAATTCCAAATGTTAGGTTCTGTTATCCTAATTCCTCTCGGACTGGCATTTATCCTAAAACTTATCTGTGCTCACTAAAAATGAAAAATAATCATTATTAAAAGATAAAAGGAGCTAATATTACGGATAAACCATCTTCTGCACTGTTGGGTCCTCCATCATTTTCTCTAAAGCATCCACCGATAAGACTGATTTTTCTATCCAAAAAAAACAAGGTCATTAAGAACATTTGGTTAATTCATACAGGCACAGAAGCTCATTTATGACAACTTTAAAAGAACAAATATTACAAACACAATGTGTTATATGATAAAAAAAAAGGTATAACTTAAAAGGTATAGCTAAGAACACAGTCATTCCAGGTGAATTTAAAAGTAAATATATGAACTCTTCAAGTTAAAATTAAAACCACAACCATTTCATTCAAATTTAATTAGGGAATTTTATTCCCCTGCATCACATGGGAACTAGTAAGAAAGACATACTGACCTATTCTAGTCCAAATATATCAACATTTTCACGGCTCCTATGTTTGAGATGCAGTACATAATCAATCAGGTCCCTGCATACTATGTTTAGTTTATAATAATAATTGTACAACATTTGAGAACTCGTGATTCCCACTAGTGCATCGTGGTTTTACTATTTCTCTGTATTTTGATAAGGCCAGCAGCAATGGTTTGAGTCCAAGCAACTAGAACTTATTATTACTTCTATTCTTATCCAGTTTATAAATAAATTGACTTTTGGGGTAAATACTACACCTTAAAGCTAACTATTCCCATCACATTCGAACTAAAACTGGCTTTGGCCTTTACCAGTTTCCAAATGCCACATGATATCCACCTGAAATATCTCAGTTGTCAACAAGGGTTTGAAACTTGACTCTCTTTTTAACGCTCCGCATTCGATCATATCCAATACCAATCTTGCTATGCATCAACTTGATAGCCAAATCAGCATTCCCAGCTTTTCTTAAGGAATGAATCATCACAGTTCTAATCTTCCCAGGTATTTCTCTACCCCTATCCACAATTCCATCAGCCAACTTACAAGCCTCCTTCACACGACCAGCTTTACACAGCGCTCCAATCATATCTTCATAAGCTGTTTCAAGAACAACCCCCATAGGTGCAAGCTCGTCCAGCACTTTACAAGCCCTCGCAACTTTTCCTGAAAGACACATTCCAATTGAAAGAGCCCTAAAACAAGCAACGTTCGGCGTTATCCCTTTGTCAATCATCAAATCCCACATCTTGACGGCTTCTTCATTCCTATGCACCCTGAAAAGCTCACTGATAAGTATAGTAAACGTATACACAGTATGCTCACAACCATCACACTCCATCCTCTTAAACAGCACTAAAGCATCGGCTATCCTCCCACACTTACAAAGTCCATCGATGAGCGCATTGTAGCAATATGAATCCGGCAGACACCCCTTCTCAGCCATTTCATCAAACACCTTCTCAGCTTCATCCACCCTTCCCGCCTTTCCAAGTCCATCAATCAAACTAGAATAAAAAACAGCATTGACAACAACAGCATTCTCATTACAAAACCGAAAATAACCCAAAGCTTCCTCTAGTCTCCCACTCTTACATAACCCATTAACAATAGCACCATAAGTAACCTCATCAGGCTCAATCCCATCCATTTTCATCCTCTCAAACAACCTTAAAGCCCCATCAGAATTCCCACTCTTCCCATAACAATCAATCAAAGCAGTGTAAACAGCCTTATTACCCTTACAACCATTTCTAAGCATATTCTCAAACAAAGCATAAGCTTCTAAAACCTTCCCCGTCTTACAAAGCCCGCATATGAGCAAAGTATAACAATGAGAAGGAACTTGAAATCCCTTATCCTCCATCTCATGGTAAAGACTCAAACAACAATCAACATCCCCTTCAGAATAACAAGCCTGCATTATTGTCATATAAGTAACAACATCAGGCTCCAAATTAATTACCTCCATTTCGCGAACCATCTCGGTCGCCTTTCATGTTTTCCCAATCTTACAATACCCTTTGATCAAAGTATTGTAGGTTACAACATCAGGCTTTATTCTTCCTTCTTTCATGGCGACAAAAACACGCTCGGCCGATTCGATAAAAGAGGAACCAACGAGTCCGTTAAGAAGGGAGTTGTAAGTGAAAAGAGTCGGGTGGATGTTTTGTTCGTTCATTCCACGCCAAACTAATAGAAGTTCATTGACCAGGCCGGCGTTACCGAAGCTTTTGATGAGGGAGTTGGCGGATGGGGATGTTAAGGGGAGGCGGCTACGTTGAAGTTCTGCAAAAACATTTAATGCGGCGGAGGTGGTGGTGGTTGAGGGGGATAGGAGTAGGTTGATTAGTGAAACGTAGAAATCGAGGGAATGTGAGTAGTTACGTTGGTGGGAAGCCCAGGTGAAGAAACGGAGGGCGGTGTGGTGGTTGTTGAGGGAACGGAGAGCGTGGGCGACGAAGGAGGGGGAGAGAGTGATGAGAAATTGGCGGCAGAAGGAGTCGAGATTTGATTCCATGGTTGGGGAATTGTCAAGGAGGTTGAGGATTTGTGTGAACCATGGAGAGGGCTGGAGGTTTTGCTTGGAGGAGATGACGTCGGAGAGGTCGCAGAAAGGTTCGACGAGTTCTGGGGGAGGGAGAGGTAGGGTTTTGAAGGAGCGGGAGAATGAATTGGCATTGTGGTGGTGCGGGGGAAAGGAGAAGTGGATGTGTGTGATTGAAGGAGAAGGTTGTTTCAGTAGCAGACAGGAGATTCTTCTCATCACTCCTCCGGGTTTGGTTGATTTTCGAATGAGAATAACCGTTTCCCCTGATTCTGCCACTTTATTATATCATTTCCCCCTCTAATACCTCCATTGTCTTTCATATTATTTCTAGGCTAAATAATCATTTTGCTGGGAATTCTAAAAAATCCTTAAGATAATCAAGAAACAAAACAGGATACAAAGCATTGTCCTTAAGATTTTAAAATATTTTATAAAATCAGAAAAAATAGTGTTGCCCTGATTGTGTAAATTAATTTTATACTATCGATCAATCACAATTTTGTATCAGAATAAATTATATTTTAATTTTAAACTTTTTTAAAGGTTTTGGGTGCGACGGTTGTTTTACCGTCGTGAAATGAATTTTAGGACGGATAATTTTACCGTCGTGAAAGGTTTAAGGGTGCGACGGGTGCTTTACCGTCGTGATATGTCTTTTAGGACGGTTAATTTTACCGTCGTGACTAGTTGTTGGTGAAAAATCAATGTTAAAAGTGTTAAATGGGGGCCGACGGTTGTTTTACCGTCGTAATAATAATATTATGATGGTTAAATATACCGTCGCAAAATAAATATTAGAGACGGTTGGTGTCAACTGTCGTAAACATTGTCTCTATATGTCAATTATGACAGTTATCACATAACTGTCGCAATTTTTGTGTCGTTAAACACTAATTTTCTTGTAGTGTAAGAAGTCATTATATAGATGAAGTATAAATAATGTCTCTTGGAACAAATAACGTTCATACAACTTTAAGTGATAGCGGTAGTTTCAAAACAAAAGTGTTAGAATCACTAAAATTCAAATATTACAAAATAACATTAAAAAAATTATAAATTCTTGAAGGAAACATGTACTTACTAATTTAACAATGTCCTAACTGACATTTTTTGACTCGCCATCCAATTTATTTTATATGAATAAATAAACAATATCTAACTCTCATTGACAAGTAGTGTATAGATAAGAAATCCAAATAGTTAGATGACATTCTTAGAGATATAAATGTATATAGTGAGAAGAAATCTTTCTTGAAATCTCTAATCTTTTTTAATTATACATTATGATAATTAACTTCCATTAGTGCTTGTATCCATGTAGTAAAAAGTAAAAAATAAATGTAACACATTTTCATGTAATAAAAATCATTAATTGGAATTTAAAAGATGTTGAATATGAAAGCAAAGGTAAGAATATGCATAAAGATTTTGCTACTTTGCCATCTAACACACCTAAATCTCTTTTGTAAACAAAGACTAGTCACTGTGAACATTGCAACTACATCTGCACATGTAACATCCAACTCATATACTTCATCTCAAGTTAATCTCAATCAAATACACGAGTATACCTATGAATCTAATGTGCAGCCTTATGGTGGAAGTGGTACCCGTGGCTGTGGTGGCTGCAGTCGTGGATGTTGTTGCTCAATTTAATGTCAAGTATTTCACAAATATGGTCATGATGTAGTTTACAATTTTAATATACCTATGATATAATTTCTATGAACAAACACACAACCATATATAATTTGAATGTACATATCATAGTCACTAATTCCCTGCATAACTTAATGCTACTCGAACCTAAGAATTTGGAACTATACAATTTAGAGATAATGGTTTTTCCTTTAAACACGTAATTTTATTTTATCTTTTTTGTTTGTTGATATTTGAATAACATTAAGATGAATCCATATTAGTAAGTATTAAAAAATAGTAAATAAGGTTGTCAATTGCAACTTCTAGAAAGTGGCGGTTTGTTCTAATTTCACTATGTTGCAGCATTATTGTTCTATATATTGACTATTTGACAACACTTTGTACTAAAAAGAGTATTATGGAACACAATAGAAATTTGTTCATGTTCCGTTTTACTATATAATCTCTATTTGACAACACTTAACTAGTCCTGTTACACTATCTAAATCAAGCACGTATATGAGAGTACCATCACAATTGAACTCTATGTTCGATACTGTAAAATAACAACTGCATATGGTACTAATGAAACTTGGTTAATTTCTAATTTATGCCAACATGTACAAGCTACAATAAATCTGCCAAAACTAGGGTATAATGCCCAATCCACAACATTGTACTAAGATATCAAAAATCAACCCAGTAAAACAATTTGCAAAAATGATAATAAGAAACTAATGAACCTCACATGAAAACGGCTTGGATAATAGGTTAAAGAAAAGGAGAAAAAGACACGGGACAAGTCAAAATAACAGCTACATATCTTTAAGAAAAAGAGAAAAATATATTGAGCAAGAATTCAATTAACTGACCAGGAATTGACAGAGATTCTGGATCAGCACAGTTACACTGGAAGTTGGAATTTTCGTAATATGATCCCAATTGCCTGCAGGATAAAATCCAGTGAGTTAATTTGTCAAGAAAATGAGTGTTACAAAACTTTAAACTTGCCCCAGCTGGAAGTGAAACAGTATAACTTAAATTTTGAATCATAACATTATAATAATTATAATTTACAACACAACCTGCATCTAGAAAATCAGACTGATACCAAACAGCATGCATATTACAAAGAATGAAATGTTTTTACTTGCTCGGATAGCACCTAAAGCCCAATTGACATACTCAACTTTCCTTTGGCAATACAAGGCGCTCTTGGCCTTCAAAAGAAAACTGAAAAATTCACAAAACCATTATAAACAAGGTTTTTAAACTAGCATATATGATTTGGATGATTCAACAGTCGCTTAAGATATAACTGTTGATAATTAAAAAAGTTACAAAAACACTAACATTGATCCTAAGAAAACTTCTTGTGCAATAGACTAATAGCATGCATAGCAAGCAAGGCTCCAATACACCAGCTTCAAGAGGAAGCATCTAGAAATACTAACTCAATCACTAACTCTAATAGCTTGATTTATCAAGCTTTGTGATTGATACTATTTTCCCAATAATTAAGGGAAAGTTTCTCCAAAGTCAGGCCAACAACTAATACAAAATTGACACAACATTAACCTTGAAGGAAAACCGTATTACAATACGCAGTGGAAATTAAAATTTTCCTTTAGTGATTCTTACGAATGGACATGATCAGTGATAGAAACTATTACCCTTGTGGCGATTCAGATCTTTGATGTTGTGATCACGAGCATTGATGAAAAACAACGCCTCTACTCAGTCCACACGAATAGATCGTTTCTTGAATAGATCGTTTCTGGTCACAATGCTAGCTGCTTACGAAGGAAAACTAGGAGTGAGAGAGTGAGAGAAAATACAGCTAGAGTTTCAAGACCGAAATTTCATCAAGTGAAATGCTTCAGCACTGGAGCTCTATTTATAGAATCACTTGTGTGGACTGCAAGTTAAAAGCTCAATTAAGACAGCAAGCTAAAAACCAAATCAAAGCCGCAAGTTAAAAGCCCAATTAAACCTACGGACATCATACCTTATGATGTATCGTATATCACTTAAGCGCGTAGTCCCTTATCACATTCCGTATTTCACTTAAACATATTGTACCTTACAATATTCTATAATTCACTTAAGTGCATCGTATCTTACAGTGTTCCTTATTTACTCTATCTCTCATTAACTTGTTCTTATGTGTGTGACCCTGTAGGTTTTCGCGAAGTTGGTAATTATGTTAAATCACATGTTTAACATAATAAACAGTGAGCGGTATCTAGCAACACATCGCTGCTACCTAAGTCACAAAAATGTGATGTAATCTGACAAAACTTTTATGTGATAATACTTATGTGTACAATTACCATTTTTCCCTTACGTCTATTTCTAACATAAGGCATAGATCGTGTCACCTTTGTCCAGTTCAATATCGAGCCCTTAGACATATGATGGAAAAATTCTATTTAAGTCAATCATGTCCCTCATCATGCTTTGTGAAGTACCCATAACGTTTGATCAACAATAAAGTACTTACTCTACGTCTAGGTTTCATAGTGGTTTCAGATCGAAGGGTGGTACACACCATTATCACCATGAGAATAACTTATGGCACTTGCATAATATTCTATGTAGTATTCTCATAGTGGGTCAATCCAATATAAATATTACTCTTAATATTCATACCTATGTTAAGACTTGATAACTCTTTATCCATGATCCATAAGATGTAATGATAAGTTTATATATATAATAATCTCAATACTTTAATGTTATCCCACTTTGCAATAGATCTCGACTACATATACTTTAAGAATATTTTTCTTATGTTTAATTGAATCTCATGATTAAGTCACACTTAATATTTCATTAAACATATTCTAGGGACTTTATTATTTTGGAAAAGCAAACCTAATAAACAAATCTCTTTTTATTATTAATAAATAATTCAATATAAATATCAAAAGTATTGACCTTTAGGACTTACACCAACAAACCAAATATATAACAGACCGATAACTCAATAATATAGTGCAAGATTCGAAACATAACAGTCACAATAATACAAAAGAAAGAGTGTTGGATGTATCATGGCATCCGAGACAAAGCATACTCAAGTTCAAATTCAATACAACAGGACAATTCACTCTCATGCAAGCAAAAACCGTACAGTTCACCAAGTAACACTAGCATGCGCATACAGTCACCAATCATTACAGCCCTGCAATACCAAACATAAAATCATGCTTAAAATTCCTATGCGTTCACTCTAACAGAAGTTGGTAGTAGTCCAATATATTCATCAACATAAACTATAAGGCACCACATTCATTACCAAAGCAATACATCCATGCTATGACTCTTTTTCAAGAGGGCGACTAAGAAAAGGAAAATTCAGACCAAAATCATGTCATAACACACATTTAAACATTCCTACTGCCTTACCCGAATCATTCACTAGCTGCAAAAAAAAACTGAGCTAAATGAAAGATGAATTAAACAGACTATCCCAACTGAATCAAAAACAGAGTAACAGAATTTTAACTCCATGCCAACTCACATAATCATTTCTATAACTAACAGTCACAATAATACAACTTATACTTCCTCACCGGTTGTGTTAAGGCTTTGCAGGGTCTTCAATCTCAGGATATTCAATCTAATAGAAAAATTATAAAAAGTTAGTCAACAAAATCTATGATTGAAAGTATAAAAAATAAGGATTAAATATGTTTTTGGTCCCTATATAAAAAAATTGTATGTTTAGTCCCTACAAAATTATTATACACGTAGTTTTAGTCTGTTGTTAAACCTATGTGTATTTTTGAATTATTATTTTGTACACATGTTTAGAACATTATAAGAAGTTTCTCGAAAAAAAAACTCAAAATTTGATTTCAAATTAGAGATTTTCATTGTTTTTATCAATATCTTTTAAAATTTTAAAAATTCATATTTAATTTTTCTAATTTTAAAAAATTCTAAAATTTGATAAATAAATATTTTATAGTATTCTAAACACTTATAAAAAAAAATTTAAAAAAATTTAAGAATTTAATTAAACAGTTTTTGAAATTTTAGAAAATAACAAAGACTAAAACTGCATGAATAAAAATTTGTAGGGACCAAAATATATAATTTTTTTAAAACGGACTAAAAATAAAATTTGAGATATTAATAGGAACCAAAAATATATTTAACCCAAAAATAAAACACAAATCAAAATTTTACTAATAACAAATAAAAACCCTTCTAATTTGGTCATCATAAACATTGATCATCATCATCAAATCAAACAACAATAATTCAAATATTTCCCAACTTTAGCCCTACTTCCACAATACACAACAATATTGATATCATGTTATTGAGGAAAATGTGAGGTGTTTGATTATAATAGATGCACATAAACACAAAAACCAAAAAATCCTGGAAAGAATATAGAACCGCACATATCTAACTAGATTATCAAAAAACCCAAAAAAGTAAAATCAGTGAAATCAAAAAAACATAATCACACAAAACAAAACCTAGCTAATTTTCATTCTCATGATATTCAATCAGGACATTGATCAACATGTAACTTTCTACCTAATTTTCTACCTCAAAGATTAAACCCTAATTGAAAAGAAAAAACACTAACCAATTAGTTTGGTTTCTTCATCATGCATGTCGTCATCGAACTGTAAAATGAGCAAATGAGTTGTGCGATGACCAAATGAGTTGTGCGGTAACCGAATGAGCTGTACGGTGAGATGAATGATGAGCGATGAGTTTCAGAGGTGAAAATGCATGCGATGAACGATGAGTTTCAGAGGTGAAATGGGTTTCGGGGGGGTGAAATGCATGCGATGAACAATTATTTTATTCATATAATAAATTTACAACCATTAATATTCCCATTAATTTGTTAAGAATGTTTAAATTATGATCTCGCGGTTGATCAGAACTTAGAGAATGGTCGGAGGATGATCTTTAATTGGGCTGAGGAGAGAGGGGGTTGTACTTGCAAGGTACTCCAACGATCAAATAAGAGTAGGAGCAAGGAGGTACGAGCAAAATATCAGGTAGTGAGTAGTGAATATGTGATCCCTGGCCCTCACCGGTGTGGGGGTTTATATAATGCCTCTGGCGCGTGGCCATTGGTTCCTGATTTCCTGCCTAGATATGTGGGTCCGGAAAATCAGGTAACTGCCAAGACTTGGTGAAACCGGGTAGATGTACTCGTAACTAGTCGTTGGTTCCAGGGAGGAGGCTAGTTGCGGGCATCTCTCTGGTCGGTCCCTGGTGGCCTACACGACGTTGGTGTCGGGCAGGATGAGAAGACGCTCGATGAACATCTTGGATTGGTGTTGGACCAGAAGGACAACATGGTGACATTGCCCGACAAGTGCGGGCAGTCCGGGTCACGGTCAGTGGGTGACACCTATAAGATGTCTTAGACTGGGCCTACTCAAGCTTTCGGGTCAGTCCAACATAAATTATTTCTTAATATGTTAATATGTCACACATATTAAATATTTTGAGTTATAAAATTAAATTAATTTTTTTAGTCTGTATAAATTTACATCTGTTTTTAGTTTAACTAGAGTATTTGAGATTTTATTATAATAATATTTTTAATTTAAACCCGTTTTAAAAAAATAGGGAGCATATTGTCACCCGATGATACTTAAAATGACACTTTATTTACAAAATTGTCATTGCACTTCTTATTTACACTTGGTTTTAGTATATCGGGTATAAATTTTAAAATTATATTATTCTTTTTACACTAGTGAATGCCCTAAACACCAACAAATTTATATGCATGTATGAACAAAGTACATATTTTGAATGTAACTAAAAACTAATGCATTTTAAACAACATATTTACCTAATACATGCATCACAACTTAAAAATAAAAAGAAAATGAGAAACTTATCAATTAAGAGTTGTTGTGCGAAAGGTTAAATGAAGTGAATAAAGTCCATTGAGATTTATTGTAATGTGTTTGAAAGAGTGTTGAAGCTTGGAAAACGACCTTGTTGGTTCTTTCTTTCTCACGAGCTCTAAAGTTGAATGGTTTGTGAAAAATGTAACAAATGAAGAAGCAAAAGGAAATGGTCTGGAGTGAGTTATTTTAATTAAAATTCGTCCGAAGATGCATCTCGATCCGTAAAACTCCCTCAGTGTAAAAATACGATTTTTCAAATAAGGGTATTTAAGGATTTCCTTCGACTTGCTTCCTGCATCCTTGCTGAAGTTTTTCTTCTACTGCTTCGCCTGCACACATTCCTCACACACTTCGTTTGGAATGACGATTTATAGTAATCCTGAAGCCATATTTCTTCTCTTCAAATCTCTGATGTCTTTGAAGTTGAGATGGCCAAGTCGATAATGCCATATCCATCCATATCTAATAGCTGCAGTTTCTAAGCACTTGTGCTAAATCACATTTAGTTCAATCTTGAAGGTTCTATTCTGAGATATAGGAGCCTTCAAGATTAACCTTCTTCCTTCGTTGATGACTCTCATCATCTTGTCTTCGACCGAAACTTTGTAATTATTTTCGACCAACTGCCCTATGTTGACCAAACTTCTCTTCGTGCCTGGCATGTACAACACATTGGAAATTACTAACCTCTTGCCATCTTTCCTCATAATTAGAACATCGCCAATACCTTTAGCTGCTAGAGTATTGTCATTTGCAAATTTTACCATGTTCTTCATTGAGGGTTTTAGGTTGACAAACCAATATTTCCTTCCAGGCATGTGTGATGAGCATCCTGAATCCAAGTGTCATTGGTCCTTAAATTTCTCTTCATCTCTTGTTGTGACGATTAGCATCATCTCTTCTTCTTCATACTTTGCGACCTTTGTATCACTTTCTTGATTCTTTCGCTTTTTCTGGACAATCACTAGAATAGTTACCATAATTCTGACAATTGTAACACTGAATATGACTCTTGTCAGGTTTTTGAACACCACCTCTTTGGTTACCTTGGTATGAGGGTTTCCTCTGATTCGACACAATTCCTTCCTATTGGTTACCTCTACCATTCGAATTGTTGTCGTCATTTCTGTCGCCGTGAAAAAATCGGAGAGACCAAGCTATTGACTAACTTGACTTACAAATTTTTAAGAAGTCACCACTGAAGTTTATTGTTTTCAAGGAAAAGGAAAAAAGATCGAAACCCTATTATTTAAACATGCAATGCAAGAAATGAAAGCTAAAAGCAAAGCAAAGAAGAGATCTAAGGTATGAGGTTGGTTATGCAAAGGGAAGGTATTAGTGTAACACCCTGAAATCTAGATTAATTATTTAATTAGTTATTTAATTAATTTAGTTTGATTATATGAATTATTGTGATTTGATGTTAAGTCTTTGTGAGTATATGTGATGTCTTGATGATCATGATGCCTGATATGATGTTATTGTGTGGTGTGTGATGGAGTAGTATGAATTAAGGTGATAATTAGAATAATATAATATTTGAGAAATTACTAAGTAGAATCATTATTTAGATCATTAAAGTAATTAATTAGACTTATTTTATTTAAATAAACAAATATTAAATATGAAGTATAGATATTGTGGATAAAGTGGTAATTTGTGAATGGCCAAGTGTGAGGGTAAGATGGGAAGACCGTAGAAAGGGTCCAAGGGTTAAACTAAGAAAAAGAGTGTCAGTGTCTCATTTTGTTCAATCGTGAGAATTTGGAAGAAGCAGAAAAGAGAAGTCAGGTCACATAGAGGCAAGAGGTAGAGCTCGATATAACGCGAGGAAGAGAACCAGGAATTGATGTTAGGAGTCTAAGTTAAGGGGAGTTATCGTTATTATTATAATCGATAAAAGGTTTAGATAACTGTAGGTTATTTTAGGATTTTGATTGATGATGGTAATATGATGATTTTATGAAAAGGATGCGTGAGTGATGCATGGAAGATAAAGCCTTGATGTTTGCGACGTTTGCATCACTGTAAGTTGATTGTGAAGTTGCGAGTGTGGAATTACCTATTGTCTGTAAGTTTTGGAAGTGTTTCCAAATGACATAAGTGATTTTCCTCTAAAACGTGAAGTGGAGTTTTCTATAGAACTGGCTCCAGGTACAAGTCTGGTGTCAATGGCTCCTTACAGAATGTCAGCTTCAGAGCCGAATGAGTTGAAGAAACAACTGGAAGAAATGCTTGAGAAGAAGTTTGTTCGACCCAGTGTTTCTCTGTGGGGTGCTCCTGTGTTGTTAGTTAAGAAGAAATATGGTAGTATGAGGTTGTGCATGGACTAAAAATAGTTGAATAAAGTGACTATTAAAATAAGTATCCACTCCCGAGGATCGATGATTTGATGGATCAGTTGGTGGGCGTTAGTGTTTTTAGCAAGATTGATTTAAGGTCAAGTTATTATCATATTCATTTTAAACCAAGTGATATTCCGAAGATGGATTTTCGAAAGAGGTGTGGTCATTACGAGTACATTGTGATGTCGTTTGGTGTATTTAATGCTCCAGGTGTTTTCATGAAGTATATGTGTTGTACCCCAAACTTTTCCCTCCCATATTTCTCAAAACATTTTAAGAAAGATCCCCAAGTTGCTCAAGGTAGTCAAAGGATTGGCCAGACAAGCTCTCTCCTAAGGCAGTCTACCTCAAATTAGGGTTTTATGTTGCATCAAGATACTTGAGTCCAAGGGACCCCAAATGCTCAAAATTGTCCTAATATGTTCTCAAGATCATCCATGTCAAGTTTCAAGCCTTGCAGAGGAAGTTTGCTCAGTCAATTGCTCAAAGGCCTGAAAATCGACTTTGCTAGGGCAAAAGTCAATTGTGGCCCACATACAGTCAAACTTCAATATTTTTGGTCAACATACTCATTTTGAAGTATATTTCATCATTTTATCAAGGTTTGATCATGATTCATCAAGGATTGCTCATAATTCATCAAGACTCAAAAGTTGCTAAATTAGGGTTTTGTAGGAAAAGTCAACTCAACTTTGACCAAGCATAACTTTCTCATACTTTATGATAAATGACCCATCCAAATCTAATTTTGAAGAGGATGCAATTCCTTACAATCCATCTTCATCTCCCAAGTTCAAAATATGCACTCACAAGAAGGTATGAATTTGGACATTATAGGTCATTTTGGAAAGTCAACAAAAATACCTTTTGGGTCAAAGCTTCTTACATGAACATGGAAAATCCAATTGAGATGAAACCAAATAGGTATCTTAGGGGACATCCTAAGCTTTCTAAAAAGTCCAAGAACACCCTCATAAGGTTAAAATTGAGAGAGATATGCATTGTCAAAGTTGGACAATTTTTGAAAAAATGCATGAAGCAAATATTGACCAAACTTGGATTTTTTTCCAAATGGGCCTATCTTTTCAAGTTTTAAACTCATTCCTAACATGGTCCACGACCTCAAAGCCCACCCATGCATTTTTCTACTATTTATGCTATTTATTTTGATATTTTATTCATTAAAATTCAGAATTAAATAAATAAATAATAGAAATAATATAAATTTTGATGTGAATCCATTTTGGGAAAGTTTTATGCTGGTTTATGTCAATTGATTTTGTTCAATAACTCTTCAAGTATGTCCAGGTCATCCACATGTGAAAATGGCATAAAATCATCAAATATGGCATTTTTTTCAAATTTTGATCATAGTCTTAAAACACAACATTATGAGGGAGATTCTTTCCATGATTTCTTGTCTCCTCATTCTCCTCTATAAATATAGAGCCATACAAGCTTGAAAGGGACGAAAATCCTCTCTAAAAAGCTCTCAAAAATCTCTTCAAAAAGCTCTCTAAAAGCTCTTCAAAAAGCTCTCCAGAAATCAAAGAATTGGTGCAAGTCATATCTCGAGGTTCCGGTCTCTCTCAATTGACATCAAGCCTCAAACCATCCTCTTGAAGTCCTCAAGAGTCTTACAAGGCCCAAGAGCAATCCATCACACGCCTGGCACGCCCCCCATTTGACAACACCGGTTTGGTAAAATTGTAAACTTTAAATCTCTAATTTTAATCACATTTTATGGTATGCTAACGTTTATTTGAATTTATATAGAACAGTTATGGATGGTTTAATCATAGGTTCCACGAAAGAATAAAAAAACACCATAGTTAGATCATGAAGCTTTCGAAGATTCAGGCCTAGGGATTTCTGATGATTGCACACCCTGTTTACTTTTGCTACTAGGCCCATCTTTATTTTCATGTTTTATTCGTTTTATTTATTTCTTTTAATCCCTTTTATTTTTTATCAATAAAAAAATATAAAAATCACATAAAAATAGATTTAGGATTTTTTATTAATTAAATTTTTAATTTTAGGTAAAACTTTAATTTCTTTTTGTAAATAACTTAAAAATAATTAGAATAAATAGATTTTATTACTAACTTAATTATATTTTATTTTTTCCTAAAATAACCAAAGAAACCAAAGAAACCAAAATAGGTCATGTAATTATTTTTATTAATTAATTTAATTAACTAATTAATTACATATTTAATTTAGAAAACTTATTTCTTTTATTAAAAACAACAAAAAAAACAATTTTTCTTTTAATTAGGTTAGAAGGGTCAAAATCTTAAATTCTCGTCGATCTAAATTCTTCTCGCGCGCTTTATTTTTATTATTTACCATATTGATGTAACTGCCTACAATTTATAATAGTTTAATTAGGACGTTTATTTACATTTATCGCTTTATTTTCAAAGGGTTTGTTTTTGGCTATGTAAATACCCGAAGACTTGTAATAGCGTAGTTTAAATTCCGCACTTTAAATTCCGCAAATTATTAACTGTTAGATGTATGATATAGGGATGCATGACAAGAATGTATGATTAATTTTAAAACAGTTAGATCACCCTAAATGTGCAAAGATAAAAAAACTGAAATTGAATCATTCGCACATGCGCACTCCTAGGGTACACTCCCACTTGGTTGCCTTCGGTAAATGGTCATTGAGTATAGGATGCTTTAGTGGTCATCCTTTTGTCTAAACAAAGATCAAAGTCCTGATTCAGAAAAGTTGCCTCTGAATGGTTGCCTCGGAATTGTTGTCTCGAATAATTGATCTAAGACATTAGGGTTATTACTAAGACGTCATAACATTGCTTTAGTGGCCGTGCGTCCCTTTCGAATTGACCCTCAAAACTCCAACGATGATGCTACCTACTCACTAATAGTGGGATAGCGTTGTCTAAAGGAAACAAGCATAGAACAATTCTTTTTTTGAGTAGGTAGATTAGCTCTTAAGTACTTGCTCAATCAAAACAATTTTTCACACTTACACTCCTTTATAAACAAAGTTTTCAAAAACACTTCATTACACTCTTGAAGACAGAAGCAAGAGTTAAATCAAAGTCAAAACAAAAACTTTTCAAAGCGCACAAACACAAAGAAAACTACTTTGAAAGTGATGAGCAAGTACCTAAGAGCCCGTAGATAACTACGGATAGAAAGGGTGCTAATACCTTCCCTTTCTATAAATCTACCCCCCGTACTCAGAAATATCTCGAAAAAGGAATTTTTCTGTGCTTTTTTCCTTTCCTTGTTGGATAAAATAAAAGACGATAGCGACTCTTGCTTACCGCGACATTTTGCGAAAACAAACGCAAAACACAAACCAACAATTCCTTAAAAATAGGGAAACACGTCCCGATTCTGGCCACCGTATCACAGAACTGACGACTCTGCTGGGGAGCTAATAAGTGGGGTGTACCTTAGGAATAGTTTATCATATTGTTTTCTATTGTTTGATTTGATTGCTTTATCTTTGTGGGCTTTGTATCAGAGTTACTATAGATCCAAACCTGGATCTGGGGATACCTTTTAGGTAAGTAGCAATAGACTGTGAGGGAACTGTACGGCGTAGACCGATACAGTTGAAGCAGTAGCTACGTTGGTGTGACACTTTAGTTGGTACTGATATCCCTTGTGGAGGAACAAGGAGAGTATGGGGCTGCTAAGGGGTCATTAAGCATCAACTGACCTTAGAACCTATAATTGACCAACTTGGCCATAGAAAAGTAGCAGTATGCTACACTCATTGAGACCATACTCTCGCGATGATTCCGGCTGCAAGAAAAGGTTGCTAAACTGGAATTATGACCGATCGAGGATGGTCAGTGATATTGAGATCCTCTAGAACCCGGTTACTATTACTAGGACAGGTTGAACCAACTCAACTGAAAGAGGGTAATACCTAAACTCCATGCCATCCTGAAATTTAAGGGCTATTGTGTGACTTGTGTGCTTTCAACTTGAACTACTTGCACATGTTTGTTATTTAATAACTTGAGTTCCTTGTAGGTTTTGTTTACAGTCCTTATCCAATACCTTGGATTTCTTGCCGAATTTACTTGTTTACATTACCTCGTACTTTTACTTAAATGCATAACATACACATCATAACATCATGCCTTAACATTTCCTTAACCATTTCAAGGATCTCAAAGGTTTGTGATGCAGGTTATGGTAAATCAAACGTCTAGCAAGGGGCAAAGGGGATTTATTTTCCTCTAGACAATGTCATCTAGAGATCAAAACACGATAATTTGAGTCGGTGGCTATGACCCACTCGATATGGTGAGCTTGAATCTTGAAAACGGACTCTCAACAAACGCGAAGTTTCTTCAATCAAATTCTAACAATTTCTTGTTTACCCCGCGAGATCCTTGAAAACATTGCATACATATATCATACATATCATTGCATTACAGGTACCATTATAGGTTTCTCATCTTCTTCGCTGTTTATTTCAGCAATCATGTCTTCTGAAACACCTATTGATCAAGCCATCAAGGCTCTTCAAGCTCAGAATGCTCAGTTTCAGGAAATGTTCTTGAACTTGTCCAAGAGTCAACAAGATTTGAAGACTCTTATCTTGAAGGACAAGAAGAAGAATAAGAAGAAGAAGGTGGTCCTCTTGAATATGGGTCGCAGATTCGGGAACAATTTGCAACAGGAGACTGATTTATCCCATTCATCTGGAGGGGGAGAGAATCAAGAGGAAAGAACGGGTCATAGCGTTGTGGTTTTTAACAATGACACAGACTTTGATGAAGATCGGTATCCTCCTGCTGAGGATAGATATAAGCAACTTTAAGACCGGCTCAGTGCAATGGAAATTCAGAAGATACCTGGGTTGGACTTTGGAGATCTGAGATTGGCATCTGGGGTGGTGATCCCTCACAAGTTTAAAGCTCCTGTCTTTGCTCAGTATGACGGGGTATCCTGCCCGAAGCTACACCTCCGCTCATACGTCAGAAAGATTCAACCCTATACTGCTGATAGAAATCTATGGGTTCATTTCTTTCAAGATAGTCTGTCAGGGACTCAACTTGAATGGTTCTGTCAACTGGAAGGAGCTAACATCCGCAACTTGGAGGACCTTACTGCTGCTTTTTACAAGCAATACCAGTATAATGCCGACCTTGCTCCCACGCGTACTCAGCTTCAGGGTATGTCTATGGGTACAGGCGAAGGCTTTAAGGACTACTCTCAGAAGTGGAGAGATCTTGCTGGAAGAGTCCAACCCCCTCTGCCTGATAGGGAGTTTGTGGATATGTTTCTTGGGACTTTGTCTGGTCCCTATTTCAATCATTTGATCGGCAACTCGTCAATGGGTTTCACCGAACTGATTCTGACTGGAGAAAGAGTAGAAGTTGGGATCCTGAGTGGTAAGATCCATAAAGATACCTCTTCGAGTACAGAGAAGAAGTCATTTGGTGTCAAGAGGGAAGCCAATGCTGTGCACGACCAGAAGAGGCGTAGCCAGGCAGACTACCACCAATTTGTGGGGGCAGTGTTGATCTCTAATTCGGCATGCACACAACGACCACAACAACGAAATAATCAGCCAAAGGGGGAAAAACTTCAAAGGCAGTTCACCAAAATCAACATGTCATTGTCACAAGCATTGCAGCACATGTTGAAGATGAATCTGATTATGGTGATAAACCCTCATCCGAACCCTAAGACTTCTTCTCCTAACTACAACCCAGATGCAAGGTGTGCTTATCATTCCGATAGCCCGGGGCACGATACTAATGATTGTTGGGCGCTGAAATACAAGATTCAGAATATGATTGACGCTAAGGAGATCGAATTCGACCCTCCTGAGACTCCCAATGTGATCACTGCTCCCTTGCCAAAATATGGCTAGGATTGAAAGCACTTTTGTTCATTTGAATTCTGAAGTTGTATTTTTCTTTGCTTATTCAAATAATTATTGTCATGTCAAACTTTTTTATTTCATTAATGCATTACACGTGTCTGTTTTGAATTAATTGTTTTCACTATGCTTAAATTGCTTCATATTTCCTTTTTGTGATGTTCAACTCTCGATTAAAAATTCTAAGCCTTTAGAGGGAGGATGACGAAATGATATCAAAATCTCTACAGTATGCTTTTGAACCGACCCCGGTGGCGATGTACAGGCATTGTTTCAAATCCTAAACAGTGGATTTATAAGGAAGATAATCCCTCGTCAACCTCTTTGAGCCAAAGAAGTAGGAGTTTTTTCTTTTTACACAGATTAAAACCCTTAAATCACAAACCGGTGCAGGGTAGTTTTCTCAGTTAATTCATGTGCACAATGAATGGTTTCGAAGACGTCCTTCCGAAACAAAAGACGGTGATGGTTCCCTATAATCTTCAACGCAGGCAGTCACTATCTCTCAAAAATAAAAGCCCATTAAGTCAAAACCTATGAAGGAGACTTAAGAAAAAAACTGGGGCATTCCGCTGACTGTAATCACAAAAAGAAGCAATTCAGGCAAAAGACAGGGATAATAAAATCAAAAAGAAAGAGGTCCTGCAAAATCTCAACAAAAATGATTGCCTGTTCAAAATAAATTGTCAGTATCCGAACCATCACTGGAATATCAGAGCAAAGACTCAAACAAGATCTAAATACACAATTAGCTGAGTTTAGGATCGAAGAACATCACGAAGAATGGGTGGGTACAAATAAAATTTGAGCCTTTATCCTTTGTTTCTTGAACCGTGAACCAGGCCACGTTATAACCCTTAAAAGTCCTAGCTGAAGCATGGGTTAGCTCGAAAGCATATTGTTACAAAAGGTATCCTGACTCCTGTAGGACTTGCTGTAAATCCTGAGTTGACATCACATTTTACAAAATTTTCCTGTCTTACTGAAAAATTCATTTTCAAAAATTTCAAGACAGACATAAGCTTTGCATTCTTAAAATAACATTGTTTGCATATGACTATTTGTTCAACAACAGAGAAATTCGCACGACGAATATCTAGTGAACAAAAATATTCTCAATAAAAAGGATCACGTCAAGTGGAAAAAACACTTCCAACCAAGGGGCACAGCATGAGCATTGTCTATCATCTGGGGCAGTCAAGTCAAGATTCAAGGAGTCTCTCAAATATGCCAAATAGCCAGGGGCAGATCTCCATCTGAATCACTTGGGGCATTGGACATGAATTCCAGCAACGAATCTTGTATGATCAAACGAACATCTTCTGGTAGTATGGCAACATAACACTACCGACAATGACAACTCCCTACACCCTGAGAGCATGGACATAGTCAGAAAATACTGCGCATGAACAAAGACCCGCTAGGTTGATAGGTGTGATACGGTGGGAAGAATTGACTGTTTTTTGGAATGCTGGTTTGCGTTTTGCATTTGTTTTCGCAAAATGTTACGGTAAGCAAGAGTCGCCATCGACTTTTATTTTATCCAACAAGGAAAGGAAAAAAGCACAGAAAAATTCCTTTTTCGAGATGTTTCTCGGGTTCGGGGGTAGATTATAGAAAGGGAAGGTATTACCACCCTTTCTATCTGTGGTTATCCATGGGCTCTTAGGTACTTTCTCATTTGTTTTAAAAATTGTTTTCTTTGTGCTTGTGGGTTTGAAAAAGTTTTTGTTTGAAAAACTTCGATTTAACTCTTGCTTCTGTCCTTAAGAGCGTATGAAGTGTTTTTGAAAACTTTGTTCGAAGAGTGTAAGTGTGAAAAAGATTTTGTTTTTTTGAAAGAGTAAGTATCTAAGAACCATCTACCTACTCGAAAAAGGAATCGTTCTATGCTATTTCCTTTTAGACAATGCTATCCAACTATTAATGAGTAGGTAGCACCATCGTTAGAGTTTGAGGGTCAATTCGAATGAGGGACATGCGGTCACTAAAGCAATGTTAGGACGCCTTAGCGGTAACTCTAATGTCTTAGATCATTTGTTTGAGGCGATAATATCTGAGGCAACCATTTCGAGGTGACTATGATCTTTTAAACAAGAGGACGGTCTCTAAAGTGACCTATACTCAATGACCGCGTACGAAGGCAACCAAGTGGGGTGTACCCTAAGAGTGCGCATGTGCGAGTGTGTCGTTTTCCAGTTATTTTTTTTTATCTTTGTACATGTTAAAGGTGATCTAATTTGATTTTAAGATTAGCATTCAGTCTTGGCATGCAACCCTATTATCAAACATCTAACAATTATAATTTGCGGAAATAAAATACGGAATTTAAATTACAAGGCGTCGGGTATTTACATCGCCAAAGACAAACCCTTTGAAAAATAAAATAAAGCGATAAAAATAATTAAAGGTACTAATTATCTATTACATTCCGGAAATAGGTACATTAATATGATGAAAATAAATAACGCGTGCGGGAAATTAAATCGAGTACGAGCTTAGGGTTTTGACCCTTTTTTGAAAGAAAATTGGCTTTTTGTTTTTTTTATTTAAGGAAAAGAAATAAATCCTAAATTAATTACTAAATTAAATTAAATTAATTAATTAATGAAAAAAAATTATTTTTGGGGTTTTTTGATTATTTAGGAAAGAAATAATAATAATTAAATTAATGGTTAAAAACTAGTCAAGTCTAATTAATTTTATTTATTTTACAAAAGGAATTAAAGTTTTCTAATTAAAACCTAATTAATTAATAAATTTATTAAGAAAAAAATAAAAGTTTAAAATTTGATTTGAAATAAAACATTTTTTGTGATTTTTATTTAATAAAACAGAACTTTGTGATTGGTTAAAAAATCAATAAAATAAAATAAAGTAAATAAAATAACTAAATAAAATATAAAGGGAATGAGGAATTGGGCCTGTTTTTGTGGTGTGAGTAGCAATTTCTTAAGCCCAAAAACGCTGGCCTTTTTTACTTTCTAGGATCCAGTATGCACGCATGGACTTGGCTCGTGGTGGACCTCCAGCTTTTTGACCACTAGATCTGGCCTTTGGCCATCTGGCGCTTGAGTGGATGAAGGACTATGGTGGAGGGCAAACCAACGTATGCACACGATAACCTGAAAAGAAACAAGAAAATACAAAGTGCTAGAGGCAGGGATCGAACCCCTGACCTCCAACCCCTAACGCCTTGGAAACTGACTTGTTGACCACTGGGACACGCTGCTTCATTTGTTATATTAATATAAATGATGTATATTATATAAAAACAAAACTATTGCCAGAAAATAATAAAAAAAGCGCGCGCTTGGTTTGAATGGCCCAATGATGGGATGCCACGCATTCATCCCTGTCCTCAATCCTGTAAAATAATACCTGCGGATTTGAATCCGTAGCTAAAAGTGCATGCCTATCCTAAAATTCTCTCCAGGCCATATAAATCCATTCCAAGAGCATGGTTTGATTCGTCATGGCCTCCTGATCAAATCCATGTTCTTCTTGAGTCTCAATTTTACCTGAAACAGAAAACCCTAAAAACAAAATGAAGAACCCTAGCTATGCTGGTTCTCTATTCAGGCCAGATAAACGCAATTGAATAATACCAATCGCTTGCAAATGTTTTGTAGATTCAAAATATGGTATTAGTTCATGAAAAAGATGCCTAATTTCAGAATTGTGAAATCAAGAACAGGGGTGACTATCGTGCGACTTACAGTGTGTTAGGGCGTCTGAAAATGCTTGGTTTTGATTGGGATGGCTTGTGTGAATGCCCAGGAAGCGATTGGAACAAGTCTTGACCTCTGAAAATGCCTCTAACCTGGATTTTGACTTCTCACTTTTTTGTGAATTTTTCACTTTTTGTTCTGCCTCTCTCCACAGTTTCCAACCCTTGTTTTCGTGTCTTTGCCTTCCTTATGTAATGCTTAGTGCATTAGGTCAACAAAATTGATCCAAATCTTGCCTTATCAATGCTTGCATATTTGATTTTATCTCCCTTTACAAACTTGCCAATTTTGCCTAATTCCAATCTTTTTGCACATGATTTGGTTTGATTCGAATTTGATGATGATAATGATTGTAATCAAAACCTGAAATAGCCAAAAGATCTTGTGTTATCAAAGTGTTGGATTTTATATGATTTTATTTGATTTAAAATGAATAAATTCAATTAAAAATCAAATTAAATAATAAAAATGAAATATGGGCTCATGGCTGAAGCTAGGACACGTAGGAAACTATGCAAGCTCAAATCAAGTGGAAAAGAATGGGCCCATTTGACAAAATTTGAAGTTTTGAGGATAGTTGACTTTTGACAATTTTGCAAAAAAGTCCAACTTCAACAATGCATAACTTCTTTAATTTTAAACTTTTGGAAGTGTTCTTGGACTTTTTAGAAAGCTTGATATGTCCTCTAATCAACTCTTTTGGGATCATATCATTTTGATATTCCATGCTCAAGTTATATGCTTTGACAAAAAAAGGTGTTTTTGTTGACTTTCAAAAATGACCTATAATGTCCAAATTCATAACTTCTTGTGAATGCATTTTTTGATCTTGGGGTGTGAATATGGATTTTATGGAATTGCATCCTCTTAAAAATGAGCTTTGGATATGTCATTTCTCATAAATTATGAGAAAGTTATGCTTGGTCAAAGTTGAGTTGACTTTTCCTATAGAACCCTAATTTAGCAACTTTTTAGTCTTGATGAATTTTGAGCAATCCTTGATGAATCATGATCAAACCTTGATCAAATGATGAAATATCCTTCAAAATGAGAATTTTGACAAAAAATATTGAAGTTTGACTGTTTATAGGTCACAGTTGACTTTTGCCCTAGCACAGTCGATTTTTGGACCTTTTGAGCAATTGACTGAGCAAACTTCCTCTGCAAGGCTTGAAACTTGACATGGATGATCTTGAGAACATATTAGGACATTGGTGAGCATTTGGGACCACTTGGACTCAAGGATCTTGATGCAACATGAAACCCTAGTTTGGGGAAGACTGCCTTAGGAGAGGGCTTGTCTGGCCAATTCTTTAGCAACCTTGAGCAACTTGGAGATTTTTCTTGCAATGTTTTGAGAAATATGGGAGGGTAAATTTTGGGGTACAATAATAGGCCTAGGCAAAAATAAGGGCATCCCGACGAACCAAAAGGGTTCAGGCAAAAATTAGGGATAAAAACAAAAAAAGATTTGTACACCCGGCAAGTCGAAAACCTGAAAAGGAGGCTTGGGCAAGAAAGGGTATCCCGGTGGACTGAAAATCTGAAAAGACAGTCCAGGCAAAAGTTAGGGATTAAAGCGTATGACTATTGTGATCGGTGGATTTAGAACTGACTGTTTAACGCTGGTTTCGCGAAATGTCGCGGAAGCAAGAGTCGCCACCGTCTTTTATTTTCTCCAACACGGACAGTACAAAAGCACAGCAAAATTCCTTATGAGATAGTTTCTCGGTTCGGGAGGTAGATTTATAGAAAGGGAAGGTGTTAGCACCCTTTTTATCCATGGTTATCCATGGGCTCTTAGATACTTGCTCATTGTGTTTTCAAAATGTTTGCTTTTCAATTGTGAGTGGGTTTGAAAAAGTTTCTTTGAAAGATTTCGGAATAACTCTTGTATCAGTCCTCAAGAGTGTTTGAAAAATTATTTTGAAAGCTTTTTGAAAAGTGTCAGTGTGAAAAGAGTTTTGATTTGTTTTTGAACAGAGCAAGTATCTATGAGTCATCTACCTACCCTAAGGAATTAAGCTGTGTAGAAGTCCTTAAGATAGTGCCATCCCACCATTGAGAGGTAGGTAGCACCACCGTTGGAGGTGTTCGGGTCAATTCGAGTTTAGGGACAGTGTGGTCACCAGAGCAACAGTAGGACACCTTAGAAGCTACCCTTATGTCCTTGATCCTTTTTAAATCGAGGCAACCATTTCGAGGCAACTGGATCATGGACATAAGGACTTACTAAAACGTCCTATACTCGACGACCACGTTTCGAAGGTAAGGCAACAGGTGAGACGTACCCTAGAAGTGGTGTGTGAATTTGTGTGTTATTTTCATGTCAATATTTATCTTTGATCAGGGCATTGTGAGCTACGCTTGTTTTTAATTAGCCATACATTCTTTCATGCAATTTAGAATTTAAAAGTGCGGAAATTTAAATGCGGAAAGATAAAACTACGCTATTACAAGGCGCGGGTCTATACATCGCCAAATTACAAAGACCTGTTTGGTAAAAGATGCGGAAAGTAAAAGACCTAATTACTATTACAAGCCTTGAGTAGTTACATAATATTCGAAAAGAAGAAAGAATAACGTGCGAAAGAATAAAAGTTAAGACGTCCGAGGGTTTTGACCCTTTTGAAATTAAATTGAAATTAAAGTCTAATTATTATTTAATTAAAGAAAAGAAATTGTTTTTATTTTTTTGGTATTTAATGAAAATAAGAAAAGAATTAAAATTAGAAGGAAACCCTAGTACTAAATATTTTTAATTATTAATGAAAAATATACAAGTTAACCTAATTTACACTAATTAGTTAATTTACATATTTATTTACAAAAGTAATAATTAATAATAATAATAATGAGAAAAAATTATTTATTTAAGAAAAAGATGAGAATGTTAAAAACCCTAATTCTACCTATTTTATTTATTAAGAAAGGATTAAAGTTTAAAACCTAAATTAAACTAAGTTAATTATTAGAATTTATTTACAAAAAATATTTTAATGGTGAAATAATAATAATTAAATATATTGTATTTTATTTTTTATTTTTTTGGTTTTATTATGAAAAGAAAATTATTTTAAGTGAATTAAATAAAAATAATTAAAAGAATTAGAAAAAGAAAAGAAAAGAAAATTAAGAAATATACAAACCAAGGGGGGTTTTCAGGCCCAAAGGGAGGTGTTTTTGGAGCAATTTTGGCCCATGAAACAAAGCCTTGTTTGACTTTCCAGGATAGTGTGCACGATCATTGACTGGTGTGCATCATGGAGTTCCTTCTGAGGCCCTTGGATTAATCACCATGCCATCTGGCAAGCCAATGCATGTGGACATACGGTGGGACGTTGAGAATATGCTGCACATGAATATGTTGAAACAAAAATTAAGAATTGAGTGGGGGGGCCTGGGAATCGAACCCAGGTCCCAGCGTTTACCAAGTATATCCCTTGCCAAGTGAGCTGTGAAGCGCGTTTGTAATGTAAATGGAAAGCAATAATTATATAAAAAGACAAATGTTAGTGGTGTAATACAAAGAAAAGCACGCCAGATTTTGAATTACCCAACCATATGGTGACACGCCAGGCTTCTTGTTCGTTGTTCCTGCAAATATGAAACAAGTAGCGGGGGTTTTAAACCCCCACTAAATGGAACAGTGGATAATAGCGAATATCACTATGGTTTAAATAAATTGAGCGCGGGGTGTTGGTTCGTTTCGTCTTGTTGTCACGAATTCATCCATACAAGTTTGAAGGTCCAATTTTACAGCATATGGGAACCCCTAATTTTGAAGTTCTGAAACCCTAGGTTTCATCAATGGCAGATTTGGATACAAGCATCTTTAGAACAATTAAACTATGCCAAAAGTTTCAGAAGATCATTAGTAGCAAGAATCAACAATTAAAACATATGAATGATGCGTGGAAATCATGTTTCGATTATCAACAAAGTCGTTCAAACCATAACCATATTTTACCGTTTCTTTGAGTATGGGGACTGGAGAATGGTTGCAATTGACTCCTAGCAACGTCATTAAGGCAATGGAAGTGTTTTGAAGCCTTGAATCGCCTTGCAACTATGATTTTAGTTTTCAAGTTTTGGTTGAAAATTTGCAATTTGGTTCTGAGTTTTTGGGCAGCTTTTCGTGTCCCCTTGCATTAGGTTAGGTCTTGCATAAGTACATGAAGCAAATTAGGTCAAAAACAAGCCCAAATATCCATCCATTTATGTTTTGAATATTTGATTTTTATCACATCTTTTTCAATCTTTTTTTCATGCAAATCTTGCTAAATATGGATGATCTTGTCTTGTTGATTGGTGCACGAAATCTTTAGCATATAATGAGCATATTTGCTGCACAAAAAGATTTGAAAACCATTATTTGATATTTTTCTCATATTTAAATCTAATTAAATGAATTAATATGAATAAAAATTCAATTAATTGATTAAAAATAAGAAAATAAATCCCTTTGAGCTTAATGGGTCGTGCATAGGCTTTGGGTAATTATTCAAGGAAGAATTTGAGGCCCATTAGCAATTTTGAAGCTTTTGAAGCAAAGTTGACTTTTCAAAATTCCCAAAAATTTCCCAACTTCTCCAAGGCATATCTTACTCAATTTTGAAGCTATGATCATGTTCTTGGACATTTTGGAAAGGTCGTGAAGTCCTCTAACCAATGCATTTGGTCCCATTTCATTTTGATTTACCAATCTCAAGTTATGGTCTTTGACTTAAAGTGCCTTTTTGTTGACTTTTGAAAATGACCTATAATGTTGAAATTGATAACTTTTTGTGAGAGCATTTCTTGGACTTGAAGTGTGAAGATGAGTTGTAGTAAATGTCATTCTCTTCAAAATGAGCTTTGGATGGGATTTTTCTGATAAACCATGAGGAAGTTATGCCTTGGTCAATTTACAGTTGAGTTTTCAGCTGTCCAAAAATAGAAACTTTTGCATCTTGAGACTTTTTGAGCCATGCTCTGAGAATCATGATCAAGAATTGATCAAATGATGTTTGTGGCTTCAAAATAAGATGTTGACCAAAAATTTTGACTTTTGACTGTCAAATGACCATTTTGCCCCTGTAGTTGACTGTGGAGCAATTAGGGTTTTTGACTGTGCAATTTGATGATGTGAGTCTTGAACCTTGACATAAGGATGCTTGACAATGTATATGGGCATGTGGGACTTGATTGGACCCTTGAAAACTTCATTTTCTTTGTCAGAACCAAAACCCTAGTTTTGACTGTGTTAGGGGGCAATTAGACTGTGCAACCCTTGAGAGATTTTGAACCATGATCTTGCCAATTCTTGGAGAATATGGGAGGGAAAATTTTGGGGTACAACAGTTGCCCCTGTTCAATCTTCTTAGACCTGAGGATGTAGATTGGCTGGCGTGCCTTTCGTAATCCGAAGGTGGAAGATGATTGAACACTAGAGTGCCCAGAAATTTGCACTCACATAGTAGAGTATCAGCAGCGTGATAGCAGGAATGGGCTTACAGATGCCATTTGGAGACTGATGGATAGGAGGATGGGCTTATAGATGCCATCTGGAAGTGTGACAGAACCTTATCGGGAATGGGCTTATAGATGCCATTTGGAGACTATTGGTATATGAATGGGCTTATAGATGCCATCTGGAGGTTGTCTATTGAATTGTAATTTTTGTAAGTTGAAAGAGGGAACCTGTGTAGGGTTGACTGATGATGAGCTTGTGTAAAACTGCATTTTTGAAGGAAGGAAACCTGTGTAGGGTTTACTGATAATGAGTTCGTATAAGGCTGTATCTGAAATGGAAAAGGAACCTGTGTAGGGTTACTTTGATGATGAGTCCGTGTGAAACTGCAACTTTGAAGGAAGGAAACCTGTGTAGGGTTTACTGATGACGAGTCCGTGTAAAACTATGTCTGGAGTTTGAGAAGGGAACCTGTGTGGGGTTATTTTGATGATGAGCCCGTGTAAAACTGCATCCTGGAAGAAGTAAAACCTGGGTAGGGTTTCTGATGACGAGTCCGTGTAGAACTGCATCTTTGGAAAGAGAGAACCTGTGTAGGGTTTCTTTGACGATGAGCCCGTGTAAAACTACGTCTAGAGAGAGAGAACCTGTGTAGGGTTTCTTCGGGATAAGTTAGTGTAAATCTTCTGAAGGAACCGAGATAAGGTTACTTTGGGATAAGTCCGTGTAAAACTTCTGGATGAACCGGGGTAAGGTCATCTTGAGATAAGTCCGTGTAAGACTTCTTCTAAAAGAAAAGGAACCGGTGTAGGGTTACTTTGATGATAAGTCCGTGTAAGACTACATCTGAGGTTGAGAAGGAACCTGTGTAGGGTTTCCTGTGGATGATCAAGTAGATAATTGTCCTGTTTGGTTTCAGATATTAACCCATGATCAGTCATCTACAAAATTTTCTTGGCTTGTTACCGGTGTTGATCTGGAACTGTAGAGGTAGATGGTAATCATCTTTTGATTGACTTTCCCCTGAAAAGGCAAGACGTTAGCTGTATGCAGTGTCATGATGCATGAACTGCATGATATTAAGATGTTCTCAAGAATAAATGAGATTTGTGTGTTATGATGCGTATATGCATGCGTCATGGTGTATGATAATGTGATGAATGTCTATGAATGTATCTTCGTCTAGGAAAATAAATCCTTGACGAACGTCGGGAAGTTGAATCCTGGGCTGAGGTTGAAGAGTAGAGTTCTTCATTTCCGCTGGGGATGATGGTTGCAAGAATATACCGGTAGGAGAGGATGACCCCATTGAGGAATAAATTTGATGAAGATATTACTCTGCGGGGAATTACTCTGTGGGAAGAGATACTTCGCTGAGGTTTTGATGATAACTCCGCTAGGGATTCCCGTTGATAAATTTTGTTGGGGAATTTGATGAATTCCGCTGGGGATAGGAAGAACTTCGCCGAGGACGATCTTTCCGTGGTAATTAGCTAAGGATAACCCAGTTATAAGTTCTGATGGAGAATAACCTTTGAATAAAGCCGGGGAGATGCGTTCGTACTCTGCAGGGGATAAGCTTCCAGAATCTACTAGGGAGATTGATTCAACTCTCCTGGGGAAACTTTTGAGACTGTACTGGGGAAGTGGCTCCACTGGGGTGTCTGTATTCCGCCGGGGAACAATCTTATATTAAGACTGCCGGGGATGCTTGCTTAGGAACATCTGTATACTCCGATGGGGAATATTGAGATTTTCTAGGGATACCCAACTTCCTTAAGGCTGACAGTAGACTAACTCTGCTTGGGGAGAGCGTTGTTGATTTGTTGGAGATATTGTACCTTGTCAGGGCTGACGGGAGACTAACTCTGCTCGGGGGGAGTATTGTTGAACCTTGTCTTACTACTGGGGAGTGGAGGCCTCTTGGTTATGTTCTTCAGCCGAACCTACCTTGGTACTTTGGTTGACAGAGCCACTAGATCGCTTGGACAATTCATTATTGCCCCTGTTTCTGATGTGGGAGAAGAAGATACCTTGTGGAGGTGCTTGATAACTGCCGATTGACAAATCTTCTTTTGGTAGGCAAGTGACGAGATGACGGGACATAGTCGTACGCTTTTGATCCCTAACTTTTGCCTGGACCGCCCTTTCGGGTTTTCAGTCCATCGGGATACCCATTTTTGCCCAAGCCGCCTTTTCAGGTTTTCGACTTGCCGGGTGTACAGATTTTTATTTTCATCCCTTATTTTTGCCCGAACCCTTTTGGTTCGCCGGGAAGCCCTTATTTTTTCCTAGGTGTGTCAACCTAGCGGGTCTTTGATCGTGCGTAGTATTTTTTCGACTATGTCCGTGCTCTTAGGATGTAGGGAGGTGCCCCTTTCAGTAGTGTTGTGTTGCCCTACTACCAGAAGATCTTCGTTTGATCGTCCAATGCCCCAAGTGATTCAGAGGGAGGTTTGCCCCTGGCTATTTGGCATTTGAGAGATTCTCCGAATCTTGACTTAACTGCCCCAGATGATAGATAATGATCATGCCATGCCCCTTGATTGGAGGTGCTTTTGTTCATTAGACATTCGTCGTGCGAACTTCTATGCTGTTCAAACAAATAGTCATATGCAAATAATGTTATTTAAAAATGCAAAGCTTATGTCTGTCTTGAAGTTTTTGAAAATGTATTTTTCAGTAAAACAAGCAAATTTTGTAAAATGTGATGTCAACTCAGGATTTTACAGCGAGCCTTAAGGAGTCAGGATACCTTTGTAACAGTATGCTTTTGAACTAACTCATGCCTCAGCTAGGACTTTTAAGGGTTATAACATGGCTTGGTTCAACGGTTTAAGAAACAAAGGCTAAAGGCTCAAATTATTTGTACCCACCCGCTCTTCGTAATGTTCTTCGAACCTAAACTCAGTTGATCATGCGTTAGACCTTGTTTGGGTCTTTGTTCGGATATTCCAGTGATGGTTCGGATGTTGACCGTTTATTTTGAATAGGCAGTCATTTCCTTTTGTGTTGAGGGCTTGTAGGACCTCTTTCCCTTTTTTTTTGATTTCGTTATCCCTGTTTTTTTTTTGCCTGGACTATTTCTTTTGTGATTACAGTCAGCGAGATGCCCCAGTTTTGTAAGTCTCCTTCATAGGTTTTGACTTATTGGGCTTTTATTTTGAGATAATGACTGCTTGTCCTTATGATTATTCGGAACCATCACTGTCTTTTGTTTTGTAAGGACTTCTTTGGTGCTATTCGCTGTGCACTTGGATCAGCTGAGAGAACTACCCTGCCCCAGGTTATGATTAAGGGTTTTAATTTTCGAAAAGAAAACTCCTACTTCTTTGGCTCAAAGGGGTTGACGAGGGATTATCATCCTTATAACTCCAGTGTTTAGGAATTGAAACAATGCCTGTACCTCATCAGCGGGGTCTGTTCAAAAGCATACTATAGATTGTGGTATCGTTTTTGTCATCCTCCCTCAAGAGGCTTTAGAATTTTCAATCGAGAGTTGAACATCAAGAAAAAATAAAAGCAATTTTGAATATAGAGAACACAATTACTTCAAAACAGACACGTGTAATGCATTAATGAAATAATAGAGTTTGACATAATAATTGTTTGAATAAGCATAGAAAAATACAATATCAGAATTTAAATGAACAAGAGTCTCTCAATCCTAGCCATGTTTTGGCAAGGGAGCAGTGATCACATCGGGAGTCTCAGCAGGCTCGAATTCGATCTCCTTGGCGTCAATCATGTTCTGAATCTTGTATTTCAGCGCCCAACAATCCTCAGTATCGTGCCCCGGGCTTCCGGAATGATAAGCACACCTCGCATTTGGGTTGTAGTTTGGAGAAGAGGTCTTGGGATTTGTAGGAGGGTTGATCACCACAATCAGATTCATTTTCAATATGTGCTGCAATGCTTGTGATAATGGCATGTTGATGTTGGTGAATTGTCTTTTAGGTTCGTCTGGCCTTCACTGATTTCCCTTTGGCCGTTGTCGGCGTGACGCAGAACCTGAGATCATGACTGCCCCTACGTGTTGGTCACGACGATCCTTCTGACTGTACACAACATTGGACTCTTTCTTGAATGGTTTCTTCTCAGCGTTCGAGGAGTCACCCTTTTGTATCTTCCCGGACTTGATACCAGCTTCTATCCTCTCACCAGTTAAGATCAGATCTGTGAACCTAGCAGAAGAAATCCTAATCAGATGGTTGAAGAACGGACCAGACAGGGTCCCTAAGAACATGTCAACAAGCTCACGGTCAGTCAACGGTGGCTGCACCCTGCCAGCCAGGTCTCTCCACTTCTGCGCGTACTCCTTAAAACCTTCACCTGTTCCCAGTGACATACCCTGGAGTTGGGTACGCGTGGGAGCGAGGTCGGAATTATACTGATACTGCTTATAAAAAGCAGTAGCCAAGTCCTCCCAGTTATGAATGTTGGTTCCATCCAGCTGATAGAACCATTCGAGTTGAGTCCCTGAAAGACTCTCCTGGAAGAAATGGATCCATAGGTTCTTGTCTGCAGTGTAAGGCTGGATCTTCCTTGCGTATGAACGGAGGTGCAACTTAGGACAGGAAGCCCCGTCGTATTTTGCAAAGGCAGGTGCCTTGAACTTGTGAGGGATCACCACCCCAGAAGATAAGCCTAGGTCTCCAAAGTCCAACCCGGGCACCTGTTGAATCTCCATGGCATTTAGATGGTCCTCTAGTTGCTTGTACCTGTCTTCAGCGGGAGGGTACTATTCGTCGTTGAAATATGTCTCGGTGTCAGAGACTACGGGACTAGGAACCTTTCCCTCTTGGTGACTGCCTTCCCCAACAGATGGAGTAGTCCGCTCAGCTTCATTCTGCAGTGTATTCCCAGATCTGCGTCTAGGGTTGAACAAAACAGTCCTCTTCTTCTTTTTCTTCAAAAGCATAGTCTTCAATTCCTGTTGTCCTTGGGCTAAGCTCATGACCAGCTCCTGGAACTGGGCGTTCTGGGCCTGGAGGGCCTTGATAGCTTGTTCATTGGATGATTCAGGATTCATGATGATGGCTGAAATAAACAGCGAAGAAGATTAAGCAACTTGTAGAAAAGAGTACCTGTAATGCAATGATATGTATGATATGCATGCAATGTTTTCAAGGATCTCGCGGGATAAACAAGAAAGATTGTTAGAACTTGAATTTTGTAGTTTGATTGAAGGAACTTTATTTTGTTGAGAGTCCTTCTTCAAGAGTCAAGGCTCACCATATCGAGTGGGTCATAGCCCCTGACTCAAGTCACAACCTTGGCTAAAGGAAAATAAATCCCCTTTTCCCCTTGCTAGACACTTGATTCATCATGACCTGCATCATAAACCCTTGAGATCCTTGAAATGGATTAGTCTTTATGCAGGATGCATGCAATGGTATGATGTTATGCTATGCATGGAGTGATGTAAGTAGGCCCTGTAATGAGTCCCAATTAAGGACTGTAAACAAAACCTGCAACGAACCCGTGTTATTAGATAACAAGTATGCAAGTAGTTCAAGTTGGAAGGCACACAAGTCACACAAGAGAGCCCTTAGAGTTTAGGCCAGCATGGGGTCTAGGTATTACCCTCTTTCAGTTTGTTGGTTAAGACCTCTTATATCAGAAGTAACCGGGTTCTAGAGGATCCCAATATCACTGACTACCCTCAATCGGTCATAACTCCAGCGTCGCAATCTTTTCTTGCAGCCAGAACCATCGCGAGAGTTTAGCCTCAATGGGTGTAGCATACTGCTACTGTTCTATTGGCCAAGTTGGGTCATTTAAGGTTCTAAGGTCGGTTGGTGCTTAATGACTCCTCAGAAGACCCATATTCTCCTCGTTGCAACACAAGGGATATCGGTACAGACCAAGGCGCCACACCAACGTAGCCACTGCTTCACCCGTGTCGGTCTACGCCGGACAGGTCCCTCACAGCTTATGCTACCTAAAAGGGTATCCCCAGATCCGAGTTAGGATCTATGAAACTCCAAGACGATGCCCATAATAATAAAGCAAACAAAACACAGCAATTGAAAACACAAGTATGAGCTATCCTAAGGTACACCTCACTTTAAGTTTCCCCAGCAGAGTCGCCAATTCTGTGATCGGTGGATTTAGAACTGACTGTTTAACGCTGGTTCGTGAAATGTCGCGGAAGCAAGAGTCGCCACCGTCTTTTATTTTCTCCAACACGGACATGACAAAAGCACAGCAAAATTCCTTATGAGATAGTTTCTCGGTTCGGGAGGTAGATTTATAGAAAGGGAAGGTGTTAGCACCCTTTCTATCCATGGTTATCCATGGGCTCTTAGATACTTGCTCATTATGTTTTCAAAATGTTTGCTTTTCAATTGTGAGTGGGTTTGAAAAAGTTTCTTTGAAAGATTTCGGAATAACTCTTGTATCAGTCCTCAAGAGTGTTTGAAAAATTGTTTTGAAAGCTTTTTGAAAAGTGTCAGTGTGAAAAGAGTTTTGATTTGTTTTTGAACAGAGCAAGTATCTATGAGTCATCTACCTACCCTAAGGAATTAAGCTGTGTAGAAGTCCTTAAGATAGTGCCATCCCACCATTGAGAGGTAGGTAGCACCACCATTGGAGGTGTTCGGGTCAATTCGAGTTTAGGGACAGTGTGGTCACCAGAGCAACAGTAGGACACCTTAGAAGCTACCCTTATGTCCTTGATCCTTTTTAAATCGAGGCAACCATTTCGAGACAACTGGATCATGGACATAAGGACTTACTAAAATGTCCTATACTCGACGACCACGTTTCGAAGGTAAGGCAACAGGTGAGGCGTACCCTAGAAGTGGTGTGTGAATTTGTGTGTTATTTTCATGTCAATATTTATCTTTGATCAGGGCATTGTGAGCTACGCTTGTTTTTAATTAGCCATACATTCTTTCATGCAATTTAGAATTTAAAAGTGCAGAAATTTAAATGCGGAAAGATAAAACTACGCTATTACAAGGCGCGGGTCTATACATCGCCAAATTACAAAGACCCGTTTGGTAAAAGATGCGGAAAGTAAAAGACCTAATTACTATTACAAGCCTTGAGCAGTTACATAATATTCGAAAAGAAGAAAGAATAACGTGCGAAAGAATAAAAGTTAAGACGTCCGAGGGTTTTGACCCTTTTGAAATTAAATTGAAATTAAAGTCTAATTATTATTTAATTAAAGAAAAGAAATTGTTTTTATGTTTTTGGTATTTAATGAAAATAAGAAAAGAATTAAAATTAGAAGGAAACCCTAGTTCTAAATATTTTTAATTATTAATGAAAAATATACAAGTTAACCTAATTTACACTAATTAGTTAATTTACATATTTATTTACAAAAGTAATAATTAATAATAATAATAATGAGAAAAATTTATTTATTTAAGAAAAAGATGAGAATGTTAAAAACCCTAATTCTACCTATTTTATTTATTAAGAAAGGATTAAAATTTAAAACCTAAATTAAACTAAGTTAATTATTAGAATTTATTTACAAAAAATATTTTAATGGTGAAATAATAATAATTAAATATATTGTTTTTATTTTTTATTTTTTTGGTTTTATTATGAAAAGAAAATTATTTTAAGTGAATTAAATAAAAATAATTAAAAGAATTAGAAAAAGAAAAGAAAAGAAAATTAAGAAATATACAAACCAAGGGGAGTTTTCAGGCCCAAAGGGAGGTGTTTTTGGAGCAATTTTGGCCCATGAAACAAAGCCTTGTTTGACTTTCCAGGATAGTGTGCACGATCATTGACTGGTGTGCATCATGGAGTTCCTTCTGAGGCCCTTGGATTAATCACCATGCCATCTGGCAAGCCAATGCATGTGGACATACGGTGGGACGTTGAGAATATGCTGCACATGAATATGTTGAAACAAAAATTAAGAATTGAGTGGGGGGACCTGGGAATCGAACCCAGGTCCCAGCGTTTACCAAGTATATCCCTTGCCAAGTGAGCTGTGAAGCGCGTTTGTAATGTAAATGGAAAGCAATAATTATATAAAAAGACAAATGTTAGTGGTGTAATACAAAGAAAAGCGCGCCAGGTTTTGAATTACCCAACCATATGGTGACACGCCAGGCTTCTTATTCGTTGTTCCTGCAAATATGAAACAAGTAGCGGGGGTTTTAAACCCCCACTAAATGGAACAGTGGATAATAGCGAATAGCACTATGGTTTAAATAAATTGAGCGCGAGGTGTTGGTTCGTTTCGTCTTGTTGTCACGAATTCATCCATACAAGTTTGAAGGTCCAATTTTACAGCATATGGGAACCCCTAATTTTGAAGTTCTGAAACCCTAGGTTTCATCAATGGCAGATTTGGATACAAGCATCTTTAGAACAATTAAACTATGCCAAAAGTTTCAGAAGATCATTAGTAGCAAGAATCAACAATTAAAACATATGAATGATGCGTGGAAATCATGTTTCGATTATCAACAAAGTCGTTCAAACCATAACCATATTTTACCGTTTCTTTGAGTATGGGGACTGGAGAATGGTTGCAATTGACTCCTAGCAACGTCAGTAAGGCAATGGAAGTGTTTTGAAGCCTTGAATCGCCTTGCAACTATGATTTTAGTTTTCAAGTTTTGGTTGAAAATTTGCAATTTGGTTCTGAGTTTTTGGGCAGCTTTTCGTGTCCCCTTGCATTAGGTTAGGTCTTGCATAAGTACATGAAGCAAATTAGGTCAAAAACAAGCCCAAAGATCCATCCATTTATGTTTTGAATATTTGATTTTTATCACATCTTTTTCAATATTTTTTTCATGCAAATCTTGCCAAATATGGATGATCTTGTCTTGTTGATTGGTGCACGAAATCTTTAGCATATAATGAGCATATTTGCTGCACAAAAAGATTTGAAAACCATTATTTGATATTTTTCTCATATTTAAATCTAATTAAATGAATTAATATGAATAAAAATTCAATTAATTGATTAAAAATAAGAAAATAAATCCCTTTGAGCTTAATGGGTCGTGCATAGGCTTTGGGTAATGATTCAAGGAAGAATTTGAGGCCCATTAGCAATTTTGAAGCTTTTGAAGCAAAGTTGACTTTTCAAAATTCCCAAAAATTTCCCAACTTCTCCAAGGCATATCTTGCTCAATTTTGAGGCTATGATCATGTTCTTGGACATTTTGGAAAGGTCTTGAAGTCCTCTAACCAATGCCTTTGGTCCCATGTCATTTTGATTTACCAATCTCAAGTTATGGTCTTTGACTTAAAGTGCCTTTTTGTTGACTTTTGAAAATGACCTATAATGTTGAAATTGATAACTTTTTGTGAGAGCATTTCTTGGACTTGAAGTGTGAAGATGAGTTGTAGGAAATGTCATTCTATTCAAAATGAGCTTTGGATGGGAGTTTTCTGATAAACCATGAGGAAGTTATGCCTTGGTCAATTTACAGTTGACTTTTCAACTGTCCAAAAATAGAAACTTTTGCATCTTGAGACTTTTTGAGCCATGCTCTGAGAATCATGATCAAGAATTGATCAAATGATGTTTGTGGCTTCAAAATAAGATGTTGACAAAATTTTTTGACTTTTGACTGTCAAATGACCATTTTGCCCCTGCAGTTGACTGTGGAGCAATTAGGGTTTTTGACTATGCAATTTGATGCTGTGAGTCTTGAACCTTGACATAAGGATGCTTGACAATGTATATGGGCATGTGGGACTTGATTGGACCCTTGAAAACCTCATTTTCTTTGTCAGAACCAAAACCCTAGTTTTGACTGTGTTAGGGGGCAATTAGACTGTGCAACCCTTGAGAGATTTTGAACCATGATCTTGCCAATTCTTGGAGAATATGGGAGGGCAAATTTTGGGGTACAACAACTATGTCCCGTCATCTCGTCACTTGCCTACCAGAAGAAGATTTGTCATTTCAATCGGTAATTACCAAGCACCTCATAGGTTGGAATAATACTCGATCCACAAGGCCTCCGCATGCACCTTCTCCCACAGATACAGGGGCAGAAAAGTCTCGATGCAAAGTCATTGTCATATCCTCAGCCCGTGTCCCAGTAACATCTACACTCCCCACAGAGTAAGAAAAGGACAATGGTGTTAATTCTCCCCAGCTGAGGCTCGCAACCACAAATGGGTCGGTAAGATTCTCCCCAAGCAAAGTTTATCTATCACCAGCACTGGAAGATTATCCCCAGTGGAGTCTGGAAGATTATCCCCAGTAGAGTCTAAAAGATTATCCCCAGTGAAGTCGCCATTGGAAAATCATCATCAGCGGAGTTCATTCCTCTCACAGACAGAAATTCAATCCCCAACAGGGTTCACTGTCACCAGCAACAGTAATTCATCCCCAACTGAGTTTTAGTTCTCCAAATCAGCAGATATTCTAGCAGAGTATATACTCCCCACAGAGTCATTTCCTCGTCAGTCCATTCCCTAGCAGAGTTATTCTCTCCTGCAGGATTATTCTCCCAATCATCTTTGGTCGTTATCTCCAGTGAGCGAAACTCTTTATTCTCTAACAACAGTCAGGGATTTATTTTCCTAAACTCGGGCGTACCACACTAGCATTTCATGTTCATATATCATGACGTGCGCATACATATTGCATACATCATAATTTCATTTATTTTGAGAACATCATCATACAATGCATGTCATGCATCATATACGGTTAATCATGTACCTTTTCAGGAAAGATGGTTATCATCAACAACTTCCAGCAAGTTCAAGATTAACTCCGGAAACTAAACAGAGTAATTATTTGCACGATCAAATGCAGCTTTACACGGGTTCATCACGAAGAAATCGTACACGGGTTTCTCCTAAATACAGCTTCACACGGGTTTATCCTGAAAAATCTTACACGGGTCCTTTCTCATATATTTCTGAATAAAGTTTTAGATGAACTTATCACAAAGTAACCTTACCCAGGTTCCTCCTGAAGTTTTACACAAACTTATCACAAAGTAACCTTACCCAGGTTCCTCCTGAAGTTTTACACAAACTTATCTCAAAGTAACCTTACCCTAGTTCATTATGAAGTTTTACACGAACTTATCACAGAGTAACCTTACCCAGGTTCCTCTTGAAGTTTTACACAAACTTATCCCAAAGTAACCTTACCCAGATTCCTACTTACAATTTCCCGATGTAGTTTCACCCAGACTCATCCTGAAGCAACCTTACCCAGGTTCCTCCTTACAATTTCCCGATGTAGTTTTACCCAGACTCATCCTGAAGCAACCTTACCCAGGTTCCTCCTTACAATTTCCCGATGTAGTTTTACCCAAACTCCTCGCAAAGCAACCTTACCTAGGTTTCTTCCCGGTTTAGATGCAGTTTTACCTAAACTCCTCATGAAGCAGCCTTACCTAGGTTTCTTCCCGGTTCAGATGCAGTTTTACCTAAACCCATCATGGAGCAACCTTACCTAGGTTCCTTCTCATTTCAGATGTAGTTTCACCTAAACCCATCATGGAGTAACCTTACCTAGGTTCCTTCTCTTTCCCGATGTAGTTTCACCTAGACTCATCCTGGAGCAACCTTACCTAGGTTCCTTCTCTTTCATGATGTAGTTTCACCTAGACTCATCCAGAAGCAACCTTACCTAGGTTCCTCCTTAGTCCCGATACAGTTTTACCCAAACTCCTCACAAATGTTCCTTCTCGGTTCAGACGCAGTTTTACCCAAACTCCTCACAAAGCAACCTTACCCAGGTTCCTTCTCGGTTCAGACGCAATGTTATCCAAACTCCTTTTGAAGCAACCTTACCCAGGTTCCTTCTTATAACCCTACTATCCAGGTTTCTTTTCTCTTATCTCCAGACAACAGTCCACAACACTGTAAGACCCAAACCTATCAAACACGATTGGTTTCAACTTTCCCTAGTAGGTCGCGGTGCATCCTATACACAGCTAGATACGCAGTTCACTTCCACTTCCTCAAGCCAGAGTTAATTCCTCAGTTGAATAATGGATGACTGAAGTTCCTAAATGTTAGCAGAGATGATTCCTCAGTTGAATAACGGATGACTGAAGTTCCTAAATGTTAGCAGAGATGATTCCTCAGTTGAACAACGGATGACTGGAGTTTCTAAATGTCAGCAGAGATGATTCCTCAGTTGAACAACGGATGACTGAAGTTCCCAAATGTCAGTAGAGATGATTCCTCAGTAGAATACGGACGACCGAAGTTCCTAAAATTCAACAGAGACAGTTCCTCAACAGAATAACGGATGACGAAGCTCCTAAAATTCTATTTCTCTCAAGACAGAGATCAGCCTTCCCCAGCAGAATCTTCCTCAACAATAGGTATGCAAGCTCTCGCTAAGTAATCTCTTACGCGATCGACACTCTTTCAGATGGAATTTTTAAGCCCATCCCCTCGTTAGCAATTTCCAAATGGCATCTATAAGCCCATTCCCGACATCACAAGACAATTACCACTTCACGCGAGTGCAAATTTCTGGGCACTCTAGTGTTCAATCCTCTTCCATCTTTGGATCACGAAAGGCACGAAAGCCAATCTAAATCTTCAGGTTTAAGAAGATTGAACAGGGGAAGTTGTTGTACCCTAAAATTTTCCCTCCCATATTTCTCAAAACATTTCAAGAAAGATCCCCAAGTTTCTTAAGGTAGTCCAAGGGTTGGCTAGACAAGCTCTCTCCTAAGGTAGTCTACCTCATATTAGGGTTTCATGTTTATTGTACCCCAAAATTTTCCCTCCCATATTTCTCAAGACATGTCAAGAATAATCTCCAAGTGGCTCAAGTTAGCTCAAGAGTTGGACAGTCAAATTACCTCCTAAGACAGTCAATTCAAAATTAGGGTTTTGTGTTGCATCAAGATCCTTACATAAAAATGGCCTCAAATGCTCCCCAATGTCCTAATATGTTCTCAAGTTCATCCATGTCAAATTTCAAAGCCTTGCAGAGAAAGTTTGGCCAGTCAATTGCTCAAGAGGTCCAAAAATCGACTGTGCTGGGGCAAAAGTCAACTGTGACCTACAAACAGTTAAACCTCAAGACCTTTTTGTCAAAATTCTCATTTTTAAGGATAATTCATCATTTGATCAAGGGTTGATCATGATTCATAAAAGATTGCTCAAGATTCATCAAGATTCAAAAGTTGCTAAATTAGGGTTTTGTAGGAAAAGTCAACTCAACTTTGACCAAGCATAACTTTCTCATACTTTATGAGAAATTATCCACCCAAATCTCATTTTGAAGAGGATGGAATTTCCCACAATCCATATTCACACCCCAAGATCAAGAAATTCACTCACAAAAATTTACAAATTTGGACATTATAGGTCATTTTTGAAAGTCAACAAAACACCTTTTTTCCAAAGTTTATAACTTGAGAATGGAATATCAAAATGAGATGAGACCAAAAGGGATGGTTAGAGGACATCTCAAGGTTTCCAAAAAGTTCAAGAACACCTCCAAAAGTTCAAAATTGAAGAAGTTATGAATTGTTAAAGTTGGGCATTTTTCCAAAATTGACAAAAGTCAACTATCCCCAAAACTTCAAATTTTGCCAAATAGGCCCACTCTTTTCCACTTGATTTGATCTTGTCACACCACACACGTGTCCTATCTTCAGTTTTATGTCCAATTATTAATTTTTCTATTTTATTTGATTTTTATTGATTTAATTCATTTTTAATCAATTTAAATCCAAATAAAATCCAAATCTTAATAACTTGATATCTTTTTGATCATTACAGGTCTTAATTGACATCATGAACACAATCAAATTCGTACCAAGCCATATCATGCACAAAATATTGGATTTGGAAAGAAATTGGAAGCCTTTAATGGAGGAATCATATCAAATCTTGAATCATCAATACACAAGGATTCCAAGCCCAAGATTTAACCTAATACAATCCTTGTTACATATACAACATAAGGCATACAAGAACACGACCTGAAAGCTTCCCAAATCACAAATACAAAACTTAAAAAAAGCTTGAAAAGTGTGAAACTGAAATCCATATTGGAGGCCAATTCAACCCAAAATCTCAACGTGGTTCAATTGCCATACGTTCACTGAAGCGATTGCAATCAAAAGCAAGCCCTTAAACCACCTGAAACACACTGTAAGTCGTCCTGAAAATAGCCCTGTACACGAAATTACAACCTCCTATTCTTGCATCTTTTTGACAAAATGTTGGCATAATCATGCTTATCATTAAATTCCTAAACTTTCAGCATCATTTGATTTTGTTTTTGTGAGCTATAGCGCCATACCCGAATCTAGGGTTTTGGAGTTTCGTTTTTGGGCGTTTGCTTTGTAGGGAAAATTGGAACAAACCATGGACATGGATGGGTTAGGAGGAAGAAACGAGCATAATGATGGTCTTGGTTTTCATTTTTGTGGCCTAGAACTCGTTCTAGGACGAAGCCACGGATCTTGCTGCGGATAAAAATCCGCAGGTAAGAAAACCAGTGTTTCAACGAAGAAGATGACCATGTGTCTTCTCCTAATTGGCCCCTTCAAATCTCGCTCCTTTTTATTTTTTAATTCTGGCATATTTATTTGTTTCACCATATAATATTTATCACTTAATTCATTAACAATAAAACGCGTTGGTTGAGTTGGTAAACAGGTTAGTGCATTGGCTAATGGGACCTGTGTTCGAATCCCAGGTCCCCAACATATTTGTTATTATTTTCCTTCCAGCATTCCAGTGTACCTCATGCATTGCAACCTACTATGGATCTCAAATTTCCAGGCGCCAGATGGCCTTCAGGCCAAATCCAAAGGCCAAGATTGAACATCCATCCTACACCCTAGTCAACGTGCCATGGAGAATTGGAAAAGTCAGCACAGGCTTACTGCAAATGGGCCAAACAATTGCTATCTCACCTCCTGATTTAGGGCCCAAACCCCCCTATTTGGTTATTTCTTTCCTTTCTTTTATTCATTTTATTTAATTGTTTTGTTAATAATTATTATTAATTTTAAAACTAACCAATTAATATTTTTCCTCATAAAATCAGAAAACACAAAAAATATTATTTTATTTATTAAAATTAAATTCAACTTTATTTTTGTAAATAAATTAATTTAATTGATTTAGTCTAATTAGGTTTAACTTTTAATATCTTTTGCAAAATAATTAAAATTAATGTAGAATTAGGTTTTTATTAACTTTTAATCAATTTATTTTATTTCTTTAAATATTCAAAAGTCCAAAAATATTTTCATTAATTAATTAATTTAATTATTAGCTTAGCTTTAATTTCTTTTAATTCAAAAAAATAACAAAAATGCTTTCTTCAATAAAAAGGGTTAAAACCCTAAAAAATGCGCCGATTTAATTTCTTGCACGCGATACATTTGATTCCAATATTGTAATTGCTTCCGGTATGTAATAGCTTTTAATTAGGACTTTAACTATTTATTGCTTTATTTTACTTTCCGCAATTTAAATTAAAGGGTTGCTTTTGGCGATGTAAATACCCGACGCCTTGTAATAGTTTAGATTTAATTTCCGTAAATTTAAATTCCGCAACTATTAACTATTAGATGTCTGGTAATAGGGAATGCATGACAAGATCAACTGTATGAACTTAAAATCAACATAGCTAACTCATGACATGTACAAAGATAGAAATAACCAAAACAATACACTCGCACATGCGCACTCTTAGGGTACACCTCACTTGGTTGCCTTCGAACGTGGTCATTGAGTATAGGAAGTTTTAGAGGTCGTCCTCTTGTCCAAAGATCATAAGTTGCCTCGAAACGGTTGCCTCGGAAAAAATGATCTAAGACATTAGGGTTACCGCTAAGGCGTCCTAACATTGCTTTAGTGACCACACGTCCCTTAATCGAATTGACCCGAAAACTCCAACGACGGTGCTACCTACTCCTCAATAATGGGATAGCATTGTCTAAAGGACGTTAGCACAGATTAATTTCTTTCTTCGAGTAGGTAGATGGTTCTTAAGTACTTGCTCATTCTAAAAACAAAACAAAACTTTTCGCACTTACACCTTTCAAACAAAAACTTCTTTCAAACCCACAAACACAAAGAAAAGCAATTTTGAAAACACTTTGAGCAAGTACCTAAGAGCCCGTGGATAACCATGGATAGAAAGGATGCTAACACCTTCCCTTTCTATAATCTACCTCCCGAACCCGAGAAATATCTCAAAAAGTAATTTTTCTGTGCTTTTGTCCTTTCCTTGTTGGATAAAATAAAAGACGGTGGCGACTCTTGCTTACCGCGACATTTTGCAAAAAAAAAACGCAAAACGCGAACCAGCATTCCAAAACGGTCAGTTCTCTTTCCCACCGTATCACAGAACTGGCGACTCTGCTGGGGAAATTTATAAGTGAGGTGTACCTTAGGATTAGATCATTGTGTTTTCAATTGTATGCTTTGTATGATTTACATTTGTGGGCTTGTATCAGAGTTCTATAGATCCTAACTCGGATCTGGGGATACCCTTTAGGTAAGTAGCAATAAATTGTGAGGGAACTGTACGGCGTAGACCGATACGGTTGAAGCTGTAGCTACGTTGGTGTGACACTTTAGATTGTACCAATATCCCTTGTGTTGGAACGAGGAGAATATGGGTTATCTAAGGGGTCATTAAGCACCAACTGACCTTAGAACCTTTAAATTGACCAACTTGGCCATAGAACAGTAGCAGTATGCTACATTCATTGAGACTAAACTCTCGCGATGATTCTGGCTGTAAGAAAAGGTTGCTAAACTGGAATTATGACCGATTGAGGGTAGTCAGTGATATTGAGATCCTCTAGAACCCGGTTACTATTTTTAGGATAGGTTTAAACCAACTGAACTGAAAGAGGGTAGTACCTAAGCTCCTTGCCAGCCTGAAATCTAAGGGCTCCCTGTGTGACTTGTGTGCCTTTACCATGTTTGCTTTTGTGGATACTTGTGGTGTGCTTACTATCATGACATCATAACATTGCATACATCTTGCATAAGACTAACCTATTTCAAAGACAGGAGGGATTCATCTTTGTTCTGTTTTATAGGTCATCATGATGCCTATGCATAAAAATACCATCCGGATCAACTTTGTCCAGGTTCCCACCTTGCTTAAATATCTGATTGCAAAGATGCCTGATACTACTTCCTTCCTCAAGAGACATGGTTATCTTCTTAGTTTGGTCACCTCCAAATTGGACGAGTAGATGATGAGTGTCTGGTCCAATTCTATGATCTGTTGTACCATTGTTTTACTTTTTAAGACTATCAGCTGGTTCCCACCTTAGAAGAGTTCTCTGAGCTGCTCGGTATCTCTGTTCTGGAGCAGACCCCATTTACTGGTTGGGAGAAGATTCTTAGGCCTGAAGAGATTGCTGCAGCCCTTCATATGACCAAGGAGGAGGTAATGGCTAATTGGGAGACTAGAAGTGGAGCTAAGGGTTTTCTGACTAAGTTCTTGGTTGGTAAGGCTAACTATTTCTGGGATTGCCTAGATTTCAAGGCATTCGAGGACATTCTGGCTCTTCTGATATATGGCTTGGTATTGTTTCTGAACTCCGACTCCTTTGTTGATGTTAATGCAATAAAGATCTTCATCTCTCAGAATCCGGTACCCACTCTCTTGGGTGACATTCTCCATCAGCTCTATGCTCGTACTTCCCGAAAGCGGGGAACCTTGATATGCTGTGTTCCGTTATTGGCAAGTTGGTTTATTTTGCACCTTCCCAAGTCAGTGCTGAAGAATAAAGAAGGCATGGGCTGGGCTTATAGGATCATGTCTCTTGCTCATAATGATATCATTTGGACTCTTAAGGGTATGGATGAGGTGACTGTCATTGATCGCTGTGGGGAGTATCCCAATGTTCCACTGTTAGGAACCCATGGAGGAATTTCTTACAACCCATGCTTAGCTCTACGTCAGTTTGGGAGAGCCAGAAGAGAAGGACCTCATGAGCTGTTAATGCCTAGTATCATCTTTGACTTTCAAGGAGATAACGACGAACAACGTTGCAGATTCATAAAGGCCTGGGATAGAGTTCATCAAGCTGATCCACATGAGCTAGGTCCAAAGACTTCCCTTCCAATGGAGCCATATCTCATATGGGTCCGTATCCGTGCCCAAAAGCTAGGTATGCCATATGAAGCCGTTCGGCCTGTCACTCTTAAAGTTGCTAATGAAGAAGGAGTTCTTCCAACCATTCTCCATCCTTATATGCCCACTGACATTGGGGCACTGAAGAGATCTTGGATGCAACTGAGGGAAGAACGGGATTCTTACCGAGAGAAGTTCAACGAGAAAGAGCAGAAGATCCAGAGGTTGACTAGGCAGTTAGAGAACGAGCGGATTCTCAACGACTATATCTGCACTGATAAGAAGAGACCATGGGAGCATTGATTGGCCTTTGATGATTTCCTTTCCAGTTTTTATTTACTTTTCATTATTTCCATTCTTGTAAACACCCTGAGGGCATTAGTTGAACAATTTGAATTTTGAAAGTTTATCTAATAAAGTGTGTTTCCTTTCTTATTTACAAATTTGAATCTCCTGATTGTCTTTGAAATCATAAATCATACGCATTTCATCCCATGCACTTCATAAACAGGTGTTGTACCCCAAAATTTGCCCTCCCATATTCTTCAAGAAATTGCCAAGCCAAGCTGCAAAAGTCCCCAAGGGTTACACAGTGCAAAGACCTCCTATACAGTCAAAACTAGGGTTTGGGTGCTGATCAAGAAATTGAAGTTTTCAAAGGTCCAATCAAGTCTCATATGCCTACAAATATGGTCAAGCATCCTTATATCAAGTTTCAAGGCCTTCAGCTCAAAATTGCACAGTCAAAACCCTAAATTGCACTACAGTCAACTGTAGGGGCAAAATGGTCATTTGACAGTCAAAAGTTCAAATTTTTGGTCAACATATCATTTTGAAGCCACAAACATCATTTGATCAATGCTTGATCATGATTCTCAAAATTTGGCTCAGAAATCATCAAAGGTGCAAAAGTTACTATATTTGGACAGTTGAAAAAGTCAACTGAAATTGACCAGGGCATAACTTTCACATGGATTATCAGAAAAATTCCATCCAAAGCTCATTTTGAATAGAAAGACATTTCCTACAACTCATCTTCATATTCCAAGTCCAAGAAATTCTCTCACAAAAAGTTATCAATTTCAACATTATAGGTCATTTTCAAAAGTCAACAAAAAGGGACTTTCAGTCAAAGGCCATAACTTGAGATTGGTAAATCAAAATGACATGGGACTAAAGGAATTGGTTAGAGGACTCAAAGACCTTTCCAAAATGTCCAAGAACATGTGAAAAGCTTAAAAATTGAGCAAGTTATGCCTTGTGGAAGTTGGGAAATTTTTGGGAATTTTGAAAAGTCAACTTTACTTCAAATGACCTAAAATTGCTAATGGGCCCATTTTTCTTCCAAGATTCATCATTCCAAGCATGTGCACGACCACTTGGCCCAAAGGGAAGTATTTTCTCATTTTTTATTTATTTATTTGAATTTTTATTCATATTAATTCAATTAAATCAATTAAATATGTGAAAAATATCTACTTTGACCTAAAAAATCTTTTTATGCATGTTTTGCTTTCAAAATCTCGTGCACATCCCAAACATGGAAAGAATTGGACTAATTGATCATAATTTGCACAAAAACCATGTGAAAAAGATATGTAAAGATCTTAGGAAAATCAAATATGCAAATCATTGAATGCCATGGATTTTATTCAATTTTGTTGACCTAAAAGCTTTACTACATATTCAGAATGATAACCCTAATGCTAGAATACCCTAAGCTGCGTGGAAAAAGACTTTGCAAACTTGAAAATTTTCCATAAAACTCAAATACTGAATTCAACCTTAGAGGACGATTGAAGGCACAAAACCTATTCCAAAAGCTTCCTTGGCAATCTCTGAACGTGTTCCAATCCAGAACAACAACCAAAGCTTCAAGAACTGGTAGTTTGAGCTCGAACTGCATCAAGAAAAACTCCTAATCGTGCATACCAATTCATGCATTTTTTATAAGTTTTGATATGTGTTTTGCATTCCTGATGAAGTTTACAAGCTAACCATTATGTTTAATTGCATGATTTCGCTGTGTATAAGATTCCACCATGCGCGATTTCTAGGGTTACAGGTTTGCAAAATTGGGGTTTTCTACCCAAGACAAAATTAGGGTTCCAGACCCACACCATTACACTCAACGCATCTGGACGAAGAGATTGATATAGTCGCGCCCAATTTATGAATTACATAGCTCTAATCGCTATTTTTTGAAAACCTGCCTAAAGCCACGCCCAGAAAACCGTGGCCTATGCGTTTGATGTTTCAGGAACAGGGAGAACGATGACATCGTGGCAGCCAGTGATACGTTCTTTTGAATTTCGCGCTAAACCTTTATCCATAGGCGTTACTTGTTTTATATTATTTGTTTAATGTTTAATGTTAAAACGTTTGAAGTGGCTCAGTTGGCAGGTGTATGTGCATGTAAAGTCCAAGACCTGGGTTCGAGTCCCAGGTCTTCAATATTCCCATTTATTTTTCCTCAATTGACGTTCACGTGCAGTGCTGAAGGGAGGGACCACGCTACACCTTCAGAACCAAGCCTTCCACGCGTCCTACCAATTCAGATCAAAGGCGTGGATGCAAAGAACATGCTATGCCCAGGTCAACGCGTTAGCACACAAACTGAAAAAAGTCACAAGGACCTGAAGCTTTTGGGCCTGGATTCTTGGACCAACACCTCACTTTGGGGCCTGAACCCCCCCTGGTTTGCCTTCGCTATTTTTTATTTATTTTTTATTCTTGTTTTAATTGTTATTTTTATTTTAATTACTGTTTATTTAATTAATTATTTTTTTTAACAAAATACAAAAACATCATAAAAAAATCAAAAAGACAAAAAATATAATAAATGTTTTATTTTATTATTTTCATAAATAATTGTATATAAATTAATAAATTTAAATTAGGTGCTTTAACTTTAATTCTTTTCATAATAAATACAAAAAAAAATAGAATTAGGTTTAATAACTTTTTATTCCTTTTTAATTTTCTCTTTTTTATCATAATACTTATTTATTTATTATTTTCATAATTAAAGTGTACATAAAAATAATTAGGTTTAAATTAGGTCAACTTTCAATATTTTCTTAATAACTTAAAAATAATTAGAACTAGGTTTAATCTTTTATTTTAATTAATTCTTTTTTCTTTTAAATCTTAAAAAAAACATAAAATACTAAAAAACATTTTCTTTTCAATTTTAATTTCAACCCTTCATTAACTTTAAATTTTTTGCAAAAGGGTCCAACGCCCATGTTCGTAATTTATTTAATTTCGCGCGTTTATTTTATGTCGTTTAATTAATTATGTAATTCTCCCAAAGCGTTGTAACGATTTTATTTTTCGCACTTTTACTTTGCTTTATTTATTTTCCGTCAAATCGGGTCCGGTTTAATTTTGGCGATGTGGGCCCGCGCCATTTGTAATAGTTTAGATTTATTTTCCCGCAAATATTTTAACTTTAACAATAAGCATGCAAGAATGAATGGCCCTAATTTAAATCAAGCGTAGATCACAATGAACTTGACAAAAGACAAATATCAATGAAACTGACACACAAATTCGCACACACCACCCCTAGGGTACGCCTCACTGTTGCCTTTCGAAAGGTGATCGTCGAGTAGAGGATGTCTTAGTAAGTCCTCATGATCCGGGAACCTGGCATGAGGGTAGCTTCTAAGGTATCTTCCCATTGCTCTGGTGATCACCATGTCCCGAACCTCGAATTGACCCGAACACCTCCAACGGTGGTGCTACCTACCTCTCAATGGTGGGATGGCACTACTTTAAAGGACATTTACACAGACGAATTCCTTAGGGTAGGTAGACGACTCGTGGATACTTGCTCTAATTCAAAACAAAACAAATCAAAAATACTTTTCACACCGACACCTTTTCAAAAAGCTTTCGAAAGTAATTTTTCAAACACTCTTGAGGACTGATACAAGAGTCGAACTGGAATTTTCAAAGAAACTTTTTTTAAAACCCACAATTGAAAAGCAAACAAACCATTTTTGAAAACACAAATGAGCAAGTATCTAAGAGCCCATGGATAACCATGGATAGAAAGGGTGCTAACACCTTCCCTTTCTATAATCTACCTCCCGAACCGAGAGCAATCTCTTTAAGGAATTTTTCTGTGCTTTTGTCCTTTCCATCTGGAGAAAATAAAAGACGGTGGCGACTCTTGCTTCCGCGACATTTCGCGAACCAGCGTTAAACAGTCAGTTCCAGATCCACCGATCACAGAACTGGCGACTCTGCTGGGGATACTTATAAAGTGAGGTGTACCTTAGGGATAGTTCATAACTGTGTTTTCAATTGCTTTCTTTGCTTGCTTTAAATTGTGGGACTGTCTCGGGAGTTCTATAGATCCTAACCCGGATCTGGGGATACCTTCTTAGAAAGTAGCAACAAGGCTGTGAGGGAACTGTGTGGGGTATACCGACATGGTTGAAGCAGTCTGCTACGTTGATGTGGCACTTTGGTGTGTACCGGTAACCCTTGAGTTCAGTCAAGGAGAGTACGGGGCCTCCGCGTGGTGTCGTGAAGCATCAACAGACCTTAGGAACCTTAATTGAACTATCTTGGCCTCTTTAGGGTAGTGAGATAACTGACTTTGGTGCAGTCTGAGGTTGGTTGATACTCGATACTACACTCAATTGAGGGTTGCTTTCCTGGAATATTTCGGTCGCCAGTTCAGTGGCTAAATCGAAACGATGAACAATGAAAGCAATCCAGTGATATTGGGACCCTTAGAACCCGGTTACTTCTAATAGGACAGGTTGAGCCCACCAACTTCAAGAGGGTAATACCCAGACCTCATGCTGGCCTAAACTCTAAGGGCTTCTCTTGTGTGACTTGTGTGCCTTCGTACTTGATTATCTGCATGCTTGTTACCTGACACTTATCTCTTGCAGGTTTTGTTTATAGCCCTTAATTGGGACTCATAACAAAGTATACTGAATTTCTTGCAGGGTCTGTTTATAGTCCTTAAGTGGGACTCATAACAGGGTTTACCTACATGACCCCATGCATAGCATGACATCATACCATTGCATACATCCTAACCCATTTCAAGGATCTCCAGGGCTTGTGATGCAGGTCATGATGAATCAAACATCTAGCAAGGGGCAAAGAGGATTTATTTTCCTCTAGCCAAGGTTGTCAGGGGCTATGACCCACTGAATATGGTGAGCCTTTGACCCTTGAAGAAGGGCTCTCTACAACAGGAAGTTCCTTCAATCAAGTTGCCAGTTTCCAACTCTAACAAGTTTCTCTGTTTACCCTGCGAGGTCCTTGAAATCATTGCATGCATGTCATACATCTCATTGCATTGCAGGTGTCCCTTTAACAGGTTGCTTACCCTTCTTCGCTGTTTATTTCAGCCGATCGTCATGAATCCTGAATCATTAGCTGAGCAGTCCATCAAGGCCCTCCAGGCTCAGAACGCCCAGTTCCAAGGGTTGATCATGAACTTGACCCAGGGGCAACAAGATCTGAAGGCTCTGCTCTTGAAGAAAGAAAAGAAGAAGAGGAGGACTGTTTTGTTCAGCCCTAGACGCAGATCTGGGAATGCACCACAGATTGAAACTGAGAGGACTACTCCATCTGTGAGGGAAGGTAGTCATCAGGGGGAAAGGGTGCCCAGTCCAGTGGTCTCCGACAACGAGACAGATTTCGACGACGAACAATACCCTCCTGCCGAAGACAAGTATAAACAGTTGGAAGATAGGCTGAATGCTATGGAGATCCAACAGGTACCTGGGCTGGATTTTGGAGATCTGGGTTTGTCAACTGGTGTGATTATCCCTCGAAAGTTCAAGGCACCATCATTCACTAAATATGACGGGGCGTCTTGTCCTAAGTTACATCTCAGGTCCTATGTTCGGAAGATTCAGCCATATACGGTGGACAAGAATTTGTGGATCCACTTCTTCCAGGAAAGTCTTTCAGGGACTCACCTCGAATGGTTCTATCAACTGGATGGGACCAAAGTTCGTAACTGGGAGGAGTTGGCAACTGCTTTCTATAAGTAGTACCAGTATAATACCGACCTTGCTCCCACACGTACCCAACTCCAGGGTATGTCATTGGGGTCAAGTGAAGGTTTCAAGGAGTACGCACAAAGATGGAGAGACCTTGCTGGAAGGGTGCAACCTCCCTTAACTGACCGGGAGCTCGTTGACATGTTCTTGGGGACTTTGTCTGGTCCATTCTACAACCATCTGATTGGGAATTCTTCTGCTGGGTTCACAGATCTTATCTTGACTGGGGAGAGAATTGAAGCTGGTATCAAGTCGGGGAAGATTCAAGAAACCGCACTCGCCGATGCTCAGAAAAAGCCCCACAGTGGGAAGAAGGAGTCCAATGCTATACATGGTAAAAAAGGGTCGTCATGATGCAGGGGCAATCCAGATTTCTGATCCCACGCCCGTTCAACCAAGAAAGAGCAATAGGCGTAGGATAAAGCATCAAGATAGGAAGTATACTGACATCAACATGTCCTTGTCTCAGGCATTACAGCAATTGCTGAAGGCGAAAATGATCACACTTAAGGATCCCCCTCAAAATCCTGACACTTCCTCTCCCAAGTACAACCCGGGTGTGAGATGTGCCTACCATTCTGACAGTCCTGGACATGACACCGACGACTGTTGGACCTTGAAGAACAAGATCCAGGATTTGATTGACGCCAAGGAGGTCGAGTTTGAACACTGATCCTACACCAAATCATCGAGAATGTCTTTTGTTCATTCAAATATTCAAGTTGTACTTTTCTTTGATTGTTCAAACAGTTATTCATGTTAAACATCGTTATCACATTAATGCATCGCTTATGTCTATTTTGAATCAATATATTCGCATTCACGCAAATTGTTTTCATATTTTTTCTGATGTCAACTCTCGTTAATTCTAAGCCTCTTGAGGGAGGATGACGAAAACAATACCATGATCGCTACAATATGCTTTTGAACAGACCCCGCTGATGAGGTACAGGCATTGTTTCAATCCCTAAATACTGGAGTTATAAGGATGATAATCCCTCGTCAACCCCTCTGAGCCAAAGAAGTAGGAGTTTTTCGTTTCGAAATTTAAAACCCTTTATCATAACCTGGGGCAGGGTAGTTCTCTCAGTTGATCCAAGTGCATAACGAATGGCACCAAAGAGGTCCTTACAAAACAAAGAAAGACAGTGATGATTCTGAATAATCATAAGGAAAGGCAGTCATTATCTCAAAAAATAAAAAACCATTAAGTCAAAACCCATGAAGGAGACTTACAAAACTGGGGCATCCCGCTGACTGTAATTCCAAAAAAGGAAACAGTTCAGGCAAAAAAGAAAGGGATAACACAAAAATTAGACAAGAAAGAGGTCTTACAAACCCTCAACAAAAAAGGAATGACTGCCTATTCAAAATAAGTTATCAACATCTGAATCATCACCGGAAAATCAGAGCAAAGACTCAAACAAGGTCTAACGTATGATCAGCTGAGTTTAGGTCTGGAGAACATCACGAAGAGCGGGTGGGTACAAATAATTTGAGCCTTTATCCTTTGTTTCTTAAACCGTGAACCAGGCCACGTTATAACCCTCAAAAGTCCTAGCTGAAGCATGGGTTAGTTCGAAAGCATACTGTTACGAAAGGTATCCTGACTCCTTAAGGCTTACGGTAAATACAGAGTTGGCATCACGTTTTACAAACAATCACTTGTTTATGAAAGAAAAAATGCATTTTCAAAATCTTCAAGACAGACATAAGCTTTGCATTTTTAACATAACTTTGTTTGCATATGACTTTTTGTTTGAACAGCAGGGAACTTCGCGCGATGAATACCTAATGAACAGAAGTACTTCCAATCAAGGGGCAGACAAGATCTTTGTCCATCATCTAGGGCAATTAAATCAAGATTCGGAGAATCTTTCAAAATGCCAAGATAACCAGGGGCAAATCTCCGCCTGAGTCACTTGGGGCATTTCAGCAACGAATCTTGCCTGATCAAACACCTTCTGGTGGCATGACATAACATTTCTAACAGGGGCAACTCCCTACATTCTGAAAGCACGGACATAGTCGAGAAAAAATACTGCGCAAAATCAAAGACCCGCTAGGTTGACACACCTAGGCAAAAATAAGGGCTTCCCGACGAACCAAAAGGGTTCGGGCAAAATGAAGGGATGAAATGAAAAATCTGTACACCCGGCAAGTCGAAAACCTGAAAAGGCGGCTTGGGCAAAAATGGGTATCCCGGTGGACTGAAAACCCGAAAGGGCAGTCCAGGCAAAAGTTAGGGATTAAAGCGTATGACTATGTCCTGCCATCTGCCTACCAGAAGAAGGCTTGTCCATCAACGACTATCAGCACCCCACAAATGCCTCCCCCCATAGAAACAGGGGCAATAAAGAGTGGTCTAAGCAGTCTGATTGTTCTATCCTCCAAGGTATCAGGGTAGGTTCCGTTGAAGAACTTAACCAATACAGTTCAATACTTCCCCAGGAGAGTCCGATCCAGTTCCCCAGGAAAGTGGAATCCATCTCCCCAAGCAGTAGGCTTATACCCAGTAGATTCTGGAAGCTTATCCCCTCGCAGAACACGAACGCGTCTCCCGGCTTTATTCAAAGAGTTATTTCCTTAACAGGATATAACTGGGTTATCCTCAGCCAAAAGCCACGGAAAGAGCGTCCTCGACGAAGTCTTCTATCCCCAGCGAAGTCTATTCACACTTCCAACAACAAGACATCCTCAGCAAGTTACTATCAACAACTCAGCAAGGCATCCCTCTTCCCACAGAGTATTGCTTCCCAGCATGGTCGTAGAGTATCTTTTCTCCCCGCAGAATCTATTCGCCAAGTTCAGTCCGCAACAGAGTCATCTTCTCCTACCGGTATTCTTGCAACTATCATCCCCAGCGGAAGTAAAAGCTTATTCGCCAACATCAGCCCAGGATACGACTTCCCGGCATCCGTCAAGGATTTACATTCCTAGACGAAAGCATCCATAAAATGTCACATACATCATTATAGCATGCATATACGCATCATATCACCCCAATCTCATTTATTTTTGAGAACATCTTAAAATCATGCAATTCATGCATTATGACATTGCATACAACTAATTCGTTACTTTTTCAGGAAAGAACGATCAATAGATAAAAGTCTTTACCCGCTGAGGTAGTAATCGTCCCAGATTCCTTCATCGTCCTGCTGAGGTAGTAATCGTCCCAGATTCCTTCATCATCCTGCTGAGGTAGTAATCGTCCCAGATTCCTTCATCATCCTGCTGAGGTAGTAATCGTCCCAGATTCCTTCATCATCCTGCTGAGGTAGTAATCGTCCCAGATTCCTTCATCATATATTTGGAGTAGCAATCGTCCCAGATTCCTTCATCATCCTGCTGAGGTAGTAATCGTCCCAGATTCCTTCATCATGTATTTGGAGTAGCAATCGTCCCAGATTCCTTCATCGTCCTGCTGAGGTAGTAATCGTCCCAGATTCCTTCATCGTATATTTGGAGTAGCAATCGTCCCAGATTCCTTCATCATCCTGCTGAGGTAGTAATCGTCCCAGATTCCTTCATCATATATTTGGAGTAGCAATCGTCCCGGATTCCTTCATCGTCCTGCTGAGGTAGTAATCGTCCCAGATTCCTTCATCGTATATTTGGAGTAGCAATCGTCTCAGATTCCTTCATCACATCCTTATCAAAAAACCTCCTATGGTTCCCTCTCCGACGGTGTGTGAGGTAGTAATTCCTTTTTCAGATGTTTCCCTCTCTGACGATGAGTGTGAGGTGATAATCTCTTATGGTTCCCTCTCCGACGGTGTGTGAGGTGGTAAGTCCTTTTCAGATGTTTCCCTCTCCGACGATGAGTGTGAGGTGATAATCTCTTATGGTTCCCTCTCCGACGGTGTGTGAGGTGGTAAGTCCTTTTCAGATGTTTCCCTCTCCGACGATGAGTGTGAGGTGATAGTCTCTTATGGTTCCCTCTCCAACGGTGTGTGAGGCGACAATTCCTTCTCCTATGATTCCCTCTCCGACGGCGAGTGAGGTGAATTCCTTTCAGATTATAATTGCCTATGGTTCTCTTCCCGATACTGCAAAGATGGTAATTCCCGCCAAGATTTGTCTCAACGAGCGTTGTTGAAGTTAAAATCACCCAAGGTTCTCTTACCATTCATGCTAAGGCAGCAACCATACCTGGTTCATTCATCATCTTTTGAAGTTCCAGACTCAGCTCCTGTAACCAGTCAGGATACATCTAAAATCAGCTCCTGCAACGTGTCAGGTACTCATTTTCTGTTTTGCAGGTATACAGGTTCTCGCTAAGGAATCTCCTACGCAATCAACATTCAGATGGCATCTATAAGCCCATCAACCTATCCAGCAATCTCTAAATGGCATCTATAAGCCCATTCCACCATCACTGCTACTATGTGAGCGCAAATTTCTGGGCACTCTAGTGTTCAATCATCTTCTACCCTCGGATTACGAAAGGCACGTCAGCCAATCTGCATCCTCAGGTCTAAGAAGATTGAACAGGGGCAATTGTTGTACCCCAAAATTTGCCCTCCCATATTCTTCAAGAAATTGCCAAGCCAAGCTGCAAAAGTCCCCAAGGGTTACACAGTGCAAAGACCTCCTATACAGTCAAAACTAGGGTTTGGGTGCTGATCAAGAAATTGAAGTTTTCAAAGGTCCAATCAAGTCTCATATGCCTACAAATATGGTCAAGCATCCTTATATCAAGTTTCAAGGCCTTCAGCTCAAAATTGCACAGTCAAAACCCTAAATTGCACTACAGTCAACTGTAGGGGCAAAATGGTCATTTGACAGTCAAAAGTTCAAATTTTTGGTCAACATATCATTTTGAAGCCACAAACATCATTTGATCAATGCTTGATCATGATTCTCAAAATTTGGCTCAGAAATCATCAAAGGTGCAAAAGTTACTATATTTGGACAGCTGAAAAAGTCAACTGAAATTGACCAGGGCATAACTTTCACATGGATTATCAGAAAAATTCCATCCAAAGCTCATTTTGAAGAGAAAGACATTTCCTACAACTCATCTTCATATTCCAAGTCCAAGAAATGCTCTCACAAAAAGTTATCAATTTCAACATTATAGGTCATTTTCAAAAGTCAACAAAAAGGGACTTTAAGTCAAAGGCCATAACTTGAGATTGGTAAATCAAAATGACATGGGACCAAAGGCATTGGTTAGAGGACTCAAAGACCTTTCCAAAATGTCCAAGAACATGTGAAAAGCTTAAAAATTGAGCAAGTTATGCCTTGTGGAAGTTGGGAAATTTTTGGGAATTTTGAAAAGTCAACTTTACTTCAAATGACCTAAAATTGCTAATGGGCCCATTTTTCTTCCAAGATTCATCATTCCAAGCATGTGCACGACCACTTGGCCCAAAGGGAAGTATTTTCTCATTTTTTATTTATTTATTTGAATTTTTATTCATATTAATTCAATTAAATCAATTAAATATGTGAAAAATATCTACTTTGACCTAAAAAATCTTTTTATGCATGTTTTGCTTTCAAAATCTCGTGCACATCCCAAACATGGAAAGAATTGGACTAATTGATCATAATTTGCACAAAAACCATGTGAAAAAGATATGTAAAGATCTTAGGAAAATCAAATATGCAAATCATTGAATGCCATGGATTTTATTCAATTTTGTTGACCTAAAAGCTTTACTACATATTCAGAATGATAACCCTAATGCTAGAATACCCTAAGCTGCGTGGAAAAAGACTTTGCAAACTTGAAAATTTTCCATAAAACTCAAATACTGAATTCAACCTTAGAGGACGATTGAAGGCACAAAACCTATTCCAAAAGCTTCCTTGGCAATCTCTGAACGTGTTCCAATCCAGAACAACAACCAAAGCTTCAAGAACTGGTAGTTTGAGCTCGAACTGCATCAAGAAAAACTCCTAATCGTGCATACCAATTCATGCATTTTTTATAAGTTTTGATATGTGTTTTGCATTCCTGATGAAGTTTACAAGCTAACCATTATGTTTAATTGCATGATTTCGCTGTGTATAAGATTCCACCATGCGCGATTTCTAGGGTTACAGGTTTGCAAAATTGGGGTTTTCTACCCAAGACAAAATTAGGGTTCCAGACCCACACCATTACACTCAACGCATCTGGACGAAGAGATTGATATAGTCGCGCCCAATTTATGAATTACATAGCTCTAATCGCTATTTTTTGAAAACCTGCCTAAAGCCACGCCCAGAAAACCGTGGCCTATGCGTTTGATGTTTCAGGAACAGGGAGAACGATGACATCGTGGCAGCCAGTGATACGTTCTTTTGAATTTCGCGCTAAACCTTTATCCATAGGCGTTACTTGTTTTATATTATTTGTTTAATGTTTAATGTTAAAACGTTTGAAGTGGCTCAGTTGGCAGGTGTATGTGCATGTAAAGTCCAAGACCTGGGTTCGAGTCCCAGGTCTTCAATATTCCCATTTATTTTTCCTCAATTGACGTTCACGTGCAGTGCTGAAGGGAGGGACCACGCTACACCTTCAGAACCAAGCCTTCCACGCGTCCTACCAATTCAGATCAAAGGCGTGGATGCAAAGAACATGCTATGCCCAGGTCAACGCGTTAGCACACAAACTGAAAAAAGTCACAAGGACCTGAAGCTTTTGGGCCTGGATTCTTGGACCAACACCTCACTTTGGGGCCTGAACCCCCCCTGGTTTGCCTTCGCTATTTTTTATTTATTTTTTATTCTTGTTTTAATTGTTATTTTTATTTTAATTACTGTTTATTTAATTAATTATTTTTTTTAACAAAATACAAAAACATCATAAAAAAATCAAAAAGACAAAAAATATAATAAATGTTTTATTTTATTATTTTCATAAATAATTGTATATAAATTAATAAATTTAAATTAGGTGCTTTAACTTTAATTCTTTTCATAATAAATACAAAAAAAAATAGAATTAGGTTTAATAACTTTTTATTCCTTTTTAATTTTCTCTTTTTTATCATAATACTTATTTATTTATTATTTTCATAATTAAAGTGTACATAAAAATAATTAGGTTTAAATTAGGTCAACTTTCAATATTTTCTTAATAACTTAAAAATAATTAGAACTAGGTTTAATCTTTTATTTTAATTAATTCTTTTTTCTTTTAAATCTTAAAAAAAACATAAAATACTAAAAAACATTTTCTTTTCAATTTTAATTTCAACCCTTCATTAACTTTAAATTTTTTGCAAAAGGGTCCAACGCCCATGTTCGTAATTTATTTAATTTCGCGCGTTTATTTTATGTCGTTTAATTAATTATGTAATTCTCCCAAAGCGTTGTAACGATTTTATTTTTCGCACTTTTACTTTGCTTTATTTATTTTCCGTCAAATCGGGTCCGGTTTAATTTTGGCGATGTGGGCCCGCGCCATTTGTAATAGTTTAGATTTATTTTCCCGCAAATATTTTAACTTTAACAATAAGCATGCAAGAATGAATGGCCCTAATTTAAATCAAGCGTAGATCACAATGAACTTGACAAAAGACAAATATCAATGAAACTGACACACAAATTCGCACACACCACCCCTAGGGTACGCCTCACTGTTGCCTTTCGAAAGGTGATCGTCGAGTAGAGGATGTCTTAGTAAGTCCTCATGATCCGGGAACCTGGCATGAGGGTAGCTTCTAAGGTATCTTCCCATTGCTCTGGTGATCACCATGTCCCGAACCTCGAATTGACCCGAACACCTCCAACGGTGGTGCTACCTACCTCTCAATGGTGGGATGGCACTACTTTAAAGGACATTTACACAGACGAATTCCTTAGGGTAGGTAGACGACTCGTGGATACTTGCTCTAATTCAAAACAAAACAAATCAAAAATACTTTTCACACCGACACCTTTTCAAAAAGCTTTCGAAAGTAATTTTTCAAACACTCTTGAGGACTGATACAAGAGTCGAACTGGAATTTTCAAAGAAACTTTTTTTAAAACCCACAATTGAAAAGCAAACAAACCATTTTTGAAAACACAAATGAGCAAGTATCTAAGAGCCCATGGATAACCATGGATAGAAAGGGTGCTAACACCTTCCCTTTCTATAATCTACCTCCCGAACCGAGAGCAATCTCTTTAAGGAATTTTTCTGTGCTTTTGTCCTTTCCATCTGGAGAAAATAAAAGACGGTGGCGACTCTTGCTTCCGCGACATTTCGCGAACCAGCGTTAAACAGTCAGTTCCAGATCCACCGATCACAACAGGTACCCATTACAGGGCTCTTATCTTCTTCGCTGTTTATTTTAGCACTCATCATGTCTGCTGAACCTTCAACTGAGCAGGCTATCAAGGCCCTCCAGGCCCAGAATGCCCAATTTCAAGAGTTGTTCGTGAATCTAGCTAAGGGTCAGCAAGACTTGAAGACCCTGATTCTAAAAGAGAAGAAGAAGAAGAAGAAGAAGAAGAGGACAATCATGTTTAACACAGGGCACAGGTTTGGCAACAGGCTACAGAATGAAGTTGATCTGACCACCTCATCTGGAGGGAAAGGTAGTCAAGAGGAAAGGAGGGCTTCTAGCCCTGTGGTCTCCGACAACAAGACGGACTACGATGAAGAATAGTATCCTCTTGCCGAGGATAGATACAAGCAACTAGAAGACCGGTTGAATGTTATGGAAGTTCAGAAAGTGCCTGGTCTGGACTTTGGTGATCTAGGTCTATCATCTGGGGTAGTGATTCCCCACAAATTCAAGGCACCAGCCTTTGCTAAGTATGACGGAGTTTCTTGTCCGAAGCTGCACCTCCGGTCATATGTGAGGAAGATTCAGCCTTACACTGCTGATAAAAACCTATGGATCCATTTCTTTCAAGATAGTCTCTCAGGGACTCAGCTTGAATGGTTCTATCAGTTGGACGGAGCCAGTATCCGCAGTTGGGAGGATTTGGCTACTGCTTTTTATAGGCAGTATCAATACACCTCCGACCTTGCTCCTACGCGTACCCAACTCCAGGGTATGTCAATGGGAACGGGAGAAGGATTCAAATATTATGCTCAGAAGTGGAGAGACCTCGCCGGAAGAGTACAACCACCATTAGCTGATTGAGAGCTAGTTGACATGTTTCTGGGGACCCTGTCTGGTCCATTTTTCAACCACCTGATTGGAAGCTCTTCATCTGGGTTTACAGAGCTTATTTTGACCGGTGAGAGGATTGAAGCTGGTATTAATGATGGGAAGATACAAAAGGGTGCTTCGTCGAGCACCGAGAAGAAGCCCTTTAAGAAAGAGTCCAGTGTTGTGTACAGTTCAAGAAGCCAGAGTAGACCTGAACGCCGCCAAGCTGTTAACACGGTTGTTATTTCAAAACCTGCTGGTGCTCCTCAGCACAACAATCAATAAAAGGATGAGAGACCTCGAAGGCAATTTACCCGTCTCAGCATGACTTTGTCTCAGATTCTGCCACAGCTACTGAAGATCAATCTGGTGATTCTAAAGGAAGCCCCAAAGAATCTGAATACCACATCACCAAAGTACAACCCTAATGCCCGCTGTGCTTTTCACTCTGACAGCTCGGGTCATAATACGGATGATTGCTGGATTTTGAGGAACAAGGTGCAAGACTTGATCAATGCGAAGGAGATTGAGTTCGGAGCACCAGAGAAACATAAATAAGATGCAAGGGTGAATGCTATCAGGGATGACGATGATGAAGAGTTCAATATCGACAGTTGGATCTACCCGACTGCCAATGTTGGACTAAGCAACTGGACAGCGAAGGATTCTATGCCAGTTTCTGTCATTATCCAGTAATGAAACTTTTTGTTTTGAATATGTAACAGACAATGTTTTAAACCTTATGGCCCAGTGTCTTACCCGGGGCACTATGGCTTCATTTGTGAGGGATTATGTATGTCATTCTCATATATCATTAATAAAAGCATTGGACGTTTCTTTCATTTCAAATTTTATGCTCCTTGTTTTTCTTTATTATATATTGCGAAACAACTATTTTACACACACTCACGTATACAGGTCCACATCCACTCTGGATCTCACTGGTAACGACTCTGCTACTGCCAGTTATGACTTTGAAAATCCGATCAACTTAGCTGAAGACGAAGGTGAAGATGATTGCGAAGTGTCTGGTGAAGTTGCAAGACTGTTACTTCAAGAAGATAAGGTTATTCAGCCGCACGAAGAGCTGGTAGAAACAGTGAATCTGGGTACTGAGACAAACAAGAAGGAAGTCAAGGTCGGTGCGAATTTGGAGCTTAGTGTGAAACAACGATTGATTCAGATGCTGCGTGACTATGTTGATATCTTTTCCTGGTCTTATGAAGATATGCCTGGTTTGGATACCGATATTGTGGTTCACCGATTACCTACCAAGGAAGAATGTCCTCCTGTGAAACAGAAAGTCCGCCAAATGCGCCCAGAGATGTCTGAGAAGATCAAGGTTGAGGTTATGAAACAGTTTGACGACGCTTTTCTAGCAGTGACTTCTTACCCTCAGTGGGTTGCCAATGTGGTTCCGGTACCGAAGAAGGATGGTAAGGTTCGGATGTGTGTTGGCTACAGGGATCTGAACAGGACAAGCCCCAAGGATGACTTCCCTCTACCTCATATCGACATTCTGGTTGACAACACTGCTCAGCACAAGGTATTCTCCTTTATGGATGGTTTCTCCGGTTATAATCAGATAAAAGTGGCTCCCGAAGACATGGAGAAGACAACTTTTGTTACTCAGTGGGGCACCTTTTGCTACAAGGTCATGCCTTTTGGACTGAAAAATGTTGGGGCAACGTATCAGCGTGCCATGGTTGCTTTGTTTCATGACACGATCCATCATGAGATTGAAGTATACGTCGACGATATGATTGCAAGGTCCCAGACTAAGGAAGAACACCTTGACCATCTGCAGAAACTGTTTGACAGGCTGAAGTTGTACAAGCTGAGGTTAAACCCGAACAAGTGCACCTTCAGGGTGAGATCTGGTAAACTGCTGGATTTCGTTGTAAGCGACAAAGGTATTCAAGTGGATCCTGCAAAATAGAAATCCATACAGGAGATGCCATCTCTTAGAACAGAGAAAGAAGTCATAGGTTTCCTGGGACGACTGAACTACATTGCCCGATTCATCTCGCACCTGACTGCTACTTGTGAGCCAATCTTCAAGCTACTGAAGAAAGATCAAGTGGTACGTTGGAACGATGAATTCCAGGCCGCTTTCGAAAGGATCAAAGAGTATCTCCAAGAGCCACCTATTCTGATGCCACCATTTGAAGGGAGACCTCTGATCTTACACTTGATAGTACTCGATAACTCAATAGGGTGTGTACTGGGGCAGCATGACGAGTCTGGCCGAAAAGAGCATACTATTTATTACCTTAGCAAAAAGTTTACCGACTGTGAGACCCGATACTCACTACTCGAGAAAACTTGTTGTGCTTTGGTATGGGTTGCTCGTCGGCTGAGACAGTATATGCTGACTCACACTACTCTGTTGATATCAAAGATGGATCCAATCAAGTATATCTTCGAAAAGCCTGCCTTGTCTGGAAGAATAGCAAGATGGCAGATGATATTGACTGAGTATGACATCCAATATACGACCCAAAATGTAATCAAGGGAAGTGTGTTGGCAGACCATTTGGCACATCAGGCAGTGGATGATTACCAGTCTATGAACTTTGAATTTCTGGACGAGAATATCATGTTGATAACTGATTGCAAGACACCTGGACCGGATGAAGGACCTGAGGAAGGATCCCGATGGTCTATGTACTTTTATGGAGCTTCAAACGCTTTGGGTAATGGCATTGGTGCCGTAATCATATCTCCTAGAGGCTCTCATACTCCGTTTATGGCTCGACTATGTTTCAACTGCACCAACAACATGGCGGAGTATGAAGCGTGCATCATGGGTCTTCGAGCAGCAATTGACCTAAGGATTAAGTTCTTGAGTGTCTTCAGAGATTCTGCTCTTGTGATCAGTCAGATCAAAGGCGAGTGGGATATGAAAAACCCAAATCTTATTCCTTACAAGGAGTATGTATTGACGTTGCTTACCCATTTCGAGGAGAAAACCTTTGAACACTTCCCTAGAGAGGAGAATCAGTTGGCGAACGCGCTGGCTACAATGTTTTCTATGTTCAAAGTCAATTGGGACAACGAAGCTCCCCAGATCATCATTGAAAGATTGGACGAACTTGCACATTGCTGTGACATTGAGACCGATGAGGTAACAGAAAAACCTTGGTATCATGAGGTGAAGAGGTATCTTGAAGCTCAGGAGTACCCCGAGGGTGCATCTGTTAATGACAAGAAGTTTCTGAGGAGGTTCGCGGTGAAGTTCTTCATCAGCAATGGTATTCTTTACAAGCGTAACCATGATTCGACCTTACTGCGTTGTGTGGATAAGAATGAAGCAGAAAGAATCATGGCAGAATTACATGAAGGTACTTTCGGAACTCACTCCAGTGGACACACCATGGCAAAGAAAATCCTTCGGGCAGGATATTATTGGTCCACAATGGAAGCTGATTGCTATCAGCATTCTCGGATATGTCACAAGTTCCAAGTCTATGCTAATAAGGTGCACATACCTCCAGTTCCTCTGAACATCTTGACGGCTCCTTGGCCTTTTACAATGTGGGGCATCGATATGATCGGCGAGATCAGACCTACGGCATCCAACAGGCATCATTTCATCCTGGTAGCTATTAATTACTTTACGAAGTGGGTTGAAGCAGCTTCCTTTGCTACCGTAACCAAGAATGTCGTGGCACGGTTTATTCGGCACAATCTGATCTGTCGATATGGTGTACCAGAGAGAATCATTACGGACAATGGTACCAATCTCAACAATAAGATGATCACCGAGCTCTGCGAGCAATTCGAGATGCATCATCACAACTCTTCTCCCTACCGACCTAAGATGAATGGGGCTGTCGAAGCGACTAATAAGCACATTAAGAAGATTGTGCAGAAGATGACAGTGACATACAAAGACTGGCATGAGATGTTACCATTTGCTCTTCATGGGTACCGTACCTCAGCGCGTACGTCAACAGGGGAAACACCCTATTCCTTGATTTATGGCATGGAGGCAGTCTTGCCCATTGAGGTTCAGATACCCTCTCTTCGAATCATGAAGGATGCAGGTTTGAGTGAAGATGACTGGATTCAGACCCGGCTTGATCAGCTGAACCTAATCGACGAAAAGAGACTTACTGCTATTTGTCATGGTCAAACGTACCAAAAACGGATGATCAAGGCATTTAACAAGAAAGTCAGACGACAAGAGTATCAAGTTGGGGATCTGGTGTGATCGATGGGAATAGAACTGACTGTTTTTTAGCTGGTTCGCGAAATGTCGCGGTAAGCAAGAGTCACCACCGTCTTTTATGTTCTCCAACATGGAAAGGACAAAAGCACAGCAAAATTCCTTTTTCGAGATGTTTCTTGGTTCGGGAGGTAGATTTATAGAAAGGGAAGGTGTTAGCACCATTTCTATCCATGGTTATCCATGGGCTCTTAGGTACTTGCTCTTATGTTTTCAAAACTTGTTTGCTTTTCAAGTGTGTGTGGGTTTTGAAAAAGTTTCGTTTGAAAAATTTCTAAGTAACTCTTGTATCTGTCCTCAAGAGTGTATGAAAAATTTGTTTGAAAACCTTTTGAAAGTGTAGGTGCAAAAAGTTGTTTTTGTTTGTTTTGAAAAGAGCAAGTACCCATGAGATCTACCTACTCTAAGGAATTAGGCTGTGTAAGAGTCCTTTAGACAGTGCTATCCCACCATTGAGAGGTTGGTAGCACCGTCGTTGGAGGTGTTCGGGTCAATTCGATTAAGGGACAATGTGGTCACCAAAGCAATGGTAGGACACCTTAGCGGTAACCCTAATGTCTTAGATCCTTTTATCTGAGGCAACCGTTTCGAGGCAACTGGATCTTAGACAGGAGGGAGACCTCTAAGACACCCTATACTTGATGACCACGTTCGAGGCAACCAGTGAGGCGTACCCTAGGGGTGGTATGTGCATGTGTGTTGTTTTTCAGTTAATGTTTGTCTTTGCATGTTATTGGTGAGCTACGGATTGATTTTATTTTTCATACATTCTTTCAGGCATAATTAACAGTTAGGAGTACGGAAAATAAAATGCGGAAAGATAAATTCTAACTATTACAAGGCGCGGGTATATACATCGCCAAAAACAAACCCGTTTTGGAAAATAAAGTGCAAGAATTTAAATAAGGCGATAAAATCCTAATTAACTATTACATACTCTGTACAGATACATAAATATAATCAAAAGAAATTAAAGCGCGAAAGAAGATTGAATCGGGAACGTCTTAGGGTTTTGACCCTTTTTTTGAATAAGAATGAGATTTGTCCTTTTTTTTTGTAATTAAATGAAATTAAGCTAATTTACTAATTAATTAATTTATTAAAAGAAAAAAATGTTTTTGAATTTTTATGTTTTTAATGAAAATAAAAATAAAAGAAATTAAAAGTCAAAAGAAACCCTAATTCTAAATTGTTTTTATTTATTGTAAAAAGGTTAAAATTAAACTAATTAAACTAATTAATTTGTTAGTATTTTATTTACAAAATAATTACCTAAGTGAAATTAATAAAAATAAAATATTTACATTTTTTTAGTTTTTTTGAATTTTATTGTGAAAATGTTAATTAATTAATTAATTAAATAATACTAATATTAATAATAATAATTAGTAAAAGCAAATAAAAAGAAAAAAAGAAAACAAAAAGAAAGATTAATGAATGAACCAGGGGGTATTGGGCCCTGATGGAGGTGCATCTGAAATTTCAGTGGCCCATTTGCATCAAGCCCTTTTGACTTTTGAAATTGCCTGAAGCATGGGTTGACCAGGAGCATGGTGTTCCTCATCTTTTGGCCTTTGGATCTGTGGGACTGGCCACTTGGCGCCTGGGATCTGGACATGCATGGTGGTCCTGCTTTTGAGAATCTGCACGTGAACATGTAAAGGAAAGAAAAATAAAGACTTTGGGTGGACCTGGGAATCGAACCCAGGTCCCAACGATGATCAGCCAGATGCCTAACCACTCCACCACGCGTTTGCTTCTGTTTATATAATGAGTAATAAATATAATATAAAAAAATAACGCTTATGCTGGAATTTTACAAAACGCGCGCATATTATTTGAATTATCCAGTAGCATTCTTCCACGTCCTTCATCTTCTACCTTTTTCCTGTAAAAACAAAAGCAATTAGCGGGGGTTTTTAACCCCCACAAAGCAAAACTGCCAATAATAGCGAATAGGAATCCAGGCTACATAAATATGGCGCGAGGTGTCTATTGTGTTCGTCACGTTCATACGATTTCAACCATGGGCATGGGAGGTTCCAATTTTACTTATGCTGTAAAGCCCCAATCTGAGAGCTCTGAAACCCTAGAATTCAACAATGGTGTTTTGCAATTCTGGGCGCCATAATCAAATTGAATTGTACCAAAAGCTTCGTATAGTCCCTCTGAACACAAAACAAACCACAAAATACATTAATGATGCATGAATCAAAGGATGCGTTTATGGGGAAAAAATTCAAACTGTGAAACTGTTATCTCAGGATTCCTGGAGTGTTATGGCTTGTTTTTGATTCCAATCCGTTCCTGGGAATGTCAGCAAGGTGTTTGAGTCACTCTAAGGCTTTGAATTGTGCTGTAAGGTTGATTTCAGTTTTGAATTTTTGCTTGGTTTTTTTGAATTTGGTTTGGCTGTTTCAGAGATGCTTGGATCGTGCATGAGGTATGGCTTGCTTGCATATGTATATCTGAATTAAATTAGGTCACATTATGAGTTTGGGATCCATTGCAATTAAGTTTTTGGATTTTGCTTTAACACCATTAAAGGACTTTCCAAGTTTGAAGCAAAACCATGATTTTGTGCTCAAAATGGCTTGGCACGAATTTGGTAGTTTGCTCATGACACATAAAAGCCATTCAAATCAAAAGATGCTATCCATTTAATTTTTTTACATTTTATTTAAATTTTTATGGATTTAAAATGAATTAAATCAATTAAAATTAAATAAAATGGAAAAATAAATGTTTGATCTTGAAATTAATCATGGGACACGTGTATGGCATGACAAGGCTGAATCAAGTGGAAGAAAGTGGGCCCTTTTGTCAAAAATTGAAGTTTCAAGGATAGTTGACTTTTGCCATTTCACAAAAATTTCCCAACTTCTCCAATGCATATCTTGCTCAATTTTGATCATATGGACATGTTCTTGGACATTTTGGAAAGGTCTTGAAGTCCTCTAACCAATTCCTTTGGTCCCATGTCATTTGGATTTACCAATCTCAAGTTATGGTCTTTGACTTAAAATGCCTTTTTGTTGACTTTTGAAAATGACCTATAATGTTGAAATTGATAACTTTTTGTGAGAGCATTTATTGGACTTGGAATGTGAAGATGAGTTGTAGAAAATGTCCTCCCCTTAAAAATGAGCATTGGATGGGATTTTTCTGATGAACCATGAAAAAGTTATGCCTTGGTCAAGTTACAGTTGACTTTTCAGCTGTCCAAAAATGGAAACTTTTGCATCTTGATGATTTTTTGAGCCATTCTTGTGGAATCATGATCAAGACTTGATCAAATGATGATTGTGGCTTCAAAATAAGATGTTGACCAAAAATTTTGACTTTTGACTGCCCAAATGACCATTTTACCCCTACAGTTGATTGTGAAGCAATTAGGGCTTTTGACTGTGCAACTTGACCTTGTGAGCCTTGAAACTTGGCATGTAGATGCTTGACAATGTGTATAGGCATATAGGATTTGATTGAGCCCTTGAAAACCTCAACTTCCTTGCAAGAACTAAAACCCTAATTTTGACTGGCTTAGGAGGATGTTTAGACTGGACAACCCTTTAGTAACCTTGAACCAATTGAGGATGATTCTTGGAAAACTTGAAGAATATGGTAGGGAAAATTTTGGGGTACAACATCTGGTAATCAAGCGCATCATCCTACCTCAAGGTGATCCCAGGGGCAAATGGACCCCTACTTACGAAGGGTCATTTGTGGTTAAGAATATTTTCTCAGGCGGAGCTATAATTCTAACCACCATGGATGGTGACGACCTTCCTCACCCCGTCAATGTAGACATAGTGAAAAGATACTACGCATAATCAAAGAATCGCTAGGTTGACTGGCCTAGGCAAAAATAAGGGCTTCCCGGTGAACCAAAAGGGTTCAGGCAAAAATAAGGGATGAAAATGAAAAAAATTTGTACACCCGGCAAGTCGAAAACCTGAAAAGGTAGCTTGGGCAAAAAAGGGTATCCCGGTGGACTGAAAACCCGAAAGGGCGGTCCAGGAAAAAGTTAGGGATCAAAGCGTAACACTATGTCTCATTGGATCACCTTGCATCCAGACTTCGGTATCGACTATGAAGCTCGGACGACACTAATCAATCTGATTCATCTTCAACTAGTAGCAAAGTGATGAGATTCTCGAGGACATAAAAGCAATAGCAGAGTTGGAACCCAGTGGGATTATTCACATAGCTGTTTTGTTTAGTTTTTCACAAATTGTGTAAATTCTATTTGTTCGGCGGCGTTCTCTTACTAGGACGTCAGCCTCTTGTACAAAAACGCCTATTTACAGGCCCAAACTTCAAAATCAATACAAATTCATTTTCAAAGAAATTTCAAACTGTTTTCCTTTATCTGTTTTGTTTTGCAAAGAACGCCCAATGTTCATTTTTGATATATGCATTTGACATTAATTGTTGATCATAAATATTTACATGCGAAACAAAGGATGAATTACTGGTAATAGTAGAAACAGAGGCATAAGAAGTGTCCGAGCTGTATAGTTGCCCCGTCCACCAGGTACAAAGGTAGATTCAGCTGAAGAATATGGCTAGGATACCTTCACTCCCCGCAGAATAAGACAGTAATGGTAGCTCTCTCAGCTGAGACCTGCAACCGTAAACGAATCAACAATACTCTCCCCAAGCAGAGTTAATCTACCATCAACACTAAAAAGGGTCTTAATATTCCCCAGCAGAGTATAAAAATATTCCTCAGCAAGTATCAGAGTATCCCCGACAGTCTTAATATTCCTCAACGGAGTATAAGAATGTTCCCCGGTAGAATGCAAGATACCCCAGTGGAGTCAATTTTCCCAGCACGGTCTGAAAAAGCTTCCCCAACGGAGTTGAATCATCACCCCCAGTAGACTCTGGAAGTTTACCCCCAGCAGAGTACAATAAATCTCCCCAGCCAAATTCAGAGGATTATCCCCACAAAAGTTTAACAGGGTTATCCCCAGCAAGTTGCAACCGAAAGATCATCCCCAACGAAGTTCTTTCCTTTTACAAGCAGGACTCCAATCCTCAATATATTCAATATCACCAGCAACGGTAATCCATCCCCAGCGGAGTTTATCATTGAAATCCCCAGTCAAGCTTATCAGTGGAATCCCCAGCGGAGTTTATCGTTAAAATCTTCAGCAGAATATCTCTCCCCACAGAGTAATTCCCCATAGAGTAATTCCCCACAGAGTAATTCCCCACAGAGTAATCTCTTCATCAGTTTATTCCCCAACGGAGTTATCCTCTCCTGCAAGTTTATCATCTTCGTTCATCATCCCCAGCGGAAACGAAGAATTCAACTCTTTTCTCCAACAGCTATCCGGGATTTATTTTCCCCAGCTAAAACATTACATTTTCATACATCATGATACATGCATATACGCATCATATCATACAATCTCATTTATTTTGAGAATATCATGGCTTGATCATATCATGCATTTCATATGACTGACCTTTACCTTTCGGGAAATATGCAGTTAAGTTCTCAGCCAGTCAAAGGAGACAAAACCAGTTAAATTGATTCCTAAAGATTTTTCTGATGCCAATTCAGTCAAAAGAGACAATTTTCCTACGTCATAGTGTGGACGAGTTCTGTAATTTCAACGGTATACTACGTTGAAGACCAGATAGTTCCTAGATCTTGATGTTTTCCTCCGTCAAAGTGTGGACGAGTTCTATAATCTCAACGGTATACTGCGTTGAAGAACAGACAGTTCCTAGATCTTGATGAAGATGTTTCCCTATGTCATAGTGTGGACGAGTGCTATAACCTCAACGGTATACTACGTTGAATACTAGTCAGTTCCTAGATCTTGATGTTTTCCTCCGCCAAAGTGTGGACGAGTTCTACAATCTCAACGGTATACTATGTTGGAGACCAGACAGTTCCTAGATCTTGATGAAGATGTTTCCTCCGTCATAGTGTGGACGAGTTCTACAGTCTCAAAGGTATACTACGTTGAAGACCATACAGTTCCTAGATCTTGATGTTTTCCTTCGTCAAAGTGTGAACGAGTTCTACAATCTCAACGGTATACTATATTGAAGACCAGACAGTTCCTAGATCTTGATGAAGATGTTTTCCTACGTCCTAGTGTGGACGAGTGCTATAACCTCAACGGTATACTACGTTGAATACTAGTCAGTTCCTAGATCTTGATGTTTTCCTCCGTCAAAGTGTGGACGAGTTCTACAATCTCAACGGTATACTACGTTGAAGACCAGACAGTTCCTAGATCTTGATGAAGATGTTTCCCTATGTCATAGTGTGGACGAGTGCTATAACCTCAACGGTATACTACGTTGAATACTAGTCAGTTCCTAGATCTTGATGTTTTCCTCCGTCAAAGTGTGGACGAGTTCTACAATCTCAACGGTATACTATGTTGAAGACCAGACAGTTCCTAGATCTTGATGAAGATGTTTCCTCCGTTATAGTGTGGACGAGTTCTACAGTCTCAAAGGTATACTACGTTGAAGACTAGACATTTCCTAGATCTTGATGTTTTCCTCTGTCAAAGTGTGGACGAGTTCTACAATCTCCATGGTATACTACGTTGAAGACCAGACAGTTCCTAGATCTTGATGAAGATGTTTCCCTATGTCATAGTGTGGACGAGTGCTATAACCTCAACGGTATACTACGTTGAATACTAGTCAGTTCCTAGATCTTGATGTTTTCCTCCGTCAAAGTGTGGACGAGTTCTACAATCTCAACGGTATACTACGTTGAAGACCAGACAGTTCCTAGATCTTGATGAAGATGTTTCCCTATGTCATAGTGTGGACGAGTCCTATAACCTCAACGATATACTACGTTGAATACTAGTCAGTTTCTAGATCTTAATGTTTTCCTGCGTCAAAGTATGGACGAGTTCTACAATCTCAACAGTATACTACGTTGAAGATCAGACAATTCCTAGATCTTGATGAAGATGTTTCCCTATGTCATAGTGTGGATGAGTGCTATAACCTCAACGGTATACTACGTTGAATACTAGTCAGTTCCTAAATCTTGATGTTTTCCTCCGTCAAAGTGTGGACGAGTTCTACAATCTCAACGGTATACTACGTTGAAGACCAGACAGCTCCTAGATCTTGATGAAGATGTTTCCCTACGTCAAAGTATGAACGAGTGCTATAATATCAATGGTATACTATGTTGAATACTAGTCAGTTCCTAGATCTTGATGTTTTCCTCTGTCAAAAGAGACAACCCGTCAAAAGAGACAACCCGTTAAAGAAGACAAAACCTCCCCTGGTCCAATTAAATCAATTCCTAAAGATTTTTTCTGATACCAATCCAGTCAAAGAAGACAAAACCACCTACCAACAATCTCCAAATGGCATATGTAAGCCCATTCCCGACATCACAAGAACAATACCACTTCATGCGAGTGCAAATTTCTGGGCACTCTAGTGTTCAATCATCTTCCACCTTCGGATCACGAAAAGCCCGAAAGACAATCTATATCCTCAGGTTTAAGAAGATTGAACAGGGGAAACTGTTGTACCCCAAAATTTTCCCTCCCATATTTCTCAAGACATGTCAAGAATAATCTCCAAGTGGCTCAAGTTAGCTCAAGAGTTGGACAATCAAATCACCTCATAAGGCAGTCAATTCAAAATTAGGGTTTTGTGTTGCATCAAGGTCCTTACATCCAAATGGCCTCAAATGCTCCCCAATATCCTAATATGTTCTCAAGTTCATCCATGTCAAATTTCAAAGCCTTGCAGAGAAAGTTTGGTCAGTCAATTGCTCAAGAGGTCCAAAAATCGACTGTGTTAGGGCAAAAGTCAACTGTGACCTACAAACAGTCAAACCTAAATACTTTTTTGTAAACATTCTCATTTTGAAGGATAATTCATCATTTTATCAAGGGTTGATCATGATTCATCAAGGATTGCTCAATATTCATCAAGATTCAAAAGTTGCTAAATTAGGGTTTTGTAGGAAAAGTCAACTCAACTTTGACCAAGCATAACTTTCTCATACTTTATTAGAAATGATACACCCAAAGCTCATTTTTAAGAGGATGCAATTTCCTACAATCCATCTTCACACCCCAAGATCAAGAAATTCACTCACAAAAAGTTACAAATTTGGACATTATAGGTCATTTTTGAAAGTAAACAAAAACACCTTTTTTCCAAAGCTTATAACTTGAGCATGGAATATCAAAATGAGATGATACAAAAAGGGCTGGTTATAGGACATCTCAAGGTTTCTAAAAAGTCCAATAACACCTCCAAAAGTTCAAAATTGAAGAAGTTATGCATTGTTGAAGTTGGGCATTTTTCCAAAATTGACAAAAGTCAACTATCCCCAAAACTTCAAATTTTGCCAAATGGGCCCACTTTTTTCCACTTGATTTGATCTTGTCACACCACACACGTGTCCTATCTTCAGTTTTATGTCCAATTATTAATTTTTCTATTTGATTTGATTTTTATTGATTTAATTCATTTTTAATCAATTTAAATCCAAATAAAATCCAAATCTTAATAACTTGATATCTTTTTGATCATTACAGGTGTTAATTGACATCATGAACACAATCAAATTCGTGCCAAGCCATATCATGCACAAAATATTGGATTTGTAAAGAAATTGGAAGCCTTTAATGGAGGAATCATATCAAATCTTGAATCATCAATACACAAGGATTCCAAGCCCAAGATTTAACCTAATACAATCCTTGTTACATATACAACATAATGCATACAAGAACACGACCTGAAAGCTGCCCAAATCACAAATACAAAACTTAAAAAAAATCTTGAAAAGTGTGAAACTGAAATCCATATTGGAGGCCAATTCAACCCAAAATCTCAACGTGGTTCAATTGCCAGACGTTCACTGAAGCGATTGCAATCAAAAGCAAGCCCTGAAACCACCTGAAACGCATTGTAAGTCGTCCTGAACATAGCCCTGTACACGAAATTACAACCTCCTATTCTTGCATCTTTTTGACAAAACGTTGGCATAATCATGCTTATCATTAAATTCCTAAACTTTCTACATCATTTGATTTTGTTTTCGTGAGCTATAGCGCCATACCCGAATCTAGGGTTTTGGAGTTTCGTTTTTGGGCGTTTGCTTTGCAGGGAAAATTGGAAGAAACCATGGACATGGATGAGTTTAGGAGGAAGAAACGAGCATAATGATGGTCTTGGTTTGCATTTTTGTGGCCTAGAACTCGTTCTAGGACGAAGCCATGGATCTTGCTGCGGATAAAAATCCGCAGGTAAGAAAACCAGTGTTTCAACAAAGAAGATGACCATGTGTCTTCTCCCAACTGGCCCCTTCAAATCTTGCGCCTTTTTATTTTTTAATTCTGGCATATTTATTTGTTTCACCATATAATATTTATCACTTAATTCATTAACAATAAAACGCGTTGGTTGAGTTGGTAAACAGGTTAGTGCATTGGCTAATGGGACCTGGGTTCGAATCCCAGGTCCCCAACATATTTGTTATTATTTTCCTTCCAGCATTCCAGTGTACCTCATGCATTGCAGCCTACTATGGATCTCAAATTTCCAGGCGCCAGATGGCCTTCGGGCCAAATCCAAAGGCCAAGATTGAACATCCATCCTACACCCTAGTCAACGTGCCATGGAGAATTGGAAAAGTCATCCCAGGATTGCTGCAAATGGGCCAAACAATTGCTATCTCACCTCCTGATTTGGGGCTCAAACCCCCTATTTAGTTATTTCTTTCCTTTCTTTTATTCATTTTATTTAATTGTTTTGTTAATAATTATTATTATTTTTAAAACTAACCAATTAATCTTTTTCCTCATAAAATCAGAAAACACAAAAAATATTATTTTATTTATTAAAATTAAATTCAACTTTATTTTTGTAAATAAATTAATTTAATTAATTTAGTCTAATTAGGTTTAACTTTTAATATCTTTTGCAAAATAATTAAAATTAATGTAGAATTAGGTTTTTATTAACTTTTAATCAATTTATTTTATTTCTTTAAATATTCAAAAGTCCAAAAATATTTTCATTAATTAATTAATTTAATTATTAGCTTAGCTTTAATTTCTTTTAATTCAAAAAAATAACAAAAATGCTTTCTTCAATAAAAAAGGGTCAAAACCCTAAAAAATGCGCCGATTTAATTTCTTGCACGCGATACATTTGATTCCAATATTGTAATTGCTTCTGGTATGTAATAGCTTTTAATTAGGACTTTAACTATTTATCGCTTTATTTTACTTTCCGAAATTTAAATTAAAGGGTTGTTTTTGGCGATGTAAATACCCGACGCCTTGTAATAGTTTAGATTTAATTTCCGCAAATTTAAATTCCGTAACTATTAACTGTTAGATGTTTGGTAATAGGGAATGCATGACAAGATCAAATGTATGAACTTAAAATCAACATAGTTAACCCATGACATGTACAAAGATAAAAATAAACGAAACAATACACTCGCACATGCGCACTCTTAGGGTACACCTCACTTGGTTGCCTTCGAACGTGGTCATTGAGTATAGGAAGTTTTAGAGGTCGTCCTCTTCTCCAAAGATCATAAGTTGCCTCGAAACGGTTGCCTCGGAAAAAATGATCTAAGACTTTAGGGTTACCGCTAAGGCGTCCTAACATTGCTTTAGTGACCACACGTCCCTTAATCGAATTGACCCAAAAACTCCAACGACGGTGCTACCTACTCCTCAATAGTGGGATAGCATTGTCTAAAGGACGTTACCACAGATTAATTTCTTTTTTCGAGTAGGTAGATGGTTCTTAAGTACTTGTTCATTCTAAAAACAAAACAAAACTTTTTTCACTTACACCTTTCAAACAAAAACTTCTTTCAAACCCACAAACACAAAGAAAAGCAATTTTGAAAACACTTTGAGCAAGGACCTAAGAGCCCGTGGATAACCATGGATAGAAAGGGTGCTAACACCTTCCCTTTCTATAATCTACCTCCCGAACCCGAGAAATATCTCTGTTGTACCCTAAAATTTTCCCTCCCATTTTCTCATCACAAAACCCTTGGAGCTCAAGATCCAGTTAGGGTTTCCTCTGCTCAAGACTTCTCCTTGCACTGTGGACCCAAATTAGGGTTTGTGTTTGCACAAAGATGTTTTGACCTAAAATGCCTAAGATGACTTTCATGCTTCATGTTGGACTCCCAAGTTTATCCATACCAAGTTTCAAGTCTTGATTCCAAATTTTGCCCAGTCAATTGGACAGTTAACCTAGAAATCAGCTGTATTGGGGAAAAAGTCAACTGTGGCCAATTGACAGTCAAATCTCATGAAAATTGACCCACATCAACATTATGAACTCACATGGACCATTTGATCAAGTTTGGATCACAATTCCACAAGAAATTTGATCAGATCACCAAAAGGGCAAAATGGTCATTTTTAGGGTTTTGACTACACAAAGGCAAATTTTGATTGTTTGACCTAGCCAATGGCAAACCAAGCTTACATATGGACTCAAGGACCCCATGGAATTATCTTTACATGCTCAACAAGTTCAAAAGATCCCAAATACACAAGATTGACAGTTGAATTTCCCAGTCAATTGATCAATTTTGACTGTATACTGAAAAGTCAAACTTTGACTTTTTGGTCAAAATCAAGTGTCAAGATTCATTTTTCATCAAAACATGCCAAATTATGAAACTTGTTCATCAAGAAATCAAGAATTGCAAAATTAGGGTTGAAATGAAGATTTTTCATAACTTAGAATTTTTCTAAGTTATGAAAAACCCTAATTTTTTCCTAACTTTGCCCCACTTTCTCACCAAGATTCATTTGGATTCAAGAAAAAGTCAAAACATGAAAGTTGTAGCCTATTGCAAAATCTACAACTTTGATTCACAAAGTTTTCCCAAAAGAAGCTTGTAGCTCAAGTTACAATTTTTGGAACAAGGGTACCAAACCATTCTTAACTTAGAGAAAATTTGACCTATTTTAGGCAAGGTTTTTACCCAACTTCAAGACCATTTTTCACATACTTCCACTTGGAATTTCAATTTTCATTTCAAAGATGGATTGTAGTACACATTCCAAGCTTTCCAAAATGTCTAAGAACTCATCAAACAACCTCATGGTTAGGGAGAATCGAATTTGGCAATATGGGAAAAACTCACTTTTGATTTGGCCAATTTACATGTTCATACATTTGTGCCATTTTGAATTCAGCTTGCTTTCCTTGATTACAGGCCTCTAAACCATCCAACACTCAATAATTTAATGTCAATCCTTTGTGCTAAGATGTTGTTCTATGAGTTTGGACATTGTATGCAAGTTTAATCCATTTTTAGATAAAGCATTATATCCATTTTGGAAAAGTTGCACTTTATGTCAAAATGCAAATCCAAGCAAGTACAGTTAAGATCTCTTTGGCACAAGTTTATGAGCTAATTACACTGATCAAGACTAAGTGGTTCAGCATAGAATGGGGGCCTGTACATGCTAGAAACACCAAGTGGCCTTTTGTTGCTTAAAGTGTAAGAAACTTGCCATAACACATACCAACTTTCATCTCAGTGAACACAACCTTAAGAAAACTTGTCAAACACTTTCTAAAGATCCATCCTAAGCTGAAACACGATCCTAGCATCCCCAATACCTCCCCATTCCCATAATCACCCTCAAACTGCCCAAATAGAGTATCTGCTGCAGTTTGAGTTCCATAGCTCAAACCTTCCATGCATTCTTGCTAAAAACACATCAAACACATCCCATAATATCCCTTGAAGCTATTCCAAACCTCAAACACGACCTGTAACACTCCCAAGCAACATCACCATTTTCATTTTTCTGTTTTGCAGGTGGAGTTCTACAACTCGATTCAGCTAGTTTCAAAGCAAAGTAAAACTTGGAATAGCATCCCTGGACATCAAGGAAGCTGTACCAATCATCACCTTGCACTGAAAGTACCTCAATCACCAGATACAACTTCAACTGAACAGGTAAGTTCATGAACTCGAATCTCTCTATCCAGGCATTGTTAGCTTTAGGTTTGTGAAGAAAACATGTCACATTCATAGCCCTGAACATGCCCATGTAATTAGATTTCATTTATATTATGTATGCTTAGAGAATTTTAAGTCTGAACATGGAACAAAAACTAGGTCAGGAATTGGGGGAGAAGAAATTCTCTCTCATCTTAGAGAGTTAAGTCAAGTTCTTTATATCCCTGAATTCGTCTCTTAATGCTCTACATTTTTCATGTTGTGAGTTTTGCTTGAAAGTCCAGGAATTGAGAGATGAAAAACGCGCGTGGATTGTGTTCAAACATGTTCTGAGGTTGAAGATGAAGTCTTCTTGGGCTGGGCCTGAGTTGACTTTCTTTTTGCACCCTTTTGTTACTTTTACACCCCCTGAGCCCATTTTGCTTATTTTAATGATTTTTTGACTTTTCTTTTTTTGTTCTGACTTATTTATTTTTTCTTATAATATTAAAAGTACAAAAAATATTTTTTACACTATTTTCATATTTATTAGGTATTTATTTGCTTAGATTAATATTTGTACATAAATAAATATATAAACATACTTTTATTTGAAAAATACTAAAATAATGCAAACACATTTTATTTTCCATTTTTATTTCATTTTATCTTCTGAAAATATTTTATATAAAATATACCTTTTTTGTAAATATTAAATATTATTATTTTGTACATATAATATATATTTAGTAAATAATACAAATATTTATATATATATATATATTAGTATATTTAGGTTAAAAATACAAAATATATACATTTTATTTTTTATTAATATTTAACATTAAAAATACCTTTTTGACAAATATACTTCATTTTTATTTTTATTTTTGTATATAATAAATAAATATTGTACATATTAAATAATTAATACTTTTACTTAATAAAATTAGGGTTTTGCCCTAAATATAAAAAACTCCAAAAATAATACTTTTTATTTTGTTTATTTGACATATAAAAATACTTTTTTTATACATATAAAAAGCCTTTTTGCATCTTGCATATTTATTTTATTTCTACTAAATTTGTGCAATTAAATATCTTGTAAATAATTCAATATTGATGTAATAGTCTAGGTGTAAATTCCTTGTCAAAATACCCCCATTTGAACATTTGTACCCCCCTTCCCATATATTGTGTTGTAATAGTTTAGGACTTTATTTTTCGCACTTTATTGCTTTCTAATTATACCATGTTAGAATTAGGGTTTGTATGCGAATCAAAAACAACAAAAATAGTTTGACCTAATTTCAAGATAAACAAGCATGAAAATAGACAACACTAATCACACTTGCACCCCTAGGGTATTCCACTTGTTGCCTTCAATAAATGGGTCATATTGCATGTTAGGTCTCTTTGGGCAAAACAAACATTCAAATGATCATAGTCCCTCGATGACGCTTTCGAAAGTCGCCTAAAAATGATCAAGTCCCTTAAAAGAAAAAAAAACATTGCCCAAAGATACTTGACACCATTGCAATTATGGTCTAAACGATGACCCGCGCCCGTCCCTTTCACATCCTAACACAAGATTGTCCACCAAATGCAATGGTGGAACAAAATTGTTAAAAGGGTTAAAACATAACAAAAATCTTTGAGAAATTTAGGAGTAGATAACCTCTTAGTTACTTGAATCAAACTTGCAAAACAAAACACTTGCCTATTTTCTAAAACCACACATCACTACACTTTCAAAACAACTTTCAAAAACAAATGAAAACCTTTTCAAAAGACATACACCTTTGTATACATCCCAACATGGATCATTACAAAGGTTGCCACCACATTGGCTTCTTTTCAAAACATTTTTTAAACCCACACACACAAAGCACCATTTCAAACAATTGAAAATTAAGGAAAGTTGATCTAAGCAAGTAACTAAGAGCCCATGGATAACCATGGATAGAAAGGGTGCTAATACCTTCCCTTTCTATAATCTACTCCCCGAACCCAAGAAAACGTCTCAAAGGTTTTTGCTGTGCTTTTTAACCTTTCCTTAGGATAAAATAAAAAGTCGGTGGCGACTCTTGCTCAACCGAAACATTTGCGAAAACAAACGCAAAACCATAGTCAGTTCTCCCACCGTATCAAAGAACTGGCGACTCTGCTGGGGACAACATTAAAAGTGGAGTAACCTTAGGGCTTAGATCACCCTCTTGCATGACTAATTGTTTGATTTGTTTGCTTTATATCTTGGCTCTCTTGTTTGGGTTTGCAATCCTACACCCGGATTTGGGGAAACATTCATAGATAGCAATACGTTGTGGAAACTATGCGGGGTATACCGACACGGTCGAAGCAATAGCTATATTAGTGCGACATATTTGTGAGTACCGGTAACCCTTGAGTTCAATCAAGGAGAGTACGGGGCCGCTGAGTGATGTCACTAAGCACTAATGACCTAGAACCTTACTTGACCATCTTGGCCTTTTATTAGGGGTAGTGAGATGACCGGCTTTGGTGCAGTCCGAAGTTGGTAGATACTCGATACTACACTCATTGAGGGTTGTTTTCTTGGAATATTTTGGTCTCTAGTTAAGTGGCTAAACCAAAACAATGAACGATGAAAACAATCCAATGATATTGAGCTCCTTAGAACCCGGTTACTATTTATAGGACAGGTTTTTAAGCCAACTACACTCAAGAGGGTACTTACCTATGAAACCCCATGCAAGCCTGAAACTAGGGTTTGGTGTGATTTGCTTGTACATATGTTTGTGCATACATCATAAACATCATAAAGCATCATATGCATTCACTAACCGTTTCAAGGGTTTGGATCTTCATCTTTGTTCTTGTTTTGTAGGTCATGGAAATTCCTCGCAGAAAAACCATCCAAGTTAACCTTGTGAGAATCTCTCCTCAACTCAAGGAGCTCACCTCAAGAATTCCGGAAAGCTCATCCTTCAGTGAAAGACATGGTAGACTGCTCAACTTAGTCAACACCAACATTGAAGAAGACATGATGAAGGTGCTATTCCAGTTCTTTGACCCTCTTCACCACTGTTTCACTTTCCCTGACTATCAGTTGGTACCCACTTTGGAGGAGTTTTCTCAACTCCTGAGAATTCCTATCCTCAATCAACTACCTTTCAACGGTACAGAAAAGGAACCAAAGCCTGAAGATGTTGCTCGAGCATTACATCTACAGCCTTCTGACATCAAGGGGCATTGGGAAACTAGAAGCGGCGCCAAAGGTTTCTTAGCAAAATTCTTGTTTGAGAAGGCACAAGAGTGTTGGAATTCATTGGACCTACAAGCCTTTGAAGAGATTGTGGCACTCCTTATCTATGGGTTGGTCTTGTTCCCAAATTCTGACCAATTGGTAGATGTCAACACCGTCAAAATCTTCTTGTCCAGAAATCCAATACCAACATTGCTTGGGGACATCCTTCACTCATTTTACACACGAACAATGAGAAAGAGGGGTGTTCTCATGTGATGTACTCCTCTCCTTGCAAGGTGGTTTATTTCGCACCTTCCACAATCTGTCTTGAAGAATGACCAAGGTTCAAGGTGGTCCCAACGGTTGATGACTCTTACTCACTCTGATGTACATTGGTGTTCTCGTTCCAGAGAAAATGTCATCATCGTCGATCGTTGTGGAGAGTTTCCTAATGTTCCTTTACTTGGAATCAGAGGAGGTATCACCTACAACCCTTGCCTAGTGTTGTACCCCAAAATTTGCCCTCCCATTTCTCTCAATGATTTCTCATCACTAAGCCCTTGGAGCTCAAGATCCAGTTAGGGTTTCATCTGCTCAAGACTTCTCCTTGCACTGTTGACCCAAATTAGGGTTTGTGTTTGCACAAAGATGTTTTGACCAAAATTGCCTAAGATGACTTTCATGCTTCATGTTGGACTCCCAAGTTTATCCATACCAAGTTTCAAGCCTTGATTCCAACCTTTGCCCAGTCAATTGGACAGTTGACCTAGAAATCAGCTGTATTGGGGAAAAAGTCAACTGTGGCCAATTGACAGTCAAATCTCATGAAAATTGACCCACATCAACATTATGAACTCACATGGACCATTTGATCAATCTTGGATCACAATTCCACAAGAAATTTGATCAGATCACCAAAAGGGCAAAATGGTCATTTTTAGGGTTTTGACTGCACAAAGGCAATTTTTGACTGTTTGACCTAGCCAATGGCAAACCAAGCTCACATATGGACTAAAGGACCCTTTGTAATTGTCTTGACATGCTCAACAAGTTCAAAAGATCCCAAATGCACAAGATTGACAGTTGAATTTCCCAGACAATTGATCAATTTTGACTGTATACTGAAAAGTCAAACTTTGACTTTTTGGTCAAGATCAAGGGTCAAGATTCATTTTTCATCAAAACATGCCAAATCATGAAACTTGTTCATCAAGAAGTCAAGAAATGCAAATTAGGGTTTGAAATGGAAATTTTTCATAACTTAGAATTTTTCTAAGTTATGAAAAACCCTAATTTTTTCCCAACTTTGCCCCACTTTCTCACCAAGATTCATTTGGATTCAAGAAAAAGTCAAAACATGAAAGTTGTAGCCTATTGCATAATCTACAACTTTGATTCACAAAGTTTTCCAAAAAGAGGCTTGTATCGCAAGTTACAATTTTTGGAATAAGGGTACTAAACCATTCTTAACTTAGTGAAAATTTGACCTATTTTAGGCAAGGTTTCTACCTAACTTCAAGACCATTTTTCACATACTTCCACTTGGAATTTCAATTTTCATTTCAAAGATGGATTGTAGTACACATTCAAAGCTTTCCAAAATGTCCAAGAACTCATCAAACAACCTCATGACTTGAGAGAATCGAATTTTGCAATATGGCAAAAACTCACTTTTGAATTGGCCAATTTCCATGTTCATAACTTGTGCAATTTTTTAAATCAGCATGCTTCCCTTGATTACAGACCTCTAAAACATACAACAATCATAAATTTAATGCAAACTCTTTGTGCCAAGACCATGTTCTATGTATTCAAGCATTGCATGATGGATTAATCCCAAAATAGATAAAGTACTTTAACCATTTTTGCAAAAGTAAGCTTTATGTCAAAATGAAAATCCAAGAAGTACAGATCAAATCCCCTTGGAACAAGTTTAGGGACTAATCACACTGATCAATGCCAAGGTTTGCATCATGTTATGGGGGCCTCTACCTGTCTAAACACCAACTTGGCTTTTGGTTGCTTAAAGTGTAAGAAATATGGCATAACTGAACACAACTTTCATCTCAGCAATAGAACCCTTAAGCAAATATTTTGTACACATTCAAGACACCCTAACTGAGCTAGCACATGACTCCAACACCTCCATTGCCCTCTAGAATACAGAACCTCCCTCAAACTGCCAAAACAGAGCTCTTACTGCAATTTGAGTGCCAACTCTCATCCCTTTCATACTTTCTTGCTAAAAGCTCATCAAACACATTCCCTAGCATCACTTGAAGCTAACCAAAGTCTCAAACACGACCTGTAACTCCTCTAATCAGTTCCACCATTTTCACTTTCTTGTTTTGCAGTTGAAGGTCCATAGCTCGATTCAAGGTGTTTCAAAGCAAAGTAAGCATTGGAATAACATCACTACACTTCAGGCAAGCTGTACAGATCATCATCTTGTCCTGAAAGCTCCCCCATTGCCAGATACAACTTCAACTGAACAGGTATCTTCTTGAACTTCTAACTCTTAATGTAGGCATTGTTAGCTCTAGGTTTGTGAATAAGAAGTGTTCTACTCATGCCCCTGAATCTGTACATACTTTTACTTTCCATTTATTTTTCCTGAGCTATGAGAATTTAAGGTCTGAATGTTGATAAAAAGTTAGGTCGGGATTTGGGAATGTTAAAATTCTCTCTCATTTCTGAGAGTTAGGATGAGTTCTTTACATATTTAGAATCGTGGCTTGATGATTAACATTTCTTATGTTGAAAGTTTGTGCAAAAGATCAAAGAATCCAGATGTTTGAATTAGTGTACAAGGCGCGTGTTTTTGAACAAGAAGTTGTCTGAAGGTTGAAGAAAGGTCTTCATGGGCTGGGCCTTTTGTGCTATTTCTCTTCACACCCTATTTTTGCTTTCATACCCCCTGAGCCCATTTTGTTTGTTTTATTGATTTTTTGACTTTTCTCTTTTTATTCTGATTTATTTATTTTTGCTAATAATATTAAAAACATAAAAAAAAACATTTTTTACCCCATTTTTATATTTTTTAGGCATTTATTTGTTTATATGGACATTTGTACATAAATAATATATATATACTATTATTTAGAAAAACTAGAAAAATAATGCAAATATATTTTATTTCTGATTTTTATTTCATTTTTTCTTTTGAAAATATTTTATACAAAATATACTTTTTTTTTATAAATATTAAATATTATTATTTTACTTATTTAGTAAATAATAAAGATATTTATATATATTAGTATATTTAGGTAAATAATACAAAAAATATATACATTTTTTATTTTATTAATATTTGACCTAAAAAATACTTTTTTATGAATATACTTCATTTTTATTTTGTTTTGTATATAATTATTAATTATTGTACACATTAAATAAATAATACCCCTTTATTTAAGAAATTAGGGTTTTACCCTTAAAACACAAAAACTCCAAAAATATTACCTTTTTTTATTTTATTCATTTTGTTTATTTGACATAAAAAACACCCTTTTTCCATACATCTAAAAACCCTTTTTGCATTTTGCATCTTTATTTTATTTTCCATTTAATTTATGCAATTAATTATTTTGTAAATATTCCAAAATTGATGTAATAGCTAGGTTTAAATTCCTTGTCTAAATATCCCCCTATTTGAACATTTGTAACCCCTTCCCATATTGTGTTGTAATAGTTTAGGAAATTTAAATTTCGCACTTTATTGCTTTCTAAATATACCATGCTAGAATTAGGGTTTGTATGCAAATAAAAAGAACAAAATTAGTTTGACCTAATTTCAAGATAATCAAGCATGAAAATGGACAACACATATCACACTTGCACCCCTAGGGTAATCCACTTGTTGCCTTCCATAAATGGGCCATATTGCATGTTAGGTTTCTTTGGGCAAAACAAACAATCAAATGATCATAGTCCCTCGACGACGCTTTCGAAAGTTGCCTAAAATGATCAAGTCCCTTTCAAGGAAAAATTGCCCAAAGATACTTAGCACCATTGCAATTATGGTCTAAACGATGACCCGCGCCCGTCCCTTTCATCTCCTAACACAAGATTGTCCACCAAATACAATGGTGGAACAAAATTGTTAAAAGGGTTAAAACATAACAAAAATCTTTGAGAACTTTAGGGTAGATAGCTCTTAAGTACTTGTCAACTTGCAAAAGAAAACACTTGCCTATTTTTCAAACCACACTTTCAAACAAACTTTCAAAAAACCTTGAAACATCTTTTCAAAAAAAAGACAAACACCTTTTGTAAAACATTCGAGTAAAGAATTGTTACAAGGGTAGCCTATACAAGGCATCTTTTTCAAAACATTTTCAAAACCACACACAAAGCACCATTTCAAACAATTGAAAACCAAGGCAAGTTGATCTAAGCAAGTACCTAAGAGCCCATGGATAACCATGGATAGAAGGGGTGCTAATACCTTCCCTTTCTAAAATCTACTCCCCGAACCCAAGAAAATATCTCATAGGTTTTTGCTGTGCTTTTTAAACCTTTCCTTAGGATAAAATAAAAAGTCGGTGGCGACTCTTGCTCAACCGAAACATTTGCGAAAACAAACGCAAAACCATAGTCAGTTCTCCCACCGTATCACAGAACTGGCGACTCTGCTGGGGACAAATTTAAAAGTGGAGTAACCTTAGGGCCTAGATCACCCTCTTGCATGACTAATTGTTTGATTTGATTGCTTTATACTTTGGCTCTCTTGTTTGGGTTTGCAATCCTACACCCGGATTTTGGGAAACATTTCATAGATAGCAATACGTTGTGGAAACTGTGCGGGGTATACCGACACGGTCGAAGCAATAGCTATATTAGTGCGACATATTTGTGAGTACCGGTAACCCTTGAGTTCAATCAAGGAGAGTACGGGGCCGCTGAGTGATGTCACTAAGCACTAATGACCTAGAACCTTACTTGACCATCTTGGCCTTTTATTAGGGGTAGTGAGATGACCGGCTTTGGTGCAGTCCGAAGTTGGTAGATACTCGATACTACACTCATTGAGGTTTGTTTTCTTGGAATATTTTGGTCGCTAGTTAAGTGGCTAAACCAAAACAATGAACATTGAAAACAATCCAGTGATATTGAGCTCCTTAGAACCCGGTTACTATTTATAGGACAGTTTTTTAAGCCAACTACACTCAAGAGGGTACTTACCTATGAAGCCCCATGCAAGCCTGAAACTAAGGTTTGGTGTGAATTGCTTGTACATATGTTTTGTGCATACATCATAAGCATCATAAAGCATCATATGCATTCACTAACCATTTCAAGGGTTTGGATCTTCATCTTTGTTCTTGTTTTGTAGGTCATGGAAATTCCTCGTAGAAAAACCATTCAAGTCAACCTTGTGAGAATCTCTCCTCAACTCAAGGAGCTCACCTCAAGAATTCCGGAAAGCTCATCCTTCAGTGAAAGACATGGTAGACTGCTCAGCTTAGTCAACACCAACATTGAAGAAGACATGATGAAAGTGCTATTCCAGTTCTTTGACCCTCTTCACCACTGTTTCACTTTCCCTGATTACCAGTTAGTTCCCACTTTGGAGGAGTTTTCTCAACTCCTAAGAATCCCTATCCTTAATCAACTACCCTTCAACGGTACGGAAAAGGAACCAAAGCCGGAAGATGTTGCTCGAGCATTACATCTACAGCCATCTGAAATCAAGGGGCATTGGGAAACCAGAAGCGGCGTCAAAGGATTCTTAGCAAAATTCTTGTTGGAGAAGGCACAAGAATGTTGGAATTCATTGGACCTACAAGCCTTTGAAGAGATTGTGGCACTCCTTATCTATGGGTTGGTCTTGTTCCCTAATTCTGACCAAATGGTAGATGTCAATGCCGTCAAAATCTTCTTGTCCGGAAATCCAATACCAACATTGCTTGGGGACATTCTTCATTCATTTTACACACGAACAGTGAGAAAGAGGGGTGTTCTCATGTGCTGTACTCCTCTCCTTGCAAGGTGGTTTATTTCGCACCTTCCACAATCTGTCTTGAAGAATGACCAAGGCTCAAGGTGGTCCCAACGGTTGATGACTCTTACTCACTCTGATGTACATTGGTGTTCTCGGTCCAGGGAAAATGTCATCATCGTCGATCGTTGCGGAGAGTTTCCTAATGTTCCTTTACTTGGAATCAGAGGAGGTATCACCTACAACCCTTGCCTAGCTTTGAGGCAATTTGGATATGCACGAAGAGATGGCCCTCATGACATGTTGATTCCTGACCTAGTTTTTGACTTCGACAACGATGCGCAAGGACTTCGCCAAAGATTCATCAGAGCTTGGGGAAGGCCCAACAAGGTTGATAGCAAGACACTGGGACACAAGAACTCCATCCCTCTTGAGCCTTATCTCAAGTGGGTACGAGCCCGAGCCCAGAGTCTAATGATGCCTTATCCTCATGTTCTCCCTGTGATTAAAGAGCCCGTCAAGGAAGGAGAGGTTCCCTACACCATCCTATATCCTGACATGCCTACATCGTGGGAGGAAATGCAGAAGAGTTGGATTCAGCTCAAGGAGGAACGGAACACTTTTGAAGCCAGCTTCTACGCTAGTGAGAAGAAGGTTCTAGAGCTTACCCGTCGACTCCATGAGCAAGAGGCCCTCAACACCTACATCGCACCAAAGTGGATGCGTAATGTCTTTTTACCTTGAGAAGTTATTTTTGTAATATTTGGCCCATGGGGCATTTATGTACTAACAAATTTCTTCTTATTAATATGACGTGCGTTCTTCTTTGTCTGCAACAATTTTGAATGTTCTAAATCCTTGAATGCATTGCATACATAAGCATACCATTCATCATATGCATAAGCAGGTCTCACTCCAGGTTTCCTTATCTGTCTGCTGTTTGTTTCAGTAGGATGGATCTTGAGCAAACAGTCAAAGACCTGCAAACTCAAAATGCACAGTTCCAGCAACTCCTGATGACCTTGGCTAAGGGTCAGGAGGATCTCAAGACCCTAATAGGGAACAAAGACCCAGTGAAAAAGAAGAAAAAGAGACTCGGGGTGGCTACTTTAGGGAGAAGATTTGAAGGAGAGGCCAGGAGAGTGCTTGAGTTTCCTCCTATTTCTGATGAAGGAACCAGTAAAGGAGGTGGATTTGCTGTACCTTCCGAGTCCGACGTGGGAGAAGAGGAGGATGAAGAGGATGAAGACTACTCTGATCAACAATACCCTCCAGCTGATGATAAATACAAGGGTTTAGAAGACAGGTTGGCCGCCATGGAGCTACAAAGAGTACCGGGTTTGGATTTTGAAGACTTGGGTTTGGTTGCCGGGATTGTGATTCCCCCAAAATTCAAAGTGCCAGTGTTTGTGAGGTATGATGGGCTGTCCTCTCCAAAAATGCATCTCAGGTCCTACGTGAGAAAGATCCAACCCTATACAGCAGATAAAAATCTTTGGATCCATTTCTTTCAAGACAGCCTTTCCTTAGGATAAAATAAAAAGTCGGTGGCGACTCTTGCTCAACCGAAACATTTGCGAAAACAAACGCAAAACCATAGTCAGTTCTCCCACCGTATCACACCTAGCTTTGAGGCAATTTGGATATGTACGGAGGGATGGCCCTCACGACATGTTGATTCCTGACCTAGTTTTTGACTTCGACAATGATGCGCAAGGACTTCGCCAAAGATTCATCAGAGCTTGGGGAAGACCCAACAAGGTTGATAGCAAGAATCTGGGACACAAGAACTCCATCCCTCTTGAACCTTACCTCAAGTGGGTACGAGCCCGAGCCCAGAGTCTAATGATGCCTTATCCTCATGTTCTCCCTGTGATTAAAGAGCCCGTCAAGGAAGGAGAGGTTCCCTACACCATCCTACATCCTGACATGCCTACATCGTGGGAGGAGGTGCAGAAGAGTTGGATCCAACTCAAGGAGGAACAAAACACTTTTAAAGCCAGCTTCTACGCCAGCGAGAAGAAGGTTTTAGAGCTCACCCGCCGACTCCATGAGCAAGAGGCCCTCAACACCTACATTGCGCCAAAGAGGATGCGCAACGTCTTTTTACCTTGAGAAGTTGTTTTTGTAATATTTGGCCCATGGGGCACTTATGTACTAACAAATCTTTTCTTATTAATATGACGTGCGTTCTTTTTGTCTGCAACAATTGTGAATTTCTAAAACCCTTGAATGCATTTGCATAGATAGCATCTCATGCATCATGTGCATAACAGGTACCCATTTTTTCCACGGGTTGCTTAATCTTCTTCGCTGTTTATTTGGAACAGTCATCATGAATCCAGATTCCTCCAGTGAGCAAGCAATCAAGGCCCTTCAGGCCCAAAGTGCCCAGTTTCAAGAAATGGTCCTGAGCCTGGCCCAAGGTCAGCAAGAGTTGAAGGCTCTACTCCTAAAGAAGAAGAAGAAGAAGAGGACTGCGTTGTTCAATACTGGACGCAGGTTTGGGAACACACTCCGTAATGAGGCTGATCCAACTACTTCTTCTGCTGAGAAAGATAGTCCCCAAGGGGGAGGAGCTCCTAGTCCTGCAGTCTCTAACAACGAGATAGACTACAATAACGAACAATACCCTCCCGCTGCTAACAGATACAAGCAATTAGAAGACCGCTTGAGCGCCATGGAGATTCAGAATGTGCCGGGGCTGGATTTCGGAGATTTGGGGTTATCTTCTGGGGTTGTAATCCCACACAAGTTTAAGGCGCCTGCCTTTGCCAAATATGACGGGGCTTCCTGTCCAAAGCTGCGTCTAAGGTCGTACGTAAGGAAGATCCAACCTTACACGGCAGATAAAAGTCTCTGGATTCACTTCTTCCAAGATAGCCTTTCGGGGTCACAGCTTGAGTGATTCTATCAACTAGAAGGAACTGGTATCCGACATTGGGAAGATCTGGCTATCGCATTCTATAGACAATATCAATACAATTCTGACCTTGCTCCTACGCGTACCCAACTTCAGGGTATGTCTCTTGGAACGGGTGAAGGGTTCAAAGAATATGCACAAAAATGGAGGGATTTGGCTGGCAGGGTGCAGCCTCCATTGACTGATCGTGAGCTGGTTGATATGTTTCTAGGGACCTTGTCTGGTCCATTTTTCAATCATTTGGTTGGTAATTCCTCCGCTGGGTTTACGGATTTGATCCTGACAGGTGAAAGAATTGAAGCTGGCATCAGATCAAGAAAGATACAAAAAGCTGCCTCCACAAGTACTGAGAAGAGGCCTTTCAAGAAAGAAGCAAGTGCCGTCTATGGTCCTAGAAGACAAGTCAAGCCAGAGAGCCGCCAAGCCGTCAATGCCTTGGTCATTTCAAAACCTGTTGCTGCTCCTCAGCAGTACAATCAACAAAGAGGTGAAAGGCCCAAGAGGCAGTATACTCGGCGGAGTATGACCTTGTCACAAATCTTACCGCAACTGTTATCAACCAACTTGGTGACCATCAAAGAAGCTCCGAAGGCCGTGAACACTGCATCTCCTATATATAACCCAAATGCCCGTTGTGCTTATCATTCTGATAGCCCCGGGCATACTACTGATGATTGCTGGGCCCTGAGAAATAAGGTGCAAGACCTCATCGATGCGAAGGAAATTCAGTTTGAGGCGCCTGAGAGGCCAAATGTTGTAACTGCTCCCATGCCCCAGCATAGAGTAAATGCCATTGAGGAAGATTTGTATGTTGTTTCGGTGAATGATGTTGCTACCCCCTCTATTGACTGTTAAGAGGAACTTACTACTAGCCGGTTTATTTCCGGGTTGTAGCAAGGGTTGCCTCCTGTGTGCTGTTATCCCTACCGGTTGTCCGCTGCTGAAATCAGGCATCCAAAGCCTGATGGATAGCAAAGAAATTCTGTTCAAGAAAACTGCTGTTCCATTTGTTTCCGCTGAAGAAGTATCTGTCGTCACAATTTTCAACAATCCTACCAAACCTCCCCCGAGGAAGCCAGTCCAAATTATGTCTGTTGCACCCATTACTATTACTGTTCCAGGGCCTCTCCCCTATGAATCTAACAAGGCTGTCCCATGGCACTATGGGGCAGACGTGTATGTGCTTGGAGTGAAGCAGGAGTTCAACACCGGTACCAGTATCAGTAACATCACTGGTCCCGCAAAGATTACCCGCAGTGGCAGGCTCTTCTCGCCTGACATTGCACCGCCAGTTATCCGAAAACCTCTTACCATCACACCCGCAAGTGTGCATGTTCCGAATCAAGTTCCTGTGTCTACTACTGCCGCCGAGTCCTCTGATGCTCTGGGCAAAGAAGTTGCTACCGATTTGCCTGCCAGGACGGAGGCACCAAAAAAGACTGCTGCTGAAGCCTCCCAACAAGAAATGGAGGAAATCCTTAAAATCATTAAAAAGAGTGACTTCAATGTTGTTGAACAGTTGGGGCATACCCCCTCCAAAATATCTATGATATCATTGCTGCTATGCTCAGAGGCCCATGCAAAGGCCCTGATTTCATTTCTGAAAACGGCCCATGTGCCGCAAGAGACCTCTGCAGATCAATTCACTGACTGTGGCTAATTTGACAGCTGACAATGGTTTGGGGTTCTCGGATGCTGACCTTACCGCCAAAGGGAAAAATCACAATGATGCCCTGCACGTCTCTATAGAGTGCAGGGGCACTACTCTCGCACACGTGTTGGTGGATACCGGTTCTTCCCTGAATGTTTTGCCCAAGAAGGCATTGGATCGCTTGGATTCTGAGGGCCTGGAATTGAAACCTAGTAACATCATTGTTAGAGCCTTCGACGGTTCTAAGAGGATGGTGCACGGTGAGGTAGACATTCCTATTCGTGTGGGTTCCCAAGTCTTCGACTCAACGTTCTATGTAATGGATATTCGTCCATCTTATTCCTGCTTGTTGGGACGACCCTGGATTCACAAGGCTGGGGCAGTAACATCCACTCTGCACCAAAAGCTCAAATATCCTGTCAAAGGGAAGATCGTTACTGTGCAGGGTGAGGAGGAATACATGGTTAGTCATCTGAATTCCTTCCGGTATATCGAGATGGACGGGGAGTTTATTGAAACCCCCTTTCAACATTTTGAGGAGGTACCTCCAACGTTGGCATCAGCTGAAACAGTGGTTGAAGAAGAATTTCCTCTGAAGATGGCATCCTTGAAGGATGCTCGGGCTGTAATCAAGAAAGGCAAATGTGCAAACTGGGGTCAGCTTCCTGACTTCACTCAAAAGACCGACAAGTTTGGGCTGGGCTTTACGGCAGAGGCTCAGGGGGATGTGCGCAAAGAAAGGATCAGAAAGGCTCCAGTGTTCATAACCAATCCAAGGGTGAATGCTATCGAGGAGGATGTAGAGGAAGCAGAATTTGACAGTTGGATCTATCCAACCACCAACAACGGACCAAGCAACTGGACGGCAAAGGATTTTACACCTATCACATTTGTCACGCAGTAATTAACTCTTTTGATTTTCAATTTGTAACAAACAATATGTTAAAACCTTATTGGCTCGGTGTCCTACCCGGGGCACCGTAGCTCCATTTGTGAGGGCTTTTTGTATGACATTTCCATATATCATTAATCAAAACATTGGACGTTTGTTGAATTTCAAATCTTGTGCTCTTTTTCTTTCTGTGTTATATATTGCAAAACAACTATATTTACACACACTCACTTATACAGGTTTCAATCCACTCTGGATCTTACTGGTAACAGATCTGCTACCACCAGTTATGACTTTGAGAATCCGATCAACTTGGCCGAGGACGAAGGTGAAGATGATTGCGAAGTGCCTGGTGAACTCGCAAGACTGCTACTTCAAGAAGAGATGGCCATTCAGCCGCATGAAGAGCCAGTGGAAACAGTGAACCTGGGTATTGAGACAAATAGGAAAGAAGTCAAGATTGGGGCTAATCTAGAGCTCAGCATGAAGCAACGATTGATCCAGATGCTACATGATTACATGGAGATATTTGCTTGGTCTTACGAAGACATTCCTGGTTTGGATGTCGACATTGTAGTTCATCACCTGCCTACCAAGGAAGACTGCCCTCCGGTAAAGCAAAAAGTCCGCCGCATGCGCCCGGAAATATCCGAAAAGATCAAAGCTGAGGTTATGAAGCAGTTCGATGCCGGGTTTCTAGCAGTGACTTCTTACCCTCAGTGGATTGCCAACATGGTGCCAGTGCCGAAGAAGGACGGTAAGGTCAGAATGTGTGTTGACTACAGGGATTTGAACAGGGCCAGCCCCAAGGATAACTTCCCCCTGCCTCACATCGACGTTCTTGTTGACAATACTGCTCAACACAAGGTGTTCTCCTTCATGGATGGTTTTTCAGGGTATAATCAGATCAAGATGGCTCCGGAAGATATGGAAAAGACTACCTTTGTGACTCAGTGGGGCACCTTCTGCTACAAGGTCATGCCATTCGGGTTGAAAAATGCTGGGGCAACCTACCAACGTGCCATGGTTGCTTTATTTCATGATATGATCCATCATGAGATTGAGGTATATGTTGATGACATGATTGCAAGGTCCCAAACTGAGGAGGAACACCTTGACCATCTGCGGAAGCTGTTTGACCGATTGAAGTTATACAAACTGAGGTTGAATCCCAACAAATGCACCTTTGGGTGAGGTCCGGAAAATTGCTAGGTTTCATTGTGAGCGATAAAGGTATTCAGGTGGATCCTGCCAAAGTGAAAGCCATACAAGAGATGCCAACTCCCAATACAGAGAAAGAAGTCAGAGGCTTTCTGGGACGACTGAATTACATTTCCCGTTTCATCTCACATCTAACTGCTACCTGTGAGCCAATCTTCAAATTACTGAAGAAAGATCAAGTAGTACATTGGAACGATGAATGTCAGGCCGCTTTTGAAAATATAAAAGAGTATCTCCAAGAACCACCCATTCTTATGCCACCAGTGGAAGGGAGACCTCTAATACTATACTTGACCGTACTTGACAACTCAATGGGGTGTGTGCTGGGGCAGCATGACGAGTTTGGCCGAAAAGAGCACGCTATTTATTACCTGAGCAAAAAGTTTACCGACTGTGAGTCTCGTTACTCACTGCTCGAGAAAACTTGTTGCGCTCTGGTATGGGCTGCTCGCCGGATGAGACAGTATATGCTGACTCACACCACTCTGTTGATTTCAAAGATGGATCCCATCAAGTACATATTCGAAAAGCCTGCTCTGTCTGGAAGAATAGCAAGATGGCAAATGATCTTAACCGAATATGATATCCAGTACACAACTCAAAAAGCAATCAAGGGAAGTGTATTGGCAGATCATTTGGCACACCAACCTGTGGACGATTACCAATCATTGAACTTTGAATTTCCGGACGAAGATATCATGGTAGTAACAGATTGTGAAGTGCCTGGACCGGATGAAGGACCTGAGGAAGGATCCCGGTGGTCTATGCATTTTGACGGAGCCTCCAACGCTTTGGGTAATGGTATCGGCGCTGTGATCATATCCCCCAAAGGCACTCATACTCCACTCACCGTCCGGCTGTGTTTCAACTGCACCAACAACATGGCAGAATATGAGGCATGTATCATGGGTCTTCAAGCTGCAATCGACTTAAGGATCAAGTTTCTGAGTGTCTTCGGAGATTCCGCTCTCGTGATCAATCAGATCAAAGGCGAGTGGGATACGAAACACCCAAATCTTATTCCTTACAAGGAGTATGTGTTGACTTTGCTTCCCCACTTTGAAGAGATAACTTTTGAGCACTTCCCAAGAGAGGAGAATCAGCTAGCGGACGCACTAGCTACGATGTCTTCAATGTTCAAAGTCAAATGGGACAATGAGGCTCCCCGGATCATTATCTGGAAGTTTGACGAACCTGCATACTGCTGCGATCTTGAGGCCGAAAAGGTGACTGAAAAACCCTGGTATCATGAGGTGAAGAGATACTTGGAAGCTCAGGAATACCCTGAAGGTGCATCTGTCAATGACAAGAAGTTCATGAGAAGGTTTGCGGCAAAATTCTTCCTCAGCAACGGCATTCTCTACAAACGGAATCATGATTCAACTCTACTGCGTTGTGTGGATAAGGCTGAAGCAGAGAAGATCATGACAGAACTACATGAAGGTACATTCGGAACACATTCCAGTGGACACACCATGGCAAAGAAAATCCTTAGGGCAGGATATTTCTGGTCCACAATGGAAGCCGACTGTTACCAACATTCTTGAACTTGTCATAAATTCCAGATCTATGCTGATAAGGTGCATATCCCTCCTGTTGTACCCCAAAATTTTCCCTCCCATATTCTTCAAGATTTGCAAAGAGCATGCTTCAAAATCTCCCAAGGGTTGCACAGTTCAATGGCCTCCTAACAGTCAAAAATTAGGGTTTTGGTTCTGGAAAAGAAGTTGAAGTTTCCAAGGGTCCAAACAAGTCCCACATGCCTATAAACATGGTCAAGCATCCATATGCTAAGTTTCAAGACTCACAGCACAAAATTGCACAGTCAAAAACCCTAATTGCTCAACAGTCAACTGTAGGGGCAAAATGGTCATTTGACAGTCAAAAGTCCAAATTTTTGGTCAACATCTTATTTTGAAGCCACAAACATCATTTTATCAATTCTTGATCATGATTCTCAAGGCATGGCTCAAAAAGTCTCAAGATGCAAAAGTCTCCATATTTGGACAGTTGAAAAAGTCAACTGTAACTTGACCAAGGCATAACTTCCACATGGTTTATCAGAAAAATTCCATCAAAAGCTCATTTTGAAGATAATGACATTTTCTACAACTCCTCTTCACACTTCAAGTCCAAGAAATTCTCTCACAAAAAGTTATCAATCTCAACATTATAGGTCATTTTCAAAAGTCAACAAAAAGGGACTTTAAGTCAAAGACCATAACTTGATATTGGTAAATCAAAATGACATGGGACCAAAGGAATTGGTTAGAGGACTTCAAGACCTTTCCAAAATGTCCAAGAACATGATCAAAGCTTAAAAATTGAGCAAGATATGCCTTGTGGAAGTTGGGAAATTTTTGGGAATTTTGAAAAGTCAACTTTGCTTCAAATGCCTCAAAATTGCTAATGGGCCACATTTTCTTCCAAGAATCATCATCCAAGAGCTATGCACGACCCATTGACCCAAAGGGGAGTTATTTCATCATTTTTTATTATTTATTTGAATTTTTTATCACCATTAATTCATTTAATTAAATAAAATATGACAAAAATACTCAAGCATGCATTTTAAATCTTTTTATGCAGCTAATAGGTCTATCATAACTCCAAGATTTCGTGCACACTTAATTTGGAAAGATTTGGCCATGATTGATATCAAAAGGGCATGGAAAAGATTGAAAAAAGATCCATGGAAATCAAATCTCAAAAAACATTGAATGCAAAGGTTTTTGGTTGAAATTTCTACCCTAATTCATTCCTCACATAAGTATAAACCCAACCCTAATGCTCAGAACCAAAGGGCTGCGCTCAGAAGAACATACACACTTTGCATTTTTTGTGAAAAAAGTTAAAACTGAAAACACAATTTTAGTGCGTTTCAAGGCAAGATAACCATTCCAATAGCTTGCCAAGGTTACCAGGGACCTATTCCAATCAAAACCATAGCCTCTAACATTAAGAATCGGTATATTGAAGCTGCCCTATTCTTGATAATGTTCATATTCATGTTTTGATTTATGCGCATTATCCATGCATTTTTCTTATTGATTTGTGTTAATATGGACTCACTGAAACTCATGGTATCATTGAATTGAATTAACATTGCTTGTATAGAGAATTGCCATGGCTGTTTTTTAGGGTTTCAGGGACCATGAATTGGGGCTTTACGCTTGGGGAAAAATTGGCCAACCTAAGTGGCACCATTGAAACCAGAAGCTCATGACGAATCAATTCCATATGTCGCGCTCAATTTATGGTCAACAGGGTTCTATTCGCTATTTTTGTATGTGTCATTTAGTGGGGGTTTAAAACCCCCGCTATCTTGTCTTATTTTTCAGGCAAAATAAGGAACGAACGAAGAAGAAGATTAGTTGTCATCATATGGTTGGCCAGTTCAAATCCTGGCGCGCGTTTTGTTGAAATTCCAGAATAATGCTTATGTTCCATTATAATATTTGCGTTCCATATAATAAACAAAGAGCGCGCTTAGCACAGTTGGTGGGCAACATGGACAATAGGTACTGGGACCTGGGTTCGATTCCCAGGTCCCCTCTCTTCCTCAATATTGTTTTGTTTAACGTATTTCCATGCAGCGTTCCTTTCAGAAGTCCACCATACACCCTACGGTCAAGTTGGCCACGCGTCCCACAACATCAATCCAATGGCCATGATCTGGAGTCCACCATGGACATCAGTCAAACATGCCACACGCGCGCTGAGAAAGTCAAACAAGGCCAGGAATCAGTGGGCCTAATTGCTTGCTACAAACCTCCAAAAGGGCCAACAAACCCCCCTTTGTTTGTATTTTCTTCCCTTTATTCTTTCCCTTTTTTTATTTTGTTTTAATTCTTTTCTCTTAATTTCTTTAAGTTAATTTTAAATAATGAAAATACAAAAATCAGAGAAGACAAAAAATAAAAATATCTTTTATTTAAAAATTATTTTGTAAATAAATTTTATTAACTAATTAGTTCTAATCTTAGATTTAATTTTAATGTTTTTTTATAAACTAAAAAATGTAGAAATTAGGGTTTTAATACTTTTATTCTTTTTTCTTTTCTCTTACCATATTTAATTATTAATTATTTTGTAAATAAATTTATCATTAAATAATTAGGTTAAAACTAGGTATAACTTAAACATTTTTTTAATAAATTAAAAATAGTTTAGAATTAGGGATTTTAATTCCATTAATTTTCTTAATTTCATAAAGTACAAAAAATATCAAAAAATAAGTCTTTTTCCTTTATTTAATTTAATTAATTTCATAATTTCAATTTAATTTCTTTAAAAGGGTCCAACGCCCTCGCACTCTCGATTTTATTTCTATTCCGCGCGTTTGCTTTTATTTCTTTTTATGAATATCATGTAATTACTCCAAAGCCTTGTAATAGATTAATTAGGACATTTATCTTTCCGCATTTTATTTTATTTCAAATTGGGTCTTGGATTAATTTGGCATTGTAGACCCGCGCCTTTGTAATAGCGTAGGATTTTTAAAATTCCGCAACTTTTAACTGTTAATAACTGCATGAAAGAATGAATGCCAAAAATAAAAACAAAACGTAGATCACCAATGCATGAACAAGACAAATATAATTGAAAATGACACACGAATTCACACACCACCCCTAGGGTACGTCTCATTGTTGCCTTGCCCCTCGAAAATTGGTCGTCGAGTAGAGGACGTTTTAGTAAGTCCTCATGTCCATGAACATGGCATGAGGGTAGCTTCTAAGGTGTCTTCCTATTGCTCTGGTGACCACAATGTCCCGAACCCTCGAATTGACCCGAACACCTCCAACGGTGGTGCTACCTACCTCTCAATGGTGGGATGGCACTATCTTAAGGAAATTTACACAGACGAATTCCTTAGGGTAGGTAGATGACTCGTAGATACTTGCTCTAAATTCAAAACAAATCAAAAACTTCTTTTCACACCGACACTTTGCAAAAAGCTTTCAAAAACAATTTTTCAAACACTCTTGAGGACTGATACAAGAGTCGAACTGAAAATTTCAAAGAAACTTTTTAAAACCCACAGTTGAAAAGCAAACAACCATTTTGAAAACACAAATGAGCAAGTATCTAAGAGCCCATGGATAACCATGGATAGAAAGGGTGCTAACACCTTCCCTTTCTATAAATCTACCTCCCGAACTGAGAGCAATCTCAATAAGGAATTTTTCTGTGCTTTTTTCCTTTCCATTTGGAGAAAATAAAAGACGATGGCGACTCTTGCTTCCGCGACATTTCGCGAACCAGCCTTAAACAGTCAGTTCCAGATCCACCGATCACAGAACTGGCGACTCTGCTGGGGATACTTAAAGTGAGGTGTACCTTAGGACTAAGATCATTTGTGTTTTCAATTGTCTGACTTGTTTGCTTTAAATTGTGGGACTGTCTTGGGAGTTCTATAGATCCTAACCTGGATCTGGGGATACCTTCTTAGAAAGTAGCAACAAGGCTGTGAGGGAACTGTGCGGGGTATACCGACATGGTTGAAGCAGTCTGCTACGTTGATGTGGCACTTTGGTGTGTACCGGTAACCCTTGAGTTCAGTCAAGGAGAGTATGGGGCCGCCGCGTGGTGTCGTGAAGCATCAACTGACCTTAGGAACCTTAATTGAACTATCTTGGCCTCTTTAGGGTAGTGAGATAACTGACTTTGGTGCAGTCCGAGGTTGGTTGATACTCGATACTACACTCAATTGAGGGTTGTTTTCTTGGAATATTTCGGTCGCCAGTTCAGTGGCTAAATCGAAACGATGAACAATGAAAGCAATCCAATGATATTGGGACCCTTAGAACCCGGTTACTTCTGATAGGACAGGTTGAGCCCACCAACTTCAAGAGGGTAATACCTAGACCCCATGCTGGCCTAAACTCTAAGGGCTCTTTGTGTGACTTGTATGCTTTCAAACTTGACCATTTGCATGCTTGTTATCTGACACTCGAATTTCTTGCAGGTTTTGTTTACAGTCCTTAATCTGGACCCATAATAGGGTTTACCTATGTTACGCCACGCATAGCATAACATCATACCATTGCATGCATCCTACATAAGGACTAATCCATTTCAAGGATCTCAAGGGTCTGTGGTGCAGGTCACGATAAACCAAACTGTCTAGCAAGGGGCAAGAGGGATTTATTTTTCTTTAAGCCAAGATTGTCAGGGGCTATGACCCACTGGATATGGTGAGCCTTTTACCCTTGAAGAAGGACTCTCAACAACATGTAGTTCCTTCAATCGAGCTATCAGATCCCAACTCTAACAATTTTCTTGTTTACCCCGCGAGATCCTTGAAAACATTGCATGCATACATACATATCATTGCATTACAGGTATCCTTGTTACAGGTCACTTACCTTCCTCGCTGTTTATTTCAGTAATGGCTTCTCAACAATACAACCAGGACTTCCATGCTCAAGAGACTCGGTTCGGGGAAATCCTCCTGAATCTATCCAAGGGACAGGAAGAGCTGAGAACACTCCTCATGGGGACTTTGGTCAGGAACAATGCTGAGGATGAACGGCTGAAACATCTGCAAGCGGAAGTGGATGAAATGAAAGTCTAAATGCTGGGGCAGGCTGGGATCGGTGGATCTGGAACTGACTGTTTAACGCTGGTTCGCGAAATGTCGCGGAAGCAAGAGTCGCCACCGTCTTTTATTTTCTCCAAATGGAAAGGACAAAAGCACAGAAAAATTCCTTAAAGAGATTGCTCTCGGTTCGGGAGGTAGGTTATAGAAAGGGAAGGTGTTAGCACCCTTTCTATCCATGGTTATCCATGGGCTCTTAGATACTTGCTCAATGTGTTTTCAAAATGTTTGCTTGCTTTTCAATTGTGGATTTTAAAAAGTTTCTTTGAAAGATTTCAGTTCGACTCGTACGTCAGAGTGTTTGAAAAGTTTGTTTTGAAAGCTTTTGAAAATGTGTTGGTGTGAAAAGATTTTAGTTTGTTTTGAGATTAGAGCAAGTATCCTTGAGAACCTACCTACCCTAAGGAATTCGTCTGTGTAAATGTCCTTTAAAGTAGTGCCATCCCACCATTGAGAGGTAGGTAGCACCACCGTTGGAGGTGTTCGGGTCAATTCGAGTTTTAGGGACATGGTGATCACCGGAGCAATGGGAAGACACCTTAGAAGCTACCCTCATGCCAGGTTCCCGGATCATGAGGACTTACTAAGACGTCCTCTACTCGACGATCACCTTTCGAAAGGCAACAGTGAGGCGTACCCTAGGGGTGGTGTGTGCGATTCGTGTGTCATGTTTCAATTATTTTGTCTTGTCATGTTTGTTGTGTTCTACGCTTGATTTTAATTAAGACATTCATTCTTGCATGCTTTTTAACAGTTTAAATATTTGCGGAAAAAATAAATCTAAGGCTATTACAAATGGCGCGGGTCCACATCGCCAAAATAAACCGAACCCGATTTGACGGAAAGTAAATAAAGCAAATAAAAGTGCGAGAAAGTAAAAAATGTTACAAGGCTTTGGGGCATATACATAATTATTTAAACGATATAAAATAAATGTGCGAAATAAAGGAATTAAAAACAAAACTAGGGCGTTGGACCCTTTTACAACAAATTAAAATTAATAAGGAATTACAAATTAAAAATTAAATGTTTTTGATATTTTTGTATTTTTTAGGTTTTAAGGAGAGATTAATTAAAATTAAAAAGGAAGCGTCAAACCCTAATTCTAATGTTTTTTTTTAAGTTTATTATGAAAATATTATATTAACCTAAATTAAACCCTAAATTAATTTATGTACAATTAATTATAAAATAAACTAAATAAACAAATAATGTTGTGATAAAAAAAAGAAAGTTTAAAAGGTATAAAAAAAAAATTATCAATTAACCTAATTCTATATTTTTTTGGATTTTTTTTAGTTATTAAAAAGAATTAAAAAAAATTGCAACCTAACTAAAACTAAATATTTACATGCATTTATTCATAAAAATAATTTAAATAAATAAATATTATATTTTTGCCTTTTCTGTTTTTTAATTAAGTTTTTTTGTATTTTTGTAAAAAAAATAAATTAATTAAGTTGAGATGGTAAATTAAACAAAATTGCAAAAAGAAAATAAGATAAAAAAAGTGAAAAGAAAATGCAAACCAGGGGGGGGGGGGGGGGGGGGTAGCCCCAAAATTGGAGGTCAAATTAGTGGAATCTGGCCCAATAAGCGTGGCCCTTCTTGACTTTTTTGCATAGTGTGTGAGTGCGTTGACCTGAGCATACGTGTTCCTCCATCCTCAGCCTTGTGATTGTGGACGTTGGGCACGTGTATGGCTTGATGGTGAGGGAACATGGTGCTCCTCAATAGGCATGCTGCATAAGAATTGTTAGTGCAAAATAATGTGGAAATTGTATAGACCTGGGGTTCGAACCCAGGTCACTAACATCACCAAGCAATACCTGTACCACTGAGCCAATTAACGCATTTGGTATATTAATAATAAACAAATAACAAAAGAATAGAATAAACGCATTAGTGGTTTACGCGCCAGTTTTCAAACCAGCCTATTACTAACGGACAACGCATCATCTCTTTCGTTTTCCTGAAACACAAAGAACGAAGGCAACGGTTTTCGTTGTGTTTTCTTAGGCTGCTTTTGGAGAAATAGCGAATAGAGCTATAGGCTTCATAAATTGTTCGCGAATAGTGGTTCATGTCCGTCTCAACACACTGAATTCAATGGCCATGGTCTGAAGCTTTGATTTTTCTTATTTGCAAAAGCCCTAAATTAAGCTCTGAAAAACCCTAGAATATGAAAATGGTAGAATCGCGTATGGCCACTGAAAACTCAATTGAACACATCAGTTAGCTTGTAAACTTCACATTAAACAAGAATTCACAAATAAAAATGCAAAAGAATGTATGAATTATGATATAGGATTTCAAAAGTTTCTCTGTACAGGGGAGGTCCTTGCTGCCGATTCTTTGCGTTTTGATGGAAGTTTGGAGTTGGAAATGCTTCAGGGAGCTTTGAGGAAGCCTTTAGAAAAAGAATTAAGGCTTAAAACTTACTCGAACCTTGATTTCAGAAATTCAGTTATATGACCATTTTTTCAAGTTTTTAATAAGCTTTTGAGCGCAGCATTTGATGTCCCAGGCTTAGGGTTTGACTCAGTGCTTATGATGGAAGAGAATTAGCTTGTTAGTTGGCCTTAATTCATGCTCATGAAAGAACTAGTCCTAGGGTTTTCACCATTAACCAATTTTCCTTCTTTTAAGCCAAGACCAAGACTTAGTGTGCAATTTAACCCTAACTTGAGTTTTTGAGTTGGCCCATGATATATGGAAGTTGTCCAAATTCAAATGACACTATTCCATTGGTTTTTGAATTTTATTTGAATTTTTAAAGATTTAAAATGAATTAAATTATCAAAAATTAAATAAAATAGAAAAATCAATATTTGGTCTTGAAATTAATCATGGGACACGTGTGTGGCATGACAAGGATGAATCAAGTGGAAGAAAGTGGGCCCTTTTGTCAAAAATTGGAGTTTCAAGGATAGTTGACTTTTGCCATTTCACAAAAATTTCCCAACTTCTACAAGGCATAACTTGCTCAATTTTTAAGCTTTTCTCATGTTCTTGGACATTTTGGAAAGGTCTTTGAGTCCTTTAACCAATGTCTTTGGTCCCATGTCATTTTGATTTACCAATATCAAGTTATGGTCTTTGACTTAAAGTCCCTTTTTGTTGACTTTTGAAAATGACCTATAATGTTGAAATTGATAACTTTTTGTGAGAGCATTTCTTGGACTTGAAGTATGAAGATGAGTTGTAGGAAATGTCTTTCTCTTAAAAATGAGCTTTGGATGGAATTTTTCTGATAATCCATGTGAAAGTTATGCCCTGGTCAATTTCAGTTGACTTTTTCAGCTGTCCAAATATAGCAACTTTTGCATCTTTGATGATTTCTGAGCCAAATTTTGAGAATCATGATCAAGCATTGATCAAATGATGTTTGTGGCTTCAAAATGATATGTTGACCAAAAATTTGAACTTTTGACTGTCAAATGACCATTTTGCCCCTACAGTTGACTGTAGTGCAATCTAGGGTTTTGACTGTGCAATTTTGAGCTGAATGCCTTGAAACTTGATATGAGGATGCTTGACCATGTTTGTAAGCATATGAGACTTGATTGGGCCTTTGAACACTTCCTTTTCTTGATCAGACTCAAAACCCTAATTTTGACTGTATGGGAGACTGTTGCACTGCACAACCCTTGGGGAATTTTGTAGCTTGGCTTGGCAATTTCTTGAGGAATATGGGAGGGCAAATTTTGGGGTATAACAGTTGCCCCTGTTCAATCTTCTTAGACCTGAGGATGCAGATTGGCTGACGTGCCTTTCGTAATCCGAGGGTAAAAGATGATTGGACACTAGAGTGCCCGGAAATTTGCGCTCACATGTTAGCAATGAGGGTGGAATGGGCTTATAGATGCCATTTGGAGATTGCTGGATAGGATGATGGGCTTATGGATGCCATCTGGATGTTGATCGCGTAGGAGATTCCTTAGCGAGAACCTGCATACCTGCAAAAGAGAAAATGAGTACCTGACACGTTGCAGGAGCTGATTTTAGATGCTTGGTATAGATATGTCCTGACAAGTTACAGGAGCTGAGTCTGGAGCTTCAAACGCTGATGAATGAACCAGGGATGGTTACTGCCTTAGCATGGATGGTAAGAGAACCTTGGGCGATTTTAACTTCAACAACGCTCGTTGAGAAAAATCTCGGGTGTCTTCTACTGGGATAAGAATCAGGGAGATCTTAGGGTCGATCTGACTGAACCAGAGAGGCCTTTGACTGGGTAAGAATCAGGAAAATCTTAGGGTCGATTTAACTGAACCGGTCTAGGTCTTGAAATGTCTTCAACTGGATAAGCATCAGGGAGATCTTAGGGTCGATCTGACTGAACCAGAGAGGCCTTTGACTGGGTAAGAATCAGGAAAATCTTAGGGTTGATTTAACTGAACCGGTCTAGGTCTTGAAACATCTTCAACTGGATAAGCATCAGGGAGATCTTAGGGTCGATCTGACTGAACCAGAGAAGGCCTTTGACTGGATAAGCATCAGGAAAATCTTGGGACAATTTAACTGAACCGGTCTAGGTCTTGAAACGTCTTCAACTGGATAAGCATCAGGGAGATCTTAGGGTCGATCTGACTGAACCAGAGAAGGCCTTTGACTGGATAAGCATCAGGAAAATCTTGGGACGATTTAACTGAACCGGTCTAGGTCTTGAAACGTCTTCAACTGGATAAGCATCAGGGAGATCTTAGGGTCGATCTGACTGAACCAGAGAAGGCCTTTGACTGGATAAGCATCAGGAAAATCTTGGGACGATTTAACTGAACCGGTCTAGGTCTTGAAATGTAGCTTGAGAACTTAACTGGATCTTCCCTGAAAGGTAAAAGTCAGTCATATGCAATGCATGATATGGATCAAGCAATGATGTTTTCAACATAAATGAGATTTGTAAGATATGATGTGTACATGCATGCTATAAGGATGTATGTGATGTTTTATGTATGTTTTTGTCTAGAAAAGTGAATCCTTGACGGGTGCCGGGAAGTCGTATCCTGGGCTGGTGCCGGAGAATAGATTTTGCTTCCGCTGGGGATGATAACTGCAAGGATACCGGTAGGGGAAGATGACTCCGTTGCGGAATAAACTTGGCGACTGGAAGATTTTGCGGGGAGAAAAGATACTCTAGCGATCATGCTGGGAAGCAATACTCTGTGGGGATAGAGATGCTTTGCTGAGTGTTGATAGTAGTAATTTGCTGGCGATACCGTTGTTATGTTGGAAGTATTGATGGACTTCGCTGGGGATAGGAAAGGACTATGTCGACGACGCTCTTTCCGTGGCTTTTGGCTGAGAATAACCCAGTTATATCCTGTTAAGGAAATAACTCTTTGAATAAAGCCGAGCGCGTTCGTGCTCCGCGAGGGATAAGCTTCCAGAATCCACTGGGGATAAGCTCACTGCTTCGGGAGATGGACTCCAATTTTTCTAGGGGAGCTGGATTGGACTCTCCTGGGGAGACTAATTGGACTCTCCTGGGGAGTTTTGATGTGCTGGGGAAGTGATTCCTTTGAATGTTGATGTATGCCGCCGGGGAACAATCTTTAGACCAAGACTGCCGGGGATGCTTGTTAAGAGTATATGCTGCTGGGGAATATTATGATCTACTGGAGGATACCCAATTTCCTTGAGACTTGTTAACTTTGTTTGGGGAAGAATGCACTGACTTGCTGTCTTACTCTCTGGGGAATTTAAGATGCCTGGTTAGGTTCTTTAGCTGAACCTACCTTGGTACCTTGGAGGATAGAACAATTAGACTGCTCAGACCACTCTTTATTGCCCCCGTTTCTAGTGTCACCTGCAATTAATTCTTTGTTTCGTATGCAAATATTTACGAGCTAGCAAATTATTGTCAATGCATATATCACAAATTGAACCTTGGACGTTCTTCACAAAACAAAACAGAAAAAGAAAAACAGTTGGCATGTTTAACTGAAAAGTATATTTGTATTGATTTTGAATAGCCTGTGAATAGGCGTTTTGGGTACAAGAGGCTGACGTCCTAGTAAGCGGAACGTCGCCGAACAAGAGAGTTTATACAAATTTTGTAAAAAAGAAAATAAAACAGCTGTGTGAAATATGAATGATCCACTGGGTTTCAACTCTGCTATCGCCTTTATAACTCCGTGCGTCTCATCACTTGATGACCTTGGTTGAAGGTGAAGCTGACTGATCGATGCCGTCTGAACTTGATGTAGATACCGGATTCTGGATGCAAAGTGATCTGATGAGACATAGTATTACGTTTTTATCCCTAACTTTTGCCTGGACTGCCCTTTCGGGTTTTCAGTCCACCGGGATACCCATTTTTGCCCAAGCCGCCTTTTCAGGTTTTCGACTTGCCGGGTGTACAGATTTTTCACTTTCATCCCTTCATTTTGCCCGAACCCTTTTGGTTCGACGGGAAGCCCTGATTTTTGCCTAGGCATGTCAGCCTAGCGGGTCTTTTTTCATGCGTAGTATTTTTTAACTATGTCTGCATTGGCGGGGTGAGGAAGGTCGTCACCATCCATGTTGGTTAATATCATTGCTCCCCCTGAGAACACATGCTTAACCACAAATGGCCCTTCGTACGTAGGGGTCCATTTGCCCCTTGGATCACTCTGAGGAAGGATGATTCGCTTGATCACCAGATCCCCGACTTGATATTCCTGTGGTCTGACCTTTTTGTTAAATGCCCTGATCATTCGTTTCTGATACGTCTGACCATGACAGATAGCAGCAAGTCTCTTTTCGTCAATAAGGTTGAGCTGATCAAGTCGTGTCTGGATCCAATCATCTTCATTCAGATTTGCATCCTTCATTATCCGGAGAGAAGGAATTTGTACTTCGATTGGCAAGACTGCCTCCATACCATAAACCAAAGAGAAAGGAGTTGCCCCGGTTGACGTCCTGGCTGAGGTACGGTACCCATGTAGAGCGAACGGTAACATCTCGTGCCAATCTTTATAAGTCACTGTCATTTTCTGCACGATTTTCTTGATATTTTTATTTGCTGCTTCTACAGCCCCATTCATCTTCGGTCTGTAAGGAGAAGAATTGTGGTGCTGTATTTTGAACTGTTCGCAGAGCTCAGCGATCATTTTATTGTTCAGATTGGTACCGTTGTCTGTAATAATCCGCTCAGGGACACCGTACCGACAGATCAGATTGTGCCGAATGAACCGTGCCACAACAGTCTTGGTTACCGTAGCATAGGATGCTGCCTCAACCCACTTCGTAAAATAATCAATCGCCACTAGGATGAAGCGATGTCCATTAGATGCCGTAGGTTTTATCTCGCCGATCATGTCTATGCCCCACATTGCAAACGGCCAAGGTGCAGTCAGAACATTCAGGGGAACCGGAGGAACATGCACTTTATCTGCATAAATCTGGCATTTGTGGCATGTCCTGGAATGCTGGTAACAGTCAGCTTCCATTGTAGACCAGTAATATCCTGCCCGCAGGATTCTCTTAGCCATAGTATGTCCACTGGAGTGCGTACCAAAGGTCCCTTCATGCAGCTCTTCCATGATTCTTTCTGCTTCAGTCTTATCCACACAACGCAGTAAGGTTGAATCATGGTTTCGCTTGTACAAGATGCCGTTGCTTAGGAAGAACTTGGTTGCAAACCTCCTCAGGAATTTCCTATCATTGACAGAAGCACCTTCAGGGTATTCCTGAGCTTCCAGATATCTCTTCACTTCGTGGTACCAAGGCTTCTCAGTTACCAATTCAGTTTCGAGATCACAACAGTATGCCGGTTCGTCCAGTTTCCAGATGATGATCCGGGGAGCTTCATTATCCCATTTAACCTTGAACATTGAAGACATTGTAGCTAACGCGTCCGCCAACTGATTCTCTTCTCTTGGAAAGTGCTCAAATGTTATCTCTGTGAAGTGGGGGATCAGGGCCAACACACATTCTCTGTAAGGAATCAAGTTTGGGTGTTTCGTATCCCACTCTCCTTTGATCTGATTGATCACAAGAGCGGAATCTCCGAAGACACTCAGAAATTTGATCCTCAGGTCGATTGCAGCTTGAAGACCCATGATACACGCTTCATACTCCGCCATGTTGTTGGTACAGTTGAAGCATAGCCGGGCGGTGAGTGGAGTATGAGTACCTTGTGGAGATATGATGATGGCGCCAATGCCATTTCCCAAAACGTTGGATGCTCCGTCAAAATGCATAGACCATCGGGATCCTGGTTCAGGTCCTTCATCCGGTCCAGGTATTTCACAGTCAGTTACTATCATAATGCTTTCATCTGGAAACTCGAAGTTCATTGATTGGTAGTCATCCACAGCTTGATGTGCTAAGTGGTCTGCCAATACACTTCCCTTGATGGCTTTTTGGGTCGTGTACTGAATGTCGTATTCCGTCAAGATCATCTGCCATCTTGCAATTCTCCCAGACAGAGCAGGCTTTTCAAATATGTATTTTATAGGATCCATTTTTGAGATCAACAAAGTAGTGTGAGTCAGCATATACTGTCTCAGCCGGCGAGCAGCCCATACCAAAGCGCAGCAAGTTTTCTCAAGCAGTGAGTATCGGGTCTCACAGTCGGTAAACTTTTTGCTAAGGTAATAAATGGCATGCTCTTTTCGGCCAGACTCGTCATGCTGCCCCAGCACACACCCCATTGCATTATCAAGCACTGTCAGGTAAAGTATCAAAGGTCTCCCTTCAACTAGGGGCATAAGGACGGGTGGTTCTTGGAGATATTCTTTGATTCTGTCAAAAGCAGCCTGACATTCATCATTCCAACGTACTACCTGATCTTTCTTCAGCAGCTTGAAGATTGGTTCACAGGTAGCAGTTAAGTGTGAGATGAACCGAGCAATGTAATTCAGACGTCCTAGAAAGCCTCTGACTTCCTTCTCTGTCTTAGGAACTGGCATCTCTTGAATGGCTTTGACCTTAGCAGGGTCCACTTGAATTCCCTTGTCACTTACCACGAAGCCTAGCAACTTTCCCGATCTTACCCCGAAGGTGCACTTATTTGGATTCAACCTCAGCTTGTACAGTTTCAAACGGTCAAACAGTTTCTGCAGATGATCAAGGTGTTCTTCCTCAGTCTGGGACCTAGCGATCATGTCGTCAACATACACTTCTATCTCATGATGGATCATGTCATGAAATAAAGCAACCATGGCACGTTGGTAGGTTGCCCCAGCATTCTTTAGTCCAAAAGGCATGACTTTGTAGCAGAAGGTGCCCCACTGAGTAACAAATGTAGTCTTTTCCATGTCTTCCGGAGCCATCTTGATCTGATTGTAGCCTGAAAAACCATCCATGAAAGAGAACACTTTATGCTGAGCTGTATTATCAACAAGGACATCAATGTGAGGTAGAGGGAAGTCATCCTTGGGGCTGGCCCTGTTCAGATCCCTGTAATCGACACACATCCTGACCTTGTCGTCCTTCTTAGGTACCGGCACCACATTAGCAACCCACTGAGGGTAAGAAGTCACTGCAAGAAACCCGGCATCAAACTGCTTCATAACCTCGGCTTTAATCTTCTCAGACATCTCTGGACGCATACGGCGGACCTTTTGCTTAACCGGAGGGCAATCTTCTTTAGTTGGTAAGTGATGGACCACAATGTCGGTATCTAATCCGGGCATATCTTCGTAGGACCAGGCAAAGATTTCCTTATAGTCATGCAGCATCTGAGTCAACCGTTGCTTCCCGCTGAGTTCTAGGTTGGCACCAATCTTTACCTCTTTCTTGTCTTCCTCAGTACCCAAGTTTATTATTTCCACTGGCTCTTCATGGGGTTGAATTGCCCTCTCTTCCTGTTGTAACAGTCTTGCAAGTTCACCAGGCACTTCGCAATCATCTTCACCTTCGTCTTCGGCTAAGTTGATTGGATTTTCGAAGTCATAACTGGCAGTAGCAGAGTCGTTACCAGTGAGATCCAGAGTGGATTGAAACCTGTATGAGTGAGTGTGTGTGTAAATACAGCTGTTTTGCAATATGTAAAGAAAGGAAAGAAAAGGAGCGCAAAATTTGAAATGTGAAAAACGTCCAATGCTTTTATTCATGATATATGATAGTGACAAACAAAAGCCCTCACAAATAAAACCACGGTGCCCCGGGTAAGACACCGGGCCATATAGTTTCAAATTATTGTTTATTACAAATCAAAAACAAAGAAATTCATTACTGGGGAACAAAAGTTATGGGTGTAAAATCTTTAGCAGTCCAATTGGTCAATCCACCGTCGGTCGTCGGGTAGATCCAGCTATCGAACTCTGACTCTTTCACTTTGACTTCCTCTCCAATAGCATTCACTTCTGAGTGGGTGATGAGCACAGGAGGTCTTCCAATTCTCGCCTTGCGCACTGCTTTCTGAGCTTCTGTGGTGAAACCCAGCCCAAACTTGTTAGTCTTAGGAGTAAGATCAGGGAGCTTGCCCCAGTTTGTACATTCACCTTTTTCGATCACAGCCCGGGCGTCCTTTAAGGAGGCCATCTTCATAGGAGAAACCTCTTCATCTGCTTCTGCTGCTGCCAGGGTTTGTGGCACTTCCTCAAAATGTTGAAAGGGGGTTTCAATGAACTCCCCATCCATTTCTACGTATCTGAAGGAGTTGAGGTGGCTGACCATGTACTCCTCTTCCCCTTGCACTGTTACGATCTTCCCCCTGACCGGGTACTTGAGCTTCTGATGTAATGTGGAGGTCACAGCTCCAGCCTTGTGGATCCACGGGCGGCCCAGCAAACAAGAATAGGACAGATGGATGTCCATCACATAGAATTTTGAATCGAATACCTGTGACCCAACCCTGATTGGGATGTCCACTTCACCATGTACCATTCTTTTGGACCCGTCAAAGGCCCGAACAACAATGTGAGTTGGTTTGAGCTCTAGACCCTCACAATCCAGCCTATCCAGAGCCTTCTTGGGCAGCACGTTTAATGAAGAACCTGTGTCAACCAGCACATGAGCAAGAGTAGTGCCCCTGCATTCGATGGAGACATGCAGGGCATCATTATGGTTCTTCCCCTTTGCTGTCAGATCGGCATCAGAGAAACCCAGGCCATTATCAGCGGTTAGGTTGGCCACACAGTCGGTGAACTGGTCAGCAGACGTCTCTTGGGGTACATGGGCTGTCTTTAAGAAAGCAATCAGAGCCTTTGCGTGGGCCTCTGAACACAGCAGCAGTGACAACATGGAGATTTTAGAGGGGGTGTGCCCCAGCTGTTCTACAACGTTGAAATCACTTTTCTTTATTATCTTGAGGATTTCTTCCATTTCCTGCTTGGAAGCCTCAACAATGGTCTTTGGTGCCTCCGTCCTGGCAGGCACATCAGCAGCAATCCCCTTGCCCCGAGTATCAGATGACTCAGTAGCAGGGGTGGATACTTGGTCAGGGGGAGAAACAGGCACGCTGGCAGGTGTGAAGACCAAAGGCCTATGAATTACCGGAGGAGCAATGTCTGGCGAGAACAGTCTTCCACTACGAGTGACCTTAGCAGGCCCGGTGATGTTGGAGACACCAGTATCAATGTTGGACTCTTGTTTCACACCCAGAACGTAAACATCCGCCCCATAGTGCCATGGGACAGCCTTATCAGATTTGTAGGGTATAGGCCCCGGAACAGTAATGGTGATGGGAGCACTCTTGTGAACTGGCAAAATTTGGACAGGCTTCCTTGAAGGAGCCTTGGAATGGTTGTTGAAGATGGTAACGATCGACACTTCTTCAACAGGAGCAGCAGGAACAACAGTCTTTCTGAACAAAATCTCTCTACTATCTATCAGGTTTTGGACGCCTGACTTCAGCAGAGAACAACCAGCAGGGGAAGCAACACATAGAGGGCAACCCTCGCTACATCCCGGAAATAAACCGGCTAGCAACAGATTCCTCTTGACCATCAGCAACGGAGTAGCAACATCATCCACCGAAGCTACATACAAATCCTCCTCAACAGCATTCACTCCATGCTGGGGCATGGGAGCAGTTACAACATTCGGCCTCTCAGGCGCCTCAAACTGTATTTCCTTTGCATCAATGAGGTCTTGAACCTTATTCCTTAGGGCCCAACAGTCATCTGTGTTATGCCCCGGGCTATCAGAGTGATAAGCACAGCGAGCATTTGGATTGAACTTGGGGGATGCGGTATTGGGAAACTTTGGAGCCTCCCTGACAGTCACTAAATTGGTGGATAGCAACTGTGGCAGGATCTGTGATAAGGTCATGCTTAACCGGGTAAACTCTCTCCGGGGTCTTTCAAACTTTTGAGGATTAGTTGGCCGAGGAGCGGCAGCAGGTTTGGCAATCATTACCGCACTGACAGATTGGTGGCGTTCAGGTCGCTCTGTTCTCCGGGAGCTATATACAGCACTAGCCTCCTTTTTGAAGGGTTTCTTTTCAGTACTGGAGGAGGCAACTTTCTGTATCTTCCCCGATTTTATACCGGCCTCGATCCTTTCACCAGTCAGGATTAGATCAGTAAACCCAGCAGAGGAATTACCAATGAGATGATTGAAAAATGGACCAGATAGGGTCCCCAAAAACATATCTACCAGCTCCCGATCCGTCAATGGTGGCTGCACCCTGCCAGCCAGGTCTCTCCATTTCTGGGCGTACTCCTTAAAACCTTCACCCGACCCTAGCGACATACCCTGGAGTTGGGTACGCGTAGGAGCGAGGTCGGAATTATATTGATACTGCTTGTAAAAAGCAGTGGCCAGATCCTCCCAGTTACGAATGCTGATTCCATCCAGCTGATAGAACCAATCGAGGTGAGTCCCTGAAAGACTCTCCTGGAAGAAGTGGATCCAAAGGTTCTTGTCTGCTGTGTAAGGCTGGATCTTCCTTACATAAGAACGGAGGTGCGTCTTGGGACAGGAAGCCCCATCATACTTCACGAAGGCAGGTGTTTTGAACTTGTGTGGGATCACCACCCCAGTAGATAACCCCAAGTCTCCGAAATCCAATCCAGGCACCCGCTGAACTTCCATAGCCTTTAATCTGTCTTCCAGCTGTTTGTACCGGTCTTCAGCAGGAGGGTACTGTTCGTCGTTGAAGTCTGTTTCAGTATCAGAGCCCACAGGAGTAGGGACCTCCCTTTCTTGGTGACTACCTTCCTCCACAGATGGAGGAGTCCTTTCAGCTTCAACCAAGGTGTTCCCGAGTCTGCGCCCAGTGTTAAATAGCACAGTCCTCCTCTTCTTCTTAGTCTTCTTCAGCAGCATGGTCTTCAACTCTTGTTGACCCTGAGCCAAGCCCTTGATCAGCTCCTGAAATTGGGCGTTCTGCGCCTGAAATTGGACGTTCTGCGCCTGAAGAGCCTTGATAGATGCCTCGGTTGATGATTCAGGATTCATGATGCTGAAATAAACAGCGAAGAACAGTAAACAACCTGAAAAGAAGAGTACCTATGATGCACATGATGAATGATATGTGTTTATGCAATGCATTCAAGAGTTCGAAAATTCAAATTTGTTGTAGACCAAAAGGAACACACATTATTATTAAGAAAATCATTGTTTAATACATCAAAGCCTCATGGGCAAAAGTACAAAAAGATCAAATCAATCCCAAAATATGTTGCGCATCTTCTTTGGAGCTATGTAAGTGTTGAGGTTCCTTTCCTCGTGCAACAGGCGGGTGAGCTCCAAGATTTTCTTTTCACTGGCATGCAAACTAGTCTCAAGAGAATTCCGCTCTTCCTTAAGCTGGATCCAGCTCTTCTGCATCTCTTCCCAGGATGTGGGCATATCAGGGTGCTGAATAACGTGAGACACCTCTCCTTCCAAGGCAGGCTCTTTGATTACTGGAAGCATGTGAGGATAAGGCATTACTAACTTCTGAGAGCGGGCTCGTGCCCACTTGAGGTAAGGCTCCAAAGGGATGGAGTTCCTATGCCCCAGTGTCTTGCTGTCTATCCTACTAGGCATCCTCCAAGCTCTGATAAATCTCTGGCGAAGTCCTTGAGTATCGTTGTCGAAGTCAAAAACTATGTCAGGAATCAACATGTCATGAGGACCATCCCTCCGAGCATAACCAAATTGTCTCCAAGCCAGGCATGGGCTATAAGTAATACCCCCTCTGATTCCGAGTAAAGGAACATTAGGATACTCCCCGCAACGATCAATGATAGTGACATCTTCTCTGGACCTAGGGCACCAATGTATATCTGCATGTGTAAGAGTCATCAACCGTTGTGACCATCTCAAACCCCGCTCATTCTTCAGGACTGATCGTGGAAGGTGCGAAATAAACCACTTTCCCAGGAGAGGAGTGCAACACATAAGGACACCTCTTTTTCTCATGGTTCGAGTGTAACATGAGTGAAGGAGGTCCCCCAGCAACGTAGGTATAGGATTCCTGGACATAAAGATCTGGACAGCATTGATGTCAACGAGCTGGTCTGGGTTAGGGAACAACACCAAACCATAAACAAGGAGGGCCACAACCTCTTCAAAAGCTTGCAAGTCAAGGGAGTTCCAACATTCATAGGCCTTTTCAAACAGAAACCTGGCTAAGAACCCTTTAATACCACTTCTAACTTCCCAATGTCCCTTGAGGTCAGATGACTGTAGGTGCAAGGCTTTAGCAATCTCTTCAAGCTTAGGTTCCTTTTCTGTACCGTTGAAGGGTAGCTGATCAAGGATAGGGATCTTCAGGAGTCGGGAGAACTCCTCTAATGTAGGTACCAACTGATAATCCAAGAAGGTAAAACAGTGATGCAGAGGGTCAAAGAATTGGAACAGGACCTGTATCATATCTTCCTCAATGTTGGTGTTGACCAAGCTGATGAGGCTTCCATGCCTTTCACCGAATGAAGAGTTCTCGGGAATCCTGGATATAAGTTCCTTAAGCTGAGGAGGGATCCTTACAAGACTGATTTGAATTGTCTTTCTACGAATAGTTTCCATGTCCTACAAAACAAGAACAAAGATGAAAATTCGAACCCCTGAAATGGTTAGTTAATGCATATGATGCTGGATGATGTCATGATGCTATGATTAAACACATCACAGATATGTACAAAGACAAACATGTAAGGCACACAAGGCACACAAGACAAGCCCTTAAGGTTTAAGGCCAGCATGGGGTCTGGGTAGTACCCTCTTGAAGTTGGTGGGTTCAACCTGTCCTAATCAAAGTAACCGGGTTCTAAGGTTCCCAATATCACGGGATTGCTTTCATTGTTCATCGTTTCGATTTAGCCACTGAACTGGCGACCGAAATATTCCAGGAAAGCAACCCTCAATTGAGTGTAGTATCGAGTATCAACCAACCTCGGACTGCACCAAAGTCAGTTATCTCACTACCCTAAAGAGGCCAAGATGGTTCAATTAAGGTTCCTAAGGTCTGTTGATGCTTCATGACACCACATGGAGGCCCCGTACTCTCCTTGACTGAACTCAAGGGTTACCGGTACACACCAAAGTGCCACATCAACGTAGCAGACTGTTTCAACCATGTCGGTATACCCCGCACAGTTCCCTCACAGCCTTGTTGCTACTTTCTAAAAGGGTATCCCCCAGATCCGGGTTAGGATCTATAGAACTCCCAAGACAGTCCCACAATTTAAAGCAAACAAAGCAATACAATTGAAAACACAATTATGAACTAACCCTAAGGTACACCTCACTTTAAGTTTAAATCCCCAGCAGAGTCGCCAGTTCTGGGATCGGTGGATCTGGAACTGACTGTTTAACGCTGGTTCGCGAAATGTCGCGGAAGCAAGAGTCGCCACCGTCTTTTATTTTCTCCAAATGGAAAGGACAAAAGCACAGAAAAATTCCTTAAAGAGATCGCTCTCGGTTCGGGAGGTAGGTTATAGAAAGGGAAGGTGTTAGCACCCTTTCTATCCATGGTTATCCATGGGCTCTTAGATACTTGCTCAATGTGTTTTCAAAATGTTTGCTTGCTTTTCAATTGTGGATTTTAAAAAGTTTCTTTGAAAGATTTCAGTTCGACTCGTACGTCAGAGTGTTTGAAAAGTTTGTTTTGAAAGCTTTTGAAAATGTGTTGGTGTGAAAAGATTTTAGTTTGTTTTGAGATTAGAGCAAGTATCCTTGAGAACCTACCTACCCTAAGGAATTCGTCTGTGTAAATGTCCTTTAAAGTAGTGCCATCCCACCATTGAGAGGTAGGTAGCACCACCGTTGGAGGTGTTCGGGTCAATTCGAGTTTTAGGGACATGGTGATCACCGGAGCAATGGGAAGACACCTTAGAAGCTACCCTCATGCCAGGTTCCCGGATCATGAGGACTTACTAAGACGTCCTCTACTCGACGATCACCTTTCGAAAGGAAACAGTGAGGCGTACCCTAGGGGTGGTGTGTGCGATTCGTATGTCATGTTTCAATTATTTTGTCTTGTCATGTTTGTTGTGTTCTACGCTTGATTTTAATTAAGACATTCATTCTTGCATGCTTTTTAACAGTTTAAATATTTGCGGAAAAAATAAATCTAAGGCTATTACAAATGGCGCGGGTCCACATCGCCAAAATAAACCGAACCCGATTTGACGGAAAGTAAATAAAGCAAATAAAAGTGCGAGAAAGTAAAAAATGTTACAAGGCTTTGGGGCATATACATAATTATTTAAACGATATAAAATAAATGTGCGAAATAAAGGAATTAAAAACAAAACTAGGGCGTTGGACCCTTTTACAACAAATTAAAATTAATAAGGAATTACAAATTAAAAATTAAATGTTTTTGATATTTTTGTATTTTTTAGGTTTTAAGGAGAGATTAATTAAAATTAAAAAGGAAGCGTCAAACCCTAATTCTAATGTTTTTTTTTTTAAGTTTATTATGAAAATATTATATTAACCTAAATTAAACCCTAAATTAATTTATGTACAATTAATTATAAAATAAACTAAATAAACAAATAATGTTGTGATAAAAAAAAGAAAGTTTAAAAGGTATAAAAAAAAAATTATCAATTAACCTAATTCTATATTTTTTTGGATTTTTTTTAGTTATTAAAAAGAATTAAAAAAAATTGCAACCTAACTAAAACTAAATATTTACATGCATTTATTCATAAAAATAATTTAAATAAATAAATATTATATTTTTGCCTTTTCTGTTTTTTAATTAAGTTTTTTTGTATTTTTGTAAAAAAAATAAATTAATTAAGTTGAGATGGTAAATTAAACAAAATTGCAAAAAGAAAATAAGATAAAAAAAGTGAAAAGAAAATGCAAACCAGGGGGGGGGGGGGGTAGCCCCAAAATTGGAGGTCAAATTAGTGGAATCTGGCCCAATAAGCGTGGCCCTTCTTGACTTTTTTGCATAGTGTGTGAGTGCGTTGACCTGAGCATACGTGTTCCTCCATCCTCAGCCTTGTGATTGTGGACGTTGGGCACGTGTATGGCTTGATGGTGAGGGAACATGGTGCTCCTCAATAGGCATGCTGCATAAGAATTGTTAGTGCAAAATAATGTGGAAATTGTATAGACCTGGGGTTCGAACCCAGGTCACTAACATCACCAAGCAATACCTGCACCACTGAGCCAATTAACGCATTTGGTATATTAATAATAAACAAATAACAAAAGAATAGAATAAACGCATTAGTGGTTTACGCGCCAGTTTTCAAACCAGCCTATTACTAACGGACAACGCATCATCTCTTTCGTTTTCCTGAAACACAAAGAACGAAGGCAACGGTTTTCGTTGTGTTTTCTTAGGCTGCTTTTGGAGAAATAGCGAATAGAGCTATAGGCTTCATAAATTGTTCGCGAATAGTGGTTCATGTCCGTCTCAACACACTGAATTCAATGGCCATGGTCTGAAGCTTTGATTTTTCTTATTTGCAAAAGCCCTAAATTAAGCTCTGAAAAACCCTAGAATATGAAAATGGTAGAATCGCGTATGGCCACTGAAAACTCAATTGAACACATCAGTTAGCTTGTAAACTTCACATTAAACAAGAATTCACAAATAAAAATGCAAAAGAATGTATGAATTATGATATAGGATTTCAAAAGTTTCTCTGTACAGGGGAGGTCCTTGCTGCCGATTCTTTGCGTTTTGATGGAAGTTTGGAGTTGGAAATGCTTCAGGGAGCTTTGAGGGAGCCTTTAGAAAAAGAATTAAGGCTTAAAACTTACTCGAACCTTGATTTCAGAAATTCAGTTATATGACCATTTTTTCAAGTTTTTAATAAGCTTTTGAGCGCAGCATTTGATGTCCCAGGCTTAGGGTTTGACTCAGTGCTTATGATGGAAGAGAATTAGCTTGTTAGTTGGCCTTAATTCATGCTCATGAAAGAACTAGTCCTAGGGTTTTCACCATTAACCAATTTTCCTTCTTTTAAGCCAAGACCAAGACTTAGTGTGCAATTTAACCCTAACTTGAGTTTTTGAGTTGGCCCATGATATATGGAAGTTGTCCAAATTCAAATGACACTATTCCATTGGTTTTTGAATTTTATTTGAATTTTTAAAGATTTAAAATGAATTAAATTATCAAAAATTAAATAAAATAGAAAAATCAATATTTGGTCTTGAAATTAATCATGGGACACGTGTGTGGCATGACAAGGATGAATCAAGTGGAAGAAAGTGGGCCCTTTTGTCAAAAATTGGAGTTTCAAGGATAGTTGACTTTTGCCATTTCACAAAAATTTCCCAACTTCTACAAGGCATAACTTGCTCAATTTTTAAGCTTTTCTCATGTTCTTGGACATTTTGGAAAGGTATTTGAGTCCTTTAACCAATGCCTTTGGTCCCATGTCATTTTGATTTACCAATCTCAAGTTATGGTCTTTGACTTAAAGTCCCTTTTTGTTGACTTTTGAAAATGACCTATAATGTTGAAATTGATAACTTTTTGTGAGAGCATTTCTTGGACTTGAAGTATGAAGATGAGTTGTAGGAAATGTCTTTCTCTTCAAAATGAGCTTTGGATGGAATTTTTCTGATAATCCATGTGAAAGTTATGCCCTGGTCAATTTCAGTTGACTTTTTCAATTGTCCAAATATAGCAACTTTTGCATCTTTGATGATTTCTGAGCCAAATTTTGAGAATCATGATCAAGCATTGATCAAATGATGTTTGTGGCTTCAAAATGATATGTTGACCAAAAATTTGAACTTTTGACTGTCAAATGACCATTTTGCCCCTACAGTTGACTGTAGTGCAATCTAGGGTTTTGACTGTGCAATTTTGAGCTGAATGCCTTGAAACTTGATATGAGGATGCTTGACCATGTTTGTAAGCATATGAGACTTGATTGGGCCTTTGAACACTTCCTTTTCTTGATCAGACTCAAAACCCTAATTTTGACTGTATGGGAGACTGTTGCACTGCACAACCCTTGGGGAATTTTGTAGCTTGGCTTGGCAATTTCTTGAGGAATATGGGAGGGCAAATTTTGGGGTATAACACAGGCGAATATCATTCAAGGCTTAGCTCAAAGACAAGAAGAGCTCGGGGTTCTCGTCAACCAACTGCTTCGGGATAACCAACTGGGGCAAACATCTAAGGATAAAGAGCCAGTCATCATTCAACCACCTTTGAGACAAGGAGATAAGGGGGAGCTCTTCAAATGGCTTCAGGATCACAAATTCAGCATCAACCTCACCAGCTTCAGCCAGACAAGCCCAGGAGGCAATTCACCCAGCTCAATATGTCGTTGTTTCAAGCTTTACAACGCCTGTTGAGATTGAATCTGATCACATTAAGGGCTCATCCCCGGAACCCCAACACACCATCTCCTACTTATCATCCCAATAAAAGGTGTGCCTACCACTCTGCCAGTCCAGGACATGATACAAGTGAGTGTTGGGCTCTGAAGAACAAGATCCAGGACCTGATTGATGAAGGAGCATTGGAGTTCACACAAGATGGTCAGGCTGAGTTTTTCTACCATCCCTCCAAGGCTCACCATTTGAAGTGACAAGCCCTGAGACTAGAAAATTTTTGGTCATTCGAATGTTCAAGTTGTGTTATTCTTTGATTGTTTAAACATTTATTCATGTTAAACGTTGTTATTCCATTAATGCATCGCTTATGTCTATTTTGAATCAATATATTCGCATTCGCTATTTTCAAAATTGCTTTCATTTTTTTTGATGTTAACTCTCAATTAATAATTCTAAGCCTCTTGAGGGAGGATGACGAAAACGATACCACGGTCTTTACAGTATGCTTTTGAACAGACCCCGCTGATGAGGTACAGGAATTGTTTCAATTCCTAAACACTGGAGTAATAAGGAAGATAATCCCTCGTCAACCCCTTTGAGCCAAAGAAGTATGAGTTTTTCTTTTCGAAATCTAAAACCCTTAATCATAACCTGGGGCAGGGTAGTTCTCTCAGTTGATCCAAGTGCATAACGAATGGCACCAAAAAGAGTCCTTACAAAAAAAAAGACAGTGATGGTTCAGAATAATCATAAGGACAGGCAGTCATTATCAAAAAATAAATAAAAACCCATTAGGTAACCTATGAGGGAGACTTGCAAAACTGGGGCATCCCGCTGACTATAATGCCAAAAAGGAAACAGTTCAGGCAAAAATAGGGATAGCGAAATCAAAAAGAAAGAGGTCATACAAACCCTCAACAAAAACAAAAAATGACTGCCTATTCAAAATAAACTATCAACATCCGAACCATCACGGGAATATCAGGACAAAAAACTCAAACAGGGTCTAACGCACGATCAACTGAGCTTAAGTTTTAAGAACATCACGAAGAACGGGTGGGTACAAATAATTTGAGCCTTTATCCTTTGTTTCTTAAACCGTGAACCAGGCCACGTTATAACCCTCAAAAGTCCTAGCTGAAGCATGGGTTAGTTCGAAAGCATACTGTACGAAAGGTATCCTGACTCCTTAAGGCTTGTGGTAAAATAACGAGTTGACACCACAATTTACAAAACTTGCTTGTTTTACTAAAAAAAAAAATTCATTTTCAAAAATTTCAAGACAGACATAAGCTTTGCATTTTTAACATAACTTTGTTTGCATATGACTTTTTGTTTGAACAACAGGGAAATTCGCACGATGAATACCTAGTGAACAAAAGCCCTTCCAATCAAGGGGCACGACAGGATCATGGTCCATCATCTGGGGCAATCCAATCAAGATTCGGAGAATCTCTCAAAGGCCAAATAGCCTGGGGCAAATATCCGCCTGAGTCACTTGGGGCATTTCAACAACGAATCTTGCCTGACCAAACACCTTCGGGTGGCATGACAAAACACTTCTAACAGGGGCAACTCCCTACATCCTGAGAGCACGGACATAGTCAAAAAAAATACTACGCACGATCAAAGACCCGCTAGGTTGACACACCTAGGCAAAAATAAGGGCTTCCCGGCGAACCAAAAGGGTTCGGGCAAAAATAAGGGATGAAATAAAAATAATCTGTACACCCGGCAAGTCGAAAACCCGAAAAGGCGGCTTGGGCAAAAATGGGTATCCCGGTGGACTGAAAACCTGAAAGGGGCAGTCCAGGCAAAAGTTAGGGATCAAGAGCGTATGACTATGTCCCGGCATCTTGTCACCTGCCTACCAGAAGAAGGTTTGTCCATCAACAACTATCAACACCTCACAGGTCTTCCTCTCCCACCTCAGAAACAGGGGCAATAATGAGTGGTCTAAGCGATCTAATTGTTCTGTCCACCAAGGTACCAAGGTAAGTTCGGCTGAAGAACACAATCAGTATGTCTTAACCCCCCAGAGAGTGAACCAGCAAGTCAGTGCACTCTCCCCAAGCAAAGCTATTATCAGCCTTAAGGAAGTTGGGTACCCCCGCAGATCTCAACATTCCCCAGCACGATATACAAATATTCTTAAACAAGCATCCCCGACAGTCTTGACCTAAAGATTGTTCCCCGGCAGTATATCAAACATTCAATGGAGTCACTTCCCCAATATAGTTCAAAATTTCCCCAGGAGAGTCCAATCCAGTTTCCCCAGGAAAGTTGGAATCCATCTCCCCAAGCAGGAAGCTTATCCCCAGTAGATTCTGGAAGCTTGCCCCCCGCAGAGCACGAACGCGTCCCCCGGATTTATTCAAAGGTTATTTCCCTACCAGGATATAACTGGGTTATCCTCAGCCAAAAGCCACGGAAAGATCGTCCTCGGCAAAGTCTTCCTATCCCCAGCGAAGTTACCATCAACATTCCAGCAAAATATCTCTCTCCCCACAGAGTATTATTCCCCAGCAAGACCGCTAGAATAATTTTCTCCCCGCAGAGTAATCTCTTCGCCAAGTTTATCCCCTAACGGAGTTATCTTCTCCTACTGGTATTCTTGCAACCATCACTCCCCAATGGAAACAGAAGCTCTACATCAGCCCAGGATTTAACTTCCCGACACCCGTCAAGGATTTATTTTCCTGGACGAAAACATACGTTCATAAACATCGCACTTCCATACATTATAGCATGCATATACGCATCATATCTTACAAATCTCATTTACGTTGAGAACATCATTGCTTGATCCATATCATGCACTGCATATGACTGACTTTTACCTTTCAGGAAAGATCCAGTTAAGTTATCAGCTATATTTCAAGACTCTAGTCTGGTTCAATTAAATCGACTCTAAGATTTTCCTGATTCTTATCCAGTCAAAGGCCTTCTCTGGTTCAGTCAGATCGACCCTCAGATCTCCCTGATTCTTACCCAATTGAAGATATTCCAAGACCTTGCCCGGTTCAGTTAAATCGACCCTAAGATTTTCCTGATTCTTATCCAGTCAAAGGCCTTCTCTGGTTCAGTCAGATCGACCCTAAGATCTCCCTGATTCTTACCCAGTTGAAGATATTCCAAGACCTTGCCCGGTTCAGTTAAATCGACCCTAAGATTTTCCTGATTCTTATCCAGTCAAAGGCCTTCTCTGGTTCAGTCAGATCGACCCTAAGATCTCCCTGATTCTTACCCAGTTGAAGATATTCCAAGACATTGCTCGGTTCAGTTAAATCGACCCTAAGATTTTCCTGATTCTTATCCAGTCAAAGGCCTCCTCTGGTTCAGTCATATCGACCCTAAGATCTCCCTGATTCTTATCCAGTTGAAGATATTCCAAGACCTTGTCCGGTTCAGTTAAATCGACCCTAAGATTTTCCTGATTCTTATCCAGTCAAAGGCCTTCTCTGGTTCAGTCAGATCGACCCTAAGATCTCCCTGATTCTTATCCAGTTGAAGATATTCCAAGACCTTGTCTGGTTCAGTTAAATCGACCCTAAGATTTTCCTGATTCTTATCCAGTCAAAGGCCTTCTCTGGTTCAGTCAGATCGACCCTAAGATCTCCCTGATTCTTATCCCAGTAGAAGACATCCAAGATTCTCTCAGCGTTCCTGTTGAGGTAGTAATCGTCCAAGGTTCTCTCACCGTCCCGTTGAGGTAGTAACCATCCCTGGTTCATTCATAACCTTTTGAAGCTCCAGACCCAATCCCTGTAACCAACCAGGGTGCATCTATACAAAGAGTTTGAAGACCAGCTCCTGTAACAGGCCAGGTAATCATCTTCTTTTTTAGGTACGCAAGTTCTCGCTAAGGAATCCCTTGCGCGATCGACACCCAGATGGCATCTATAAGCCCATCCATCTTCCATCATCTCTTAGCATGGCATCTATAAGCCCATCATCCTATCCATCAATCTCCAAATGGCATCCATAAGCCCATTCCCACCATCACACTGCTAACATGTGAGCGCAAATTTCTGGGCACTCTAGTGTTCAATCATCTTCCACCTTCGGACTACGAAAGGCACGACAGCCAATCTACATCCTCAGGTCTAAGAAGATTGAACAGGGGCAACTGTTGTACCCCAAAATTTTCCCTCCCATATTCTTCAAGATTTGCAAAGAGCATGCTTCAAAATCTCCCAAGGGTTGCACAATTCAATGGCCTCCTAACAGTCAAAAATTAGGGTTTTGGTTCTGGCAAAGAAGTTGAAGTTTCCAAGGGTCCAAACAAGTCCCACATGCCTATAAACATGGTCAAGCATCCATATGCTAAGTTTCAAGACTCATAGCACAAAATTGCACAGTCAAAAACCCTAATTGCTCAACAGTCAACTGTAGGGGCAAAATGGTCATTTGACAGTCAAAAGTCCAAATTTTTGGTCAACATCTTATTTTGAAGCCACAAACATCATTTGATCAATTCTTGATCATGATTCTCAAGGCATGGCTCAAAAAGTCTCAAGATGCAAAAGTCTCCATATTTGGACAGTTGAAAAAGTCAACTGTAACTTGACCAAGGCATAACTTCCACATGGTTTATCAGAAAAATTCCATCCAAAGCTCATTTTGAAGAGAATGACATTTTCTACAACTCCTCTTCACACTTCAAGTCCAAGAAATGCTCTCACAAAAAGTTATCAATCTCAACATTATAGGTCATTTTCAAAAGTCAACAAAAAGGGACTTTAAGTCAAAGACCATAACTTGAGATTGGTAAATCAAAATGACATGGGACCAAAGGAATTGGTTAGAGGACTTCAAGACCTTTCCAAAATGTCCAAGAACATGATCAAAGCTTAAACATTGAGCAAGATATGCCTTGTGGAAGTTGGAAAATTTTTGGGAATTTTGAAAAGTCAACTTTGCTTCAAATGCCTCAAAATTGCTAATGGGACACATTTTCTTCCAAGAATCATCATCCAAGAGCTATGCACGACCCATTGACCCAAAGGGGAGTTATTTCATCATTTTTTATTATTTATTTGAATTTTTTATCACCATTAATTCATTTAATTAAATAAAATATGACAAAAATACTCAAGCATGCATTTTAAATCTTTTTATGCAGCTAATAGGTCTATCATAACTCCAAGATTTCGTGCATACTCAATTTGGAAAGATTTGGCCAGAATTGATATCAAAAGGGCATGGAAAAGATTGAAAAAAGATCCATGGAAATCAAATCTCAAAAAACATTGAATGCAAAGGTTTTTGGTTGAAATTTCTACCCTAATTCATTCCTCACATAAGTATAAACCCAACCCTAATGCTCATAACCAAAGGGCTGCGCTCAGAAGAACATACACACTTTGCATTTTTTGTGAAAAAAGTCAAAACTGAAAACACAATTTTAGTGCGTTTCAAGGCAAGATAACCATTCCAATAGCTTGCCAAGGTTACCAGGGACCTATTCCAATCAAAACCATAGCCTCTAACATTAAGAATCGGTATATTGAAGCTGCCCTATTCTTGATAATGTTCATATTCATGTTTTGATTTATGCGCATTATCCATGCATTTTTCTTATTGATTTGTGTTAATATGGACTCACTGAAACTCATGGTATCATTGAATTGAATTAACATTGCTTGTATAGAGAATTGCCATGGCTGTTTTTTAGGGTTTCAGGGACCATGAATTGGGGCTTTACGCTTGGGGAAAAATTGGCCAACCTAAGTGGCACCATTGAAACCAGAAGCTCATGACGAATCAATTCCATATGTCGCGCTCAATTTATGGTCAACAGGGTTCTATTCGCTATTTTTGTATGTGTCATTTAGTGGGGGTTTAAAACCCCCGCTATCTTGTTTTAATTTTTCAGACAAAATAAGGAACGAACGAAGAAGAAGATTAGTTGTCATCATATGGTTGGCCAGTTCAAATCCTGGCGCGCGTTTTGTTGAAATTCCAGAATAATGCTTATGTTCCATTATAATATTTGCGTTCCATATAATAAACAAAGAGCGCGCTTAGCACAGTTGGTGGGCAACATGGACAATAGGTACTGGGACCTGGGTTCGATTCCCAGGTCCCCTCTCTTCCTCAATATTGTTTTGTTTAACGTATTTCCATGCAGCGTTCCTTTCAGAAGTCCACCATACACCCTACGCTCAAGCTGGCCACGCGTCCCACAACATCAATCCAATGGCCATGATCTGGAGTCCACCATGGACATCAGTCAAACATGCCACACGCGCGCTGAGAAAGTCAAACAAGGCCAGGAATCAGTGGGCCTAATTGCTTGCTACAAACCTCCAAAAGGGCCAACAAACCCCCCTTTGTTTGTATTTTCTTCCCTTTATTCTTTCCTTTTTTTTTTATTTTGTTTTAATTCTTTTCTCTTAATTTCTTTAAGTTAATTTTAAATAATAAAAATACAAAAATCAGAGAAGACAAAAAATAAAAATATTTTTTATTTAATAATTATTTTGTAAATAAATTTTATTAACTAATTAGTTCTAATCTTAGATTTAATTTTAATGTTTTTTTATAAACTAAAAAATGTAGAAATTAGGGTTTTAATACTTTTATTCTTTTTTCTTTTCTCTTACCATATTTAATTATTAATTATTTTGTAAATAAATTTATCATTAAATAATTAGGTTAAAACTAGGTATAACTTAAACATTTTTTTAATAAATTAAAAATAGTTTAGAATTAGGGATTTTAATTCCATTAATTTTCTTAATTTCATAAAGTACAAAAAATATCAAAAAAATAAGTCTTTTTCCTTTATTTAATTTAATTAATTTCATAATTTCAATTTAATTTCTTTAAAAGGGTCCAACGCCCTCGCACTCTCGATTTTATTTCTATTCCGCGCGTTTGCTTTTATTTCTTTTTATGAATATCATGTAATTACTCCAAAGCCTTGTAATAGATTAATTAGGACATTTATCTTTCCGCATTTTATTTTATTTCAAATCGGGTCTTGGATTAATTTGGCGTTGTAGACCCGTGCCTTTGTAATAGCGTAGGATTTTTAAAATTCCGCACCTTTTAACTGTTAATAACTGCATGAAAGAATGAATGCCAAAAATAAAAACAAAACATAGATCACCAATGCATGAACAAGACAAATATAATTGAAAATGACACACGAATTCACACACCACCCCTAGGGTACGTCTCACTGTTGCTTTGCCCCTCGAAAAGTGGTCGTCGAGTAGAGGACGTTTTAGTAAGTCCTCATGTCCATGAACATGGCATGAGGGTAGCTTCTAAGGTGTCTTCCTATTGCTCTGGTGACCATAATGTCCCGAACCCTCGAATTGACCCGAACACCTCCAACGGTGGTGCTACCTACCTCTCAATGGTGGGATGGCACTATCTTAAGGACATTTACACAGACGAATTCCTTAGGGTAGGTAGATGACTCGTAGATACTTGCTCTAAATTCAAAACAAATCAAAAAATTCTTTTCACACCGACACTTTGCAAAAAGCTTTCAAAAACAATTTTTCAAACACTCTTGAGGACTGATACAAGAGTCGAACTGAAAATTTCAAAGAAACTTTTTAAAACCCACAGTTGAAAAGCAAACAACCATTTTGAAAACACAAATGAGCAAGTATCTAAGAGCCCATGGATAACCATGGATAGAAAGGGTGCTAACACCTTCCCTTTCTATAAATCTACCTCCCGAACCGAGAGCAATCTCAATAAGGAATTTTTCTGTGCTTTTGTCCTTTCCATTTGGAGAAAATAAAAGACGGTGGCGACTCTTGCTTCCGCGACATTTCGCGAACCAGCGTTAAACAGTCAGTTCCAGATCCACCGATCACACCTTCGGTTCCTCTGAATGTCCTGACGGCACCTTGGCCTTTTGCAATGTGGGGCATCGATATGATCGGTGAGATCCGACCAACGACATCCAACGGGCATCGCTTCATCTTGGTAGCAATTGATTATTTCACGAAGTGGGTTGAGGCAGCTTCCTACGCCACGGTAACCAAGAGCGTCGTGGCACGTTTCATTCGGCACAACCTAATCTGTCGGTACGGCGTCCCGGAAAGGATCATTACGGATAATGGTACCAATCTTAACAACAAGATGATCACTGAGCTCTGCGAGCAATTCAAGATACAGCACCACAACTCTTCTCCTTACCGACCGAAGATGAATGGGGCTGTAGAAGCAGCCAATAAGAATATCAAGAAAATTGTGCAGAAGATGACAGTGACCTATAAAGATTGGCACGAAATGTTACCGTTTGCTCTTCATGGGTACCGTACCTCAGCAAGGACGTCAACCGGGGCAACTCCTTTCTCCTTGGTCTATGGCATGGAGGCAGTCTTGCCAATTGAAGTCCAGATACCCTCTCTCCGATAATGAAGGATGCAGATCTGAGTGAAGATGACTGGATCCAGACTCGACTTGATCAATTAAACCTGATTGACGAAAAGAGACTCACCGCTATCTGTCATCGTCAGACGTATCAAAAACGAATGATCAGGGCATTTAACAAGAAAGTCAGACCACAAGAGTATCAAGTTGGGGACCTGGTAATCAAGCGCATCATCCTTCCTCAAAGCGATCCCCGGGGCAAATGGACCCCTACATACGAAGGGCCATTTGTGGTTAAACATGTGTTCTCAGGAGGAGCCATGATTTTGACCACCATGGATGGTGACGACCTTCCTCACCCCGCCAATGCGGACATAGTGAAAAGATACTACGCATGAATAAAAGACCTGCTAGGTTGACATACCTAGGCAAAAATAAGGGCTTCCCAGCGAACCAAAAGGGTTCGGGCAAAAATAAGGGATGAAATGAAAAAATTTGTACACCCGGCAAGTCGAAAACCTGAAAAGGCGGCTTGGGCAAAAATGGGTATCCCGGTGGATTGAAAACCCGAAAGGGCGGTCCAGGCAAAAGTTAGGGATAAAGCGTAACACTATGTCTCATTGGATCACCTTGCATCCAGAATTCGGCATCAACTATCTGGCTCAGACTTCGGCATCGATCAATCAGCTTCATCTTCAACTAAGCAGCAAAGTGATGAGACGTTTGAAGACATAAAGGTGATAGCAGAGTTGGAACCCAGTGGGAATATTGTGCACATAGCTGTTTTGTTTCCTTTTCAAAATTATATAAACTTTATGTTATTCGGCAGCGTTCCCTTACTAGGACGTCAGCCTCTTGTACAAAAAACGCCTATTTACAGGCAAATTTCAAAATCAATACAGATTCAGTTTTCCAAACAAATTGCCAATTGTTTTTCCTTTTTCTGTTTTGTCTTGCGAAGAACGTCCAATGTTCATTTTTGATATATGCATTTGACATTAAATTGCTAATTCACAAATATTTGCATATAAAACGAAAGGCTAATTACAGGTGACATCAGAAACAGGGGAAATGTAAAGTTGTCTGATGCAGTCTGGTTGCTTTGTCCGCCGAAGTACCAAGGTAGGTTCAACTGAAGAATGTGACCAAATTATCTCAACTCCCCGCAGAGTAAGACAAGATAGCAACATTCCCTAGTAGAGTATAGGCACTTATCAGCAAGCATCCCCGGCAGTCTTGACCTAAGATTGTTCCCCGGCGGAATATCAACACCCCGGTGCAATTCCAAAAGTTTCCCCAGGAGATTTGGAATCCATATCCCCAGCAGGTCTTGAAGCTTATCCCCAGTAGATTCTGGAAGCTTATCCCCTGTAGAGTACGGACGTCTCTCCCGAGCTTTATTCAAAGTCATTCCTCACAAGGGCTTATAACTGGGTTATCCTCAGCTAATTACCACGGAAGATCGCTCTCGGCAAAGTTCTTCCTATCCCCAGCGGAGTTCAGCAAAGTTCCCCAACATAACTTATCAACGCAATCCCCAGAGGAGTTTATCATTGTCATCCCCAGTGGAATCCATCATTGAAATCCTCAGTGAAGCTCTCGTCAAACTTCAGCGAAGTATCTCTTTCCACAGAATAATTCCCCTCAGAGTAATCTCCCCAACAAGTTTATTCCCCAACGGAGTCATCTTCTCCTACCGGTGTATTCTTGCAAACATCATCCCCAGCGGAAACGAAGAGCTCTACTCTTCAACATCAGCCCAGGATTTAATTCCACAACCAGTCGTCAAGGATTTATTTGCCTAGACAAAAATACATTCATAAACACTTCATATTTCATACATCTTGCTCACATACATGATAAAGTGCATACAACACTGTCTCATGTTGAACATCATGACATAATGCATTTCATACATCATGACATTGCATACAACTGATGTTTTTCCTTTTCAGGAAAAAGACAACCCAAAAGACAACTACCTACAACTGTCACAGTTTCCAGATTCGATTCCTGTATCTAGCCAGGGCACGTCTGAAGAGTTTGAAGATTCGATTCCTGTATCCAGCCAGGGCATATCTATTAACTATCACAGTTTCCAGATTCGATTCTTGTATCCAGCCAGGGAATGTCTGTTGACTATTTCCATATTCGATTCCTGTATCTAGCCAGGGCACATCTGAAGAGTTTGAAGATTCGATTCCTGTATCCAGCCAGGGCATATCTACCAGCTATCATAATTCCAGATTCGATTCTTGTATCCAGCCAGGGCATGTCTGTTGACTATTTCCAGATTCGATTCCTGTATCTAGCCAGGGCACATCTGAAGAGTTCGAAGATTCGATTCCTGTATCCAGCCAGGGCATATATGTTGACGACTATTTCCAGACTCGATTCCTGTATCTAGCCAGGGCACGTCTGAAGAAGATTCGATTCCTGTAACCAGCCAGGGCATATCTATCAACTACCACAATTCCAGATTCGATTCCTGTATCCAGCCAGGGCATGTCTGTTGACGACTATTTCCAGATTCGATTCTTGTATCCATCCAGGGCATATCTGTGAGCAACCGATTGTAGACTCGACACCTGTATCTAGCCAGGGCATATCTGCATGAAAAGATTGAAGATCCAACACCTGTAACAAACCAGGAAAACATCTGTCTTTCTCAAAATACACAAGTTCTCGCTAAGGAATCTCTTATGCGATCAACACTTCCGAATGGCATCTATAAGCCCATTCTCGACAAGGTTCTGTCACATCTCCAGATGGCATCTATAAGCCCATCTCCCTATCCACCATCTCTCAAAATGGCATCTATAAGCCCATTCCCGACATCACATTGCTGATACTCCAACATGCGAGTGCAAATTTCCGGGCACTCTAGTGTCCAATCTCCTTTTACCCTCGAGTCACGAAAGGCAAACTTGCCAATCTAACTCTTCAGGTTCAAGAAGATTGAACAGGGGAAACTGTTGTACCCCAAAATTTTCCCTCCCATTTCCTCAACATTTTCTCATCACAAAACCCTTGGAGCTCAAGATCCAGTTAGGGTTTCCTCTGCTCAAGACTTCTCCTTGCACTGTTGACCCAAATTAGGGTTTGTGTTTGCACAAAGATGTTTTGACCTAAAATGCCTAAGATGACTTTCATGCTTCATGTTGGACTCCCAAGTTTATCCATACCAAGTTTCAAGTCTTGATTCCAAATTTTGCCCAGTCAATTGGACAGTTAACCTAGAAATCAGCTGTATTGGGGAAAAAGTCAACTGTGGCCAATTGACAATCAAATCTCATGAAAATTGACCCACATCAACATTATGAACTCACATGGACCATTTGATCAAGTTTGGATCACAATTCCACAAGAAATTTGATCAGATCACCAAAAGGGCAAAATGGTCATTTTTAGGGTTTTGACTACACAAAGGCAATTTTTGACTGTTTGACCTAGCCAATGGCAAACCAAGCTTACATATGGACTCAAGGACCCCATGGAATTATCTTGACATGCTCAACAAGTTCAAAAGATCCCAAATACACAAGATTGACAGTTGAATTTCCCAGTTAATTGATCAATTTTGACTGTATACTGAAAAGTCAAACTTTGACTTTTTGGTCAAAATCAAGTGTCAAGATTCATTTTTCATCAAAACATGCCAAATCATGAAACTTGTTCATCAAGAAATCAAGAATTGCAAAATTAGGGTTGAAATGAAGATTTTTCATAACTTAGAATTTTTCTAAGTTATGAAAAACCCTAATTTTTTCCTAACTTTGCCCCACTTTCTCACCAAGATTCATTTGGATTCAAGGAAAAGTCAAAATATGAAAGTTGTAGCCTATTGCAAAATCTACAACTTTGATTCACAAAGTTTTCCCAAAAGAAGCTTGTAGCTCAAGTTACAATTTTTGGAACAAGGGTACCAAACCATTCTTAACTTAGAGAAAATTTGACCTATTTTAGGCAAGGTTTTTACCCAACTTCAAGACCATTTTTCACATACTTCCACTTGGAATTTCAATTTTCATTTCAAAGATGGATTGTAGTACATATTCCAAGCTTTCCAAAATGTCCAAGAACTCATCAAACAACCTCATGGTTAGGGAGAATCGAATTTGGCAATATGGGAAAAACTCACTTTTGATTTGGCCAATTTACATGTTCATACATTTGTGCCATTTTGAATTCAGCTTGCTTTCCTTGATTACAGGCCTCTAAACCATCCAACACTCAATAATTTAATGCCAATCCTTTGTGCTAAGATGTTGTTCTATGAGTTTGGACATTGTATGCAAGTTTAATCCATTTTTAGATAAAGCATTATATCCATTTTGGAAAAGTTGCACTTTATGTCAAAATGCAAATCCAAGCAAGTACAGTTAAGATCTCTTTGGCACAAGTTTATGAGCTAATTACACTGATCAAGACTCAGTGGTTCAGCATAGAATGGGGGCCTGTACAGGCTAGAAACACCAAGTGGCCTTTTGTTGCTTAAAGTGTAAGAAACTTGCCATAACACATACCAACTTTCATCTCAGTGAACACAACCTTAAGAAAACTTGTCAAACACTTTCTAAAGATCCATCCTAAGCTGAAACACGAGCCTAGCATCCCCAATACCTCCCCATTCCCAGAATCACCCTTAAACTGCCCAAACAGAGTATCTGCTGCAGTTTGAGTTCCATAGCTCAAACCTTCCATGCATTCTTGCTAAAAACACATCAAACACATCCCATAATATCCCTTGGAGCTATTCCAAACCTCAAACACGACCTGTAACACTCCCAAGCAACATCACCATTTTCATTTTTCTGTTTTGCAGGTGGAGTTCTACAACTCGATTCAGCTAGTTTCAAAGCAAAGTAAAACTTGGAATAGCATCCCTGGACATCAAGGAAGCTGTACCAATCATCACCTTGCACTGAAAGTACCTCAATCACCAGATACAACTTCAACTGAACAGGTAAGTTCATGAACTCGAATCTCTCTATCCAGGCATTGTTAGCTTTAGGTTTGTGAAGAAAACATGTCACATTCATAGCCCTGAACATGCCCATGTAATTAGATTTCATTTATATTATGTATGCTTAGAGAATTTTAAGTCTGAACATGGAACAAAAACTAGGTCAGGAATTGGGGGAGAAGAAATTCTCTCTCATCTTAGAGAGTCAAGTCAAGTTCTTTATATCCCTGAATTCGTCTCTTAATGCTCTACATTTTTCATGTTGTGAGTTTTGCTTGAAAGTCCAGGAATTGAGAGATGAAAAACGCGTGTGGATTCTGTTCAAACATGTTCTGAGGTTGAAGATGAAGTCTTCTTGGGCTGGGCCTGAGTTGACTTTCTTTTTGCACCCTTTTGTTACTTTTACACCCCCTGAGTCCATTTTGCTTATTTTAATGATTTTTTGACTTTTCTTTTTTTGTTCTGACTTATTTATTTTTTCTTATAATATTAAAAATACAAAAAATATTTTTTACACCATTTTCATATTTATTAGGTATTTATTTGCTTAGATTAATATTTGTACATAAATAAATATATAAACATACTTTTATTTGAAAAATACTAAAATAATGCAAACACATTTTATTTTCCATTTTTATTTCATTTTATCTTCTGAAAATATTTTATATAAAATATACCTTTTTTGTAAATATTAAATATTATTATTTTGTACATATAATATATATTTAGTAAATAATACAAATATTTATATATATATATATATATATATATATATATATATATATATATATATATATATATATATATATATATATATATATATATATATATATATATATATATATATATATATATATATATATATATATATATATATATATATATATATATATATATATATATATATATATATATATATATATATATATATATATATATATATATATATATATATATATATATATATATATATATATATATATATATATTAGTATATTTAGGTTAAAAATACAAAATATATACATTTTATTTTTTATTAATATTTAACATTAAAAATACCTTTTTGACAAATATACTTCATTTTTATTTTTATTTTTGTATATAATAAATAAATATTGTACATATTAAATAATTAATACTTTTACTTAATAAAATTAGGGTTTTGCCCTAAATATAAAAAACTCCAAAAATAATACTTTTTATTTTGTTTATTTGACATATAAAAATACTTTTTTTTATACATATAAAAAGCCTTTTTGCATCTTGCATATTTATTTTATTTCTACTTAATTTGTGCAATTAAATATCTTGTAAATAATTCAATATTGATGTAATAGTCTAGGTGTAAATTCCTTGTCAAAATACCCCCATTTGAATATTTGTACCCCCCTTCCCATATATTATGTTGTAATAGTTTAGGACTTTATTTTTCGCACTTTATTGCTTTCTAATTATACCATGTTAGAATTAGGGTTTGTATGCGAACCAAAAACAACAAAAATAGTTTGAGCTAATTTCAAGATAAACAAGCATGAAAATGGACAACACTAATCACACTTGCACCCCTAGGGTATTCCACTTGTTGCCTTCAATAAATGGGCCATATTGCATGTTAGGTCTCTTTGGGCAAAACAAACATTCAAATGATCATAGTCCCTCGATGACGCTTTCGAAAGTTGCCTAAAAATGATCAAGTCCCTTAAAAGAAAAAAAAACATTGCCCAAAGATACTTGGCACCATTGCAATTATGGTCTAAACGATGACCCGCGCCCGTCCCTTTCACATCCTAACACAAGATTGTCCACCAAATGCAATGGTGGAACAAAATTGTTAAAAGGGTTAAAACATAACAAAAATCTTTGAGAAATTTAGGAGTAGACAACCTCTTAGTTACTTGAATCAAACTTGCAAAACAAAACACTTGCCTATTTTCTAAAACCACACATCACTACACTTTCAAAACAACTTTCAAAAACAAATGAAAACCTTTTCAAAAGACATACACCTTTGTATACATCCCAACATGGATCATTACAAAGGTTGCCACCACATTGGCTTCTTTTCAAAACATTTTTTAAACCCACACACAAAAGCACCATTTCAAACAATTGAAAATTAAGGCAAGTTGATCTAAGCAAGTAACTAAGAGCCCATGGATAACCATGGATAGAAAGGGTTCTAATACCTTCCCATTCTATAATCTACTCCCCGAACCCAAGAAAATGTCTCAAAGGTTTTTGCTGTGCTTTTTAACCTTTCCTTATGATAAAATAAAAAGTCGGTGGCGACTCTTGCTCAACCGAAACATTTGCGAAAACAAACGCAAAACCATAGTCAGTTCTCCCACCGTATCACAATCTCAAAAAGGAATTTTTTGTGCTTTTGTCCTTTCCTTGTTGGATAAAATAAAAGACGGTGGCGACTCTTGCTTACAGCGACATTTTGCGAAAACAAACACAAAACGCGAACCAGCCTTCCAAAACGGTCAATTCTCTTTCCCACTGTATTGTAATGTAGCATCAAGATAATTGAGTCCAAGGGACCCCAAATACTCAACATTGTCCTAATATGTTCTCAAGATCATCCATGTCAAGTTTCAAGCCTTGCAGAGGAAGTTTTCTCAGTCAATTGCTCAAAGGCCTGAAAATTGACTGTGCTAGGGCAAAAGTTAATTGTGGCCCACATACAGTCAAACTTCAAGATTTTTGGTCAACATCCTCATTTTAAATTATATTTCATCATTTGATCAATGGTTGATCATGATTCATCAAGGATTTCTCATAATTCATCAAGACTCAAAAGTTGCTAAATTAGGGTTTTGTAGGAAAAGTCAACTCAACTTTAACCAAGCATAACTTTCTCATACTTTATGATAAATGACTCATCCAAAGCTCATTTTGAATATTATGAAATTACCTACAATCCATCTTCATCTCCCAAGTTCAAAATATGCACTCACAAGAAGTTATGAATTTGGATATTATAGGTCATTTTGGAAAGTCAACAAAAACACCTTTTGGGTCAAAGCTTCTTACATGAACATGGAAGATCCAATTGAGATGAAACCAAAGTGGTCTCTTAGGGGACATCCTAAGTTTTCTAAAAAGTCCAAGAACACCCTCATAAGGTTAAAATTGAGAGAGATATACATTGTCAAAGTTGGACAATTTTTGAAAAAATGCATGAAGCAAATATTGACCAAACTTGGATTTTTTCCAAATGGGCCTATCTTTTCAAGTTTGAAACGCATTCCTAACATGGTCCACGAACTCTAAGCCCACCCATACATTTTCCTACTATTTATGCTATTTATTTTGATATTTTATTCATTAAAATTCAGAATTAAATAAATAAATAATATAAATAATATAAATTTTGATGTGAATCCATTTTGGGAAAGTTTTATGCTGGTTTATGTCAATTGATTTCATACAATAACTCTTCAAATATGTCCAGGTTCATCCACATGTAAAAATGGCATAAAATCATCAAATATGGCCTTTTTTTCAAATTTTGATCATGGTTTTAAAACACAACATTATGAGGGAGATTCTTTCCATGCTTTCTTGTCTCCTCATTCTCCTCTATAAATATAGAGCCATACAAGCTTGAAAGGGACGAAAATACTCTCTAAAATGCTCTCAAAAAGCTCTTCTAAAAGCTCTCTAAAAGCTCTTCAAAAAGCTCTCCAGAAATCAAAGAATTGGTGCTAGTCATATCTCGAGGTTCCGGTCTCTCTCAATTGACATCAAGACTCAAACCATCCTCTTGAAGTCCTCAAGAGTCTTACAAGGCCCAAGAGCAATCCATCATGCGCCTGGCACGCCCCCCATTTGACAACACCGATTTGGTAAAATTTTAAACTTTGAATCTCTAATTTTAATCACATTTTATGGTATGCTAACGTTTGTTTGAGTTTATATAGAAAAGTTATGGATGGCTGAATCATAGGTTCCATGCAAGAATCAAAAAACATCATAGTTAGAGCATGAAGCTTTCGAAGATTCGGGCCTAGGGATTTCTGATGATTGCACCCCTTGTTTACTTTTGCTACTAGACCCATCTTTATTTTCATGTTTTATTCGTTTTATTTATTTCTTTTAATCCCTTTTATTTTTTATCAATAAACAAATATAAAAATCACATAAAAATAGATTTAGGATTTTTTTAATTAAATTTTTAATTTTAGGTAAAACTTTAATTTCTTTTTGTAAATAACTTAAAAATAATTAGAATAAATAGGTTTTATTACTAACTTAATTATATTTTATTTTTTCCTAAAATAACCGAAGAAACCAAAATAGGTCATGTAATTATTTTTATTAATTAATTTAATTAACTAATTAATTGCATATTTAATTTAGAAAACTTATTTCTTTTATTAAAAACAACAAAATAACAATTTTTCTTTTAATTGGGTTAGAAGGGTTAAAACCTTAAATTCTCGTCGATCTTAATTCTTCTCGCGCGCTTTATTTTTATTATTTACCATATTGATGTAACTGCCTACAGTTTGTAATAGTTTAATTAGGACGTTTATTTACATTTATCGCTTTATTTTCAAAGGGTTTGTTTTTAGCTATGTAAATATCTGAAGCCTTGTAATAGCGTAGTTTAAATTCCGCACTTTAAATTCCGCAAATTATTAACTGTTAGATGTATGATATAGGGATGCATGACAAGAATGTATGATTAGTTTTAAAACAGTTAGATCACCCTAAATGTGCAAAGATAAATAAACTGAAATTGAATCATTCGCACATGCGCACTCCTAGGGTACACTCCCACTTGGTTGCCTTTGGTAAATGGTCATTGAGTATAGGATGCTTTAGTGGTCGTCCTTTTGTCTAAACAAAGATCAAAGTCCCGATTCATAAAAGTTGCCTCAGAATGGTTTCCTTGAAATTGTTGCCTCGAATAATTAATCTAAGACATTAGGGTTGTTACTAAGACGTCCTAACATTGCTTTAGTGATTGTGCGTCCCTTTCGAATTGACCCTCAAAACTCCAACGATGATGCTACCTACTCACTAATAATGGGATAGCGTTGTCTAAAGGAAACAAGCATAGAACGATTATTTTTTCGAGTAGGTAGATTAGCTCTTAAGTACTTGCTCAATCAAAACAATTTTTCACACTTACACTCCTTTATAAACAAAGTTTTCAAAAACACTTCATTACACTCTTGAAGACAGAAGCAAGAGTTAAATCGAAGTCAAAACAAAAACTTTTCAAAGCCCACAAACACAAAGAAAACAACTTTGAAAGTGATGAGCAAGTACCTAAGATCCCGTAGATAACTATGGATAGAAAGGGTGCTAATACCTTCCCTTTCTATAAATCTACCCCCTGTACTCAGAAATATCTCGAAAAAGGAATTTTTCTGTGCTTTTTTCCTTTCCTTGTTGGATAAAATAAAAGACGATGGAGACTCTTGCTTACCGCGACATTTTGCGAAAACAAACACAAAACGCAAACCAACAATTCCTTAAAAATAGGGAAACATGTCCGGGTTCTGGCCACCGTATCACAATATGAATCGAACTTTTCATTCTTATCTGGACAAGTTTGTTGTGGTCTTCATCAATGATATTCTGGTTTATTCTAAATAAGAAGAAGAGCATGTTGAGCATTTGCAAATTGTATTGCAAATGTTGAAAGATAAGAAGTTGTATGTTAAGTCGTCGAAGTGTGAATTTTGGTTGAAGGAAGTGAGTTTCCTTGGCCATGTAATTTCTAGTGGTGGAATTTCTGTGTACTCGTCTAAAGTTGATGTGGTGTTGCAATGGGAGACTCTGAAGTATGTGATTGAGATTCAAAGCTTTCTTGGTTTAGAAGGTTATTATCTAAGGTTCTTTAAGGATTTTATAAGTTGGCGTTAGCATTAACTTAGTTGACTCGAAAGGTCAAGCTTATGTGCGGGATGTTGGATGTGAAGAAAGTTTTATAGAATTAAAGAAGAAGTTGACGACCACTCTGGTATTGATTTTGCCTAATCCGAGTGAGCCTTTTGTGGTGTATTGCGATTCATATAAGATGGTTCTTGGTGGTGTGCTAATGTAAAATGGACAATTCGTTGCTTATACTTCTAGGCAACTAAAGGTTCATAAAAGGAATTATCCTACGATTGACTTAGAGCTAGCAACTGTGGTGTTTGTGTTGAAGAATTAGAGACATTATTTTTTTGCCTCTAAATTTGAAGTGTTTAGCGATCACAAGAGTTTAAACTATTTGTTTAATTAGAAAGAGTTAAACATGAGGCAGAGAAGGTGGCTCGAGTTGTTGAAGAATTATGACTTTGACTTGAATTACCAACTTGGTAAGGAAAATGTGGTAGTTGATGCGTTAAGTAGGAAGTCGTTGCATATGTCAATGCTTATGGTGCGTGAGTTAAAATTGATTGAGAAATTCAGGGGTATGAGCTTGGTGTGTGAAGAGACTCCTGATAGTGTGAAATTGGGAATGTTGAAACTAACTATTGGTATTTTAAAAGAAATCAGAGAAGGTCAAAAGTTTGATTTGAAGGTTGTTATTCAATTGACCTTGATTAACCAAGGTAACAAAGGTTAGTTTCGAGTTGATGAGAATTGTGCGATGAGGTTCAAAAATAGATTATGTGTTTCAGATGTTCCAAAACTTAAGAAGAGTATTCGTGAAGAGGGGCATAAGAGTGGTTTAAGCATTCACCCCGGTGCTACGAAAATGTATCAAGACTTGAAGAAGTTGTTTTGGTGGCCAGGTATGAAGAAAGAAGTTTCCAAATTTGTTTATGCTTGTTTGACCTGTCAGAAGTCAAAGATTGAGAATCAGAAGCCTTTGGGTCTAATGCAAACGTTGAACATTCTGCAATGGAAAATGGGACAATATTTCTATGGATTTTGTGTCGGGTTTGTTGAAGACTTCTAAGGGAAATGATTTGAGTTGGGTGATTATGGATAGGTTGACTAAGTCGGCTCATTTCTTACTGATGAAGATCAATCATCCCATGGAGAAGCTAGCTGAGATTTATATTGAGGAAGTTGTGAGATTGCATGGGATACATTCGAGTATCGTATGGGATAGAGATCTGAGGTTTATGTCAAAGTTATGGGAAGGTTTACAGAATGCTTTTGGAACCAAGTTGAGGTTGGGTTCCACATATCATCCACAGATGCATGAATAGACAAAGAGGACTATTCAGTCTTTGGAGGATTTGCTGAGGGCTTGTGTGTTAGAATAAGTAGGTGCTTTAGACAACAACTTGCCATTGATTAAGTTTCCATACAACAATAATTTTCATGTGAGTATTGGTATGAAACCATATGAAGAATTGTATGGTAGGAGTTATACGACTTCATTGTGTTGGTATGATTAAGGTGAGAGTTTTATGTTCGGACCTGAGATTGTGCAAGAGACAACTGAAAAGATAAAGCTGATTCAATAGAGGATGAAAGATTTTCAGATTCGTGAGAAAAGTTATCATGACAAGAAAAGAAAGGCATTTAAATTTCAAAAGGATGATCACGTGTTTTTGAGAGTTACTTCGGTGACCGGTGTTGGTAGAGCTTTGAAGTTGAGGAAGCTTACGCCATATTTTGTTGGTCCATATCAGATTTTAGAGAAGATAGGTGAGATAGCCTATCGAATTACTTTACCGCTGTTGCCTGTGAATCTTCATGATGTGTTTCATGTGTCTCAGTTGAGGGAATACATTCTGGATCCTTTGTATGTGATCCAAATGGATGATGTACATGTGAGAGATAATCAAACTATTGAAGAATCACATGTACGGATAGAAGGTCGGGAAGTGAAGCAATTAAGGGGTAAAGACATTGCCTTGGTGAAGGTGTTGCGGGGGTGGGCCGGTTGGAGAAGGTTGGACTTGGGAATGCGAAGATCAGATGAGAGAGTCTTATCCAATTTTTTTTTTGCGAGATAATTTTCGAGGGCGAAAATCATTTTAAGTGGGGGAGAGTTGTAACACCCTGAAATCTAGATTAATTATTTAATTGGTTTAGTGTGATTATATGAATTATTATGATTTTATGTGAAGTCCTTGTGAGTATATGTGATGCCTTGATGATTATGAGGTATGATGTGATGTTATCATGTGGTGTCTGATGGGATAATATGAATTAAGGTGATAATTAGAATAATATAATATTTGAGAAATTACTAAGTAGAATCATTATTTAGATAATCAAAGTAATTAATTAGACTTATCTTATTTAAATAAATAGAGATAACATATGAAGTATAGATGTTGAGGACAAAGTGGTAATTTGTGAATGGACAAGTGAGGGTAAGATGAAAAGACTGTAAAGTGTCAGTGTCTCACGTAGAACCTGGCAGTCTCTAAGTTGGGTCTGCTTGATCAGCCTAATAAAGAGACCTTAGCCCAGTGCTGAGGGCTATAAATACCCTCTCTTTCGAGAGGGTCAAGTATTCAACACTTTCTAAACTCATACTTGCTTGCTCATTCCCAAACTCATTTTGGCATCCGAGTGTCTTGCAGGTACCCCCACTCCACTCTCAACATCTTCTCGAGCCAGCTACGACGGTCCATTCTGGTCAAGTACGATCAGTGCGTCGAGGTACGGACGCGGCCTACCAACTAACAAAAAGCAGGATGTCATTCATTTTGACGAGCAATGTCCTAGCCCTATAGGGACACCTCGATCCAGCTCTGCTGTCGAAGTACCCCGACATGGCAGAACACCCAGCTCGTGATGGGCAGTTCATGCCACGAGCGTAGGATCTCGAACGCGATCATACGCTGGTCTCGCAGATTCCTACTCTGCGCCCTCGACACATTTCGACATGTGTCGAACTAATATTAGGGTCGAGCGCATATCTCCACACAGAAAACACGAAATTCATGGAAAATTCATAACGACCACAACAATGGTCGAGCACGTATATGTACAGGATATACCAAGTATTCATTAAATAACCAAAGTCAAAAACAACGACAAACAGAAATAACAATAAGCATCAAATAAAGCGAAATAATTTCCAAAGGTGACCACTTGGGTCGAAGATGTCTGAATATTACAAAAATTAAGGGCACACATGCCCAAATACAAATGAAAAAACAAAAATGTCAATCACTCCCCGGAGTGCTAACTTCGACATCTGGAGAGTCAGGAGGAGGGACCACCCGGCCATCAACAACTTGGGACAGAACCCCAGTTCCTCCAATATTTAACCTCAGGTTCAGCCCGGACAGCTGATTCACAGTAGACTCAAATTCGTCGACCAAGGCGTCAACATAGTCCGACTCCAAGAGTTGAATCTAAGCAATGAAATCAGCATGCGTGTGCTAGTCGGCTACCCCATCAGGCTCACCCTTCACGGGCATCATAGCAGCCCTTAGATCTGCAACCTCCTTTATCAGTCGTTGGTTGTCACTCTCAAACCGCTCCTTATCAAGCTGAAGGCATTCTTTGTCTTTGAGGGCTTTGTTGTCTCTCTCCTTCTCCCCCACCAGCATGTCGGACTGCTCATGAAACATCTCCTCACTTTGTTCAAGAGCGGTTTTCAACTTGCGGGTTTTTGTCACAAGAGTCGCCTTCTCCGACTTCAGTTCCTTGACCCGATCTGAGGAGTCTGACCCTTTGCCCGCCAATACAACTACCATCTCTACCATCTTCACCACCCTGACCATGCTGGCGAGGTGCTTTCTTCGACCTTCCTTGTCGAGCCGCCTGATAATGTTGGCCTCGTTGTCGGACAGAGTCAAGGGAAACCCCTCTAAGAAATCTTTTTCCACGAAGCAGGGCAGTAGGCTGAAGGCCCGGGCACCCGCCCCTTCGTCAGTTACATCAGCGTATCCACCTTCTGGTCGACTCTGTATTTTTCTCAATAACACAACTTGGCACTTGATGTCACGAGAACCTGAGGACCCACTAGATCATTCCCTGACCGGCTCGGGGGCTGGATCTATACGCGTAGCTTGCTGTGGTTTCACCAGCCTTTATGGCTCTTCTTCTCTTGGGTCAACTTCAGCAATCTCTCGCGTTGTTCCTCCGTGTGACCTGTAAAAACAAAGGAAAAGTACCCAGGTTAGCTACACCGAAGAAACAAAAGAAGGCTGTCAGTATAGTAAAGGTAAGCAAGAAACCTAAGAGATCTACGGCATGCCCGTAAGATTGACACTCTACGAGCGCCTTGGTATTTATTAGACGTGCCTCGAATGTTGGCTCGCCGTCCTTATCAAGGACGTTGTGTCCTTCCCTCGTAACCCACCTAGCAGGGAAGAAACCGTCGAAGAATCGATTTAGGATGCCATATGCCTCTTCGTCCTCGACGCTTATACCGCCGGTGGAAGTGTGGTAATACTCGAGACCATGGTCGTAGTAGGCCGAGCACCAGTGGATGGGAAACTTTAAGATTCTCCCCATCTCAAGATTACCCTCAGCGTCCAAACACGGCTCCCCATCCTCGTCCACCACAGTAGCCAGGTCGAACATTGAATCCACGGTTGTTTGGGTAGATGGTTGCAAGATATACCACTTGTCCTTAAAGTCCCAGAAAGAATCCATGTACATCCTAAACATCCTCTTCGAATGTTTAAGGGATACCCAGCTATGTTTCCCTCCTTGGGACTGTCGTTGCAAGTGAAAAACCTTGAAGAATAGGGGAATCGTTGTCCCGATCCTTAGGAACCGACATGTAAGTTTGAATGCCTCGATAAAAGCAATCGTGTTGGGATGAAGCTGGGAGGGCGCCAAGTTCAAATGATTGAACAACCCCATCTGGAAGTCATTAAAAGGAAGTCGAAGTCCAAAGTCTTTGAACACGATATCATACATGAGGAAGGCATCCTGAGTAGACTCCGAGCATATGCGAGCGTCTTGTGTCGGCCTCATGATTTTAAAATTTCTTCAAAAACCCTCCTGGCCGCTGCTATACTCGACAACCTTATAGGCTTGTCTCCCGATGTAACTGTAGATCGAGGCTATCCCTCGGGCTTCCGCACCAACCCAATCCAGAGTAGGATCGTTGATAGTGTCGACCAGATTAACGCTCTCCTTGGTTGTGTTGGTTCCCTCGGTGTCCATATGCTCCGATGACTCGGGTGTGTCAGCCATTTACCTACAAAGTACAGGAAACCAGTGAATTCGACAACAAACCCACCTTTCCACGATGCAGATGAGGAGGATAAGCAACACCCAGACCAAGTCGACAGCCATTCGCACAAAAATGGGAAATACGTGGACCTCGATCAAGCAGTGATCCTAATGACAAACGCCTATATCTATCATAAATATACCGGGCACGGGAAGAATATGGCGAGCAGACTATGAATCTCACGACCAAGTTCATAAATTTGTTAGCCAGACATAAGGAGATCACGAGGAAAACTAGCCTAAATACTGATGAAAGAATGAATCTCACAGCCAAGTTCATAAATTTGTTAGTTAAACGCATGAATGTCACGAGGATAATCATAAATTATATGCCTAAACGCATGAACATCACGGGCATGATCATAAATCAAACGCATATACGCCTGAATTCCACGGGCGTAACCCCCAGACACGAAACCCTACTACTAAACATCATCAAAATCTATCTACACACAAGATATCAAGGAAAAAATAATGCTTACTTGAAGAAAAGATGAAGATCGACGATTGTTAAGGAAGGATACACGACGGACTATGTAACACCCCATTTCTACCCAACGAGTTAAACAAAATTAGAGTTATAAAAATTCCCAACAAATAAATGGAATGCTACACTTTCAACTTAAAACTACGACATTCAATCATCTATAGTTCAGATACATAACAAATGAAATTCGGATAAACCGATAATAACCTGCTTAGTCTTTAAAAACAAAAACAACTTTCATTACTACGCAGCGGATTTACAAAATTCAACTGAAAATACCATAACATCTTATCCAACTCAAAACAACTTTAAAACAACAAATCTTTAATGAAAACAACTTAAAAATTCAACAACATAATGAAAATCAACAATAAAGAAAACATGCGTTCATCCCCCCGAGTGCTGCGTATCAAAGAGACAACACCGACTCGAACTAACGAGGGTAACAACTAACCTTCTTGATTACATGCACGTTACCAACAGAGGGCAACATTCAAACAGAAGGGATGAGATATCGAACCATATAATCGGATATACAATGAATAATATATTAGTATTAGATCATACAATTCACCACTTCACAACTTTTTATCAACATTTAACATAATTAATTCATCCACACGACAACTCAGGATGCAACATGAAATGCGACTCGTTTTTATGCACGTGCATGTAGTACCAATGGAGCAGAACTCCCAACTTAGAAATCTGCCAATAAATAGAGGCATCAACAAGGCATAAGCCTTCAACTTTATATTTGCTAATCCAGGCCAACTTGATGAGCATCAACTCCAACATGATATGTTATATATGCATCAACGACATGAACGTAATAACAACAACAACAACAATAATTCAACTTAATTCAACATTGGCCATAAGCCTGCAACTTAATACTTTTCCCATAAGTAGAGGCAATAAAATCACCTGCTAATTCACATCTTTCAACAAAAACACCACCCAACAGATCAACTAAAAATTACTATAATAAACCGCATAATTATTCAGACTATTTTGGCTAAAGTCGGTTAATTAATTATCAGCCAAAAATTCTATTATTTCTACTTTATAATTTCTACAAAATTATTTATTAATGATATTAAATTATTATTATAATAATCTATATTATTATTACTAATCTAGTAACTAGTATAATCTAGTATGAGTAAGCGACACTTCTAAATACAAGATGTCGCTACGGTGCCAATTATCATTCTCAACATAATAGTAAACCATTTAACTCTATAGTATACACTAAATTGGTAGTTCATTTATCCAATTGTTAATTATTAATTTATTAAGTCTAAGTAACATGGGTGCTACTAAATTTAACTAAAAATTCATAACTAAAATATCAATAATTTAGTAAAGATGTATTATTATTGGGATACTTCAACTTACCCTACTGGCATTTCTAAATATGCCAGAATTATGCAAAATAAATAAAAGTGACTTTTAATAACACAGAACAATTTTATTGATAATTTTAAGAACACTATTGACAACTCCAACAACCTTATTGACAACTCAATTGACAATTCTACGAAATTAGAAATAACTTTAATTAGCTAAATATTTATTCTTAATTACAAAACTTCTACAAAATTATATTAACAATATTAAATCATTATTATTAAATATTTTGTATTTGTAAACCAGAACGTAGTGGCTACAATATATCTATTATTTATTCTATACCAATTTATTATTTGTATCAGAGTATAGTGGCCACAGTATTTATGCTAACAATTATCTCTAAGTGTTACTTCATATAATACGCTACAATATGCTAGCAATTATCTCTAAGTGCTACTTTATATAATGTGCTACAGTATGCTAGCAATTATCTCTAAGTGCTACTCATATAATGTGCTACAGTATGTTAGCAATTGTCTCCAAGTTTTTACTTCATATAATGCGCTACAGTATGCAAGCCATCCATACTCGTTCCACTTTAGCTACAGTAACAGGTATGGAATTTGCAAAAGAAAGTACTAATTATATTGAGTCCTAAATCATCTCTCAATTTCATCAACATACCAATTTCAAACACAACTAGAAATAATTTTTATAACCCAAATTCACATACTATTAATCACACACCCTATTATAGAGTCAGAACCTCATCCTTACCTTGGATTAAGAGCAGCTCTAAGAGACTTCAACCGAATTTTAGGGGAATTTGGCACTAGAAGCAATTTCCTCTTTGTTCTTTTCTTTCCTGATAACTATACTCTCTCTTATTCCTCTAATTCTATTTCCAATATAATAGTCATATTTTATTTAATCTTTAATAAACTCAAATGGACCTAAGTGACATACCCCTCTATTACTGCACAACACCACCAATTAAGCCCAATATCATATTTAAGCTTAATAATAAAATAACACTTTAACTTAATTCCACCAAATTAAATCCGAGTAATTATTATTCCAACTTAATAAAATAATTCCGACTTCGACGATAAAAATTTGAATTAATAAAAAAAATTCAAAAATATTTAATTAAATAAATAATTAAATACCGGGGCGTTACAACTCTCCCCCACTTAGAATATTTTCGTCCCCAAAAATAAAATTTTACCTGGTTCAAATAACTCGGGATAGGAGTCTCGCATCTTGCTCTCCAACTCTCAGGTCATGCTCTCTCCAGCAGCTCCTAACCAGACAACCTTCACCAATGCAACCTCTTTTTCTCTTAGAATCTTCATCTCGTGATCTACGATTCGCACAGGCATCGTCTCCATCATGAGGTTATCCCGTACTTGCACATCGTCCATCTGAATCACATGAGACGGATCAGGAATATACTTCCGGAGTTGTGACACATGAAACACATCATGCAAATTAGAAAGATTAGGCAGTAAAGCCACTCTATAAGTAACATTTCCCACTCTTTCCGAAATCTGATACGGACCAATAAAACGAGAAGTGAGCTTCTTAGACTTCAGAGCTCGTCCAACACCAGTCACATGTGTGACTCTAAAAAACACATGATCCCCAACTTGAAATTCTAAATCTTTCCTTCTCTTATCATGGTAACTTTTTTGTCTACTTTGAGAAGCTTTCATCTTCTCTCGGATAAGCTTCACTTTCCCAGTAGTCTCTCGAACAATCTCAGGTCCAATTGCCATACTTTCACCAGATTCATGCCAACACAAAGGAGTCCTACACCTCCAATCATACAACGCCTCAAAAGGTGTCATCCCAATACTAGAATGGTAACTGTTATTGTAAGTGAACTCAATCAACGGAAGATAAGTATCCCACGAACCTCCCTGCTTAAGAATACATGCTCTCAACAGATCCTCCAATGACTGAATAGTCCTCTCGGTCTGACCATCCATTTGAGGATGATACGCCGAACTCAACCTCAACTTAGATCCCAACGCCTCTTGCAAACTTTTCCAGAAATCAGAAGTAAACCTCGGATCCCTGTCTGATACAGTACACAAAGGAACACCATGCAACTTCACAATTACTCTGGTGTAAATCTCTGCCAACTTCAAAATCGGATATGTGATATTAATAGGTATAAAGTGTGCCGACTTTGTAAGCCTATCAACAATCACCCAAATCGAATCATGTCATCTCAATGTACTAGGTAATCCCGTTACAAAATACATTGAAATGATATCCCATTTCCATTCTGGAATCTCTAACGGTTGCATCAACCCTATAGTCTTCTGATGTTCAACTTTCGACTTTTTACAAGTTAAAAATGCATACACAAACTGAGCCACATCGCTCTTCATTCAAGGCCACCAAAACAAATTCTTCAAATCTTGATACATCTTTGTAGCTCCTGGATGAATACTCAACTTGCTTCTATGAATCTCTTCAAGAATCACTTTCTTCATCTCCAAATCATCAGGAATACAAATCCGATTATGAAATCTCAACATACCTTGCACATCTAACTTAAAATCACTGTTCTCATACTGATCAATCCCAACCATCGAATCTACCAACTTCACATCTAACTTCTGAGCTTCTCTGATACTATCCAGAAATTCATTATTAATCTTAAACATTCCCAACATAACACTTTGCGGTGTCACTTCACAAACTAAACTCAAATCTCAGAATTGCTCAATCAACTCCAACTCTTTAACCATCATTGTCGACATGTGCAAATTCTTTCGACTTAAAGCATCAGCCACAACATTAGCTTTTCCTGGATGATAATTCAAACTGAAATCATAATTCTTCAACAATTCTAACCACCTGCGCTGCCTCATATTCAACTCTTTTTGATCAAAAAGATACTTCAAACTCTTATGGTCACTAAACACTTCAAATCTAGAACCATAAAGATAATGCCTCCATATTTTCAACACAAAGACAACTGCAACTAATTCTAGATCATGCGTAGAATAATTATTTTCATGAGTCCTGAATTGCCTCGACGCATAAGCAACCACCTTACTATTCTGTATGAGCACACCACCTAACCCCATCAGACAAGCATCACAATACACAACAAAAGGCTCTCCTGGATTAGGCAAAGTCAAAATTGGAGCCGACGTCAATCTCTTCTTCAACTCGATAAAACTTCCTTCACATTGAATAACCCACACAAAAGCTTTACCCTTACAAGTCAACATAGTCAATGGAAGTTCCAACTTAGAAAAACCTTCGATAAACCTTCTATAATAACCGGCTAATCCCAAGAAGCTTATAATCTCGATAACTGACTTTAGAGCTTCCCATTGCAACACAATATCGACTTTAGAAGGATCCACGGTAATGCCACCACCAGAAATGACATGACCAAGGAAACTAACCTCTTGCAACCAAAATTCACACTTGGACAACTTCGCATACAACTTCTTCTCTTTCAAAACTTGCAATACAACTCTTAGGTGCTCTTCGTGTTCTTCTTCTGATTTAGAGTAAATCAGAATGTCATCAATGAACACCACCACAAACCGATCCAAATAAGTATGAAAGATACGATTCATGTACTCCATGAATACTCCCGGTGCATTGGTCACACCGAAAGGCATCACCGAATACTCGTAGTGTCCATACCGAGTTCTGAACGCGGTCTTCTGAATATCATCTTCTTTCACTCTAATCTGGTGATATCCTGACCTCAAATCAATATTAGAAAACACACTTTCACCCACCAATTGACCCATCAAGTCATCAATTCTCAAAAACGGGTACTTGTTCTTAATCGTCACTTTATTCAGCTGTCTATAATCAACACAAAGTCTCATACTTCCATCTTTCGTCTTTACTAACAACACAGGCGCTCCCCATGGTGATACACTTGGTCTTACAAACTTTTTCTCAAGCAACTCTTCTAATTGCTTCTTCAATTCAGACAATTCAGATGCAGACATCTTGTACGGTGCCATAGAAACAGGTCTGATACCAGGTACAAGATCGATCACAAGTTCAACTTCTCTTTCCGGCGGTACACCATGAATTTCATTCGGAAACACTTCAGGAAATTTGCGCACCACCTGCAACTCATCAATTCTAACTTGGTTCTCCATTGATAACGACGCCATCAACGAGAAAATCTGCGCTTCATCTTGCATCAGTTTCCGCAACTGTTTACCAGTCAACAAACTGACTCCTTGCTCTTCAGAAGTAGAAAACCTCACAGACTTGTCATGGAAATTGATATGAACATAGTTATACTCTAACCAGTTCATACCCAAGATCACATCCAATCCTCTTAATGGCAAACAAATCGAGTCAATAACAAAGTCTTTGCCGAAGATTGACAAAGGGCAATTCAAACACACACGAGAAGTAGTCACTGATCCCTTAGCTGGAATCTCGACGACCATTTCTCCATTCATGGAAGACAACATAAGATCCAATCTTTCAACATAATCAGCGGCAATAAAATAATGAGTAGCACCGGTATCAATAATAGTAATTAAAGGCGTACTATTAATGAAACATGTACCTCTGATGAGTTTGTCCTCACTAGCTGACGGAGTCCCAGCTAAAGCAAACACCTTTCCACTGGTTTGCGCCTTCTTTGGTTTCCGACACTGACTACCAATGTGTCCTTCTTCACCACAACGGAAACACCTCTTCACCTCAACAGTACACACATTACTCTTATGAATAGGTTTTCCACATTTGAAGTACATCACACTAGCAGAAGCATCTCCCCCACTAGTCCTCTGACTCTGAGCAAATTTTTGTTTACCTTTACCAACTGGGGCATCATAAGGCTTACCACGGTTTTGTTGGTGCTTACCCCTCTTCTCATTGATAATCTTATAGTGAGCATTATTATCCTCTTCATAAATCCTGCAACTATCAATCAAATTAGCAAAGACACGAATCTTCTGGTATCCAATTGCATTCTTGATCTCTAGGCGCAACTCATTCTCAAACTTGATGCACTTCGAAAACTCAGCATCTGCCTCACTATAGTATGGATAAAACTTAGCCAACTCAAAAAACTTTGCAGCATACTCAACAACCGACGTACTCCCTTGCTTCATCTCAAGAAACTCAATTTCCTTCTTACCACGAATGTCTTCAGGAAAATAATTCCTCAAAAATTCCCTACGGAACACATCCCAAGTGACATTCTCACCCGCAACTTCCAATCTTTGACAATTCTCTAGCCACCAGTCATCAGCCTCGACCGCTAGCATATGAGTACCATAACGAACCTTCTGCGCTGGAGTGCAGTCCATCACACGAAAGATTCTCTCAATCTCTTTCATCTAATCCAACGCTCCGTCAGGATCATACTTACCCTTGAAGGTAGGCGGATTCTCCCTTTGGAAAGTCGCCAAACTGCGAGATCCAGCATTCTCGTCAGCATTCGGTTGATTCTGCACAGCCTGAGCCATCGCTTACAGAGCAGCAGTAAGTGCAGCATCATTCCTTCCAGCCATCTCAACTTATCTCTACAACATAAACAACAATTAGAATTCAGATTAACAATACTCAATTGTTAGACAAAACTGCGACTCGACAACTTGACCGGACGGACCGACTTGCTTTGATGCCACTAATGTAACACCTCATTTCTACCCAACGTGTTAAAAAAATCAGAGTTATAAAAATTCGCAACAAAAAATGGAATGCTACACTTTCAACTTAAACTACGACATTCAATCATCTATAGTTTAGATACATAACACATGAAATTTGGATGAACCGAAAACAACCTGCTTAGGCTTTAAAAATAAAAACAACTTTCATTACTACGCAGCGGATTCATAAAATTCAATTAAAAACACCATAACATCTTATCCAACTCAAAACAACTTTAAAACAACAAGTCTTTAATGAAAACAACTTAAAAATTAAGCAACATGATGAAAATCAACAATAAAGAAAACACGCGTTCATCCCCATGAGTGCTACATATCAGAGCGACAACACCGACTCGAACTAACGAGGGTAACATTTAACTTTCTTGATTACCTGCACGTTACCAACAGAGGGCAACATTCAAACAGAAGGGGTGAGATATCGAACCATATAATCAGATATACAATGAATAATATATTAGTATTAGATCATACAATTCACCATTTCACAGCTTTTTATCAATATTTAACATAACTAATTCATCCACACGACAACTCAGGATGCAACATGAAATGAGACTCGTTTTTATGCACATGTGTTGTACCCCAAAATTTGCCCTCCTCTTTTTCACAAGAAATCACAGCTTCGGGCTTTCCCTGATTTTTTAGACTGGCTCAAGAATCGGTCAAACAGACTTTTCTCGTCAGTCAGACAAAATTTAGGGTTTTCATGGCGCTGGAACAGTTCAAGCAAATTATTAGGGTTTGGTTGAGTGTGGCTCAGGTTTTGATCAGGCGGACGCTTCTTTGACATTTAATCAAGAATCAGGATTTTGTGCGCGCATTCTCAGAAAGAATTAATTCTACAGTTCTTTTCAGTTTACTCTGAGATTTGGATTGAGGCATTTAAATTGAGGACTTACAGTGTTTGGTTTAATCAGTAAAGGCAAGAGAATATGGATGTTTGTTTGATTTGACTGTGCAATGCTTATGGCTATTTGAAATGCCGTGTTTATTATTGATCGATGCTGAGACCACAGTGTTTATTAAATTGTTTATTTATTCTAAGTTAGAATAATTGGGATTTATTTCCATTTATTATAATTTAAGAATTATAAATAATTCAATAAACATTTGAAGAATAATTAAAAAAGGATTAAACTTTATTGACTTTTAATTATTAAGTACAAATGTTATTTGAGTACATTTACAGTATTTACAAATAATATTATTACACATAATTAAAATGAAATAAAATTACATCCTAAAATTATCCTAAGTTTTCTAAATCTTCATCTTCTACTGACGCTCCCCATTGATCAATTAATTTTTACCTGCAAAAAAGAAACGAAAGAAAAGTCAAATGCAGATAAAATTAAAAGCAGACAGTTAATCAAAAAGTTCATCATTAAAAGCGACTGGCCGGAATCAGTTTGCCCTCTCTGCAAATCACAAGATTTCTCTTGGTTCACAAAGAGGGATAGAAATAGTGCTTGCAATAAAATATGAAATGCACAAATTTACAATTGCACAAATTCAAAATTGTCACACAAGCTGCATAGTTCATAATTTCAAAATGTCAACAAGGCTGTAGCTTCAGAATATGCCAAACAAACTATGAAGTCCAAACTGAATTGCCTAACCAAATCAAAAAGGCAAACTGAATGTCAAAGCAACTGTCCACAAGCTGCCAAAAAGATATCAAAGGCTATCCAAAAGCTGTCAAAGAAGTACAATATGCAGGAAATCTGGAAAAGAGATATGCAGAGCTAAACCATAGTGCAAGCAAAATATTCAAAATGCATCATTTTCCAGCCAATACACTTTTTCAGAAAGGCACAGTTGAAAGCAATAAAATGCTTTTTTAATCTGTCAAGAGAGAGAGAAGAGAAAAAGAAGAAAGGCTTATAGCAGGCTTAGGCTTGAAGACAAAAAGATATAAACAAACATATCAGGACAAAGAGAAAGGGGGCAGAAATAACACAAAAGAAAAGGTCACAAACTGTATGCAGCAAACAGCCTGCCTCCATAGACTTCAAAGAACCAGAAGCCAAAACTTGTTTCAATTCAAAAGGCTTCAAGCCTAACCTGTCTTCAAATACACAAAACATACAAACAGCCTGCCCCCATAAACTTAAAACAACCAGAGGCCTAAAACCTCAAGCTTGCTGGAAGCCTCTAAACAGCAAGCCTTACCTGTGTCAAGCTTAAACAAACAAAAAGCCATGAACCTGCCTTAAGTCTTAACCAGATTACAAACAAGTTTACATACAAACCTGTTTCAACTCAGAAGGCCAAAACCTGCTACAACCTAAACCAATTTTCAAACACAAACCAGCTCAAAGATTGAAAGCCTCAACCTGCATTAAACTCAGTTTCACTTCAAGCCAAGCATGTGACCTCTAAAAACCAGAAGTTTAAGCCATAGCCAACTTCCAACCAAAGCCTAAAAAGCCAGCAAACTGATATGCTTTGAAACATACAAGGCCATACAAAACTGAAGCAACTCAAATCAAGCACTGAAGCATCATAACTAACAAAGACCCTCAGAGCTGGGCTCATCATAGGGTTCAATAGCATACAAGGAAATTCAAGCATTATTATCATACAGAAGCCATCAATCAAGAAGAGGAAAAGAAGTGTTCAATCTCAAGCAGGCAAACACCCAAACTCTCAGAACTAAAGAAGTTCATCATCGAGTAACATGAATCAAGGGCCATCAAGCAAGCATACAGAAGCAGGCAAAAGAGAAAAGGAAAAGAAAGTTGTGCTAGGGTTCTCAGACATCATCATCATCAAACCAAAAAAAGGGCAAAGACAAAGGCACTAGACAAACCAGGGAAGCCCACAGCTTCATCACGCGCCCTCGCCCTTGGCCGCCTAGAGCGCCTCCAGTTCCGTCCTCCTCCGTCTCCAACAAAGGTAGTATTTCTTCTCCCACTTTTCATGCACCTCAAATCAGAACACAAATAACGATATAAAATCAGAACACGAAATCAAAACATGCAAAGAGAACTAATGAAAACCCTAAGACATAGAAACGGGAAATCAAACCTTGCAAACATTGCCTGAGTGGTCCATGGAGAGGAGGAGGTAGCGATGGCGCTCGGTGGCCCTAGGCGAAGGATGTTGTTCAGAAAGCTTGCTTGAGAAGATGAAGAGGATAAAGGTGATGAATGGCGCCTCTGTAATGTTACAAACCCTAAAATCCAAAATGAGACAAACACTGAAACCCTACAAAAAATGTTGTTTGCGTTGGGCCTTAACCCCATTCACAGCCTTAAGCCCATCAAAGCCAGCGCGCATACCCCCTCATTTCCCCTTTTGCTTCTGATTCATTTGTTTTTGTTTGGGCCCAGCTAACCCCCTAAAGCCCATTTAATTTTCTTTAAAACTAATTCCCCCTTTTTTTTACATATCATATCTTTTTTTGTTAAATAAACTAACACATTAATTTTTTTACATCAATTTTTATTAACTCTTTTATTTTCTTTTTATAACATAATTAAAATTTTGTAAAGTGAAATAATTCACTAACTCTTCTTTTTATTATTTTTCTCAATTACTCTTTTATTAGTATAGTTAAAAAACATATTAATAAATACCTAAGAAAATAGATTTGCTTTCTTTTTTGATTAAACATTTGTTTATATATAAATACATAAAACATTATTTTTTTCTTAAAACACATTTTCTTTTCTTTTATTAAAATCTTTATTTTGTACATATTAACAAAAATACAAGAATAAATAAAATACGTAATAATACTTTAAGTTAACATTTCTCACTTGTAAATAAATCTCATACACTTACACAAATACATTGATACATTTACATTGCTCTATTCTTATACATTTGCTTATCTTTGTACATTGCTACATTTTACATTGCGATTGATTCGATTTGGTTGTAAATATTGGGACACTACTCTCCTATTAAAGTCTCATCCCCATTTGTAAATATTTGTACCCCTATTCCCGGATACTTATTTATAATAGCATAGACTTTAAATTCCCGCAATTTATCGCTTTCCAAATATACCATGTTTAGACCTAGGGTTTGTATGTAAATAAAATCAAACGCTAGATAACCTAACACAAGACAAATGCATGAAATCAATACACCATTCACACTTGCACCCCTAGGGTAATCCCGCTTGTTGCCTTCCAAAATGGGCCATGCTTGCACATTAAGTATCTTTGGCAAAACAAAACAAATCAAATGATCATAGTCCCTCGATGGCGCTTTCGAAAGTTGCCTAATCAAAATGATCATAGTCCCTTCAAGCAAATTGCCAAAGACACTTGGCACCATTGCATTCATGGTCCATACGATGACCCGCGCCTGTCCTGTTAACATCCTAACACAAGATTGTCCACCAAATACAATGATGGAACAATACTGTTAAAAGGGTTAAAACATGAGAAAATCTTTGAGTAAATTTAGGTGTAGACAACTCTTAGTTACTTGATCAAACTTGCAAAACACACTTGCCCACTTTTCAAAACCCACTCCACAAACACTTTCAAAACAAACTTCCAAAAAAATTTGAAACATCTTTTCGAAAAGATACACACCTGTGTAAAACATTCGAGTAAAGAATTGTTACAAAGGTTTCCTAGAAAAGGCCTCTTTTTTCAAAACATTTTCAAACACACACACACACACACATCACCATTTCAAGCAATTGAAAATCAAGGCAAGTGATCTAAAACCAAGTAACTAAGAGCCCATGGATAACCATGGATGAAAAGGGTGCTAATACCTTCCCTTTTCATAATCTACCCCCCGAACCCACGAAACATCTCAAAAGGTTTTTTCTGTGCTTTTAAACCTTTCCTTTAGGATAAAATAAAAAGTCGGTGGCGACTCTTGCTAAACCGAACAAGTGCAAATACAAACACAAAACCTCAAGTCAGTTCTCCCACCGTATCACAGAACTGGCGACTCTGCTGGGGAGAAATTCAAAAGTGGGGTTACCTTAGGGTTTTAGATCACCCATACATACTTGCTTTGATTGCTTTACTTTTTGGGTCCTTGTTTGGGTTTGTTGTAAATCCTACACCCAGATTTGGGGCACCTTTTTAGGTAAATAGCAATAAAACTGTGAGGGAACTATGCGGGGTATACCGACACGGTTGAAGCAGTAAGCTATGTGTGATCGATGGAAATAGAACTGACTGTTTTTTAAGCTGGTTCGCGAAATGTCGCGGTAAGCAAGAGTCGCCACCATCTTTTATGTTCTCCAACATGGAAAGGACAAAAGCACAACAAAATTCCTTATTCGAGATGTTTCTCGGTTCGGGAGGTAGAATTATAGAAAGGGAATGTGTTAGCACCCTTTCTATCCGTGGTTATCCACTGGCTCTTAGGTAATTGCTCTTATGTTTTCGAAAATTGTTTGCTTTTCAAGTGTATGTGGGTTTTGTAAAAGTTTCGTTTGAAAAATTTCTAAGTAACTCTTGTATCTGTCCTCAAGAGTGTATGAAAAATTTGTTTGAAAACTTTTTTGAAAGTGTAGGTGCGAAAAGTTGTTTTGTTTATTTTGAAAGAGCAAGTACCTATGAGAAATCTACCTACTCTAAGGAATTAGGTTGTGTAAGAGTCCTTTAGACAGTACTATCCCACTATTGAGAAGTAGGTAGCACTGTCGTGGGAGGTATTCGGGTCAATTTGATTATTAGGGACATGTGTGGTCACCAAAGCAATAGTAGGACGCCTTAGCGGTAACCCTAATGTCCTAGATCCTTTGTATCCGAGGCAACCGTTTTGAGGCGACTGGATCTTAGACAGGAGGGCGACCTCTAAAACACCATATACTTGACGACCACGTCGAGGCAACCAGTGAGGCGTACCCTAAGAGTGGCATGTGCATGTGTATTGTTTCAGTTTATGTTTATCTTGTACATGTCATTTGTGAGCTACGGATTGATTTTATTTGTCATACAAGTCTTTCATGCATATTAACAGTTAAGAGTGCGAAAAATAAATTGCGGAAATATGAATCTACGCTATTACAAGGCGCGAGTCTATACATCGCCAAAAAAAAAACAAAAACCCGTTTGGAAAAATAAGTGCGAGAAAAGTAAATAAAGCGATAAAAGCCTAATTAACTATTACATTTCTGAGTAGATACATAAATAATCAAAATAACGAGTTAAAAATAATATGCGCGCGAAAGATTGAATCGGGATGTCCTTAGGGTTTTGACCCTTTTTGAGAAAAGAATGAGATTTGTCTTTTTTTTGCAATTAATGAAATTAAGCCTAATTACTAATTAATTAATTTATTAAAAGAAAAAATGTTTTTGTGTTTTTTATGTTTTTTAATGAAATAAAAATAAAAATAAATTAAAAGTGTCAAAAGAAAAAAAAACCTAAGTCTAATTCATTTTTATTTATTGTAAAAAAGATTAAAATTAAACCTAATTAACAAAAAGACTAACTTAATTGATTTTCATTTATTTACAAAATAATAACTAATTAAATTTAATTAATAAAAATATTTTTTTTTTGTTTTCTGGATTTATTATGGAAAAATAATTATCTAGCAAATAATTAATAAAAAAGAATAATAAAAATAAAATAAGGCAAATAATAAAATGACAAAAAATAAAATGCAAACCCAGGGGGGTTTGGGCCAGATTTGAAGGTCTTTTAGCAATTTCCAGGCCCATTGGTCGCCAAGCCTGCATTTGACTTTTTAACTTGTCAACGTGCGTGTTGACTGAGGACCACCATGATCCTCCATCTCTGGCCTTCGGATCTGTGATTGTGGACACATGGCGCGTGGATTTGTGAGGTGTATGATACACCTTCTTTGGAAACCTGCACACAAGCGTGTAAAGAAAAATAATATGGAAATTTTGGGGAACCTGAGAATCGAACTCAGGTCCCAATGCTTACCAACCACATCACCTTCCACCCAGCCACTTATGCGTGTTTGATATTACAATAGCAATTAATTATAATATGCAAGAATCAAAGCATGTGCTGGAAAACAAAACACGCGCGCCACTTTGTTTGAATGAACCAATGATGCATTAACACGTCTTCATCTTCTTCACCTGGCCTGCAAAAAAAGAGATTGGATAGCGGGGGTTTTTAACCCCCACAAAACAGGACGACATAAAATAGCGATTAGGCGCACACGAAATAGAAATTGTTCGCGAGGGTCTCATTGTCTTCGTCTCATTCGGACGGTTTCAACCATGGGTCTTTCAAAGCCTAATTTTTCCTATATGACAAACCCCCAATTCAAGAGCTTGAAAACCCTAAAATTCATCCATGGTGGTTTGTGATTTAGGGCTCTATAACTCAATTATCTTGTACCAAAAGTTTCGTACAGTCCCTGTGAACACAAAACACTCAACAAAAGACGTTAAATATGCATGAATCAATGTATGCGATTATGAAAAAATTTGACAAACCGTGGGACTGTTTCTTAGGATTCCTTGAGTGTTAGCGCTTGGCTTCGATTGCAAAAGGTTTCTGAGTGTCCCAGCAAGGTGTTTGAATCCTTAAATTGCCTTGGATTGGCCTGGAGTATGAAGATCAGTTTCAAGCTTTCTTTGAATTTTTTCAATATGGTAATGGCTCTTTTCAGCAGTTTTGCACGTGAATAGCATTAGGGTTGGCCTCCTTGCATATATGGGAATAGAATTAGGTCAAAGTTTGGGCCAAGGATCCATGGAATTAAGTTTGGAGATTTGGTTGACCACCATTGAAGAACTTGCCATTTTTGGTTCAAATTTAAGATTTTATGCACAAAAAACCCCTAGCACGAATTTGGTAGCTGGCATATGACATATAAAAGCTATTCAAGTCAAAAGATGCCATTCTATTAATTTTTTAGATTTTATTTGAATTATTATGGATTTAAAATGAATTAAATCAATAAAAATAAAATAAAATGGAAAAATAAATGTTTGATCTTGAAATTAATCATGGGACACGTGTATGGCATGACAAGGCTGAACCAAGTGGAAGAAAGTGGGCCCTTTTGTCAAAAATTGAAGTTTTAAGGATAGTTGACTTTTGCCATTTCATGAAAATTTCCCAACTTCTCCAATGCATATCTTGCTCAATTTTGATCGTATGAACATGTTCTTGGACATTTTGGAAAGGTATTGAAGTCCTCTAACCAATGCCTTTGGTCCCATGTCATTTGGATTCACCAATCTCAAGTTATTGTCTTTGACTTAAAGTGCATTTTTGTTGACTTTTGAAATTGACCTATAATGTAGAAATTGATAACTTTTTGTGATAGCATTTCTTGGACTTGGAATGTGAAGATGAGTTGTAGGAAATGTCATCCCCTTCAAAATGAGAGTTGGATGGGATTTTTATGATGAACCATGGAAAAGTTATGCCTTGGTCAAGTTACAGTTGACTTTTCAGCTGTCCAAAAATAGAAACTTTTGCATCTTGATAATTTTTGAGCCATGCTTGTGGAATCATGATCAAGACTTGATCAAATGATGATTGTGTGCTCAAAATAAGATGTTGACCAAAAAATTTAACTTTTGACTGCCAAATGACCATTTTACCCCTACAGTTGATTGTGAAGCAATTAGGGCTTTTGACTGTGCAACTTGATGCTGTGAGTCTTGAGACTTGATATGTAGATGCTTGAAAATGTATATGGGCACATGGGACTTGATTGGAGCCATAAAAAACCTCAAATTCACTGAGAGAACCAAAACCCTAATTTTGACTGGCTTAGGAGGATGTTTGACTGTGCAACCCTCTGAGAGATCTTGAACCATTTGAAGATTGATCTTGATAAACCTTGAAGGATATGGGAGGGCAAATTTTGGGGTACAACACTATGTTAGTGTGACATATTTGTGAGTACCGGTAACCCTTGAGTTCAATCAAGGAGAGTACGGGGCCGCTGAGTGATGTCATAAAGCACTAACGAACTCTTAGAACCTTAATTGACCATCTTAGCCTTTTTAGGGGTAGTGAGATGACCGACTTTGGTGCAGTCCGAAGTTAGTAGATACTCGATACTACACTCATTGAGGGTTGTTTTCTTGGAATATTTTGGTCTCCAGTTAAGTGGCTAAACCAAAATGATGAACACAGAAAACAATCCAATGATATTGAGCTCCTTAGAACCCGGTTTCTATTTTAGGACAGGATGAGCCAACTAACTTCAAGAGGGTACTTACCTACAAACCCCATGCAAGCCTAAACCTAAGGACTTGTTTGCTTTGTGTGAATATGATTGCCTGTATATACACTTACTTGCTTTCGCATACATGTACATAACATCATGACATCATACCATAGCATTTTTCAATAACCATTTCAAGGATTTCGAGGGTTCTTTTGATGCAGGGTTACGTTGAACCAGACGTCTACCAAGGGGCAAGAGGTTTCTCCTCTAACAAATGCCATCAAAGATCGAGTGCAATAACTTGAATCAGAGGCTATGACCCACTTGACATGGTGAGCTTGATTCCTGTGGAAAGACATCCACCGGGGCAAAGTTCTCCAATCAAAGATCAAAGTTCAACCTCTAACATTCTCTTGTGTTTACCCCAAGAGATCCTTGAAAGCACGCATCCACATATCATGCATTGCATCATAACAGTTTTTCCTTTTTCAGGTTTCCTTACTCTCCTACTGTTTATTTCAGTAAGAGATGGCTCTAGAAAGGACTGTCAAGGATATCCAGGACCAGACTGCTCAACTTCAGGAAATGTTCTTGAACCTGTCCCTGGGGAAAGAAGAAGTGAAAGCTCTCCTCACAAAGGGCTTGGTCCAGGAGACTTCAAACAATGCCAGGAGTGATCAGCTGGGGGAACTGCACTTTGATTTGGCAGCATTGAGGATTCAGGTGATGGGACAACTGGTGGGCCAGATGGCTCTCATCCAGGACTTGTCTCAGAGGCAAGAAGAGCTCAGGGTTCTTGTCAACCAACTGCTTCGGGAAAAACAAATGGGGCAAACATCTGAGGTTGAAGAGCAAGTCACCACCCAACCCCCCTCCAGACATGAAGACAAGGGGAAGGCTCCTCTACTTGCTTCAGGGTCACAAGCCCACCAACAACCTCACCAGCATCAACGGGGTATTCGGCGTAAGCAAAATACGTCGGGAAGACAGTTCACTGAGACTGATATACTGTCATCTCTAATACTAGAGCGCTTGTTGGAGGTCAATCTGACTGCTTTGAGGGATCCTATTCGGAAGCCCAATACCTCCGCTCCTAACTATCATCCCGATGCATTTTGTGTATACCACTCCTATAGCCCGGGACATGACACTGACGACTATTGGGCCTTGAAGAACAAGATTCAAGATCTGATTGACATTGGAGTGCTGAGGTTCATGCCAGACGGCGAGATGAAAATCTTCCGTTAAGGAGTTCTCCACCTGGAGTGACAAAGCTCGAACTGGGGGACTTTTGTTTTATTTTGGATTTTCAAGTTGTAATCTCTTTGTTATTCAAACAATTATCTATTAATGTCAAACTTTGTTTCATTAATGCATTGCATATGTTTGTCTTGAATTCATCCATTCGTTTCCACTACTTTTATGCTTTCTCTATGATATTTAACTCTGGATAAAAAGCTGCAAGCCTTTAGAGGGAGGATGACGAAACAATACCATAATCTCATACAGTATGCTTTTGAACAGACCTTGCTGATGATGTACAGGCATTTCTTTAAATTCCCAAACACTGGAGTTATAAGGAAGATAATCCCTAGTCATACCCTTCGAGCCAAAGAAGTAGGAGTTTTCCGTTCTAAACAAATCAAAACCTTTGATATAAACCTGGGGCAGGGTAGTCTCTCAGTTAATTCAAAAAGGTGCGCATTGAAGTTGCAAACTCTCAGTTCGTAACACAACGAACGATATCAAAAAGAAAGCATTCCTCAGGAATCAAAAGACGGTGATGGTCCCTTATCTCATAGGCAGTCATTATCTCTCAAAGAGAAAAGCCCACTAAGCCAAAACCTATAAAGGAGGCTTAAGAAACCTGGGGCATCCCGCTGACTGTAATTTCGAAAACAGAAACAGTCAGGCAAAATTTAGGGATAACAAATCAAAAGAGAGAGGTCATTACAAATCCTCAACAACATGAAAAATATTGCAAAAGAAAAAAGGAGATGATGATTGTCTCCCAAAATTCAATTGGTGAACCATCACCCAAAAAGTCGTTCCAAATTCGAATGGAGTTCGACGCACAATTAACTGAGCTTAGGATTGGAGAACATCACGAAGAGCGGGTGGGTACAAATATACTTTGAGCTTTTATCCTTTGTTTCTTAAATCGTGAACCAAGCCACGTTACAACCCTTCAAAAGTCCTAATTGAAGCATGGGTTAGTTCAAAAGCATACTGTTACAAAAGGTATCCTGACTCCTGTAAGGCTTTGCTCTAAGTCTTGTGTTGAATTTGTCTTATAAAAAGTTTACTGCTAAAAAACGCATTTTTAAAACTTCGAGACAAACATAAACTTTGCATTGCTTGAATATCGTTGATTGCACATGGCTATTTGTTTGACAACGAAGAAATTCATACAGCGAATGTTCGGAGGAACAAAAACTCCCTCAGTGAACAAAATCACTTCAAGAAGGATGACACTTCCAACGACAAATCTCCTATCAACAAGGGGCATGACATGTCACTATCTAGCACACCTGGGGCAGTCCGGTCAAGGTTTCAACAGATCTTTCAAAGTTCAGTTAACCTGGGGCAGTCCAGTCAAGATTTCAAGAAATCTCTCAATTCGCAGAGTAACCTGAAGAGACTCCTTCATCATCACTTGGGGCATTCGAATGTCAAAAGTGTTCGACAATTCCTTCATCACCTGCTGGAAGTTGCAACCACCAACAAAATAACGGACAATTAAAACTCCCAATTTCTTACCTTTAACAAAATCAAGATCTAGAGATAGTTTCAGATGTGACCCTGATTTGGCGACATTCTATAACTTATTCAAGATTTCATTCTAGAGATAGTTTCAGATGTGACCCTGATTTGGCGACATTCCGTAACTTATTCAAGATTTCCTTCTAGAAATAGTTTCAGATGTGACCCAGAGATGGCGACATTCTATAACTTATTCAAGATTTCGTTCTAGAGATAGTTTCAGATGTGACCCAGAGATGGCGACATTCTGACACTTATTCAAGATTTCATTCTAGAGATAGTTTCAGATGTGACCCAGAGATGGCGACATTCCGATACTTATTCCAGATTTGCTTCTAGAGATAGTTCAGATGTGACCCAGAGATGGCGACATTCCGTAACTTATTCAAGATTTCCTTCCAAAAATAGTTCAAGATGTGACCCTGATTTGGCGACATTCCGTAACTTATTCCAGATTTCCTTCCAGAAATAGTTCAAGATGTGACCCAGATTTGGCGACATTCTATAACTTATTCCAGATTTTCCATCTAGAAATAGTTCAGATGTGACCCAGAGATGGCGACATTCCGTAACTTATTCAAGATTTCCTTCTAGAAATGGTTTCAGATGTGACCCAGAGATGGCGACATTCTATAACTTATTCAAGATTTCCATAGATAGTTTCAGATGTGACCCAGATTTGGCGACATTCCGATACTTATTCCAAATTTGCTTCTAGAGATAGTTCAGATGTGACCCAGAGATGGCGACATTCCGATACTTATCCCAGATCAATACCTGCAGCAATCAAAAGATTCTTGCAATCCCCAGCGAAGCTAAAACTTCCAACTATCAATCCCCAAGCAGAATGAAGACTCTCATTTTCAGGTCCTCACAGAATATTCGAATATTCTCCAATGAAGATCTCCTCAAGATAGGAATTCCCCAGTAGATTGGCATACAACCCAAACTCCGGATTCCCCAACAGCGGTCCCAGGACTTCTCATTTTCATCAATCAAAAGATTCTTGCCCTCCCCAACAGTAGCCAAGGAATTATTTTCCCCGATAGCAGTCAAGATTTTATTATCTCCAGACATCCGGGATTCATTCATCCTCAGCAAGACAGCTCATCAGCTTACATGCGCATTCATCACATTCATATCATAAACATTGATATAACATACATTGCATCATGCATCATGACATTGCGTACAACTAACTCTTTACCTTTTCAGGAAAGATCAGTCAACATACAAAGATCTTCATCTTCCGAGATTCTTTCTAGAAATAGTTCAGATGTGACCCAGACCTGGCGACATTCTGATACTTATTCAATTCATCCAGAGATAGTTCAGATGTGACCCAGACCTGGCGACATTCTGATACTTATTCAATTCATCCAGAGATAGTCCAGATGTGACCCAGACCTGGCGACGTTCTGATACTTATTCAATTCATCCAGAGATAGTCCAGATGTGACCCAGACATGGCGACATTCTGATACTTATTCCAGATTCATCCAGATGCAGTTTTACACGGACTCATCATCAGGAAACCCTACACTGGTTCCTTCTCAACTTCAAGACTTCTGAAAACAGTTCACGGGTTCTCCAGTAAAGGATGTTAACCTATCGCTTGTTCAGATTCTTCAACCTCTGAAAACAGTTTACAGATTCTTCCCAACAACGGATGTTAATCTATCGCTTGTTCAGATGCAATTTTTGAAAATAGTTTACGGACGCTTCCCAACAACGGATGCTGCTCTATTGCTTATTCAACTCTTAGACTTCTGAAAACAGTTTACGGATTCTTCCCAACAACGGATGTTAATCTATCGCTTGTTCAGATGCAACTTTTGAAAACAGTTTACGGACGCTTCCCAACAACGGATGCTACTCTATTGCTTATTCAACTTCAAGACTTCTGAAAACAGTTTACGGATTCTTCCCAACAACGGATGTTAATCTATCGCTTGTTCAGATGCAACTTTTGAAAACAGTTTACGGATGCTTCCTAACAACGGATGCTGCTCTATTGCTTATTCAACTTCAAGACTTCTGAAAACAGTTTACGGATTCCTCCCAACAACGGATGTTAATCTATCGCTTGTTCAGACTCAACTTTCGAAAACAGTGTACGGATGCTTCCAGATACGGACGTCGATCTATTGCTTATTAAGACCCCCAGTTCAGAGATGTCCCAAAACACGGATACCTTTCTGATACTCACCAAGGACATACAGTTCAACAATCACCTTCAGATGGCATCTATAAGCCCATCCTCCTCCAAATATTTCCAGATGGCATCTTTAAGCCCATCCTCCTACCAACAACTTCTAGATGGCATCTCTAAGCCCATCCCCCGACAAGACTCTGTCACACTTCCAGATGGCATCTCTAAGCCCATCACCAAATGGCATCTGTAAGCCCATTCCCTCTACCATCACATCACCGAGTGCAAATTTTTTCGGCACTCTAGTGTCCAATCTCCTTTCACCCTCGAGCCGCGAAAGGCAAGCTTTCCAATCTAACTCTTCAGGTTCAAGAAGATTGAACAGGGGCAACTGTTGTACCCCAAAATTTGCCCTCCTCTTTTTCACAAGAAATCACAGCTTCGGGCTTTCCCTGATTTTTCAGACTGGCTCAAGAATCGATCAAACAGACTTTTCTCGTCAGTCAGACAAAATTTAGGGTTTTCATGGATCTGGAACAGTTCAAGCAAATTATTAGGGTTTGGTTGAGTGTGGCTCAGGTTTTGATCAGGCAGACGCTTCTTTGACATTTAATCAAGAATCAGGGTTTTGTGCGCGCATTCTCAGAAAGAATTAATTCTACAGTTCTTTTCAGTTTACTCTGAGATTTGGATTGAGGCATTTAAATTGAGGACTTACAGTGTTTGATTTAATCAGTAAAGGCAAGAGAATATGGATGTTTGTTTGATTTGACTGTGCAATGCTTATGGCTATTTGAAATGTCGGGTTTATTATTGATCGATGCTGAGACCACAGTGTTTATTAAATTGTTTATTTATTCTAAGTTAGAATAATTGGGATTTATTTCCATTTATTATAATTTAAGAATTATAAATAATTCAATAAACATTTGAAGAATAATTAAAAAAGGATTAAACTTTATTGACTTTTAATTATTAAGTACAAATGTTATTTGAGTACATTTACAGTATTTACAAATAATATTATTACAAATAATTAAAATGAAATAAAATTACATCCTAAAATTATCCTAAGTTTTCTAAATCTTCATCTTCTACTGACGCTCCCCATTGATCAATTAATTTTTACCTGCAAAAAAGAAACGAAAGAAAAGTCAAATGCAGATAAAATTAAAAGCAGACAGTTAATCAAAAAGTTCATCATTAAAAGCGACTGGCCGGAATCAGTTTTCCCTCTCTGCAAATCACAAGATTTCTCTTGGTTCACAAAGAGGGATAGAAATAGTGCTTGCAATAAAATATGAAATGCATAAATTTACAATTGCACAAATTCAAAATTGTCACACAAGCTGCATAGTTCATAATTTCAAAATGTCAACAAGGTTGTAGCTTCAGAATATGCTAAACAAACTATGAAGTCCAAACTGAATTGCCTAACCAAATCAAAAAGGCAAACTGAATGTCAAAGCAACTGTCCACAAGCTGCCAAAAAGATATCAAAGGCTATCCAAAAGCTGTCAAAGAAGTACAATATGCAGGAAATCTGGAAAAGAGATATGCAGAGCTAAACCATAGTGCAAGCAAAATATTCAAAATGCATCATTTTCCAGCCAGTACACTTTTTCAGAAAGGCACAGTTGAAAGCAATAAAATGCTTTTTTAATCTGTCAAGAGAGAGAGAGAGAGAAGAGAAAAAGAAGAAAGGCTTACAGCAGGCTTAGGCTTGAAGACAAAAAGATATAAACAAACATATCAGGACAAAGAGAAAGGGGGCAGAAATAACACAAAAGAAAAGGTCACAAACTGTATGAAGCAAACAGCCTGCCTCCATAGACTTCAAAGAACCAGAAGCCAAAACCTGTTTCAATTCAAAAGGCTTCAAGCCTAACCTGTCTTCAAATACACAAAACATACAAACAACCTGCCCCCATAAACTTAAAACAACCAGAGGCCTAAAACCTCAAGCTTGCTGGAAGCCTCTAAACAGCAAGCCTTACCTGTGTCAAGCTTAAACAAACAAAAAGCCATGAACCTGCCTTAAGTCTTAACCAGATTACAAACAAGTTTACATACAAACCTGTTTCAACTCAGAAGGCCAAAACCTGCTACAGCCTAAACCAATTTTCAAACACAAACCAGCTCAAAGCTTGAAAGCCTCAACCTGCATTAAACTCAGTTTCACTTCAAGCCAAGCCTGTGACCTCTAAAAACCAGAAGTTCAAGCCATAGACAACTTCCAACCAAAGCCTAAAAAGCCAGCAAACTGATATGCTTTGAAACATGCAAGGCCATACAAAACTGAAGCAACTCAAATCAAACACTGAAGCATCATAACTAACAAAGACCCTCAGAGCTGGGCTCATCATAGGGTTCAATAGCATACAAGGCAATTCAAGCATTATCATCATACAGAAGCCAGCAATCAAGAAGAGGAAAAGAAGTGTTCAATCTCAAGCAGGCAAACACCCAAACTCTCAGAACTAAAGAAGTTCATCATCGAGTAACATGAATCAAGGGCCATCAAGCAAGCATACAGAAGCAGGTAAAAGAGAAAAGGAAAAGAAAGTTGTGCTAGGGTTCTCAGACCTCATCATCATCAAACCAAAAAAAGGGCAAAGACAAAGGCACTAGACAAACCAAGGAAGCCCACAGCTTCATCACGCTCCCTCGCCCTTGGCCGCCTAGAGCGCCTCCAGTTCCGTCCTCCTCCGTCTCCAACAAAGGTAGTATTTCTTCTCCCACTTTTCATGCACCTCAAATCAGAACACAAATAACGATATAAAATCAGAACACGAAATCAAAACATGCAAAGAGAACTAATGAAAACCCTAAGACATAGAAACGGGAAATCAAACCTTGCAAACATTGCCTGAGTGGTCCATGGAGAGGAGGAGGTAGCGATGGCGCTCGGTGGCCCTAGGCGAAGGATGTTGTTCAGAAAGCTTGCTTGAGAAGATGAAGAGGATAAAGGTGATGAACGACACCTCTGTAATGTTACAAACCCTAAAATCCAAAATGAGACAAACACTAAAACCCTACAAAAAATGTTGTTTGCGTTGGGCCTCAACCCCATTCACAGCCTTAAGCCCATCAAAGCCAGCGCGCATACCCCCTCATTTCCCCTTTTGCTTCTGATTCATTTGTTTTTGTTTGGGCCCAGCTAACCCCCTAAAGCCCATTTAATTTTCTTTAAAACTAATTCCCCCTTTTTTTTTTACATATCGTATCTTTTTTTGTTAAATAAACTAACACATTAATTTTTTTACATCAATTTTTATTAACTCTTTTATTTTCTTTTTATAACATAATTAAAATTTTGTAAAGTGAAATAATTCACTAACTCTTTTTTTTATTATTTTTCTCAATTACTCTTTTATTAGTATAGTTAAAAAACATATTAATAAATACCTAAGAAAATAGATTTTCTTTCTTTTTTGATTAAACATTTGTTTATATATAAATACATAAAACATTATTTTTTTCTTAAAACACATTTTATTTTCTTTTATTAAAATCTTTATTTTGTACATATTAACAAAAATACAAGAATAAATAAAATACTTAATAATACTTTAAGTTAACATTTCTCACTTGTAAATAAATCTCACACACTTACACAAATACATTGATACATTTACATTGCTCTATTCTTATACATTTGCTTATCTTTGTACATTGCTACATTTTACATTGCGATTGATTCGATTTGGTTGTAAATATTGGGACACTACTCTCCTATTAAAGTCTCATCCCCATTTGTAAATATTTGTACCCCTATTCCCGGATACTTATTTGTAATAACGTAGACTTTAAATTCCCGCAATTTATCGCTTTCCAAATATACCATGTTTAGACCTAGGGTTTGTATGTAAATAAAATCAAACGCTAGATAACCTAACACAAGACAAATGCATGAAATCAATACACCATTCACACTTGCACCCCTAGGGTAATCCCGCTTGTTGCCTTCCAAAATGGGCCATGCTTGCACGTTAAGTATCTCTGGCAAAACAAAACAAATCAAATGATCATAGTCCCTCAATGGCGCTTTTGAAAGTTGCCTAATCAAAATGATCATAGTCCCTTCAAGCAAATTGCCAAAGACACTTGGCACCATTGCATTCATGGTCCATACGATGACCCGCGCCTGTCCCGTTAACATCCTAACACAAGATTGTCCACCAAATACAATGGTGGAACAATACTGTTAAAAGGGTTAAAACATGAGAAAATCTTTGAGTAAATTTAGGGGTAGACAACTCTTAGTTACTTGATCAAACTTGCAAAACACACTTGCCCACTTTTTAAAACCCACTCCACAAATACTTTCAAAACAAACTTCCAAAAACATCTGAAACATCTTTTCGAAAAGATACACACCTGTGTAAAACATTCGAGTAAAGAATTGTTACAAAGGTTGCCTAGACAAGGCCTCTTTTTTCAAAACATTTTCAAACACACACACACACATCACCATTTCAAGCAATTGAAAATCAAGGCAAGTGATCTAAAACCAAGTAACTAAGAGCCCATGGATAACCATGGATGAAAAGGGTGTTAATACCTTTCCTTTTCATAATCTACCCCCCGAACCCACGAAACATCTCAAAAGGTTTTTCCTGTGCTTTTAAACCTTTCCTTTAGGATAAAATAAAAAGTCGGTGGCGACTCTTGCTAAACCGAACAAATGCGAATACAAACGCAAAACCTCAAGTCAGTTCTCCCACCGTATCATAACATGCATGTGGTACCAATGGAGCAGAACTCCCAACTTAGAAATATGCCAATAAATAGAGGCATCAACAAGGCATAATCCTTCACCTTTATATTTGCCAATCCAGGCCAACTTGACGAGCATCAGCTCCAACATGATATGATATGTATGCATCAACGACATGAACGTAATAACAACAACAACAACAATTCAACTTAATTCAATATTGGCCATAAGCCTGCAACTTAATTTTTTGCCCATAAATAGAGGCAATAAAATTACCTGCTAATTCACATCTTTCAACAAAAACACCACCCAACAGATCAACCAAAAATTACTACAATAAACCGCATAATTATTCGGACTATTTTGGCTAAAATCGGTTAATTAATTATCAGCCAAATTTTTTATTATTTCTACTTTATAATTTCTACAAAATTATTTATTAATGATATTAAATCATTATTATAATAATCTATATTATTATTACTAATCTAGTAACTAGTATAATCTAGTATGAGTAAGAGGCACTTCTAAATAGAAGATGTCGCTACAGTGCCAATTATCATTCTTAGTATAATAGTAAATCATTTAACTCTATAGTATACACTAAATTGGTAGTTCATCTATCCAATTGTTAATTATTAATTTATTATGTCTAAGTAACATGGCTGCTACTAAATTTAACTAAAAATTCATAACTAAAATATCAATAATTTAGTAAAAATATGTTATTATTGGGACACTTCAACTTACCCTACTGACAACTCTAAATATGCCGGAATTATGCAAAACAAATAAAAGTGACTTTTAATAACACAGAACAATTTTATTGATAATTTTAACGACACTATTGACAACTCCAACAACCCTATTGACAACTCAATTGACAATTCTACGAAATTAGAAATAACTTAAATTAGCTAAATATTTATTCTTAATTACAAAACTCCTACAAAATTATATTAACAATATTAAATCATTATTATTAAATATTTTGTATTTGTAAACCGGAACGTAGTGGCTACAGTATATCTATTATTTATTCTATACTAATTTATTATTTGTATCAGAGTATAGTGGCCACAGTATTTATGTTAACAATTATCTCTAAGTGTTACTTCATATAATACGCTACAGTATGCTAGCAATTATCTCTAAGTGCTACTTCATATAATGCGCTACAGTATGCTAGCAATTATCTCTAAGTGCTACTTCATATAATGCGCTACAGTATGCTAGCAATTGTCTCCAAGTTTTTACTTCATATAATGCGCTACAGTAAGCAAGCCACCCATACTTGTTCCACTTTAGCTACAGTAACAGTAACAGGTATGGAATTTGCAAAAGAAAGTACTAAGGTACTTATATATATATATATATATATATATATATATATATATATATATATATATATATATATATATATATATATATATATATATATATATATATATATATATATATATATATATATATATATATATATATATATATATATATATATATATATATATATATATATATATATATATATATATATATATATATATATATATATATATATATATATATATATATATATATATATATATATATATATATATATATATATATATATATATATATATATATATATATATATATATATATATATATCTAATTATATTGGATCCTAAATCATCTCTCAGTTTCATCAATATACCAATTTCAAACACAACTAGAAATAATTTTTATAACCCAAATTCACATACCATTAATCACACACCCTATTATAGAGTCAGAACCCCATCCTTACCTTGGATTAAGAGCAGCTCTAAGAGACTTCAACCGAATTTTAGGGGAATTTGGCACTAGAAGCAATTTTCTCTTATTCTTCCTCTCCTCTCACAAACCATATTTCCTCTTTGTTCTTTTCTTTCCTGATAACACTACTCTCTCTTATTCCTCTAATTCTATTTCCAATATAATAGTCATATTTTATTTAATCTTTAATAAACTCAAATGGGCCTAAGTGACATACCCCTCTATTACTACACAACACCACCAATTAAGCCCAATATCATATTTAAGCTTAATAATAAAATAACACTTTAACTTAATTCCACCAAATTAAATCTGATTAATTATTATTCCAACTTAATAAAATAATTCCGACTTCGACGATAAAAATTTGAATTAATAAAAAAAAATATTTAGAAATATTTAATTAAATAAATAATTAAATATCAGGGCGTTACAGACTATGCAGCGGTCTCAAGGATGCTGGAAAAAATGCCTGGTTTTGATGGCAGAAAAAGTGGAGAGCGCGAAAATATGAAAGTAAGTTATGAGCCCTGGAGCCCTATTTATAGAGATGACATGGAATGTGAAATGTCGCATCGGGAAGTCATAAGCCGCCTTTCTCCTCGACACCTACATGTACAGGCAATGATGGCCCATACTCCCTAGGTCATCATTACTGTTCCCAAGAGCCACGCCACGTGTTTGACAAACATATCATCTTCTCCCCGTGAGTCCTCCTCGAACTCGCTCTGACCGCTGCCCGGAGCAAAGTGATGAACCGATGACGTTCTCCATCCACGGTAGAAAAACTCCATGTCGAGCATAGAACCTCGCGAAAGTACGAACTTGAATCAAGTAATGACTCCTTCACCAGGAGAAACGACTTGGGGGACTCCTGTTCTGGACTGGGCCTGCCCTTGGCCCAACTCCCAGCGAGGCCCAATCTAAGTGTGTCAGCCTGCACCAGTGACCGGTACTACCCTCGAACACGGAAGGTAACTACTAACCTTTTTCCGCAAGGAGACGACCTCACCACGCAGGGACAACGCCTGAATAGACTGAGGACACTCACACCCCGACCATGAAGGCTTCGAGGACACCTCAACTAACTCGTTAAATAATACTGATCCCCTATCAAGCTCATGTCTGGCGAGGATCACCCATGATGAGCAGACGCTCCTCCCTAAAATCTTCCTCGTATGGATGACTACCAACGTCTCTGTATATTACGGAGTCTTCGTGGTCTTGGAAATATCGCATCCATATCCTCCTAACCTTACGAAGGACGTCATCTAGGTAGGGGACCACGTGCGGGTCCTCACTACTCACGTAGGACCTGGCAGTCTCTAAGTTGGGCCTGCTTGATCAGCCCAATAAAGAGACCTTGACCCAACGCTGAGGGCTATAAATACTCTCTCTTTCGAGAGGGTCAGGTATTCAACACTTTATAAACCATACTTGCTTGCTCATTCCCAAACTCATTTTAGCATCAGAGTGTCTTACAAGTACCACCCCCCCCCCCCCACTTCACTCTCAACATCTGCACGAGCCAGCTGCGACGGTCCATTCTGGTCATGTACGATCATAAGTGATGTATGTTTTCTATGGTGAAGTGATGTCATTGTGATTATGCTGTATGTATTATGACGTATGTGATGACATTATGATGACTACATGAATGATTATATGTTGTAACTAGCAGTGATCATGTTTTTATTGTGTTGTTGAGCATCATGCATTCATGGTATATGTTAGGACATTGGTCATGTGATGTTTATAGGATGATTTGTCCAATGATGTTGATAAGACGATTGGTCCAATTATGGCCTTAATCCCATAGTGTGGATTGGGTGCAATACTGTGAAGTGCTTTGGTTCTAAGTGGAAATCAATCCTATTGGTGGGGATCTTTAGAGAATGATGACTGAGTCATCAGTGAAGTTTTGGTACCATATACATGAGTCAATGATGTTATATTGAATTCTTTGTGACATTGAATAATGATTGATTAAGTGATGCTTTGATGATATGTGAATAAATGATGTTTCGATGGGAATTGTGATTTGATCACATGATGTTACTATGAATGATTTAATGATGTGAACATGTGAGTATTAATGTGAAGCATGATCATATTTGGATCTGGGATAACTATTGTGTAACTACTATATTTATTCCTTATGTCTTTTATAATAATTACGAATTACTCACCCTTTCTGCTTAAAAATGTTGCCTCGATGCATGGGTAACTTGCAGGTGATCAAGAATAGTTCGCTGAAGCTTATGAGGTAACTTCATAGTGCGTTTATTTATTTCTATTGAATAAAGAGGGAGTCTTGCTCTGATATGTAACATCGGGGTTTTTTTGGGGTCGTTTGATATGGAACATTATATTCTTTTATTTAATTGAAATACTGAGCTACCTTACATGGTATCTGAGTTGTTTAGATTTATAAATCATGAAGGATGAAATACGATGAATTTGCTATGAAGGATTTTAATAAAGATGTTTTGAACTATGGATTCCACTGCGAATAATTGAAGTATTATTGTTGTTATTAATGAAGTACTGTTATAAAAGATATTGAAAACTCGTGTTACGGGGCAAGGTAATTTATATGATGTTTTATCAAGATGTGACATCCTTGTTGGTGGTTTTATTTGATTTATTTTCGTAGAATATATGCCAAATATATGTGGGTTTAGAAGGGGGTTACAATTAGCACCATATGTATCTATAGTATTCTATAGGAACCTCTTATAATATCTGTTTTTGGTTAAAATTATTTGTTTGCTAAAAAGAGTAAGGAGATGGGAAAAGAAATATATTTTATTATATTTTTTATTTGGAAAGACATAGTCTTATACCTACGTACCAATGAAGGATCAAAATCTTATAGTTTGTGGTAAAATTACAAAATGATTTGTTGATTGATTTTAGAAGAAGAGATATTTCATCATATTAAGGAGAATACTCAACTAATACCACCACAAGTATGAGAAGATGAATCTTGCATCATCGTGAAGGAATGACTACTAACTTGGATATAAGATCAATAAGTTGCCACTAGTTTCCTCATGTGGAAATAATCAACATTTACTTCAATCATTACTATAGGGATAAGAGAATCATATCTCAACTATGAAGAGGATTTATATCTAATATCTTTAAGAAAAAGTTTTAATTGAAAAATCAAAGTGGCAAAAAGATTTGGGTGAGGTTGAATCACTTTTAGTCTTTTGAAATTGTTTTGATATGCTTAAGTATATTTAAAAATTTATTAAAGGAAGGAATTTTTGAAGATACAATGACACAAAGTCTAGGTTATTATATGAAAGTGGTGAAAGTTTGAAAACAAGATTATGGTTTAAGTAAAAAGGGGTAATCACCAAAACACACACACAAGGATAAACATATAAAGGTAAACCTAAGACAATGCACATGCACATGACTATAAAGTCAACAATACTACCCCCTTTCCTTGGACTTTGACACAAGTACTAATATAATGAAATATAAACATCAATAACTAACAAAAGAGTAAGCATACATAAAAATGTTAAGAACAAGGTAACATGGGTTTTAAAGTATTTATTTAAGAAAAGTGCTAAATCAAAGATGAACAAGTATTAAACACAAGGGAAAGTCAACATGTTTATCAAGTAAAAGTTGTGACAAAAGATAAAGGATATAAACATGATTTGGTAAACAAACAAACAAACATGGATAATATAGACATGTAAATAAACATACAAGGTGCATGACAAAGCAAACAATCATCTTATCATGTCAACAATCAATTTTAAATCATCTATAATTTCAAATGTAAAAGAGCAAAGAAAAATATATATAATATATAATTTTAATAACAAATCTGAAACACAGCATATATACAATTTTAAATAAAAAAGTTTATCAAGTGTGAATCAATGTGTATTAAAAATCTTAAATGGTTAGTAAAAAAATATGGATTAAGTGTTATAATCAGTCTGTGCCTTGTATAAACAAAATAAACTGAAGTATAAAAAAAATGGAAGAGATAACTATAAGGAAATTTCTCGTCATATAATTTAAACAATAAAAATAATTGAATTGAAAATTAAAAGGAGGAAGGGTGTCCTCATATTTAATTGTTGATCAAAATAATTTTGAGTAGAAGATATCATTGAAAAAGGTTTTTGAAAAAAAAATATAAGAAAAATAAGTTTGAGAATTGAAATGTGAATATTGTGGGTATGAAAGTGTGTAATTTTTGGTGTCTAAAATTATGAAAATAGAGGACTATTTATAGAGTGGAAAATTAAGTTAAATTGTTAGAAAAGAAAATTATCCAAATAATAAAAAATCCAAAATTTATGATTATATCTTGGTCAGCAAGTTGATCAATCACAAAACTGAATATGACACAAATTGATCAATGAAAAACAATTAACCAGAAAATGAAATATTTTTGATATTTATTATAATTTTTGCAATCAATTTTGGTAAAAAGTGCATAAAATCAAATAAATAATTATTTTTGAAAATACCTTAAAATAAAAAACGAAAATTGAAATTAAAATAATACAAAAATGCTATTTTATGATTTAAAAATAAAAATAAAGTCTATTATCAATCTATTAAAAGTAAAGTACCTGGAAATTCCAAGTCTAACCTTTTGATTAGATGTTATAACTTTTCTTATTCCAAGGGTATAATAGACTAATCAACACTATGTTGTTACCATATTCATTTGGCATTTAATTTTGCTGACATGTCAATCTATCATAATTTTACACTATTTTTTATTTATTTGATTTATTAATTTATTTTATTTATATTTGAAATCGTTTTTCCCAATATGCAACAAATAACTCATTCACCCAACTCTATTAAAACACAAATCAGAAAACCTAATTTCATCTTCTTCCTGCGCCGCTCCATCTCTTTTCATTCTTCTCTCTTTGTTGCTACCAATTTCGTTTCGTTGTAATCTCAACCATCTAATATTCTCATCCTAACCTGTTAATTTATTTGTTTCAGACGTTCAAGCGTAAGAATGTTGGTCGCAACCAAGACCTCTGAATCTCAACAACATCAATAACCAACAACACCCGTTATAGATCTATAAAAGAATTTCCTTCAAATGCAATTTTTAACGTTAATTTGATTCATACATATGTAAGTGACGAAGGTGAGTGATTGAAACATGTGATTGAAAGTTGAAACTGAAATGTAGTTTGGAATATCATATTTTATGTTGTATTCTTTTCGTTTTCAGGGTTTTCTTACTATTTCTTCTTTTCCAAAAAAAAAAGAGCTTAACTTGACACCTAAAATGGGATATCTTTATCTTTAGGTTTGAGAGTTGCAGAAGGGGATTTTTGAGCTTGCATGTGACGAACAACACAACCATGATATTGTTTATTTTTTGCTGTTAGGTATGTTTTTTTTATTCAGATTTTATTTCTCAATTTTTTTAATTTTTTTAATTAAAATATGAGGTTGAGTTTTGGCTTTTTTTATTTGTTTAGTCTTGGTGAATACAAAGCTCACACATATATATTTACGATTGATTCTCCAAATAGATAGAAGCTTATTTCTTTTGCTTCCTCTTTCAATTTATTATTAATGTATTTAAATTTCAATTTCTCCCATCACATGTTTGATAAAAGAAGGCAGTATATTCTCATCAATTTTGTTGTTTATTTTGCTTACTATTATATTTATTTGTATCTAATTGAGATTTTTGTATTTATTTTCTTGATTTAATCGGTTCTTCTTTTGGAATATGTATGGATATGGAGGCTGATAATTGATTTCACACTTGAATCAGTAGGGGACCAATCAACAAATTGAATAACAGATTGTTTCACAGTTTAATTTTTATACATTGATACGTAAAATGAAATTATGCTGATTGCGATTTGATTTTGTCATGTGAAAACAGGTTTAATATAGTCACAATCTGTCTTAACAAGGAATTATTTATGGGGGTCAACAGGACATCTGTTGCACCAATGATCTTCCTAAACTCACTGTGTGCAATGATGGACAGGGCTGTCACCGGCCTTCTCCCATGAATTCAAATTGGCCTGAAGTTTATGGCGTGGCTTTTTATCATGCCCAAGAAATAAACATTTTGTTTTTAGTTTTAATGCTTTATAATATTATTGTTTGCAGAGTTGTCTTAGCATTTTAAGTGCAAATATTCACCATGGTCATGGCTGAGTGACCATTTGTTTCTCTAATTTCACAAACAAAAATATTGCTAAAGAAGAATTGGAGACTGCCACAATAGAACCAGAGACCACTATTTTAAATCTACTTAATCGAGTCGATTTTCACATGTGATTCATCATCAAAGCCAAGTGTTAACTTATGTTTTCATTCAAGTCATTTGATAGCTAACCTTATAATAGTAAATATATGTTCAATATGGTGCAGATGATTTGATTTCCCGAGCATTTGATTTCCATCTACAGCCGTAATTGAAGATATTGAAAAGATATTGAAAACTCGTATTACGGAGCAAGGTAATTTATATGATGTTTTATCAAGATGTGACACCCTTGTTGGTGGTTTTATTTGATTTATTTTCGTAGAATATATGCCAAATATATGTGGGTTTAGAAGGGGGTTACAATTAGCATCATATGTATCTATAGTATTCTATAGGAACCTCTTATAATATCTATTTTTGGTTAAAATTATTTGTTTGCTAAAAAGAGTAAGGAGATGGGAAAAGAAATATATTTTATTATATTTTTTATTTGGAAAGACATAGTCTTATACCTACGTACCAATGAAGGATCAAAATCTTATAGTTTGTGGTAAAATTACAAAATGATTTGTTGATTGATTTTAGAAGAAGAGATATTTCATCATATTAAGGAGAATACTCAACTAATACCACCACAAGTATGAGAAGATGAATCTTGCATCATCGTGAAGGAATGACTACTAACTTGGATATAAGATCAATAAGTTGCCACTAGTTTCCTCATGTGGAAATAATCAACATTTACTTCAATCATTACTATAGGGATAAGAGAATCATATCTCAACTATGAAGAGGATTTATATCTAATATCTTTGAGAAAAAGTTTTAATTGAAAAATCGAAGTGGCAAAAAGATTTGGGTGAGGTTGAATCACTTTTAGTCTTTTGAAATTGTTTTGATATGCTTAAGTATATTTAAAAATTTATTAAAGGAAGGAATTTTTGAAGATACAATGACACAAAGTCTAGGTTTTTATATGAAAGTGGTGAAAGTTTGAAAACAAGATTATGGTTTAAGTAAAAAGGGGTAATCACCAAAACACACACACAGGGATAAACATATAAAGGTAAACCTAAGACAATGCACATGCACATGACTATAAAGTCAACAATACTACCCCCTTTCCTTGGACTTTGACACAAGTACTAATATAATGAAATATAAACATCAATAACTAACAAAAGAGTAAGCACACATAAAAATGTTAAGAACAAGGTAACATGGGTTTTAAAGTATTTATTTAAGAAAAGTGCTAAATCAAAGATGAACAAGTATTAAACACAAGGGAAAGTCAACATGTTTATCAAGTAAAAGTTGTGACAAAAGATAAAGGATATAAACATGATTTGGTAAACAAACAAACAAACATGGATAATATAGACATGTAAATAAACATACAAGGTGCATGACAAAGCAAACAATCATCTTATCATGTCAACAATCAACTTTAAACATCAAGAGAATTCAAACAAAATATACAACAAAGTTTAAAAACCAAACAAAGTCATGGTATAAAAATTTAGGAGAATATATAAACATGTGATCAGAGGAAGCTTAAACTCATAGTAAACATGTACAAGCATTCATAATGGTAAATAAACAAGTGACTATCAACAAGACATTGCATAAAAACCAAAGGGGAAGCATCGTGATCGATTCAGGTTTTAAAATCATCAAACACAAAATTATCTCATTAAAGCATGTTAAACCCTAAGTGAAACCAATTTTAATCATGCCATCAAAATCAAATAAAACTCAATCAAAATATACTATGGTCACATAACACAAATAATCAATTAAGAAATGGAATCAATCAAAAGAAACATCACACAAGTCTTTAAAATATCTAAAGAAGGACTAGTTTTAAACTAAGTGAAAATAGGTGAAATAAAAATTATTTTTGGTATTTTTTTATATATTCATAAAATAGAGTGGATAAATAAGGAGTATGCAAAAATCAGCTTAAAATAAGTTGATTTGCATATGGAATAATTAAGAGAACATAAGAAAGAAAATGAATAAAACAAGTAATAAAAAAGAAAGGATTTGTGGCTGCCAAGACTTAAGCTCAGGTTCATGGGGTTACAGGTTAAAAGTTTATTCAGTAGGCCACATTCTTATGTTGTTAATGACACAAGTTCTTTGAATAATATTTGAAATAACTCACCAAATGCATAACAAAACAACAAAAAGGATAAAAAATGCAAAAAAAGGGGGGTTCACATTGGATTGAACCTGCACCCTTATGTATGCAAAGTCTTAAAACACACGCTCTAATCACTGGGGTGGTGATACATATATTCATTATCACACGTCCATTTAATTAAATAATAAAAAAAGATTCAAAAAGTGAGAAATTGGCGCCAGGCACCATCATCATCTTCATCGTGAAATACCAATAACAACATCAATGGAGATTTATGGAACTTTCTCAATTCTCAACCAAACGCAAAAATGTAAACATTAAAGTTACTCAAAATTTAACAAGGAATTAAAAAATGTAAACATCATGAATTAATAAAGACTGTAGCTCACTAATTTCTCACAAAACCATAAACTATAACATTTTTAAAAGTTAAATTAAATGCTATAGATGGTCAACCAATGCCTATTTTCACATGGCTTTCATTTAAGAAAAGTTTAAAATGATGCTTGTATGATGAAGTTCAAAGCACCAAGGAAGTTACCTATTGGAGCAAGGTCCAATTCCTGTTGTAGTGACTTTTAGAGATGGAAAATGAGCTTCTTAGCTTGTATGATATCTCAGGAACACAATGCAATAGTTGGTTTGTTCTGAAATAGTATCAAACTTCTCAACCAAGTCAAGCTATGAGAGTGAATGACCACAGGTTGGATGGATCAATAGGAGTGTTGTCACCAAGAATCAATACATACAGAAACTTAAATATGATGTATATATGGTGTTTATATGGTTAGATTGAAGAATGCACGAGTGGATTGAGAGTTTGGAGTTTATGGTGTGAAAGATGCAACAATGGAGGTTTTGTATGCAAACTTTGGTGTCCTTAGCTTTTAGGATAACTTCTATATTTATAGAGGTTTTAAAAGGTTCATGTAACTTACAGAAACTAGGTTTAGTTCACATGGAAGGATGGCTTGAACATTTGGTTTCATTTTGCACAAAAAATGCATGTTTGCTTCATGATGAAGAAAAAAAGTGAATCGAGGAGGTTGTCATGCTTTTCTAGTCTCTACAAGGCTTCTTATGATACATAAGATTACTTGTGATCTTTAGAAGCAAGTTACAAGGGTGAAAGAGAGAGTGGTTAGCAAAAGGTGATCTTTATCAAAGCAGCAATGTGACTTTATGCCTAATGCTCCATAAATAGTATAATACAATGGACAAAACCTCAGTTCCTTGTGTAATGCACTTAGGATTCGTGTAAACCTCTAATCATGATGAGATTTGCAAGTCAAATGGCCTGAAAAGCAAGATTACATGGTGTGGCTTGGAGATTTGATCATGAACTTGTCACAAAATGGACCTCTAATGCAACTTTGAATGCCTAACTTCATCTCTTCGATTCTCCTAGCTCAAGAATCATATTTTCATGCTCTTGGACATTTTGGAAAGCTTGAAACATACTTTTACAACTTTCGTGTTGATCACTTCCCTTGAATAAAATGGGATCATGGTGACAAATTCCTTATAATTTTTTTGTTTTAAACTGAAAACACTAAAAAATTTCCAAGTCTTTGAACATTTTAACCAACTTTGAGACGCCAACTTGGTCACTTCATATCTTCAAATCTATGAATTTTTGGAGATTTCCATTATTACAAAGTTGTATATGAAAGATTATCTTCAATTTGATCTTTTGGGCATGAAAAATGGTGACTTTAGGAAGAAGTTACAAGCCTTGAAAGTCATATACTATATGAACATCAAAATTTGGCACTTAGTGAAATTTCCAACTTCTTCAATCTTACCCTTTTTACAAGTTACCTCAAATTTTGTGTTTTCACTTGACTAAATTCACCTCTTTAATCACATATTCATGGAATTTGACTTGAGAAGTCCATATTCGACTGAAAAGTCAAAGTTTGACTTTGTAGTTGACTTTGTATCAAATGAATTTAATTTGTCCAACTTCAATGAAATATTTTGATTATGATATAATACTTAGCATTTCAAGATGTATTTGAAGTTCATAATATGATGATATGATAAATCCTTTGAGTGATATACAACTGAAGACCTCAAACCCTAATTCTTGAATTTTTATCTGAGGAGCCAAAACCCTAATCTTCTTCAATCACTTGATGAATTCAATGATGAAACCCAAATGTGATGAGGTTGAGATGAATATGATGATTAATTGATCACCATAAATAAATGAGGAGCTTGAGTGACTGAGTAACCCACATGTCCTTGATCAATCAGCTGCTGGATCCTCTTGCTCCAACACACCTATCTTGCATAACAAACAAACATAACAAGACAAAACCTTTGTATTTTTATGAGGTTAGTGATGCATAAATGAATGATATAACTTCTAAATGATTCAAAAATAAGTTGGGATCTTAGGTAAAAAATTAGGGTACAACAACCTCCATCTTTGTCGAACCACTTTCCTTTGGCTTTACTTTCTTTTACTGAATTTTCCTACAAAGCCACATCACCCTTCGACTTGCTTATAGCTCTCTCAGAAATTCTTTGTTCATGAGCTTCAAGTGTCCCTTGAAGTTCTTCCTTTTTTAGTTTCGACAAATCTTTCCCCTCTTCTATATCTACCACCACGTGGTCGAACTTAGGGGCCAAAGATCTCAAGATTTTTGCAACAACGACTTTGGTTGTTAATGTTTCTCCACATACCTTAATTTAATTAACTAGTTTCATAACCCTAGTGAAGAAATCAGATATGCTCTCGCTATCTTCCATTTGAAGTGATTCATACGTCCTTTTGTGAGTTTGTAACATCACATCTTTCACCTTTTATGCACCTCTAAAAGATTTCTTAAGAATCTCTCAAGCTTCTTTTGCAGATTCTACATCACTAACCTTTTCAAAATTTTCCAAACTAACACATTGGTGAATTATAGAGAGCTTTATAAATTTTCTTCTGCAACTCTTTGTGTTCAGTCTCTTCGTCATATGAAGGAAGCGATTCTAACCCATCTTTTACAAGATCTTAAAGACCTTGATAACATAATATAACCTTCATCTGTTTGCACTAATTCTCATAGTTATCAACTTTCAGAATTGGAAGGCTTGCTGAAAAATTCCCATTCACATAATTCACCGCCATTGTGATTTACTTCTTCTTTTTTTGATCGCTTAACTGGAGCTCTTGATATCAAATGTTAGAAATCTATCAAAACCTATAGAGAATTTCTATCAATTTTGATGAATAAGATTGTTATCACAACATAATAATAATGAAAAGAAAATTAAAGAAGATTAGAGATTAAGGTTTCTGCAGAGTTTCTCTCTGTCCATAAACCGTAGAAAATCTTTATTCTCTATCCATAAAGATTAAATGAAGTGAGTAGAGTCCATTGAGATTGATTGCAATGCAGTTGAAAAAGTGTTGAAGCTTGGAAAACGACCTTGTTAGTTCTTTCTTGCTCACGAGCTTTGAAGTTGAATGGTTTGTGAAAAATGTAACAAATGAAGAAGGAAAAGGAAATGGTCTGGAGCGAGATTTTAATTAAAATTCGTCCAAAGATGCATCTCTGTAAAACTCCCTCAATGTAAAATTCCTAGTTTTCAAATAAGGGTGTTTATAGAGATGCATCTCCAAATATTTTTGGACAAAATGAGAGTGATCACCTATTAAAGTGCGTTGAGGGTATGTAATTTGAATGCATTCAAAGATGCATCTCTAAAAACCATAATTTTTATAACATTTCAACATGGTAAACTAGTACTCCTAAGAGTGGAAAAAGTAATACCCTTTAGATTATGGTTTTGCTGAAACCCAATCTAAACCGACTAATGCACGCACACACCCATTGCGAGTTCGATCCAACAACTTGCTGCCCCTTTCATAAAATAAAAATTTACCTCGTACCCCTATAATTATACCTATACCCCAACACAAAAAAAAAATTGGACCAAAATTCCCTTATATAAATAGTTCATATTTTAAATTTTTTCATGTTTTCCTCACATTTCAGAAAAACTCTTGGAACACCCAAAAGTATATAAACTGGAACACATTTTCAAAGTCATTCGATTTACAAAAATATATACCAGAGCACTTTTTGAAAGTGTTCCGGTTGAGTATATTATAAAAAATGGACATCTTTTATAAAAGTGTTCTAGATATAATTTTTTTTTTACTAAATTAGTTTCGACAACAGTTTAAAACTGTGACCTTAAGTAATAGAGAACACTTATGAACCGTTGCTGAAACTCATTTAGCAATTTTTTAAACTGGAACACTTTAAAAAGTATTCCGGTGTCTTAATAATACACACGATCGGTACATTTTCAATAAGTATTCCGGTATGATGATTTAAAAAAAAGTTCCATTACTTTAGGCCACAATGTTTAACCGTTGCTGAAAATCTTTTAACAAATTTTTTTAACCGGAACACTTTCAAAAAGTGTTCCGGTATCTTAGTAATACATCCAACTGGAACACTTTCAATAAGTATTCCAGTATGATAATCTTTTTTTTTTAAAAAAATGTTTGGTTACTTTAGGCCACAACTTTTAGCCGTTGCTGAAACTCTTTAAACAAATTTTTAAACCGGAACTTTCAAAAAGTGTTCCGGCATCTTAATAAAATCACCCAACCGGGACACTTTCAATAAGTATTCCGGTATGATAATCTTAAAAAAAAATTTTTTGTTACTTTTAGCTGCGATTTTTAACTGATGCTGAAACTTATTTAATAATTTTTTAAACAGGAATACTTTCAAAAAAGTATTTTGGTTTGTTACAGTACATATCATAAGACTTTCTTTAAGTGTTCTGGAACGCAGGTGTAGGGGTGTAAATTTTTTTTTTTTTGGTGAACTAGTAAACGACCCGCGTGTTGGCACAGGTCGCGTAAAGTCGATATAAATATTAAATAAAAATTATATAGTTATGGTTAAGAAATGTATATAAAAATATATACGAATTAAGAGAAAAAAGCTTTAAATAATGATTATCACATAAATTTTAATTTAATTTATTAAGTTGTAGTAGTTGTCAAGATATACATAGAAATTATATTGAAAAATATGAGTATATGATCTAGTATACTTCACACACATATATAAAATTAATTATCTACACGTGTGTTTGCATGATTACACAATATCGTTATAAGTAACACATAAACATAATATAATGATGGTTAAGAATTGTATATAAAAGATATATAAATTAAATAGTGTTGACCCGTCAAAAATGTATATTTTAGTAGTTTAAGATATTTAAGATATTCTCTAATAGAATAATAATCAGAATAAAAAACAAGAAAAAACAAAATTTAAATAAAAATAAAGAATGAACCTAAAGAATGTTGTAAGGTCCATCGGGCTAGGAAACCCTAATTATTAAGGAAGGAAAAGAGTAATGAGAAAAAATATTAAATCAATTACTGAATGACCAATTAAAAGTAAGATATGTAGAATAAAGCACATGATACCTCCCTCCGCCTGCCACGCTTCCATATTTTTTCATCTCTCTGTTCACCGTCGATTCATCTCTGTTTCTCTTTTCATCTATCTCTCCTTGTTCTCTAACTCGCTCTCACTCTCTGTTCTTTCCATATCTCATGAAAACAAACAACAACAATCCTGCTTTCATTCTCACGGTTCCTTATCTTGTTTTCACAATTCTTATTTCGTTTGCATAACCTCAAAACTCGGATCCAAACTCTTTATCTCTCGTAAGTCTTTATTACGGTTCTGTTTCAATAATCATCTTTCTCTTTCGACTCTGTTCGGTTACAGAGTTTTTATGGATTTGATTTCAGTTTTCACAACCACACCTGGATTCGTAGCTTGAACAAGACAAAGTCTAAAAAATAAATTGAAAATTCTTTGCAGGTAAATTCTTCTCATATACTTCTATTCTTGTGTCTCAAGTCAAAAGTGTTCATAAAAGCTCTCTAATAGCACAAATCAATTTGTTTAATGCTTTGTTTTTAATCTTCTACTATCTATAATATAAGAAACATATATGCCATGAAAAAAACATTTATATTCATCACTGTCAGTCTGCCACGTGTCAAATTGTGCTACTATTAATTATTATTTTTTTAAATTTTTTTATTAATTATTATTACGCTTGCAAATTGTCTATATATTGTCCTTGAAATTAAGCTTCTCATTAAATTTTTCAAAGAGTATAAATAATTTTGGTAGTATATTATTTTATTATATTAATAATAGATAATAAAAAATAAAATAATAAATTGATTAAAAACATTAAAGGATAAAATTAACATTTTTGAACAATGATAAGAGTACAAGTTTAATTATAGGGGTAAGAAGTAAATTTTTCTTCATAAAACATCAAACCGGGGGGATCAAAACCGGGTCGGACTGATACGAGAGACTCAATTAGGTTGAAGTTGTCCACATTCCACACACTTTTTATATATGCACACATACTGTTTGCAAATTTGCAGCAACCAACCGTCTTGAAATTCAAGAGAGAGAGCAATGGCTTCATCCCCTTCACCCGAAATCTACATCCCAGAGCAATGGTCCGATGCTGCAAACTCCATTAAATCCGCTTCAACGCCTCCTATCACACTCATATGCGGTCCCAAAAACTGTGGCAAAACAACCTTCTCCCGCTACCTTCTCAATGTCCTACTGACCAGATACAAGAGAGTAGCTTATCTTGATACTGATGTTGGCCAACCTGAGTTTACTCCTCCTGCTTTTGTTTCTCTAACCATTGTTCATAAAATCACTCCAGGTAGGGTTGCTTGGTAAACAATACCTAATCTTAATTCATTTATTTTATATTCAGGACATGTTTGGACTGTCTTATTAGCTTATACACAAGTTTATTATAGCTTATGTCAAAGCAATTTAATTTATACAAGCATAGCCTAAATGGACTTGAAAATTTTCTATTTTCTTGATTGTTTTAGATTTGACGGTTCCATACCTGAAAACACCAGAGAGGTATGAACTTTGACGTACTATCTCATCTCAATAATTTGTGAACTGAATCTGTTTTTTTGGTTTTTATTTTATTTTTATTTTTTTATGTTGCTTTGAATTTGAAATATTTGAAAAGGTTGCTACTGGTTGAGTTAGGCATGTGTTATTTACTTGTTAGTTAGGTTAAGAATTAAGATTGTTGGAATGATTACTACTAGGGGTGGCAAATCAAACCCGGCTTGCTGGGCATTGCCCATTTTGCCCGCATTTTTTCGTAGGGTGGGACAAAGTTTTAGGCCCGCTCCCTCTAATATGTTTCGGTCCCGCTTTTTTGCAGACATGGGTATTTACATGATTTTTTTGCAATTTTAGAGGGCAATGTCCGCAGACCCGCCTTAATTTTTTTTGCCAGGCAGGGCAAAGTTTTAGGTTATGCCCGCCCGGCCTGTATTTTTACGGATTTTTGCGGGGTAGGCCTAAACGAGACGGACATGCCTGTTTGTCATCCCTAGTTACAACTGAGGTATACTCATGCTTTCTAGATTAGTCTCGGAAGGTGAAGAGTAGTGATATGAATTTATACATGGAAGAATTATTATGTAGGAGGTCTAGGGTTCAATTCCTGCTATTAACCACCGGTAAATTGTCTATAAAAAAGTTTGTTTTCTAGATTAAGTAGAACTGTCAAAGCATTAAATAGCTGAATGTTGAGAATATTATATACTGTGATTTTTTTCCATGTGATCTTCTGTACATTGTTATTATCTCTCTTGAAGATGCTGTAAGGCTCAAAGGTCGTAGTCCATTTCATTGTCATGAATTTTCTATAAACAGTGAATGGCATGATACTTATTAGCTGTTTATAGGATATGTTGGATTCTGTTAAGTGTCTATCATTTCATGTCTTATTTAAATGAGTATGTTTACGTATTATGGAGTTGCTTGTTTCATTTTCTGTCATTTATTTCGTAACAGATCCCTTTTCTTTGGTGATGTTTCTTCTAAGAGAGACCCGTTAACATACTTAAATTACGTATGCTCCATTTATGATTATTATCAAAAGGAGTGTCACACATTTTACAAGGGAGCAAAGTCTTCTAGGATTCAAATGCCTCTTGTAGTGAATACTCCTGGTTGGGTTAAAGGTAAGCTCTTGTCTTTTCAGCTATTAATTTGATTTGGTCCTTTTAATCGTACATGCACATATACTACTGCTTTCCTGGACTACTAGCAATATATCAATTATTTGGACAGTACTCATTCAGTGGATTTTGTCTTGCATTTCAGGTGTTGGTTATGACGTTTTAGTGGGCATGTTAAAATATATTTGTCCCACCCATATAGTTAAGATTGACATATCCACTGAAAATAAGAATTTACCTGTCGGAAAATTCTGGTCAGATGGGGAACATGATGGAACAAATATACTGATCGAGATAAATTCTGCTCGTCACGACTCATTAAATAGATCGTAAGCCCAAATCTCATAAGTTAGCGTTTTCAGCAGTTGCTTTGGGACTTTTTTTAAAATTTTTAAGACACGAATTATTAAAGAATAATAAAATATCCCTATTTGTTTCCTCAGGGTGCTTGTTCAGAAGGATGCTAGTCTTTTGCGTGATTTACGAATAATGGCTTATTTTAGGCGATGCTTTCCTAGTGATTCAAATATTTCAACAATCAAGGAACTTGCACATTCCTTGACCTCTCACTGTCCTTATCAAGTTCCCATTGCAAGCTTAAAGATTCAACATGTTCATCGTGAGGTTAGTTCTAATGTTATTTATTATCTCTTCTGATTAAGTCTCACAACAGTAGGTAAAATAAAGTTGATGCTTGTGACTTGATGGTCGCAGTTTATCTGTCTAAACAGCTCTTAACTCAAAAGTTCTGTGTCATAGTATAACTCTTCCTAAGATCCAGTGCGGAGTCTTGTTACCGAGTCCGAGCTACCCTTTATATGCTTGGTTTTGTATGCATTTCATCCACTTTGAATTTCAAATATTTTTATTATAAATTTAGATATTGAATATATTATGGTTTTCAATAGAATATCGAACATATAAATTTCAAAGTTATTTATTTATTTTTATATAAAGGTGATCAAGCATTTTATATGACCTATGAATATCTTTTGTAGGTCCCAAGCTCTGAAATATTCTACAGCCTGAATGCTAGTATTGTTGGCTTAGCAGTTGAATCTGAAGGACCTGAAAATTCACCCTGGTGCCTCGGTCTTGGTAGGTAACTTGGCTGACTTCCACAATGTCTCAGTTATATATGAAAAAAAAATCTTGTTCTAAAATAAATGTTGATTTCTCAAAGTTTTAAAGAATAGGAATTTTCTTTATTCATCCATGACAGAACACCAATGGATGAAAGAAAGGGTTACTTTAGGGATTCCCATGATGTATGGAATTCCCTAAGTGGCTAACTGATACTCCAAACAGATTTAACTCCATGAATAAAGTCTGCATCAGTTACAAAATAAGGATATAAGTTTTAGGTGCAGTACAGACAGTCTGTTACAGAAAAAAGCATTCAATTGCTCTCCCTCAAGCTGATGAATAGGTATTTACCATTCCAAGCTGTATACAATATTCTTGAACATGGTACTGCTTGGCCCTTTAGGAAGTACATCGGCAAGTTGACCCTGAGTATTGACATAGGGAGTACAAAACAGTCTACTTTTCAACTTTTCTTTGATAAAATGTCTATCAACTTCAATATGCTTTGTAATGTCATGCTGCACTAAATTATGAACAATATTGATTGTAGATTTATTATCACAACTTAGTCTCATTGACTGATCCCATGTGATCTTCAAATCCTTGAGGACGATTTTTAGCCAAAGTAGTCACATAGGCATTTTGTGCTGCAGTAATGGTCTATATATGTGAGAGCCTAAGGCAAAACAACAACAATTGAGCCTTATCCCACTAAGTGGGGTCTGCTACATGGATCAAATTTCGCCCTAGTGTTCTATCAAGATCATGTTTGTATCCAATTTGTTAATCTCGAGATTTTTTAATAGTTTCTCTTATAGCTTTTTAAGTCTTCTATCTCTAGTTGTTTGACTTCTCTTCATGTGATCCACTCCTTATAACATAATTTATAGGCCTTCTCTCTACATATCCAAACCACCTAAGTCTATTTTCCTTTATCTTTTCTATTATAGGTGCTACTACAACACTCTCTAATATCCTCATTGATAATCTTATCCCGTCTAGCCTTACCACGCAATAGCACAACATCCTAATCTCCACACTTTATTCTCCTGTTGATTATTAACGGCCCAACATCCTGTCCCATACAACATTGCAGGTCTCACTGTGGCCGATAAAATTTTCTCTTCTGCTTGAGAGATACTTTTATGTCACATAAAATCCCTGTGACCCTCCTCCATTTCAGCCACCCAGGTTGAATTTGATGGTTTATACCCCCTTCTATTTCTTCATTGTTTTGTACTACGAACCCTAGATATTTAATTTTAAACAACGTGATGATGTTTGAGACCCCCTTTCTGACTTGTGATTATGTCTAAATGGATTTAATTATATGAATACATTTTGTATCTGCTACAAAATAAACATTCTGACATTATTTTACTAACATGCATATATAGTCTGTATCTGTTACAAATAAAGATTCTAACAGTATTTACCAAATAAATAAATAAACATTCTGACATCATTTTACTAATCCCATGGCAATAGTGTTGTGAACTAGTTGAAGCCACCACCCCCTATAATGCAATTTTCATGCCTAAAAGGCTTAAATGCCTTGTAACTAACTGCCTTTATAAGGTATCAAACATCCACAAATACAAAAGATAAAGAATAAAGAAGTCATATGTTAGTCTTCTGATTTTTTAATGACAAGCACATAGATCATACAACCATCTGATTTTCTAGTTATGCATTTGGGTAATTCTTAGCATCATTAACATTAAGCCAACTTAATTTCTTGTGATTCAGGCATTGTGAGGGGTATTGACACAGTCAAAGGTATGCTCTATGTGATAACACCGGTGCCAGTTGATTCTCTGAAAAAAGTCAACCTCTTGCTACAGGGTTATATCCAAATTCCGACATGTTTATTGCAGGTAAGAAGTTGTTTTATGTACTTGTTCATTCTTCTCAACATTTACTTATAGAAACAAAAAGATGCACTGTTGAAAAAGTTTTAACAAACAGTTATATTCAGTTCTCTTACATCTTTGATAATTTTTCATTAACATGTCTGGTGTCAAATATTAGAAAAAGATGTTGACATGTGTGTGTGTGTGTGTTCGTGCAAGAAAAAGATTCTGTAGTTTCATGCCACCTTCATAATTCTGGAGAATTTGTTAGCGTCGTTAGAGAATATAAGACTTATTTAGATTTTCTATGAGTATCTTCTTGATCTGTTTCTTAATCTTTTTAGGTTTTAATGTAAAAAAAATACTTCTTTTCAGGTTCAGGGGTGTATTTCACCGTACATGTCAGCGAATGTATTGACTGCAAGCTAGTTATTTTTTCACGAGTTAGCAAAGAGAACACCATTACAGTAATAGTTTAAAACAGGGTAGTACCCAATTCTTTATTATTATAGATATTATTATTATTATTATTGTTTTTTTTTTTGGAGTGAAAAGAAAACTTTTATTCCAAAACAGATAATACAAAACCGATCCAGTAGGATCCAGGTATAATTCAAACTACATCAAAGCAACTAATCTATGCACAAGGTATCTATATTGGTGTGATTTTTCAATTTTCTATTTATGCTGCTCCTAGTTGCAATGTTGAACTTGATATGGTCAATTATGTTGGGATCCATAGGCTTTTGTGAGAAGACATATTGAGTAGATTGCTTCAGCAGCTGCCCCTTTCAAAAGTTGGCGCCTCCATCCCTTCTTGTTGGTCTCTTGTGTTAGCCATTTACTTTCAAACTTCCACTGTGTAGCTTTTCTGTTGTAGCCAAACCATTGCAAAATGCAAAATCTTTTCCCAAATCTGCTTGGTTTTTTGACGGGCAAAAAATACTGGTGCTCAAAGGTTTCTTTTTCCTGGCAGAAACTGCATATCCCATCCGTATTTGTGCCAAATCGCATCAGCCTATCCTTAGTGGGGAGCCTACCATGCATACTAGCCAGAGAAGGAATTTAGCTCTTGGTCTAACACAATTATTGTAAAGGATCTTCTTCCAACTAACATGCTATGTATCATCCCTTTTCAACTCTTTATACATGTTACTTGTTTTGAATTGGCTAGCTTCTTCCCAGTACCTGCTATGCTACACCAGCTCTCTGCAATTCAGAATTTTCTTGGTCATCCAAGAGCAATTAAGTGGTACTTGGCACTCCATGATACTTTTCCCTTTCATATAATATTCATCTATCCACTTGACCCATGATTTATCAGCTTCTGACTGCAAGTTCCAAAGTAATTTCAGCATAGTGGATTGATTCCACATTCTCAAATCAGTTATTCAGACCTCCCGTGGCTTTTGGTTCACGCACTTTTGCCCAAGCTACAAGTGCTTTTTTACTCCCACTCGCTATGCCACTCTATAGGAAATTTCTGCAGATAGATTCAATATGTTAGATTATCTTAGGCAGGGGAAAACCTGCATCTAATATGCAGCCACTGCAAAAATGACACTCCTGATCAACTGATACCTGTCAGCATAACTCAACTTGGTTGTCCAATGCTTGACTTTCATTCACTATTCTATCAATTAGAGGTTGGCATTGATTAATGCTAAGCTTCCTACTAGAGAGAGAGAGACTCAAAGTAACCAGGGCACAATTTGCAGCTGCATAAAGTCTATTGTTGGTGAAAAATCCATGACAACATCTATTACATTAGTCTTGATAACTTGCCAACTAGTTTTGATTTTTTTTTTCCCAGTATATACATCTATGCCAAGGGATTTGTTGTCTCCAATCCCTTTTAGAGCTTCCCATTATTTCTTTCTCACTGATTGGTTACATGAGACAGTTTCTCCGTTCCTCACTTAATTTTGGGCCATTTCTCATGGCAGTGATATCCACATTTGTCTCTAAAATCAGTTTTAAGATTGTGTTATCCAATTTGTTTTTTTTTTGTCCTCAATGTGGTATAAAAGTAAGGCTCAGTCAATTTACTTTAGCTTTTTGCATCAATATCTTCTCTTCAAGCTCTCAATATTCTTGATTACTTCAGCACTCCAAAATTGCACCTTCTTGATATGCTCTTGATTGAAAAGATCACTATCTAGGAGAATTTGGGCCTGTTCAAGTTGTATTTTGCATTCTTGGATTTTTCTGACCCCCTCAGTAGTTTTCCTATTTAGGGTCCTCATTCTATGTTGCATACCAATTAATTTCCTCCACACAATATACATTGGTTTGCCATGTTCAGCTTTGTTTCAGCTATCCTTAACAATGCTGAGGTATTCAGGGTTTTCAGTTGCACATTTCAGAAATTTGAAAAAAAATGTTTTTAATTCTATCTTTTCTCCCAGGTGTCTCCAAGTTAACTTTGAGGGGGGAATAATATGAGGTTTGAGAACTTCAATATCACAATTGGGAAATTTTCGGAACCACCCCCTGTTACAAATGACCCCATCAATCCTTGAGTAGACGAGCCCTGTGGCGTGTTTGTTGGATTATGTGTAATAGTTTCCTCTTGTTTCATGTTCATACAGGCCAACCATGTCCATCATTCCTTCAAGATCACAATATTCATTCATTTGTACTAGTGCTCCCCCAATTTTGTTTGCATTTTTTAGAACATTGTTGTAATCACCAATAATCATCCAAGGGCCATTTATATTTCCTGTAACATCTTTGATTTGATCCCATAAATTTCTTCCGTTAGCTAACTGATTGTGGGCATATATCACAGTGAGATAATGAGATAGAGAGCCATCAATATGATACATTTCACTGTGAATATGTTGGTCCGAGCTACTAACAATCTGAATCTTCCACCATATTCTCCCATTTTGGTGATGAGCATAGTTATCAACAAAACTCCAATCATTCTCAAAATAACTCATAATCTTAGCAACATTATTAAATTTAATCCTTGTTCAAGTAAAGCAAGAGAAGCTACATGCATATTTTTGAGATGGCCTCCAATCTCCACGTTTTAATTAAGGCCTCCAACATTTCAGCTTATCATCAGGGACTTTGTTATCATGTGGTACATAAGCATCTCCTAGTCTTAGCGCTTTAAGTCCATTGGTACAATCAATGCCAACTTCCTTCTACTTAGGTTCTTTTTCTTTTACTGTGAATTTTACCACAGTCCATATCTCATCTTCAGTTCCCTCTCTTGATTCTAATGCTTTCCAGGCTCTTCATGTTGGGTAGTCCCCTGATTTTCAGATTGTTGTGGTGTCCAAATTTATTTAGTTTGTTCTTGTTTCTTTTCAGGCTCTTTCTTCTTGCATTCATGTCCAAATCAATCACATTTGCTGTAGAAGGGTGGAAACCATTCGTATTCTACTTGTTGTATTTTTTCCCCTGTTGGATCTCTGATTGTTATATGTTTCTTCAGTTCAGCAACCACATCTACTTCAATCAAAATTCTGGCATATGAGACTCATAATTTTTTAGCAGTACATGTGTCTATCATCATCGATTTTCCAATAGCACTTGCACTATTCCCCATACTTTTCTCTCCCCAAAATATCAACGGTAGCTGAGGGAATGTGACCCAGATTGGTAGCACTCGTAGCACATCATCTTTCAGTTTGAAATTAGGCATCCATTCATGTAGCAACATCAATTTCTTGTAGATGGTATAAGGTCCTCTCATCAAAACTAAATCTATGTTTAATTTTGTTCAAAATCGGATAATGAAATATCCTTCATCATTGTCGTATAAGTCTGACATTGCCACAAAGTTCCAAATATTCATCATAACTTTCCTTACCGCATTCATTGAGAGTCCACTTTCTAGGGCATACACAATGATTGCGTTTCCCCAAAACTCCTTCTCAGATAACACACCTTACTCATCGATGACCACTTCAATTTCTCCGTTCACAATCAATGGTGCAGTGTATTCGATTTCTACTCCATTAACAGTCAACCAGTTACCGTTGATAACGTCAACCCATGGCTTTTCTTCCGTTTGTTTAACTTCTCCCTCGATCTTTTCTTCAATAATCAAATCCATAGTTGGCTGTGCTTTATAGGGGTGTACATGCCTTGGGTCAACCCACAAAATCCATCCAAAAAAATCCATAAAAGTGGGTTGGGTCAGGTAATTGGGCGGATATGAGTTTTAAAACTAAAAAATAAACTAAAAAAAATCAGGTTTCAAGTAAAATCAGACCCAAACTCAAAAGACCCACTGACCCTTAATCAAACATTTATTTTTACAATTTTAATGATTTTGATGAATAATAACTTAGTTGTTGCGATTTTATTCCCTTGAACATTTACTATTTTAGTGAACCATGATCTTAACTAATTTTGGATATTTCACTCTTTGATTATTTTGATGTTAATACAATTTTAGGTCATGCAAGTTTAGTTTGTTGCTAGTATTTTATGATAATTCTTACTAGTTGATGTTATCATTTATTATTTTATGATGCTAAGAAATAGTAAAAATAAGTTATCTAATTTTTTAAAAAGATAAAAATGTTGAATAATTTTTATGATAAAATATGATGGCTCATCATTTAGTTATTTAATATTAATAAAACAAAAAAATTATTTGGGCAACTCATTACGCAACCCGAAAATTAGTGGGTTTGTTCAAACCGACCGATTGATACAACGGGTGGTTATTTTACCTTATTCAAACCAGAGTGTCCTATATAAATTAGGTATTAGATTTGATAAAATTCAATTCAAACCAGCCCATGTACACCCCGTAGTGCTTTATGTTTTGGTGAATCGGATGTGTCTTTTATTAGTATTATTTGAACTTGTGTTGTCTTTATTCAATTTGGAGTTTGACACTGGTGAAATCTGTCCCGCCTTCGTCGGTGGAGTCACCACCACCTTTTTACACAGTCGACCACGACCCATTCAAAACTCTGTTAGGGTTTTGGATGTTTTGTTCAATAATATATTATTATTATTATTATTATTATTATTATTATTATTATTATTATTATAGATATTTTTGTTATTATTATAATGGATATTATTATTATTATAATTTTTTTTTTTTTGGAATCGAGAATTATATTAATAATAGATCCAAAACCAAAACAAACAAGGCGATTGAAAGATGCAGCCCTCCAAACTACAAAGAAACTAGACCAACAAGCTAAGGATCATGAGTTTGGCAGTGTAATGTCTAAGTTTGTGATTAGACCAAGCTCTATGAACAATTGTGTCAATGATGCTATCTCCTATGTTTATATTACTATTAGTGTCTCCAAAGCACCTTGCATTCCTAAAGCGCCAACTTTCATATACCGTTTCGGTGACGGTTACTTCGAGAACATGAGCCTTGCTCCCTTTTCCCTTGCAAGCAATTATGATCCACGATAGTTCTTCTAGCCAACCCTTTCGAGTGCATTGAATATTCAACCAATTCAAAACTTGCTGTCATATGCACTTAGTGGTTGCACATTTAAAAAGTAAATGCTGAATTGTTTCTCGTTGATCACAAAAACAACATCTCTCATTGTCATGTCAAATCTATGCAATCCTTCCTTCATTGCCAATCTATTATGATAGTCTAGCCACATTGGAAAGAGACCTCTTGACCCAATAACATTGTTAATCATGAATTTGTCGTAACCGGCAAAAAATAAGAGCGTTGTCACCACTATTTTTTATTCTAAAGATGAGAAAGAAACAGAAAATCCTAATTGTTTAGAGATTACTGGATTCGTGAGTTGATTAGATAACGAGAATGTGTTAAGCACTCTTTAACTCCTTTGTATTCAAGAGGATACTTTTTAGATCTAGGATTTATGGAGAATATTTCTTTATTTAATCCTTATTCGATTATGCCATTTATTCTATCATATATCACATACAAGAAAGAGAAAAAAAAAAGGAAGAATAAGCTTTTTAAGTTATTGGACTCTGTTGGAAATCTTGGTATGATGTAAACTTAGAATGGGAGTTGGAATAATTTATTGACATTAAATGGGCAATAAATGAGCACAAGTAGGAACTAGCATGAAAGTGAATTTTAAAAGATTCATTTTAGTCCCAAAAGAGTGGAAATTAATTAGTATTAATATTATTATTAATTAATTAATAGATGGTGATGTGTCATGCACAAAAGACCAAGTCTTAACCTAATTATTGACTGGTTTTTGCTTGCCCTCCAAAAGACCAAGTCTTAACCTAATTATTCACTGGTTATTGACTGGGCCAATTCCACCTCTCCCACTATTTTCTCCCACTAGACCTGTTCCATTCAGTTGGACATTTTTACTTATAAATTAAGTTGTTTCGGTTCATTTGGGCAGTTCCAGAATTTACTTCTACAATTCTTCTCTCTTCTCTCTCATCACTCACTTCATCTATAATTTTCTTCTCTCTTATTTTCGACTGGATCACTTCGTATCCAGATACTAAGACTGGTTAATTACCATCCGAAGGTGTCATTTTACGAACGACTAATTATAGTGCAAGTAATTGTCGTAATTGAACGGGCTGTTTTATCCTGGAGGCGTCGTCGAAACTCGACTGTTTTGCATTAATATTGGCAGTACGACGAAACGTCTTAAAGAAAGCGACCTAGTACGCGACTCGTCCCGATACTTTTCCTTTGTGCCATTTTTTAAAATCCGGTTTCTACAATTTTAAGACGTTTTCATAACTACCATGGTGTTTACATGATTTCTGGTAAACAACCGCTAGTCCTTCAAACTATCGAATAATCTTACTGACTGTTATTCAATTTCTCTGGTAACTCGTAGGATCGACTAGATTGATCCTAGGACGTGTTGGTCATTAGGGTAACTCTCATGATCGAATTGATATTCATGGTTGGTATTTAGAATATTGTGTAGGTGCTTAACTTACTTCGAAAAATCTAAAGGTGTGATCAAGTAAATGTGCGCGAAACTAAATTGCATGAATAAAGTTAAATTGTAAAGACATGTAAAAACTGCATAAAAGACAAGTAAATGACTTCGAAGCATAAAAACAGTTAATGTAAAAGATTCTCTGGAATGTAAAAGATTCGAAATATGAAGAAAGCGTTTAAATGCAAGAGAACTGTAAAATGACTTTAAGTAAAAAAAAAGGTGTTCGAATGATAAAAACTTGAAGATAAAGGCATGAGATGTATAACAGTTTCTGAAATGTAAAGTATTTGAAATGAAAAGAAAGCATTTAAATGCAAGGCATCAGTAAAAGACTTCTAATGAAAACATTTTAAATGCAAAAACTTGTAAATGGTATTGACATAAAGATAAAGGAAAGTACTGGAAATGATAAAGAGTTTTCATTAAATCATAAACATGTGGTGTTATCATACGTACATTGCTCGTGCATTCGTTTCCCTAGCCATGTGGTAATTTGAATGTTTACTGAGTTTTTTGTACAATAGATATGACACACGAAATCCTAATGCTAAGACTTCTATTTATACTACTTCGACCATAACGGTCTTGCTATAAGATTCTTCCACGTTCAGAACATGCAGAGCAATGCCTCTCTCTTGCTTCCACGCGTCTTCGAATGCTCCAGCGCATATATTTCAAATTTCGAACATCCCGCTTGCATTTGAATTTCAAATGTTTTGGCACTTCTTCGCTTCGAACGCATTTCTTAGACACAGTCTTGTTATCATTTCGAGGCTTCTTTGAATATACTCTCATAACTGTCACTCGAAGCTCCAAGCTTTGATATGCCCATTCGAAGCACTGCTTCTACCATTTCGAAACATGACGTTTTGCTTCATTTCAATCGAAACGTCCAACTTACTTTGCTTCTAATAATATCATCAAAATCTTCAGCCAACAAAATGCCCCTTTAAAATATGTATTTCGATTCCTTTGAGAAATACTTATTTTAAACATATACACAAGATTTTGATGCGACCTTCGAATCATCGTAACATTTATTACATATGACTTCAGTCACGTCAATCACAACGCTTTTCAGATTCCTTAACCGCCTTGAACCATTTCACAGCATGGTGCAGTTACAAAACAATGATTACCTTTAATCACGCCTATTACCAATGTTAACTTTAAGCCACCTCTTCATCAAACCAACCCACGACTACCACGTATCACAATCTTACTCAGTGGATGCTTAAACTTCCACATTATAAAAAACCCATCAACTTAGTCTTTTCTTTTCTTCCCACATTCTGAATCTTTTCTTCCTCTTTTCTCACCGAAACCCTAAACTTCCAACATTCTTCCAACAATGTCTTCTTCAACTTCATCTCAACTAAAAAAGGTTTCCAAAAAGAAAGGAAAGACCACAGGAACCACAATGGAAAGCAAGGTTGGCACCTACCAAGGTCAATCTGTTCTTGTTCCCCAGATGATCTCAAAAGAGAAAGAAATGCTTTATGCATCCCAAGTACTAATTCCTACTAATGCTGCTGGCAAGAGGTTAGCTTTAATGGGCCCTCTTACAGTTTTTGAAATTTTAAAAGACACCAGAAATTTTTTCCCAGTTTGCTATAATTTCAAACCTCTGTTTAATAAAATGGATAGCCCCAAGACTATAGAGTCTTCTGATTCAACCACCATAGAAAATCCAATCGTTCCTCTTAAGGACCCTTTCGTACTAGATTATGTAAAGAGTAACTTCAAACCGTTTCGATCTTGCCCCACCTCCGACACTGCTTATCATAATTGGTTTAATAAGGTAGAAGCTAAGAAATCCCAGCAATGGGAAGAATTAGGTATCTACAATTTGATTAAACTGTCGAAACCAGGTTTTACTTATAGCCACCCATTGTTATTCGCGTCCCTATATTTCTGGGACAGTGCGTACAATACTTTCCATCTCCCTGGTGGAATGATTATCCCTACCTTTTTTGACATAGCGGCCATTACTGGGCTATCACCAATAGGGGAAACATATATCCCTGACAATGAAGAGCATTCGAGTATTATCGACTTCGAAGTCAAGCTAGCAAGCTTTTCAAAGTTTATCAGCCACTATCATACTGAAGGAGACAGTGTGTCGGATGTAGAACACATTGCTTTCCTTACCTTATGGTTGTCAAGGTATGTCTTTTGCAGCAGATCCCTACAGGTAGCCAGTAGGTTTATTCCTCTAGCTAGAGATTTGCATGAGAATCGGAGGGTGTGCTTAAGCGAACTGCTATTAGTTGATCTTTATGAAAGTCTAAGGTCAGCTGTTTCGAGTCTAAAATCTCACACCTCCAAGAATATCCTGCTAGCTGGCCCTTTCTGGCTACTTCAGTTATGGCTAAATGCCATGTTCGAACCTTCATTATCAACGGCCAACACTATTGCTGAACAAGACCCTGAAATAGCGGATAGAATCATCGAAGGCACTAGGCTGCGAAGACTAACCCCAAACGATGATAAGGATGACTTCAAAGTCCTATTCTCAAAATATATCATGATATTCTCCAAGAGGCATAAGTTCGAAGAGACCATGGCGCCTTTTGCTTCAAGGGCTCATGGACCTTCATGGTTCACCATGGCTCTCTCAGAAGCTGTCAAAAGCAAAGAAATTCAAGATGTATGGAGAGCCTTTTTGCTACCCAGACTAATCTCTTCAAGAATAACTCCTGCTAAGAATCAGATTTTCCTTTTCGCTTATCAGCCCAACTTCGTTTCGAGACAGTTTGGCTTGTGCCAACTAATTCCTGAACCCCTATTTCAAACGGAAAATGCCATTACCTCTGGGCGAACCTTCAAGGCTATAGAAGCCAAACTACAGCAGGAACAATACCAAGGCTTCGCCCATTTTGAACTCATAACCTTCGAACCTACACACCTTACAGCAAAGGGGTTTCTGGAATGGTGGACAAAGTTCTATCAGACTTATATGTTCGATACTCTTACTATTCAGCAGAAACTAACTGATGCATTCGATGTGCAGGTACCATCCAAGAAAGGTATGTTTACTCATGCCAAAGAGATTAAGGCTTTTCAAAATTATTTCGAAACTACTTATGATCCCACACACTTGGAATCCACGGTGCATCAAGCGGCTGAGACCTTGAAGGAAAATTCAAAGAAAAAGTTTCTAAGTTAAAACTTCCTTCAGGGTTGTCACCTGAGGATAGGTATAGGTTGGCATTCGAAATGCATCCACCTAAATTTCCTAGATTACCTACCTCAGAACTGGCTCTGGCTTGGTTTCCTCCATACCCTTGGTGGTTCACTTGCAAAGAAATGTTCAAATATCTTCAAAAGAAACCAAAGCCATCTGAGACTGTGACATGGGCTCGACACTGGCTCCACGATTTCCCAGGACATCTTCGCTATGACCTTTCTGCCATGTCGATTAAATCTGATCAAGGCACAGGTGTGAATGCTTGGGAAAATCCCAAACGTTTCTCATTTTCTATATCATTAACTTTTGCCTTAATTGTTTCGATTTTCAGCCATCAGGATAAAGACTGCCGCTTCAAAGTCAAAAGAAGGGAGCGCCTCTCAAGCCTCTATCGAAACCATTGACAATGTGACTCCATCCGAACCAACAACACTTGCTGCAACAACAACAACAACACCAGTAATAGCCAATGCTCCAACTCCACAGGTAATCACTTAGCCTTGATGTTTCGAATTCACTAATGTTTCATGATTTACATCTAACTCTTTGTTTTAAATCTTTTCATACCAACAAACTTCCGCCTACCACTCCAAAGAAGCGAAAATCAAACACCACTGGGGAAGACCCCAAGGCTGGAGGAAATTTACCAGCTGCTTCGAAGAAGAAGCAGAAGAAGGATATTTCAAAAAGTGTTGTACCAACTAGTGTCTCTGGACTCGATTCCAGGGATGCTGCTCCCTCACCTAAATCCAAAGTTCCATCTTCGACCTCCAACGTAATGTTGGAACGCATAGCTAGCAACCTCTCTTCTGAGAGTCCACAGGTAATTTTGAACTTTAAATCTTTGACAGAATAATTATTCATTACCTTGGTGCATGCTTTTAATATTCTTTTGCTTCTTGCAGGATATTTTAAATCCAGCTCTTACCACTTCGACCTCACCATCAAAAGCTGCTGCTCCGATCAACTCTTCTCCTCAAGGAGATTCCAGCAACCTTGTACAGAATAAAGGTTCCTCCAATATGGCGGTTCTGGCTGGGGCTTCTGAGCAGCAAGATGATCAGAGTACTTCTCCTCCTCTAAAAGAAACAAATGAAGCAACACTTCATGAATCTGCAGAGGCTTTACAAAGAACTTCTCTTCAAAAGTCCCCTCTTGAAACCCTTCAAGAGGCCCAAAGGACACTCACGCTGAAGGAGAGAAAGCTGATTCTGGTCAAAGAAACGAAGAATCTGCAGAAGAAGGGTCTGAGGAAGGAGATGCCAACGATGGTTCGACTGCTGGGACAGAGTCCAATGCAAATAGCAGCGAAAACGAAGACATCGAAGTGGTGGATTGGGATGACGATGAAGAAGATAATGAGCACGAAACGAATGAAGGGGATGGTGACACAACCAATAAACCCATGGAAGTCGAAATGGACGTGACTCCCCTGCGTGTGGAACTCCTTCAACCGTCTTTGTCCCGAATGACTGAAGAGGAGCTTGCTCTCCTGAGACGAAATGACCCTATTGGGTACATGAAGGCGAAGCTGGCTTAAAGGGATATTCCACCTGCTAGGGCTGGCACAAGTTCGACTAGCCATCCGCTGCCCACAGATGAAAGAATTGTACTTCCTAACAGGATCAGGAGAATAATTCTTGATGTGGATATATTCGAAGTGCTCAAACAGGATAGCACTGCTTGCTACACTATGAAGGAGTTGCTTACAAAGGTCAACCTTGCTACCTGCTCCTTGCCAGTTAGCACTATCTTGTTCGATCTTCAATCTTTGCTGGACAACGTGACTGGGTACCTTCTCCAAGATGAATTTGCTGCCATAAAGGTTCAAGAAAAACGCACTGCAATGGATGCTGCTTATGAACAAGCTTCGAAACTCTCTCAAGAAGCTGAGGATCAAGCCATGCATCTAAAGCAAGCAAAAACTGATTATGAGGCTCGAGCTGAGTCCATCCTTCCCTGGGAAAGGCAAATTCAGGAACTTCAACAGAAGGTTAAAGAGGCTAGAGAACAACAATTAGCCTACGAAACCAATACTGCTGGTAACCAATTCGAAGAGCTTCTCAACCAGGGGCTTGCAGAAATGGAAACTGCAGAACAACTCAAGGGAGAAGTGGCCACCTTAGAGGGGGCAAGACGTTTTGCTCAGCAAAGGCTTGAGTCTTTTCGAAGTACCTTCAACAGATTGAAGAATAATTCCTATTTCTAAATCTCAGTGTTCATTTGATTAAATTTGGTTTTTTATATGTAATATTTGAACAACGCCATTTTGGCATCCCATATTGCCATTTTGGCATTTTTATGATATTTTGATTACGTTGTTACTATTCGAATCTCCTGCAGGCGTGGCTTATATTTCTTTAAATATTTCCCATTAACCTTTAGGATACGTTTATCATCTATCAGCTCTTCGATTTCATATGCATTGTTTGAGAATACCTTTAGTATTCGAAAAGGCCCTTCCCAATGAGGTGACCATTTACCTAACGTTTTATTTTTCTTGTCCATGGGCAATATGACTTTCCAAACTAAGTCATTAATAATGAATGCCTTCCTTTTCACCCTTTTGTTATATGTCCTGGCCACTCTTTCTTTTTGTCTCATCAAGATTTCCAATGCATGTAATCTAACTTCGTCCAACTCAACTAATTCATTCATCATCATCTCCCAATATAATGCAACTGGAATTTCGTTTTGTCTTTGAATTCGAACTGATTGTAGATGAATTTCTACTGGCAGAACTGCATCATGACCAAATGTGAGTTGGAAAGGCGTGGTGTTAGTAGCTTCTTTAGGAGATGTTCTACAGGCCCATAGTATTTGGTCCAAAGTTTTGTGCCAGTTCCTTGGCTTTTTGCCAATATGTTTCTTGATTAATCCTATTATCACTTTATTAGCTGCTTCGACTTGACCATTTGCTTGAGCATAATATGGCATTGATGTTAGTAATCTAAACCCCATTTCTTGGGCAAATTCTTGCATCTTTCTACCAGTAAACACAGAGCCTTGGTCTGTGGTTATGCTCTCTGGCAATCCGAACCTATAGATAATGTGTTTCTGTATAAACTCAATAATAGCCTCTTGATCAGCAACTATTAATGGTATAGCTTCGATCCACTTGGTAAAATAATCTATTCCTACCAAGATATATTTCTGTCCTTTAGACGAAGCGGGATTTATTTCTCCTATTAAATCCAATGCCCATCCTCTAAATGGCCATGGTTTAATGATTGAATGTAACTCACTTGCAGGGGCATGTTGAATCCCTACATGTTTCTGACATTCCTCACATCCTTTAGCAAAGTCTATACAATCTTTGAGCATGCTGGGCCAATACATGCTATATCGAAATAACAACCATTTCATTTTATGACCTGCTTGATGTGCCCCACATGCCCCATTGTGGACTTCTGACAGTGCTAAGTATGCCTCACTTTCTCCTAGGCACTTCAATAATACGCCCTCTTGGGTCTTTTTGAACAATTCGTTCCCCATGAGGACATATGACAATGCTCTATATTTTATCTTTCTATCAACATTCAGAGTTGAGTTTGTCAAATAACTCACCAGTGGACTTTGCCAATCTGCATCTGATAAAGTGTTTATGGCTAATATTTCGAATCCCTGTTTCTTAGCATATCCCAATTTCATACTTTCTAGATCTGATGGTGTGAATCTAGTAGCCATAACTCTACCCCTTAATTCAACTAAATCCTCAAAGTTCCTGGCAGAAACTTTATAACCCGAAGCCAACTGTGCTAAGTCATTTGCTTCTTGGTTTTCTATTCTTGGTATATGTTGAATATCCATGTATTCAAATTTCCTAAGTAGCCTATTGACTATGACGAAGTATATCATCAGGTTTTCCTTTATGCATTTATACTCCTTTGTTATTTGCTTGACCACTAATTTTGAGTCTCCTTTAATTTCGACTCTAGTTGCCCCCAATTCCAACAAAGCTTCAAGTCCAACAATGAGCGCTTCGTACTCAGCTTCGTTGTTTGAGCAACGAGGACCATCTAATTTATACTTGAATTTTGTTGGAATTCCTTCAGGAGAAATTAGAAGGACTCCAACACCACTTCCATTCCTGTGGGTCGAACCATCAAAGTATAATTTCCATGGTTGCATTTCTATGTAACTCATGACAGTCTGCTCAACCAATGAATGGTCCACAATGAAATCAGAAATCACTTGGCCTTTCATAGCTTTTAAAGGCATGAAAGTCAAAGAATATTCTGTTAAGGCTAAAGCCCATTTACCAACTCTGCTATGCATTATTGGTTTTGAAAGCATGTGTTTAATGACATCGAAATGAGATGAAACATAAACATCAACAGGCTTTATATAATACTTGAGTTTCATACAAGAGAAATACAAACAGAGACATAGCTTTTCTAAATTGCTATATCTGGTCTCTGCATCATTCAATACTCTACTTAAATAGTATATGGCTCTTTCGATACCATTTCTATCTTCTTGTGCTAACATACTACCTATACTAACTTCAGAGGCAGATATGTACAATCTCATGGGCTTCCCCCATGAAGGTGGAGACAAAATTGGAGGCTGAGAGAGGTATCTTTTTATCTTGTCAAATGCCTCCTGGTGGACTTCGTTCCATTCGAAGGCTTGACCTTGCTTTAAACGAAGCAACGGAGAGAAAGCTTGGGTTCTTCCACTCAGATTAAATGAACCTTCTGAGGAAGTTAATCTTCCCTAGCAAAGATTGCAGCTCCCTTTTTGACGTAGGTGCTTTCGTCTCCATTATGGCTTTGGTTTTGTTCTGGTTGATCTCAATCCCTTTCTTGTGAACCACAAAACCAAGGAAATCTCCAGCCTGCACAAAAAATGCACATTTAAGGGGATTCATCTTTAAGCCATGTTTTCTCATTCGTTCGAATGATTGGCTCAAATGATGCAAATGTGTTTCTGCGGATATAGATTTGATGACTATATCATCAATATACACCTGCATAAAGGTTTCAATGAAATCATGGAAAATCGAATTCATTGCCCTTTGATAAGTTGCCCCAACGTTCTTTAAACCAAAAGGCATCACCACCCATTCGTAAGTGCCTAAGGCTCCTGGGCAACGAAATGATGTCTTGGCAACATCTTCTTCAGCAATGAAAATCTGATTATACCCAGAGTATCCATCTAACATACTCAAGTATTCGAACCCTGCAGCAGAGTCTACTAGCATTTCTGCCACAGGCATGGAGTACTCATCCTTAGGGGTTGCAGTGTTTAAATCTCTAAAATCTATGCAGATTCTCAAAGAACCATTTTTCTTAATAACAGGCACTATATTTGCTAACCATTCGACATACCTTGTGGTTCTGATGAATCTGCAACGCAACAACCTTTCGATCTCAGCTTTAATCTTTGTGAGAACCGCTGGTGCGAATATTCTAGGAGTTTGTTTGATGGGCTTCTTGCCATCTTTGATTGGAAGTCTGTGTTCGACTAACTCCCTCTTTAAACCAGGCATTTCGTCATAATCCCATGCAAAGCAATCTTTGTTTTTCTTGAGGACTTCGATCTCTTCCTGCTTGAGGTCTGGGCTAAGTTTTTCACTTATGTAGGTTATTCGTTTCGTGTTTTCATCCCCTAAGTTCACTTCTTCGAGTGGATCCTGTGCCAACATTTTGGCACCTGAGTCTATGGGGTCCCTTTCGAAGCCTAAGGGTTCTTTATCATAGACGGCGTCCAGTCTTTGATCTATCTCAATTTCTTTAAAGGGTGAGCCTTTCGAGCCATCCCCACTTATTTCGTTCATCTTCACAGCCAATTTATTTATTTCAGCCCCTAAGGCCGCCTTTGATTCGTTCTCAGCCATATAGGCCGAAATACTTTCGAAAAAGGAGGACTCAGTCATGAGTAAGGTTGTCGAAGTCCCAGCCTGGTGGTCGTCTTTGTATAGTACTTTCGACTCCTTCGTCATCACTGATTATTCTTCTATCCCAGTATAGGCCATCATGACGAAGGGTCATATAGTAGTGGGCGTTTCTGGTTTCGTTGATTTCATCATTTGGGACACAAGGAGCAATCTTTGCCAGATGCTTGTCATAATTCCTCTTGTCAACTAAATTGACTGTTGACATGAAGTAACTCTGGTCTGCTTCAATGTTTTCCACGATCCCATCTTCTCTCCATAGAACTAATCGCTGGTGCATTGACGAAGGAACTGCCCCTACGCCATGGATCCACTCCCTTCCCAGCAACAAGTTGTAGTTGGCCTTGGCTTCGATCACCATGAACATGGTGGGCCTACAGCTTGAGCCTATTGTCAAGTCTAATTGAACCACCCCCAGTGTTTTACCCACTTTCCCTTCATAATTGGATAGAACCATATTGTGGGGCTTGATGTCCCCTTCGCGTATTTCTAATCTTTTCAGCATGAAGTTGGGTATCAAATTGACTACAGCACCCCCATCCACTAGAACCTTATTCACGCCATGGGAACCAACTTTTGCTCGAATAAATAGTGGCTTAAGATGGTTCTTCATAGCTGGTTCTGGACGTTCGAAGAACGCATTTTGCTCCTCGACAGCCCCATTATCCATCACATAGTAGCACACATGCCTATGCTTCATCAAGTCTATGGTATCTTCTTCCTCATATTCATCAATTTCAGTTTCCTGTCCAAATTCACAGGGAAGCACAGATACCACGTTGCAGTTTAGGTTGAACGAAGACTCCCCCTCTGATTCGAAGTTATCCGTTATCATATCTTCATCTTCTTCTGGGCCTGGAGTGTATTCCTTTGGTTCATCCAGTTGTACTTCAGAGAAAAGCCTCCTATTAACTGGGGGTTTGCCTTCAGTTTGATTTTTTGGTGTGGGTTTGTTGGTGCTAGATTCACCTTGGTTCTTTGTTGAAGTTGCCCCTTTATTTGCCACAGCTTCCCTCTCAGCCTTTCGAATCCTCTGTTGCCTTCGCCACTGGGATCTCGACATGGGGTTCCTTCCTTTGTAGTTCTCTAATCTCACCTCTTCCCTCTTTGCTATGTTGAATTGCCTTCTGTATGTCATAGCATGGCGTGCGTTTCGTTCGGTGTTTCTCCATCTGTCTTTGCCTTTGTCATTTCTGACTTGCAGCCATCTGTCTGTTGGCACTTCAGCAAGGAGTTTGAACGTCACTCTTCGAGCACCCTTGAGATGAGGGCTATCAGGCCTTCGTTGTTTGTATTTGCTATCGAAACATGGGCCCATCTGAACAGTTTCTTGATGGTTCCAGCAAGGGGCGAAGGGAATTGTTTCGAAGGCTCTGGCCATGCTTTGATCATACACAGCAGAACACCTTGGGCATATCAAGCACTTGGTTGCCCCTTTGTAGCAGCGAAACACAAATTCCAGCAAACTTTCTCCAGCCTTAGGATAACACCTAAATAGCTGGTTATCCTGGCGCCAATTGTTGCCAGTTCGCGCCCTCTGCACCCTCTCGAAGTTCGCAGCGATTCTTTGATTGCAGAGGATGCTGCACCTAGGGCATAGTATCATTCCCGTATCTCCCTTGTGGCACGTCATGAGGTAATCCTTGAGACTAGCATCTCCAGCATGATTATCCTCCATTTTATACTTCTCTTTTTCTAAGTATCTTTCTACCTCCTCCATCTCAGAGCGAGGTCTCTCCATATCCACCATGTTTACCTCAACATCCTCCCCCTTGGCTTCATCATCTCCCCATCCTGTGGGTTTTATATCTTCAATGTGGACCTTTGAACTCTCTGGGGCAGAATATTTGACCAAATAGTCAAATTTTCCACTGGGTTCCCCTAAAGTGTCCCATATTTCTTTCTGAGGGGAGGTTGGCTTCGTGATTTGGACTTTCTCCAATTCCAGCCTCAGGCCTTCAGTGACCTGTGTCAATTCTTGGTTTTGATTTTCCTGGCCTTCAGTAGCCTGGATTTCTTTTGCAACAGCTAAAGGTGCTTGTTGTACCCCAAAATTTGCCCTCCCATATTTCTCAAAACATTTTAAGAAAAATTCACAAGTCCAACCCGGCGCATCATATTCAGGTGTTCTTTCGCCAAGATATCTCTGATAACGTATTCTCAAATTCAGGTTCGGCTCAAGAGTCAATTCTTTAAAGAAGGTATCCGAATGTGTGAGTTTTCTCGAAGAAATATGGTGAAAAAGTGTGCTGAAAGTGCAGTTTCTACGCGCTAAAAAATTCATAACTTGAAGATCGTGACTCGTTTTGAACCCGTTCCGGTGGCCAAAATTCCGTCTTGACATTATCTACGTTTTCATCTCTCACGGCTGGAAGCCAATTTCGATCAGAAGGTCTTCAAAAATGTGGATTTATCAGGTATTTTCGTGCAGAAAATTTGTGACAGAAGTTTATTTGCGTCATGTTCAAAAAATCATAACTTGGTCGATTTTCATCGTATCGAGCTGGTTCCGGCGCCAAAATTTCACAAATTGAGTTGACTACATTTTCACAGAAGGTATTGAGTTCAAACGGTATTCAAAAGGCCTTCGTTTTTTGCTCAGAGTGCGTGACACGCTGAAAATCCTGAATGCTGAATATTATTTCATCTGGGCCGAAACTTCGAAAATTCATAACTCGGTCAATTTTTATCGGATTGGGCTCATAGTTTTACACAAGGTCCCTGACTCATAGATCTACAACTTTGCTTCAAAAGTCGAGACCAAATTATGTACCGATCAATACCAGTTTTTTATTGAAGAACGTGTCAGAGTCGATACTGGAGCCCAAAATAGGTTTGTCTAAGCTGAAACTTCAAAAATTCATAACTAATTCACCGTTTATCCGATTGAGTCGATTTTCGGACAGGAGTTAGTTCTCGATGTCGGCTACATTTTGTTTTCATATTTCAACTTCAAAAAATGCACTTAAGTCCCAGCGATTTAGCCTGGAAAGTGACGAATTCAAGTGAATATTGGAGGCCCAATTGCACATTCAAAGCCCATTTGCTTTACCCTAATTTCCATTATATAATCACCTTCTTTTCACACAAACCAGAAAAAGAGAAAAAACCTTGCCACAATACTGTTAGAATATCAAATTCCTTCAAGAACCCTAAAACCTTGAAATCCTTATTACAAATCCCTCTCTCACCACAAACAAGCCATCACAGTTATAAACCAATACCTCAATACTTCTTCAGTAAGGATAAGGCTGACTTGATCTCCATGATCCTAATTTTCCAGTAAGGCATAAAAGCATTCAGATCACTAATCTTCCAGTAAGGGTAAGATTGATTTGATCTCCATGATCAAAAGGGTATAATCATTCATACATGCCATATTGTGCCTAAACATTAAATTTCTTCATATGTTGGTTTTATTTGAATTTTTATGATTTTATTTAATGTGTTCATGAGGTTCAACACTGCAGATTTAGACAGGATCCCATGCAGGTTCATTAAGGAACGTTGAGGCCAAAAGCCAAATGGCCAAAAGGCCAAAAGCCAAATGGCCAAAACAAAACATTTTACACATGACCCCAATACATGGCGAGACAGACATCCTGAGAAGATTAAGGAACGTTGAGGCCAAAACGCAAATGGCCAAAAGCCAAAAGCCAAATGGCCAAAGTAGAACAACTTATGCATGATGAGGCCAGAACACAAATGGCCAAACCACTCCAATTCACCTCTAATTGGGGACAGAACCCCCTAAGGTATTGTATTTCTTTTCTTTTCTTTATTTTATTTGTTTCAATTATTTCTTTTTTTAATTAGTTCCTTTAATTTAATTTATTTTCATAAAAAAATAAAACAATATAAAAATCAGAAAAAAGACAAAAAATAAGTATTTTTATTTAATGTTATTTTTTTGTAAATAAATATCACTAATTAATTTTAGCTTTGTAAAATTAGGTTTAATTCAAACATTTTTCTTAATAAACTTAAAATTGGTAGAATTAGGTTTTAATCAATTTTTATCCTTTTTTTCTTTTCTTTCACAATAATTAATTATTAAATATTATTTTTGTAATTAAATTACCATGTAAATAATTAGATTAATCTTAGGTTTAATTTTAATATGTTTTCTTAATAAATTAAAAAACAACTAGAAATAGGGTTAGATTTCATTTAATTCTCTCATAAAAAACCATAAATACAAAAATCTCAAAATAATTTCTTTTTTCATTCTTATTTCATTAGTTTAATCATTTAATTTAATTTCATTAAAAAGGGTCCAACGCCCTCGTTTCCAATTTTAATTCCTATTCGCGCATTTTTATTTATTTTGTTTCTTGTAAATATTAATGTAATTCTCCCAAAGCCGTGTAATATTTATTTTTCGCACTTTATTTTATTTCTTTATTTACTTTCCGTCAAATCGGGTCCTGGATTTTAATTTTGGTGATGTGGACCCGCGCCTTTGTAATAGTTTAGAACTTTCAATTTCCGCACCTTTTTTTACTGTTAAATAAATGCATGCAAGAATGAATGATAAAATAAAAACAAACGCATAGATCACTTTGACATGAACAAGATAAATGCAAATGAACATGACACACAAATCACACACCACCCCTAGGGTACGCCTCACTGTTGCCTTGCCTCGAAAGGTGATCGTCGAGTAGAGGATGTTTTAGTAAGTCCTCATGATCCGGGAACTTGGCATGAGGGTAGCTTCTAAGATGTCTTCCTATTGCTCCGGTGATCACCATGTCCCGAACCTCGAATTGACCCGAACACCTCCAACGGTGGTGCTACCTACCTCTCAATGGTGGGATGGCACTACTTTAAAGGATATTTACACAGACGAATTCCTTAGGGTAGGTAGACGACTTGTGGATACTTGCTCTAATTCAAAACAAAACAAATCAAAAATACTTTTCACACCAACACATTTTCAAAAAGCTTTCGAAAGCATTTTTCAAACACTCTTGAGGACTGATACAAGAGTCGAACTGGAAATTTTCAAAGAAACTTTTTTAAAACCCAGAGTTGAAAAGCAAACAAACCATTTTTGAAAACACAATGAGCAAGTATCTAAGAGCCCATGGATAACCATGGATAGAAAGGGTGCTAACACCTTCCCTTTCTATAATCTACCTCCCGAACCGAGAGCAATCTCTATAAGGAATTTTTCTATGCTTTTGTCCTTTCCATTTGGAGAAAATAAAAGACGGTGGCGACTCTTGCTTCCGCGACATTTCGCGAACCAGCGTTAAACAATCAGTTCCAGATCCACCGATCACAGAACTGGCGACTCTGCTGGGGACTAAACTTATAAAGTGAGGTGTACCTTAGGGTTAGTTCATAACTGTGTTTTCAATTGTATTGACTTGTCTGCTTTAAATTTGTGGGTTGCATGGGAGTTACATAGATCCTAACCCGGATCTGGGGATACCCTGTTTAGGTAGCATAAGCTGTGAGGGACCTGTCCGGCGTAGACCGACACGGGTGAAACAGTGGCTACGTTGGTGTGGCACCTTGGTCTGTACCGATATCCCTTGTGTTGCAACGGGGAGAATATGGGTCTTCTGAGGAGTCATTAAGCACCAACAACCTTAGAACCTTAAATGGCACAACTTGGCCATTAGAACAGTAGCAGTATGCTACGCCCATTGAGGCTAAACTCTCGTGATGGTTCTGGCCGCAAGAAAAGATTGCGATGCTGGAGTTATGACCGATTGAGGGTAGTCAATGATATTGGGATCCTCTAAGAACCCGGTTACTTTGATAGGACAGGTATGAACCAACAAACTGAAAGAGGGTAGTACCTAGACCTCATGCTGGCCTAAACTCTAAGGGTTTGTCTTGTGTGACTTGTGTGCCTTCGTACTTGACTACTTGCATGCTTGTTATCTGACACATGAACTATTTGCAGGTTTTGTTCTAGTCCTTAATTGAGATCCATGACAGGGCTTACTAAGTTTCTTGCAGGTTTTGTTTATAGTCCTTAATTGGGACTCACAATAGGGTCTACTAAGTTTCTTGCAGGTTTTGTTTATAGTCCTTGATTGGGACTCATGACAGGTTTTACTTGGGTTTCCTGCAGGTTTTGGTTTGCAGTCCTTAATTGGGACTCTTGACAGGGTTACTTACCTTACCCCATGCATAGCATAACATCATACCATTGCATACATCCTAACCCATTTCAAGGATCTCAAGGGCTTGTGATGCAGGTCATGGGGAATCAACTATCCCAGCAAGGGGCAAAAGGGGATTTATTTTCCTCTAGACAAAGTCAGGGGCTATGACCCACTTGATATGGTGAGCTCTGACTCTTGAAGGAGGTTCCCCTAACCAAGGGTGTTTGGAAATCAAAACCAGACATGAGGACTAAAGTCAGAGGCTATGACCCACTGGATATGGTGAGCCTTTGACCCTTGAAAAAGGACTCTCAACAAATATGAAGTTCCTTCAATCAAGCTACCGGATCCCAGCTCTAACAAATTTCTTGTTTACCCCGCGAGATCCTTGAAAACATTGCATGCATATCATACATATCATTGCATAACAGGTACCCTTGTTTCAGGTCACTAATCTTCCAGTAAGGGCCATGGCTTCCCAACAAGATAACCAGGACCTTCACACTCAAGAGACTCAGTTCAAAGAGATCTTCCTAAGCCTATCCAAGGGGCAGGAAGAGTTGAGGACACTCCTCATGGGGAATCTGATCAGAAAGAGTCTTGAAGATGACAAGGACGAACAGCTGAAACGTCTACAAGCTGAGGTAGACACATTGAAAACCCAGATGCTGGGGCAAAGGGCCCTCATTCAAGGTTTAGCTCAGGAGCAAGGAGAGCTGAGGGCCATGATCAGCCAGCTTCCTCAAGGCATGAAGCAACCAGCCCAAGTCAGGGACCCAGTCATTAATCAACTTCCAAGAAGTCAAAAGTTTGGACTTCTCCAAGCTGCTACTACTTCACAGGTCCAACAACGACCTCGCCCAGAACAACGGACTGATCAGAGCAAACCAGACAAGCCTAAAAGGCAGTTCACCAAGATCAACATGTCGCTGGATCAAGCACTACAACAAATGTTGAAGGCAGGGCTAATCACCTTAAGGGATCCTCTCCGGAATCCAAACACTTATGCTCCTAACTATCATCCCAACGATAGGTGCGCATACCATTCTGGTAGCCCGGGGCATACTACGGACAACTGCTGGCCTCTCAAAAACAAGATTCAAGACATGATCGACGCTGGAGAGATTCAGTTTGAAGTACCTGAGACTCCAAACATAATCACTGCTCCCTTGCCAAATCATGGCTAGGATTGAGAAATTTTTGTTCATTCGAATGTTCAAGTTGCAATTTTCCTTTGTTCAAACATTTACTCATGTTAAACATTGTTATTTCATTAATGCATCGCATGTGTCTGTTCTGAAACAATATATTCGTATTCACTAAATGAAAATTATTTTCATATTTTTTCTGATATCAGCTCTTGATCTAAAATTCTAAGCCTCTTGAGGGAGGATGACGAAAACGATACCACGATCTTTACAGTATGCTTTTGAACAGACCCCGCTGATGAGGTACATGCATTGTTTCAATCCCTAAACACTGGAGTTATAAGGATGATAATCCCTCGTCAACCCCTCTGAGCCAAAGAAGTAGGAGTTTTTCTTTTCGAAATTTAAAACCCTTAATCATAACCTGGGGCAGGGTAGTCTCTCAGTTGATCCAAGTGCATAACAAATGGCACCAAAGAGGTCCTTACAAAACAAAGAAAGACAGTGATGGTTCCGAATAATCAATAAAGAAAGGCAGTCATTATCTCAAAAAATAAAAAAACCCATTAAGTCAAAACCCATGAAGGAGACTTACAAAACTGGGGCATCCCGCTGACTGTAATTCCAAAAAAGGAAACAGTTCAGGCAAAAAAGAAAGGGATAACAAAAATCAAACAAGAAAGAGGTCTTACAAACCCTTAACAAAAAAGGAATGACTGCCTATTCAAAATAAGTTATCAACATCCGAATCATCACCGGAAAATCAGAGCAAAGACTCAAACAAAGGTCTAACGTATGATCAACTGAGTTTAGGTTTGGAGAACATCACGAAGAGCGGGTGGGTACAAATAAAATTTGAGCCTTTATCCTTTGTTTCTTAAACCGTGAACCAAGCCACGTTATAACCCTTAAAAGTCCTAGCTGAAGCATGGGTTAGTTCGAAAGCATACTGTACAAAAGGTATCCTGACTCCTTAAGGCTTACGGTAAAATACGGAGTTGACATCACGTTTTACAAACATTCACTTGTTTTATGAAAAATAATGCATTTTTAAAATCTTCAAGACAGACATGAGCTTTGCATTTTTAACATAACTTTGTTTGCATATGACTTTTTGTTTGAACAGCAGGGAAATTCGCACGAGGAATACCTAGTGAACAAAAGTACTTCCAATCAAGGGGCATGGCATGACTATTGTCTATTATCTGGGGCAATTCAGTCAAGATTCGGAGAATCTTTCAAAATGCCAAGATAACCAGGGGCAAATCTCTGCCTGAGTCACTTAGGGCACTCCAACAACGAATCTTGTCTGATCAAACATCTTCTGGTGGCGTGGCAAAATACTTCCAACAGGGGCAACTCCCCACATTCCCTGAACATGGACATAGTCGAAAAAATACTACACATAATCAAAGACCCGCTAGGTTGACATGCCTAGGCAAAAATTAGGGCTTCCCGGCGAACCAAAAGGGTTCGGGCAAAATGAAGGGGTGAAATGAAAAAATCTGTAAACCCGGCAAGTCGAAAACCTGAAAAGGCGGCTTGGGCAAAAATGGGTATCCCGGTGGACTGAAAACCCGAAAGGGCGGCCCAGGCAAAAGTTAGGGATCAAATTGTACGACTATGTCCTGTCATCTTGTCACCTGCCTACCAGAAGAAGATTGGTCAAATCGGCAGTCCTCAAGCACCTCCACAGGTATCTCCCTCTCCCACATCAGAAACATGGGCAATAATGGGTGGTCTAAGCAATCTGATTGTTCTGTCCTCCAAGGTATCAAGGTAGGTTCCGTTAAAGAACATAACCAATACAATTCAATACTTCCCCAGGAGAGTCCAATCCAGTTTCCCCAAGAAAGTTGGAATCCATCTCCCCAAGCAGTAAGCTTATCCCCAGTAGATTCTGGAAGCTTATCCTCACAGAGCATGAACGCGTCGTCCGGCTTTATTCAAAGAGTTATTTCCTTACCAGGATATAACTGGGTTATTCTCAGCCAAAAGCCACGGAAAGAGCGTCCTCGACGAAGTTCTCTTACCCCCAGCGAAGTCCATTAACACTTCCAACACAACAATGGTGTCCCCAGCAAGTCGTTATCAACAACTCAACAAAGTACCTCTCTCTCCACAGAGTTTTGCTTCCCAGCAAGATTTCTAGAGTACTTTTCTCCCTGCAAAGTTATCCATTCGCCAAGTTTATTCCCCAACGGAGTCATCTTCTCCTACCGGTATTCTTGCAGCTCATCCCCAGCGGAGGCAAAATCTATTCTTCAACATCAGCCCAGGAGGGACTTCCCGGCACCCGTCAAGGATTTATTTTCCTAGACGAAAAAATACATTCATAAACATCTTCATACATTATAGCATGCATATACGCATCATGAACATACAATCTCACGTATTCAGAGAGCATCTCGCATGTCATACCACATGACATCGCATACAACTAACGCTTGTCTTTTCAGGACAAAAGTACAAAAATGATTACCATCAATGGTCGCAACTAAAGATCCGATTCCTGAATCTTGCCAGGGTGTATCTGTTGATGACCAATTACCAGATCCGATTCCTGTATCTTGCCAGGGTGTGTCTGAAGAGTTCGAGGATCCGATGCCTGAATCTTGCCAGGGTGTATCCGTTGAAGACTAACATTACCAGATCCGATTCCTGTATCTTGCCAGGGTGTGTCTGAAGAGTTCGAGGATCCGATACCTGAATCTTGCCAGGGTGTATCCGTTGAAGACTAACATTACCAGATCCGATTCCTGTATCTTGCCAGGGTGTGTCTGAAGAGTTCGAGGATCCGATACCTGAATCTTGCCAGGGTGTATCCGTTGGAGACTAACATTACCAGATCCGATTCCTGTATCTTGCCAGGGTGTGTCTGAAGAGTTCGAGGATCCGATACCTGAATCTTGCCAGGGTGTATCCGTTGAAGACTAGCATTACCAGATCTGATTCCTGTATCTTGCCAGGGTGTGTCTGAAGAGTTCGAGGATCCGATACCTGAATCTTGCCAGGGTGTATCCGTTGAAGACTAACATTACCAGATCCGATTCCTGTATCTTGCCAGGGTGTGTCTGAAGAGTTCGAGGATCCGATACCTGAATCTTGCCAGGGTGTATCTGTTGAAGACATTTCAAGACCTAGACCGGTTCAGTTAATCGACCCTAAGATTTTCTGTCTCTTATCCAGTCATAGGCCTTCTCTAGTCCAGTTAAATCGACCCCAAACAGATTTTTCTAATGAAGACTCAGTAGAAGTTATCCCAGGTTTTCTCAATGATTGCTGTTGAGATTGTAATCGCCTATGGTTCTCTCCCCGATACTGCGGAGATGATAATTCCATCCAAGGTTTTCTCGATGATTGCTATTGAGATTGTAATCGCCTATGGTTCTCTCCCCGATACTGCGGAGATGGTAATTCCCACCAAGATTCTCTCAATGTTTGCTGTTGAGATTGTAATCGCCTATGGTTCTCTCCCCGATCCTGCGGAGGTAGTAATCATCCCAAGATTTTCTCAACGATTGCTGTTGAAGTTAAAGTCACCCAAGGTTCTCTCACCGTTCCTGTTGAGGTAGTAACCATCCCTGGTTCATTCATCATCTTTTGAAGCTCCAGATCCAGCTCCTGTAACTAGTCAGGACACATCTATACAAAGAGTTTGAAGACCAGCTCCTGTAACAGGCCAGGTAATCATTTTTTCTTTTGCAGGTACGCAGGTTCTCGCTAAGGAATCTCTTACGCGATCAACACCCAGATGACATATATAAGCCCATCCACCTTCCATCATCTCCTAGCATGGCATCTATAAGCCCATCATCATATTCATCAATCTCCAAATGGCATCTATAAGCCCATTCCACCATCACACTGCTACTATGTGAGCGCAAATTTCTGGTCACTCTAGTGTTCAATCATCTTCCACCCTCGGATTACGAAAGGCACGTCAGCCAATCTGCACCCTCAGGTCTAAGAAGATTGAACAGGGGCAACTGTTGTACCCCAAAATTTGCCCTCCCATATTTCTCAAAACATTTTAAGAAAAATTCACAAGTCCAACCCGGCGCATCATATTCAGGTGTTCTTTCGCCAAGATATCTCTGATAACGTATTCTCAAATTCAGGTTCGGCTCAAGAGTCAATTCTTTAAAGAAGGTATCCGAATGTGTGAGTTTTCTCGAAGAAATATGGTGAAAAAGTGTGCTGAAAGTGCAGTTTCTACGCGCTAAAAAATTCATAACTTGAAGATCGTGACTCGTTTTGAACCCGTTCCGGTGGCCAAAATTCCGTCTTGACATTATCTACGTTTTCATCTCTCACGGCTGGAAGCCAATTTCGATCAGAAGGTCTTCAAAAATGTGGATTTATCAGGTATTTTCGTGCAGAAAATTTGTGACAGAAGTTTATTTGCGTCATGTTCAAAAAATCATAACTTGGTCGATTTTCATCGTATCGAGCTGGTTCCGGCGCCAAAATTTCACAAATTGAGTTGACTACATTTTCACAGAAGGTATTGAGTTCAAACGGTATTCAAAAGGCCTTCGTTTTTTGCTCAGAGTGCGTGACACGCTGAAAATCCTGAATGCTGAATATTATTTCATCTGGGCCGAAACTTCGAAAATTCATAACTCGGTCAATTTTTATCGGATTGGGCTCATAGTTTTACACAAGGTCCCTGACTCATAGATCTACAACTTTGCTTCAAAAGTCGAGACCAAATTATGTACCGATCAATACCAGTTTTTTATTGAAGAACGTGTCAGAGTCGATACTGGAGCCCAAAATAGGTTTGTCTAAGCTGAAACTTCAAAAATTCATAACTAATTCACCGTTTATCCGATTGAGTCGATTTTCGGACAGGAGTTAGTTCTCGATGTCGGCTACATTTTGTTTTCATATTTCAACTTCAAAAAATGCACTTAAGTCCCAGCGATTTAGCCTGGAAAGTGACGAATTCAAGTGAATATTGGAGGCCCAATTGCACATTCAAAGCCCATTTGCTTTACCCTAATTTCCATTATATAATCACCTTCTTTTCACACAAACCAGAAAAAGAGAAAAAACCTTGCCACAATACTGTTAGAATATCAAATTCCTTCAAGAACCCTAAAACCTTGAAATCCTTATTACAAATCCCTCTCTCACCACAAACAAGCCATCACAGTTATAAACCAATACCTCAATACTTCTTCAGTAAGGATAAGGCTGACTTGATCTCCATGATCCTAATTTTCCAGTAAGGCATAAAAGCATTCAGATCACTAATCTTCCAGTAAGGGTAAGATTGATTTGATCTCCATGATCAAAAGGGTATAATCATTCATACATGCCATATTGTGCCTAAACATTAAATTTCTTCATATGTTGGTTTTATTTGAATTTTTATGATTTTATTTAATGTGTTCATGAGGTTCAACACTGCAGATTTAGACAGGATCCCATGCAGGTTCATTAAGGAACGTTGAGGCCAAAAGCCAAATGGCCAAAAGGCCAAAAGCCAAATGGCCAAAACAAAACATTTTACACATGACCCCAATACATGGCGAGACAGACATCCTGAGAAGATTAAGGAACGTTGAGGCCAAAACGCAAATGGCCAAAAGCCAAAAGCCAAATGGCCAAAGTAGAATAACTTATGCATGATGAGGCCAGAACACAAATGGCCAAACCACTCCAATTCACCTCTAATTGGGGACAGAACCCCCTAAGGTATTGTATTTCTTTTCTTTTCTTTATTTTATTTGTTTCAATTATTTCTTTTTTTAATTAGTTCCTTTAATTTAATTTATTTTCATAAAAAAATAAAACAATATAAAAATCAGAAAAAAGACAAAAAATAAGTATTTTTATTTAATGTTATTTTTTTGTAAATAAATATCACTAATTAATTTTAGCTTTGTAAAATTAGGTTTAATTCAAACATTTTTCTTAATAAACTTAAAATTGGTAGAATTAGGTTTTAATCAATTTTTATCCTTTTTTTCTTTTCTTTCACAATAATTAATTATTAAATATTATTTTTGTAATTAAATTACCATGTAAATAATTAGATTAATCTTAGGTTTAATTTTAATATGTTTTCTTAATAAATTAAAAAACAACTAGAAATAGGGTTAGATTTCATTTAATTCTCTCATAAAAAACCATAAATACAAAAATCTCAAAATAATTTCTTTTTTCATTCTTATTTCATTAGTTTAATCATTTAATTTAATTTCATTAAAAAGGGTCCAACGCCCTCGTTTCCAATTTTAATTCCTATTCGCGCATTTTTATTTATTTTGTTTCTTGTAAATATTAATGTAATTCTCCCAAAGCCGTGTAATATTTATTTTTCGCACTTTATTTTATTTCTTTATTTACTTTCCGTCAAATCGGGTCCTGGATTTTAATTTTGGTGATGTGGACCCGCGCCTTTGTAATAGTTTAGAACTTTCAATTTCCGCACCTTTTTTTACTGTTAAATAAATGCATGCAAGAATGAATGATAAAATAAAAACAAACGCATAGATCACTTTGACATGAACAAGATAAATGCAAATGAACATGACACACAAATCACACACCACCCCTAGGGTACGCCTCACTGTTGCCTTGCCTCGAAAGGTGATCGTCGAGTAGAGGATGTTTTAGTAAGTCCTCATGATCCGGGAACTTGGCATGAGGGTAGCTTCTAAGGTGTCTTCCTATTGCTCCGGTGATCACCATGTCCCGAACCTCGAATTGACCCGAACACCTCCAACGGTGGTGCTACCTACCTCTCAATGGTGGGATGGCACTACTTTAAAGGATATTTACACAGACGAATTCCTTAGGGTAGGTAGACGACTCGTGGATACTTGCTCTAATTCAAAACAAAACAAATCAAAAATACTTTTCACACCAACACATTTTCAAAAAGCTTTCGAAAGCATTTTTCAAACACTCTTGAGGACTGATACAAGAGTCGAACTGGAAATTTTCAAAGAAACTTTTTTAAAACCCAGAGTTGAAAAGCAAACAAACCATTTTTGAAAACACAATGAGCAAGTATCTAAGAGCCCATGGATAACCATGGATAGAAAGGGTGCTAACACCTTCCCTTTCTATAATCTACCTCCCGAACCGAGAGCAATCTCTATAAGGAATTTTTCTATGCTTTTGTCCTTTCCATTTGGAGAAAATAAAAGACGGTGGCGACTCTTGCTTCCGCGACATTTTGCGAACCATCGTTAAACAATCAGTTCCAGATCCACCGATCACAGTGCTGCTTCAATCGAAGTCTCTGGTTGTTTGTGGACGTCTTCAGTGACCTCCTTATCGACTTCGACTATCACCCAGTTTTCGTTTTCAGTACCTTTTTCTCCTATTGGGGTATCACTTTGGTCAGCTTCCACCATGTTAATCTCTCCAATGCATGCAGGCTCGGAGTAATTGGTGTCTGCGACGTCCAAAGGATCTTCGTCCACTTTCATTTTTGCTTTATCAGCAAACTTCAGTATGCCATCTTTAATTGCATTCTGAATTAGGTCCCTGAAAAGAAAACACTGTGAGGTTTTGTGGCCTAGGAAACTATGATATTTGCAAAATCCTCTTTTCTTTCTTTGATCTAAAGGAGTTATTTTGACATTTGATGGCACAATGAGTTGGCCATCTTTGACAAGTAAATCAAAAATCTCGTCACACTTAGTGATATCGAAGGTATAAACCTTCTTTGGGAATTTGTCACTTTTCTCATTTTCAACAATTTCTTTCCCTTTTGTGGGAACTAATAGTTTGCAGGAGTAAGGTGGTGCCTGTTTTAATTCACCGAGGTCGATTTCGACCTCTTCGAATTCGAATTCAGGATAATCTTCTGCTTCCTCAGTTCCAACATAGGAGATCCTTTCCTTCTTGTTATTTTTAAAGACTCTGGCCTTTTCGGCCTTTAGCCTTTCGACCTGTCGAACCCTATCGGCTAACTGAGCCATATCCCTCAAATATTGAGTGTCTAGTTTCTTTCGAATGGAGTAATCCAAGCCACCAGCGGCCATTTCGACTAACTCATGTTCAAGCACTACTGTGTAACATCTGGATTTCAAAAGCCTGAATCTATTCAGATAATCATCTATGGGTTCAGTGAACTTTCTCTTGACACTGGCTAATTCCTTCAAACTTATTTTTGACTGTCCCATGTAAAACTGTTCATGGAATAATCTCTCCAAAAGAGCCCAAGTATCGATGGACCCAGGAGGCAAAGTGGTGAACCATGTGAAGGCGTTTTTAGTTAGGGAACTTGGGAAATATTTGATCCTGAGGTCTTCGTTATTGGCTATATCTCCCGCTTCAGTTAGATATCTGGCTATATGTTCGACTGTTGACTCATTGGTATCCCCGACAAACTTTGTAAACTTAGGGACTTTATATCCCCTTGGTAAATCAGTATGCATTATGTAGTCTAATATAGGAGAAGCATAATTTGGCCTTCTAATTCCTGTGTTGAGGCCATTCTGGGCCATGACTCTCTCTATCATGGTGGTTAAATTATTTTCTGCCAAGATGTTATCGTTTCGAATTCTATGAACGACTGCATCAGCATCTTGATTTCGACCCACCATGACAACCCCCCTAGGTTGTTCTTCTCGAAACTCTGGGACTTCCAGCCTTTCGACCCTTGCCCCTGGTTCCATAATTTCTCTTTGTGGGCCCTGGATCATTGGAGCTTCTAGCCTTTGTGCCCTTGCCCCCAAGTTAACTTCTTCTCTGGGCGGTCTATAGGTTGGGTCGTTAGCAACTTGTTCCATAATAGGTACGTTCGCTCGAACTCCCACCTGATTCTGCCTACGCCTCTCTGGGGGAGCAAAGAAATCTGCTATTCGACTCATGTTATCTGCGTTTTCTCTGTTTGTCACAGTCACATTTTGTACTATTGGGGCAAATATTTCCTGCATAGTTTGTGCTAACACCCCTATCATATTATGGTTACTGTCATCCATCAATTGTCTAAAAGCCAACTGGTTTTCTGTGGTTAAAATAGGCATTGCGCTATAACCCACTGACCCTTGGTTATTCGTCATAAACTGATTTGCCCCAGACCCAGACCCTAATTGTGGTGATGAATTCGACGTGGAATTGTGTAAGCCTGCCATAAAAGATGTTGGCATTCCATAAGAGGAGTTTATGGTTCTATTACCATCGAAACCGGGTGGTCTAGTTAGTGGGGTGGCGAAATGGGTTTGTGTCCCTGATGGTGGAACGAATCCCCCAGGATAACCAATGGTTCCAGTATTTCCTAAGATCGAACTATTAGTTGATATGCCACTTATTCCATTAGTGGCTATATTACTGGTAGAAGATGCAACAGACTGTGCATTCGAAGGGATCACATTAGATGTTCCCATCGAAGCGGACATATTAGTGCCTGTTGTATGTGGGGCATTTTGTTCCCCTTGTTGATTGTCAGAATTAGACATTTTGTTCAAACGTTTTCTTCTGGATAAGGGTTGGTTGCTATTGGTTATTTTACCACTTCTTAGGTTCATAAAACAACAAACTTATCACTCAGAGGGTATTTTTATAATGTTTACGTCTCAACAATCTTTATTTCTGTCCTAAATTCCGTAATGGCCAATTATTGGTCCCACCGGGTGTGCCAATTTGTTTACAGTGATTTCTGGTAAACAACCGCCAGTCCTCCAAACTATCGAATAATCTTACTGACTGTTATTCAATTTCTCTGGTAACACGCAAGATCGACTAGATTGATCCTAGGATGTGTTGGTCATTAGGGTAACTCTCATGATCAAACTGGTATTCATGGTTGGTATTTAGAATGTTGTGTAGGTGCTTAACTTACTACGAAAAATCTAAAGGTGTGATCAAGTAAATGTGCGCGAAACTAAATTGCATGAATAAAGTTAAATTGTAAAGACATGTAAAAACTGCATAAAAGACAAGTAAATGACTTCGAAGCATAAAAACAGTTAATGTAAAAGATTCTCTGGAATGTAAAAGATTCGAAATATGAAGAAAGCGTTTAAATGCAAGAGAACTGTAAAATGACTTTAAGTAAAAAAAAAGATGTTCGAATGATAAAAACTTGAAGATAAAGGCATGAGATGTATACCAGTTTCTGAAATGTAAAGTATTTGAAATGAAAAGAAAGCATTTAAATGCAAGGCATCAATAAAAGACTTCTAATGAAAACATTTTAAATGCAAAAACTTGTAAATGGTATTGACATAAAGATAAAGGAAAGTACTGGAAATGATAAAGAGTTTTCATTAAATCATAAACATGTGGTGTTATCATACGTACATTGCTCGTGCATTCGTTTCCCTAGCCATGTGGTAATTTGAATGTTTACTGAGTTTTTTATACAATAGATATGACACACGAAATCCTAATGCTAATACTTCTATTTATACTACTTCGACCATAACGGTCTTGCTATAAGATTCTGCCACGTTCAGAACATGCAGAGCAATGCCTCTCTCTTGCTTCCACGCGTCTTCGAATGCTCCAGCGCATATATTTCAAATTTCGAACATCCCGCTTGCATTTGAATTTCAAATGTTTTGGCACTTCTTCGCTTCGAACACATTTCTTAGACACAACCTTGTTATCATTTCGAGGCTTCTTTGAATATACTCTCATAACTGTCACTCGAAGCTCCAAGCTTTGATATGCCCATTCGAAGCACTGCTTCTACCATTTCGAAACATGACGTTTTGCTTCATTTCAATCGAAACGTCCAACTTACTTTGCTTCTAATAATATCATCAAAATCTTCAGCCAACACATGGCTACTGAGGAAATTATCGGTACTAGCGCTGTCGCTTCTGTCTCTGACAAACCATTTAAGTTTGAGGGTTCCAATTTCAAACGTTGGCAAGCTAAGATGAAAATTTTCTTAACTTTAAAGAAGGTTGCCTACGTTCTGACTGACGATATCCCTGTTGCTCCATCTGGATCAAACGAACTAAGTAATGGTAAGTCAACCGTGGAATCAGACGGAACCTCTAAAACGTCTGACTTAGACTCCGCTGCTAAAGCTGCGGCAGATAACTTACAGCTCCAAAAAGAAATCGCCTTATGGCAAGAAAATGACTACCTATGCAAAAATCACATTCTGAACAGTCTTGCTGATGATCTCTATGATTACTACAGCAATTACAAGACTGCTAAACAGGTATGGGAGGCTCTGCAGAAGAAATATGATACTGAAGAAGCTGGTGCAAAAAAATATGTTGTCAGTCGCTACTTGAATTACAAAATGGTGGATGAAAGGTCCGTGGAAGCTCAAAGCCACGAGATACAGAAGATTGCTCATGAAATCATAACTGAAGGTATGCCCCTCAATGAACAATTTCAAATTGCTGTTATAATTGACAAGCTGCCTCCTGGTTGGAAAGATTTTAAAAACCTACTCCGACATAAAACTAAAGAATTTTCAATCGAGAGTTTGATTATCCGCCTTCGAATTGAAGAGGAAGCTCGAAGACAAGATCATAAAGATGAAGTCTTAGTTGTTTCAAACAACAAAAAGAAATTCGGTGCGGTTCTGAAGCCTACGGGCAAACCTTTAAAGAATCAGAACCGTAATACTGTGAATCGAATTAAGAATGGGAATCCCTCTAGGGCCCCATATACTCCAATTCCTAGGCAGCAACCACCATCCCAGAGAAATGATGCTCCGATTTTCACTTGCTACAATTGTGGGAAACCGGGTCATATGGCTAAGAAATGTAAGAGCAGGCCTAAATCTGCTACTGACCCAAATGCACAGGTAAACCTGACTGATGAGCAATTCATTGCTATGATCACTGAAGTCAACATGGTTGATGGAAGCGATGGATGATGGATAGACACTGGCGCCTCTCGCCATGTTTGTAATGATCGTGCTATGTTTAAGACATACATGAATACTGAAGATAAGAAAGTGTTGTTGGGAGATGCCCACACCACTAATGTTGCTGGAATTGGAGATGTTGAGCTGAAGTTCACTTCAGGAAAGACCTTGATCTTGAAGGACGTCATGCACGTTCCTGAAATTAGGAAGAATCTTGTTTCTGGTTTCCTTTTAAATAAGACTGGGTTTAGTCAAACTATAGGGGCAGATTTGTACACCATCACTAAGAATGGTATTTTTGTTGGGAAAGGGTACGCCACTGATGGCATGTTTAAGTTAAATGTTGATTTGAATAAAATTTGTCCTTCTGTTTATTTTCTGCGTGGTTTTAATATTTGGCATGCTAGACTTTGTCACGTTAATAAGCGAATTATGTATAATGCAAGCAACTTAGGCCTGATCCCTAAACTAAATGTCAATGATTCAAATAAATGTGAATATTGTACTCAAGCTAAGATAATTAAGACATCGCATAAATCAATTCTAAGAGAATCTGATCCCCTAGATCTTATACACTCTGATATATGTGAATTAGATGGAACTTTGACTAGGAACAATAAACGTTATTTTATCACCTTTATTGATGATTGTTCTGATTATACTTATGTATACTTAATGAAGAATAAAAGTGAAGCACTTGATATGTTTAAGTTGCATGTAACCGAAATTGAGAATCAACTTAGTAAGAAGATCAAGAGACTTCGTAGTGATAGGGGAACTGAATATGACTCTGGTCTATTTAAGGACTTTTATAAAGAACATGGAATTATACATGAAACGACTGCTCCATATTCTCCTGAAATGAATGGTAAAACAGAAAGAAAGAATAGAACTCTTACTGAACTTGTCGTTGCAATTATGATGAATTCTGGTGCTGCACCTCACTGGTGGGGGGAAATTTTATTGACTGTTTGCTATGTCCTGAATAGAATCCCCAAGTCAAAATGTAAGATCTCTCCTTACGAGATATTAAAGAAAAGACAACCAAACTTGTCTTATTTGAGAACTTGGGGCTCTCTGGCTTATGTCAGAATTCCGGATCCGAAGCGAGTTAAACTCGCTAGTAGAGCATATGAATGTGTTTTCATTAGATATGCAGCAAACAGTAAAGCATATAGGTTTTATGACCTAATAGCAAAAGTGATCATAGAATCAAATGATGTTGAATTCTATGAAGACAAATTTCCCTTCAAATTGAGAAATAGTGAGGGCACACAATCGAGTCACACTCCTGTGATAAGAAGCACATAATGCAACAACAATATAGAAACAGAACTTCGACGAAAAAACGAGTAAGAGTCTCTAAAGACTATGGGCCTGACTATGCGGCTTATAATGTAGAAGAAGATCCAATGAATCTTCAAGAAGCCTTGTCCTCTCTGGATGCTGATTTATGGCAAGAGGCTATCAATGATGAGATAGAATCTCTAGAATCCAATAAGACCTGGAACTTAGTAGACTTGCCTCCTGGTTGCAAACCAATTGGTTGTAAATGGGGTTTGAAAAGAAAACTAAAACCTGATGGAACTATTGATAAATACAAGGCTCGCCTTGTTGCCAAGGGTTTTAGATAGAGAAAATATAGATTTCTTCGACACCTTTTCTCCTGTCACTAGAATTACATCCATTAGGGTACTTATTTCAATAGCTGCTATTTATAACTTAATAGTACACCAAATGGATGTAAAAACAGCTTTTTTTAAATGGTGACTTAGAAGAAGAAATCTATATGGAACAACCAGAAGGGTTTGTAATCTATGGACAAGAAAACAAGGTCTGTAAGTTAAATAAGTCGTTGTATGGACTAAAACAAGCTCCTAAGCAATGGCATGAAAAATTTGATAACTTAATGATATCAAGTGGGTACAAAGTGACTGAAAGTGACAAATGCGTTTACTATAAATCTGAGAACCGCATTTGCACTATCATATGTCTTTATGTTGACGATCTACTCATATTTGGATCTAACATTCAGACCATTAATGATGTGAAATCATTGTTGTGCAACAACTTTGATATGAAAGATCTCGGAGAAGCAAATGTGATCCTTGGCATCAAGATCACGAGATCCGAACAAGGAATTTCTTTGGATCAATCACATTATGCGGAGAAGATCTTAAAGAAACATAATTACTTTGAATGTAAACCTGCATGCACACCATATGATCCAAGTGTGAAACTATTTAAGAACACTGGAGAAAGTGTCAGACAATCAGAGTATGCGAGCATCATTGGCAGTCTAAGGTATGCCACTGATTGTACTAGACCCGACATTGCATATGTCGTAGGATTGTTATGCAGGTTTACGAGTAGACCGAGTAAAGAGCACTGGAAAGCTATTGAACGAGTCATGAGGTACCTCAAAAGGACCATGGATCTCGGCCTACATTATCATAAGTTTCCTGCTGTACTAGAAGGGTACATTGATGCAGATTGGAATACTTTGTCAGATGATTCCAAAGCTACTAGTGGCTATATATTTAGCATAGCTGGAGGAGCTGTATCTTGGAAATCAAAGAAACAAACTATTCTAGCTCAGTCCACAATTGAATCTGAGATGATAGCACTAGCCACAACTAGTGAAGAAGCAAGTTGGTTGAGATGCTTGCTAGCTGAGATCCCTTTATGGGAAAAACCTATGCCAGCTGTGTTGATCCACTGCGATAGTACCGCGGCTATTGCTAAAATTGAGAACTGTTATTATAACGATAAAAGACGTCAAATAAGAAGGAAGCACAACACTGTTAGAGACTGTATCTCTAAAGGAGCTGTAAGAGTGGATCATATACGCACTGATGAAAATTTAGCAGATCCTTTGACGAAAGGATTAGCTAGAGAGAAAGTCCATAATACATCCAAAAGGATGGGACTAATGCCTATAAAGAAATGAGTTGCTCATTATGGTAACCCGACCTAGATGACTGGAGATCCCAAGAAATAGGTTCAATGGGTAATAATAAGTTATGAGTAATATGAGATGATCATGCAAGTAAAGCATGAATCCTGAAGTAATAAGAGGATGCGATAATAGAAACTCTTAATGAGATCTATACTCTGTATGAGGGAGTACCTAGGCTACAGGAGTACTCTTGATAGACTCACCTATGTGATTGTGGAACTTAGGCCGGTTCCTATGGAATTATGAGACAGGATTCCTAGAGCCTTCACTAAACCGGGATATACGTGCAGGGCCATTAAAGCACGGGCTATTAGAATACACCTTAAGAAAAGGTTGTGTGCGGGTCTGATGTCTGAGATTGAGTTCAAGACAATAGTGTCACTCTTGTTGAATCAGAATCCTACTTGCTACGCAAAGGTTCAAGTCGTAGACACCTTTGCTTATGCACAACCTTAGAAACGTTTGACGAACTTCTAAAAAAACCACCTTTTAAATTCAAGTGGGGGATTGTTGGAAATCTTGGTATGATGTAAACTTGGAATGAGAGTTGGAATAATTTATTGACATTAAATGGGCAATAAATGAGCACAAGTAGGAACTAGCATGAAAGTGAATTTTAAAAGATTCATTTTAGTCCCAAAAAAGTGGAAATTAATTAATATTAATATTATTATTAATTAATTAATAGATGGTGATGTGTCATGCACAAAAGACCAAGTCTTAACCTAATTATTGACTGGTTTTTGCTTGTCCTCCAAAAGACCAAGTCTTAACCTAATTATTCACTGGTTATTGACTGGGCCAATTCCACCTCTCCCACTATTTTCTCCCACTAGACCTGTTCCATTCAGTTGGACATTTATACTTATAAATTAAGTTGTTTCGGTTCATTTGGGCAGTTCCAGAATTTACTTCTACAATTCTTCTCTCTTCTCTCTCATCACTCACTTCATCTATAATTTTCTTCTCTCTTGTTTTCGACTGGATCACTTCGTATCCAGATACTAAGACTGGTTAATTACCATCTGAAGGTGTCATTTTACGAACGACTAATTATAGTGCAAGTAATTGTCGTAATTGAACGGGCTTGTTTTATCCTGGAGGCGTCGTCGAAACTCGACTGCTTTGCATTAATATTGGCAGTACGACGAAACGTCTTAAAGAAAGCGACCTAGTACGCGACTCGTCCCGATACTTTTCCTTTGTGCCATTTTTTAAAATCCGGTTTCTACAGACTCGCCTTGGGTTGTTGAACCGTGTGCCTACGTATATTTTTAGAGAGAAATCAGAGTCCGTCGTAGTTTGAAGTGTTTCGTTGGTGTTTTTTTATAGGATTGTGTAGAATTGTTTTCAAATGACTTTCACACTTTGTCTGGGTTTGAAAATTGAGTGATAGTAGACACAATTTGAATTTGATTTGAAAGCGATTTTAATAGTCCTTTATTGAAAAAATCTGGAGTTTTTAGTATGTTAGTGAAAAAAGATTTGTAATTGATTAGTTGTTCTAAATTTGATTGATTGATAAAGAGTCAATCTTTATTAGAATTAAATCGCGCGATGCAAAGAAATTAATTTTTATAAGGAGTTAATCCTTATTAGAACTAAATCACGATGGCGAAAAAATTCATTTGATTTGTTGACAATTTTTAGATATTTTGATTCAAATAATTAATTAATAAGACGTTAAGCCGGCTAAATAATTATTCGAGAACGTACATCCTATTATTTATAAAAATATTTAAATTAATTTAATTTAAAAAAAATGTTTGATGAATATATAAGGTTAGTGATTATTTACAAGTAACAATAAATTAAATTTTTTATATTTTTAATTAATTTAAATAATTTAATTAAACCTAACTAACATTAACTTAATTAAACTAACTAGAAGACCAAAATATTGAGTCTAAAGAAGGGTGTGAATATAACATGGGAGGAGAAGTTTAACAAAATGATAGAGGGATTGAGCCCAGAGCCCAAATAGTTTTTTAAACTCTAATTCTAATCTAGATCATTAGCATGCTAATTTGTTTAAAAACATAAAAGAGGTTTAAATTAATTCAATATAAAAAACTAACAAACTAAAAAAATAGAAACTAATAGACGTTCTCACCTGCTTGCTACTGCTCCTTCAATTTTATAATTTCAAATGTAAAAGAGCAAAGAAAAATATATATAATATATAATTTTAATAACAAATCTGAAACACAGCATATATACAATTTTAAATAAAAAAGTTTATCAAGTGTGTATCAATGTGTATTAAAAATCTTAAATGGTTAGTAAAAAAATATGGATTAAGTGTTATAATCAGTCTGTGCCTTGTATAAACAAAATAAACTGAAGTATAAAAAAAATGGAAGAGATAACTATAAGGAAATTTCTCGTCATATAATTTAAACAATAAAAATAATTGAATTGAAAATTAAAAGGAGGAAGGGTGCCCTCATATTTAATTGTTGATCAAAATAATTTTGAGTAGAAAATATCATTGAAAAAGGTTTTTGAAAAAAAAATATAAGAAAAATAAGTTTGAGAATTGAAATGTGAATATTGTGGGTATGAAAGTGTGTAATTTTTGGTGTCTAAAATTATGAAAATAAAGGACTATTTATAGAGTGGAAAATTAAGTTAAATTGTTAGAAAAGAAAATTATCCAAATAATAAAAAATCTAAAATTTATGATTATATCTTGGTCAGCAAGTTGATCAATCACAAAACTGAATATGACACAAATTGATCAATGAAAAACAATTAACCAGAAAATGAAATATTTTTGGTATTTATTATAATTTTTGCAATCAATTTTGGTAAAAAGTGCATAAAATCAAATAAATAATTATTTTTGAAAATACCTTAAAATAAAAAACGAAAATTGAAATTAAAATAATACAAAAATGTTATTTTATGATTTAAAAATAAAAATAAAGTTAGTAATAAATGAAAAGAAAAATATTAAAAATATAGCAAGTGATATTCGAACTCATGACCTTATACTTGAAAATCTTAACTTTTTATCAATTGTGATGACTTATTTATTTGTGATAAGAAATCACTTGAAAGTATATGAAGGGCGGAAAAATATTTATTTTTTAAAAAAATATAAATAGTTTAAAGTAAACTATTATATATTTTTTAAACAGGTAAAGTAAATTGAAAATAAATATACGACCTAAAATATTATTGTAAATAAACTCAAGAAATTTATAAAAAACCAAATTTAAAAATCATTTAACTGTAGAAAATAAGACGAACAAATTTGGAGTATGATAGAGCTTTCTCCACTGACTAGTTGATTGAGGCTCTTTGAGAATGTGGTAGAAATACTTTATTCTGAACTTTTTATCTTGGGACACTTTCTACCAAACCTGTTGTTGCTGCATAAAGTATCATTGCTTCACTATTGCCTTCAGGATCCAAGAGCATGTGTTCTTTATAGGGATTGACAAAATGTCAGCATTCTTTATGTAGTAGCAATGCACCCACTTTATCCATAAATTGTCTCTTTTGCCACTCAAATTCCACAAGAGTTTGATGAGGCAAGCTTTGTTCCACTCCTTAATGGATATAATATTCAAACCTCCTTGAGATTTAGGAATACATGCCTTATGCTAAGCTACATCGAACTTTCTAGTTATAACCTCATTTCCACTCCACAAGAAGGATCTACAAATTACTTCAATTTTATTACTCACTTGCTTGGGAAGAATACATTGCATCCAATAATTAGCTATAGCAAAAATGATACTTTTAATCAATTGAACTCTGCCAAGAAAACTAAGTACCTAGCATTCCAGTGCTTCACCCTTGTCAAAAATTTTTCAACTAAGCTTAGGCAATGGTAAACAAACATCTTTTTACCCGTTAAGGGAATACCAAGGTACTTGAAGGGAAGAGGACCTTCACTGAAACTTGTAAGAAGTTATATTTCCTACTTTGTCTTGTCATCAACATTACTACAATAGAACTTGCGCTTGATCGGGTTGACTAACAACCTAGTGGATTCAGAGAAGTCCTCAAATGCTTCCACGGCCAATGATATGGATTTGATGTCACCTCTAACAAAGAGTAATAAATCATCATCAAAACTCAAACTTATAATGCCCAATTTTTCACATTTGGAATGGAAGTTGTAGTCAAGAATGTTCTTCAGCTTCTGAAATAATCTATGGAGATATTCCATTACAATGTCAAAAAGGAGTGGAGATATGGGGTCACACCGTCTTAACCCTCTTTTTTCTTCCATAAATCGATGTGGTGATAGTTAATATAATCCAGTTGATAAATCTATTTGGAAAACTAAGCTCCTTTAAAATTGTTTCCAAAGCACTCCACTCAACAATATCATATGTTTTTTGGATGTCCATTTGAAGCATGCATCTAGACGTACCTCTTATGGTAGAGTAACCCTTAATGAATTCATAAGAAAGTAATATGTGGTCTTGGATATGTTGATTTGGGACACATACTGTCTGACTGTTATTGATGATGCTATTAAGGACTCTTTCAAGCCTGGTTGTCATGATTTTGTTAGACGACAACAACTTATCTAAAAGGGGGTGAATAAACCCTCAAAGTAAAAATTACCTTTTAAATTTTTGTTTTGAAAAACTATGGCAAGCAGAAGATTTAACCTAGATCAAACAAGTCATCTAAACCGAACCGATTATTAGAAACTCATATAGCGTAATATACCGAATAGAATATAAGATAATGATAAAGACTTAATACAATAATTTCTCTATCAATCGTTTTATTATGAACATAACATTAACCTTTTTCTAATGAAATTATTGATAAAATGAAAACTAGCAAATTATTGAACACTTGGTGTCCAATCGATTTTTCAATACCTGACTTCTGCAATTGACAGTTTCGATAAACGCTTTTATTCTTTAATGACTTCAATTTTAACTGTGACATCATCTTATAGATAGAAATACAATTGTTAATTGAAAGAAACACCGTCAAATGACAATGTTCAATTTTAACCATGACATCATATCATATTGTATAAATATCTTGGTCAAAGGACAATTTTTACCAATGAATGCATGTGGAATAATATCTTATCACTTCCATATGTGTACAGAAACATATATTAGCACTGCCATATGTTTTGTTTGTTTTACTCTTAATAAGAACTTTTATAATGATATTATAGTAAATTGAAACATGTAATAATAATAGACTTGAAAACTAAGTATTTTGATGTACCTATGTTGTCAAAGATCTCTAAGCTTAGATAAACCATTATAATTAAGGGCATCAGTTCTAAATCCACACCAAATTTACAAGTTCAAATTACCTATGTTGATGTGCCTAAGTTGTCAAAGATGTATCCAACCTTAAATAAACCAGTAAAAGTAAGGGCATCAATTGTAATAATAGACTTGAAAACTAAGCATTTTCACGCTAACCTTGTTTGTAGAGTCTCCAAAAATCCCTGAAAAGGTGATAAAAGGAGCAATATAGAATGATGTTGATTGATTGAACATGTAGTTGATCAAGAACGAATATAAATCATTGTCAAATTCATATGCTACTTAAAACATCTAAGTTATCGACATATACATATAGATACTTACACTGAGAAAATCCTAATAACCATAACAGATTTTCGACCGTATCGATTAGAATACCTCCATTCATATATACATAATGCAAAGAAAATTAATACCAGCAAGTTAATATCGGATAATGCGCAACACAGAGATTATATACAACCCATCCTCAATACTCTTGTCCACATACTGCCCGAGCCTATTGTCCGCTACGTTATAATGATATCTACAACACGAAAAAAGTTATTTATCATAAATTTTGTTTTATCTACATATCAATGGCATCATTAGCAGACACATGGTTAAATCAAAAAGAGGAATTTATTAAATTAAAATTAATTTTCCTTTTCCCTGTAGCTGAATTATCCAAATGAAATCTACATGTAAACAACACAACCACTATTATTATACATTGCAAAAATAAGAAGAAGAAAAAATGAAATGTAATAGGATCATCCATCTTTCACAACTACAACTAAAAGAAGTATATTTCCATGACAAATTGGTCTCTCCAACCTAACTCTAATGTTTCATGAATTCAAAATAATGATCAAACAATATAGTTGGGTGAAGTAGGTTAGACAATAAAACAAACAGTTAGCCTTCAAAATAAATAATTACAGTTATCACAAAAGAGAATAGAGAAATCAATTTAGCAAACAGAAAATTTGAACGAATTTATAACTTCACTTCAGAAAATGGAAAAGAGAAGCATAGATGTACCGGTCTGAGTTTGTGGTAGTAGTGGGGAATCGGTGAGAAAAATATAGTCGGGGTTATGGATTGTAAGGTGGTATATAAGTGCAAATTGTAGTTATTTTTGTATATACTTTTTGTTGCACTTATCGACTTTTTGTTGTTAATATCGTTGAATAAATCTGACTTTTGTGTAAATACATTTAGTTTGTGTTTATTTGTGTCTTTGTGTACATAGGGTACCATTTGATAATTTTCCATTCATTTTATAGGTATTGATGTGTATTTGGAGCATGAGCAATAAAGTGCCGAAGACACGACTTCAAACGCGCGATTTTGAGCAACTCATCAACGGATAAAGCTCAAAAATCAAAGAATAAGAAATCATCAATTTGATTGATATTTAGGCATTATTAGATAAATAATTGAATAAGCTTTCCAACGCTTCGAACTGAGCGTAAATCGGAGTTACGGTTCTCAAGTTATGACAAAATTAAAAAGCTGATTTTCTCTCTCATGACAGTAGAGTGCGTTTAGAGGGACCTGTGCCGCTTAGCACGGTCCCCTGGACAAAAATACGTTAAAAAGGCTAAAATACACATTTTTTAGGTTATGTTTTGGGGTATTTGTTCCCAACTCATCAAACCTTCATTTTTTGATAGATTAACTTAGAAAACAACATTAGGGTCTTGCTTATGGATGATTAAAGATGGATTTCTCTTCGACCGACACTGACAAACCAGAAGGTTTATGGTTTATCTCTTCTCCCCTCTTTGTACTTCTCTTTTGTTGGGTATTATATGTATATTTACTTTGAACTCATATATATTTGTCGCCTATGGCGTTATATAAAACTTGCTTTACGAATCTTTGTCGATTATTATCCTGGATTTTTACTGTGTTAGGGATTTGGGTTGTTATAGACATATACTGCTCTAATTCTTATCTAGGATGATTATCTGTTAGTTTCTGGATTCTAGAAATAGATTTGGAGCTGACATTTACTTGGGTATCTACGATTAATGCCTATATGTTGGTTGTGTCGCTCTGAGAGATCATCGACGCGATTAACACGGTTGATTTCTGTGTTGTTGAGGTGGTTGAGAGACCGCTACTGAGGTGTTACAGTAGGCCTCTAAATTTGGGTTAGAAATGACTTAGGTTGTGAGTGGTACGTGATGACATAGGCTAGTATCGTAGATTGAGTATAACTGGACGATAGATTTAAGTTTGTGATGAGTAGTGTACATTCATACCAGATAAGTTGTCTATCCTTTATAGTTTTTGTTTACATTATTTTTGTTGATACATTTTCCTTTCAACCCACTTATCCCTCATTAACGAGATATTTATCGAATGACATTTCAATACACCAATCTCTATGGACACGATACGATATAACCTAAATATCACCCGGTAAAAATAATACTTTACTTTTTGCTTGTCACTTTACTACTTCTAGTAAAATGGCACCGTTGTCGGAGATTGATGTTTATTATTTTGCATTGCGATAATTTCTTTGTTTTTGAGTTTTGTAATTAATGTGTATGTTGTATTGTGTAGATAAACTTGTCTATTTTTAGTTGTACATGTTGTGTTTAATTTCCATACTTGTGCATATATGTGTTTTTCTTTGTTTTCACGTATTGTTGTGAATTGTCTTGTTTTTGTAACATTTGTTGTGTGGATGTTAGGACACTTTCTTTAGGTTTGCGCGGTGTGATAATACCATGACATGACGAGAGGAGGTTACTAGCTCGTATAATAAAGGTGTCGAGCTTATGACATAAAACAAGCATGTTTTGTTTGTATTCGTTTATGTATGTGTTGACTTGTATTTTAACAAGTTGAAATTAGACTTGTTTTAAATTCTCAAATTTTCACTTTTCAACTAGTTAATTCACTTTTTGACCCGTTAGTTTTGTTATGTCAATATTTGTTTTTCCGCAAGCTTTTCGTGTTTAGCTTGTGGAAGTTTATTTGTATGTTGTAAATATTATATGTTGAGATCGTGTAGGTGAATGTGGAGGCTACACTGCTGTCTGTTGGACTGGTTTTTGCTGTTCTGGTGTAGCGCGCTTAGCGCGCCCTACTGTGCAGATTTAGTGAATTCTTTTATTTTCACTTGCTTTCCTTTTTTTTCCACTTCCACCTAGGATTTAAATAGTAAATAATATTAGTATAATTAATTCTTTTGTTGTTGTTTGGACTCAATTGTGGTTCGATTGCTTGAGGTCGCTTTTGATAAATTTCCAAGTTTGAGTGTTTCAACTTGCGAATGCGTGGTAATGATTTTGTTAAAGTTTTGTACATGTTCGATGTATATGTTTATTGCTTTCTATAATTTAGCATATTCATGATACTTAAACTTTTTACAATTCTTATGCCATTCATTCTTTTATATACTTGTTCATTTGTGAATCACTTTAGTTCCTACCCTTTTTATGAGGTAGCTTTCCATTGTTCAAATATGCTGGAGGCCACAATTCTTATTTTAATTGGATTTTATTATGTTTAATCTTTTGTTAGTGTTGATTGTATGAAAACTTGAGTGTGTGAACTTTTGTTAACCCCTTTGAGCTTTTTGACGATATCCATGTTGTTTTTGCTAAATGCTTGTTTATGAGTGTTTGGTTCATCTTTTTGTATGGATATTAATTCTTTGTTTTCTTGAACCTTTAACTATGAGTTATAGTTTGAATTTTTACTTTGCCTTAAAAAGTAGGGAGTATTCACATTATGATATGGTTGAATTCAAGTTGAGGAGAGAAATATTTATGTGCTTGTGCGTATTACTATGAGGTTGAGAAAAAAAGTGAAAAAAAGTGAAAAGAAAAAGAAAGAAAAAATTGAAAAAAGCTTCGAAAAAGAAAAACAAAAAGAGTTTGGAATAATATTGTGTTAATAAGTGATGTGTGTTGGTTTTAAATTTGGAATGAAGAAGAAGTTTGATTGAAATTATTTTGCTTGAGTCTTTGTGAGTTGATCACTCCCTTAGGTTAAGACAAGTTTTTGTTTCGATTAGCTTTAGGAATTATCCCTTGTTTGTTAACCAAGTCACATTACAACCTTAAAAAGTCCTTGTGATTCTTGCATTTGGATTTTCAATATTAGTTTTTGGATGAATGCATAATTTAGTCTATTGTTTGCAAGATTGTGGATGAATGTCTTTTGTTTCTCACCTTTGTGTGTTCTTCATCTATCGATGAATTTTTACTAGGTGTGATTCTTGATTAACCTTTTTTTTGTTTTAGAATGTTTAGTATGATTTTTGTACTTAGGATTCATTTCGTTTACATGTTGTCGTTGTAGGATTGTGGTAAGTATTTACCTTGTGTGTGCGTTTTTGTTTGAACCATACATTTGTTTTCCGTTTTAAAACTTGTTAATTCATGATATTTTGGTAGATTACTTTTGGTTCTTTGAGTTGTTTGGCTTTGTTTGAGGACAAACAAGTTCAAGTTGAGGAGAGTTTGATAAGTGCAAATTGTAGCTATTTTTGTATATACTTTTTGTTGCACTTATCGATTTTTTGTTGTTAATACATTGAATAAACCCGACTTTTGTGTAAATATATTTAGTTTTTGTTTATTTGTGTTTTCGTGTACATAGGGTACCGTTTTATAGTTTTCCATTCATTTTATAGGTATTGATGCGTATTTGGAGCATGAGCAATAAAGTACTGAAGACACAACTTCAAACGCGCGATTTTGAGCAACTCATCAACGGATAAAGCTCAAAATCAAAGAAAGGGAAATCATCAATTTGGTTGATATTTTTGCATTGTTAGATAGATAATTTAATAATATTTCCAACGCTTCGAACTGAGCGTAAATCGGAGTTACAGTTCTCAAATTATGGCAAAAACAAAAAAGCTGATTTTTTCTCATGACAGTAAAGTGCGCTTAGCGGGATCTGTACCGCTTAGCGCGGTCCCCTGGATAGAAATACGTTAAAAAGTCTAAAATACACATTTTTTAGGTTATGTGTTGGATTATTTGTTCCTAACTCATCAAACCTTCATTTTTTTGATAGATTGGCTTAGAAAACAAACATTACGGCCTTGCTTATGGATGATTGAAGATGAATTTCTCTTCGATCGACGCTGACAAACCAAAAGGTTGGTGGTTTATCTCTTCTCCCCTCTTTGTATTTCTCTTTTGTTGGGTATTATATGTATATTTACTTTAAACTCATGTATATTTGTCGCCTATGGTGTTGTATGAAACTTGCTTTACGAATCTTTGTCGATTATTGTCCTGGATTTTTACTTTGTGTTAGGGATTTGGGTTGTTATAGACATATACTGCTCGAATTCTTATCTAGGATGATTATATGTTAGTTTCTGGATTCTAGAGATAGATTTAGAGATGACATTTACTTAAGTATCTGTGATTAATGC